>CM056096.1:1915329-3362574 GCA_002259235.3 Caenorhabditis latens
CTCTGTGATCGCAGTGATTGAAGTTTCAGACTAATTGGTAGAGGCCAAAACTGCGCATTTCCCATAACTTTTTTCTAGAAGAGGTATCGCCAAACGCTAACGCGCATCTGAACAAGCATGTTTTGTTTAGTATATGTGCAAAAATTCAGGTCATTTGACACAGTAATCTCTGTGATCGCAGTGATTGAAGTTTCAGACTAATTGGTAGAGGCCAAAACTGCGCATTTCCCATAACTTTTTTTCTAGAAGAGGTATCGCCAAACGCTAACGCGCATCTGAACAAGCATGTTTTGTTTAGTATATGTGCAAAAATTCAGGTCATTTGACACAGTAATCTCTGTGATCGCAGTGATTGAAGTTTCAGACTAATTGGTAGAGGCCAAAACTGCGCATTTCCCATAACTTTTTTCTAGAAGAGATATCGACAAACGCTAACGCGCATCTGAACAAGCATGTTTTGTTTAGTATATGTGCAAAAATTCAGGTCATTTGACACAATAATCTCTGTGATCGCAGTGATTGAAGTTTCAGACTAATTGGTAGAGGCCAAAACTGCGCATTTCCCATAACTTTTTTCTAGAAGAGGTATCGCCAAACGCTAACGCGCATCTGAACAAGCATGTTTTGTTTAGTATATGTGCAAAAATTCAGGTCATTTGACACAGTAATCTCTGTGATCGCAGTGATTGAAGTTTCAGACTAATTGGTAGAGGCCAAAACTGGGGATGTTGTAGAACTTTTTTTCTAGAAGAGGTATCGCCAAACGCTAACGCGCATCTGAACAAGCATGTTTTGTTTAGTATATGTGCAAAAATTCAGGTCATTTGACACAGTAATCTCTGTGATCGCAGTGATTGAAGTTTCAGACTAATTGGTAGAGGCCAAAACTGCGCATTTCCCATAACTTTTTTTCTAGAAGAGATATCGACAAACGCTAACGCGCATCTGAACAAGCATGTTTTGTTTAGTATATGTGCAAAAAATTCAGGTCATTTGACACAATAATCTCTGTGATCGCAGTGATTGAAGTTTCAGACTAATTGGTAGAGGCCAAAACTGCGCATTTCCCATAACTTTTTTTCTAGAAGAGGTATCGCCAAACGCTAACGCGCATCTGAACAAGCATGTTTTGTTTAGTATATGTGCAAAAATTCAGGTCATTTGACACAGTAATCTCTGTGATCGCAGTGATTGAAGTTTCAGACTAATTGGTAGAGGCCAAAACTGGGGATGTTGTAGAACTTTTTTTCTAGAAGAGGTATCGCCAAACGCTAACGCGCATCTGAACAAGCATGTTTTGTTTAGTATGTGTGCAAAAAATTCAGGTCATTTGACACAGTAATCTCTGTGATCGCAGTGATTGAAGTTTCAGACTAATTGGTAGAGGCCAAAACTGCGCATTTCCCATAACTTTTTTCTAGAAGAGATATCGACAAACGCTAACGCGCATCTGAACAAGCATGTTTTGTTTAGTATATGTGCAAAAATTCAGGTCATTTGACACAGTAATCTCTGTGATCGCAGTGATTGAAGTTTCAGACTAATTGGTAGAGGCCAAAACTGCGCATTTCCCATAACTTTTTTTCTAGAAGAGATATCGACAAACGCTAACGCGCATCTGAACAAGCATGTTTTGTTTAGTATGTGTGCAAAAATTCAGGTCATTTGACACAGTAATCTCTGTGATCGCAGTGATTGAAGTTTCAGACTAATTGGTAGAGGCCAAAACTGCGCATTTCCCATAACTTTTTTTCTAGAAGAGATATCGACAAACGCTAACGCGCATCTGAACAAGCATGTTTTGTTTAGTATATGTGCAAAAATTCAGGTCATTTGACACAGTAATCTCTGTGATCGCAGTGATTGAAGTTTCAGACTAATTGGTAGAGGCCAAAACTGGGGATGTTGTAGAACTTTTTTTCTAGAAGAGGTATCGCCAAACGCTAACGCGCATCTGAACAAGCATGTTTTGTTTAGTATGTGTGCAAAAATTCAGGTCATTGGACACAGTAATCTCTGTGATCGCAGTGATTGAAGTTTCAGACTAATTTGTAGAGGCTAAAACTGCGCATTTCCCATAACTTTTTTTCTAGAAGAGATATCGACAAACGCTAACGCGCATCTGAACAAGCATGTTTTGTTTAGTATGTGTGCAAAAAATTCAGGTCATTTGACACAGTAATCTTTGTGATCGCAGTGATTGAAGTTTCAGACTAATTGGTAGAGGCCAAAACTGCGCATTTCCCATAACTTTTTTTCTAGAAGAGATATCGACAAACGCTAACGCGCATCTGAACAAGCATGTTTTGTTTAGTATATGTGCAAAAATTCAGGTCATTTGACACAGCAATCTCTGTGATCGCAGTGATTGAAGTTTCAGACTAATTGGTAGAGGCCAAAACTGCGCATTTCCCATAACTTTTTTTCTAGAAGAGGTATCGCCAAACGCTAACGCGCATCTGAACAAGCATGTTTTGTTTAGTATATGTGCAAAAATTCAGGTCATTTGACACAGTAATCTCTGTGATCGCAGTGATTGAAGTTTCAGACTAATTGGTAGAGGCCAAAACTGCGCATTTCCCATAACTTTTTTTCTAGAAGAGGTATCGCCAAACGCTAACGCGCATCTAAACAAGCATGTTTTGTTTAGTATATGTGCAAAAATTCAGGTCATTTGACACAGCAATCTCTGTGATCGCAGTGATTGAAGTTTCAGACTAATTGGTAGAGGCCAAAACTGGGGATGTCGTAGAACTTTTTTCTAGAAGAGGTATCGCCAAACGCTAACGCGCATCTGAACAAGCATGTTTTGTTTAGTATATGTGCAAAAATTCAGGTCATTTGACACAGTAATCTCTGTGATCGCAGTGATTGAAGTTTCAGACTAATTGGTAGAGGCCAAAACTGCGCATTTCCCATAACTTTTTTTCTAGAAGAGATATCGACGAACGCTAACGCGCATCTGAACAAGCATGTTTTGTTTAGTATGTGTGCAAAAAATTCAGGTCATTTGACACAGTAATCTCTGTGATCGCAGTGATTGAAGTTTCAGACTAATTGGTAGAGGCCAAAACTGCGCATTTCCCATAACTTTTTTCTAGAAGAGATATCGACAAACGCTAACGCGCATCTGAACAAGCATGTTTTGTTTAGTATATGTGCAAAAATTCAGGTCATTTGACACAGCAATCTCTGTGATCGCAGTGATTGAAGTTTCAGACTAACTGGTAGAGGCCAAAACTGCGCATTTCCCATAACTTTTTTTCTAGAAGAGGTATCGCCAAACGCTAACGCGCATCTGAACAAGCATGTTTTGTTTAGTATATGTGCAAAAATTCAGGTCATTTGACACAGTAATCTCTGTGATCGCAGTGATTGAAGTTTCAGACTAATTGGTAGAGGCCAAAACTGCGCATTTCCCATAACTTTTTTCTAGAAGAGGTATCGCCAAACGCTAACGCGCATCTAAACAAGCATGTTTTGTTTAGTATATGTGCAAAAATTCAGGTCATTTGACACAGCAATCTCTGTGATCGCAGTGATTGAAGTTTCAGACTAATTGGTAGAGGCCAAAACTGGGGATGTCGTAGAACTTTTTTCTAGAAGAGGTATCGCCAAACGCTAACGCGCATCTGAACAAGCATGTTTTGTTTAGTATATGTGCAAAAATTCAGGTCATTTGACACAGTAATCTCTGTGATCGCAGTGATTGAAGTTTCAGACTAATTGGTAGAGGCCAAAACTGCGCATTTCCCATAACTTTTTTCTAGAAGAGCTATCGACGAACGCTAACGCGCATCTGAACAAGCATGTTTTGTTTAGTATATGTGCAAAAATTCAGGTCATTTGACACAGTAATCTCTGTGATCGCAGTGATTGAAGTTTCAGACTAATTGGTAGAGGCCAAAACTGCGCATTTCCCATAACTTTTTTCTAGAAGAGGTATCGCCAAACGCTAACGCGCATCTAAACAAGCATGTTTTGTTTAGTATATGTGCAAAAATTCAGGTCATTTGACACAGCAATCTCTGTGATCGCAGTGATTGAAGTTTCAGACTAATTGGTAGAGGCCAAAACTGGGGATGTCGTAGAACTTTTTCTAGAAGAGGTATCGCCAAACGCTAACGCGCATCTGAACAAGCATGTTTTGTTTAGTATATGTGCAAAAATTCAGGTCATTTGACACAGTAATCTCTGTGATCGCAGTGATTGAAGTTTCAGACTAACTGGTAGAGGCCAAAACTGCGCATTTCCCATAACTTTTTTCTAGAAGAGGTATCGCCAAACGCTAACGCGCATCTGAACAGGCATGTTTTGTTTAGTATATGTGCAAAAATTCAGGTCATTTGACACAGTAATCTCTGTGATCGCAGTGATTGAAGTTTCAGACTAATTGGTAGAGGCCAAAACTGCGCATTTCCCATAACTTTTTTCTAGAAGAGGTATCGCCAAACGCTAACGCGCATCTGAACAGGCATGTTTTGTTTAGTATATGTGCAAAAATTCAGGTCATTTGACACAGTAATCTCTGTGATCGCAGTGATTGAAGTTTCAGACTAATTGGTAGAGGCCAAAACTGCGCATTTCCCATAACTTTTTTTCTAGAAGAGGTATCGCCAAACGCTAACGCGCATCTAAACAAGCATGTTTTGTTTAGTATATGTGCAAAAATTCAGGTCATTTGACACAGCAATCTCTGTGATCGCAGTGATTGAAGTTTCAGACTAATTGGTAGAGGCCAAAACTGGGGATGTCGTAGAACTTTTTTCTAGAAGAGGTATCGCCAAACGCTAACGCGCATCTGAACAAGCATGTTTTGTTTAGTATATATGCAAAAATTCAGGTCATTTGACACAGTAATCTCTGTGATCGCAGTGATTGAAGTTTCAGACTAATTGGTAGAGGCCAAAACTGCGCATTTCCCATAACTTCTTTTCTAGAAGAGGTATCGCCAAACGCTAACGCGCATCTGAACAAGCATGTTTTGTTTAGTATATGTGCAAAAAATTCAGGTCATTTGACACAGCAATCTCTGTGATCGCAGTGATTGAAGTTTCAGACTAATTGGTAGAGGCCAAAACAGGGGATGTCGTAGAACTATTTTTCTAGAAGAGGTATCGCCAAACGCTAACGCGCATCTGAACAAGCATGTTTTGTTTAGTATATGTGCAAAAAATTCAGGTCATTTGACACAGTAATCTCTGTGATCGCAGTGATTGAAGTTTCAGACTAATTGGTAGAGGCCAAAACTGCGCATTTCCCATAACTTTTTTTCTAGAAGAGGTATCGCCAAACGCTAACGCGCATCTGAACAAGCATGTTTTGTTTAGTATATGTGCAAAAAATTCAAGTCATTTGACACAGTAATCTCTGTGATCGCAGTGATTGAAGTTTCAGACTAATTGGTAGAGGCCAAAACTGGGGATGTCGTAGAACTTTTTTTCTAGAAGAGGTATCGCCAAACGCTAGTAGTCTACCTTTATTTCAGTTTTGTCTCATTTTGATAATCTTGATAACTACTTCGTTTATGTATTTTCATTTATTTAGATTTAATTATTAGAACAAAAAAAGAAAACAGAGGATTCAGGTATACAAGTTATGATCATAACGAAATTCAAGAGAAGGGGGGAATTTTCAAAACTCTGTTTCAATTTCAAATTTGAAAACAAAACTTTAAAAAACATTTGAGACAGTAAAATCAATATGAGAAGATTTAACACAAACATTCTTATAAGTTCAAATGAACAAGCATAGCAAGATATAAGAACCCGTTAAGAACCTGTGTGTAGCAAGTGGCAACGGTACCGTCATCCCTTTTTATATCGATTCCTCCAGCGACAGGAAATGGATGATTATATCTAAAAATCTCTTGAATTTTTTGAATATTCCCACCATGAACTCGAAACTCACCTGTGCATTGTGCGGACTGTTCCTGGATCCACGACTTCATGAGGTAGATCGAAAATGGTTTCAAGTGATTCTAGATCTTTGATTACAATTAATAAATCTTGAAGATTCTGATTAGACTTTGATGTCATCCACTTTTTAAAGAACTGGTTAAGCTCCTTATCAGATATACTGGTTTGAGAAAGATGGACTGATTCACAATTGAAAGAAGACAGTTGATCGAATGTGACAAATGTTGATTTAGTAATTTCTAATCGTTCCACACTCTTTGGAATTGTTAATTGAAAATTATCACTCATTATACATCCCAAATGCAAATACCCAGAAACTTCAACATTTTCTAGGAAATATGAGACGTAGTCATCTGAAACTCGGTCACTGAATAATTCACAATGTTTCGTTGAGCGGACACGAAGTTTCAGCCAATCAATAATCGAATAATTTTGACCATTAAAAGGGTCAAAATCAAAGTATAGTTGGCCCACGCGCCAATTGAATACTTCTATTGCATACTCAACGTACTTCTTGAATTCAGTAACTTTGTCTTCTGAATATTTTGAATATTTCATTATTTCGTTTTCTCCTCGAAGTTCATCTTCCGTTTTGTTAGAGGCTATTTTGTATGCATACAGATCTTTTCCGTGGAATATTTGAACTCCAAGTGGTTCATAAATATTCAATATCAAAACATATTTTGAAATCGGTGGCTGTTTAGAAAAGTGACTTGCGATGAGTCTGGTTTTCCGGGAGATCATGGAGAAGTTGATTCTGAAATCAATCAATATATCCACTAAAATAGAATTTAAAAGACACTTACAGATCCAGTGGAGTCACTTCGCTCAAAACTTCTTTTATAGCAAGCATTGGTAGATGAAGTAAGGGGAATTTAGATGAATCGTTCATCATGGTTCAGGGAGATAGAAATGAATCAGAATAGGAGAATCTTGTAAGAGGCCCTTTTTGCAGTGTAGCAGATTTGTTACTATTTGTCTGTGGTTGTTTGTCAAGACACCTGACAAAGGGCCTTCTAAATGAACAACCTTCGTGCTGTTCTCACCCCCACTGTTTGCCAATAGACCAATTAAGGAATCTTAGAGACAAACACAGTCATTTCACTTCTAGATTCCTGTTGATCCGGGAAGATCAGATAGCTCTCACTGTATGAATTGAGCAATTTTTAACAACAAAAAAGGCGCTATCTTTAATGAGAACCGGTCGAATTAGAACCGGTATGAATCAGAACTATTGTATTGAGGCCTAGTGGCTGTGAAATGACAGCTACTCATTTCAGATCTGATTCGGGCGGTTCTTATCATAAGGTAGAAATTGTGTTCTTTCTTTTAGTAGTTATTCGTTGGAGCGCAATTGCTGAACAACATCCAGGCCTGTGCCAAAGATCACACTCCCTATCAGGATCTTACACTCCCTATCAAGATCTTATAGTCCTACTATACTTCCCAACTCTTGGATATTTCTGTTCACAAAAACTGGGAGGACAACTCCTGAAATATGCTGGATACAATCTCTCAGATTACTCCATGACAGAAATCAAGATTAGAACGGCACACCAATTAACACCATCACCCCCTACCCCTTCTCGAAGGTTCGGTGGCCATCCATCTCTGCCTACCTATTGATTTTCCTCTACTCATTTCTTCTATTCATTGCCAGGTCTTATCCCTTCAAACTTTCTTATAATGGAAACGCATAAAGGGCTTCCCATACTCCGATTACCGAATTTGGTACTTAAGGAAGTTTTGAGCATGATGAGCCCGCTGGATCTGTTAGTTTTCATTTTATAAACACTTTAAAAACTGCAATTTCAGAATCAACATCTCCAAGACCTCATTAAAATTCAAAAACATTGCGATTGGTTGTTCAAAACAGTATCCAATCTCTCAATACTTAGTCGACTTGGATTTCGACGACCTTGCATTTGTAATCAAAGGAACTCAGACCATTTTTTTCTATGAATTGACATCAAACAAGAACCAGGAAGGGCTTTTGGAGGAGGATGATGAAGTGAAATATGTGAAATATTCTGAAGATCCAATCACTGAGTTGATGAATTACGCGGGATATGTGATGGAAGTTTTCAGCTGGCCAGTTAGAAGCGTTTTTGTTGCTTTTGAAAAATTTGAAGAGAGAAATAAGTCGATCACCGATTGGCTAAAAATGCATGTCAAAAGTACGGAAAGGTGCTTTCTAGAAGGAGGAATCATTTCTGACGAATATGTGTCTTACTTTTTGAGCAATGTACAAATTACAACGTATTTACAATTGAACTCCAAAATGAGTTATAATTATCGATTGAATTTGCCTCAGTACATTGAATCCATAGATATTCAAGAATCCGATTTCATCACATTTGATCAACTCACTAGCTTCGATGTCAAATATATCACACTTTATAATACCAGAATTACTAATCAAGAGTTGAATCAATTCATCAAAAACTGGATGACGTCACAATCGAATGTCAACCTCCGCAGATTTGAAATTTATATCCAGAATAGGCACTCTTGGGATATTATTACTGATCTACCAAATAAGGAAAAACTGGAAGAAGTAATTATTCGAGGATTGCTAGAGTAAGTTTTAACGTTTTGAGAGAGAGCAACTGTTTGAATTTCTTTTCCAGAACGCGAACAATAGGACGATTTAATATAAAAAGGAATGATGGTGCGATGGCCGAAGTTTATATGAAGGTTACATACGGGGAAAAGTTGAATCTTGTCATGATTGTTAATTAATTTTTTTTCCGGCTATTTGGGTTTAGATTTGATCTTCTACCAAACAATTGCCTGTTTCTTGCAACTTTAATGAATATACTATATCAAATTGTATTTTTGTTATTTTTCTAACAATAAAATATCGCAACTATGTTTGCTAACATTGGGAAACATGCACGTGGAATACTTTGACCTAAGTTTAGTCTGAAATCGTCTTACACTTGGACACCAATTACCAAATCGTCGCTAGTTTCCATATTGTCCAAGTAGTAAGTTAAAGGCTCATCTACTAATTCATCACCCAATAAATAGCAATTCTTCGAAGACTTGACATGAAGTTTGAGCCAGTCAATTATCGATATATTTTGAACCGGAAAATCGTCCAACGTGTATTGAATGTCAGTCACAGGCCAGCCAAAAACGTCTATTACATATTCCGCATATTCTTTGAATTTGGCGATGATTAAGTCTTGTTCAGGACGTTCATTCTCCAAATCGATGTGATAATAGTAGTTTTGTCTGTTCATTTGATAAGGAACCAGGAAGCACTGGACACGATTCGTGATGATCTACATACCTCATGAATTAATAGAACCAGGAACTGTTCGAACTATAGAAAGGTACACAACTTATTTGAAAAAAAGAAGGAATAATTTAACTATTTACAGAGGAGATCTTTCATTCCATGTAGTACAAGGATTTGATAT
Source organism: Caenorhabditis latens (assembly GCA_002259235.3). Classification (NCBI taxonomy): domain Eukaryota; kingdom Metazoa; phylum Nematoda; class Chromadorea; order Rhabditida; family Rhabditidae; genus Caenorhabditis; species Caenorhabditis latens. The sequence continues at coordinate 1,924,676 of CM056096.1, forward strand.
CAAGAGAAATGACGGAACGGTCGCGACTATATTCACGGAAATAACTAGAAATGGTCTCAAAGTTTATATGCTTGTTCTTTAAATATTTTTTTTAGGCGGAGCCCAATCTTATATGCCAACATTTATTTATTGAACAATTCGTTAACTCAGAATAAAACATATCCCAATTATCCTTCGGTCTGTCTCACAAACTTTGGGTTTCCAGTGACACCAAGTGGACGAATCTCTCCGGGCTCGTCCATGAAGGCTCTCTTGGAGAGGTAGTCGTTGACTGGTCCAGAGTCGAATCCAGATTCTCCTTCTTGATCCGAGGAGATGACACAAATTGCCATACCAGCCAGCATGATGAATAGAAGGGAGAAGATGAGGAGACGCATTGTTGAATGCTTTTGATTTTCTACCGCTGAAGAGCTTCTTTTAAACGAGAAGTTTTTCACATGATTAGCATTTTTGCATATTCTGATATTTGATAAGTTGCTTATATGCTAATCATGTGAAAAACCAGCCAAATATAAACGCTTTTCGCATTTCCCAACGTCATCCATCATGAATATTCTCTCAATTCTCTTCATCCTCGCCATCGGATTCTCATTTGGAGTAACTCTCCAACTCGTCAACGACGAGCCCCAATTCTTCATGGATCAAGGAGAAGTCGCAGTGATCTCTCAAGACAGACCAGATGTTCCAGGAGAGATCTTCGGACGAAATGGGGAATTTCCGACTCATGTGACATTCCACGACAATCAGGAGAAACCTACTACCAAAAGAATTTATCAGTAATTCTGAGGTGTCTTGAACTGTGTGTCTTGAATAAATTTTTCATGTTCAAATCTTCCTTCTGAAAATTTTTGCCAAGGATATCTGGTCGGAGGTCAACCAACTCAAGAGCATCCAACACGCTAACCGTACCGCCCGTCAAGCCGGTTATGACGCTGGAGTGACCGGAGGATCCGCGTCTGCCGGAGGATGTGGTGCTTGCTGCCTTCCAGGAGCCGCTGGACCAGCCGGAACGCCCGGAACACCAGGACTTCCAGGAAAGCCAGGAGCACCAGGACTTCCAGGGAACCCAGGACGCCCACCACAGCAACCATGTGACCCAATCACTCCACCACCATGCCAACCATGCCCACAAGGACCACCCGGACCACCAGGACCACCAGGCCCAGCCGGAGATGCTGGAGGCAACGGACAGCCAGCACAACCAGGACAAGAAGGACAACCGGGAGCGCCAGGAAACAAGGGATCATCGGGACCACAAGGACCACCAGGACAACCAGGACAACCAGGACGTGATGGACAACCAGGAGCACCTGGACCAAAGGGACCAAATGGAAATCCAGGACAGCCAGGAGCCGACGGAAATCCAGGAGCGCCAGGACAATCCGGAACACCAGGAGGTGCTGGAGAGAAGGGAATCTGTCCAAAGTACTGCGCCATCGACGGAGGAGTCTTCTTCGAGGACGGAACTCGTCGTTAAGCTTTCCCATTTTTTCAATCAAGTAAATATTTCAAATTCATCATTTATTGTTGCTTTGCTCGCACACCCAACAATTAACATGTCTGGCTGGACAACAGCTGAAAGTGCCAGATATTTGATCACCAAACTTTTTTCATTTCCTAGAAATAAGTGGTTTAGTGTTTAACACAATTTTCTTTCTTCTGACTCTCTCGTCACAATTTTTCTTCTTGCCCAGCTGGCGTGGATATGAACGAGACGTGTATTATACCTACCTCCGCTGTACTCCAAAATCTTAGTCACGTCCTGGTATGTCTAACAGCGCCGGTGTATATCATCACTTGTTATATACTGGTTTTCAAGTGTCCTCAATTTTTCAACAGGTATCGGACAGTGTTGTTGCGACATATTTTCACGTGAGTTGAAGTTTAAGGTGATTAAAAAAATGGGGGTGCTCCTGGTTGTCCTGGTTGTCCTTGTGGTCCTTGTGGTCCAGCTGACCCCTTAAATAAACACTCATTCATGATTTTCAACTTTTTTGGCAAATTTTTGAACATTTTCGTTTCCTTCGAGCAAAAAACTGTTCTCTGTGAGAAAATCGCAGCTTAATTTGATTCGCTCTAAAATTATACCAGGAGGGAAAAACAATTGGTACGAAAACGTCGGAAAATGGGTTTTGCTTCCTTATGGACCTAATCATTTAGGCAAAACACAGAAAAAACATGATATGGAAATTACCGGTCTTAAATACCAGTAAATGACCGAAAACGTCAATTACCGGTATTTGACACCGAATACCTCACACTGGACCAGCTGGTTCTGGTGCTCCTGGATTTCCGTTTGGTCCCGATGGTCCCTTGTTTCCTGGTGCTCCCGGTTGTCCGTTTTGCCCTGGTTGTCCTGGCTGTCCGTTGCCTCCAGCATCTCCGGCTGGTCCTGGTGGTCCTGGTGGTCCGGGTGGTCCTTGTGGGCATGGTTGGCATGGTGGTGGAGTGATTGGGTCACAAGGTTGCCCTGGATTTCCTGAAAGTCCTGGTGCTCCTGGCTTTCCGGGCGTTCCGGCTTGTCCAGCGGCTCCTGGAAGGCAGAAAGCATCACATCCTCTGGCAAACGCGGATCCTCCGGACACCCCAGCGTCATAACCGGCTTGACGGGCGGTACGGTTCGCGTGTTGGATGCTCTTGAGTTGGTTGACCTCCGACCAGATATCCTTGGCGGATCCCTTGAAAAATTCTGATAACAGATTCAGCACCCCCTTCACTCTACCTCCCATACATCTTTTCAATTTCCAGATGCATATTCATGGAGTACTTTATGGACATCATCTGGCAACTCATCGTCGTCGTCCCCTACTCCTCTCTCTGCTCTACAGGCGTCGGCCACCAGTACCCGGTCCTAATGTTCTCTATCGTGGCAGCAGGACTCTGTGCAACAGGGATCTCCATTATGCATATGTTTGAGTACCGTATGAATGCAGTCACCGACGATTCTATCAAAGTTCTGAAGAATTTGATCAACGGTGTAAAGTACTATCACTATTTTATGATGACGTCATGCATGTGTCTTCTCGCCGCGTCGTATGATCATTTGAGTGATCAGAAATCGTTCAAGGCTGGTGTGGAAAGGGTGAGTCATGGGTTTAGAGATCAGTTAGGACTCAATATGCAAACGCGCTCTAGTGAACTGCGGTACATAACTTTAAACCAGAAAATCAAAAATCTCAGCTTCAGAGCCCTGTAACTCGATCAGTTTTTATGCTAGAAAAATTTCAGATACAGATTCTGAATCCCCGGAGTTTCAGCTTTTTAGTAGCACACATCTTAGCTAATAATGATGTGCGGAACTGTAGCTTTTTTTTTGTTTTTAGTAGCCGCCAATTCCACAAGCTGTATCGCACAACCTCACAACTTGATTCACATGATTTTAAAGCTGAGATTATAAGGATTTTGAATCAGTTTTCAAAATTTGTGAAACTTGGAAATGAAACAAGATACAAGCCGTTTATTCTGAAAACCCCCTTATTTCCAGAAATTCGGCCACCCGCTGCCCTCCTACATCTGGTGTGACAATTGCATGTTCATCAACACCGACTCCGCTACAGTTATGATATTTGTCGGGCTAGCTGCTTCCAGCCAACCCTTTGCAGCTGTCTATTTTGCTCTATCTGTATATGCATCCAAGCGGGGACTCCAGAAGTTAAAGAATTCTTTGTCTCAGCGGACTATAGCGATTCAAAAGAATTTTCTGAATAGTTTGTACCTACAGACCGCGGTTCACGTAATTTTTATCTCAGTTCCACTTGGAATATTTTTTGTATCATTTGTCATAGAGATACCAAATAGTGCTATGTGTAAGTTTCTCAATTATAAAAATTGTCAGCCTTCTGATTTCCAGACATGAGTTATATCCTGGTGGCAATGTGTACACAACACGGATCGCTATCAACATTGGCATTGCTGATGTCGAATAAGCCGCTGTACTCAGTTTTCACTAAAACTTGTGAGTTTAATTATAAATAATTATAGCCAATTATTAATGTTACAGTCCTCCGTATGAAAATAAACATCCGTGGCGCTGAAACTCCCAGTTGGTACCGATCAGCGATTCCTCCAAATGCTATGAAATAAAGTATCTAATTATAAATATTTAATTGATATCTAATTGCTCATTCTGCCTCCTCAGAGGCGTTCAAAAATTGCGTATGCCACCCGTGTTTCAGGGTGTCATCGCGGGTAATTGGGAAAAGTTTTCAACCAGCAATAAACGCACCTCGGCAAAGCCTCATTGGTCACGTTATCGCCCCAGCGCAAAGCTAATTTTGGAAAGGAGCCGTGGGGAGGTCATAGAGCCAGTGTACCGACATCTCACGGGTTCCGCGCGTCGCTATGTTTAGTGTGGGAAAAAGGGCGGGGCGAGGAGGGGAGGCGTGGGAAACAGGGGAAGGGGGAGGAACGGCTGTCATTAAAGGTGTGTCAGAGTGTGTCAAAATTTATGATTTTTTGACATATTATAGAAAAAATTTAGGGCTACCTTTTTGTAGTTGGAAATTTTTAAAAAGCTATTCTAGTTTTTGAGATATGCGCTTTTAAAGTTAGCAAGGGGAGATGGAGGAGGGGAACTGTTATATCTCGAAAGCATAAAGAGCTATCAAAAAATGGTCAATTACAAAAATAAAGATCTTGTTTTGATCTACACAGTTATATAAAATTTGTAAGACAGGGACACAAATGTGAAATTCTGATGAGTTTTCAAATTTTACCAAATTTTACAACAAAAAACATGTTTTTATTCAATTTTCTTGATTTTCTCAAGAATGGAGTTGTTTTGTTTAATCTACAACATTTTGAGTAAAAAAGGTCTATAGAGAGACGCAGAGAAAGCAGACACTCTCGTTTCTCTGCGATCTCTCCCCCCTCTCCGCATGTTTACGTGTCCAACTTCAAATGCGCGTATCTCAAAAGTGGGCGGAGCTATCAAAAAGCTGTCAACTACAAAAATATAGCCCTGGACTTTCTCTACACAGTCATATAAAATTTGAGGTAGTTTTTTCACAATAAATTTTTTGGCGATCCTTCAAATTTTTACTAAAAAACTATTTTGTTGTTCCATTCTCCCAGTATTCCATTCTGTTTTCCCTTCTGTTTTCCGATTCTGCCAAAAGTTTATTTGCTCACTTTTTCTTCTTGTTGTTCACCACTATGTACCTGACATTTATTGTAAACAGTCAGGTAACACAAATAACAATTCAAAAAAATACAAGAAAAAAACTTCTGAATGTCAGAAAATAAATTTGAAAAAGAAAAACAATTAAAGCCAAAAAGCCTAATCCCTCTTCGGACGTCCCTTGAAATCATTCATCGACTCGTTGGTTCCAAAGAAGTCAGCCATCAAAACTTGAGCCTCAATCGGCAAGAGTCCGATGAGGGCGAGAATTGAATAGGACGCTTTTGGCATGCACAACAATGGGCGGTCTGTCAGAATAGCCTCCATGATACACTCCACAGCGTAGTCGGCTTCAAGGATAGGGAAGAGAGCAGGACATCTGGAAGTTAAAAGTTTTAGAAATGTTGGATTACTGTAGATTACTGAAGTCCACTCACTTTGTCGTAACACCATCAAACATTCCGGTATTAATGAAGAACGGGCAGACAAGTGTTGTCTTGACTCCATACTTCTTCTGTGCCAAGATCTCCATCGCGATCGAATCATGGGCTCCGATGGCTCCATGCTTCGAGGCACAGTAGTCGACGAGTCCGACGCATCCGGTTTTTCCTGCCATAGAGGCAACTGTGACGAGGTGACCGTGGTCTTTGCGAAGCATTGAGGGAAGGAAGTTTTTGGCGGTCTGGAAACAAGCTTTTCACACTTTTCTACGTTAGCCAAACACTTTGAAATTTATATGGTCGTATAGATGAAAAATAGAGCTACATTTTTGTAGTTTAAAACTTTTTGATAGCTTTTCTAGTTTTCGAGATACAACCCTTCAAAGTTGGGCATTTCAACAGAGGGAGAGAGAGGGGGAAAGAGACGCAGAGAAGCTAGAGTCCCTCCTCGTTTCGCACGCTCTCTCGCTCTGTCTAGTTTTTCAACGCGCATATCTCAAAGGCGTGAATAGCTATCAAAAAGTTATCAACTACAAAAATGTAGCCCTATTTTTGATCTACAAGAATATGTAAAAATTGAAAGTTTTGAAATATTTATAAGAGCTCAGCAGGGCTTTAAAGTTGGTCTATTTTTTTTTCTAAATACGTCAAAATTTGAAAGCGCCCACCGGGATTAGTAATTGCCTAATAGTTTCAATTTTTGTATTGTAACTAGATCAAACAAGGTCTACATTTTTGTAGTTGTCAGTTTTTTGATAGCTAAAAGAGACGCAGAGAAATCAGACACTCTTGCTTCTCTGCGCTCTCTCGCCCTCCACCATTCAGGTGCCCGTTTTTAAAGGCGCATATCTCAAAACCTAGCTAAGATATCAAAAAGTTGTCAATTACAAAAATGCAGAGCTTATTGTAAGCTACATTTTTGATATTAACAACTTTTTGATATCTCCGCTAGTTGTCAAGATACACGGCTTTAGAGATTGGTTCCTAAACACGAGAGGGAAGAGAGCGCAGAGAAGCGAGAGTGTCTGAATTCTCTTTTGAAAACTTACATAGAAAATGGCGTTGGTGTTGACAGCCATCGTTTTCTCCATCAACTCGTCCGGGCAGTCGAAGAGTTTCTTTCCTGGAAATCACAATATTATATTTCGGTAGAGCGCGATTACTCAATTACTCACCTGTCACAATCCCCGCATTATTAATCAGTATATCCACATCTCCCACAGCCTTCTTTGTCTCATCAGCCACCCGATGAATATCTTGATATTTTGACAAATCAACTATAAATACACTCGCATTCCCTCCAACGGCCTCCACTTGCTTCCTCGTCTCCTCCGCTCCATCCTTATTCACATCCCAAATGATAACCTCTGCGCCGAGCTTCGCGAATTCAATAGCCATGAGCCTACCGATACCAGAGCCAGAGCCAGTGATGAGCACCTTCTTTCCTTGGACCAGCTTTCGGGGGAGGACACCATTGGGGAGTATATTTTTGAAAAAGTTGAGAACAATGAAGAACAGGGTGCCAAGCACCATCTTCGCACCGTCGATTACTCGGTCCATTTTCTGAAAAATTGGAAAATTTAAAGTTGAGATGAAAAGATTGAAAAGGGGCAATCGCTAGCAGGAGAATGGCGGTTGTTGATTCATTTTTTTGGGGGCAAAAGAGATTGAGAGACGCAGACGACAAAAGAGTGATTGGTCGAGACTAGAGTTGTAAAGTAGGGGCAGCTAGAGTCTAGCCGGATGGTCAGCGTTGAATGGAAAATAGGAAAATGAAAGTGGAGCCAAATCAAAGTGCAGTGTAAAATGGGGAGTACAGATCGATATGTGGTCCTGGCTAGACAAGGAGGGTCTTAAGTCATACGGGAGAAGGGGTCTTTGTTTTTGAGTTGTGGCAACACGACGTGATCTACACAGATACACAAAATACACAATGGGAGACCTAAGAGGTGACAGATGATGATGGGCAGAGGGAGATAGGATATAAAAAATGGACTGGGGATGTCTTAGCGGTACAAAGTATTATAATTTAGAAACATTCAAAAAACTGGAAACTGTAAACGTATGGAGATTGTGACATCGGTCAGCACGGAGCTGAGAAAAATTAGTTGAGACATGGCCAAAAAGGACCAGTAATTCTGCTAATCGCGAAAAACTTTATTGCTGGCGTGCCTTCCACGCGAAAAGTCTGTTTAAATCTATTAATTTCCAGTCTGAAAACACTAAAAATGCCTCTAAATGTGGAAACCGGATAGTCTGGCATGCCTTTGGCGCGAAAAATTAGCTCAAACGTGGCCTAAAATGACCAGAAATACCCCGGTAAACGGAATTATGACCTGCAACTCTCTAGGGATCACCCGTACAAAAAAGTTGTCAACTACAAAAATGAAGATCTATTTTCGAACTGTATGGTTCATAATAAAATTATTGTGTGGGACAATCAGTGTTACCGTAGGACCCTGTCAAAGTTGGTCATTTTCAGCTGAAAAAAGTCCAAAGTTCGTATCTTTATGCACGGTATTGTATATCTCATGATTGACCCATCCTGGTTTATTGTGGCACAAGATTTCCCCTAGCCTTTGAAGGCCACCACAGAAAAAGACCGGATTAAGAATGGCGAAAAAAAACGAATGAGGTGGTCTAATGAGGTGACGACGAGCCTTTCTCGACCATCTGCAGCCTTCCCAGTCCGGCCTGTATTGCATACATACGCTGTGTGCATATGTTGTGTCCACGTCATCAATCTTCGAAAAATATCGATTCGGGGCCAAACAGAGTCGTCAAAAATGCCCTCCGAAGAGGCGCCTTCTATACGGTAAGTTCATATTTTCGACTAACTTCCCAGCGCTGGGTTTCACGGGTACCTTAATAGCTCGAAACTGGCCAAGACTTCAGCTAAATTCTTAGAAAGCTGATGACATGAGAATTCTAAATCAAGTTTTAAATTTTTTCTAGCACTAAAATGAACAGAGATACAGTACCGTGCAGTAAGATGTACAACTTGGCAGTTTTCAGTAGACAATGACCAGAGAGTGTTACGGTATCAATGATTGTCCCACCAAAGTAAGTTATGTATAAACCATAGAGAACAAAGGTAGAGCTCTATTTTTGTAGTTGACAACTTTTTTGTACGGGCAGTCCCTAGAGAGTTATGATCATTTTAAGGGACAGCTCAAAAATCACTTGCACAGAAATTGGTCGATTTGGGGGAGAAATTACTTTGTCGATATGTAACTTGCTAGGGAGTGCCAGTACAAAAAAGTTGTCAACTACAAAAATGAAGCTCTATTTTTGTTCTGTATGGGTTATACATAATTTACCTTATGGGACAACACAATTTTTACTTTGTTGGACAGTTAGGTGACACAGAAATACACTGTCAACGTTGGTCATTTTTGATGGCAAGAATCCGCAACTGACTGAAATTCTAAAAAACTTCTAGAATGGTGATGATGTTAATTTTCTAAAGAGAGGGCTTGCTGTGCTGCTCACTCTTTCTGACTCCCAACGAGTTCGTATGCTAAAATTTCAGAGCCCGTTAAGATGACAGTGTTGTGGAATCAATGACTAACTCAAACGACGTTCCCCAGACACCCGGGCACCAGCCACAACCAACCGTAAGTTTTTAACCCAAAATCTAAAGTAATTTCTATTTTTTCCAGACACCCAACCCTACCAGTCCCAAAATGAATAAATATGATGCTATGAAACAATTTGATACCATTCTGGGAAGTCTTGATGAAGCGGATAAGCCAGATTTTCTTAATTATGTTCAAATCAAATTGAAAATGGAGGAGGAAGAAAAACAGAGAAAAGAGTTGGAGAAACGGAAGGAACATATGAAATAGTGTTCCGACAAGCGATCAGCAATGCTCGCCGAGCGCGAGAAATCTCGCATTTCTCGCGGTCATTTGTATCGCATAATTATTTTATTCTCGCGTGAATGCGAGAACATTCTCGTTCTCGCAAATGCTCGCATTTTATCGTTCTTGCATTTCTCGTTCTCGCACGTGATCGCATTTTTAAATGCTCGCGTGATGATCGCAAAAAATTGCGAGACTCGCGAGACTCGCAATTGAAAATAGCATTTATTCTCACTAGGGTAGGATCCCGATTGGAGATGGATTAATGGGTCGAGACATATATCACTAGGAGCGAAATTTTGCACTGATTTCGAATATGCATTCCAATTTTGCAAAACGATTTCATGAAATGAGTTATTCAAGGTTTTGTACTAGGGTTTTGTACCTAGGTGGAAACTTTGAAATCACGTAATTGTCCAGAAAGCGAAATAAATCGGGTTGAGTCAAATCACAGTATGTTTCAAACGTCAGAGAACATTTTGAGTCGTTTATTGGACCAAAACATTTTTTGAAATATTTTGAAGTTTTTGGTAAATTAGGCCCAAGTTTTTCAGATTTCTAAGAGTTTACAACAGTTCATTGTTCAGGTTTTTGCTTGAGTGACCTGAAAACGTAATTAGAAATTAGATGGATTGAACATCGTATTGTATTACTCCTGATTAGAGACCGCAACATTTTTTCAAGTTCAAAGTGTCATCACAATTTTTATCCTGACCTGATCTTCAGGTGAACAGATAACGCGTTCATAGAATTCTACGTACTCGTTTTCATAAAAAGTTGTCATTCTGTTTTAGCGTTTTGGGTTCTCATGACAGCCCGCCAAACACTTCAATAACCCTCTCATGACGGCCCAAGAAAAAGAAATGAATAACTCCGACCACGTTCCCTTTTTTTAATGATTCTCATTATCAAAAAGAGAGGAAAACAGTGAAATGTACTGTAGTTCACGTATGATTGCGAGACTCGCGAGTCTCGCAATATTTCTTGCGATCATCACGCGAGCATTAGAAAATGCGATCACGTGCGAGAACGAGAAATGAAAGAACGAGAAAATGCGAGCATTTGCGAGAACGAGAATATTCTCGCATTCACGCAGGACTAAAATATAAAATGCGAGTAATGCGAGTGCGAGAAGGAGCGAGAGTTGCGAGAATCGTCTCGCAAATCGGAACACTAATATGAAACATGAGAGTAAAGAGGTAGGAGATTTGAAACTTTTTCTATAATATATAAAATTTCTCGAATTCCAGTACCAAGAACAGCACGAGAAGAAGTTGAAAAAATGTGTGAGCCGCTACTACAAATACGACTACCGATGCAGAAGAATAAAAAGTTATTATCCTACTTTGGAATGGATGTCTCCTGAAAATGCGGAGAAAAAGCTTCAGGGCTACCGTCTGGAAGAGTTCGACGTTTTCATGAAAAAAATGAGGAAGGCGGAGTCCGGCTTGTTAGGTCTGGAAACTAATTATTTCCCGTATGAAATGTATTTCTACTCGGGATATTTCTCGGAGTATTTTGAGATGAAGTGGAAGAAGATCAAGAAGAATGCTGTGGCTGCTAAAGCGAATATTACGGAATTTTGGAAGAACAGGGGTTCGAAAGAACACAATTAATTTCATGATACTTGTCAATTAACTGATTTTGAGTAAGAACTTTTATTTCAAATTGCAAGTGTTCAAACTGAAAACATTTCTTAAAAAGCACACGGTAATCTGAAAATACAAATTTAGTACTGGTCATAATTCTAACAACAAGCCTTGTTTTCAGTTGTAAACGCCCAAACCTTGGGAGTGTGTATGGGCTACTCAGATCACAAATAGCACTTTATTTTTGCATTTAACTGCAAAAAATTGGTTTCCTACGATTGTCTGGCGTTCTATTGGCGCAAAATTTGAAATAATTTGTTATTTGTCTGTTTGCAATCATAACTAGTTGTTTTTATCAATCGATCTCAAATTAGAATGGAAAGAAATCTCAACTTGATATGATAAAACAAGAATTTCGAATAAAAACGCAGAAAAAATGTTATCAAAAATCGATATTTTTCCTATTTCCAAATATACTTTTCTTGTATCATATAAAAAAATACGAAAAAAGTTATGTAGACTTTCAGTGTTCCATAAAAACAAATTTGAATTACCCGCGCTTTAGAAGACTTGGCCGTGGCCTAAATGCTTTGTAATTTCTAGCCCACGATAGCGCGCGCGTTTGAATTTTGTTTTTTGCACCTCAAAAACAATACACTTTCCTGACGTTTTTTTCTACATTTTTTTTTGAAAATTGTTTGTTGTTATTGGATTCTGAATATTCGGATTGATATAAAATCACAAAAACCGGAAAATATGAAGCAAAAAGATTAAAACAAACCCGAACTTTACTGTAATCGCCATTTTGGGTGTGATGACACAAGCGCGCCCCATCGCACCCACTTTCTGGAATTGGCGCTAGAAAATTTTTCCACAAATTACCGCCGAGAAAACCTATTTTTCGATTGTTTCTGTGAGATTTTTCGTATTAAAAGTGTCGGAAAACGAATAAGCTAATTGAAAAACCATAAATTGCACCCTAAATTGTTTTTGAAACACAAATTTCAGCCAAAAAAACAGAGAAATCGTTTTTTTTTAAACAATCATGCGAGAAATCTGAATTTTAGTGTCTAAAGTTGGAGTTCCGTTTTGCTTTTTCTCTCCTCCAAGTGAAAATGTCCTATTCGGAGTGGATTTGAACCGTCTGCGGATCGACAACGCCGACTACAGTGGAAGGAGAACAAAAAAGTGAGTATTCTTTGATGTTTCTGTTCCAAATAGACGCAGACTTGCTATCTGGGAGCTTTTTACCTGAAAACGGCCGTCTTATGAGTGAAAATGAACCTTATCGCTAAATATTTCAGAAAAAAAATCGTGGAGTTCATGCAGACAAAAATCAGGGATGAAAAAGCGAAAACGAAGCTGAGTGTGTTTCAGAATTGGAATTTTCTCAACTAAATTTATTTCAGAAACAATAGTGGACAAAGAATATCACTACTCTCGTGTCGGAACTCTACGCTGTGACGAACGATCATGCACGTAGCGTTGTTATTTGCGGCAATTGCTCATTTTCACGTTAATTGCATGAAAAGCAAGTTAATTTCCAAAACGTTCTTCATCGCCGGTTTTTTTAGCGGAAAAAACAATGAAAGTGAGTAAAAATGATAAAAATCTTCGTCAAAAGCAAGTTTTGGAAACTTAATTTGCCGCGAACGGCGGTTTCACCGGAAGTAAAACCGGCAAAAACGCCCGTTTTTACGGATCCGGAGACATTTCGCCATCATTTTTCGCAAAATTTCCCAACCTTTATGTAGAAAGAACATATCACTTTAATTAGCATAATCAAGGCGTGCTTGTGATGTATTTTTCCTCCATAACGTTTTGGAAATTTTTCGAAAATTAGCGGCGATATATCCCGGAGCCGTTTCAACATCCCTCACTCATTATCAGTTTTTGCAACTCACATAGGCTCAACGATTCTGTGTCAGTTCTGGTAATGGGAACCTCAAATATAATTGCCGACATGTTTCAAGTTGTCCCTAGTAATTCCAGTTGGTATCCCGGACACCATTGCCAAATCTTCTTTTGACGAGCAACAACACACTTTCCCACTCTACTCATCACATAACCTTCAATTTCTTTCTTTTTTTTCGAAAAAAACCCACAAAATCGTACAGCTCCTTTACATTTTCTCCCCCACCCTCAAATGTCATCCCGTCATCCCAAGGTCTTGACATTATACATACATTTCACATTTACCTAATTGGCTCAATGAACCCGTCGTATATCCGTCCCGCTGTCTTTTCAAATGAATCAAACACACACACACTTTTACCCCTTTTCTAGAAGAAAACGAAAAGAGATTTATTCGTTCTTCCCCCCTTTTTTTAGACGACGTCTTCCCGAAAATGCACTTCGCATAAATTTTGCGGAGAGACGAGCCGTTTTTTTGGTATTTGTAGGATTCTTTTAGTATAATTATATACTTCCATTTGTCAAATTGAATCCTTCTTTACTTTTGAAAACGTTTTTTTTCAGCTCCGTTACTAAGACCGTAGCTCAATGACGTCAAAGTGGTAAGACGGAGAAAAGGAGTCTTTTTTACTCCACTTCGCTATGAAGATGCTTATGATTTTCGTTCTGTTGGTTATGGCGGCGTATGGAGAGACTACAGTATGCACGTGTCCTGAGGCGAAGTGAGTAAAATTTTTACATAGATCATGTCTAGGGCTTCATTTTTGTAGTTGGCAATTTTTTGATAGCTCCGCCCACTGTTGAGATATGAGTCGTTGAAGGAAGATGTCTAAGCAGGCAGTGTGTGCTTACCGAAAACTAATTATCGGTAAATGCCCTTACCGGTAAATTACCGGTAAATTACCGGTAAAATTTTACCGAAATTTACCGGTAATTTACCGGTATTTACCGAATTAACCGGTAATTTACCGGTAAATTTGGCGAGCATTTACCGGTAATTACCGGTAAATTCGGTAAATACCGGTAAATTACCGGTAAATTTCGGTAAATTAAACAAGGCGCGGAGCGTTATTTCGGAGCATCGTTGTTTTTCGAATTCGATTTGTTCCGAATTTTTTCCTTTTTGGATTGTTCAGTGAGAACCGAAAACGACCAAGATACTATGAAAGATGACAGTGATGACTAATAAAAATCATCAATTCAGTCAATCACTTTTTCAAAAATTACTGCTGAAAAAACATGTTCTTCGAAAAAAAGTCTGTTCATCAGGGCCGACCGGGCCGGGCCGGTGAAAATTTTTTAAATCGGCCCAGCCCGCCCGGCCCGTGACAAGTATGATGGCGAGGGTGAAGTTTGGTGAGGAAGAATGTTAAGATGTTTTTGATGTTTTGAATGAAATGTGTTTATAAACTTTCTTACATTTATTATCATGCATCATAAAAGTGCATTATTAGTACATTTCACATATCAATTTATACAGATAAATTCAAAACTATTGGCTTTTTACCGAAATTTACCGGTAATTTACCGGTAAATCGCCGTTTCGGTAAATAGTTTTGGTAAAAATTTACCGGTAAATTACCGGTAAAAATTTACCGAAATTTACCGGTAAATTTACCGGTAATTTACCGGTAAGTTTACCGGTAATTTACCGGTAAATTTCGGTAAATTTTTACCGGAACGTTCCGGAAATTCACACTGTAAGCAGGTATCTAATGATTGGCTTACTTTGGGAGCTTCTCACTCTTTACCTCCTTGTTCCACGTTTCCAAATTTACATGCATTTTGTAGATCAAATCTAGTTCTCCATTTTTCTAGTTGACAACTTTTTGATAGCTTCGCTAGCTGCTGAGATATGCGCTTTAAAAGACCGGCACCTGAATTTGAAAGGGCGAGAGAGCGCAGAGAAGCCAGAGTGTCTGGTTTCTCTGCGTCTCTTACGATATCTATTATTAGAGAATAGAAACTGTTAATTTATTAAAATTAAGAATTTACTTATAAAAAATAAAAAACTGTGAAAAAAACAAAATCCGTGACAAGCTCTCAAAGTTATCCGATTTAGATTTTTTCGGGTAACTTTGAAGACTTGTCACGGTTTTTCCAACAGTCTCAGCAGATCAAAATTACATTCATTTTGTAGATCAAATTCAGGGCTACATTTTTGTAGTTGACAAATTTTTGATAGCTCTTCATGCTTTCGAGATATGCGCCTTTAAAGACCGGCACCTAAAAAGGGGGAACTCAGAGAAGCAAGAGTGTCTCGTTTCTCTAAAACGCTCGTATCTCAAAACCCAGAATAGCTATCAAAAAGTTGTCAACTACAAAAACATAGCTCAAGGTTTGATTCATAAGAAAATGTAAAAATCGGAACGATTGTGTTGCAGGATAATTCGTGAATCGATTTCCAGAATCAACCACATCTCTCCTCTCACCTTCGGTATGACCCTTCTCTCTCCAACCTTCACATCTCTCTACTTTAATACCACCGCTGGAAGTAAGGAAATTTTTATCAAGCATCACTCGGAGCCTATCTGGTAGGACACCTAAAAATTTTCAGAGAATTTTTAGAGATTCATTTCTAAGGTTCGCCGACATCGAATACTTCTGGGACAACCAGTATTACCTGGGCGGAGGTCAGCGGCACTCAAAAGTCTGCTCCTACCACATTTTCCACTATCATAAGGAGTTGCGGAAGGTTTCAGATCTATAGATTTTGTTTTTAAAGCCAAAATATTTAATTTTTCAGATCAAATACAACAGCACTCACCGCCCGTCAACCATCACATTCGGTTGCGATTGGTATCAGGATTGTTGTGACTTGGGATGTTGTACACACAGCTTCTTGAACATTTTTATTTTGGTGTAAGTTTGGGATTTGTGGTTTGTAGTTTGGAAAGCTGAAATTATAAAGATTCTGAAACTGGTTTCAAATTTTCTCTAGGATAGATATGCAGGGAGATACAAGGTTTGAGAAGGACATCAAATCTAAATGCACTGTATTTCGGTTTATTCTGATGGTAGCCAAAATTTGAAAACAGATTTAGAATCCTTATGATTTCAACTTTTTAGTCATGTAACGTTTTATAGGAAAATGTTTATGTACTCGCCGCTACTAGGGATCAAAC
The DNA here is from genome assembly GCA_002259235.3 of Caenorhabditis latens. Classification (NCBI taxonomy): domain Eukaryota; kingdom Metazoa; phylum Nematoda; class Chromadorea; order Rhabditida; family Rhabditidae; genus Caenorhabditis; species Caenorhabditis latens. The sequence goes on from CM056096.1 coordinate 1,940,726, forward strand.
GAGTCCTACTGCACCCTCATACTAGGTCAAACTAAATACCTTATAACTTGGCTCATTCAAATGCTAGCCGAAATTTGAATTCAGAATCAGATTCCTCGTGATTTCAGCTTTTAGGAAGTATAACAGTTATGCCAAAAAATTATTATAAAGATTGCTGGCAGGTCGTCAAACTTTGACAACACGTCATAAGCAACTCCTACGTTTACAACACGACTGACTATAAGCTTTGTAACTAAGTTGATTTAAACGGTAGACAACATTTAGAAACAGATTCAGAATCCTTGTGATTTTTACTTTCTAGACATTTTACATTTGGGCAGTGAAACGCATTTAATGGAGTTCTGGGGCCCAAACTTTAAAAGCGCGCCCTAAACTACCCCAGATCGGACTAAACGCCTTGTAACTCGGTTCAGTTTGTTGTTAGCCAAAATTTGAAAACAAATTCAGAATCCTTGTGATTTCAAGTTTTCAGTCATGCAAAATTTTGTAAAAAGATATTTATATACCCGTCGCTACCAGGGATTGAACCATGCCGCTGAACGGAGTGGTGAAAAAAAAAAAGAAGAAACCTCCTACGCCGTTAAAATACGTCAAACTAAATATCGTGAAACTTGGTTCAACTTAATGTTAGCCAAAATGAATACAGGTTCAGAATCCTCATGATTTCAGATTCCTAGTCATATTATTATCTTAACTGAAAAATTTGTATTGTCCCGACAACATACGCCCAAATTGACTGACCACTATAACCACGCCTTCACAACTATTACATTCAAATCTCCCTCATTTTTTCTCCATCTCATCTACCAAACCTCCAGAATCCTCTACGGCGGTCTCGGCGTCATGCTCGTCAGCTTCTGCTCCCAACTCCCCACCGAATCCGAAGAGGACCGTCGAATGAGAACTCGTGCCGAGATAGCCATTCTCTTCCCGTGCCCAGAAGACAATGGTCCGGAGGAAATCCCGCTCCAGGAGATGCCTGAACCACCGAAGTATGACGACTTGTATCCGAATGGGTGTACTTACAATTTGGTCACTCCAGAAATCGTCTTGCATCCAGCTGTGGAGGAAGATGCTGAGGAAGAAGAGACCACTGAGGCATAATTCATTAAATTTAAGTAATTTCAGACTGGAAATCTGAAAAACAATATTTTGGGCCAAATAAATATATGATATTTTAATTCTTTTTTACCTCATAATGCGTCTTTTTCTACGCTGGTATATCTGTCTTTCTTACTTTCTCACTTTTTTTCTAATTCCATTATTTCAAGACACGGGCGGTCTAAAACCAAAATGACCACCACTTTATTCTTTTCACTGGTACTTCTTGGCTTCTGTGCCCCGGTTATTGCTGGAAACTGTTGTGATCGATCCAAGTAATTTGATCTACACACTATTCAATCAAGATTCTTGTTCCAGAGCCGGCTACATTGAGTTCACCGACTTGGTTCACTTCCTCCATGACCAGCAGGCAAATCACAATTATTTCACGTTTGACAACAGCTCGGATAACTATTTTGTGGAGAGGAATGTTACAATTGAGTAGGTTTTTATTAAACACAATTTCAGACAATTCCTGATATTCCAGATTCCGTCGGAACCACTACTTCATGGATGATTACTATGAGCCGATGGAGAATCGAACGAAGGTTTGCTTGTACAAGTTGTACCGGCAACATGATGAGATTGAGCATGTAAGTTATACGAGTTATGTTTGAAGACGCAGATCTTAAAAACCTGAAATCCTATCTGAAAGTTGTTAACTATGAAAATGTAGCTCACAATTAACTCTATACTTTTGTAGTTGACAACTTTTTGATAGCTTTGCTAGGTTTTGAGATATACGCGGTCGAAGATGGGCGGTAGATACAGAGAGAGAGAGAGAGAGAACGGAGGGAGAGAGCGCGCAGAGAAGCTAGACCGTCTTGTTTCTCTGCGTCTCTCTAAGTTCGGAAAATAATTAATTGAAACCAGTTTTAAAAAAAGTATATTATGAACGCAAAACTTGGTTTCGGATTGTAAGGACTGTTTTGTTTTAAAATCCAATTTTCCCGAAAAAAAGGTAATTTTCTTGACTTTGTAACTGTCTTCAATATTGACCGAATTTTTTGATATTTTGTTTTTTGGGTAGATCAAATCTAGAGCTACATTATTGTAGTTGACAACTTTTTGGTAGCTTTGCTAGTTTTTGAGATATAAGCGATCAAAGATGGCCGGCCCAAACAGCGTAAGAGAGAGAGAGGGAAGGAGAGCGCGCAGAGAAGCGAGGCAGTCTCGTTTCTCTGCGTCTCTCGTTATCATTTTGGTATTATTCTGCTTTACTAAAAACAGTGTGATCATTGATTTTCACTGTAAGAGTAAAGAGACGCAGAGAAGACAGACACTCTAACTTCTCGGCGTCTCTCTTCTCTACTTTTTGACGCTTTTATTTAAAGGCGTATTCCTCTAAAAACCTGAGATGTTATCAAAAAATTATTAATTACAAAAATGTAGCTCGCAATTAGCTCTACATTTTTGTAGTTGACATTTTTTTGATAGGTTTGCTAGGTTTGGAGATAAAAATGGTCAAATTTCAGATGACGTTCAAAGACGGTACCCGCCCGAAACAACTCGTCTTCGGATGCCATGGCAACGAGGAGTGCTGTGAGCTCGGTTGCTGTCTGATCCGTAAATACACCTGGTTTATATTCATGTGGGTCTCCAGAAATTCAAGTTATAATTCAAAATGTGTGCTATAATTCCAGCTACCCATTCGTCGGCACCATCTTAGCCCTCTCGTGTTTTGCCAGGAAGAAACGGGATCAGAGGGATAGAATGTTGGCGCAAATTGTTAGAGGAACGACTGCAGAGGACCAAATTATTGCTTGAATTTTTTAAATAAAAGAGAGGGAAATTTATTACAATTAAAAAAAATAAAAGATAAGAAAATGAAATGATTATCGTAATGAAGTAGGAAACACGGTAACCCATTTTTTGATGGTGGAGTGAGAGGGGGGAGGGAAGTGAAAATTGTTGCGTAAAGAAAAAAATGAGAAAAAAATGAGTACGGTAGAATCAACCCAACTGAACTTCTGGATCGGTGTCGAACAGACGGAAGGCGTCGAACCAATCTCCGTAGACCACATGGAACAGTTGGGGGAATGAATTGACGGCAAGTGTGAGGAGGGTTTGATCGTCGTCGACACGATTCTGGTAGATGAGTTGGATGAATTTGCGGTGGATGATCGAGTGGAGTTGGCCGATGGCGCTGGAATTGAATTGGTTGATGGATGTAGATGGAGAGAGGGCGGTGCACTAGGAAAGACCTCCAAGTGACGGTGGATTTATGAAAAATGACCTGTATCATTGAAAAGCTGAGAAAACGCTGATTTCAAATATATATTCAGTTTCTGCCTTCGATGGCAGGTATTTGAGAAAAACGAGGTCAAAGATTTGGACTTACCAATGTGCTAAAAATGTCGACAGCGAGGTTTAGATTACCTAGAAGGCAAAAACTGAATACATATTTGGAATCAGCGTTTTTTCAGCTTCTCAATGATATAGGTAGCGTTCCATAACTCCGCGGTTACTCACGGTTACAGTAACCTTAGTTTGGAGTATTGTGGATTTACGGCGTAAACCTACAAGCTGGTGACCTAACTTTGCCCAGAATCAACTTTTCAGCTCGGTTATTACATCAAATGAATGGTTTTGAAATTGGCTATCAGATACATACAATTAATCCACTCTTGTACAAAACACTAATGGGTTTAGAAGCTGTCAAGTACCCCTATCATCAGTTACAGGTGACGGGCATGTTTAAAATCCTACGCTTTAATCCCCATAACTTCTTTCAGACGTCACCTCTTGTGTTGGTTTATATTTTAAATAAAAGGTTTTAAAACTGGCTATCAGATAAATATAATAAGATTAATCCCGCTCAAAACACTAATGGGTTTAGAAGCTATCGAGTAGCCGGGCGTACAGTGAGCGGCGGAGAAAAAAATGGAGGTCTTACGCTTTAACCCATAACGTCTTTCGGATCTCACCTTTTTTGCCGAGTTATGTCTTAAATGAAAGGTCTTAAAATTTTCTATCAATTGGGCATAATTAGCTAATTGTTGTACAGAATACGGATGGATTTAGAAGCTGTCAAGTTACCGGACCGACAGCGCGCTTTGGGATTTTAGCCCCAACTTGGCCCTAAATCTGTTTGGTTAGAAGATAAAATAGAAGGTTTTAGAATATGCTATCCGATAAAAGCATTTATTTTTGTCCTGTCCAAGTCCCTAGCAGGTTTTAAATATTTAGGTATGCATCTTACGGTGGGCGGGAAACACCACGAGGGTTATAAATATGTCCAGACTAAACTGACTAGGACGGTTTTTGTTTTAAACCAGCCTGTCTTCCCCGCCTTCGGCGGTTAAGCCGACTGGCCTCTTTTTATTTACGTGGCAACCCTTTTTCAAGTGTGCCCGCTTGGCCGAGTGGTCTAAAGCGGCGGTCGTGTCCACAGCAGGCAAGTTCGGTTTTGCCCGCTGGCTCTGTTTCTCTTCTCTTTCCAAAACCGTTGCGGACAGCGCCTCAGACAACGCCCAATTGTCTTTTATCATTCTTACCAGCCTATCTGCCCCGCCTTCGGCGGTTCAGTCGGCTGGTTTCTCTTCATTCACGTGGCCACTCTAGCTCAAATGTGCCCGCGTGGCCGAGTGGTCTAAAGCGGCGGCGCTGTCCAAAGCACGCCAGTTCGGTTTTGCCCGCTGGCTCAGTTTCTCTTCTCTTTCAAAAACCGTTGCGGACAGTGCCTCAGACAAACACCACTTGTCTTTTATATATAAGAATGATGTATAAAACGCATGTGGAGTCTGTCCATCTGTCCCAATGTCCGCAAATTTTGAGTAATGAGAAAGAAAGTCGGCCGGGCCCAAAATCTAACTTGCGCTCTTTGCGCACCTACCACCGCCTTGGACCACTCGGCCATGCGGACACGTTTTTGAGAAGGTGAATAAGTAAATGAAGAGAGACCAGCCGGATGAAGCGCCGAAGGCGCGGCAGCCAGGCTGGTATATAAGAATGATGAATGATCTTAAACGTTTAAAGCTGTCTTAGCGCCTTGAACCCCACAACTCACTGTTTATCTCCCGCAATGAATCCACCACTTATCAACGCCACATTCTTCCGATACAACTTGGGCAGATCATATTTCTTGAGATCATCGAAATCCGGCGTCACCTTGATCAGCGAAATCTTGCCGTCTGGAAGTGCCGGCCGCCATTTATAGCTATACGGGAAGAAGTTCTCGTTGGCATGTCCGTAACCCGCATCGATCCAAATGAAGTGCTCCGAGTTGAAGGGGTTCTCGATGGTCACGTTTTGAAGGAAGTGGGTTTTTGAGTTGACAACGATGTTGTACTCAGCACTGTTGGCTTCCGGGTGGGATCTCATGTCCACGTCACCGATGGTTCTGGAAATGGAAATTTTTGAAATTTTTATCAGTTTTGGGGTCTTGAAGGCGGAGCTTACCTATAAAACGTGTCATTCTTCAACTCGTCATCAATAATCTTCTTCGCCTCATTGATATACCCGTACAACGGCAAGTCTTCCAGTTTGATGTTGTAGACTTTCGTCTGATTCATTAGGCCATACTTGGTCCGTGTCTTCACCACAAAATCATAACTCGAATCATCTGTGAATACCACGAAATTGTTTCGGAGGTTGAGGAGGGTCTCCATGTAGTCGTGGTAGATCTCCAGGGGCCGACGGTACATGCTCCAGTCGCCTCGGCCAATGTCCAGGAAGCCAGTGACAATTGTTGCTTCTCGTCTGAAAAATGTTGGGTTTTGTAGTTTGTAGTCTGACGTGACTTATATCATTAGAAAGCGGAAAAAACGCTGATTCTAAATATATATTCAGTTTTTCCCCTTGACGCCAGGTATTCGAGAAAAATAGGGTCAAAGTTTGGAAATGCAAAAAAAAAGCAATTTTTAAAATCAATTTTTAAATCTCTGTAACTTTCTTAAACCATAATCAAATTTTGGGATTTTTGGACATTAGGACACACCGACACACCTACAGACAGATAATTGTGTTTTTGGTGCAGATTTAGGGCGTATTCTCGCAAATTTGTCCAAAATTATGTCTCTGGTGCGCCTGAGGCGCGTTTCAAAGTGGAAATTGGAAATTTCATTATCTGGCGCGCCTGGGACGCGTTTGGAGTGAGAAAACCACAATTTTTTTTGCATATTTAAAATTTTTTTTATAATTCTCTGAAAACTTTATAGAATTTCAAGTTTTTGTTATAGTTTTGAAGGTCTTGAATTGGTTTTTCGTATAAAAAAGTACTTGGAGCCTTAGGTATCAAGGCTTAAGCTCAAAAAGGTAGTGACAAAAACTTTGACCTCGTTTTTCTCAAAAGCCAGACCTCCAGGGCAAAAACTGGCTATATATTTGAAATCAGCGTTTTCTCGGCTTTCTAATGATATAAATCGTGGGTTTATCTGTCTTTCGGTGTGTCCGAATGTCTGGATGTCCAAAAACTCCAAAAATTCCAAAAATTGGTCATGTATTCCAAAAGTTACAGAGATTTTGAAACTGCAAAAACAATTCCGATCATTTCTGCCAAACTTTGAGCTCGTTTTTTTCGAATACCAGGCCTCAAAGGCTAAAACTGACTATATATTCGAAATCAGCGTTTTCTCAGCTTTCTAATGGTATAGGACCTTCCCTAGTAAGTTAAAACCCAAACTCACTCTACACGCTTGATAGGCGGCGTCGGTGGCTCCGGTTGGCGATGACGTGGCAGGCCTGGAATGTTCTGGGCGGCTCGGGGAGTAGGAGCAGGTGTAGTTGTTGTTGTAGTTGTTGTAGTCGTGGTAGAAGTTGTGGTGGTGGTGCTCTCCTCCTCAGAGCTCTTCAACTCCTCCTCCGACTCCACGAATCCCCAGTGGTCTAGCTCCGACATACGGGTAGTTGTAGTGGACGGGCGGTGGGTTGTGGAGCTATGATGATGGCGATGATGACCATGATGGTGTTGGTGGTGTCTTGAAGTTGTAGTTGGGGGCTCCGTAGTTGTTGTAGTTGAAGGAGTTGTAGTTGTTGTAGTTGGGGCCTCCGTTGTGGTGGTAGAGCTCGGGTACAATATACTTGGGAAATTTGGGTATGGAAACTGCGGGTATGGCATATGATGACGGTGATGGGCATGGATATCGATATGAGTTCGGTTGTGATGGTGATGATGATGGTGGCGATGACCGGTAGTGGTGGTGGTGGGATCCACATAGGTAGACGACGTGACCGCAATCTTTTGTATGTATGGGTTACGGTAGCTGGAGGTTGGCGGGATCGATGGGATGGTGATCCTGTCGTAGATTGAGTTGGAGGAGGAGGAGATCGCAGGGGTGGTCACCCGGATTCTTGTTGTGGTGGTTGGTGGGGGCGGAGCCTCCGTTGTCGTAGTGGTGGGCTCCGGAGTAGTGTGATGATGATGATGATGGTGGTGGGTGACACGGTCCTGACCATAGCGATGACGATTTGGATCATAAATTGGTGGGCGTCTGGAAAAAGGACAAATTATCGATTAGAACAGTACAAATCTAGTGAAAAACCTTGTGGGATAAGTCCATGTCCGGATCCGTGTGGTAGTAGTTGGTGGTGGTGGTGTCGTGCTTGTAGTGATGGTGGTGGTACTCTCAGTGGTAGTGGTGGGTACTGTAGTGCTCACGGTAGTGGACTCAGTGGTGGTGGTGGATACTGTAGTAGTGGTGGTCATGGGCTCAGGAGTGGTGGTGGTGGGTACTGTTGTGGACTCAGTGGTAGCCTCTGTAGATGTAGTAGTGCTGGCTGGCTCAATCCATTCCTCTGGAACTTTCCTCGTAGAAGCTGTGATCCGCTCGATGTCTTCAACTTCCTCAGATTCTTCGATTTCTGGAAGTTGTGTGGTTGAAGTGTAGTCTGGAAGTGGTGCCACGTCATCGTTGTCTTGCTTTGGGAGGTGTTTGTGTTGCCATTCTGGAAAATCGGGTTGTTTAAGGCTCAAAAACATTGGTTTTAAAAAACGGTTAACATGACTAGATAGCAAAAGTCATGAGGATTCAGAATCCGTATCCAAAGTTCGTCTGGGATCAAAACGAGGCTAATTGCAAGGTTTTGAAATAACCTCAATTTTAGACAACCAATTCGCCATAATTCATCCCAGGCAGGACAATATTTTAGTGTTTTGTAAGAATTGTATGGCATTGGGTAGCGAAAACCACGAGAATTCAGAATCCGTGTTCAAAATTATTCTAGCATTAAAGTTAACCGAGTTACTAGACTACAAAGTATGTCAAATTGAGAGCCCTACCGTCAATCTCGGCTTGTACAGGACTTATGAAAAATTTGACATTAGATATGGGATCGGTATGATTTCAGCTACTCAATTATATTGATTTCATGTAAAAATAAATAGCAAGCAAATCTAGCAAACTCTTAGAAGCTACAAGGTTTCAATGCATAGAATCTAGAAGATGCTAGGTAATCGTTTGTACACATTTAGAGTTTTCTTTCTTTGAACATAACTTTCTTCAAAATATACTGAATTTCATTTTTTTAAATACGCAAGCTTGATTTTCAAATCAAAACGGTTCTGGGCCTACTTCCAACATTTTCTAGAATTAAAATAAGCGGAGTTACACGACTTTGAAGTTTGAGACTCTTATTATAGGTGCCCTAAACTGAAAGTCGGTTAACTCTGCTCATTTTTATCCTAGAAAAATGCAGAAAGTAAATTTGGAATCCTCGTAATTTCAGCTTTCTAGCATTGTATATGTTTCATAGATATAATAAAACTTTCTTTGAACATAGTTTCATTCTACAAAAATCCTTGTTTTCGAAAACTGCATGACTAGAAATCTTAAATCGTGACAGTTCTGGAACTGTTTTCTAAATGAATATTGCCATCCTAGCTGTAAACGAAACACATATTCTGAATTTTTACGATTTCAGTTTTCCAGTCGTACCAACCCCGTATTCTCTTAGAATTCTCTATAAATTTGCACCCTGATAGTTTTTAATATGCTCTTTTGGATGGTAACAGTCAAAAAGTGCAAAACTCCCGAAAAGCTACCGTAAGTTACTGTAAGACCACTATTCCCCTACAAAACCCTCGCCCAACTAACCTTTCACCTTCTCCTCCTCACTCCTCTCATAGTCTTGAAGCCGATTGAGAGCATACGAGCCGAGCAGATAGAGCAAGATTGGTGTGACAAGACAAAGTAGGATAGGAATAACTATTGCCCGTCTCCTCATCTGATCATTTGTGATGCTGAAAACGAACGTTTTTCATGATTGTCATGGAATGAATATGTTTGCTTTAACGCCCCGCCCTTCTATGTGGGGTAAATAAAATAGTTTATGGAGAAGCGTGAGTATCAGACAAAATACTGTTTGTTGTGTCATCAAGGAATGTTCTCATATCAGGTAGCACTCTTCGGGCGAGAAGCGAACGGTTATCATAAAGGTGTCACGCATGAGAAAAATTGGGAAATGGAAGGGCGGATGGGGGGAACGAAAAAGTACGAAACTAGTGCAGCTTGTTTGATTAGAGCAGTGACAGGGAAGAGAAAAGAAACAAAAAAATGAAGAGAGCGGTAGGTCTATTTGATCGTCGAGGGGGGGGTCGATTCGAAAAAGTTCGATGGGTATCAAATAGAAAGTGCAATTGGATGGTAGTGGTTACTTTGAGGTAGATAGCTAGAGGGAGGGGGGGGTTTAGGGGGCGGAGCTAGACGAGTTTTGAATTTTGGATATGGATATGGGGCAGGGCAAGTTGATGGTATTAGGGATGTCAGAAATATAAGGCGATCGAAAACTCAGAAAAGTAACTAAAATCAATTACTTTTTATGTGAAAAAGGCAGAAGTTTTAGATTGAAATGACTAAAATTGTGTCTTTAAGGGAAGAATTGCCTATTTTTGAAAGCGTCCCTCGGATTCCCGTGCAAGCCAACTTTTTCGAATTTTAGATTTTCTTATAAATCACACCTAGAGCTCTATTTTTGTAGTTGACAACTTTTTGATAGCTCTTCACGCTTTTGAGATACACAGGTTTAAAGATATGCGCTTCGGAGGAGAGACGCAGAGAAAAGAGAGTGTCTCGCTTCTCTGCGCGCTTTCTCTCTCTCTCGCTCTGACGACCGCAATCTTTAAACACGCTTATCTCGGAATCTTGAAGAGATATCAAAAAGTTGTCAACTACAAAAACCGAGAGCTAGATTTGATCTACAAAATAAATATAAATTTGAAAAAATTTGACAAAAACTGGAGCGGTGGCAAGCCAAGGAAGTTGGGGATTTAGTTTATTGTATATTTGCATATTAGCTCGGCATACTTGATCTTGAAAATTGAAAATCGGTTAAAATCGCTCAAAAATTGGCTCAAAATCAGCAAAAATTGGCTTGAAATCGGTTAAAATCGCTCAAAAATGGTTAAAATCTGCGAAAATTGGCTCATATTTCAAAAGCGTGAATAGCCATCAAAAAGCTATCAACTACAAAAATAGAGAGCTTAGTTTAATCTACAAAATGAATATAAATTTTAAAATAGACAGTAAGAAATTGGACCCGTGGCATGCTCTGAGAGTTCAAGCTGACAGAAAATTCCAAGGAACTAAAAGTGAGCAATTTTTAAAAAAGAAAAAGAAAATGGCGTTTCAGAAACAAAGACCAAAAGCCCACACCTCTTTTTTTGTATCTTTTTTGTATCTACCCCGAACTGTTTGCACTCTTGAACAACACCCTCCAGCTGATAAGCCTAAGCCTATCTGAAAGTTTTCAAGTTCAAGAGAAGAAAAGATTACAGATTGTATTATAGTTACCCCAATTACAACATGAAAAAGAAACCAGCATGTATCATATCAATGTCAAAGAAATCAAATCGAACGGCGGACGAAGAGGACTGCTGCCTGTGGAATGTAATCCCCCTCCCTTTTTTCCTTTCCGCGGAGAGATGAAGCAACTATCTTTTGTTTTTTGGTGTGTGCGCAGGGAAAAGAGAAAACGGGCGGAATGGAGGACGGTCAGTGAGTTCTCTCTCGAGCAAGAATGTTCTATTTTGTTGGTTTGACACGCGGAATATTTCGAAATTAAAGGAAGGATTCCAATGATAAAACTCAAAATACCCCTTTAAAATGGGTCAGTACAGCGAGTTTCAGTCCGAAAAACGCGGGGGGCCGAAATTTTTGATTTTGTGTTTCTAGGTCACACAAAATTCTTCCACCGTCCGTTTTGCTAAAACAATTCAATTTTGTTATACATAAGTAGAGACATGGATAAAGGTCACACCCTCACAGACATGTATATGTTTTGATTGGGAATTCAGAATCGAGTACATACATAACGCAGATGGTGGCTGGCTTTCAAGGTAATATGGTGACGAACACATTTTTGAATGAGAAAAAAGGAAAGGGGGTACTGTAGGTAGGGAGGTAACTTTGGGACCTACTGAAATCCGAGAGAGATGGGAAGACGCAGAAGATAAGCATGGAGTTGAGTGGAGCAAAGTTACATACGTCAAAATCTCAAAAATTGGATAACTTTTTGAAAATTTTTTGATAAAATCGGTTAAAAATCGTTTGGATGAGACTTGAAAGCCGTTTTTCAAGAAAAGTTCGATAAATTTCAGAGAAAAATGAAACAAACACATGACAAATTTATTGGAAACTTCAAAAAGTCTATTTGGGAACTTAAAAAACTTGAACTTCAAATTTTGCTGAAAAAAAAACAGACGGTACAATAAAATATTCGACTTTTTACATTATTTTGTCATATCTTTTGATGTAGAAATAGTCAAAACCCTAAGCAAAACGCTCAAATCCTCAAAAAATACACCAAATTTTGTAGAAATCGGTTGAAAATCGGCGAAACTCAGTAAAAACTGGGGAAACTGGATTTTGACTCTTTTTTCGTAAATGTTTCGAAAATTTCTCCTATTGAAAACTTTAAAAATGACTAGGATTCGAATATCCAGGTAAAGAAGGTCAGACTTTAGGCTCAAGCCAAGGCTAGTAAGACGGTTAAGTACCGCCTGGTTTTCGAAAAGTTGAAAAGTTGCAAAACAGCATAGTTATAAAACATCATAGTAGTATCTATTGCTAAACGCGACAGTCAGTTTAGACGAGATTAGCAAAAAGTTGCGAAACGGCATAATGAAAAAAAATCGAATGCGTCGGAAAGCCACAAAAAATCGCCTCAGGCTAATAAATTTTGGAAAAGTTGCGAAATGACTTAGTTTCGAAACGTCCCAGATGAAGACTGTCCAAATCATCAGCACTAACTCCCCCCCAAACATCTGCTCCCAACGCCGGTACAGGTCACCACACCCCACCAGGTGTAAACCGGCAGGTGTCTAGCCTACAACATTCCCCCATCTGCACCATTTCACTAAATTCCCCCCTTTTTTGAGGAGTGGAAATTTAAATCCTTTATGAAATTTAAATTCAACATGACATTAAAAACCGATTTGGGTACCAGGTACAGTGATAAAATCTCATAAAAAACGTTTAATGGGAGAAAAAGTGCAAGGGGGGGGGGGACTTTGAGTGAAGATAGATGAAATGAGAAAGTGACTAAGTCTGTTCAAACAAAAGAGGGGCTACTAGGTTAGAGGAGAGAAACAGATGGGGGAAGGACCCAAAAAAGTTATTCGGAGGAAAAAGTGAGAGCTCCTCTTTCTCTCAAAAGTGTGGAGCCAGATGGAAAATGAGAATCATGAAGAATTTCATTTGTAATGAGAGATGATCATTCATTTCTTTCCATTTCAAAAATGTTTGCGTTTTGTTGTCTTTCGCGCGGAGGGGAGCCCCGGAGAGAGCATCAACAGTGGCTTTTCATTATGCCGCAACGGTCATGTTCCATTCGAGGGGGGGGATGAATATGCAAATAATTGGAAGAAGCGATCACGAACTGTGGTGGTGAGGGGAACGGAGAGGAGGAGGTGAGGAGATCATTGAGAAGTGTTCAAAAAAGAGGACAGAGAGATGTATGATTAGTTAGGAGGCTCAAAACACAGATAAACATTGGAGTTCGCTGTTTTTATGAACCCTTAGGAATGGTATGGTATGTGATCCTCAGGCATACAGAGACCCTTAAGGTTCTAACTAGGGAAGGTCATGGGGCCGGTCTGGAGGTATGGGACGTGACCTATATCATTAGAATGCTGAAATTACGCGGGTTCCAAATATATATTCAGTTTCTGCCCTCGAGACCTGGTATTCGAGAAAAACGAGATCAAAGTTTGGACCTTGTTTTGGACTCCTGACAAGTCAAACTTTGACCTCGTTTTTCTCGAATACCTGACCTCGAGGGCAAAAACTGAATATATTTTTGGAATCAGTGTTTTCACAGCTTTTCAATAATATAGGTTACGTCTCGTATCTCCAGACCGGCCCCATGACCTTCCCTAGTAAGTAAAAAAGGTGAAAAACCGGATAACTTTCGGTGGCCCAAACGCAAAAAGTTCGTTTTGGAGGTGTTTTTTAGGATTATCAAAGGATTCCCCATATTTTTCTACACGTTTTGGTTTTTATCACTTGAAATTTATATCATCGAAAACCAGAAATCTAGCGGAATCGGAAATAAATAGAGATGCAAGCCTCGGAAGTTAAACTACTATGTCTCAACAAGTTCAAAATAGCGTATCTCAGTTGCTTCTGGTCCTAGCGCAAATTGAAATACAGATTCAGAATCCTTGTGAATTCAGCTTTTTAGGCGTATAAAGTTTGTTAAGAACTTTAAGTTGTGGGTGGCAAGGGGGTGGGAGAAAGCGCGGCAGTTTGAATTTTAAAATGGAAATAAATAAACGGATTTTTCAACAAAAAAAAACAGGAACCGACTCCGATGAAGGTTTCACGGCTGGTCGGAAGTACGCTCTTTCCCTAAAATTTCCAAATTTCCCTGAATTCTAGGATTCGTATCCTAAACTAGATAGGTAAAGGTTCAGAAACTGCTAAACTGAACTAGGACATTATTAAAAACTGAAAAATAAACGTCCTACTTTATCTAAACGATGTTACCCTTGAGTTTGGGCCGAAAAAACTTTAAAAATGAGCCAAGAACCACTAGAACTAACGGAATTCTTGACGTTTCCCAGTTTCCGAGAATCCCGGAAGTCTCCCAGCTATCATAGTTTGAAAATAAACACAGAAACTTCCAGTCTTTCATAACCACATCAAAGAATTGTCTGGAATTTGTTTTCCAAGCTTTCTTCATGATATCACTTCCCTCCACACATACCAATTTCATAACCCTTGCGCCCCCTCCTTTTACTTTCCGGAAAAAAACCAACATAAAGAAAGAGAAAAGACAGCTACCCTTTCTCTCCTCATTCAAAAAAGTATTTCCCGTCAAAAGAGAAACGAACGGAGAGGGAAAAATGTTGAATGTACAAAATAGGACCAATTTGAAATGAGGGGAAAAAGAAAACATATAGAAGGGCGGGGGGGGTGTCCTGAACAAATTTAGCGGATCGTATTTCAAAAGAGGCTACTCCTGGCTCTACTGGGGCTGTGCTCTGTGTGTGTGCAAACATTGATCAGGGGGGACCCCACCCCTTTTCGGAATAATTTTTGGTGGGATAGGAATTTCGAAAAAGGTTCCCTTTCTTCCTGCACACCAGTATTGGGTTGCAGATTTATGGATGTGAAAGGGCACGATGGCTCCGGAATACTATAGTACGAAAAAAGGATAATGTGGGGATTTGGGAAAATGAGGGAAATGGGTTACTGTAGTTATTTGCAAGTGAAAATCGGGATTTTTGACACAAAAATGTCTATTTTTATGTCAAAAATGAAGCATTTTTCTCTCTGAAAGAAAGAGCGCGTCTCAGGCGCGCCAGACAAGATTTGAGAGTCAGAAATGAGAGTTTTGAGCAAAAAACGAGGAAGTTATGGGTGGGAAATTAGAGTTTTGAGCGGGAAATTGAAGATTTTTGAGCTAAAAATAGGAATTTCAGACAGAAAAATATTGGAAGATTCATCATTTTCATTTTTGGTTTCAAAAAATTCGGTAACTGAGATTTTTGAGCGAAAAAACAAAGTCTTTGACCGAAAAAATGGAAAAGGGTTACTGTAGTTTTGGAAAATTCCTACTGTAGTGTTACTGTAGTCAATACCTCGGTTGTGTACTGACTTCTGAGATGATCTAGTCATGTTCGTCAACTACCCAAATGAAAAGGTTATCAAAACGTCTCCAGTTTGCTTGCCGTACTGATCTTATGAAAATTTCTAGACTTCGCTGCGTAGCGACTCGCTTGGGGACATGGAATTTATTGAGGTCTTGCTATGGCGAGAAAGCTGACTTCATGAGGATTCAGAATCTGTTCTCAAAACCTGGCTCCTGTCAAAATGAGCCGAGATACAAGAGATCGAATTCAAAAGCAGATCCAGAATCCTCACGTCTTCGGCTTCCTGGAACCGTAAAATTCTCAAAGGAAATTCAAAGGACCGGTGAAGAAATACGTCACCCAAATAAATCTCTTCTTGCTATCTATGAAAATCGGAAGAGATACGGAGCGGTATCTTTTGAGAAATGAATTTAAAAGACAAGAACCGACATCGATATGTAAAGAATGAAAAAAAATAGCCAAAAATGGGGCGGGGCTCAAATTCGTGCTCAAAAAAGCTATTGGGGTCAAGACCAGGTGATATGTTATAACCCCAAAGCTTCCCTTTCACCCCTTTTGAGACACTATTTAACAAGCATTGGTACAGGTATTATCGGTTCACGAACACTTGTCGGGTGGTGTTAAAGGCGCATGGAATTTTTTGAAATACCGTATTTCCCTATGGTCCAAGCCAATTCCATGCGCCTTTAACACCACCCGGCAAGTGTTCGTGAACCGATAGTACCAATTATTGTTAAACAGTGTCGGGTGAAGGAGAAATCTTTGGTTTTTTGTAGATACGTCGCTAATTGATATGTTTGTAATTATCTAATTAAGTTTTCTAGTTTAGTCTCAAGCGATTTGGCAAGTGTCCGAGAACCAATAATAAAGAAGGAATAAGAAAAAGACACAAAGTGTTCATGGTTCATGTCGCGATGATGGTTTCTATTATTCTATCATCTCGACTACTATCTCTCTTTTCAACAATTCACTCAATTAATCAACTGGCAATCATCATCGTCTTCTTCGTTTGCACGCCTCTTGGGTGTGCCTTCCCTTCTCTTTTTCTCCTCAATGTGTTCTTCATACACTCTTCTTTTTGACTTCTGCTAGTAGCTAGTCAAGACGATGGTATAGAGATGAAAGGAGAATGTATAATGATGGAGGAGAGGGTGTACCCTTGTTTAGTAGAAGGAAGGGGGGGAGAAGACGTTGGAAAAGTGACACCTTCTTGGAAATGATAATGATAAGGAAGGTGTCAGAAGTAATAAAATTATTGTTCAAGGTTCTTGGGGTGGTTTTTGGTTTTGTTGGATTCACAGGGCTACGGTAGCTGAAGTCACGGGTTACGGAGAGCAGGGAAGCGACTGCACAGTCTAAGCCTGCTCTTTGACAGTTTTGAATAAATGTTATATTTCTAGAAAGCTGAAGACGTGAGGATTCAGAATTTGTTTTCAAATTTAGTCTGGGGAGAAAATGAGCAGAGATACAAGCCTTCAAAATAGGGCAGGTAGAAAAATAAATTTGAACTTGAATGATTAGAAACCGTGTATCTCGGTTGACATAAACGCTAGTCTAAATTTGAGTACAGATTCAGAATCCTTAGGACCTCAGCTTCCCAAGAATTATAAATTTGAGCCGGTAATCTGTAATATGCACTTAGAAAAACCGCTTGTTAGGTATCTATAGCTATAAGTTTAGGTTGATCACAATGCAAATATCCGAGGACTACATTTCGAGTCGCTACGCAATCAAAACGCAGAATTTAGTGTAAACTTTAGTGGAAGTCAGCAATAATATTATAACCAGTAGCTCCGTATCCCAAGACTACACGACGGGTCGCTACGCAGCGAATTCCCGAGCCGTTATAAACGAAAGGGATGGGGTCTGAAGAGAACTTTTTTCCAAAAACACAATTTTCGACTTTACAGGAATAGGTTGGCAAAGGACTCTGATTTAGCTTTTGAAAAACGCAAAATCATCAAATTCCGTATCCCTAGCAGGTCGCCACGCAGCGAATTTGACACTTTTATGTACATGAGGTTTTAACAGTTCTGGTTGGTAAAAGACAGACTGGCCAACGGGCTAAACAAGTCTTTTTTCAGGTACCCTCCCCAAAAAAGTACACAATTTTCCTCCTAGACATAAACTGACCCCCTCTCTCAAGTCCCAAGTGTACTTACTCAAAATAAACCAAAAATGACAGAAAACGGACGTCCCCTTCGAAATCGCTGCAAGGGATCTTGACATGCCAAAAGAGCAAATTTCGAACATCTTGTAGTCAGGGAGTAACCCAAAAGTAATCGGATACATGTACAACGGGAGGGATTTTTTGTTGTATTGTTGTCTTTTTCTGCGGCAACAGCTGTCAGGAAACGAAAAAATAAAAAAGTTTGAAGGAAAAGAGTATGATGACTAACGGTGTCCCCTCCATACACCTATAATAAAACGGTTAGTGGTTATGTTATGCCGAGAGGACTGATATGGAATAAGAAATCAGAAAAAGTAACACAGGGGAGGTGGGTTCTGCTATCTGTCACATGCCTCGTTTACTTTTTTCTCCTTGACGAAACCAAACCGTTCTAATTGCATAGGGTGTCCAATTAAAACGTATTGGATGGATTTATTATACTTTTGGGAAATGACAGAAGGAAAGCTATATGGGGAAAGTGAAATCAGTAGACTCTCTTGTAGGTGGCTGTGTAGGACTCGGTGTCGTAGGCGGTCTCGGCGCGGATCTGTAAATTGAAAAATGTTGTATTTTCGGGGAATTGGATACTGGTTGATAAGGGGGATTGGATTTTTTGAAACGGGCGGTGTGGAGGCATGTTCTATAGGTTTGCAAACAGAAGTTATTTCACAAAATTGAAAGAAAAAACTTTTTTCAGTCATTAGCGCTAGAAATTCCTGACTTTCAGAGGAAGCCATCAGGATGTTATCTGTCTAAAAAACTGGTTTCGTAAGAACTAATGAACATTTTACAAAGAAAAGAACTCTCATATACATCTACCACACCAAAAAACGTTTTTTTATGGAAAAATTACAATTTTTTTCGAAAGCTTGTCAGAGCTTCTCAGAGAGTGTCACCCACTACCAGAATTTACATTAGTTGTGTAGATCAAATCTAGCTCTATATTTTTGTAGTTGACAACTTTTCGATAGCTATTCACGATTTTGAGATATGCGCCTTCAAAGATAAGCAACGAGAGAGACGCAGAGAAACAAGAGCGGCTGTATTCTCTGCGTCTCTCCCCCTAGTCGTTTTAGCCGCCTATCTTTGAATGTTCGTATCTTAAAAGTGTGAAGAGCTATCAAAAAGTTTTCAACTACAAAAATAAGGCTCAAGGTTTGATTTATAAAAAAATGTAAAAATCGAAAAAATTGGGTTTCAAAAATAGGCAGTTTTTATTGAAAATGAAAAAAGATGCAATTTCAGCCAACCATAAGGAACCAATTTTTCTTCTAAAGTGGATCAGATAATAGCAAAACAACCAAAATATGACAAAAGAAGAGAGAGAAAGACGCAGAGAAGTCATACTCTCTAGCTTCTCTGCACCCTCTCATTGTGCCAAATCTTCAGCTAGTTTGCTGAAAACCGTCGTATCTCAAAAACTAGAAGAGCTCTCAAAAAGTTGACAACTACAAAAATGGATAACTAGACTTGGTCTACTTGAAACAGTGAGAATTGAGAAAAAATCCCCACACTCACCTTCATAATCATCGTATTATAATCCGGAAGTTCGAGTTGTCTCTCGAACTCTCTGACCTCTAAATTGTTATTATTTCCAACATCAAAACTTCTTCTCATGAATTGTTTCAAATGGAACGTCATCTTTCCCTCCTTCACTTGTCCCTGCTCCATCATTGACCACCCTTGAGAAGAAGTGGTTAGGTAGGCGACATGGACACGGGGGTCTCTGCGGGTCGCATTTTTGACCGGCATGAAGCCATAGTCGTGACGGACAACACTGTTACGGTCGAAGTAGGTGTGGCTGGAAATTTAAGGGAGTGGGATGATTGGAAAGAGGAAAATGCGGGGATTCTGAAAAAGTTTTCAGATTTTAATTTAATTTTTTTTTTTAACGGAAAATGAGCGGAGTCACAAAAACCACAGCATCGCAAGGTGTAAGGTCCGGGTATTTGACGCGAAATTTCAGTTTTCAAACTTTTCAAAATGTTTCGAATTGTTTGCGAAAAAATCAAATCTTTGACAATTATGAAAAATTCTGAAAAACCATCAGAAATGTTCACATCTTGCCAATTCATTAAATATCGAGTTTTTATTGGAAACGCGGATAAGGTGCGCCAGATTTAGAAATCGGACTGAAATGAGCGATTTTTGGCTTTTTTTGAAAAAAAATTCGTGAATAAAAACCATTTTTCGATAGTCTGGCGCACCTCAGACGTCTCCATTTTTTGAAGACGAGCCTTTCCGGGCGTACACATTCACTTTGCCTCAAACGATACGACAAATCTATTTTGGCACCGTGCCAACCTTTGTGCGACGGAGCGCGGTCCAGCGACCCCACGCCTTGCGATGCTGTGTGAAACCCTTGTAGGTCACGTTTATGTAAAAAAAACTTTGCTACGGTACAGATTTTTACACCATTTTCAGATGTTTGAACAGCTGAAAACGTGAGGATTCTGAATCAATTTTCAGACTTTGAAAAAGTTGAAAATGGGCGGAGATACAAGGTTTCTAAGGACTCGCCCCAATTTCGCGCTAGAAAAATTTTGAAAACAGATTCAGAATCCTCACGACGTCAGCTTTCCATATTGAACAATTTTCTGGTAACTCACGTAATATTCACGGCTCTTGCTCCAAACTTTGGAATCGGATTGATTGCATAATCGATTTGTGATGGTGGCGGTAGATCACGTTGCCGTCCATTTGACCCCTGTGAATGATTTCATTGTTCTATGGGAACAAAGACTTTTTGGTTTTTTTTTCGCGGACAGATGACAGAAAACGTACTATTTGATATTTCTCACAGAGAAAGAGAGAGATAGTGATAAGGGAGACGCAGAGAAATGGAGAAGGAAGTTTTTTAAAAAGTTACCGTCAAAGACCACAATCCGATGAACCGATCGATCGGGCGCAAGTCCCATGGCATTTTTGAGCGGTCGTATTCTGAAAACTCATTTCTTTGTGATTTTAGACGACACCGCGAAAAAAAACTCACTATCTTCATATCTGGCAATGACGAATGTCAGGAATATCACAGAGCATAATAACCGGCAAGTTGTGGTCATCTGAAAGTGAAAAATGAAGAAAATTTTAAAGAGCTACCGTAACCCGGTTTAAAGGCGCATGCACACAAAGTTTTTTGAAAAAAAACACAGAGAGAAATACATGGGAATAGGAGAGACGCAGACACCACAAAAATTTCGAATAGAGCGCATTTTCCATACTTTGTTAGCTAAAGTTGCGAAGTTCGCCCGCGAAAAACTGAGTGAGGTCTCCTAAGAAAACGACGAAGAAGGCTTGCCATCAGGGGCACGAACTGGTTTTTTTCTTTCTTCTTTTCTCTTCTTTTTTGTCTTCCGCCTATGTTTATCAATGACGATTCGGAGGGGGACGACGACGCCGACGGATTCTTGTAATACGAGGAAATGGGTGATGACTGGCGACGAAGGACGTTCCGAATTGATTATGTTGTATGTGTGTGTGTTAATAGGAAACGAGGGAGAGACCTTTGAACAGTGAAATTGAGAAGAGGGAAGCCGAAGGGAGACGGATAATTCAGGAGAATCGGGATTGGCGGGAATCAAAATTGAATCATCTGATAAGGATGATTTTTAGTTATTAGCCGATTGACATTATTGAACGGTGAAATTATGACCTTTTGAATTTTCTATTAGCGCGGCACGCTGTTTACAACTGCGCTCTACCGGACTCGACCCTATCTAAGTTAAAGAATTTTCAAATTTTAAGAATTTTAAGGAGAAGGCATGCGTGACTAAACCGCGAATGCAGTCCGGCCCATGTTCCTCCAACTCCTGATTAAGTAAGAGAATTTTTAGAATTTTAAGAATCTATACATTGCATAAAAATTTTACTTGGTGGGACAATCAGTAATACCGTAACACCTTCTCCAAGTTAGACACTGTTCACTGAAAATGGCCAAAACTGTCAGAATTGCGCATTACTGTATACAAAACGAACTATTGCAAAACGTTTGGATCTTCAGAAATGAATAAAGGCCTGTGAACAAGCGGAGACCATCTAGTGGAAAAACAAACTTCTCAAAATAACATTATTATTCGTGAACCTCTGAAAACTCTTCTCAATAATTATAATTCTACAAATTAGAAACGTGAACAACTTTTTCTGGTTTTGAGGAGAGTTTTTTGTTGTTGTTGTGAGAAATTTAACGAAAAATTGAACATTTCGAACAAATTTCTGCTAAAGGAAGGCCCGACAACAATCATGTAATATTTTCTCAAAAGGCCTGTTCAACAAATCGTTTTGTTATAGGTACAGAAATTGTTTCGTAGATGCATTGGAGACTTTTGAGGAAACTGCTTCCACGTATGAAGAAGACTATCTCGGTTCGATAGTCAGTCCGGAAAACGCCTACCTCCGAACTATGAACCTGTGCAAGCAATTCTCAGAATTCATCAGGACCCACAACTTTGGATACTGTCAGGGTGTTGGACACTTTACTCCAGGTGTACGGTTGGCACCGTGTGTTCTTCTAAACAATTCTTTAAAGTCGCTTGAGTTCCTAGACTCACCTTCGTATGTCACTGTGTTGTCGCGTTGACCTACGGGCGCGCGCGCACTTCTCGCAGCTATTTTGTCAATCTCGCTTTTGAAATGGAGAATTTCGGCTTTCTTGGGCGCTGACGGAGGCACGTTAGGTGCTCCGTTATCTCGTTAGTTAGTTTTACCTCTTGCTTCGGTTTTTATACCGTTTTTATCGTTTTCTTTGGTTTTTAGTGTGTTTTAGTTGGTTGATTTGCAATAAATCAATTGTTTGGCATAAAGCAGTGTTTTGGTTATGTCCAAAGTAGAGTTTTGGCATTATTTATAGCATTTTCTCGCTGCTATTTGTTTATTCGTGTTTCCGTCATTGTGTTTCTCGTGAATTGTGGGTTTTCTCGTTATATCAGTTCGGTATAATCACTTATTCTTCTGGAATTTGTGAAAGTATTGACTCAGGTAAACAAAAAGATAGCCGACAGTACGCCCAGAGAACAGTTTATATAACCACGCAATCAGTTATCAGTAGAGCGCGTTTGCAGATAGTTCTCAATAGAGCGCATCTGCATCTAATTTAAAATTGTTGTCAGACTGTCAGTAGAGCTCATTTTCTTTTATTTTCCAGTGATACAGTATCCTCTTAACTTTGGATTTTCTGAAAATCCGAAAGAATGTTAGAATTAATTTTTTTACAATTTCAGTGATTCGTCGAGAGAATATCGGTTACGTTGAAGAGAATCGACAGATTTTCAATTCGACCCACAAAATGGGGTTTTCCGGGATAGTTGACATTTCGAGGAGATCGCTCAGAGTTGGTGAAGGACTGCTGATGCTGACTGTGAGTTTCTTGAAAGTTTTGGTACTTTTTAGAAAAACGTTTTCTATGTGAGAGCTGAACTTATTCCAGGATAACGTCGCCGCCAGCCTGATCGATTATAGCATGACGGATATGAAGAAGGAACCGAACAAAAACATCAGTCTTGCAAACGAAATCTTCCAATTCCATGTGAAAAAAGAACGAATTTACGGATCATCTGGAACAAAGTCGCTTCGAACAATCGTGCTGCCACAATCTATTGTGGTGTTGGTATTCCGTGGAGTTTTGGACAAGAAAGAATGGGCAGGAACTCACAAAGTGGTGAAACGTATGTGAAAGGAGGAGGAATAATTGAAGATGATTGATAAAAGGGATCTCAACAATGTCAAATGTGAAATGAAAAGAATAAAAATTGAAAAAAAAACTTACCATGGGAAGAATAGGGTACTCTAAAATGGGAGAAACATCATAAAAGGTGTTTATCTGGGGGGGAAAGGGATAACGTATAGTGTTCACAACAAGAAAAAACGAGAAAAAAAAAGAATTATTTCTCAAAGAAAACAATAAAAACTGACATAATAATGATGAAAAGAAGTGGATGATGTGACATATATGAGAATGATATTTGTGGATGAAAAAGGAATGGAACAGACAAAGAAATGGGGGAAAATCAATTGAAAAATTATAGAATCGACGATCCTCAGACGACCCGTTTCGCGACGACAGCGTGAAGAACAATCGGCTCGTTTTCTCTGAAAAAATTTGGTTGGAAATCTGAAATTCGGGGGTACTGTAGGCAAGCTCCGCCTTCAAAATTCGGAAATATTTAGGAAAAAAATCGATGGCCTAACTTTTTCAAATTTTGGTTTTCTAGGCCACCATCCAAGAAACCATGTGTTCTAAGCTTAAAGACGCTTCAAACTACTGAAATTTTGAAAATGCGGAAAAAAAAATCAGTGGCCTAACTTTTTGGTTTTCTAGGCCACCAAGCTGAAAATCGTGTCAAATCAGTTTTCAACAATTTTTTGCGTTTTGACATTTGGAAACGACGAAAAATCCAGAACTTTGAGACAAAAAGAAGTGGTCTAAAAGTGGGGGCGGAACTTCCAATCCTTTCAAAATGTCGAAAATCGAATTTTCTGGGAAAAAGTGGGCGGAGCCTAGGCGATTTTGTCTGAAAATCCGTCAGTTTCAGAGAAAAAAAGGATGCATGAATTTGAACTCAAAAAACGAAGAATTCCATCTCAATTTTCTGCATGTTTCCACAAAAAACTGCCAAAAGTGGGCGGAGCTTCCAATTCAACTTTGAAACAGCTCAGTTTCGGAATATTTCAGGAAGCAAAATATGCATTTCCCAGTCAGAAAATTCAGAAATTTTCATGTTTTCAGAATTTTTTAAAATAGATCTGGCGTGCCTTTGACGCGAAAAATAATTCAAATCGGCCAATTCAGCACAGTTTTCGCGTCAAAGGCACGCCAGACTTCCGTAATTTGAAAATCCCATGAGATTCGGAGTAGATTGGGCCTAAAATAGCTCAAATTTATTGAAGTTTTCGCGTCTCTCAGAGTGAAATTTCGCTCTAAAAACGCGATTTTCCCCCCAAAAAACTGCCAAAAAGTGGGCGGAGCTTCCCCTCCAAAAACTCTTACTTCGCCGCTTCAGCCTCCTTCTTCTTGGCCATCTGAATCTTCTTCACTTCATAACTCTCCGCACAACTTTTAGTACGAAGACGGGCGGCGGATCGTATGACCGGCAGTTTACAAGCGTACGTCTCGCCTTCCTGAGTGATCTTCTTCGTGTATTCGGACGCCTCCTCGTACCACGGTGAGATGATTTCACGAATTTCGATGGGAACGTCGCCGAGTGTCGGATATTTGTCGCATTGCATCATTACGTCGTGGAAAAGATCCGACACCTCTTCGATATGCATTGAGGATGACGATGATGATGAGTATCCTGAAGAGGAGGCGGAGCTTGTGGCGTCTGGTGGGGAGGAGAGGCGGTCCGATGAGTTTTTCTGAAAAATGTGGGAAAAACTAGTCTGAACATCTCAAAAAATTGAGAAAAAACTGCTAAAAACGAACAGAAACTGAGAGGTTTCGAAATTTTTTGGTTCCGAAACGTCACAGTTTCGAAACGTCGAATACATGGAAAAAAGTGGTTTTGAGCTTAAAAAACAGATTTTTTCAACAAAAATTACATTTCTCTCTCAAAAATGAAATTTTCAACTGAAAAAGTGCATTAAATTCATTTTTCCACAGTTAAAATACAAATTTCCGATCAAAAGTGCTGAAAACGATGTTCAGTGCAGGAAGGGCGCTCTATTAGCACGAAACGATTTTTACAACCGCGCTCTACTGAAATCGAAGAAAACTGAGTGCGAAATTGAGAGACTTAGAGGAAAAGTGACAGTTTTCAAGGACATTTCGGTGGAGCGCAGTTGTAAGAACTGTGCCGAGCTAATATTGACAACTTGCTAGATGAGCGAGCAATCGCGCTCTGCTGACAACATTTGGAAAGTGCGCTCCACTGAGAATACTATACTCAGCAAACGCGCTCTGCTGACAAAATTTTAAATTTCAGAACGAACATCTCCTGATTTCGAGTATTTTCTCAATGAAAACCTTTCAAAAATGTCAAAAATCGAATTTTCATGAAAAAAGTGGGCGGAGCCTAGTCGATTTTGTCAGGAAATCTGTCATTTTTAGACAAAAAAGGGTTTTCCGGAGTGGAAAATGTATTTGAATTCAAAAAATTAAGATGCCAAACTTTCAGTTTTTCGCCATTTTTCACAAAAAACTTTCAAAAGCGGGCGGAGCTTTTCAATTCAGTATGTGCGCTCTATTGACAATATACCTCGATTTCTCGTTTTTTTAAGCTTTTCAGTCGTTCAGAGCCAAATTTCGCTCTAAAAACGCAATTTTCAGTCTTTCAGAGTAAAAAAAACCCGATTTTCAGCCGTTTTCCATCCAACCTACCGTATTCCTCTTCCTAATAATCTCCTCAAAAAGGCGTTCATCAAAATCGTCGGCTCCCAAGTCCTCCATCACAGGACTATACATTCCCCACGTGCCATTCCGTGGGAATACCCGAATGAAATCTCCGCGTCGCGTCTCTTCCATCTCCGTTTTACGGACGATTTGCTCGAATTTCTTGTCGATATTCGGGACGATTGACGTCGTTCCGGACACGATTTTCTTCGTCAGAACACTCCGTTTGAGTCCGACAGGTGGGCGGCGCTTCAGGGTCTTCACACATTTCGGATCGAGCTCCACACCCCCGACGTCGTCGTCGACGTCATCTGAATCCTGTGACGAAGAGACGTTCATCGACTTCCGAATCGCCGGTGTCACACTATCGATAATCTTCTTATCGAGTAGTGGAATACAAGCGAGATTCAGAAGATCAGCGATCAGCCGTGTCTTTAGAAGTGAATCCAACGGGGCGTCACACGCAAGACTCGGCGATAAATTCACTTCGAGAAGCCATGGTTTCAGAGATTGATCTACGAGAACGTCGAATCCGAAGAGCTCGAAATTTGTGCATGCGAATTTGAGAGTGGTACGGGATACGGTAGCGACGGAATTCTGGATCGAGAGCAGACTCTTCACGATGAGATCCTCGATACGCAGCATTAGCACTGCAAAAATTACCGAGGATTATGGTGAATTTTAGTAGAAAAGTGTGGGAAAATCACATTTGTCGTCATTTTTTGTTAAAATTTTTAATTTTTTTGAGAATTTGGAGCAAAAAAAGTCAAAAATTTACATTTTTCGTCGTGGTTAAGGTCTATTTTCCGCAAAAAAATGTGGAAAACTCTCATTTTTTTGTGATTTTCACCAAAGAAAACTGGGAAAGTGGGGGAGTTTTTCGATAAAAATAGGAATTTTTCGACGGTTTTCCAAAAATTTGGACCAAAAACTGTCAAAAAATTCAGATTTCTTGTGATTTTTTTGGGATCTTTCGAGGTTTTTTCGATAATTTCGAGCAGGAAATCCCGAAAAAATTACATTTTTCGCGATTTTTCAATGAAAATTTCGAGATTTTTTGTAATTAGGAGCTGAAAATGTCCGGAAAATTCTCATTTTTAGTGATTTTTCAGCTGAAATTTGTGCATTTTTTGAAGTTTTCCAATAACTTCGAGCTGAAAAAGAATGAAAAATACTATTTTTCGTGATATTTCCGGCATTTTTACATGAAATTTGACTGAAAATTCTGAAAAAAAATCACAATTTTTGAAATTTTTGGTTATTTTCTCTGATTTTCACATTAAAAATCTAGATTTTTCGTTCTAAAACTACTAAAATGAGCAAAAACTCAAACTTTCTCCATAAAAATCTCAAAAACTTGTGATTTTTTCGGATTTTTTAGCCAAATTTCATGTCGAAATGCCGAAAAAATGCCGAAAAATGAGAATTTTTGAATCTTTTTCAGCTCGAAATCATTGGAAAACTTCAAAAAAACCAGAAAAACGTCTCTATTTTTCAGTTTTTCCCGCTGAAACCTGAGGTTTAGAGTAGGAAAAACGCGTCGAGCGTGCGCCAGCAGAGCGAGAAAAAGTCAATTTTTAGCACTTTCATACTGAAAAAACATTAAAACAATCGTTTTTAGCTCAAAAAATCTCAAAAAATGTGATTTTCAGCCCATTTTTCCAGTTTTTAGGCTCAAAAAACTTTGAAAAACTTCAATTTCAAGGTGGAAATCTCAAAAAAACCCTTTAAAAATGCCAATTTTTATCAAAAAACCGGTAATTTTTTCCAGTTTTTCCCGCTGAAAACTGAGGTTTAGAGTTGAAAAAAACGCGTCGAAGGTACGCCAGCGGAGCGGTTTCAACGAGAAAAAGTCAATTTTTAGCACTTTCAGACTGAAAAATCATAAAAAATGAGGCTTCATAGCTCGAAATTATTGAAAATTTACCGTTTTTAGCTCAAAAAATCTCAAAAAATGTGATTTTTAGCCCATTTTTTCCAGTTTTTAGGCTCGAAATGATCGGAAAACTTTGAAAAAGTTCAATTTCAAGGTGAAAATCTCAATAAAAACCTTTAAAAATGCCAATTTTCATCAAAAAACTGCGCATTTTTCCAGTTTTTGACGCTGAAAACTGAGGTTTAGGGTAGGAAAAACGCGTCGAGCGTGCGCCAGCGGAGCGGTTTCAGCGAGAAAAAGTCAATTTTTAGCACTTTCAGACTGAAAAATCATAAAAAATGAGCATTTTTAGCTCAAAAAATCTCAAAAACTGTGATTTTCAGCCCATTTTTCCCAGTTTTTAGGCTCGAAATGATCGAAAAACTTTGAAAAAGTTCAATTTCAAGGTGAAAATCTCAATAAAAACCTTTAAAAATGCCAATTTTCATCAAAAAACTGCGCATTTTTCCAGTTTTTGACGCTGAAAACTGAGGTTTAGGGTAGGAAAAACGCGTCGAGCGTGCGCCAGCGGAGGGATTTCAGCAAGAAAAAGTCAATTTTTAGCTCTTTCAAACTGAAAAATCATAAAAAATGATATATTTTCAATCATTTTCAGCTCGAAAAATCTCGAAAAATGTGATTTTTAGCCCATTTTTCCAGTTTTTAAGCTCGAAATGATCGGAAAACTTTGAAAAAGTTCAATTTCAAGGTGAAAATCTCAATAAAAACCTTTAAAAATGCCAATTTTCATCAAAAAACTGCGCATTTTTCCAGTTTTTGACGCTGAAAACTGAGGTTTAGGGTAGGAAAAACGCGTCGAGCGTGCGCCAGCGGAGCGGTTTCAGCGAGAAAAAGTCAATTTTTAGCACTTTCAGACTGAAAAATCATAAAAAATGAGCATTTTTAGCTCAAAAAATCTCAAAAACTGTGATTTTCAGCCCATTTTTCCCAGTTTTTAGGCTCGAAATGATCGAAAAACTTTGAAAAAGTTCAATTTCAAGGTGAAAATCTCAATAAAAACCTTTAAAAATGCCAATTTTCATCAAAAAACTGCGCATTTTTCCAGTTTTTGACGCTGAAAACTGAGGTTTAGGGTAGGAAAAACGCGTCGAGCGTGCGCCAGCGGAGCGGTTTCAGCGAGAAAAAGTCAATTTTTAGCACTTTCAGACTGAAAAATCATAAAAAATGAGCATTTTTAGCTCAAAAAATCTCAAAAACTGTGATTTTCAGCCCATTTTTCCCAGTTTTTAGGCTCGAAATGATCGAAAAACTTTGAAAAAGTTCAATTTCAAGGTGGAAATCTCAAAAAAACCGCATTTTTCCAGTTTTTCATCTTCTTCTCAAACTCACACTTCGCATCCTTTCCCTCATTCTCGACATATCTCAAAAGTGCTCCAAGTGTCCATTTGTGTCCCAAATCCTCCGAAGACATACTCTCATTTCTCACGAATGACGTCGAGTTCTTGTTGATACTGTAGTTTGTCAAGTGGACGAATTCATTACTGTCCGTGGAGCCGGCCGACGTGTCGTATGGTTTCGACGCCAGACGTGCGAGCCCTTCCGAGTAGACGTAGGCGACGAGTGGATAGAATGACGTCACCGCCACGTAGATTCGTAGATCAAATTTGTGATTATTCACGAGATATGGGTCTTTTAGGTAACGAGATACGAGCAATGGTCCCTCTGCTGGGATGTCAGACATCTGAAAATGAGGAAGTTGAGGATAGAGAAAAACGCGTCAAAGGTGCGCCAGCAGAGGGGTTTAAGAGCAAAAAGTCAGCTTTCAGAAAATGCGCTTTATTGAGAACTCCCAGCAAACGCACTCTTTTGATAACTATGGTAGCAAGCCGCCATCTGGAATCAAGAAATCGAAGGTAAGGGAAAACGCGTCAAAGGTACGCCAGCGAGGGGTTTTAGTCAAGATTTTTAAAGTAAAAATCTGAAAAATTCCCAATTTTTTTCAGTTTTTCCTCTGAAAAGTGAGGTTTAGGGTGGGGAAAAACGCGTCAAAGGTGCGCCAGAGGGAGTTTTAAGGAGTAAAAAGTGCATTTACATCACTTTTAGACTGAAAACTTTCTAAATGTTCAGAATTTTCGGGAAAAATTGGTTAGAAAACGCGTCAAAGGTACGCCAGTTAGCCAAAATCACGCCTTGAAGTATTTCTGATCATTTCAAGTTCAATTCCAAGCGATTTTTCGCGTCAAAATCACCCCAGCCCCATAAAAACTTCAATTCACAGAAATTTTAGGGTAAAACACCTCGATTCGAACTGATTTTTCGCGTCAAAAGCGCGCCAGCTCTCAAAAATTACTAATAACTCACACTATTGGCAAAGAAGATGCCTTTTCCCTGTCTCGAATTCGTCGGTTTCACAATGAACTCTCCAGGAAAGCACAGTTGACCACCGGACGCCAGAATCTCTTTGGTGACCCGTTTGAATGCTTTCTCCATTTTTGAGTTCTCTCTGGGAGTCACATAGAATTCGGGAATCTGGAAATAGCGAGAAATATAAGTTATTTCGGTCAAAAATTGCCAAATTTTGATTAAAAATAGCGATTTTTCGCGTCAAAGGCGCGCCAGATTTTGATTTTCACAATTTTAAAGACATTTCCAGACGGTTTCTAGCTCAAAATACATTATTTTTCAGCGCAGAGTTTTCGCGTCAAAGGCGCGCCAGACTCGGGGAATCTGGATATGTGAAAATCCCATGAGATTCTAAGTCGATGGGGAATAAAATGGCTCAAATTGTTAAGATTTTCGCGTCGGAGGCACGCCAGCAGTGGTTTCTAACTGAAAATTGGTCGATTTCAACCAACTTTTCGCGCCAAAGGCACGCCAGAAATTCAGTTTTTGGCGTTTAGGAGCACTTTTGGCCAAGTTTGAACTGATTTTCCGCGTCAAAGGCACGCCAGACTCAATTACTACATTCTGAGACATTTTTGCGTTGAAGGCACGCCAGATTTACGGTTTTCAAGTCAATGGAATTTCAGTTGGGTTTTCAGTCAAATAGAATCAACTTTTCGCGTCAAAGGCACGCCAGACCACCGGTTACCGAGGCATTTATGGCCATTTTGACATATTTTGGACCAATTTTTCGCGTTAAAGGCACGCCAGCCCTCTGGTTTTGAGACTTTTCTCATAGTTTTCAGCTCAAAATATACCATTTTCAACCGATTTTTCGCGTCAAAGTTGCCCCAGCCTATCTCAAAAAACTCACAAAATCATAGGCGTCTCCAAAAATCGATTTAGATCTCTCGATATTCTCATAGAGTCGATCCTTCTTCGTCAACTCGGTGGATCGTGGGAACTGATTGAGTCGTTGCCACGGCATGAGCTCTCGCATTTTCACACTTTTCACCGGGGCGCCCATCCATATCACGTTGACGGACGGATTCTTACTCGAGCATTGCATGAATCCGTGACTGTGACACATTGTTCGAATGAGGCGGGAGTCGCTTCGCATCATTTTGAAAGTGAGACGAAGACGTTCGCCGAGCCACGTGTACTTCTCAGAAGCCCTCTCGTCGTTGGCAATGTGAACGAGAGCATCGGATGAGAAGAGCATGTAATCGGATGAGCATCCGTCTCGAATCTTTTTCGTATTTCTTGTCATCACATAGTCTGTCGGTTCTTCAGACGACGATTGGGAGCTGGAAATATATAAAGTGAAGGGCGGAGCGCGCTTGATTTTAGTAGTCATTTTCAGAGTTTTCGGTGGGAAAATTACTTACAATTTCATTCGAAAAAATGCGATTTTGGATAATTCGAATTTTTGAAAGAAGGCGAAATTTTCAGAATAAAAATTGAATTTTCGATGATTCCGAACCTATTTTGGGTCAAAAACTATCAATTCTACTATTTCTGCTGAGCTGGCGTGCATTTGGCGCCATTTTTGCTGAAAAAGCTGATTATCGTCTCGAAAATCGATTTTTAGGCAAAAAATCATTTTTCTCAATTTTCTTCATTTTTTCACAAAAAATCCCATACCATCTCTCAACAGGCTCATCAACGGGTGTTCTAATTGGTGGCATGATATTAACCACTTCCAATTCTGCACAATACTCTTCCAGATAGTCGTCCGGCCGTAATTTCAGCCGTTTGCACAGTAGAAAACGCGCTTTTCGAGGGTGATTAGTGAAGGGATTGACGATTTCTCTGAAATTATAAAATTTGCTTAAAAATTGATGTTTTTTGAAAAAAAAAATTGTAAAAATCGAGAAAAAAACTCCCAAAAACTAGATTTTTCAGCCTGAAAACGGTGAAAAATGACCAGTGGCCGAACTTTTTTCAGTTCGGCCACCAGTCAAAAAAAATCGGTGGCCTAGAAACCCAAAAGTTCGGCCAGCAGATTTGTGACCGTTTTTCAAACTAAAAAAGTGAGTTTTAGGGAAAAAAAATTCCAAAACGAGAGTACGGCTACTGGCCGAACACATTCAGTTTGGATTTCTAGGCCACCAGCTTCTTGAAATTGGTGGCCTGGGAATCCAAATTGAAAAAACTCGGCCAGAGAATGAAAATTAGAGTTTTTGAGAGTTTTTGAATGAAAATCCCCGCTTTGATGGCCGAACTTTTGCAGAAATTGCAAAAAACTCGGCCATCAAACGAGGATTTTTATTTAAAAACTCTCAAAAAACATCGAAATTTTCATTCTGGCCGAACTTTCTCAATTTGGATTTCTAGGCCACCAACCTTTTTTGGCTGGCCTAGGAATCCAAACTGAAAAAAGTTCAGCCAGCAGCTAATTTGGACTGAAATTTCGAGTTTTGAGTAAAAATCCCTTTTGATGGCCGAATTTTTGCAAAAATTGCAAAAATTCGGTCATCATTGAGAGACTTTTATTCAAAAACTTTCAAGAAACATCGAAATTTTCACTCTGGTCGAACTTTTCAAATTGGATTTCTAGGCCACCAGCTTCTTTTGGCTTGAAACTGGTGGCCTAGAAATCCAAAAACTGAAAAAGTTCGGCCAGAAGCTGTAAATTCGAGTTTTTGAGTTAAAATTCCTTTTGATGGCCGGATTTTTTCAAAAATTGCAAAAACTCGGCCACCACACCTACCTCGGCACATTTTTAGGCTTCATTTTGTCGGAATTTTGGCGAAAATTTGAATTTTGTCGAAATTTTAGGACAACAAATTGGGAAATTTGTAGTGATATCTTCTCTTATCTTCTATTTCATTCAGACAAAAATTTGACCTATCGGGCGCCGAGATAGTACGGGGAATTGAGAGAGTGCAGAGAGATTTTTTACAAATAAATGATAAAAGGTAGAAGGAAAAAAGGAATTTTTTCGTATTTTCTCTGCTCAAGGTCATTTTTTCTACGAGAGAATAGGCGAGTGGTGGTGATGACGAGGGAGAAGAGAGAGAGTGTGGGAGAGTGAGAGACGCAGAGACACAGACTGTCTGTGTGCACTTTTATGGGGGGTTGTAGGGTGAGGACAGAGGTATTTGGGGGGATTGATTGATTGATTGGTGACTGGATAGCTTATTAGAAGGGGTGTGGAGATTAAAGTACCTCCAAAAATGTCAAAAAATCAATTTTTGTTTGAAAAAAAAGGAAAATTCCGACACTTTTATCCCGAAAATATGTGATTTTTTCATTAAAATTGAGATATTTCAGGATGAAAATGTTTTTTTTAAACGTTTTCAGAACAAAAATTTGTTGAAATCTCAGAAAATTCTTCTTTTTTCTCCCGTTTTTCATAGAAACTTCAAAAAATTTACCAATTTTCAGATTTTCAGTCTGAAAAACTCTCTGATCTAGAAGTTTATTTGAATCCGAAAATTTCAATTTTCACGATTTCAAACCCAACATTTCGAAAATACGCGATTTTTCAGCCGGAAAATGCTCGAAATCGTCATTGCTGGCCGAACTTTTTTTCTTTTTTGAGTTTCTAGGCCACGGAAAGTTCTTCCACCGTCTTCCGTGGCCTAGAAACCCAAAAATAAGTAGTTCAGCCAGCACTCTCGACTTTCGAATTTCGAGCATTTTCGGGTTGAAAATTCGCTTTTTAACGGGATTTTTTTTCTTGAAATTTTCACATTTTTCATTGCTGGCCGAACTTTTTGTTTTTGTATTTCTAGGCCACGTTATTTACTATTCTCAACGTTTTTTCCAAAATTTGGAGCCCATTCTGACTGAAAAAAATGACAAAATCGCTGGAAAATCATTGGATTTTTGATTTTTGATCGAGCCCGTCAGCGAAAATTTAAAAAAAAAACAAGAAATTCAGAGAATTCTACTTTTCTGATTTAACAGATTAATCATGAATTCCCAGTCATGTGCCGGCACACAGATACGAAAAATAACGAGATTGTGAAATTGAAAATTTATTTGTTTTCCACAATTCCGAGTACATTTCCCAGTAAATATCGCCATCTGGGAGTCAGAAATTCGAAAAAATAGGGGAAAAACTGTTTTTCCAACCTGATGATTCATGAAATACCCGTAATGAAATACCAGATTTCTCTGGAAGCGAGAATTAAAAAAATGGGTCTTTTAGACCAGAAACACGCGAAAATCACAAACAATGGCGGCGAAGGCGCGCCAGACTCAATCAAAACACAAAAAGGAGGAGACGAAATTCAGCTTTTTCAGCAAAAAATCATGAAAAATCTCTATTTTTCAATGAAAAGGTCAAAAGTCAAAAGAATGACGCCAAAGGGACGCCAGACTCAATAGAAATAATAGAATTCGGATGGAAAAGATCTATTTTGACCTAAAATTGGTTCGGAACCAGTGAAAAATCAGTTTTTTTTCTGAAAATCGAGAAAAAAAATCGTTTTTTCTATTGAAAATTTGTTAAAAATAGCTTTTTCCATGTGAAAATCTCATTTTTCCATTAAAATTCACCTTGGAAAAGTGATTTTCAGGTGAAAAATACAAGAAAATCTCAATTTTCATATTAGCAGCCCACGCATTCTTACAATTGCGCTCTACCGCAAACGAGAGAGAGTCGGCGAGAGACGCAGAGTTTTTTTCTGGCGCGAAAAAGATTTTCATCATTTTTGATCTATTTTTGCATAATTTTCACTCGGAAATTGGCAAATTTTCAATTAAAACTTGTGAAAATAGATCAAAAATGGTGAAAATCTTTTTCGCGCCAGAAAAAACTCTGCGTCTCTCGCCGATACTCTCTCGTTTGCGGTGGGGCGCAGTTGTAACGAAATTGCTCCGCTAATACTAAAAATTGATTTTTGGACCAAAAACTTCCATTTTTCTATTAAATTCAGCTCCAAAACTCCATTTTTCATCAAAAATGCAATTTTTCCTCCGAAAACTACCAGAAAACTCATGAAATACTGAAAATATCTTCCCCACAACTACAGGACCAAAACCATCCAAAATCCAGAAAAATCCACATTTTCCAGACAATTTTGAGCCAAAAAACTGGCTTAAATCTTAATTTTTGCTCTAAAACTAGTCAAAACCAGTCATCAGAAGTGAAAAACCCTGAAAAATCCAGAGAAGAAACCAATTTCAAACATAAAAACCCAATTTTCTAGACGATTTTGAGCCTAAAAACAACAAAAAATTAGCTGAAATCTCAGTTTCTGCTTTAAAACTATCAAAAATCAATCGTGAGAAGCGAAAAACCTATTTCAATCATAAAAATAGAATTTTCAGACGATTTTGAGCCTGAAAAGTGGCAGAAAGGTGAGAAAAATCCGATTTTTGAGCTTCAATTCTTATGAAATCTCTGGAAGTGTGAAGAAATGAGGTCATGGACTTCATGAGATGGAGAGGAAGCACAGGAGATAAAATAAGAAAAATGGAAAAGAATAGAATCAGACAGATGTGTTACAACGGGGGTGTTCTCTCACTATCTCTCTCTCTCTCTCTCTCTCTCTCTCTCTCTCTCTCTCTCACCTCTGCTCCCCCGCAAAATTCTCTCTTTTTCTCTTTTTCTTTCCGAAGGTTTTTGACAGAACGATGAAGGATCAGAGGGATTAGTTGCACTTTTTGGAACGGGTATCAATGAAATATGTAGGAGGATTAGAGAGGCTGAAAATCAGGAAAAAAGGACCGATTTTGGTGGGAAAAAAGTGAAGAAAATGAGGTTAGAAGCCGAATTTTTGGCTGAAAATAGCTGAAAATTGGTCTGAAAACTGGAAAAGTGACCGAATATTGACATGAATATAAGTGAGATTTGAATAGAAAATGGGTCAGTCAAAAATGAGTGAATTTTGATTAGAAATCCTGATTTTTCGCGTCAACGGTACACCTGATTTCCGATTTTCACAGTTTCGAACATTTCCAGAAGGTTTCTAGGCCAAAATACGTTGGGAAACGACAATTTTCGTGGGAAAATATCGAAAAATTCAAGAAAAATGATCTAAAGAGAGGCTGAAAATCAGAAAAAAAAAATACAGATTTTGGCCGGAAACTAGAGAAAAAATGAGGTTAAAAGCCTGATTTTTGGCTGAAAATCGCTGAAAAATCGGTCCAAAAACTGGAAAAATAACTGAAAACTACAAAAAAAGACGGAAATGAATCAGCTTGGCACCATTGTTACAACTGCGCTTCACCGAAATACCCTTGTCTCTTTTTCTCTGCGTCTCTCAATTTCGCACACTATTTTCTTCGGTTTCGGTAGAGCGCGGTTGTTTTGGCCGGAAAAAAGCAAAATTTTTGGCTGAAAGTAGCTGAAATTCGGCCTAAAAATGTGAAAAAGTCGTTCAAAAACTAGAAAAGCGACCTAAAAAGGACATGAAGAGCCCGAAAACTACAAAAAAATGTCAAAAAATCCAGAATTCTCGTGTAAAACAATCGAAAAATGAGATGAGAAGACGGATTTCGGCTAGAAACAGGAAACAAGCGGAAAAAGTGAAGAAAATGAGGTCAGAAGGCTAATTTTTAGCTGAAAATTGTAAAAATTGATAGAAAATTGATCTGAAAACTTAAGAAAATGACAAAAATGAGTCCAAAAAATAGAAAAATGAAAAATTAGTGAAGATTGGTGTGAAAACGACTGAAAATGACGGAAATCAGCCCGAAAACTTGAAAAAAAAAGCTAAAAATCGGTTTTAAGATGAAGAAATCGAGAAAAAATGAGACTGAAAATGTTAAAATTCGAAGGAAAAAAGACGATTTTGAGCAAAAATAATGGGAAATAGGTCAAAAAAAGAAGAAAAATGAGCACTTCAGACGGAAAAATAGTCCAAAATCTTTAAAAATTCCATAAAATATACTCAAAATGGCTATAAAACCATCATTTTCCATTGAAAAATTACAATAAATATTGATTTTTATGCAAAAAAGCACCTGAAACCCTGAAAAAAGAGAAAAATCACAATGATAATGATGACAAGAAGGGGGAGCAAATAGAATAAAGAGCATGAGCACTCTGACTGTTCAAACACAAAAAAAGAACTAAATAAAAGAAAAAAAGAAGGAAAAAAGAATCATGAGGAGACTCCAGGCACCAATTGAAATATCGTAGTACACATTTGACTTATCGACGAATAAATTTTCGGCGAGAGGCCGGAGGGGAGGACGAAATGCACGTTGTAGTGGGGAAGAGACTCGATGTCCATTCCACTGCACACCTGCAAAACAACTGGATTTTTAGCCGAAAAATGAGATTTTCAGAGTGAAAATTGATGAAAAATGATCATTTTGACCCGGAAAATGTGATTTTTCTGGATTTTTCGATTGAAAAAAAGGATTTTTAGCCGGAAAATGAGATTTTCAGAGTGAAAATTGGTGAAAAATGATCATTTTAACCAGAGAAAAGTGATTTTTCAAGATTTTTCGATTGAAAAAAAATGGATTTTTCCCCGGAAAATGAGATTTTTAGCCGAAAAATTGATGAAAAATGATCATTTTAACCCGGAAAAAGTGATTTTTCTGGATTTTTCGATTGAAAAAGTGGATTTTTAGCCGAAAAAAAGAGATTTGAAAATGAAAAATGATTATTTTAACCCGAAAAAGTGGATTTTTCTGGATTTTTTGATGAATTTCGACAGTTTTCATTGCAAAAACTGCATGAATTGGCACTGAAAATGAGATTTTCAGAAGAGAAATTGGGGAAAAATGGACATTTTGACCCGGAAAATGTGATTTTTCAAGATTTTTCGATAGAAAAAACGAAATTTTTAGCCGGAAAATGAGATTTTCAGTATGAAAATTGATGAAAAATGATCATTTTCAGCCGGAAAATGAGATTTTTCAAGATTTTTCGACTGGGAAATTGGATTTTTCCACTGGAAAATTGGATTTTTCTAGAATTCTTGATGATATTTGATAGTTTTGAAGCACTGAAAGCACTGAAAATTAAATTTTCGCACTGTAAAATTGAGTTTTTGAAAACAATTACAGTTTCTAGGCCACGGAAGACGGTGGAAGAACTTCCGGTGGCCTAGAAACCCAAAACCAAAAAGTTCGGCCAGCACTGTCTACTTCTGAATTTGGAGCATTTCCGGGCGGAAAATTCGCGGAATTGGGAAAATTTTGAGTTTGAAATCGTAAAAATTGAAATTTTGCTCTGAAAACCAAAAAAAAAGTGCAAAAATCTAATTTTCTGTGCCAATCCATGCAGTTTCAACAATGAAATCCCCTTCCCCGCCGAAAAAACCTTGAAAAATCGCATTTTCCGGCTCCAAATCACCATTTTTCATCAATTTTTCATCTAAAAATCTAATTTCAGTCTTTTTCAGTCTTACCTCCATCAAATATCCCTTGACACACTTGAACACCATCTCCGCTCTCTTCAGACACCACGTGATTGTAGTGCTCTGAAATCAAAAATTCAAATTTCGCGCCAAAATTTTCACCAATTTCAGTAGAGCGCGATTGCTCCATTCTGAAATCAAAAATTGCTCAATTCACTGCGTCATCGTTACCGTTCGATACGGAGCGACATTTTCACCCAGAATTTCAAATTTCGCGCCGAATTTCTTGCGATTAGAGCGCGTTTGCTCACCTCATCGGGTCGATCAATCAGCAGGAGTGGTATATGTACCGTACTCGTATTATATCTGGCCGCCGTCCTTATAATATTCCTCACACCCGCCAGACACGCGTGTCGACTGTTGATTTCAACGGATTGGAGAGTCTCATCGACGACTAAATGATAGACAATTTGGACTTTATGCAAATTCGAATGTTTCGTTATGTAGACGTCACCGATGGTACACGTCGAGTCCTGACGGAGTGCCGACGTCGGGATGGACGGTTCGGGGACCGGTTTGCCGTCGGAGAGGAGACGGGCGGCGTCGTCGTCGATTTGATCAGCACGCCACGAGTTTCGGGAACGGTTCTGGAAATTCGGGGGAGAGTCACGAAAAGAGAAAGTTAGGCCACCAAATGGTAAAGCTAGGCCACGATAAGGGAAACTTCCGTCATCTTTCGAGGAAACTAGGCCACTAGGGGAGAAAGTTAGGCCACGATAAACAAAAAGTTAGGCCACTAGAGGAGGATGTTAGGCCACCCCTTGAGGAAGCTAGGCCATCGATTGGGGGAAAGTTAGGTCACCACTTGAGAAAGTTAGGCCACGATGAACAGAAAGTTAGGCCACGATAAGATAAAATTAGGCCACTACGGAAGAAAGTTAGGTCACCACTTGAGGAAGCTAGGCCATCGATTGGGGAAAAGTTAGGCCACGAAAAGAGAAAGTTAGGCCGCACAATCGTGAAGTTAGGCCATCACTTGAGGAAGCTAGGTCATCGATTGGAGAAAGTTAGGCCACCCAATGGTAAAGTTAGGCCATCACTTGAGGAATCTAGGCCACGATGGGAGAAAATTAGGCCACGACCCGGAAAACTCGGCCATCAATTTCTTCAACTTTTCTGTGATTTCAAACGGGAAAAAATGTGTTTTTGAGCATTTTTTCAAATTTTCTGGGAGAAAAACAAAAAAATTGCTCATTTTTCAAGTGAAAAGTACTCAAAATTTCAGCTTTTTTGGCTGGAAAAGGTCGATTCAGGCTCCACTACAACTCACCGCCACAGCGACCTTCTTCAACTGGTCCCCAAGACTATCAAAGTGTAATTCGGTGGATTGTTCACAAATTTTGAAGAAATCCGACGACGAATTGAGATGAGACATTGGATCCCGTGGGACCAAAAGAGTCGTTCCACTCAGTGTCCTACTGTAGAGTTTCGTCGCCATTTCCAGTCGACTTGACGTCGTCCAATCGCCTTCCAGGGTCTGACATAGGTCGGTCAGACGGTCCACAGTCACCAGACACACGTTGTGCATCGATTTCAGTTGGGATCCTATAGCTTTGGAATGGGATTAGTGGGGGTTGGAGAAAATTGATTTTGGGGTGGTTTTCATGAAAATTTTGGCTCAAAATGTCCAATTTTCAGCCGAAAAACTGAAAATTTTGGTACAAACGGTAATAACCATTTGGAACCAAAAATTGTCAGTTTTTCAACTAAAAATTGGCAAGTTTCCAGCAAAAAAAAACAGGTCTTCGGAGAGGAAAAATCACATTTTTAGGTGAAAATTTAGAGAAAACCGGCCAGAAATGGTTGAAAATCATCAGAAAACTTCAATTTTTCTTCAAAATCTCCAAAAATTTCCAGATTTCGAGTCAAAAATTGATTATTGGGTGGTTTTTGCAGAAAAAATTCAGCTTACCATCGGAAAATTGGCGGTTTTCCCCTCACTTTTCCAAGGAAAAAAAAACCAAATTTCGGTAGAAATCATTCAAAAAACCTCGATTTTGTACCTTTATATACACTTTTAGACGGAAACATCACGATTTTTCCGTTTTTTTCACTGAAAATCCG
The DNA here is from genome assembly GCA_002259235.3 of Caenorhabditis latens. Lineage (NCBI taxonomy): Eukaryota > Metazoa > Nematoda > Chromadorea > Rhabditida > Rhabditidae > Caenorhabditis > Caenorhabditis latens. The sequence goes on from CM056096.1 coordinate 1,981,004, forward strand.
GATTTTTGCAATAAAAAGGCAATTTTCAGCTCAAAAATCCCAATTTCACAACTCTTAGACCCTATTCTTAGCCTAAAAATCCAGTTTTCAGCTCAAAAAATCGCTCAAAATCCCAATTTTACACCTATTTTCCCGCCAAAATCTCATTGTTTACAATAACATGCCTTCTTTTATTTACTTTTACACATATCCTCACACAGCTGTGCCAACTGAGTATTCCAACGAAAAACAATAAATCTAGAAACATCAGACTCTCACACACACAGAGAATGAGTTCTTTGTGTGTTGAGTTCTGATGGATGAGAAGAAAAAAAGATAAAAATCAAAGAAAAAGAACCCGTCTTCTCTATATTACGAGAGAGAAGCCGGCGGTAATCGAGAGCAGATGTCATCATTGGAGAGCACAAGGAGAGCAGCTGCTCATAAAACTCAGAAATTCATGGTCTAGGAGATCAAACATGCCGAAATGTGTGAAGAAAACCATCGGGGACGTTTCGAAACCAAAAAAAAGGTGTAAAATAGAGATTTTGAGCGATTTTTGAGCAAAAAATCCAGATTTTTAGCTGAAATTTTGGATTTTTAGGATAAGAATTGAGTCTAGGAGTTGTGAAATTAGGATTTTGAGCGATTTTGAGATGAAAAATCCGAATTTTCAGAGTAAGAATTGAGGTTTTTCAGTGATTTTAGACAATTTGATTCTGGAAATTCTGGAAATTCGGAAGGCTGGCGCGCCTTTGACGTCTTTTCAAAAATTTTTCGGTGAACGCGCCTGAGGCGCACCAGCGGCCTCAATTTTGGGAATAACTGAGAGTCTGGCGCACCTTCGACGCGTTTGCAAATTGGCCTTTTCGAAACGTCCCAGACCCAATGTTTTACAATTTTTAAGCGAAAAAAGGGGTTTTCACAAAATTTTTGAGGAAAACGTTCCGAAAAATACAAAATTTCGTTTGAAAAAGGCTGAAAAAGGCACTTTTTTTCAACACTTTCGATCGGAAATTTGTGTTTTCGTGTGAAGAAAACCATCGGGGACGTTTCGAAATGGAAGTGCGCTCTACTAATAATCCGGAGAAAATTGATCTATTTCCAACAAAATTCGCATTAGAGCGCACTTGTCAACCTTTGGAAAGCCCAATTTTGAGCATAGCTTCCGCGCTAGACGTGGAAAGTGCGCTCTACTGATAATCTGGACGAAATTGAGTAATTCTCCGCGAAATTCGCATTAGAGCGCACTTTCCAAAGTCCGATTTTGAGAAAATCTACGTGGCAAGTGCGCTCTACTGATACACCGGTATGAATTATGTTATTTTCTAGCTAGAAATAACGGAATTAATACCAGATTAACAGTAGAGCGCATGTGCTATAGTATGAACACCGATTACAAAGAACTTTCGAAACTTTGAACTGCGAAATAAACGGCAACGTCGCGCCAGAAAGACACGAAAGACAAAAAACGGAAGTTTATAGATAGACAGGACCTGTGCAAATCTCACACAAAAAAACGCGCCAACGATACCCCAGCCATGCGATTTCTTCCGTTTTTTTGGTCAAAATTAGGTGAATTTGACGGATTTTAACAGATTCCATGTAAAAATTCATCGATTTTGATGGATTTTGACAAAAAATCAACTAAAAACTAAATTTTTCAAGATTAAAAAAAAATTTAGCAGAAAACGCGTCAAAGCCGGGATATTGCTGAAAGGCTGGCGCGCCTTTGACGTCTTTTCAATTTTTTTTTGAATGAATGCGCCTGAGGCGCACCAGCGGCCTTAATTTTGAGAACAACTGAGAGTCTGGCGCACCTTCGACGCGTTTTTGATTGAAATTGGAGGTTTTCCCACTTCGAAGACTATGTTTCATTGGAATTTTGACTCAAAATTGCCAATTTTCGACTCGAAATCTGGAAATTGTTTGACATTTTGAAGAAAATTTGAGATTTTCTGGTGATTTTGAGCCTTTATGGACCTTTTTCTCCTAATTTTCACGGAAAAAAACGAATTTTTATGTGAAAAATGCACTTTTCTAGGTGAAAATGGCGTTTTTTCACGGGATTTTTGAAGGAAAAATCGGTTTTTCAAGCTCAAAATCCACTTTTTCATCAGAATTTACGCACCAACATAAATCGTGAAGCTCTCATTAACTCCATCGCCATTTCCTGTGGTTCCAGATGTCGTCGGTCGTGGAATCGCCTGTTCATCCAACACGACGTCTTCGAGTAGTTCAGCTGGAATACTGCCACGTGTATGAAGAGAATCCACTGCTTTTCGATATTTCGACTTTTGAGAATCCGATAGATCCGCCACTTGGAATGAGTACGTCGTGTGAACCTGGAAAATGGGGGATTTGGGGGTGAAAAAATGCAAAAAATAGGTAGAAATTGTTAAAAATTATAGATTTCCCGAGATTTTTAGCTTCAGTTCGCTCAGAATCGGAATTTTGACAATTTTTAACAGAAAAAATAAACAAAAAACATAGATTTTGTGTCGAAAAAGAGGTTTTTGAGGCTAAAAACTCGATTTTTGATGATAATATAAGCACATTTCGCTTTTTTTCGTACTAAAAAGCGAGTTTTCAGCTTAAAAAGTTGTCATTTTTTCAACTTTTCCGGCTGTTTTTCGCAAAACAGAACAATTTTTATTCGAGAAATTCTGAAAAATGCAATTTTGTTGCTTCAAAACCGTTTAAATATTCAATTTTCGGGCTAAAAATACTGACAAAATTCGATTTTGTGCTGAAAATTTGGAAGGCAGGCGCGCCTTTGACGTCTTTTCAAAAACTTTTCGATGATCGCGCCTGAGGCGCACCAGCGGCCTCAATTTTGGGAATAACTGAGAGTCTGGCGCACCTTCGACGCGTTTGCAAATTGTTTTTTCACCTAAAAACTAAAAAAAACGCAAAAACTGTCTAAAAGTCAGGTTTTTAAGCGTTTTTTCCAACTATTTTCGACTTAAAATTCGATTTTTCCATTAAAAAACCCTGAAAAGTCAAATTTTTCACCAAAAAAGCATGTAAAATCCGATTTTTCCACCAAAATACTGTGAAAAATCTCAAAATTTTCAATTTTTAGGTCTAAAAATACTGAAAATTTCAATTTTTCCACTTAAAAAACATGAAAAAATCAATTTTTCATATAAAAACTAAAAAAAACGCTAAAAAGTCTAAAATTCAGGGTTTTTCAGCGTTTTTCCAACTATTTTCGACGCAAAACTTGATTTTTCCACCAAAAAACTGTGAAAAATTCAATTTTTCCCTGTTAAAATTCCGAAATTTTCGATTTTCAAGTCTAAAAATACTGAAAATTTCAATTTTTCCACTTAAAAATCATGAAAAATTCAATGTTTCCCTCTTTCTCACCTGTCTCAACTTCTCATTGAGCATACTAATCTTATGTGGATGCATATCGGTCTCTCCCGTCTCGGCCACCAATTTCTCACACTGTTTCGCGAGTTGATCGACTTCCCAATTCCTCGCTCTAATCATATCAGTCATCTGTTTTTTCATAGCAACCTCGATTCTCATCAGTGTCAAAAGGTTCTCACTGGAGCTGTGCTCAACGACGAATTGGAATTTTTCCTCGAATTGCACCGCTTTTTTCGCGGATTTTCCACTTTTTGACTCCAAAAATCGTCGATTTCGGCAGGGTTGGAACTGAATTCTTTATTTAAAAGATTTTGATAAAAATTCCAATAAATCTAACCAATGGCATACCGATTTCCCGCTTCTTCCTCACAGATTCCTCTGTAATCCGCGCGGTTCGCCGGTTTTCGAAGGCGATTGTCTCATTATAGATGAATTTTCGCAGGGATTCTTTGGAATCTGAAAAATTCTGCTTTTTTAAAGTTATTTATCGATTTTCGGACCTTTATAATCCAAAAATTTGCCTCCTGGCTGATTTCTCAACTTTCCGAGCCAATCTTCCAGATAAGTGTATTCGGGGAGTGGAATTGGGATTTCTAGTCGAATTTCCTGTAATTGTTTGAGTTTTTTAATGCAGAAAACCTATAAAAACCCACTTTTTCCTCGCAAAAACTGGGAGTTTCTATTACAAACTCGCAAAAATGAGTTTTCGACTCATTTTCCGGTGGGGAGACATCGCACATGATATTTTTTGAGTCTGAAAATTAATTTATTGATTAAAAAAAACATTTATATCAAAAAGAATCCACGAAATCAATTTATTTACATGAAATTTAACGCCTGAAAATCAAAAATTGTATAAACTGTGCATTTTACCGTCGGCGTGTCTGGCACACACCGCGACGTCAGATTGCGGACTTGGCGGAAATATTGGCGGGAAGGAGAAGAAATTTGAATCGGGATTTCTGGATTTTGCTGAAATTTAAATTTCAGCTGAAAATTTGTCTCTTGCCAAACTAGAACCCTCTGATTCCAGAAATCTTGATGAATTTCAGCGGAAAAGTGCATTTTACTCTACAGAATTTATCGATTTTCAGATTTTCCCGCCTATTTTTGTCTGAAAATTCAATTTTTGAACTGAAAGAATCGATTTTCAGATTTTTTCGTCCAGATTGCGCAGATCGGTAGCTAAACTCGGTTTCATTGAAATTTCCAGCATTTTGTGGGCGGAGCTTGTCTATAGTAGCCTGAATTTCAGATTTTTGCGCTGAAAACAAGCTCCGCCCACGTTTTTTTCCAGAATTTTCAGAAAATTGGTTTTTTGGCTATTTCGACCGTGCTGATTCCGAATACTGAGGTGCTTTTCATGAATAATGTCTGAAAATGCTCGAAATTGAGCATTTTTTGTCTGAAAATTCAATTTTTGAGCTGAAAACCATCGATTTTTAATTTTTTCGTCTTGTTGTTCAGGTGAGTGCTTATACAGAAATTCACGGACATTTCCAGCATTTTGTGGGCGGAGCTTGACTACAGTAGTCTGAATTTCAGATTTTTGTGCTAAAAGCAAGCTCCGCCCACGTTTTTTTCCAGAATTTTCAGAAATCTAGTTTTTTGGCTATTTCGACCGTGCTGATTCCGAATATCGATATATTTTCCGTCGGAAATGTCTGAAAATGCTTGAAAATAAGCTTTTTTGTCTGAAAATTCAATTTTCTGTGCAGAAATTATCGATTTTCAGGTTTTTCCGCCAAGATCGTGCAGATGGGTGGCTAGTCTCGATTTTTTTGGAATTTCCAGCATTTTGTGGGCGGAGCTTGACTACAGTAGTCCAATTTTCAGATTTTTATGCTGAAAAAAGGCTTTGCTCACTTTTTTCTCCCGAATTTCCAGAAATTTAGTTTGTTGGCTATTTCGACCGTGCTGATTCCGAATATCGATATATTTTCCGTCGGAATTGTCTGAAAACACTCGATATTGAGCATTTTCGGTCTGAAAATTCAATTTTCTGTGCCGAAATTATCGATGTTCAAATTTTTTCGTCCAGATTGCCCAGTCCGGTTGCTAGCTGTCGCGAATTCATTGAAATATAAGCTTCTTGTGGGCAGAGCGCAACTACAGTATCCCCAATTCTTGATGTTTTGTGCTGAAAAAGGATTTGTACACTTTTTTCTTCCGAATTTTCTGAAATTTAGTTTGTTGGCTATTTCGAACATCCTGATTTCGAAAATCTAGGTGGTTTTGTTCGGAATCGTCTGGAAACACAAATTGAGCAATTGCTCGAGCATCAATGAAGCATTTTTTCAGCTAGTCTTGACAATGCACCTTTATTTACTGTTCAAATCGAAAAATATAAAATATAAAAATGTGACAAAATCAACTCTAAACTTAATCCAAATCTGGAGAGTTTTGTCGGGCTCGAATGCCATTCGCGACTTCTTCCTGAACTTCAAGAACGTGAACTTCTTGATTGTTATTCATCAATCCTTCGACACCATTTCGATTGATATTCATCAATCCATTACGGTTGAGAACACGCCTATTCTGATTTCTCTCCACTCCGCGTCGATTCAGAAATCGCATATTCGGATTTCTCTCCACTCCGCGTCGATTCAGAAATCTCCTATTCGGATTTCTCTCCAATCCGTGTCCATTCAAATCGTGTTGATTTGGAATGTGCACAACGCCATTTATTTCATCTCCATTTTGATTCGGAATATTCATCGCTCCATTCAAATCGTGTCCATTCTGATTCGGAATGTTCATCGCTCCATTCAAATCGTGTCCATTCTGATTCGGAATCTGCACAACTCCATTCAAATCGTGTCCATTCTGATTCGGAATCTGCACAACTCCATTCAAATCGTGTCCATTCTGATTCGGAATCTGCACAACTCCATTCACATTTGCTCCATTGAGAAGAGCGTGTTCATCTTCATCATCTATCATAGCATTCAAATTCGCCTCGTCTGCTGCATCTGCTAAATCCTGGAGTGCCAAAGCTGCTCCATGGAGAAGATCGAGAATGCGGCGATTTTCTATATTAGCAGCATGTTCGATTGGTTGAATTTGATCCGGGTCTGGGTCCATTCGTGCGCATTCGATCGTCTGGTATTCTGAAACAAAATAATTATTTTTGGGAAAAATTGCTATTTTGGTCAGTTATTTTCAGAGTTGCCGACGCGAACTGCGAATGGGCAATAAGCCAAGATCCTACTATTTCGAGATCATTTCTATAGCGTCAATGAAATTTCGGAAAAAAAAACGCTAGTATTGATGTTTCAGCTAGAAATCGTTTTGAAAATTTATCATAAATACCCGAAAATCTATTGGAAAGTTTGAAAATGCCAAATGAAAATGATGTGATATGCCATTCTGTAATTTTTTTAAACAGTTTCTCACCGTGTTTAAGATCTCCTTCATACATGCTTTTGACTTGAACGGATCCTAATTTGACCTGAATCCATCTGGGAAGTTTGCTGCAAATTCTGGCAGACGTTTTCTTCTTCTCGACTGGAGTGTATTTAACTAGAGATTTCGTCGTTTTTTCAGACTCCTTCTTCACTGGATACGATTTTTCAGGAGATTTCTGGAAAATTAATTGATGATTTTGTGGGTTTTAGCAGGATTTCGAAAGCTTGAAATCAGTCAAATATCTGGATCAAAATCACTCAAATTTGGCTTTAAATCTCTAAAATTTAGCTTAAAATTTCTCACATTTGGGTTACAATTTCTCAAATTCCGCTCAAAATCTCTCAAATTTTGCTTAAAAATCGCTCAAATTTAGCTTAAAACTTCTCACATTTGGCTTAAATCACTCAAATTTGGCTTAAAATCGCTCAACTTCCTCTCATAATCACTCAAATTCCGCTCATAATCACTCAAATGTAGCTTAAATTTTCTCACAATTGGCTTGAAATCGCTCAAATTTAGCTTAAAATTTCTCAAATTCCGCTCATAATCACTCAAATTTGGCTTAAAATCTCTCAAATTTAGCTTAAAACTTCTCACATTTGGCTCAATAAATTGAAAAAATGGGCGGAGCTTGTTTCTGAAAATCATTCAATGATTACCTTCTCTTCTTTCTTCGGAGACACTGTCTTCTCCACCGGATTCTCTCTTGAACTTCTCTCCAGCGCATTCGTCTTGTTTTCCTCCTCCTCTTCAACGTATTCCTTATCTTCACCTTTTCCAACGTCATCATCGCCCGCTTCTTCCTCATCCAGTTCAATCTTATGATTCTCAAATATCTCCTGACTTTTGTACATCTCCAGAGCCTCCTCAGACGACGTCGCGTTGTCCGCATTCTTATCGTCACGAATTCTCAAAAATCGTTGGAATCTGAGGGAGATTCCTTTTCCGTCTTCAGAGAGACCACTGGCCCTTTCAAGAGGGATTCCCGGAGTGAGTTTGCACTTTTCGACGAGCGCATCGATGCCTTCGGTGATGGCCACTTGGATTAGACGGTCAATGTTGGGGCATTCGCTGAAAAAGGAAAATTTTACATTTCTATTAGGTTTTAGAGTATTTTCATACTTGCGAACCTGGCCGGCCCAAAACTCTCTTAAAACTCAATATTATGAGCTGAAAAATATTAGCAGCCCACGCCTTCTTACAACTGCGCCCCACCGCAAACGAGAGAGTATCGGCGAGAGACGCAGAGTTTTGTTGTGTCGCGAAACAGATGTTCAACCTTTTTGATCTATTTTTCATAATTTTCTTTCGGAAGTTGGCAAAAAAGATTATAAAAACTTGTTAAAATAGATCAAAAATGGTGAAAATCTTTTTCGCGCCAGAAAATACTCTGCGTCTCTCGCCGATACTCTCTCGTTTGACGTGGGGCGCGGTTGTAACTTAAATGCTCGGCAAATATAGCAAAATGCAAATCTCGGCGAGATCTATTTCTGTGACCTACTACGGGCCGGATGGCGGATCATTATTACGATGCGGCCGGGGAAAAAGTCCCAAAAACGCAAAAATGGCCAAAAAAGCCATTCTAGCCCGGATTTTTCAGCTGAAATTGAGCTGGAAATGCGATTTTAGGACAAAAAAAAGTGATTTTTAACCTGAGATTCATCGAAAAAATGCGATTTCAAGCCTGAAAATTGCGTTTTATTTCTGAAAATTCGAGTTTTCTGAGCTAAAAATGTGAATTTAAGACTGAAAATCGGGATTTTACAGCTGAAAATGCGATTTTAAGCTTGAAAATCTCGGCCAGGCCCGTCGCAACACTAATTTTAAGCTTACCCGTACGCGGTTTTCACTCTCTTCACATTGACATCCTTCAGCGCGTCGAGCTTATCTCCACTGACTTTTTTGCTAGATTCAGCGAGTTTCGCGAGAGTTAAAGGCGTATTGTGGTCTGTTGTGATGTTTTCATATCATAATGTATGAGTTTCGGTGAGTTCATTTTCATATTTCAAGATTTTTTTAATTCGGTCCACAACCCGCTGAGAGCGAGCGCCGGAAAGTTTGGTCATTGAAAGGGTCGCGGAAAATTGGGGGCCGTGGCCTAGAAATTCGACTAGAAATTCGTTGTTTTTTTCAATTTTGACGGTATTTTCGACTATTTTTGTTGTATTTCTTCAATAAATTCGATAGAATACAGCAAACATTGATCGAAAAACACAAAAAACTAACAAAAGTAACGCCGGAAACAGCAGAATTCTGAAAAAACAACTTCACCGAAGTGAAATTTCTAGAACATTCTCGCTGACCAAACTTTCCGTTGGTTTTTTCAGTATTCTGCCATTTCTGGCGTTATTTTTGTTATTTTTTAGTGTTCTTCTATCAATATTTGCTGTATTTTATCGAATTTATTGAAGAAATACAACAAAAATAGTCGAAATTACCGTCAAAATTGAAAAATTAACGAATTTCTAGTCGAATTTCTAGGCCACGGCCCCCAATTTTCCGCGACCCTTTCAATGACCAAACTTTCCGGCGCTCGCTCTCAGCGGGTTGTGGACCGAATTAAAAAATTCTTGAAATATGAAAATGAACTCACCGAAACTCATACATTATGATATGAAAACATCACAACAGACCACAATACGCCTTTAAAGCGTGCCCGAGAGCTGATAGCACACTCTCCTCTCCCAGACCGATTCTCATTTTTCCGGTGAGCATTCGAACCAAGAATCGAGCCTCGATTCCTTGACACGAGCTCAGCAGCCATTTGATTTCGTTGATATTCGTACTCGTCGCCTTTTTTCCGTTGATTTTTGCTATTTTGACGAGCTTATTGAAGACAATTGGGATGGTTAGAGGTTTCGGTTGAATCAGTGTCTTCTGATTCTGACGGGCTTGCTGAGTGACTGTTCCGAGATCTCCTTTTATACGGAGATCCTCTCTGATTTTGTTGATTTCTCTTCCGGTGACTTGTGCGACTGCCTGAAACCAAGAAATCACTCAAAATTGGCTTAAAATCAGTCAAATTTAACTAAAAATCACTCAAAATCACTCAAATTTGGCTGAAAATCACTCAAAATTGACTGAAAATCACTCAAATTTGACTGAAAATCACTCAAAATTGACTGAAAATCACTCAAATTTGACTGAAAATCACTCAAAATTGACTGAAAATCACTCAAATTTGACTGAAAATCACTCAAAATTGACTGAAAATCACTCAAATTTGACTGAAAATCACTCAAAATTGGCTCAAAATCACTCAAATTTGACTGAAAATCACTCAAAATTGGCTCAAAATCAATCAAATTTGACTGAAAATCACTCAAAATTGGCTCAAAATCACTCAAATTTGACTGAAAATCACTCAAAATTGACTGAAAATCACTCAAATTTGACTGAAAATCAATCAAATTTGACTGAAAATCACTCAAATTTAACTCAAAATCACTCAAAATTGGCTCAAAATCACTCAAAATTGACTGAAAATCACTCAAATTTGACTGAAAATCACTCAAAATTGACTGAAAATCACTCAAATTTGACTGAAAATCACTCAAAATTGGCTCAAAATCAATCAAATTTGACTGAAAATCACTCAAAATTGGCTCAAAATCACTCAAATTTGACTGAAAATCACTCAAAATTGGCTCAAAATCAATCAAATTTGACTGAAAATCACTCAAAATTGGCTCAAAATCACTCAAATTTGACTGAAAATCACTCAAAATTGACTGAAAATCACTCAAATTTGACTGAAAATCAATCAAATTTGACTGAAAATCACTCAAATTTAACTCAAAATCACTCAAAATTGGCTCAAAATCACTCAAAATTGACTGAAAATCACTCAAATTTGACTGAAAATCACTCAAAATTGACTGAAAATCACTCAAATTTGACTGAAAATCACTCAAAATTGGCTCAAAATCAATCAAATTTGACTGAAAATCACTCAAAATTGGCTCAAAATCACTCAAATTTGACTGAAAATCACTCAAAATTGGCTCAAAATCAATCAAATTTGACTGAAAATCACTCAAAATTGGCTCAAAATCACTCAAATTTGACTGAAAATCACTCAAAATTGGCTCAAAATCAATCAAATTTGACTGAAAATCACTCAAAATTGGCTCAAAATCACTCAAATTTGACTGAAAATCACTCAAAATTGGCTCAAAATCAATCAAATTTGACTGAAAATCACTCAAAATTGGCTCAAAATCACTCAAATTTGACTGAAAATCACTCAAATTTGACTGAAAATCACTCAAAATTGACTGAAAATCAATCAAATTTGACTGAAAATCACTCAAATTTAACTCAAAATCACTCAAAATTGGCTCAAAATCACTCAAAATTGACTGAAAATCACTCAAATTTGACTGAAAATCACTCAAAATTGACTGAAAATCACTCAAATTTGACTGAAAATCACTCAAAATTGGCTCAAAATCAATCAAATTTGACTGAAAATCACTCAAAATTGGCTCAAAATCACTCAAATTTGACTGAAAATCACTCAAAATTGGCTCAAAATCAATCAAATTTGACTGAAAATCACTCAAAATTGACTGAAAATCACTCAAATTTGACTGAAAATCAATCAAATTTGACTGAAAATCACTCAAATTTAACTCAAAATCACTAAAAATTGGCTCAAAATCACTCAAATTTGACTGAAAATCACTCAAAATTGACTGAAAATCACTCAAATTTGACTGAAAATCACTCAAAATTGACTGAAAATCAATCAAATTTGACTGAAAATCACTCAAATTTAACTCAAAATCACTCAAAATTGGCTCAAAATCACTCAAATTTGACTGAAAATCACTCAAATTTGACTGAAAATCACTCAAAATTGGCTCAAAATCAATCAAATTTGACTGAAAATCACTCAAAATTGGCTCAAAATCACTCAAATTTGACTGAAAATCACTCAAAATTGACTGAAAATCACTCAAATTTGACTGAAAATCACTCAAAATTGGCTCAAAATCAATCAAATTTGACTGAAAATCACTCAAAATTGACTGAAAATCACTCAAATTTGACTGAAAATCAATCAAATTTGACTGAAAATCACTCAAATTTAACTCAAAATCACTAAAAATTGGCTCAAAATCACTCAAATTTGACTGAAAATCACTCAAAATTGACTGAAAATCACTCAAATTTGACTGAAAATCACTCAAAATTGACTGAAAATCAATCAAATTTGACTGAAAATCACTCAAATTTAACTCAAAATCACTCAAAATTGGCTCAAAATCACTCAAATTTGACTGAAAATCACTCAAAATTGACTGAAAATCACTCAAAATTGACTGAAAATCACTCAAATTTGACTGAAAATCACTCAAATTTGACTGAAAATCACTCAAAATTGGATGAAAATCACTAAAATTTGGCTCAAAATCACTCAAAATTGACTGAAAATCACTCAAAATTGGATGAAAATCATTCAAAATTGACTGAAAATCACTCAAATTTGACTGAAAATCATTCAAAATTGACTGAAAATCACTCAAATTTGACTGAAAATCACTCAGGCAGATTTTAGATAAAATTATTGAATCTCCGCCCATTTTTCCAATTTTAGAGCGAATTTTCAGAGAATTCAGGATATCTACTTTTTAATTAATTACCTTAATCAATGAATGTTCAGGAATTCCGAGTTCCAGACCCTCATACGACGGACCCAACTGATTCACTGACATGTAGACGCATGCTGTCAAGTCTTCCGGTGAGAAATCGAGAACTTTTGTGAAGAATTGACCGAGCTCATCGATTTTCTTCTTTTCAGACAAATCTTCGATTTTTTCGAGAGTTTGGGCGAACTCTTTGAAGGGAACTCTGAAAAAATCAAGTTTTTTGATGGAAATCAGATGAAATCGATAACTCACTTGGCACCTTTCGCCCATTCTACTGCGGCTTTGCTAGCCTTTGAGAAGAACATCTGGAAATACAAAAATTGATAGAAAGTTGTGAAATATAAACGAAAATTGCAATCCCCGAAGCAAATTTCAAAGATAATCGAAAGATCCGGTAAATTTTGAGCAAATCGTTTGGAAAAATGAATTTTTACGAGTCACACAACAGAGAAAACTAAATGAAATGAAAAAATAATGATCGATTTCCCGCGGAGGTGAGAGAAGAGAGGAATTTTATTCGAAGAACGCGCCATTTATTAGAGCGCGATTGCGAAATGACACATAAATTGAAAAATTCTGAAGAAATATTTTTTACTGAAAATGAGCGGGTTTTATTTTGCAACATAGCCACTGGTCCTTACGCAAATAGCCGACACAAAATGACCGTCAGTAAATGCGCCCCACTGCACACCCATATTTTGAATAATCAAATTTATCAAAAAACACCACACACATAGGGACCTATCACACCCTCCGATTTCAGTGCCTCGGTAGCTCAGTGGGATGAAGGTATGGTCGGTAGTCAGTGGGTGTTGGGTTCGAACCTATGCTAGCGAAATCTTTTTTTGATTCTTTTTTAAACATTAATTCTAAGTTTTCAATAAGTTAGGAAGATTTTTTCTGCTTTTTAGGCCTGCCGGATTTCCCTGGAACGTACTATTTAGACTGATGTTCACTTTGCGCCTTTATTCGAGTTTCTATTTAAATTTTTGGTGTTTTCTTGGTGTTTTCACAAAAAATTCGGGATTTCTGACCCAGTGACCACTGGTTACAAAAGTTGGGGCACTTTAGCTTTATATCTCTATAATTATAGTCAGAAAATTTAAATCTCGCGCCTATTTTTCGAGTTCAATAGAGCGCATTTTCGGACGGTCATTTTGTGTCGGCGATTTACGTTAGGGTAAACGACACACCCATTTTTTGAATTATCAAAAAACACCCCACACATAGGGAGCTACCGCACCCTCTTTTTTCAGTGTCTCGGTGGCTCCACAGGTGAATCGCGACTCACGAATAATCATACGCTTACGAGTAATAGGAGAATTACTCACATGGCGCGAAAATGAAAGACTAGTAATACGTATGATCGCGAAACTATACACATCCATGAATAATTGACGAAATATTGGACAATCGCGAAAAGTATGATAAGTAATTGGTAAATCGCGAAAACGTGGGCGGAACATATTTTCCAAGACTTTTGTTTCTCATTTCACTTTTTTCCTATTTTTATCGCTTTCTCTTACAAGATAACCATCCAATTTGACTACTTAAAGAATACAAACTACTTGAACAATATACAAGAAGAGGTTTGTTTGCAATAATATTGATAGTCTAGTTATAAATGGAAACATGTTTTCAGATTTGGATGGCAGGTAATTCAAACGAATTCGGAAGAAGAACATATGGGAATGGAGTCAGAATACAATCAGAGGATCAAGAATAACGACTAGTTCTATGGATTTTTCGAGTTGAAGCTGAGAATATATGGAAACATCATTAGGTAATATAAAAAAACGTTTTGTTTGTAGTACTTATTGGTATTTTTAGACTCGAACGACCCTTCAACTCCATGGGCAACATCACCGACGGCCACGATTCAAAGAATCTGTTTGGAGAGGAGCTTCATGTTCGAAAAGGAGGCGAAGCTCATGAGGGCGAAAAATAATTTATAACTGATTTTAATATGTATTATTTTTTATCACCGTTCCCCTTCTTATGCTACCCATTGTTTTGTCTTATTTCATTCTTTTTTTCCAATAAATTTTTTTCAAACCCAGCGAATTCTAAAAGTTTTCGCGATACGTGAACAATTACCGATCGCGATAACACAAATATCATACGATTTTAGTCGCGATTTGCGAGCAATATGTGAGTTGTTCGTCAATATTCGCGATTTGCCAATTATACACCTACAATCGGTATCATCGCTTGTACGTATCGAGACAAATCCGCGAACAATATTTGACAAATTACACGCTTTCCGCGATTCACCTGTGTCAGTGGGTGAGGGTGCGGTTGGTAGTCAGTGGGTGTGGGGTTCGAACCCATGCTATCGAAATTGTTTTGTTGATATTTTTAATCATTAACTCTCAGTTTTTCAGTAAGTTAGGAACATTTTTTCTGTTTTTAAGGTCTGTCGGATGTCTTTGGAAATTATTATTTCGGGAGATTTTTACTTTGTGCTTTTATTGAAGTGTCTTCCAAAATTTTTGATATTTTCTTGGTGTTTTTTTCTATTAATTCAGGATTTCTGACCCAGTGTCCACTGGTTACAAAACTTGAGGGACTTTAGCTTTAAAATTCTATGAATATAGAGTTAAAAAATTTAAATTTCGCGCCTGTTTTTAGAGTTCAATAGAGCGTAGTTGCATAACCCCCTGTTAGTGTCGGATATTTACGCTAGAGGCGAAAATTGCAATCATCGAAGCAAATTTCACAGATTATCGAAAGATCCGGTAAACTTTGAGCAAACCGTTTGGAAAAGTAAATTCTTACGAGTCACAGAACAGAGAAAACTAATTGAAATGTTGTATTGATCGCTAATTTGAAATGTTGATTGAAAGTACAGCATAAAATAATACCAAAAAGCGGTGAAACAAAATTTAAAATTTCTGAAAACACGAAGCAAAAAAACCGTGCCAAAAACACTGTAATTTTTTCAAAAATTTCTCTTGAGAGTTAAGAGTCACAGTC
Source organism: Caenorhabditis latens (assembly GCA_002259235.3). Classification (NCBI taxonomy): domain Eukaryota; kingdom Metazoa; phylum Nematoda; class Chromadorea; order Rhabditida; family Rhabditidae; genus Caenorhabditis; species Caenorhabditis latens. The sequence goes on from CM056096.1 coordinate 1,996,399, forward strand.
TTTTAGAACATTTAAAAAAAGCAGAAGAACAAACTTTCTTCACTTCGATCATCTCGCTGACGAAACTCTCCGGCGGATTTCTGTGATTATCTTTATGATGTAGAAGGGAGTTTTACCTAATACAGCCACAACTTCAGTTTCTTTAAGAACCTTTAAGAGATGTTATTAACCATTTTATTAACTATGGAATTGAAATCAGTGAAGGCAAATAAAATCTTGATCAACCCAACGGAACAAAATAGGAAACAATTTTCAGAAAATTTCTTAACAGAATTACAAGATTTACAGAGGAGAATTAATTTATGAAATTACGGAGACCTGTTAAATCTGGAAAACGGTCATGCCATACATGGAAGATGAAATAGAAGCCTTGGATGAAAATAGTGGCTAGTAGTCCGTCATGACGGATTATATCAAATCCATTGGTACAGTCGATGTATGTATTGTAGTTGAATCTGCAAATGTAATACATTATCTTGAAGAAAAAGTCTAAAAATGGAGACGCAGAGACAGCAGACTCTCACTTTCTCTGCGTCTTCCTTTTTTATGAAAGCTGTATATCTCAACAAGGTTACGAGCTATCAAAAATCTGTCCACTCACTTGAACCCGAATTTTCTCCGTTCAGCGTCAAATGGCAATAGGTCCAATCCTTGGTAATCAGTTATCTCTGGAGTGACAAGCGGAGCTAGAAGCGTTGTTTCGAATGTTGTATTATCCGAGTGAAGCCATCGAATGACAAACAATTGACAATCTTTCGGTGTCATCATACACTCGTGAAGTCGTAGATATTTCAAATCGAAATTGAGAATCATCTTGCTTTTCATCCAAAAAGAAAATTGATAAAACGACAAGTATTTCGCTTCAATGCGAAATTGTTCAAATCGAAAATCGAGATTCACCGGGATAGAAACAACTAGTTCTAGTCGTGCAGCTGTATCATTCAGTGCTTTTTTGAAATCCTCGTTTTCCATTGCCTTTTTTCCACTGATATAAATAATATCAATCTGTTTGAATGGATAGAAATAAGGTTGTCGTGTCATTGGGACACCGTCTGGGTATAGGTAACCTCTATACACTTTCACTTTGAATAAATCCATCAAATATTCATATCCAGCTTTAACTGATTCTTTGACATCATCTCTTGTCAATGAGTAAATGTTGTTCTCCAGAATGCTGTAAAATGGAGTCTTGTCGTCTACCTAATCACAGGGGAACGCGCAATAAAAAATACAAAAATTCGCCGTAGGGCAAGTTCGCATTGCCCACAGTAATTATCAACAAAAAAGTCACTTTTTTTTTGCAAAATCTGATTTTTGCTGATCCCTGGTTCTCAAGAAACATTGTTTTTTGATTTTTTTTTACTTTTTGATGCTGGAATTGTCAGAAAATCTAAAAACTATCCTGCAGAGTTGCGCGGAAGTATTTTTACAAATCCGGAAGTCGGAAGTCGGAAGCCGGAAGTAGATTTCTTCGCAAAGATTTAAAAACTCCAAAAGAAAATATCATGAAATTCACAAAAATCAGTGAGAAACTAGTTTTTGGCTGAAGAAAAGCCTATTTTCTGTCCTTTTAAACCATTTTTCCTTGTATTTCTGAGAAATTTACTTTTCCTAATCTCCACTCTTATGAAATGACGGAAGTCGGAAGTGAAACTCCAAATCCGGAAGTCGGAAGTCGGAAGTAAAATTTTCAAAACGGAAGTCGGAAGTGAAAAAATGCCCGGAAGTCGGAAGTCGAAGTCGGAAGTCGGAATTCCGCGCAACTCTGCTATCCTGATTTCTCTGATCAATATGCGAGGGAGTATGCTAATGAGAGATACGAATTTGTTTATCGTGCAAGGTACTGTGCTGATAAATTCGAATTTAAAACTCACAATGTCTTCATTTCACAGTTCCCAATGGTTCTATCGATTAATGTATCCTCTTCATCATGATCTCCTGCTGTATAATCCAGAAAATGCCATCCGCCAACATATCCCTTTCCAGTCTTGAATTTGATCTGAGTCGACTCCTTAGTGACGTGTAAATCTAAACACTGCAGATATGGAATTCTGAGGTTATTTACTAATCGATAACTTTTTTTGGATATCATTGAGCAATGGGTTCTGAATAGGTTATAAAATGGGAAAAGAATTGATAACATTTTGACTTACAACTCCGCTAGATTCGCATTGAGAAGAATTAGTTCCAGCGGTATAAATGGTAGTTTAAGCAATGGGAAACTCATTTCCTTGAAAGTATTCTGAAGGAACGGAATTCAAATAGAATAGAATCAATGGGATAATTCCGCTCTGTTCAACGGGGCACGTTTGCAAAATCGATAAAATACCTTAAGTGAGCCTCTGGGAAAATGTGAGAGTGCTCTATTCTCCCAGAGCCCCACCTATTGATTTTCCGTGAGACATACCCTGTTTCAGTTCACAAAGAATATGACAATTTCCTTCCTGAAACTTCCATTCATACCGCTGGAACTGATTCTTCTCAATGCGAATCTTGCGGAGCAGTCGAAAAGTTATCGATTCTTTTAATCAATAAAAATGTTTAGAATCCATATCTCTATGATATCCAAAAGATGTTATCAAATAGTGAAAGGACTCAGAATTCCATATTTGACGTCGTTAGAAATGCACGTCAGCAAAGAATCCACATGTGTTAAGCTGAAATCTGGAAAAGACTCTTTAGGGGGTTGGCACTTTTTGAATTACGAGGGAGATGAAGATGACGAGATGACGCCTATAGACAGGACGATTCTAGGATGCCCGATGAAGACAATGTGAGTTTTTTTCTTTCAAAACGGACCGGCGCGTAACTACCTCAGAATTCAATATTATAAACTGAAAAATATACCAAAATATAGATCTCGATGAGTTCTATGCCCACGGTGTCTGGGGGTGAGTACGGAAGGTAAATTCGCTCCGCTGAGATCAGCGAAATTTTTAAGCTGCGTATCAAAATGATAGCAAAATTGGCTGCAAATGGCTAAAATCAGCTGAAAATAGATGGAAATTGTATTTTTCCAGCCATTTTCAGCCACTTTCAGTCTATATTAGCCATTTTCAGCCCATTTCCATCTGTTTCCAGTCAATTTTAGCCACCGTCTAGTGGAGCGAATTCGATTTTTGATTCATCATTCACCGCCAAATCCCGTGTAGTATGGGCGGGATAGCTAGAAGCTATTTTGCCCATTTTCCCGTTTAGTCCCGTCCCACGGCATAGTAATGAATCGTCATCAAATCCTTAGTAAGTCACAGACAATGAACTCGCCGAGATCTTCATTTTGGTATATTTTTCAGCTGATAGCATTGCGTTTGAAGTGAGTTACGCGGAGGTGTGCAAGTATTAGAAATTGCTCTACTTTTTCAGCATCCTGGATGATCACATCTACTCATTTACTCTTCATGATGTAAAGGTATCAGTCAGAGCTGGATCTTACTATCTCATGGATTTATTCAAACTGGAAATGCGAGAAGGTTGGCTTCATGCAGACCAAGTTTCTTTTGCAAGAAGACCTTATTTCTATCCGTTTAAAAAATTGAGAGATATATGGATTACTGGAGAACAACCGATGGATCATGACGATTTCAAATACTTTGTGGAGAATACAGTAGCAAGTTATAATCTTTCAATCAAACTCCCTTTTGATCCAAAATTTAAATTTGACACATTCAAAAATGATTCGGATTATCTAGTAATCAAAAAAGATGCTCATTGGATTACAAGCAAAATGTTTCATAGTTTTGATAATGCTTATTTACAACTGTTTGGTTGTAAAATGACTGTAGTGGATTGTCAATTATTCATTAGTCGATGGTTTCACTCAAATAATACACGGTTTGAAACCTTAATCCTCTCGTTTATAAGAGTTCCGGACGCTTACGATTTCACTGAATACGAATTATTGCCATTTGATAAAGAGCGGAGAAGATTTGCGTTCAAGTGAGTTTAAAATATCTGAAAATTCGCGAAAATCAGTGGAAAATTAGTTCTTTTCTGAAGAAAAATCAATTTTATGTTCTTTATGATCTTTTTTTTGAGTTTCTGTGATATGTACGGTATGTCTTTCTAAATACCGAAGTTAGGAAATGGCGAAAGGCGGAATTCCATGCAACTATGATGTTGATCCGCACTACGCGGAATTCCGACTTTCGATTTCCAATTTCAAAATTTTAGTTTCGACTTCCGTTAAAAACATATCCGCATAAGAGCAGCCCCGATCGGAACCGGCACAAATCAAAACTATAAAAATGCGCGGACTGCCAATTTTTCCAGAAAACGCTTCAACCAATACATAGATTGCACCGACGGATTTGACATCATCCGCTCCGATGGACTGTTAGCAACTATTCTCATCGGACCGTTCTGGTTTGTCTTCCATGTATGGCATGACCGTTTCCCAGATTTGGCAGGGCATACCAAATATCTTTAAGTATTGAAAACTGTGTTTTTTCCAATAATTTTGATGACCAGGCTTGTTTGGAGTCGTTGAATCGGACATCTGATTTCTTCGATTCTCAGACTTTATTTTTTGAATTCAAATGATTCTAACGCTTGATGTCGCACACTTATCTCTCACCCAATTAAACCGTTCCTCACCCTTCCGCATAAGGTCAAGCGAAAGCTCATTCCAGACCGATCTCCTTGACCTTATTCCTTTTTTCTTCTCTTTGTACTTTCACTTGTTCCTCTTCTGCACCGATTTATCTCTAAGCCCATGTAGTAGATTAATAAATCTTTAATAAACTCAGATGAGATTGAAAAACTCTTTCTAACACCTTGACGGATATCCTCGTGAGTAATATCAAAAGAATTGTCAGCTTCTTGCTGCGATCTACAAATGAAACAACAGCAACTCTACCGCTTTTATTTAACTTTTAAATAAAATTATTGGTTTTTCATGTGAACCAAACCTAGAATCTCAAAAGTTGATATTTTCTTTTTCCTTCTCTCTCTAACTCTTTTTCTTTTTCTCTCTTTCTTTCTCCAATCTAACGAGAATCTAACGAGACATTTTCATAACTTTTTTTCTAGAAGAGATATCGACAAACGCTAACGCGCATCTGAACAAGCATTATTTGTTTAGTATTTGTACAAAAATTCAGGTCATTTGACACAGTAATCTCTGTGATCGCAGTGATTGAAGTTTCAGACTAATTGGTAGAGGCCAAAACTAGGCATTTTTCATAACTTTTTTTCTAGAAGAGATATCGACAAACGCTAACGCGCATCTGAACAAGCATTATTTGTTTAGTATTTGTACAAAAATTCAGGTCATTTGACACAGTAATCTCTGTGATCGCAGTGATTGAAGTTTCAGACTAATTGGTAGAGGCCAAAACTAGGCATTTTTCATATCTTTTTTTCTAGAAGAGATATCGACAAACGCTAACGCGCATCTGAACTAGCATCATTTGTTTAGTATTTGTACAAAAATTCAGGTCATTTGACACAGTAATCTCTGTGATCGCAGTGATTGAAGTTTCAGACTAATTGGTAGAGGCCAAAACTAGGCATTTTTCATAACTTTTTTTCTAGAAGAGATATCGACAAACGCTAACGCGCATCTGAACAAACAGCATTTGTTTAGTGTATGTACAAAAATTCAGGTCATTTGACACAGTAATCTCTGTGATCGCAGTGATTGAAGTTTCAGACTAATTGGTAGAGGCCAAAACTAGGCATTTTTCATAACTTTTTTTCTAGAAGAGATATCGACAAACGCTAACGCGCATCTGAACTAGCATCATTTGTTTAGTATTTGTACAAAAATTCAGGTCATTTGACACAGTAATCTCTGTGATCGCAGTGATTGAAGTTTCAGACTAATTGGTAGAGGCCAAAACTAGGCATTTTTCATAACTTTTTTTCTAGTAGAGCTATCGACAAACGCTAACGCGCATCTGAACAAGCATCATTTGTTTAGTATTTGTACAAAAATTCAGGTCATTTGACACAGTAATCTCTGTGATCGCAGTGATTGAAGTTTCAGACTAATTGGTAGAGGCCAAAACTAGGCATTTTTCATAACTTTTTTTCTAGAAGAGATATCGACAAACGCTAACGCGCATCTGAACAAACAGCATTTGTTTAGTGTATGTACAAAAATTCAGGTCATTTGACACAGTAATCTCTGTGATCGCAGTGATTGAAGTTTCAGACTAATTGGTAGAGGCCAAAACGAGGCATTTTTCATAACTTTTTTTCTAGAAGAGGTATCGACAAACGCTAACGCGCATCTGAACAAGCATCATTTGTTTAGTATATGTGCAAAAATTCAGGTCATTTGACACAGTAATCTCTGTGATCGCAGTGATTGAAGTTTCAGACTAATTGGTAGAGGCCAAAACTAGGCATTTTTCATAACTTTTTTTCTAGTAGAGCTATCGACAAACGCTAACGCGCATCTGAACAAGCATCATTTGTTTAGTATTTGTACAAAAATTCAGGTCATTTGACACAGTAATCTCTGTGATCGCAGTGATTGAAGTTTCAGACTAATTGGTAGAGGCCAAAACTAGGCATTTTTCATAACTTTTTTTCTAGAAGAGATATCGACAAACGCTAACGCGCATCTGAACAAACAGCATTTGTTTAGTGTATGTACAAAAATTCAGGTCATTTGACACAGTAATCTCTGTGATCGCAGTGATTGAAGTTTCAGACTAATTGGTAGAGGCCAAAACGAGGCATTTTTCATAACTTTTTTTCTAGAAGAGGTATCGACAAACGCTAACGCGCATCTGAACAAGCATCATTTGTTTAGTATATGTGCAAAAATTCAGGTCATTTGACACAGTAATCTCTGTGATCGCAGTGATTGAAGTTTCAGACTAATTGGTAGAGGCCAAAACTAGGCATTTTTCATAACTTTTTTTCTGGAAGAGATATCGACAAACGCTAACGCGCATCTGAACAAGCATCATTTGTTTAGTATTTGTACAAAAATTCAGGTCATTTGACACAGTAATCTCTGTGATCGCAGTGATTGAAGTTTCAGACTAATTGGTAGAGGCCAAAACGAGGCATTTTTCATAACTTTTTTTTCTAGAAGAGATATCGACAAACGCTAACGCGCATCTGAACAAACAGCATTTGTTTAGTATATGTACAAAAATTCAGGTCATTTGACACAGTAATCTCTGTGATCGCAGTGATTGAAGTTTCAGACTAATTGGTAGAGGCCAAAACGAGGCATTTTTCATAACTTTTTTTCTGGAAGAGATATCGACAAACGCTAACGCGCATCTGAACAAGCATCATTTGTTCAGTATATGTGCAAAAATTCAGGTCATTTGACACAGTAATCTCTGTGATCGCAGTGATTGAAGTTTCAGACTAATTGGTAGAGGCCAAAACTGAGGCATTTTTCATAACTTTTTTTCTGGAAGAGATATCGACAAACGCTAACGCGCATCTGAACAAGCATCATTTGTTTAGTATATGTGCAAAAATTCAGGTCATTTGACACAGTAATCTCTGTGATCGCAGTGATTGAAGTTTCAGACTAATTGGTAGAGGCCAAAACTGAGGCATTTTTCATAACTTTTTTTCTGGAAGAGATATCGACAAACGCTAACGCGCATCTGAACAAGCATCATTTGTTTAGTATATGTGCAAAAATTCAGGTCATTTGACACAGTAATCTCTGTGATCGCAGTGATTGAAGTTTCAGACTAATTGGTAGAGGCCAAAACTGAGGCATTTTTCATAACTTTTTTCTGGAAGAGATATCGACAAACGCTAACGCGCATCTGAACAAGCATCATTTGTTTAGTATTTGTACAAAAATTCAGGTCATTTGACACAGTAATCTCTGTGATCGCAGTGATTGAAGTTTCAGACTAATTGGTAGAGGCCAAAACGAGGCATTTTTCATAACTTTTTTTCTGGAAGAGATATCGACAAACGCTAACGCGCATCTGAACAAGCATCATTTGTTTAGTATTTGTACAAAAATTCAGGTCATTTGACACAGTAATCTCTGTGATCGCAGTGATTGAAGTTTCAGACTAATTGGTAGAGGCCAAAACTGAGGCATTTTTCATAACTTTTTTCTGGAAGAGATATCGACAAACGCTAACGCGCATCTGAACAAGCATCATTTGTTTAGTATTTGTACAAAAATTCAGGTCATTTGACACAGTAATCTCTGTGATCGCAGTGATTGAAGTTTCAGACTAATTGGTAGAGGCCAAAACTGAGCATTTTTCATAACTTTTTTTCTGGAAGAGATATCGACAAACGCTAACGCGCATCTGAACAAGCATCATTTGTTTAGTATTTGTACAAAAATTCAGGTCATTTGACACAGTAATCTCTGTGATCGCAGTGATTGAAGTTTCAGACTAATTGGTAGAGGCCAAAACTGGGCATTTTTCATAACTTTTTTCTAGAAGAGATATCGACAAACGCTAACGCGCATCTGAACAAGCATCATTTGTTTAGTATTTGTACAAAAATTCAGGTCATTTGACACAGTAATCTCTGTGATCGCAGTGATTGAAGTTTCAGACTAATTGGTAGAGGCCAAAACTAGGCATTTTTCATAACTTTTTTTCTAGAAGAGATATCGACAAACGCTAACGCGCATCTGAACAAGCATCATTTGTTTAGTATTTGTACAAAAATTCAGGTCATTTGACACAGTAATCTCTGTGATCGCAGTGATTGAAGTTTCAGACTAATTGGTAGAGGCCAAAACTAGGCATTTTTCATAACTTTTTTCCTAGAAGAGATATCGACAAACGCTAACGCGCATCTGAACAAGCATCATTTGTTTAGTATATGTGCAAAAATTCAGGTCATTTGACACAGTAATCTCTGTGATCGCAGTGATTGAAGTTTCAGACTAATTGGTAGAGGCCAAAACTAGGCATTTTTCATAACTTTTTTCCTAGAAGAGATATCGACAAACGCTAACGCGCATCTGAACAAGCATGCATTTGTTTAGTATATTGTGCAAAAATTCAGGTCATTTGACACAGTAATCTCTGTGATCGCAGTGATTGAAGTTTCAGACTAATTGGTAGAGGCCAAAACTAGGCATTTTTCATAACTTTTTTTTCTAGAAGAGATATCGACAAACGTTAACGCGCATCTGAACAAGCAGCATTTGTTTAGTATATGTGCAAAAATTCAGGTCATTTGACACAGTAATCTCTGTGATCGCAGTGATTGAAGTTTCAGACTAATTGGTAGAGGCCAAAACTAGGCATTTTTCATAACTTTTTTTCTAGAAGAGCTATCGACAAACGCTAACGCGCATCTGAACAAGCATCATTTGTTTAGTATATGTGCAAAAATTCAGGTCATTTGACACAGTAATCTCTGTGATCGCAGTGATTGAAGTTTCAGACTAATTGGTAGAGGCCAAAACTGGGCATTTTTCATAACTTTTTTTCTAGAAGAGATATCGACAAACGCTAACGCGCATCTGAACAAGCATCATTTGTTTAGTATATGTGCAAAAATTCAGGTCATTTGACACAGTAATCTCTGTGATCGCAGTGATTGAAGTTTCAGACTAATTGGTAGAGGCCAAAACTAGGCATTTTTCATAACTTTTTTCTAGAAGAGATATCGACAAACGCTAACGCGCATCTGAACAAGCATCATTTGTTTAGTATTTGTACAAAAATTCAGGTCATTTGACACAGTAATCTCTGTGATCGCAGTGATTGAAGTTTCAGACTAATTGGTAGAGGCCAAAACTGGGCATTTTTCATAACTTTTTTCCTAGAAGAGATATCGACAAACGCTAACGCGCATCTGAACAAGCATCATTTGTTTAGTATATGTGCAAAAATTCAGGTCATTTGACACAGTAATCTCTGTGATCGCAGTGATTGAAGTTTCAGACTAATTGGTAGAGGCCAAAACTAGGCATTTTTCATAACTTTTTTCCTAGAAGAGATATCGACAAACGCTAACGCGCATCTGAACAAGCATGCATTTGTTTAGTATATTGTGCAAAAATTCAGGTCATTTGACACAGTAATCTCTGTGATCGCAGTGATTGAAGTTTCAGACTAATTGGTAGAGGCCAAAACTGGGCATTTTTCATAACTTTTTTCCTAGAAGAGATATCGACAAACGCTAACGCGCATCTGAACAAGCATGCATTTGTTTAGTATATTGTGCAAAAATTCAGGTCATTTGACACAGTAATCTCTGTGATCGCAGTGATTGAAGTTTCAGACTAATTGGTAGAGGCCAAAACTGGGCATTTTTCATAACTTTTTTTCTAGAAGAGCTATCGACAAACGCTAACGCGCATCTGAACAAGCATGCATTTGTTTAGTATATGTGCAAAAATTCAGGTCATTTGACACAGTAATCTCTGTGATCGCAGTGATTGAAGTTTCAGACTAATTGGTAGAGGCCAAAACTGGGCATTTTTCATAACTTTTTTTCTAGAAGAGATATCGACAAACGCTAATGCGCATCTGAACAAGCATTATTTGTTTAGTATATGTGCAAAAATTCAGGTCATTTGACACAGTAATCTCTGTGATCGCAGTGATTGAAGTTTCAGACTAATTGGTAGAGGCCAAAACTGGGCATTTTTCATAACTTTTTTCCTAGAAGAGATATCGACAAACGCTAACGCGCATCTGAACAAGCATGTATTTGTTTAGTATTTGTACAAAAATTCAGGTCATTTGACACAGTAATCTCTGTGATCGCAGTGATTGAAGTTTCAGACTAATTGGTAGAGGCCAAAACTGGGCATTTTTCATAACTTTTTTCTAGAAGAGATATCGACAAACGCTAACGCGCATCTGAACAAGCATTATTTGTTTAGTATTTGTGCAAAAATTCAGGTCATTTGACACAGTAATCTCTGTGATCGCAGTGATTGAAGTTTCAGACTAATTGGTAGAGGCCAAAACTGGGCATTTTTCATAACTTTTTTCTAGAAGAGATATCGACAAACGCTAACGCGCATCTGAACAAGCATGTATTTGTTTAGTATATGTGCAAAAATTCAGGTCATTTGACACAGTAATCTCTGTGATCGCAGTGATTGAAGTTTCAGACTAATTGGTAGAGGCCAAAACTGGGCATTTTTCATAACTTTTTTCTAGAAGAGATATCGACAAACGCTAACGCGCATCTGAACAAGCATGTATTTGTTTAGTATATTGTGCAAAAATTCAGGTCATTTGACACAGTAATCTCTGTGATCGCAGTGATTGAAGTTTCAGACTAATTGGTAGAGGCCAAAACTGGGCATTTTTCATAACTTTTTTCTAGAAGAGATATCGACAAACGCTAACGCGCATCTGAACAAGCATGTTTTGTTTAGTATATGTGCAAAAATTCAGGTCATTTGACACAGTAATCTCTGTGATCGCAGTGATTGAAGTTTCAGACTAATTGGTAGAGGCCAAAACTGGGCATTTTTCATAACTTTTTTCTAGAAGAGATATCGACAAACGCTAACGCGCATCTGAACAAGCATGTATTTGTTTAGTATATTGTGCAAAAATTCAGGTCATTTGACACAGTAATCTCTGTGATCGCAGTGATTGAAGTTTCAGACTAATTGGTAGAGGCCAAAACTGGGCATTTTTCATAACTTTTTTCTAGAAGAGATATCGACAAACGCTAACGCGCATCTGAACAAGCATGTTTTGTTTAGTATATGTGCAAAAATTCAGGTCATTTGACACAGTAATCTCTGTGATCGCAGTGATTGAAGTTTCAGACTAATTGGTAGAGGCCAAAACTGGGCATTTTTCATAACTTTTTTTCTAGAAGAGATATCGACAAACGCTAACGCGCATCTGAACAAGCATGTTTTGTTTAGTATATGTGCAAAAATTCAGGTCATTTGACACAGTAATCTCTGTGATCGCAGTGATTGAAGTTTCAGACTAATTGGTAGAGGCCAAAACTGGGCATTTTTCATAACTTTTTTTCTAGAAGAGATATCGACAAACGCTAACGCGCATCTGAACAAGCATGTTTTGTTTAGTATATGTGCAAAAATTCAGGTCATTTGACACAGTAATCTCTGTGATCGCAGTGATTGAAGTTTCAGACTAATTGGTAGAGGCCAAAACTGGGCATTTTTCATAACTTTTTTCTAGAAGAGATATCGACAAACGCTAACGCGCATCTGAACAAGCATGTTTTGTTTAGTATATGTGCAAAAATTCAGGTCATTTGACACAGTAATCTCTGTGATCGCAGTGATTGAAGTTTCAGACTAATTGGTAGAGGCCAAAACTGGGCATTTTTCATAACTTTTTTCTAGAAGAGATATCGACAAACGCTAACGCGCATCTGAACAAGCATGTTTTGTTTAGTATATGTGCAAAAATTCAGGTCATTTGACACAGTAATCTCTGTGATCGCAGTGATTGAAGTTTCAGACTAATTGGTAGAGGCCAAAACTGGGCATTTTTCATAACTTTTTTCTAGAAGAGATATCGACAAACGCTAACGCGCATCTGAACAAGCATGTTTTGTTTAGTATATGTGCAAAAATTCAGGTCATTTGACACAGTAATCTCTGTGATCGCAGTGATTGAAGTTTCAGACTAATTGGTAGAGGCCAAAACTGGGCATTTTTCATAACTTTTTTCTAGAAGAGATATCGACAAACGCTAACGCGCATCTGAACAAGCATGTTTTGTTTAGTATATGTGCAAAAATTCAGGTCATTTGACACAGTAATCTCTGTGATCGCAGTGATTGAAGTTTCAGACTAATTGGTAGAGGCCAAAACTGGGCATTTTTCATAACTTTTTTCTAGAAGAGATATCGACAAACGCTAACGCGCATCTGAACAAGCATGTTTTGTTTAGTATATGTGCAAGAAATTCAGGTCATTTGACACAGTAATCTCTGTGATCGCAGTGATTGAAGTTTCAGACTAATTGGTAGAGGCCAAAACTGGGCATTTTTCATAACTTTTTTCTAGAAGAGATATCGACAAACGCTAACGCGCATCTGAACAAGCATGTTTTGTTTAGTATTTGTGCAAAAATTCAGGCCATTTGACACAGTAATCTCTGTGATCGCAGTGATTGAAGTTTCAGACTAATTGGTAGAGGCCAAAACTGGGCATTTTTCATAACTTTTTTCTAGAAGAGATATCGACAAACGCTAACGCGCATCTGAACAAGCATGTTTTGTTTAGTATATGTGCAAAAATTCAGGTCATTTGACACAGTAATCTCTGTGATCGCAGTGATTGAAGTTTCAGACTAATTGGTAGAGGCCAAAACTGGGCATTTTTCATAACTTTTTTTCTAGAAGAGGTATCGACAAACGCTAAAGCGCATCTGAACAAGCATGTTTTGTTTAGTATTTGTGCAAAAATTCAGGCCATTTGACACAGTAATCTCTGTGATCGCAGTGATTGAAGTTTCAGACTAATTGGTAGAGGCCAAAACTGGGCATTTTTCATAACTTTTTTCTAGAAGAGATATCGACAAACGCTAACGCGCATCTGAACAAGCATGTTTTGTTTAGTATATGTGCAAAAATTCAGGTCATTTGACACAGTAATCTCTGTGATCGCAGTGATTGAAGTTTCAGACTAATTGGTAGAGGCCAAAACTGGGCATTTTTCATAACTTTTTTCTAGAAGAGATATCGACAAACGCTAACGCGCATCTGAACAAGCATGTTTTGTTTAGTATTTGTGCAAAAATTCAGGTCATTTGACACAGTAATCTCTGTGATCGCAGTGATTGAAGTTTCAGACTAATTGGTAGAGGCCAAAACTGGGCATTTTTCATAACTTTTTTCTAGAAGAGTTATCGACAAACGCTAACGCGCATCTGAACAAGCATGTTTTGTTTAGTATATGTGCAAAAATTCAGGTCATTTGACACAGTAATCTCTGTGATCGCAGTGATTGAAGTTTCAGACTAATTGGTAGAGGCCAAAACTGGGCATTTCCCATAACTTTTTTCTAGAAGAGATATCGACAAACGCTAACGCGCATCTGAACAAGCATGTTTTGTTTAGTATATGTGCAAAAATTCAGGTCATTTGACACAGTAATCTCTGTGATCGCAGTGATTGAAGTTTCAGACTAATTGGTAGAGGCCAAAACTGGGCATTTTTCATAACTTTTTTCTAGAAGAGATATCGACAAACGCTAACGCGCATCTGAACAAGCATGTTTTGTTTAGTATATGTGCAAAAATTCAGGTCATTTGACACAGTAATCTCTGTGATCGCAGTGATTGAAGTTTCAGACTAATTGGTAGAGGCCAAAACTGGGCATTTCCCATAACTTTTTTCTAGAAGAGATATCGACAAACGCTAACGCGCATCTGAACAAGCATGTTTTGTTTAGTATATTGTGCAAAAATTCAGGTCATTTGACACAGTAATCTCTGTGATCGCAGTGATTGAAGTTTCAGACTAATTGGTAGAGGCCAAAACTGGGCATTTTTCATAACTTTTTTCTAGAAGAGATATCGACAAACGCTAACGCGCATCTGAACAAGCATGTTTTGTTTAGTATATGTGCAAAAATTCAGGTCATTTGACACAGTAATCTCTGTGATCGCAGTGATTGAAGTTTCAGACTAATTGGTAGAGGCCAAAACTGGGCATTTCTCATAACTTTTTTTCTAGAAGAGATATCGACAAACGCTAATGCGCATCTGAACAAGCATGTTTTGTTTAGTATTTGTGCAAAAATTCAGGCCATTTGACACAGTAATCTCTGTGATCGCAGTGATTGAAGTTTCAGACTAATTGGTAGAGGCCAAAACTGGGCATTTTTCATAACTTGTTTTCTAGAAGAGGTATCGACAAACGCTAACGCGCATCTGAACAAGCATGTTTTGTTTAGTATATGTGCAAAAATTCAGGCCATTTGACACAGTAATCTCTGTGATCGCAGTGATTGAAGTTTCAGACTAATTGGTAGAGGCCAAAACTGGGCATTTTTCATAACTTTTTTCTGGAAGAGATATCGACAAACGCTAACGCGCATCTGAACAAGCATGTTTTGTTTAGTATATGTGCAAAAATTCAGGTCATTTGACACAGTAATCTCTGTGATCGCAGTGATTGAAGTTTCAGACTAATTGGTAGAGGCCAAAACTGGGCATTTTTCATAACTTTTTTCTAGAAGAGATATCGACAAACGCTAACGCGCATCTGAACAAGCATGTTTTGTTTAGTATATGTGCAAAAATTCAGGTCATTTGACACAGTAATCTCTGTGATCGCAGTGATTGAAGTTTCAGACTAATTGGTAGAGGCCAAAACTGGGCATTTCTCATAACTTTTTTCTAGAAGAGATATCGACAAACGCTAACGCGCATCTGAACAAGCATGTTTTGTTTAGTATTTGTGCAAAAATTCAGGTCATTTGACACAGTAATCTCTGTGATCGCAGTGATTGAAGTTTCAGACTAATTGGTAGAGGCCAAAACTGGGCATTTTTCATAACTTTTTTCTAGAAGAGATATCGACAAACGCTAACGCGCATCTGAACAAGCATGTTTTGTTTAGTATATGTGCAAAAATTCAGGTCATTTGACACAGTAATCTCTGTGATCGCAGTGATTGAAGTTTCAGACTAATTGGTAGAGGCCAAAACTGGGCATTTCTCATAACTTTTTTCTAGAAGAGATATCGACAAACGCTAACGCGCATCTGAACAAGCATGTTTTGTTTAGTATATGTGCAAAAATTCAGGTCATTTGACACAGTAATCTCTGTGATCGCAGTGATTGAAGTTTCAGACTAATTGGTAGAGGCCAAAACTGGGCATTTCTCATAACTTTTTTCTAGAAGAGATATCGACAAACGCTAACGCGCATCTGAACAAGCATGTTTTGTTTAGTATTTGTGCAAAAATTCAGGTCATTTGACACAGTAATCTCTGTGATCGCAGTGATTGAAGTTTCAGACTAATTGGTAGAGGCCAAAACTGGGCATTTCTCATAACTTTTTTCTAGAAGAGATATCGACAAACGCTAACGCGCATCTGAACAAGCATGTTTTGTTTAGTATATGTGCAAAAATTCAGGTCATTTGACACAGTAATCTCTGTGATCGCAGTGATTGAAGTTTCAGACTAATTGGTAGAGGCCAAAACTGGGCATTTCTCATAACTTTTTTCTAGAAGAGATATCGACAAACGCTAACGCGCATCTGAACAAGCATGTTTTGTTTAGTATATGTGCAAAAATTCAGGTCATTTGACACAGTAATCTCTGTGATCGCAGTGATTGAAGTTTCAGACTAATTGGTAGAGGCCAAAACTGGGCATTTTTCATAACTTTTTTCTAGAAGAGATATCGACAAACGCTAACGCGCATCTGAACAAGCATGTTTTGTTTAGTATATGTGCAAAAATTCAGGTCATTTGACACAGTAATCTCTGTGATCGCAGTGATTGAAGTTTCAGACTAATTGGTAGAGGCCAAAACTGGGCATTTTTCATAACTTTTTTCTAGAAGAGATATCGACAAACGCTAACGCGCATCTGAACAAGCATGTTTTGTTTAGTATATGTGCAAAAATTCAGGTCATTTGACACAGTAATCTCTGTGATCGCAGTGATTGAAGTTTCAGACTAATTGGTAGAGGCCAAAACTGGGCATTTTCCATAACTTTTTTCTAGAAGAGATATCGACAAACGCTAACGCGCATCTGAACAAGCATGTTTTGTTTAGTATATGTGCAAAAATTCAGGTCATTTGACACAGTAATCTCTGTGATCGCAGTGATTGAAGTTTCAGACTAATTGGTAGAGGCCAAAACTGGGCATTTCTCATAACTTTTTTCTAGAAGAGATATCGACAAACGCTAACGCGCATCTGAACAAGCATGTTTTGTTTAGTATTTGTGCAAAAATTCAGGTCATTTGACACAGTAATCTCTGTGATCGCAGTGATTGAAGTTTCAGACTAATTGGTAGAGGCCAAAACTGGGCATTTCTCATAACTTTTTTCTAGAAGAGATATCGACAAACGCTAACGCGCATCTGAACAAGCATGTTTTGTTTAGTATTTGTGCAAAAATTCAGGTCATTTGACACAGTAATCTCTGTGATCGCAGTGATTGAAGTTTCAGACTAATTGGTAGAGGCCAAAACTGGGCATTTCTCATAACTTTTTTCTAGAAGAGATATCGACAAACGCTAACGCGCATCTGAACAAGCATGTTTTGTTTAGTATATGTGCAAAAATTCAGGTCATTTGACACAGTAATCTCTGTGATCGCAGTGATTGAAGTTTCAGACTAATTGGTAGAGGCCAAAACTGGGCATTTCTCATAACTTTTTTCTAGAAGAGATATCGACAAACGCTAACGCGCATCTGAACAAGCATGTTTTGTTTAGTATTTGTGCAAAAATTCAGGTCATTTGACACAGTAATCTCTGTGATCGCAGTGATTGAAGTTTCAGACTAATTGGTAGAGGCCAAAACTGGGCATTTCTCATAACTTTTTTCTAGAAGAGCTATCGACAAACGCTAACGCGCATCTGAACAAGCATGTTTTGTTTAGTATATGTGCAAAAATTCAGGTCATTTGACACAGTAATCTCTGTGATCGCAGTGATTGAAGTTTCAGACTAATTGGTAGAGGCCAAAACTGGGCATTTTCCATAACTTTTTTCTAGAAGAGATATCGACAAACGCTAACGCGCATCTGAACAAGCATGTTTTGTTTAGTATATGTGCAAAAATTCAGGTCATTTGACACAGTAATCTCTGTGATCGCAGTGATTGAAGTTTCAGACTAATTGGTAGAGGCCAAAACTGGGCATTTTCCATAACTTTTTTCTAGAAGAGATATCGACAAACGCTAACGCGCATCTGAACAAGCATGTTTTGTTTAGTATTTGTGCAAAAATTCAGGTCATTTGACACAGTAATCTCTGTGATCGCAGTGATTGAAGTTTCAGACTAATTGGTAGAGGCCAAAACTGGGCATTTTTCATAACTTTTTTCTAGAAGAGTTATCGACAAACGCTAACGCGCATCTGAACAAGCATGTTTTGTTTAGTATATGTGCAAAAATTCAGGTCATTTGACACAGTAATCTCTGTGATCGCAGTGATTGAAGTTTCAGACTAATTGGTAGAGGCCAAAACTGGGCATTTTCCATAACTTTTTTCTAGAAGAGATATCGACAAACGCTAACGCGCATCTGAACAAGCATGTTTTGTTTAGTATTTGTGCAAAAATTCAGGTCATTTGACACAGTAATCTCTGTGATCGCAGTGATTGAAGTTTCAGACTAATTGGTAGAGGCCAAAACTGGGCATTTTCCATAACTTTTTTCTAGAAGAGATATCGACAAACGCTAACGCGCATCTGAACAAGCATGTTTTGTTTAGTATTTGTGCAAAAATTCAGGTCATTTGACACAGTAATCTCTGTGATCGCAGTGATTGAAGTTTCAGACTAATTGGTAGAGGCCAAAACTGGGCATTTTTCATAACTTTTTTCTAGAAGAGATATCGACAAACGCTAACGCGCATCTGAACAAGCATGTTTTGTTTAGTATATGTGCAAAAATTCAGGTCATTTGACACAGTAATCTCTGTGATCGCAGTGATTGAAGTTTCAGACTAATTGGTAGAGGCCAAAACTGGGCATTTTCCATAACTTTTTTCTAGAAGAGATATCGACAAACGCTAACGCGCATCTGAACAAGCATGTTTTGTTTAGTATTTGTGCAAAAATTCAGGTCATTTGACACAGTAATCTCTGTGATCGCAGTGATTGAAGTTTCAGACTAATTGGTAGAGGCCAAAACTGGGCATTTTCCATAACTTTTTTCTAGAAGAGATATCGACAAACGCTAACGCGCATCTGAACAAGCATGTTTTGTTTAGTATATGTGCAAAAATTCAGGTCATTTGACACAGTAATCTCTGTGATCGCAGTGATTGAAGTTTCAGACTAATTGGTAGAGGCCAAAACTGGGCATTTTCCATAACTTTTTTCTAGAAGAGATATCGACAAACGCTAACGCGCATCTGAACAAGCATGTTTTGTTTAGTATTTGTGCAAAAATTCAGGTCATTTGACACAGTAATCTCTGTGATCGCAGTGATTGAAGTTTCAGACTAATTGGTAGAGGCCAAAACTGGGCATTTTCCATAACTTTTTTTCTAGAAGAGATATCGACAAACGCTAACGCGCATCTGAACAAGCATGTTTTGTTTAGTATATGTGCAAAAATTCAGGTCATTTGACACAGTAATCTCTGTGATCGCAGTGATTGAAGTTTCAGACTAATTGGTAGAGGCCAAAACTGGGCATTTTCCATAACTTTTTTCTAGAAGAGATATCGACAAACGCTAACGCGCATCTGAACAAGCATGTTTTGTTTAGTATTTGTGCAAAAATTCAGGTCATTTGACACAGTAATCTCTGTGATCGCAGTGATTGAAGTTTCAGACTAATTGGTAGAGGCCAAAACTGGGCATTTTCCATAACTTTTTTCTAGAAGAGATATCGACAAACGCTAACGCGCATCTGAACAAGCATGTTTTGTTTAGTATATGTGCAAAAATTCAGGTCATTTGACACAGTAATCTCTGTGATCGCAGTGATTGAAGTTTCAGACTAATTGGTAGAGGCCAAAACTGGGCATTTTCCATAACTTTTTTCTAGAAGAGATATCGACAAACGCTAACGCGCATCTGAACAAGCATGTTTTGTTTAGTATATGTGCAAAAATTCAGGTCATTTGACACAGTAATCTCTGTGATCGCAGTGATTGAAGTTTCAGACTAATTGGTAGAGGCCAAAACTGGGCATTTTCCATAACTTTTTTCTAGAAGAGATATCGACAAACGCTAACGCGCATCTGAACAAGCATGTTTTGTTTAGTATATGTGCAAAAATTCAGGTCATTTGACACAGTAATCTCTGTGATCGCAGTGATTGAAGTTTCAGACTAATTGGTAGAGGCCAAAACTGGGCATTTTCCATAACTTTTTTCTAGAAGAGATATCGACAAACGCTAACGCGCATCTGAACAAGCATGTTTTGTTTAGTATATGTGCAAAAATTCAGGTCATTTGACACAGTAATCTCTGTGATCGCAGTGATTGAAGTTTCAGACTAATTGGTAGAGGCCAAAACTGGGCATTTCCCATAACTTTTTTCTAGAAGAGATATCGACAAACGCTAACGCGCATCTGAACAAGCATGTTTTGTTTAGTATTTGTGCAAAAATTCAGGTCATTTGACACAGTAATCTCTGTGATCGCAGTGATTGAAGTTTCAGACTAATTGGTAGAGGCCAAAACTGGGCATTTTCCATAACTTTTTTCTAGAAGAGATATCGACAAACGCTAACGCGCATCTGAACAAGCATGTTTTGTTTAGTATTTGTGCAAAAATTCAGGTCATTTGACACAGTAATCTCTGTGATCGCAGTGATTGAAGTTTCAGACTAATTGGTAGAGGCCAAAACTGGGCATTTCCCATAACTTTTTTCTAGAAGAGATATCGACAAACGCTAACGCGCATCTGAACAAGCATGTTTTGTTTAGTATATGTGCAAAAATTCAGGTCATTTGACACAGTAATCTCTGTGATCGCAGTGATTGAAGTTTCAGACTAATTGGTAGAGGCCAAAACTGGGCATTTCCCATAACTTTTTTCTAGAAGAGATATCGACAAACGCTAACGCGCATCTGAACAAGCATGTTTTGTTTAGTATTTGTGCAAAAATTCAGGTCATTTGACACAGTAATCTCTGTGATCGCAGTGATTGAAGTTTCAGACTAATTGGTAGAGGCCAAAACTGGGCATTTCCCATAACTTTTTTCTAGAAGAGATATCGACAAACGCTAACGCGCATCTGAACAAGCATGTTTTGTTTAGTATATGTGCAAAAATTCAGGTCATTTGACACAGTAATCTCTGTGATCGCAGTGATTGAAGTTTCAGACTAATTGGTAGAGGCCAAAACTGGGCATTTCCCATAACTTTTTTCTAGAAGAGATATCGACAAACGCTAACGCGCATCTGAACAAGCATGTTTTGTTTAGTATTTGTGCAAAAATTCAGGTCATTTGACACAGTAATCTCTGTGATCGCAGTGATTGAAGTTTCAGACTAATTGGTAGAGGCCAAAACTGGGCATTTCCCATAACTTTTTTCTAGAAGAGATATCGACAAACGCTAACGCGCATCTGAACAAGCATGTTTTGTTTAGTATATGTGCAAAAATTCAGGTCATTTGACACAGTAATCTCTGTGATCGCAGTGATTGAAGTTTCAGACTAATTGGTAGAGGCCAAAACTGGGCATTTCCCATAACTTTTTTCTAGAAGAGATATCGACAAACGCTAACGCGCATCTGAACAAGCATGTTTTGTTTAGTATTTGTGCAAAAATTCAGGTCATTTGACACAGTAATCTCTGTGATCGCAGTGATTGAAGTTTCAGACTAATTGGTAGAGGCCAAAACTGGGCATTTTCCATAACTTTTTTCTAGAAGAGATATCGACAAACGCTAACGCGCATCTGAACAAGCATGTTTTGTTTAGTATATGTGCAAAAATTCAGGTCATTTGACACAGTAATCTCTGTGATCGCAGTGATTGAAGTTTCAGACTAATTGGTAGAGGCCAAAACTGGGCATTTTCCATAACTTTTTTCTAGAAGAGGTATCGACAAACGCTAACGCGCATCTGAACAAGCATGTTTTGTTTAGTATATGTGCAAAAATTCAGGTCATTTGACACAGTAATCTCTGTGATCGCAGTGATTGAAGTTTCAGACTAATTGGTAGAGGCCAAAACTGGGCATTTTCCATAACTTCTTTTCTAGAAGAGATATCGACAAACGCTAACGCGCATCTGAACAAGCATGTTTTGTTTAGTATTTGTGCAAAAATTCAGGTCATTTGACACAGTAATCTCTGTGATCGCAGTGATTGAAGTTTCAGACTAATTGGTAGAGGCCAAAACTGGGCATTTCCCATAACTTTTTTCTAGAAGAGATATCGACAAACGCTAACGCGCATCTGAACAAGCATGTTTTGTTTAGTATTTGTGCAAAAATTCAGGTCATTTGACACAGTAATCTCTGTGATCGCAGTGATTGAAGTTTCAGACTAATTGGTAGAGGCCAAAACTGGGCATTTCCCATAACTTTTTTCTAGAAGAGATATCGACAAACGCTAACGCGCATCTGAACAAGCATGTTTTGTTTAGTATATGTGCAAAAATTCAGGTCATTTGACACAGTAATCTCTGTGATCGCAGTGATTGAAGTTTCAGACTAATTGGTAGAGGCCAAAACTGGGCATTTTCCATAACTTTTTTCTAGAAGAGATATCGACAAACGCTAACGCGCATCTGAACAAGCATGTTTTGTTTAGTATATGTGCAAAAATTCAG
Organism: Caenorhabditis latens; assembly: GCA_002259235.3. Taxonomy (NCBI): domain Eukaryota; kingdom Metazoa; phylum Nematoda; class Chromadorea; order Rhabditida; family Rhabditidae; genus Caenorhabditis; species Caenorhabditis latens. Next base: position 2,018,756 of record CM056096.1, read on the forward strand.
GTCATTTGACACAGTAATCTCTGTGATCGCAGTGATTGAAGTTTCAGACTAATTGGTAGAGGCCAAAACTGGGCATTTTCCATAACTTTTTTCTAGAAGAGATATCGACAAACGCTAACGCGCATCTGAACAAGCATGTTTTGTTTAGTATATGTGCAAAAATTCAGGTCATTTGACACAGTAATCTCTGTGATCGCAGTGATTGAAGTTTCAGACTAATTGGTAGAGGCCAAAACTGGGCATTTTCCATAACTTTTTTCTAGAAGAGATATCGACAAACGCTAACGCGCATCTGAACAAGCATGTTTTGTTTAGTATTTGTGCAAAAATTCAGGTCATTTGACACAGTAATCTCTGTGATCGCAGTGATTGAAGTTTCAGACTAATTGGTAGAGGCCAAAACTGGGCATTTTCCATAACTTTTTTCTAGAAGAGATATCGACAAACGCTAACGCGCATCTGAACAAGCATGTTTTGTTTAGTATATGTGCAAAAATTCAGGTCATTTGACACAGTAATCTCTGTGATCGCAGTGATTGAAGTTTCAGACTAATTGGTAGAGGCCAAAACTGGGCATTTTCCATAACTTTTTTCTAGAAGAGATATCGACAAACGCTAACGCGCATCTGAACAAGCATGTTTTGTTTAGTATTTGTGCAAAAATTCAGGTCATTTGACACAGTAATCTCTGTGATCGCAGTGATTGAAGTTTCAGACTAATTGGTAGAGGCCAAAACTGGGCATTTTCCATAACTTTTTTTCTAGAAGAGATATCGACAAACGCTAACGCGCATCTGAACAAGCATGTTTTGTTTAGTATATGTGCAAAAATTCAGGTCATTTGACACAGTAATCTCTGTGATCGCAGTGATTGAAGTTTCAGACTAATTGGTAGAGGCCAAAACTGGGCATTTCCCATAACTTTTTTCTAGAAGAGCTATCGACAAACGCTAACGCGCATCTGAACAAGCATGTTTTGTTTAGTATATGTGCAAAAATTCAGGTCATTTGACACAGTAATCTCTGTGATCGCAGTGATTGAAGTTTCAGACTAATTGGTAGAGGCCAAAACTGCGCATTTTCCATAACTTTTTTCTAGAAGAGATATCGACAAACGCTAACGCGCATCTGAACAAGCATGTTTTGTTTAGTATATGTGCAAAAATTCAGGTCATTTGACACAGTAATCTCTGTGATCGCAGTGATTGAAGTTTCAGACTAATTGGTAGAGGCCAAAACTGGGCATTTCCCATAACTTTTTTCTAGAAGAGATATCGACAAACGCTAACGCGCATCTGAACAAGCATGTTTTGTTTAGTATATGTGCAAAAATTCAGGTCATTTGACACAGTAATCTCTGTGATCGCAGTGATTGAAGTTTCAGACTAATTGGTAGAGGCCAAAACTGGGCATTTTCCATAACTTTTTTCTAGAAGAGATATCGACAAACGCTAACGCGCATCTGAACAAGCATGTTTTGTTTAGTATATGTGCAAAAATTCAGGTCATTTGACACAGTAATCTCTGTGATCGCAGTGATTGAAGTTTCAGACTAATTGGTAGAGGCCAAAACTGGGCATTTTCCATAACTTTTTTCTAGAAGAGATATCGACAAACGCTAACGCGCATCTGAACAAGCATGTTTTGTTTAGTATATGTGCAAAAATTCAGGTCATTTGACACAGTAATCTCTGTGATCGCAGTGATTGAAGTTTCAGACTAATTGGTAGAGGCCAAAACTGGGCATTTTCCATAACTTTTTTCTAGAAGAGATATCGACAAACGCTAACGCGCATCTGAACAAGCATGTTTTGTTTAGTATATGTGCAAAAATTCAGGTCATTTGACACAGTAATCTCTGTGATCGCAGTGATTGAAGTTTCAGACTAATTGGTAGAGGCCAAAACTGGGCATTTTCCATAACTTTTTTCTAGAAGAGATATCGACAAACGCTAACGCGCATCTGAACAAGCATGTTTTGTTTAGTATATGTGCAAAAATTCAGGTCATTTGACACAGTAATCTCTGTGATCGCAGTGATTGAAGTTTCAGACTAATTGGTAGAGGCCAAAACTGGGCATTTTCCATAACTTTTTTCTAGAAGAGATATCGACAAACGCTAACGCGCATCTGAACAAGCATGTTTTGTTTAGTATATGTGCAAAAATTCAGGTCATTTGACACAGTAATCTCTGTGATCGCAGTGATTGAAGTTTCAGACTAATTGGTAGAGGCCAAAACTGGGCATTTTCCATAACTTTTTTCTAGAAGAGATATCGACAAACGCTAACGCGCATCTGAACAAGCATGTTTTGTTTAGTATATGTGCAAAAATTCAGGTCATTTGACACAGTAATCTCTGTGATCGCAGTGATTGAAGTTTCAGACTAATTGGTAGAGGCCAAAACTGGGCATTTCCCATAACTTTTTTTCTAGAAGAGATATCGACAAACGCTAACGCGCATCTGAACAAGCATGTTTTGTTTAGTATATGTGCAAAAATTCAGGTCATTTGACACAGTAATCTCTGTGATCGCAGTGATTGAAGTTTCAGACTAATTGGTAGAGGCCAAAACTGGGCATTTTCCATAACTTTTTTCTAGAAGAGATATCGACAAACGCTAACGCGCATCTGAACAAGCATGTTTTGTTTAGTATATGTGCAAAAATTCAGGTCATTTGACACAGTAATCTCTGTGATCGCAGTGATTGAAGTTTCAGACTAATTGGTAGAGGCCAAAACTGGGCATTTCCCATAACTTTTTTCTAGAAGAGATATCGACAAACGCTAACGCGCATCTGAACAAGCATGTTTTGTTTAGTATATGTGCAAAAATTCAGGTCATTTGACACAGTAATCTCTGTGATCGCAGTGATTGAAGTTTCAGACTAATTGGTAGAGGCCAAAACTGGGCATTTCCCATAACTTTTTTCTAGAAGAGATATCGACAAACGCTAACGCGCATCTGAACAAGCATGTTTTGTTTAGTATATGTGCAAAAATTCAGGTCATTTGACACAGTAATCTCTGTGATCGCAGTGATTGAAGTTTCAGACTAATTGGTAGAGGCCAAAACAGGGGATGTCCCATAACTTTTTTCTAGAAGAGATATCGACAAACGCTAACGCGCATCTGAACAAGCATGTTTTGTTTAGTATATGTGCAAAAATTCAGGTCATTTGACACAGTAATCTCTGTGATCGCAGTGATTGAAGTTTCAGACTAATTGGTAGAGGCCAAAACTGGGCATTTCCCATAACTTTTTTTCTAGAAGAGATATCGACAAACGCTAACGCGCATCTGAACAAGCATGTTTTGTTTAGTATATGTGCAAAAATTCAGGTCATTTGACACAGTAATCTCTGTGATCGCAGTGATTGAAGTTTCAGACTAATTGGTAGAGGCCAAAACTGGGCATTTTCCATAACTTTTTTTCTAGAAGAGGTATCGACAAACGCTAACGCGCATCTGAACAAGCATGTTTTGTTTAGTATATGTGCAAAAATTCAGGTCATTTGACACAGTAATCTCTGTGATCGCAGTGATTGAAGTTTCAGACTAATTGGTAGAGGCCAAAACTGGGCATTTCCCATAACTTTTTTCTAGAAGAGGTATCGACAAACGCTAACGCGCATCTGAACAAGCATGTTTTGTTTAGTATATGTGCAAAAATTCAGGTCATTTGACACAGTAATCTCTGTGATCGCAGTGATTGAAGTTTCAGACTAATTGGTAGAGGCCAAAACTGGGCATTTTCCATAACTTTTTTCTAGAAGAGATATCGACAAACGCTAACGCGCATCTGAACAAGCATGTTTTGTTTAGTATATGTGCAAAAATTCAGGTCATTTGACACAGTAATCTCTGTGATCGCAGTGATTGAAGTTTCAGACTAATTGGTAGAGGCCAAAACTGGGCATTTCCCATAACTTTTTTCTAGAAGAGATATCGACAAACGCTAACGCGCATCTGAACAAGCATGTTTTGTTTAGTATATGTGCAAAAATTCAGGTCATTTGACACAGTAATCTCTGTGATCGCAGTGATTGAAGTTTCAGACTAATTGGTAGAGGCCAAAACTGGGCATTTTCCATAACTTTTTTTCTAGAAGAGATATCGACAAACGCTAACGCGCATCTGAACAAGCATGTTTTGTTTAGTATATGTGCAAAAATTCAGGTCATTTGACACAGTAATCTCTGTGATCGCAGTGATTGAAGTTTCAGACTAATTGGTAGAGGCCAAAACTGGGCATTTTCCATAACTTTTTTCTAAAAGAGGTATCGACAAACGCTAACGCGCATCTGAACAAACATGTTTTGTTTAGTATATGTGCAAAAATTCAGGTGATTTGACACAGTAATCTCTGTGATCGCAGTGATTGAAGTTTCAGACTAATTGGTAGAGGCCAAAACTGGGCATTTTCCATAACTTTTTTCTAGAAGAGGTATCGACAAACGCTAACGCGCATCTGAACAAGCATGTTTTGTTTAGTATATGTGCAAAAATTCAGGTCATTTGACACAGTAATCTCTGTGATCGCAGTGATTGAAGTTTCAGACTAATTGGTAGAGGCCAAAACTGGGCATTTTCCATAACTTTTTTTCTAGAAGAGGTATCGACAAACGCTAACGCGCATCTGAACAAGCATGTTTTGTTTAGTATATGTGCAAAAATTCAGGTTATTTGACACAGTAATCTCTGTGATCGCAGTGATTGAAGTTTCAGACTAATTGGTAGAGGCCAAAACTGGGCATTTCCCATAACTTTTTTCTAGAAGAGATATCGACAAACGCTAACGCGCATCTGAACAAGCATGTTTTGTTTAGTATATGTGCAAAAATTCAGGTCATTTGACACAGTAATCTCTGTGATCGCAGTGATTGAAGTTTCAGACTAATTGGTAGAGGCCAAAACTGGGCATTTTCCATAACTTTTTTCTAGAAGAGATATCGACAAACGCTAACGCGCATCTGAACAAGCATGTTTTGTTTAGTATATGTGCAAAAATTCAGGTCATTTGACACAGTAATCTCTGTGATCGCAGTGATTGAAGTTTCAGACTAATTGGTAGAGGCCAAAACTGGGCATTTTCCATAACTTTTTTCTAGAAGAGATATCGACAAACGCTAACGCGCATCTGAACAAGCATGTTTTGTTTAGTATATGTGCAAAAATTCAGGTCATTTGACACAGTAATCTCTGTGATCGCAGTGATTGAAGTTTCAGACTAATTGGTAGAGGCCAAAACTGGGCATTTCCCATAACTTTTTTTCTAGAAGAGATATCGACAAACGCTAACGCGCATCTGAACAAGCATGTTTTGTTTAGTATATGTGCAAAAATTCAGGTCATTTGACACAGTAATCTCTGTGATCGCAGTGATTGAAGTTTCAGACTAATTGGTAGAGGCCAAAACTGGGCATTTTCCATAACTTTTTTCTAGAAGAGGTATCGACAAACGCTAACGCGCATCTGAACAAGCATGTTTTGTTTAGTATATGTGCAAAAATTCAGGTCATTTGACACAGTAATCTCTGTGATCGCAGTGATTGAAGTTTCAGACTAATTGGTAGAGGCCAAAACTGGGCATTTTCCATAACTTTTTTCTAGAAGAGATATCGACAAACGCTAACGCGCATCTGAACAAGCATGTTTTGTTTAGTATATGTGCAAAAATTCAGGTCATTTGACACAGTAATCTCTGTGATCGCAGTGATTGAAGTTTCAGACTAATTGGTAGAGGCCAAAACTGGGCATTTTCCATAACTTTTTTCTAGAAGAGATATCGACAAACGCTAACGCGCATCTGAACAAGCATGTTTTGTTTAGTATATGTGCAAAAATTCAGGTCATTTGACACAGTAATCTCTGTGATCGCAGTGATTGAAGTTTCAGACTAATTGGTAGAGGCCAAAACTGGGCATTTTCCATAACTTTTTTTCTAGAAGAGATATCGACAAACGCTAACGCGCATCTGAACAAGCATGTTTTGTTTAGTATATGTGCAAAAATTCAGGTCATTTGACACAGTAATCTCTGTGATCGCAGTGATTGAAGTTTCAGACTAATTGGTAGAGGCCAAAACTGGGCATTTTCCATAACTTTTTTCTAGAAGAGATATCGACAAACGCTAACGCGCATCTGAACAAGCATGTTTTGTTTAGTATATGTGCAAAAATTCAGGTCATTTGACACAGTAATCTCTGTGATCGCAGTGATTGAAGTTTCAGACTAATTGGTAGAGGCCAAAACTGGGCATTTTCCATAACTTTTTTCTAGAAGAGATATCGACAAACGCTAACGCGCATCTGAACAAGCATGTTTTGTTTAGTATATGTGCAAAAATTCAGGTCATTTGACACAGTAATCTCTGTGATCGCAGTGATTGAAGTTTCAGACTAATTGGTAGAGGCCAAAACTGGGCATTTTCCATAACTTTTTTTCTAGAAGAGATATCGACAAACGCTAACGCGCATCTGAACAAGCATGTTTTGTTTAGTATATGTGCAAAAATTCAGGTCATTTGACACAGTAATCTCTGTGATCGCAGTGATTGAAGTTTCAGACTAATTGGTAGAGGCCAAAACTGGGCATTTTCCATAACTTTTTTCTAGAAGAGATATCGACAAACGCTAACGCGCATCTGAACAAGCATGTTTTGTTTAGTATATGTGCAAAAATTCAGGTCATTTGACACAGTAATCTCTGTGATCGCAGTGATTGAAGTTTCAGACTAATTGGTAGAGGCCAAAACTGGGCATTTTCCATAACTTTTTTCTAGAAGAGATATCGACAAACGCTAACGCGCATCTGAACAAGCATGTTTTGTTTAGTATATGTGCAAAAATTCAGGTCATTTGACACAGTAATCTCTGTGATCGCAGTGATTGAAGTTTCAGACTAATTGGTAGAGGCCAAAACTGGGCATTTTCCATAACTTTTTTCTAGAAGAGGTATCGACAAACGCTAACGCGCATCTGAACAAGCATGTTTTGTTTAGTATATGTGCAAAAATTCAGGTCATTTGACACAGTAATCTCTGTGATCGCAGTGATTGAAGTTTCAGACTAATTGGTAGAGGCCAAAACTGGGCATTTTCCATAACTTTTTTCTAGAAGAGATATCGACAAACGCTAACGCGCATCTGAACAAGCATGTTTTGTTTAGTATATGTGCAAAAATTCAGGTCATTTGACACAGTAATCTCTGTGATCGCAGTGATTGAAGTTTCAGACTAATTGGTAGAGGCCAAAACTGGGCATTTTCCATAACTTTTTTCTAGAAGAGATATCGACAAACGCTAACGCGCATCTGAACAAGCATGTTTTGTTTAGTATATGTGCAAAAATTCAGGTCATTTGACACAGTAATCTCTGTGATCGCAGTGATTGAAGTTTCAGACTAATTGGTAGAGGCCAAAACTGGGCATTTCCCATAACTTTTTTCTAGAAGAGATATCGACAAACGCTAACGCGCATCTGAACAAGCATGTTTTGTTTAGTATATGTGCAAAAATTCAGGTCATTTGACACAGTAATCTCTGTGATCGCAGTGATTGAAGTTTCAGACTAATTGGTAGAGGCCAAAACTGGGCATTTTCCATAACTTTTTTCTAGAAGAGATATCGCCAAACGCTAACGCGCATCTGAACAAGCATGTTTTGTTTAGTATATGTGCAAAAATTCAGGTCATTTGACACAGTAATCTCTGTGATCGCAGTGATTGAAGTTTCAGACTAATTGGTAGAGGCCAAAACTGGGCATTTTCCATAACTTTTTTTCTAAAAGAGGTATCGACAAACGCTAACGCGCATCTGAACAAGCATGTCCTGGTTAGTATATGTGCAAAAATTCAGGTTGTTTGACACAGTAATCTCTGTGATCGCAGTGATTGAAGTTTCAGACTAATTGGTAGAGGCCAAAACTGGGCATTTTCCATAACTTTTTTTCTAAAAGAGGTATCGACAAACGCTAACGCGCATCTGAACAAGCATGTTTTGTTTAGTATATGTGCAAAAATTCAGGTCATTTGACACAGTAATCTCTGTGATCGCAGTGATTGAAGTTTCAGACTAATTGGTAGAGGCCAAAACTGGGCATTTTCCATAACTTTTTTCTAAAAGAGGTATCGACAAACGCTAACGCGCATCTGAACAAGCATGTTTTGTTTAGTATATGTGCAAAAATTCAGGTCATTTGACACAGTAATCTCTGTGATCGCAGTGATTGAAGTTTCAGACTAATTGGTAGAGGCCAAAACTGGGCATTTCCCATAACTTTTTTCTAGAAGAGGTATCGACAAACGCTAACGCGCATCTGAACAAGCATGTTTTGTTTAGTATATGTGCAAAAATTCAGGTCATTTGACACAGTAATCTCTGTGATCGCAGTGATTGAAGTTTCAGACTAATTGGTAGAGGCCAAAACTGGGCATTTTCCATAACTTTTTTCTAGAAGAGATATCGACAAACGCTAACGCGCATCTGAACAAGCATGTTTTGTTTAGTATATGTGCAAAAATTCAGGTCATTTGACACAGTAATCTCTGTGATCGCAGTGATTGAAGTTTCAGACTAATTGGTAGAGGCCAAAACTGGGCATTTTCCATAACTTTTTTCTAGAAGAGATATCGACAAACGCTAACGCGCATCTGAACAAGCATGTTTTGTTTAGTATATGTGCAAAAATTCAGGTCATTTGACACAGTAATCTCTGTGATCGCAGTGATTGAAGTTTCAGACTAATTGGTAGAGGCCAAAACTGGGCATTTTCCATAACTTTTTTCTAGAAGAGATATCGACAAACGCTAACGCGCATCTGAACAAGCATGTTTTGTTTAGTATATGTGCAAAAATTCAGGTCATTTGACACAGTAATCTCTGTGATCGCAGTGATTGAAGTTTCAGACTAATTGGTAGAGGCCAAAACTGGGCATTTTCCATAACTTTTTTCTAGAAGAGATATCGACAAACGCTAACGCGCATCTGAACAAGCATGTTTTGTTTAGTATATGTGCAAAAATTCAGGTCATTTGACACAGTAATCTCTGTGATCGCAGTGATTGAAGTTTCAGACTAATTGGTAGAGGCCAAAACTGGGCATTTTCCATAACTTTTTTCTAGAAGAGATATCGACAAACGCTAACGCGCATCTGAACAAGCATGTTTTGTTTAGTATATGTGCAAAAATTCAGGTCATTTGACACAGTAATCTCTGTGATCGCAGTGATTGAAGTTTCAGACTAATTGGTAGAGGCCAAAACTGGGCATTTCCCATAACTTTTTTCTAGAAGAGATATCGACAAACGCTAACGCGCATCTGAACAAGCATGTTTTGTTTAGTATATGTGCAAGAAATTCAGGTCATTTGACACAGTAATCTCTGTGATCGCAGTGATTGAAGTTTCAGACTAATTGGTAGAGGCCAAAACTGGGCATTTCTCATAACTTTTTTCTAGAAGAGATATCGACAAACGCTAACGCGCATCTGAACAAGCATGTTTTGTTTAGTATATGTGCAAGAAATTCAGGTCATTTGACACAGTAATCTCTGTGATCGCAGTGATTGAAGTTTCAGACTAATTGGTAGAGGCCAAAACTGGGCATTTCTCATAACTTTTTTTCTAGAAGAGATATCGACAAACGCTAACGCGCATCTGAACAAGCATGTTTTGTTTAGTATATGTGCAAGAAATTCAGGTCATTTGACACAGTAATCTCTGTGATCGCAGTGATTGAAGTTTCAGACTAATTGGTAGAGGCCAAAACTGGGCATTTCTCATAACTTTTTTCTAGAAGAGATATCGACAAACGCTAACGCGCATCTGAACAAGCATGTTTTGTTTAGTATATGTGCAAAAATTCAGGTCATTTGACACAGTAATCTCTGTGATCGCAGTGATTGAAGTTTCAGACTAATTGGTAGAGGCCAAAACTAGGCATTTCCCATAACTTTTTTCTAAAAGAGATATCGACAAACGCTAACGCGCATCTGAACAAGCATGTTTTGTTTAGTATATGTGCAAAAATTCAGGTCACTTGACACAGTAATCTCTGTGATCGCAGTGATTGAAGTTTCAGACTAATTGGTAGAGGCCAAAACTGGGCATTTTTCATAACTTTTTTCTAGAAGAGATATCGACAAACGCTAACGCGCATCTGAACAAGCATGTATTTGTTTAGTATATGTGCAAAAATTCAGGTCATTTGACACAGTAATCTCTGTGATCGCAGTGATTGAAGTTTCAGACTAATTGGTAGAGGCCAAAACTAGGCATTTCTCATAACTTTTTTCTAGAAGAGATATCGACAAACGCTAACGCGCATCTGAACAAGCATGTATTTGTTTAGTATATGTGCAAAAATTCAGGTCATTTGACACAGTAATCTCTGTGATCGCAGTGATTGAAGTTTCAGACTAATTGGTAGAGGCCAAAACTGGGCATTTCCCATAACTTTTTTCTAGAAGAGATATCGACAAACGCTAACGCGCATCTGAACAAGCATGTATTTGTTTAGTATATGTGCAAAAATTCAGGTCATTTGACACAGTAATCTCTGTGATCGCAGTGATTGAAGTTTCAGACTAATTGGTAGAGGCCAAAACTGGGCATTTTTCATAACTTTTTTCTAGAAGAGATATCGACAAACGCTAACGCGCATCTGAACAAGCATGTTTTGTTTAGTATATGTGCAAAAATTCAGGTCATTTGACACAGTAATCTCTGTGATCGCAGTGATTGAAGTTTCAGACTAATTGGTAGAGGCCAAAACTGGGCATTTTTCATAACTTTTTTCTAGAAGAGATATCGACAAACGCTAACGCGCATCTGAACAAGCATGTTTTGTTTAGTATATGTGCAAAAATTCAGGTCATTTGACACAGTAATCTCTGTGATCGCAGTGATTGAAGTTTCAGACTAATTGGTAGAGGCCAAAACTGGGCATTTTCCATAACTTTTTTTCTAGAAGAGATATCGACAAACGCTAACGCGCATCTGAACAAGCATGTTTTGTTTAGTATATGTGCAAAAATTCAGGTCATTTGACACAGTAATCTCTGTGATCGCAGTGATTGAAGTTTCAGACTAATTGGTAGAGGCCAAAACTAGGCATTTTTCATAACTTTTTTCTAGAAGAGATATCGACAAACGCTAACGCGCATCTGAACAAGCATGTTTTGTTTAGTATATGTGCAAAAATTCAGGTCATTTGACACAGTAATCTCTGTGATCGCAGTGATTGAAGTTTCAGACTAATTGGTAGAGGCCAAAACTGGGCATTTCCCATAACTTTTTTCTAGAAGAGATATCGACAAACGCTAACGCGCATCTGAACAAGCAGCATTTGTTTAGTATATGTGCAAAAATTCAGGTCATTTGACACAGTAATCTCTGTGATCGCAGTGATTGAAGTTTCAGACTAATTGGTAGAGGCCAAAACTAGGCATTTTTCATAACTTTTTTCTAGAAGAGATATCGACAAACGCTAACGCGCATCTGAACAAGCATGTATTTGTTTAGTATATGTGCAAAAATTCAGGTCATTTGACACAGTAATCTCTGTGATCGCAGTGATTGAAGTTTCAGACTAATTGGTAGAGGCCAAAACTGGGCATTTCTCATATCTTTTTTCTAGAAGAGATATCGACAAACGCTAACGCGCATCTGAACAAGCAGCATTTGTTTAGTATATGTGCAAAAATTCAGGTCATTTGACACAGTAATCTCTGTGATCGCAGTGATTGAAGTTTCAGACTAATTGGTAGAGGCCAAAACTAGGCATTTCTCATAACTTTTTTTCTAGAAGAGATATCGACAAACGCTAACGCGCATCTGAACAAGCATTATTTGTTTAGTATATGTGCAAAAATTCAGGTCATTTGACACAGTAATCTCTGTGATCGCAGTGATTGAAGTTTCAGACTAATTGGTAGAGGCCAAAACTAGGCATTTTTCATAACTTTTTTCTAGAAGAGATATCGACAAACGCTAACGCGCATCTGAACAAGCATGTTTTGTTTAGTATATGTGCAAAAATTCAGGTCATTTGACACAGTAATCTCTGTGATCGCAGTGATTGAAGTTTCAGACTAATTGGTAGAGGCCAAAACTGGGCATTTTTCATAACTTTTTTCTAGAAGAGATATCGACAAACGCTAACGCGCATCTGAACAAGCATGTTTTGTTTAGTATATGTGCAAAAATTCAGGTCATTTGACACAGTAATCTCTGTGATCGCAGTGATTGAAGTTTCAGACTAATTGGTAGAGGCCAAAACTGGGCATTTTTCATAACTTTTTTCTAGAAGAGATATCGACAAACGCTAACGCGCATCTGAACAAGCATGTTTTGTTTAGTATATGTGCAAAAATTCAGGTCATTTGACACAGTAATCTCTGTGATCGCAGTGATTGAAGTTTCAGACTAATTGGTAGAGGCCAAAACTGGGCATTTTTCATAACTTTTTTTCTAGAAGAGATATCGACAAACGCTAACGCGCATCTGAACAAGCATGTTTTGTTTAGTATATGTGCAAAAATTCAGGTCATTTGACACAGTAATCTCTGTGATCGCAGTGATTGAAGTTTCAGACTAATTGGTAGAGGCCAAAACTGGGCATTTTCCATAACTTTTTTTCTAGAAGAGATATCGACAAACGCTAACGCGCATCTGAACAAGCATGTTTTGTTTAGTATATGTGCAAAAATTCAGGTCATTTGACACAGTAATCTCTGTGATCGCAGTGATTGAAGTTTCAGACTAATTGGTAGAGGCCAAAACTGGGCATTTTTCATAACTTTTTTTCTAGAAGAGATATCGACAAACGCTAACGCGCATCTGAACAAGCAGCATTTGTTTAGTATATGTGCAAAAATTCAGGTCATTTGACACAGTAATCTCTGTGATCGCAGTGATTGAAGTTTCAGACTAATTGGTAGAGGCCAAAACTAGGCATTTTTCATAACTTTTTTTTCTAGAAGAGCTATCGACAAACGCTAACGCGCATCTGAACAAGCATGTTTTGTTTAGTATATGTGCAAAAATTCAGGTCATTTGACACAGTAATCTCTGTGATCGCAGTGATTGAAGTTTCAGACTAATTGGTAGAGGCCAAAACTGGGCATTTTTCATAACTTTTTTCTAGAAGAGATATCGACAAACGCTAACGCGCATCTGAACAAGCATGTATTTGTTTAGTATATGTGCAAAAATTCAGGTCATTTGACACAGTAATCTCTGTGATCGCAGTGATTGAAGTTTCAGACTAATTGGTAGAGGCCAAAACTGGGCATTTTTCATAACTTTTTTCTAGAAGAGATATCGACAAACGCTAACGCGCATCTGAACAAGCATGCATTTGTTTAGTATATGTGCAAAAATTCAGGTCATTTGACACAGTAATCTCTGTGATCGCAGTGATTGAAGTTTCAGACTAATTGGTAGAGGCCAAAACTAGGCATTTTTCATAACTTTTTTCTAGAAGAGATATCGACAAACGCTAACGCGCATCTGAACAAGCATGCATTTGTTTAGTATATGTGCAAAAATTCAGGTCATTTGACACAGTAATCTCTGTGATCGCAGTGATTGAAGTTTCAGACTAATTGGTAGAGGCCAAAACTAGGCATTTTTCATAACTTTTTTCCTAGAAGAGATATCGACAAACGCTAACGCGCATCTGAACAAGCAGCATTTGTTTAGTATATGTGCAAAAATTCAGGTCATTTGACACAGTAATCTCTGTGATCGCAGTGATTGAAGTTTCAGACTAATTGGTAGAGGCCAAAACTAGGCATTTTTCATAACTTTTTTTCTAGAAGAGATATCGACAAACGCTAACGCGCATCTGAACAAGCAGCATTTGTTTAGTATATGTGCAAAAATTCAGGTCATTTGACACAGTAATCTCTGTGATCGCAGTGATTGAAGTTTCAGACTAATTGGTAGAGGCCAAAACTAGGCATTTTCCATAACTTTTTTCTAGAAGAGATATCGACAAACGCTAACGCGCATCTGAACAAGCATGCATTTGTTTAGTATATGTGCAAAAATTCAGGTCATTTGACACAGTAATCTCTGTGATCGCAGTGATTGAAGTTTCAGACTAATTGGTAGAGGCCAAAACTAGGCATTTTTCATAACTTTTTTCTAGAAGAGCTATCGACAAACGCTAACGCGCATCTGAACAAGCAGCATTTGTTTAGTATATGTGCAAAAATTCAGGTCATTTGACACAGTAATCTCTGTGATCGCAGTGATTGAAGTTTCAGACTAATTGGTAGAGGCCAAAACTAGGCATTTCTCATAACTTTTTTTCTAGAAGAGATATCGACAAACGCTAACGCGCATCTGAACAAGCATGTTTTGTTTAGTATATGTGCAAAAATTCAGGTCATTTGACACAGTAATCTCTGTGATCGCAGTGATTGAAGTTTCAGACTAATTGGTAGAGGCCAAAACTAGGCATTTTTCATAACTTTTTTCTAGAAGAGCTATCGACAAACGCTAACGCGCATCTGAACAAGCAGCATTTGTTTAGTATATGTGCAAAAATTCAGGTCATTTGACACAGTAATCTCTGTGATCGCAGTGATTGAAGTTTCAGACTAATTGGTAGAGGCCAAAACTAGGCATTTTTCATAACTTTTTTTCTAGAAGAGATATCGACAAACGCTAACGCGCATCTGAACAAGCAGCATTTGTTTAGTATATGTGCAAAAATTCAGGTCATTTGACACAGTAATCTCTGTGATCGCAGTGATTGAAGTTTCAGACTAATTGGTAGAGGCCAAAACTGGGCATTTTTCATAACTTTTTTTCTAGAAGAGATATCGACAAACGCTAACGCGCATCTGAACAAGCAGCATTTGTTTAGTATATGTGCAAAAATTCAGGTCATTTGACACAGTAATCTCTGTGATCGCAGTGATTGAAGTTTCAGACTAATTGGTAGAGGCCAAAACTAGGCATTTTTCATAACATTTTTTCTAGAAGAGCTATCGACAAACGCTAACGCGCATCTGAACAAGCAGCATTTGTTTAGTATATGTGCAAAAATTCAGGTCATTTGACACAGTAATCTCTGTGATCGCAGTGATTGAAGTTTCAGACTAATTGGTAGAGGCCAAAACTAGGCATTTTTCATAACTTTTTTTCTAGAAGAGATATCGACAAACGCTAACGCGCATCTGAACAAGCAGCATTTGTTTAGTATATGTGCAAAAATTCAGGTCATTTGACACAGTAATCTCTGTGATCGCAGTGATTGAAGTTTCAGACTAATTGGTAGAGGCCAAAACTAGGCATTTTTCATAACTTTTTTCTAGAAGAGATATCGACAAACGCTAACGCGCATCTGAACAAGCATCATTTGTTTAGTATATGTGCAAAAATTCAGGTCATTTGACACAGTAATCTCTGTGATCGCAGTGATTGAAGTTTCAGACTAATTGGTAGAGGCCAAAACTAGGCATTTTTCATAACTTTTTTTCTAGAAGAGCTATCGACAAACGCTAACGCGCATCTGAACAAGCATGTTTTGTTTAGTATATGTGCAAAAATTCAGGTCATTTGACACAGTAATCTCTGTGATCGCAGTGATTGAAGTTTCAGACTAATTGGTAGAGGCCAAAACTAGGCATTTTTCATAACTTTTTTCTAGAAGAGCTATCGACAAACGCTAACGCGCATCTGAACAAGCATGCATTTGTTTAGTATATGTGCAAAAATTCAGGTCATTTGACACAGTAATCTCTGTGATCGCAGTGATTGAAGTTTCAGACTAATTGGTAGAGGCCAAAACTAGGCATTTTTCATAACTTTTTTCCTAGAAGAGATATCGACAAACGCTAACGCGCATCTGAACAAGCATGCATTTGTTTAGTATATGTGCAAAAATTCAGGTCATTTGACACAGTAATCTCTGTGATCGCAGTGATTGAAGTTTCAGACTAATTGGTAGAGGCCAAAACTAGGCATTTTTCATAACTTTTTTCCTAGAAGAGATATCGACAAACGCTAACGCGCATCTGAACAAGCATCATTTGTTTAGTATATGTGCAAAAATTCAGGTCATTTGACACAGTAATCTCTGTGATCGCAGTGATTGAAGTTTCAGACTAATTGGTAGAGGCCAAAACTGCGCATTTCTCATAACTTTTTTTCTAGAAGAGATATCGACAAACGCTAACGCGCATCTGAACAAGCATAATTTGTTTAGTATATGTGCAAGAAATTCAGGTCATTTGACACAGTAATCTCTGTGATCGCAGTGATTGAAGTTTCAGACTAATTGGTAGAGGCCAAAACTAGGCATTTTTCATAACTTTTTTCTAGAAGAGATATCGACAAACGCTAACGCGCATCTGAATAAGCATGCATTTGTTTAGTATATGTGCGAAAATTCAGGTCATTTGACACAGTAATCTCTGTGATCGCAGTGATTGAAGTTTCAGACTAATTGGTAGAGGCCAAAACTAGGCATTTTTCATAACTTTTTTCTAGAAGAGATATCGACAAACGCTAACGCGCATCTGAACAAGCATGCATTTGTTTAGTATATTTGCAAAAATTCAGGTCATTTGACACAGTAATCTCTGTGATCGCAGTGATTGAAGTTTCAGACTAATTGGTAGAGGCCAAAACTAGGCATTTTTCATAACTTTTTTCCTAGAAGAGATATCGACAAACGCTAACGCGCATCTGAACAAGCATCATTTGTTTAGTATATGTGCAAAAATTCAGGTCATTTGACACAGTAATCTCTGTGATCGCAGTGATTGAAGTTTCAGACTAATTGGTAGAGGCCAAAACTAGGCATTTTTCATAACTTTTTTCCTAGAAGAGATATCGACAAACGCTAACGCGCATCTGAACAAGCATCATTTGTTTAGTATATGTGCAAAAATTCAGGTCATTTGACACAGTAATCTCTGTGATCGCAGTGATTGAAGTTTCAGACTAATTGGTAGAGGCCAAAACTAGGCATTTTTCATAACTTTTTTCCTAGAAGAGATATCGACAAACGCTAACGCGCATCTGAACAAGCATGCATTTGTTTAGTATATGTGCAAAAATTCAGGTCATTTGACACAGTAATCTCTGTGATCGCAGTGATTGAAGTTTCAGACTAATTGGTAGAGGCCAAAACTAGGCATTTTTCATAACTTTTTTCCTAGAAGAGATATCGACAAACGCTAACGCGCATCTGAACAAGCATCATTTGTTTAGTATATGTGCAAAAATTCAGGTCATTTGACACAGTAATCTCTGTGATCGCAGTGATTGAAGTTTCAGACTAATTGGTAGAGGCCAAAACTAGGCATTTTTCATAACTTTTTTCCTAGAAGAGATATCGACAAACGCTAACGCGCATCTGAACAAGCATCATTTGTTTAGTATATGTGCAAAAATTCAGGTCATTTGACACAGTAATCTCTGTGATCGCAGTGATTGAAGTTTCAGACTAATTGGTAGAGGCCAAAACTAGGCATTTTTCATAACTTTTTTCCTAGAAGAGATATCGACAAACGCTAACGCGCATCTGAACAAGCATGCATTTGTTTAGTATATTTGCAAAAATTCAGGTCATTTGACACAGTAATCTCTGTGATCGCAGTGATTGAAGTTTCAGACTAATTGGTAGAGGCCAAAACTAGGCATTTTTCATAACTTTTTTCCTAGAAGAGATATCGACAAACGCTAACGCGCATCTGAACAAGCATCATTTGTTTAGTATATGTGCAAAAATTCAGGTCATTTGACACAGTAATCTCTGTGATCGCAGTGATTGAAGTTTCAGACTAATTGGTAGAGGCCAAAACTAGGCATTTTTCATAACTTTTTTCCTAGAAGAGATATCGACAAACGCTAACGCGCATCTGAACAATCAGCATTTGTTTAGTATATTTGCAAAAATTCAGGTCATTTGACACAGTAATCTCTGTGATCGCAGTGATTGAAGTTTCAGACTAATTGGTAGAGGCCAAAACTAGGCATTTTTCATAACTTTTTTTCTAGAAGAGCTATCGACAAACGCTAACGCGCATCTGAACAAGCAGCATTTGTTTAGTATATGTGCAAAAATTCAGGTCATTTGACACAGTAATCTCTGTGATCGCAGTGATTGAAGTTTCAGACTAATTGGTAGAGGCCAAAACTAGGCATTTTTCATAACTTTTTTCCTAGAAGAGATATCGACAAACGCTAACGCGCATCTGAACAAGCATCATTTGTTTAGTATATGTGCAAAAATTCAGGTCATTTGACACAGTAATCTCTGTGATCGCAGTGATTGAAGTTTCAGACTAATTGGTAGAGGCCAAAACTAGGCATTTTTCATAACTTTTTTCTAGAAGAGCTATCGACAAACGCTAACGCGCATCTGAACAAGCATGCATTTGTTTAGTATATGTGCAAAAATTCAGGTCATTTGACACAGTAATCTCTGTGATCGCAGTGATTGAAGTTTCAGACTAATTGGTAGAGGCCAAAACTAGGCATTTTTCATAACTTTTCTTTTCTAGAAGAGCTATCGACAAACGCTAACGCGCATCTGAACAAGCATCATTTGTTTAGTATATGTGCAAAAATTCAGGTCATTTGACACAGTAATCTCTGTGATCGCAGTGATTGAAGTTTCAGACTAATTGGTAGAGGCCAAAACTAGGCATTTTTCATAACTTTTTTCCTAGAAGAGATATCGACAAACGCTAACGCGCATCTGAACAAGCATCATTTGTTTAGTATATGTGCAAAAATTCAGGTCATTTGACACAGTAATCTCTGTGATCGCAGTGATTGAAGTTTCAGACTAATTGGTAGAGGCCAAAACTAGGCATTTTTCATAACTTTTTTCCTAGAAGAGATATCGACAAACGCTAACGCGCATCTGAACAAGCATCATTTGTTTAGTATATGTGCAAAAATTCAGGTCATTTGACACAGTAATCTCTGTGATCGCAGTGATTGAAGTTTCAGACTAATTGGTAGAGGCCAAAACTAGGCATTTTTCATAACTTTTTTCTAAAAGAGATATCGACAAACGCTAACGCGCATCTGAACAAACAGCATTTGTTTAGTATATTTGCAAAAATTCAGGTCATTTGACACAGTAATCTCTGTGATCGCAGTGATTGAAGTTTCAGACTAATTGGTAGAGGCCAAAACTAGGCATTGTCCATAACTTTTTTCCTAGAAGAGATATCGACAAACGCTAACGCGCATCTGAACAAGCATCATTTGTTTAGTATATTTGCAAAAATTTAGGTCATTTGACACAGTAATCTCTGTGATCGCAGTGATTGAAGTTTCAGACTAATTGGTAGAGGCCAAAACTAGGCATTTTTCATAACTTTTTTCCTAAAAGAGATATCGACAAACGCTAACGCGCATCTGAACAAGCATCATTTGTTTAGTATATGTGCAAAAATTCAGGTCATTTGACACAGTAATCTCTGTGATCGCAGTGATTGAAGTTTCAGACTAATTGGTAGAGGCCAAAACTAGGCATTTTTCATAACTTTTTTTCTAGAAGAGCTATCGACAAACGCTAACGCGCATCTGAACAAGCATCATTTGTTTAGTATATTTGCAAAAATTTAGGTCATTTGACACAGTAATCTCTGTGATCGCAGTGATTGAAGTTTCAGACTAATTGGTAGAGGCCAAAACTAGGCATTTTTCATAACTTTTTTCCTAAAAGAGATATCGACAAACGCTAACGCGCATCTGAACAAGCATCATTTGTTTAGTATATGTGCAAAAATTCAGGTCATTTGACACAGTAATCTCTGTGATCGCAGTGATTGAAGTTTCAGACTAATTGGTAGAGGCCAAAACTAGGCATTTTTCATAACTTTTTTCCTAAAAGAGATATCGACAAACGCTAACGCGCATCTGAACAAGCATGTTTTGTTTAGTATATTTGCAAAAATTCAGGTCATTTGACACAGTAATCTCTGTGATCGCAGTGATTGAAGTTTCAGACTAATTGGTAGAGGCCAAAACTAGGCATTTTTCATAACTTTTTTCCTAGAAGAGATATCGACAAACGCTAACGCGTAACTGAACAATCAGCACTTGTTTAGTATATGTGCAAAAATTCAGGACATTTGACACAGTAATCTCTGTGATCGCAGTGATTGAAGTTTCAGACTAATTGGTAGAGGCCAAAACAAGGCATTTTTCATAACTTTTTTTTCTAGAAGAGCTATCGACAAACGCTAACGCGCATCTGAACAAGCATCATTTGTTTAGTATATGTGCAAAAATTCAGGTCATTTGACACAGTAATCTCTGTGATCGCAGTGATTGAAGTTTCAGACTAATTGGTAGAGGCCAAAACTAGGCATTTTTCATAACTTTTTTCCTAAAAGAGATATCGACAAACGCTAACGCGCATCTGAACAAGCATCATTTGTTTAGTATATGTGCAAAAATTCAGGTCATTTGACACAGTAATCTCTGTGATCGCAGTGATTGAAGTTTCAGACTAATTGGTAGAGGCCAAAACTAGGCATTTTTCATAACTTTTTTCCTAAAAGAGATGTCGACAAACGCTAACGCGCAACTGAACAATCAGCATTTGTTTAGTATATTTGCAAAAATTCAGGTCATTTGACACAGTAATCTCTGTGATCGCAGTGATTGAAGTTTCAGACTAATTGGTAGAGGCCAAAACTAGGCATTTTTCATAACTTTTTTCCTAGAAGAGATATCGACAAACGCTAACGCGTAACTGAACAATCAGCATTTGTTTAGTATATGTGCAAAAATTCAGGTCATTTGACACAGTAATCTCTGTGATCGCAGTGATTGAAGTTTCAGACTAATTGGTAGAGGCCAAAACTAGGCATTTTTCATAACTTTTTTTCTAGAAGAGCTATCGACAAACGCTAACGCGCATCTGAACAAGCAGCATTTGTTTAGTATATGTGCAAAAATTCAGGACATTTGACACAGTAATCTCTGTGATCGCAGTGATTGTGATCGCAGTGATTTCTATCCGTTTAAAAATTTGAGAGATATATGGATCTTTGGAGAAAAACCAATGGATCCTGACGATTTCAAATACTTAGTGGAGAATATAGCACCAAGTTATAATCTTTCTATCAAACTCCCTTTTGATCCGAAATTCAAATTCGACACGTTTTTAAAAAATGATTCGGATTATCTAGCAATCGGAAAAAGAGCTCATTGGATTACAAGAGAAATGTTTCATAGCTTTGATAATGTTCATTTACAATTGTTTGGTTGTAAAATGACTGTAGTGGATTGTCAATTATTCATTAGTCGATGGTTTCACTCGAATAATACACGGTTTGAAACTTTAATGCTCAAATTTATAAAAGTTCCGGACGGTTATGATTTCACTGAATACGAATTGTTGCCATTTGATAAGGAGAGAAGAGGATTTGCATTTAAGTGAGTATAGTGTGGGCTCTCAGAAATCGCAGAAATTCAAACTGTCGTGTTTTTTTTAGGTTATTCTGGAGGATCGCATCTACTCATTGACTAGACATCTACTCATTGACTAGAGATGATGTCAAAGAATCAGTTAGAGCTGGATCTTCCTATCTCATGGATTTATACAAAGTGAAAGTATACAGAGGTTACCTTTTTGCGGATGGTGTCCCAATGACACGACAACCTTACTTCTATCCCTTCAAACAGATTGATTTGATATACATCGTTGGAAAAAAAGCAATGGAAAACGAGGATTTCAAAAAAGCACTGAATGATACAGCTGCGCAGATTGAACTAGTTGTTTCTATCCCGGTGAATATCGATTTTCAATTTGAACAATTTCGCATTGAAGCGAAATACTTGTCGTTTTATCAATTTTCTTTTTGGATGAAAAGCAAGATGATTCTCAATTTCGACTTGAAATATCTACGACTCCATGAATGTAATCTGTATCCAATTGATTGTCAATTGTTTGTCACTCGATGGCTTCACTCGGATAATACAACTTTCGAAACTTTGGTTATCACTCTTCTAGACCCTCCAGAGATGACTGATTTTAGTGGATTGGAACCGGTGCCATTTGACGCTGAACGGAGAAAATTCGGGTTCAAGTGAGTTGATTAAGTATAGATGCTTATTTTTGTAGTTGACAGTTTTTTGATAGCTCGACCTTGTTGAGATGTACATCTTTTCAAGTGAAGTAGGGGAGACGCCGAGAAACAAGAGAGTCTGTTGTCTCTTCGTCTCTATTTTTAGATATGTTCGCCAAGATAATGTATTAAATTTGCAGATTCAATAATAGCACATACATCGACTGTACCCATGGATTCGATATAATCCGCCATGACGGACTACTGGCCACTATTCTCATCCAAGGCTTCTATTTCGTCTTTCATGTTTGGCATGACCGCTTCCCAGATTTGAAAGGACTTATCAATTTTAGAAATTGACTTTTTTTTGTTTCATCCCTTCTTACTACATGACGTGGTGACCTGTATTACGATTTGAGGCAACGAACGGATAATTCTAACACTCGATGTCGCACCCTCGTCTCTCACCTAATTAAAGCGCCTCCCACCATTTCAATTTCGTTGACCCCATCTTGTTTCTTTTTCCGTTCTCTTTGTACTTTCTTTTGTTTCCCTTCTGCACCCATTTATCTGTATGCACACTAATAAACCCTTAATAAACTCATAACTGTATTTTGCTAAGCTTATAAACAAGAATAGTTCGGTTTTGGTCACGCCACGGGTTACTGTAGTTTTCGCGTCCCGAACGACGTCCTCTACCACAGTGCCCAGGAAACAGTTCAATGTAATTCACTTGTCCGTGGGTGTCCACAAAAATATCTTTGTCTCAAACGATGTGTATTTGGGCAGGACTGTCCTAAAATGGTCAAACCTACAAAATAACTTGATATATCGAAAGAGCAGCTAATTTTCTCCACCACGACCATCCTGCCGACAACATTTTCCGGCGGTTTCACTTTATAGCGTCAAAAGGGTTTCACATAATATAGTACTTATTTCTACTTTATTTTCTTTAAAAATTCTTTCAATCATTTTTTTAATTATTGAATTGAAATCAGTAAAGGCAAATAGAATCGTAATCAACCCAGTGGAACAAAAATGGAAACAATTTTCAGAAAATTTCTTATTTTATGAAATTAGCAAGTCCTTCCAAATCTGGGAACCGGTCATGCCAAACATGGAAGATGAAATAGAAGCCTTGGATGAGAATAGTGGCCAGTAGTCCATCATGACGGATTATATCGAATCCATTGGTACAGTCGATGTATGTATTGTAGTTGAATCTGCAAATGTAATACATTATCTTGGCGAAAATGTCTAAAAATGGAGACGCAGAGACAACAGACTCTCTCGTTTCTGTGCGTCTTTCTGAGACGAGCTATCAAAAAACTGTCAACTCACTTGAATCCGAATTTTCTCCGTTCAGCGTCAAATGGTAATAGATCCAATCCATGGTAATCAGTTATCTCTGGAGTGACAAGCGGAGCTAGAAGCGTTGTTTCGAATGTTGTATTATCCGAGTGAAGCCATCGAATGACAAACAATTGACAATCTTTCGGTGTCAGCATACACTCGTGAAGTCGTAGATATTTCAAATCGAAATTGAGAATCATTTTGCTTTTCATCCAAAAAGAAAATTGATAAAATGACAAGTATTTTGCTTCAATTCGAAATTGTTCGAATCGAAAATCGAGATTCACCGGGATAGAAACAACTAGTTCTAGTCGTGCAGCTGTATCATTCAGTGCTTTTTTGAAATCCTCGTTTTCCATTGCCTTTTTTCCACTTATATAGATAATATCAATCTTTTTGAATGGATAGAAATAAGGCTGTCGTGTCATTGGGACACCATCCGCAAAAAGGTAACCTCTGTATACTTTCACTTTGAATAAATCCATTAAATACTCAGATCCAGCTCTAACTGATTCTTTGACATCATCTCTTGTCAATGAGTAGATGCAATCCTCCAGAATGCTGAAAAGGATTTGCAGTAGAGCGCATTTGTCTAGTCGGGAACTCACAATGTCTTCATTTCACAGTTCCCAATGGTTCTATCGATTAATGTATCGTCTTCCTCATGATCTCCTGCCGTATAACTCAAAAAATGCCATCCGCCAACACAAACCTTTTTAGCTTTGAATTTGATCTGAGTCGATTCCTTAGTCACATGTAAATCCAAACATATTAGATATGGAATTCTGAGGGTATTTACTAATCGATAACATCTCTTGGATATCATAGAGAAATGGGTTCTGAATAGGTTATAAAGTGGGAAAATTGACAACTTTTCGACTTACAGCTCCACTAGATTCGCATTGAGAAGAATTAGTTCCAGCGGTATAAATGGTAGTTTAAGCAATGGGAAACTCATTTCCTTGAAAGTATTCTGAAGGAACAGAATTCAAATAGAATAGAATCAATGGGATAATTCCGCTCTGTTCAACGGGGCACGTTTGCAAAATCGATAAAATACCTTAAGTGAGTCTCTGGGAAAATGTGAGAGTGTTCGATTCTCCCAGAGCCCATCCCCATTGATTTTCCGCGAGACACACAAAGAATATGACAATCTCCCTCCTCAAACTACCATTTATACCGCTGAAACTGATTCTTCTCAATGCGAATCTTGCGGAGCTGTAAGTCTGAAAATTATCAATTATTTTAATCAATAAAAATGTTTAGAATCCATATCTCTATGATATCCAAAAGATGTTATCGAGTAGTGAAAGGACTCAGAATTCCATATTTGACGTCGTTAGAAATGCACGTCAGCAAAGAATCCACATGTGTTAAGGTAAAATCTGGAGAAGACATTTTAGGAGGTTGGCACTTTTCGAATTACGAGGAAGATGGAGATGAAGAGATAAAGCCTATAGACACGACGATTCTAGGATGTCACATGAAGACGATGTGAGTTTTTTTCTTTCAAAACGAACCGGCGCGTAACTACCTCAAAATTCAACATTATAAACTGAAAAATACACCAAAATATAGATCTCGACGAGTTCTATGTCCCTGATATAGAATCACGGTGTCTGGGGGTAAGTACGGAAGGTAAATTCGCTCCGCTGAGATCAGCGAAACTTTTAAGCTGCGTATCAAAATGATAGCAAAATTGGCTGAAAATGGCTGAAAGTAGATGGAAATTGTATTTTTCCAGCCATTTTCAGCCACTTTCAGTCTATATTAGCCATTTTCAGCCCATTTCCATCTGTTTCCAGTCAATTTTAGCCACCGTCTAGTGGAGCGAATTCGATTTTTGATTCATCATTCACCGCCAAATCCCGTGTAGTATGGGCGGGATAGCTAGAAGCTATTTTGCCCATTTTCCCGTTTAGTCCCGTCCCACGGCATAGTAATGAATCGTCATCAAATCCTTAGTAAGTCACAGACAATGAACTCGCCGAGATCTTCATTTTGGTATATTTTTCAGCTGATAGCATTGCGTTTGAAGTGAGTTACGCGGAGGTGTGCAAGTATTAGAAATTGCTCTACTTTTTCAGCATCCTGGATGATCACATCTACTCATTTACTCTTCATGATGTAAAGGTATCAGTCAGAGCTGGATCTTACTATCTCATGGATTTATTCAAACTGGAAATGCGAGAAGGTTGGCTTCATGCAGACCAAGTTTCTTTTGCAAGAAGACCTTATTTCTATCCGTTTAAAAAATTGAGAGATATATGGATTACTGGAGAACAACCGATGGATCATGACGATTTCAAATACTTTGTGGAGAATACAGTAGCAAGTTATAATCTTTCAATCAAACTCCTTTTGATCCAAAATTTAAATTTGACAC
This sequence comes from Caenorhabditis latens, assembly GCA_002259235.3. Taxonomy (NCBI): domain Eukaryota; kingdom Metazoa; phylum Nematoda; class Chromadorea; order Rhabditida; family Rhabditidae; genus Caenorhabditis; species Caenorhabditis latens. Next base: position 2,044,554 of record CM056096.1, read on the forward strand.
ATTCAAAAATGATTCGGATTATCTAGTAATCAAAAAAGATGCTCATTGGATTACAAGCAAAATGTTTCATAGTTTTGATAATGCTTATTTACAACTGTTTGGTTGTAAAATGACTGTAGTGGATTGTCAATTATTCATTAGTCGATGGTTTCACTCAAATAATACACGGTTTGAAACTTTAATGCTCAAATTCAAAAGAGTTCCGGTCGGTTATGATTTTGCTGAATACGAATTGTTGCCATTTGATAAGGAGAGAAGAGGATTTGCGTTCAAGTGAGTTTCCAACACTATTTATTGTGTTTCAGAATTGCATCAAAGTGAACATTTTCTTGTCCGGAAGTCGTACATATGTGAACTCTCTTCATCAATCTCAAACGAACTGTCTATTTCTCCAGAATACGCTTCAACTACTACATGGATTGCACCGATGGGTTTGATATCATCCGATCCGATGGACTGTTAGCAACTATTCTTATCAGACCGCTTTGGTTTGTCTTCCATGTATGGCATGACCGTTTCCCAGATTTGGCAGGACACACCAACTTATTTAAATCTTGAAAACTGGCATGCTTGTTTTTCAGACTTTTCAGGTAAAGCGTGACAATCTCATAAATTTTTTATTAAATAAAAGATATATTTTGAATTTAGCACCAATATTTTCGCTAGAGTAAAGAACAAAAGACATACAAATAATTGATATTTTGTAATAGAAAGTGAAGAATCAGAAACGAATTGTAGGAATTTTTGCTGAAGATGTCTATTGCGACGTTTTTAAAAAAAAACTTTCCAACTAATCATAAATCAACTAAGGAGATCAGTTTTAGAGTGGGTTTGCAAAGGTAACGTTTGCCATATCGTGTTGTTTTATGTTTTTACGCTTTTGACCATTAACACGAACATTATTCATTTTTAGTGATAGCACAGAACAATTATACAGATGGGTTTCACTACGCAAAGAAAAAGAAACGGAATTCTTGACAATATTGATAAAAACGTCCTTTGTTCCAATAGCGTAGCGTCGTAATACTCTCCAAATTGCTAACAATAAATGGTGACGAATAATAATCAATAGTGGGACAAGGAAAATAAGACCATTCACGTACAACCGCCCAACATTGGAACTCCTTGAGAATTCCTGATCCAATTTTCTTTTTCAAAGTTTCAACAATCAGTGGGAGAGTCTTCGCTGCATAAATTTTGCTGGAATAATTAATTTTTAACTTATATTTTTCTTGTAAACTCACTCCATTTCCAACTGAATCATCTCGTTCAACTTTTCAGCCTGTTTTCCCCGTCGAAAGATTTTCTCAGCAAGCGTAACTGAAAATGCTCAGTTGGGTGCTGGCCGAACTTTTTATGTTTGTGTTTCTAGGTTGCGGAATCCGGGTTTTAAAATGGCGGAAGGCGGAATGCGGAATTCTGCACAACCCTGATTCTCAAATTCTCATTTAATTATGTTTCGAAACCCTCACAATCTCGATCCGTTGAGTTATGCAGTATGCGGCCGATAACCGTGTCAAAACCATATACGTCTCTCTCGGACGCGCAATGGTTATGGTGTCCGAAGTCATCGAAGACGAATTCGTAGTTTTTGTCGGTTGCTCCGATCACGACAAACTCGTAAGCATAGCTGAAAGTTTTCACGTTTGGTAGCTTTCTGTTCTACAACCGTCTGTTCTTAGAACCGTTAGGAAGGCCCGGATTAGTACTTTGGCAAAACAAGAACCCCACGAATTGAAACCGCTCAAATTGGAACCGCCCGGATCAGAACCGCCCTGGTTAGAACCTGGATTAGAACCGCCCACACCAAAACGGATTCGAACATGGTTAAACGTTATATTTAAGCCATTAGACCTAGATTAGCTGTTCTAATTCATACCAGTTCTAATTTGAGTGGTTCTATTCCAGGCGGTTCTATTTAGGCCAGTTTTATTTGGAACACCACTGTTATCCCTAATTCACTAGTTCTGATTTGTACTTCGGATGGTTCTTAATGGGTGACAGTTCTTATAGTTCTGTACAAGAACCACCCGAATAAGAACTGTCCCTAATAAGAACCGTTCGCGAGAAAACCAGAACTATGACAATTTAAATAGAAAAAAAAATCACTGACCCTTGCGTTCCAGTATTCAAAAGTAGTGGATGTGTTTTCTCAGCTACCATTTTCAAATTCTCTCCAGTAACCTCTGCAGGCTCCTTCACTGCTCTCTTGATTTGCTCTTCAAGAATTCCCAAGTGTGCCGATGGCCAGGCGGAATCCTTCAAAACTAATGCACGCTCATTGATAATTAGATAGGGCAACGCACCAGTGACATGTTCAGCCAGTTTGAGGTGAAAGAAGATATTTTAATCATATCACCCAGTAGTGTTTCAGAGAGTTCAGTCGTACCGTTGTGTAGAGCATTATCACAAATCGCCTCGACAAATGTCTGAAATTGATATTCAATGTCAAAAGCTGAAAAACATAGCAAGTATAGATCTTGGCAAGTTTTATATCTTTGAGGTACTCCTGGAATATTTTGGTATGGTTTTCAGCTTTAAATACTGACAAGGGAAATCTTTGGAGACGCCACTTTCAAACGACCTATAAATTTGGTTATAGGTACTTTCGACTACGGGGAGTTCATTTTTGCAGTCAAAACCTGCTAAATGGCTCTGCGCGCCAAGTTATGAGCTCTCAAACTTTTCAGATGGTCAAGCTTTTTCACATGAAATTCCAAATCGGCCGTATATACGCCATCGCACGGTACAATTTGTGCTCCCCAGCGGTTAACCTGTGCTAGTACGTGGCAAAAATGAGATTATTTTGCGTATACTACTTGTCGATTTGGAATTCCATGTGAAAAAGCTTGACCATCTAAAAGGTTTGAGAGTTCATAACTCAGCTCGCAGACATATTTAGCAGGTTTGGACTGCAGAAATGAACTCCCCGTGGTCGAAAACACCTATGACCAAATTTATATGTCGTTTGAAAGTGGCGTCTCCAAAGACTTCCCTTGTGAGTTCAAATCCAATTCCGACCCTAATCGAGTTCACTTACCAAATCTAACAGCTCACTCATAAACTCCGTAGCGAACGCCTCAACATAGGTATAATTGAAATTCGACTTTCTCAGCAGCTCACGTACTAGACACCTGAAGACCCATTATTAGCTTTAAAAACGTTTTCTATGCTCAGAAAATAGTTTTTAGAAATTTTTCCGCTTTCATCGGTAACACTTGATTAAGGTAGCAATCGATGAGTTTAAGTTGGCGTTGTTTCAGGTCTGACACACTTGTCGAATTATAGTCCTTGTACAATGGGTACCTATCACCCAGTCTGGGCGCTTCCCTGAAACTCATAAAAAATTCACTTCGCATCTATATGTTCCCATACTTACATGGTCGAGTACAAATAGGCAAAATACGGCATAAACATCAAGATGCTTGTTATCACAACTCTTATTGTTTCTGGTATCTCCTGGCCAAGATATAACATGTAAACCAAATGACAACAAATGACTCCGAATATGAAACAGGCGTATCCAAAGGCAAGTGTAGTGTTAAACTGAAAAAGTAATAATATATAACTGTCCGATAAATGTTTTCCCAAAATTTCAGGTCAATCCGACCGATTTGGCGAAAGTTATGGTCGAAAAACTAAAACTTCATATACTATTGAGCGGTACTGTACATATTAGGCTATATTTTTTTTCACTTCGCAGCTTTTTTTTCTTTGGCAACCGAGGTGTACCGCTGCAAACAGTCCACCGCTTGGTGTGCCTCTATTACAGGTTTTACGGTATTGAAATTCCGATTGACAGGTACAGTACTGGTCATAAAGAATGCGACAATTGCAGTTTTCAGTTGAAAACGGTCAACTTTGTGAATGTGACACGGCCTCACTGATAGTCTTACAATATTGATGGTTAATGGAATATACAGATCACAAGTAGAGCTTCATTTTTGTAGTTGACAACTTTTTTGTACGAACACATCCTAAGAAGTTATCAATCGTCAAAGAAATTTCACCCAATTTTTGCAGTTTTTTGGTTGTGAAAGTAGATTGACTGCCTGTAACTTCTTAGGATGTGCCCGTACAAAAAAGTTGTGAACTACAAAAATGAAGACGATTGACGATTGCGGTTTTATTTTGTTGTCAAAAGCTCTTAAATATGGTTTTACTTGTGTTAAATTTCTTTTTTCTTGATGTAAAAACTGATAGGCTTGCTGAATATACTCACCGTGTAGCCACAACTTGATCTATAATAGTGCAGTTCTCCCTGCACATTTTCTTTTTCCTTCTGAACCCACTGTTCCATGTCCATATATTCCTGAACTTGAGCAACTGTAACTTCTCCATATTGTTGTCTTCTTTTTATCGAATCTTTGAGATTTTCCAAGGAAGATGAAGCATCTTCCGATCTGGAAGCTTGCAGAAGTAATTGAAATGGTGAGGATGGATCGGGTAGAAATTCCCTCATTCTAAAAGAGGAATTTTGACACATTTTCTTTGGTTTTGGTAGAGCGCGGTTGCAAAAATTGTACGGAACATATAGAGTGTGGGAGGGTGCATAGAAGTCAGATATCGCCAGATGGCCTACTACAATAGGGGGAAGGAAGGAGGAGGACCATTCTGATCATTGCGTCGGTGCACAGATGTCCAGGTCACTCGTCTCGGGTGGTCCAACCAAAATCTACTAGCCAGCAGCTGTCCACTCCTTCAAATTTCGCCCCGAGGACGATGTGTGGGCCTTGCTGCAGATTTACGGCGACTCTCTACCGTACTTTACCCATAAAAAAGTTTTAATACTACGGTAGTCGCAACAAGACCCAGACCTCGTAACCTAGCCGAACTTTGAGCAAGCGGTTTTCATAAGTTTTGAATTTTTTTTTCAAAAAAATCGAAAGTTATGAAAATTATTGTCCTAAAACCTAGTTAAAGGTACGAACAATGATGAATTAGTACGATGAACCCCTCCTATTGGAATTGGTACAAAAAATACATTACAAAGTGGTAGACGAGAAAAAAGGCTAATGTCTTCTTCCGAGCAATGCAAATAACGAGAATGAGGAGGACCGTTCAAATCGACATGTGGTGGTAAAAGACCCTTCGCGATAGAGCACATTTGCATCATTCTTTCTTTTTGCAGTTTTGACTGTCAGACAGGGTTGGGAAATTCCGGGCCGGGCCGGGCCGGGCCGGGCCGACCGAAAAATTTTCCTCGGCCCGGCCCGGCCCGGCCGGTCAGCCCGTCAGCCCGGCCCGGCCCGGCCCGGCCCGGTCGGCCCGGTCGGCCCGGCTACTGTAGAAATTTGAAATTTTTACAAAAATTTTTTGAAATTTTTTGAAAAAATTTTGAATTTTTTGCAGAAAAGTCGAATTTTCGACTATGTTTTGGAATATCGATAAAAACTGAAGTGTATGAGAATTTTAGAGCATTTCGATCATTTTTTAATGAAAATTTCGAAAAAATATGTGAAAAAATTATGCACGATTTTGAATCCGGGCCGACCGGGCCGGGCCCGGGCCGGACATTTCCTCGGCCCGGCCCGGCCCGGCCCGGGCGGGCCGGGCCGGGCCGGGCCGGGTCGGGCCGGGCCGGGCTGACGGGCCGGGCCGGGCCGGCCCGGGATTTCCCAACCCTGCTGTCAGATCTGAAAACTTAGACACGCAAAATGATTTCAATGTTTTATTAATACATCACAATACAGTAACCATGGAAACAGATTAGAACTTGAATATAGTGAGATCCCTGTGATAATATCCTCTGAGTTATCCAACTTATTGAAAGCGTCCACCAACTCAGCAGTGGACTGCTCCACAGTCTGCTTGCTTCGTCTTTTTAACAGAAGATCTAGCCAATTTCGAAAAATAACAGTTGATAAGCCACAGACTGAGAAACAAAAACACGGCTCCAGAGATTGCATCGTCCCCAGTGTCAATTTCTCGAATCTCCTTGTTGCACCAGTTGTATGACAGATGATAGAGTGAATAGCAAACACGGAACAAAGCATAAAAGACCCATTCTCCAACAGGAATCATTGCCAAAACGTCATGTCGATAGCGTAAAGCTGGAATTTCCGCTTTCATCGGTAACACTTCGTTCAGGTAGCAATCGATAAGTTTGAGTTGACGTTCTTTCAGTTCGGTCACCTTTAAAGAATTATAGTTCTCATTGTACAGTGGGTTGACCCAGTCACCGCGGCCGCCTCCTCCCCTGAAACTCATGGAAATTTTTATTGTCTAATCGATTTTTTCATTTTTTTTACTTACATGGTAGAGAAAAATATGACAAACATCGGTGGACATAATATCGTGGCGATTGACACAGCTCTTGTTTCTAATGATAGCTCCTGGCCAAGATACAAATTGTAGATCAAATGACAACTAATGACTCCGAGTATGATGAAGGCGTATATATATGCAAGTTTGGTTTTGAACTGAAAGATTAATAGTATAGATCGGAAGTGAAGACTGGAGTGAAATTTATTTCGACAGTATGAAACTGAGGTACAAAGTTAATTAGTTGTTTTGAAGGCATAACTACCCTTCGAACATTAAAATTCCATAATTTTAGTGATTTGGTACCAGCAGACCTGAAAAAGTCTCGATTTCCGACTTCCGTGTGTCAAATTCATATGCTTTTTCAAGTCCGCTGGTACCAGATAAGGGATTTTTATGCTCGAAGGGTAATTCTACCTTCAATACAACTGATTAACTATGTATTATTACCGTTAATGTGCCGCGGGCCAAGCTTTTTTCTTTATCCCTGCCCTCGGCACATTAACGGATAGACATCTCGCCTTTAGTAAGTCACAAATATAGAACTCGTTGAGATCTACATTTTGGTATATTTTTTAGCTTATAAAATTTCGTTTTAAGCGAGTAAATATGTTAAGAATATACCCACCGAATAGAGTCCCTCTGATTTAAAACTGTACAGGTCTCCCTCTGCTGATCGCTTTGCCGCATCAACCCAACTTTCCATTTTCAAAAATTCTTGGACTTGACCAACAGTCGCTTCTCCTCCATCCTGTTCTTGACTATTTCTTATCGACTCTTTCAGATTTTTCAAGGCAAATGAAGGATCTTCCGATCTGGAAACGTCCACAAGTAATTCATATCGTGACGGCGGATATTTCATTTCGATTTCAGTAAATATAGTCATTCTGAAAGAGAAATATTGGAGGGGACTTGTCTTTGAGGAGAAAGGGAGAAAAAAGAAACGTTTAGAATATGAGATTTAGCCAGGCAACCTATTACAATTGTTGGTAGGGGGAAGGACGGTAAATAGGAGGAGGACCATTCCATTGCACCGGTATATAGGTCAGGGCCAGCCGTATGTCTAGAGTGGGAGGTCCAAACATTGCTAGACACTGTCAGATAACGATCTGGGCAGATAATGTCGCATGAGGAACCTATCTATGGTTCAAGATGTGAATTTTTCAAAAATCCTCAAAAACTGGAACTTCAGAATAGTAGGAGTAGGAATAATTGAATTTGAATGGTCTATAATGATTAAAAAGTTTAGACAGCACTGACCACTTTTTGCATTTTTGATCAATTAATTGTTTACTAACAAGATAAAACCAAAAGGCTGAAAATTAAATTTTAAAAAAACTGGCTGAAAATTCGGGAAAGCCCTTTTTTAAAGCCAACTGTAACCGGTGTTCAAAAAAAAGGGTCACCCGCTACAATCGTTGGATGCTAATAATGAAATGGGAGATTAAAAAGGAGGACCATTATCCGTTGCGTCTGTGTACATAAGTCAAGGCCAATTGTATATCTCGGGTGGTCCAAAAAACTATCTAGGAAAAGATCTAGCCAGGAGTTGATAAATGGGCTAGCTATGTACAGTACCACAAAAAAAGGAAATGGACCCCTCTGAGCAATGCAAATAACGAGAATGAGGAGGACCGTTCAAATCGACATGTGGTGCTAAAAGAAAGGGAAGAAACCCTTTCCGATAGAGCACGTTTGCATCATATCATCGGTTTTCCAGTTTCAACTGACAGATCTGAAAACCTGGAAACTTAGAAGCTATGAAAATGTTTTCAATTGTTTATTAATACATCAAAATACAGTAACCATGACGGAATTTAGAACTTGAATGGAGTGAGATCCCTGTGATAATACCCTCCATTGTGTGAGTTATCCAACTTATTGAAGGGGGTCACCAACTCAGAAGTGGGCTGCTCCACAGTCTGCTTGCTTTGTGTATTCAACAGGACGCCTAGCCATCTTCCATGCATGCCAAAACATGATGAGGAACATACTGAGAATCAAAAACACGAATCCAGAAATAAAAACGTCCGTCTGGTCAATGTCTCGAATCTCCTTGTTGGACCAATTGTATGACAGATGATAGATTGAATAGCAAAAGCGGAAGAAGGTATAAAAGACCCATTCTCCAATAGAGATCATTGCCTGTAACCGAGAATGGTAATGCTATGGAATTAGCTAGAACCTACCAAAACATCATATTGATAACGACTAGCTTTAACTTCCGCTTTCATCGGTAACACTTCATTCAGGTAGCAATCAATGAGCTTAAGTTGACGTTCTTTCAGTTCGGACACCTTTATAGAATTATAGTCCTCACTGTACAGTGGGTTGATCCAGTCATTGTCATCGCCTCCTGGCCTCCTGAAACTCATGAAAATTCACTTCAAATCTATATATTTCCAACCTTACCTAAGTGAAAGTACAGTGCCAAAAAACGGGAAAAAAACGTGGTGGCTATTAACACAGCTCTTGTTTCGAATGATAGTTCCTGGCCAAGACACAAGTTGTAAACCAATTGAAAGCATATGACTCCGAATATGATACAGGCGTATAGAATGGCAAGTTTAGTTTTGAACTAAAAGATTCGATTTGAAATAGATTTATCATAGAGTATAAGCTGTAAACTTTGGCCTTTTCAGTGGAAAATGTCCAACACACTCTCAAAGTTGGACAATTTTAACTGAAAACGGCCAATTTGTATATTTTACTGCACGGTACTGTACAACTGTGACCTACTGGATGGTTTTTTGTTAATGTGCCGAGGGCCCGGCTAAAATGATCATTCAACTCTGATTGCGACCCTCGACATATTAACGAAAAGGCATCCGGCCTATTGACCCGGTTTGTAAGTATATGAAAAATACACCCACCGAAAAGTTTTCATCTGATTTATAACAATGCAGTGATATCTCCACTGCTTCTTTTTCCCAATCAACCCACTTTTCCATTCTCAGATGTTCTCGGATTTGGCCCATAGTCACTTCTCCTCCATCTTGTTGTGGACTATTTCTTATCGAATCTTTGAGATTTTTCAAGGAAAATGAAGGATCTTGCGATCTGGAAGCTTCCCAGAGTAATTGATATAGCGAGGGCGGATATTTCGTTTGCATTGGTCTGAAGACAGTCATTCTGAAAGAAAAATCTTTGAGGGATCTTGTCGCTGAGGAAGGGAGGAAAAAGAAACGTTTAGAATATGAGATTTGGCCAGGCAACCTGTTACAATAGTTGGTAGGGGGAAGGACGGTAAATAGGAGGAGGACCATTCCATTGCATCGGTATATAGGTCAAGGACAGCCGTATGGATAGAGTGGGAGGTCCAAACATCGCTAGACACTGCCAGATAACGATCTCGGCGAAAATTGTAGCTATCGAAAACACATGAGCAGCATTTCTTAATAAGGTACTAGTCCATGAACTGAAACTTTCGAAAAAATAAGAGAACCGTAAAACTGTAATAAAGGAGCACCCGCAACATGAAAAAGATATGAAAATGTGTTCAACAGAAGAAATATTCCATAACTATCAGGCTATATTTTGTCAGTTAGAAGCTTTTTCATATTTCCTTTGATAACCGAGATATATCGCTGCAACAGGAACCGCAAGGTGCACGAGTCTTAGTCCGGCCAATCAAGGCCAATTGTTTGTCTCGGGTGGTCCAACCAAAATCTACTAATCTAGCCAATATCTATGAGCTAACTATGTACAGTACCACTCAAAAGTATATCAAGATTCAGTTTTTCGGTCATAATGGTTTTCAAAACAGTCGCATTGTCCTGAATTCGGGGCGCGCTAGAATGGCTTTTTTTTAAACCATTTTTGCGTTTTTTTTGCAGTTCTTAAACGTTTTTGGAAGTCAGGGACATTCAACTTGTCGATATATACATTTTGGTATACTTTTTAGCTCATAATATTACGCTTTAAAAAAGGTACGCGCCGGTCCGTGTTGGCCCGTTTCGGTCTCTAAAGAGGCCCTCCCATTCGAATTGATACAAACCATACTAAATACCTACCATCACAAAATGGTAGACGAGAAAAAAAACGGTATGGTCCTCTCTGAACAATGCAAATAAAGAGAATGAAGAGGACCGTTCAAATCGACTTGTGGTGGTAAAATACCCTTCGCGATAGAGCACGTTTGCCTCATTTGAATATCCCCGATTTCCCAGTTTCAACTGTTAGATCTGGAAACTTAGACAAGAAAATGTTATCAATGTTTTATTAATGCAAACAAATATACAGTAACCAAAGGGGCAATTTAGAACTTAAATGGAGTGAGATCCCTGTGATAATATCCTCCATTGTGTGAGTTATCCAACTTATTGAAAGCGGCGACCAACTCAGAGGTGGACTGCTCCACAGTCAAAGCCGCCTGCTTCCCGCCCATGTCAGTTTGAACCCATCCTGGACAGAAGTTGACCGCGAGAATATGATCATCCTTCAAGTCAATCGAGAATGTCTTGGCGAACATGTTGACTGCCGCCTTACTCATTCTATAGGCAAGACCCTCAAAGAGTCCAGAGCCCGTATCGTTTTCAGTAATTGATCCGAGTCCCGAAGAGATGGTGACAACGGCGGCGCGAGACACAGAGAGTTGGTCTCCGGATACTTTGGAAGCGGCTTTCTTGAGGAGTGGCAGGAATTTCTGACTGAGAACGACGACGCTGGTGGTGTTGACGTCGAGTTGCTCGGTGATCTTGGCACGGTTTGGTTCCTGAAATATTATAGAATAAGTTAAGGGGTAAATTTTTGTAGTTTCCAACTTTCTGGTAGTTGTTCTAGGCTTTGAGAGATGTGCTTTCAAGCTGAAGCAGAGGAAGGCTCTTGGTTCCTATGTTGCCATGTTTGAACTTTGAAGAGCCATATCACAAAATTGTGAGAAGCTATCAAAAAGTTGTCAACTAGAAAAATGTAGAAAAAACTTAGCCATTCATTTATGTAGTTGACAATATTTTTGTAGCTATAATTGCTTTTGAGATATGCGCCTTGAAAGTGGGGTACATGTTACTACTTATGTGAAGGGAGCGCAGTAAGGGTGACTAGCGGAGAACCTTCATAACTTAAAAGCTAACGAAGTTAAAGAAAAACGATTCACTTTAAAACTGTAGTGCTAATTTTTATCTACAAAATTAATGTAAAAATGAAAAAATTGGAATACATGGGCTAGAACTGCAATATGTCAAAGATGTGTGATTTCAGAGTGTTGACAGCTCTATGAAAAAACATTCTGGTATACAAAAGAACACAGCCTCTGCGCTCTAATAACTGCTCATACGGGTTCATATTCCTGCAAAAACATCAAACAGTAAATTTTTAAAAAGTAAATTAAAATTTCCAAAGTTTTTTGTTTTAAATCTCCTTTTTTTGTCAAAAATTTTTTAAATTAAAAGCGAGCCTCTACTTTTTCTTTGTTCCTATTTCATAGAATTCATATTCATTGTGTAGATCAAACCTAGCTCTCTATTTTTATAGTTGACAACTTTTTTCTAGCTCCGCCCACTTTTGAGATATGACGGCTTGAAGTTGGCTTGCAGAGGCGGCGGCGAGTGAGAGAGAGAGCGCAGACAACGAGACTCTCTAGCTTCTCTGCGCTCTCCCCTCCTACCAATCTTTAAAGACACATACCTCGACAGTGAGCGAAACTATCGAAAAGTTGTGAACTACAAAAATGAAAAGCGTTTTTTGATCTACGCAACCAACTAATTTTCTTGTTTTTTTTTCAATTACAAAACCCACCGATTTGCTGCCATACTTCACCGCAATTCCCGCATTATTCACAAGAAGATTCAATCCATCGGCTCCGACAATTTCAGAAACTTTCGACACAAAAGAATCAATCGATTTGTCGCAAGTGACAGCCAACGGGAGGACGTGGAGACGTGGGTCCTTGATTGTGTTTAGTTCCTGGAATTGAATATTTATTTTGATTTTTTCAAAGAAAAACTTACAGTAGCCTTCTCCACATCTCTCGCCGTCGCAATAATATGACGGATGTTCTTATCCTTGACGAGTTGTTGGACGAGTCCGAGTCCAATACCACGGTTGGCACCGGTGACGACCACACTTCCTGGGGACATGATTCGAAGAAGATTCTGAAGATAAAAACTACTTTTGAAGTTGCTTTATATACTCAAAGATCAGGGGTCGAAAAGTGGGGGGAAAACGGGGAAAACAGAGAAAACAGACGGCGGGGAGAAGGAAAATGATGACATTGAAAGAAGATAGAAGAGGAGAGAACAAACAAGAGGGGAGACGCAGACAAGTGTAGTTGGGTTGTAGTCACAGAATACTCCAGAAGGACACAAAATGTTGGGACACTGTTTTTGTCAGCATGGGGAACATATTTCGAAATGAGCGTAGAGGACAACTTGGAGATAACGTTTCGATGCCATAATTTGTGCAATCGGTCACAATTGTGACATATTTGTGATTTGGGAAAATAGAAATTCATTTTTGTAGTTGGAAATTTTTTGATTGCTATTCACACTTCTGAGATACGCTTGTTCGAAGTTAGGCTTGTGAGCGCGCGCGAGAGGGAGGGAAGGGAGAGACGCAGAGAAAAGAGTGTGTCTGTTTTTCTGCGTCTCTCCCCTTCTTACTTCTATAGCGCCCAACTTTGAAGACGTGTATCTCAAAAGCGTGAATAGCTATCAAAAAGTTGTCAACTACAAAAATGAAGAGCTAGATTTTGTCTACAACATACTAAAAAATAAAAAGTCTGAAACACCACATAGGATACCTACGACTGGTCAAAGTAAGGAGTGACTTGTGAACTAAACAGTAGCCCTGCTTTTATAGTGTTAGTTATCTTATCATTCATATGAAAATTGAAAATATTGGTAAGATTAAAAGTCATTATAAAAGATAAGATTGAACTTCAATTTATCTCCAAAAAAGATAGAAAAAAGGGAAAAATGACAGAAAACGACTAAAAACTACTGCCCGAGAGAGATAAATGTCATGTTTATTAACTCTTTGGGCTATCTTATCTTATCTTTTATTGTTTGGAAAGATGAAATTGAAAAGATAAAAAAATAGTCGTAAACAACAATCAATTGGTCGAAATCTATCTTTCTTGACATCGTTTTTAAGGTGGACTGCTGTTTTATCTATGTATTGAATTTATATTTATTGTGTAGATCAAGTCTAGATCTACATTTTTGTAGTTGATCATTTTTTGATAGGTTCGCCCACTTTTGAGATATGCGTCTTTAAAGATAGGTACCAGTGTTGTTGGGAATTCCGACTTCCGACTTCCGACTTCCGACTTCCGGGCTTTTTTTCACTTCCAACTTCCGACTTCCGACTTCCGGATAAGAAAATTTTCACTTCCCAACATCTCTGATAGGTACATGGTTGTGGGAGCGCACCCCCTCTCAGTTTTTAAACGCGCATATCTCAAAAGTGGGCAGAGTTATCAAAAAGTTGTCAACTGCAAAAATGGAGCCCTATTTTTGGTCTACATAATCATGTAAAATTTTATTAATTTTCTGTTATTTCAGAGACCAGGCCACGGCTTCAAATTTTGACTAATTTTTCCATCAGTTTGCTATATTTTTTCCAGAAACTTCAAAAAAAAAAGAAGATTTTAACATTCAAAGACTCATTTTATTCTTCAAAAACAACCCAAATTCGAATAAAAAATCAATACGGAATAACAGAAAGATCTTTTCTGAAGTATCCCCCGTTGTGTTGCTCGCCAAGCTTATTGAACGCTTCGACGAGGAGAGCCGAGGCTTCTTCGATCTGCAATAAAAACTTTTGAAATTCTATAAAAATGAAATTTATATGACTAGAAAGCTGAAGTAACGAGGATTCTGAATCTGTTTTCAGATTTGTTCTAGCCCAAATTTCGGGGGAGATACAGGACTTTTTTTCAGTCGAGTAAAAAACAGGACTCACCGTGAACTCGCCCTTCCCTTTGCTCATATCCGTCTGAACTTTTCCCGGACAAACGCCCGCACTCAGAATGTGATCTCCCTTTAAATCAATCGATAATGTCTTTGTAAATTGGTTCACTGCACACTTCGTCATCCGATAAGCCATCGCCTTGTACTCCCCGGAGCCTGAAGTGTTGTCCCCGATGGATCCCAGGAATTCAGAAGCGATGTTGATGATTGCTCCCCGCGAAATCGATAATCCATCGGTACTAACTTCCGGGCGGCTCGCGGATTTCACGATCAGTGGGATAAGCGATTGAGTGAGGAGCATCGGCCCAATTGTGTTTGCCTCGAACAACTCGTTCACTATTTTTCGATCCGGTTTCTGTTTTGTGACGTATGGAAGCATTACAGCGGCGTTGTTAATCAGAAGAGTTAGACCGGAGTCTCCAACTATTTCTGACACTTTTTCAGTGAATGCAGCAATGGAGTCATCGCAGCCAAGAGATAGCTGAAGGATGTGCAGACGTGAGTCGGAAATCGATTTGAGGGCCTGGAAATGTATATAGGAGTCTTGTATTGTAAATGCAAAAAATAAAAAAAGAGATTCGCGATGTGGAATCGAACCCCGGATGCTAGATTGATAGGCGACACTGTTAGCCATAAAGCCAAACGGCTGACAAAACAGCAAGTAGCGCAGGGCAGTGAGGTGTCGGCGGTCGCGCGCATTTTGAGCTCGGTGGTCCGCTGTATTCAATTTTGAAATATCAGAAATTTTTCGAAAAAAAGAAAAAATAATAAACACAAACCGTTGCTTTTTCCACATCTCTCGCCGTTGCAATCACATGTTCCACCTTCGGATCCTTCAGAAATTGCTGGACAAGACCGAAACCCAGTCCACGATTTGATCCGGTAACCACTACGCTTTTAGGGGACATTTTTCGAAATATAGTGAATTCTAACTAAAAAACAATGAATGATAATATTATTTCTCTTATCAATCGTTATTTTCCGTTTACCTTGGTTAGAAAATAAACAACGCGTCGACCTCGACGTGTTTTGGGTAAACAATTGAATTTGTGGGGTTTCTAGTGTAGCAGAGATAAGTTTTACTGTTTAAAATTAGACTTTCATCAGTTAGAAATCCAAGGAATCCAAGAATTCTAACGAAATGAAAATCTGAACTAAAATAATTATTTTTGAAAACCCGCGCAAAACCACTTGTGCGCCAGCAAGTTTACTGACGCATAACCCGATATTGGCGCGCTTCCCGTGTCGATTTTTTGAATTTTATTCGCTTTTTCTCGGTGGTTTTTTCGGGTTTTTTGGTGTTTTTCGAGATTTTTTGTATATTTTTATTGATTTTAATGATTATTTTTAATTTCAGCACTCAAAAATGTCACATAACTCATCTGATGGAAAGCGGATAGAGCCACCGTACGTTTTTCCAAAAAATCTCAATTTTCAAAAAAAAATTCCAGGCGAAAAGTGGATTTTATGCTAAAACCACGATTCACGAACAATGTTCCAGACGTTCCGTTTGATGCGAAATTCATGCCATGCCCATTTGTCCCACTCAGCAGGTTTTTATTCGATTTTTGAAATTTTTTTCCCAAAAAATTAATTTTTCTTTTAAAAATCAAAATTTTAGATTCGTCGAGTACAAGCAGTCAGGACTTGATCGAGACTGCAAACACGCTGTCATTTGTGACGATGATATGGGTTTGAATGTGGATTTGATCGATTTGAGAAAGTATGATGAGGATATTGTGGGAGAAGTTGAGGTATTTTATATCAAAATTTATGAAAATTCAAGAATTTTTGATGTTTTGATGCAGGAATTGAACGAGAAGGACCAATACTTGCTTGAGGACGAAAACACGTCGAAAATGAGTCTGAAACGGTCGGCGCAGCACTCGAAACTTGTTCCGTGGATGAGAAAGACCGAGTACATCTCCACGGAATTCAACAGATTCGGAGTGACTGCTGATCGACAAGAGACGAAACTTGGTTATAATTTGAAGAAGAATCAACAGGTTGAGGATATGTATCGCGATAAGCAGAGCCAGATTGATGCTATCAATAAGACGTTCGATGATGTGAGTTCAGCGGGGTTTTGGGGTTTTCAAAGCGAAAAATCACAGAGAAAAAGCTATAATTCATGTAGAAATCGTCAAAATTTGAAATTTTTCCATTCAAAACTTGGGATATTTGGTTTTTCAGCTAATTTTTCAGTAAAATTCCTCTGGAAACACTTTTTCATCGTAAAAAGAGTCGATTTTTGAGGTTTTAGTGGTCTTTTTAACAAAATCTAACCCTAAAAACACCCATAACCCGAATTTTTACGATAAAACAGCGAAAAATGAGCATTTCTGGAACAAAGTACCTTGAAATCCTTCAGTTTCCCATTTACAATCACTTCTTTCAGCAGCAAACTCAAAAATCAGATTTTCCGGCGCAAAAATTAAGATTTTCGCTTTTTTTCCGCTTTCCAAGTGGAATCCCGTCGAAAATTTTCAAAAAATGAAGATAAATATCAGTTTTTCGCCGAAATTCTCTAGATTTTCATGATTTTCCGCCAAAACTTGAGTGAAAATTTCAAAAATCCGGTATGAAACTCAATTTTTGACGATTTTTTCACGGAAAATCATGATTTTTACCAACTTTTTAGCTATTTTGAGCACAATTTTCACTTTTCATCCCTCATTCCGTTAAGAATGTCGAAATTCTCAAGATTTTCTTGTTTTTTGCCAGGATTTGAAAGAAAATCCCAGAAAATCTTGATTTTTACCTTTTAAGTGTTTTTTCGTCAAAATTTGAGCGAAAATTCCAAAAAATCTGGTTCAAAGCGCAAATTTCGATGATTTCCCCGAAAAAATCTTCATTTTTTACCTATTTTTCTGCTATTTTTTGTGTTTTTTTGTCAAAATTTGAGCGAAAATCCCGAAATTCTGGTACAAAGCGCAATTTTATATGCTTTCTGCCAGAAAATCTTCATTTTTGACCATATTTTCTGCTATTTCAAATATTTTTTTGTCAAAATTTGAGCGAAAACCCCCAAAATTCTGATTCAAAGCGCAATTTTTGATGGTTTTTCCCATTTTTTTGCCATTATATCTAAAATTTCTCTATATTCTCAGGTCCGCAAACCAATCACCGAGCATCACACGAAGAAGGGAATGAAACCAGTCGAAGAGGCGTACATCTTCCCAGACTTCGACCACTGGAAACATCTATTCGCTCACGTTCAATTCGATGGTGACACTGTGACGACTGATTTGGCGGGTGCCGAGAAGCGACAGGCTCAAGAGAGCTCTGTCATCAAGGCGATGGAATTCGAGGATCAGAAATTCGCGGCGTTATTCGTTCCGACGATTGAATGTTTGACTCATATGATGGATGATTTGGAGATGGATCGATCATTCGATCCTGATCAGAAATATGAATTCTTGTTGAGCAGAGAGTACGATTTTAAGGTAAAGTATGAAAAAATAAACTCAAAAATGTGAATTTTCAGTCGACAAAACCGCATAAAATCATTTTTCCCCTCTGAAAAACGCGTCAAAGACACGCCAATCTTCAAAGAACAGGTCTGGCGTGACTTCGACGCGTTTTGGACCAAAAATACGCGTAGAAACGCGCCAAAGTCACGCCAATTTTCAGAAAACATGTCTGGCGTGACTCCGACGCGTTTTGAACCGAAAATCAGCCTGAAAACGCGTCGAGAGCGCGCCAGACTTATTATTTAAAGAAAAAAGCTAGTCTGTCCCGCCTTCGACGCGTTTCTAGACTGAAAGCAGTTTTTAAGACGAAAGTTGGAACCGCTGGCCTAGAAACCCAACAGGAGAAGTTCGGTCAGAGCATTTTTCGGCTGAAAGTTTGTAAAAATTTCCCGATTTTGTGGGCGTGGCTACCTGAATATAAGACAGTCGTGGCCTAGGATCCAACAATTCGGCCATCGTGTTTTCAGCCGAAAACACGAATTTTAGCGGAAAATCGCGGATTTTCAGTGGAAAAACACTAAGTTTTTGTCAAAAACAACGATTTTTCAGCCTAAAATCACGAATTTTTAGCCAAAAACACCAATTTTCAAACGTAAACTACAATTCTTTGCAGAAAAACACGAATTTTTCGATGAAAAACTCGAACTTTTAGCCGAAAACCACGCATTTTCAGCCCAAAAACACAAATATCTAACCGCAAACTGTGAATTTTTTGCGGAAAAATGAGAATTTTTTAGCAGAAAAACACGTGTTGTCACCCGAAAATCACGAATTTTCAGTCAAAAAACACGAAATGTTATCTTATTTTATCACTTTCTTCAGTACGAACCAGTCGCACCTCGAGACCGTGACGTCTTCGTCTTCTATCACCGTAACGGAATCTACCAATACAACGAGATTGAGAGTAATGTGAAAATGACGAGACGCAGGAAGATGGCTTTGAGTCGAGCCTCCAAACTGACGATCCAATATCGTCCATTCACGGAGCAGGAGGATGAGGAAATGGAGAAGAGAGTGGATGATTTGTATGAGCAACCGAAGACACGCAAACAGGAGATGTTGGAGAAAATTCAGGAGGAGAAGGAGAAGAATGGCGGTAAATAATCTAAAAAAAAAATGCAAAAAATTGGTGAAAAAACCACGAAAAACGAGCGAAAACAAGCTAGATGGCCTAGAAAACACTGAATTTGGGTTCCTAGGCCAACAACCTGGAAAAAACCCATTCTCCATGAAATTTCCAACGTTTTGAGCTCCATATTGCATTAGTTTCGAGCAATTTGAGGTTGGTGGCCTAGAAATCCAAAAATTTGGGTTTCTAGGCCATCATTCGGTTTTTGAGAGATTTTGTAAATTTTTCACTGAAAGAAGCTTTTTTTCAGCAAAAATCGACTTTTCTGCTCGAAAATACGAGTAATACTGCGGTTTTTGATTGAAAAACGGCGAAAATTCCGATATTTTTGTCGAAAATTGCTAAAAATAAAAAGTTTTAGCTCGGTTTTCTACTTTAAAATGCCAAAAACACGTACAAAAGCTTTTTTTCGCTGAAAACGTGATTTTCTAAGCTTTGAACTGTCGAAATTTTTAAAATTGGAGGTTTTTCGGACTCTTTGACTCAGAAAGTCCAAAAAATCTCAATTTTACTATTTTCAACTCATAAAAATGCAAATTTTTGACTTCTTCGATGATTTATTAAACCAAAATTGCTGTTTTTAATTCGAAATTGACAAACATTTTCATTTTTCCAGGCGAGAGCAGTGATTCTGAAGGCGAGAAGTCGTCACGTAAGAAGGCTCCGAGCAGCAGCAGTTCGGCCGCCGACTCATCTGGAGACGAGGCGCCAAAGAAGAAACTTCCGATCTCGGATAGCGACAGTGATTGATCTCAATTTATTTCTTTATTTTCTGTAATTTTTCATCTTTTTTACTATTTATCTCTCCCTTTTCGGTGAAAACCCTCCACCGCATTCATTCCCATTTTGAAATCAATCAATATCTCCTCCCTTTTATTTATGAAAAAGTGCAACTTTTTGCATGTCGACTCAATGTTTGTGTAGGTGTCTGTGTGCTCAAGGTTCCAGTCATTGCTCTCGCCGAAAGTGAGAGCTGACAGGATCAGAGGGCGACACGTTTTGATTGAGAACGCTGAAACTTTTTGGAAATCAAAGGTTTATCACTGCCCTGCGGGCCAACTTATTTTGTGGAGGGGTGGCGCAGTCGGGAGTGTTTTGGAGTGGTAGACAAGGGGTTGGTGGTTCGAACCCCACTGGCGCCTAACTTCTTTTTTGATTTTTTTTAAACGGTTTTTGCTAGTTTTAACTATTTTTTAAGTAGTTTTATGTCCAATAGAGTGCACTTTTTACTGTTCAGCAGTGATTGTAGGTAGAGTGTTCCCCCGCTTTCCCTGGGGGAAGCGTACGTGATGCGGCGCGGAAAGCAGAAAAAAAAGAAAAAAAACCTCCAGTTCTTTTCCAAGTTTTTTGTTAGCACACACAGGAGAAAAAGAGCAAAAGAGCCCCCAATGCGCGGAAGGGAGAGAGAGAGAGAGACGAGAAGAACTGGTAGCGGAGAAAAAAGAGAAGAGAGAGATTTGAACGGAGGAAGAAAGAGAGAGAATGGAAACAATCTGAACGGATAGTTTTGATCATGATCTATAGAAATCTGGAATTTACAAAAAAAACTGAAAAAAAAAAACCAAAAAATGGGATAAAAAACTGAAAAAAATAGCACAAATCCACCGGTTGTGAGCATTTCTACAGTAACCTCACTTTGAGCACCCGTCTTGGCACCCCAGCCTGTACAAAGTTACCCAAAAGTATATCCGTTGTGTAGATCAAAAACAGAGCTTCATTTTTGTAGTTAACACTTTTTTGATAGCTCCGCCCACTTTTGAGATATATGCCTTTAAAGAATGGCTGGGGTGTCGGCGGCGCGCGCTCCTTTTGTCTTTAAAGGCGCATATCTCAAAAGTGGGCGGAGCTATCAAAAAGTTGTCAACTACAAAAATGTATAGTTGGGTTTGATCTACAAAATGAATGTGAAATCGGAGAAATTGGAATAAATAGGGCAGAGTTACGGGGTGTCAAAGTTGGGGAACAAATTTTTTTGTTGAATTTTTTCAAAACTTCTCAAATTCAAATGTGTCTTACTACATCTCCTGTCATCCAATTTCAAAGAACTTATGTTCATTGTGTAGATCAAAACTAGAGCTACATTTTTGTAGTTGACTGTTTTTTGATAGCTCCGCCCACTTTTGAGATATGCGCCTTTAAAGATTGGCTGGGGTGTCGGCGGCGCGCGCTTCTTTTGTCTTTAAAGGCGAATATCTCAAAAGTGGGCGGAGCTATCGAAAAGTTGTCAACTACAAAAATGTAGCTCTAGTTTTGATCTACATGATGAATATTGACTTGAAATTATTTGTTGAATAGTGGGGGCGTGGCGGGGTGTCAAAGTTCCCCCTCCCCTTCACCCAACTATAGCTAACGATGCCTCTTTAAAGACGCATATCTCAAAAGTGGGCGGAGCTATCGAAAAGTTGTCAACTACAAAAAAACAGTTCTAGTTGTGATCTAAATGGCCAATATATTTTTGGATATCTTTGTACAGATTCGGGTACCAAGACAGGTGCTCAAAGTGAGGTTACACAATCATACGGAACAAGAACACATTACAAAAAGATTTGATCTACAGCTGCCCAAAAAGACAAATTTACAAAAAGTAAATTTCCCGTCCATTGTTATAGTGTAATTCGTCTCTATAAAAGTGTGTCGTCTCCTTCCATTTCCAGATCTTACTTTCAGCATCATTGCCCTCGTCCCCATCTCCCCGACCACATCATTGTTAACCTCGAGAATCGAGAGAATTAATGCTGCTAACCAGTCCCCGGGGTGTTCTTGACTCATTTCTCGTAGTAGTACACCCCCCATCCCCAATCAGGTTTCTTTCACGTATACCGCCACAGAGGCTCCGCCCCCCTTTCGTTGCGCAACCCTCGCTTGCAGCAGACAGGGCAAACGTTAGACAAGCATCGATGGGAGGAGGAGGCTTGGTGAAAGTTCACTTTCGATTTCCCCCCATGATTTCACTCTGTTATCCGCTTGATGCAGTACTCTTCCAGCGGTTTTTCCCCGTTTTCCGCGGACAGTTTTTTTGGTTTTTTGTCTAAAAGCCTACCGCCCTGTTCGCAGTATGTACATGACTGTATAGTAGTTTGGATTTCACTGCGTACCGACTCACCACGTGATATTTAGATACTGAGTTCGTTTCCACCCTGGCTTACTGGTATTGACTTCATTTTAATGAGGTAGAGCAGATTTTGCTGAGTAGCGACTCACGGTATTCTTATTGGAGCCCTCTTTCAAACCTCTGTAACTCCGCCCGTTTTGATGCTAGATAAAATTTGAAAATTGATTTAGAATCCTCAGGACTTCAGCTTTTTAATGGTATATTATTCATTTTGGAAAATTATTTTTATCAGGGGTAATTCAGTGTGGAAACTTCCCTTCTAAATGTCAGATATGTCAACCAATGTCACTTTTGAGACCCCTGGAACTCCGCTCATCTTGATGCTAGAGCGATTTTGAAAATTGATTCAGAATCCTCACGTTTTTAGCTTTCTGATGATGTATAACATGTCCTCAAACCTTATTAGTTAGCTTTCCCAGCCTGTTTCAAAAATTTCTGTTTTTTGACTGAAAATCTGAAAAAAAAGGATTATACTAAAACCCCTGGAACTCCGCCCATTTTGATGCTGAAACAATTTTGAAAAATGATTCAAAATCCTCATAATTTCAGCTTTCCAATGATATATTATTCATTTTTTGAAAGTGATTAACTAGCTTTCCCAGCTTGTTTCGAAAATTACCGATTTTTATTGAAAATCTGAAATAATCGGATTTCACTCAAACTACTGTAACTCCGCCTATTTTGATGCTAGCCGAATTTAAAAAACTGATTCAGAATCCTCATAAGTTCAGCTTCCTAGTCATATACAACAAATCAAAAATTTTTTGAGATGATCCACGCAATCTGGTGCCAAACGCGCTCTACCGTACAATTTTCGGAGGCTTTTCTAAAATCTTTGTATCTCGGACATTTTTTGTCGTAGATCAAATTTGAAAACAGATTCTGAATCCTCATGGTTTTGGCTTTCTAAACATCTTAGAATTATTCAAATTTCATTTAAGCCACCTCAGGTAGCATCAAAGTGGCAAAGTCTCTTACAGCAAAGTTCATATCTTATCTCTCTCCCCCTTCGGCTTTTTGTCTCTAATTAATTTTTTTTCATTTTTTTCCCTTCTCAATAAGAGCGGAAGTGTCAGTTTCCTTAGTTTCCTCTCTAGGTTTACACACTGTCTCCATCTCTACAAAATGCAGAATAAAACCCGTTTTCCCTTTCATTTTTCTCTCCTTTTGTGTCCTTTTAGAGACAGAGAGAGCCTTGTCACTCGAGAAAGGTCGCCTTTCTAGTTTTTTGAAGGTTAGGTACCAAAAATCTTACTATTCTGGTTGTGAACGCGCTCTACCGGAGATAGAGGTCTTGCGGTGGAGCGCAGTTGCTTAGTTATCGGAATAATTTTAATTTTAGTTGATTTGTGACAAGTTTTTGAGTTTTTGATCTCAACGCGAGATAAGAAATTCATTCAATGAATGAACACATCTGGCGTCATCTCTCGACACAAAGAGTCGTTGAAAAAGAGAGAGAGTGTAATAATTTTATACTCACACACACGACCTTCCTTTCAATAAACACTCTTTTCTTTTTTTTCCGTTGAAATTTTGGTTTAAAAAAATAATTTTAAAGAAAAATTGCTAAAAATAAACTATTTTTGAATTTCCCTCTAAAAAGTTACTCTGCAGTTGCGCTCTACTAGCCAAATTTCGACGCGGCAGTTTGAAATTAATTAATTTTTTCTCACGGCTTTTGAATTCATTTTCAGTGGGAAAAATCTTAAAATTCGGGGTTTTCGCTGATTTTTTTTGGTTTTTGTGCTTAAAAAATTGTTTTCTTCGCTAATTTTTATTGATATTTATTGGCTTTCGAAGAATTTGCACTGAAATTTTCAGATTTTAATTTTCGGAGGACTGAAATTTTTTTAAAAAAATTAAAACTGAATTAATTCGATAAGTTATACATTTCAAAAGCTTGAAAAATGTGTAAAATCGTAGAATTCTGTTCGAAAAATCAGAAAATTCACCGAAAAATTGCA
Source organism: Caenorhabditis latens (assembly GCA_002259235.3). Lineage (NCBI taxonomy): Eukaryota > Metazoa > Nematoda > Chromadorea > Rhabditida > Rhabditidae > Caenorhabditis > Caenorhabditis latens. The sequence goes on from CM056096.1 coordinate 2,068,406, forward strand.
AAAAAATTTTTTAAAAGATTTTTTTTTCGGAAAATTTTTCAGTTTTTTCTGGAAATCTTATCGAAAATTTGTATGAATAACGGTTAGATATGTAAAAATTTTCTATGAAATTGCTTGTTTTTGTTGGAAACCCCCGAAAAAGTGAAAGTTTTCTTTTTTTTTTAATAAAAAAATTTTGAAATTTTTTCAAAAAACTTGCAATTTTACCTAAAAATCTCTCTGAAAATGGCAAAAATTTGCTTAAAATCATGCAAATTCACTTCAAAACTGCTTATTATTAATGGAAAATCTCAGTTTTTATCGAAAAAACATTTTTCGAAAAAAATTTTTCAGATTTTTTAAAATTTTTTGTGTGAAATCTTATGAAAAACTGTATAAATCTGCTTGTTTTGTATTTAAAATCCAGTTTTTTCATTAAAAATTCGCAATTCGTCCAAAAAATCGAAAATTCGGAATTTTTTCTTCAATTTTTCTCCATTTTTTCTCCAATTTTCATCAAATTTTTGAAAATTTCCAGAAGTCGTGACCGGCCGAACGAACAGTCCATCAGTGTGCATTTAACCAGTTCAACCGGCTGCCAATATGTAAGCTCCGCCCACAAGAATGGCTAAATTTTTCCCAAAAACTAAAAAAAAATTATTTTTTTTTGAAATTTTTTTCCAGATTCTATCCACATCATGTTCGAGTTTGGCAGCTTGTCGAGCCAGCACACGACGACGTTATTTGACGATTCGGGCCTCTCGTCGACAGCACTCACTAATTCCACTAATAATAGGTACTCGAGAATTTTCAGAAGAAAAAAATTTTTTTCAAAAAAAAATTTCAGTATAACCTCCGGGTCGCCACCAACAGCGTTCAGCAGCAATTACATCGAACGTCCCGGGTCGATGTTTATGGTAAGTAAGTGCGCGCTAGCGAAAAAACCGAAATTTATCAGTAGAGCGCGGTTGCAGAAATTAGTGTGTTCCCTCACCCAGCATATGCGCTCCATCGAACTTCTGAGTTCGTTGGAACGATGTTATCAGTAGAGCGCGTTTCTTCCGCTCGTGTTCGCTGGAGCGCGATTGCTGCTGTTCACACTGAACTTCCGGTGGTGACCTCTTGCTTCGAAATTTCGTGAACCGTGAAGAATTTTATGTATGTATAGAATTATATACATATGACACCTTCGCACGTAGCAGCTTTTTGCAGAAGTTTGGAATTTTTTATTAGGATTTTTTGTAGACTTCCATGTCATTTTTCGAAAAAAAAATCTCTGAAAAATCGCGTCAAAGACACGCCAGATTGGAAAAGTGTCACGAAATTCCGTTTTTTCGCTGTTTTTTGAGTGGAAATTCTATTCAGAACGCGTCAAAGGCGCGCCAGATTCACCTATTCCTGTGTATTCTGAACGCGTCAAACGTACGCCAGACTCCTCTCCATTTTTATCTGTTCAGAACGCGTCAAAGGCACGCCAGCCGAGAAATCTGGATTTTTTTGAATTTTTAGGTTGAAAACCGCATTTTTGAAAGCAGAAGCCAGAACTTTCGGAATTTTATGGCATATTCTTCAATTTTATGTCAAAAATCTGAATTTTCGGATTATTTTTCCAGTTTTCAAGTCTGAAAAGCTCATTTTTAGAGCTGGAAATCAATATTTTTCCGGTTTTCTGGGCTCTAAACGCGTCTAAGGCACGCCAGACTCCTCTCCATTTTTATCTGTTCAGAACGCGTCAAAGGCACGCCAGACAACTCTCTCTCTCCATTTCTGTCGGATCAAAACGCGCCAAAGGCACGCCAGACTCTTTTCTTCATTTCTGTTTCTTCTAAATGCGTCAAAGGCACACCAGACTGTTCTCTCCATTTCTGTTTCTTCTAAACGCGTCAAAGGCACCCTAGCCTTGTTGTTATTTTTGTTCTCCCCCTCATTGCCATCGAATCGCCACATTATGCGCCAAACCACATGTGTAACACATACAGAAAGAGAACAAAGGAAATGTCACCCACCAAAAATTGGGGGGAGAGTAGATTCTCAGCTGATGACAATAAAAGGGGGGGGGAGAGAAGACAATGACATTGAAACCTTTTTGATGAACTTGTGAGAGAGAAAAGAGGAAAAGGTTGGGTAGTGGCGGTAGAGGGGGATCTGAGAAAAGTACCAACTTGGTACTACCAAGTCTGGAATTTTTAGACAATCTGTAATTACAGTAGTCTGATGTTCGGAAATTATGGGTAGAGCGTACTGACAGGACCATCTGGAACGGGCGGAACGAAAGTTTCGGAGTTTCCAATTACCGTATCTGGATACCTCTTCTCATTGACCATTCGGAAATCCCAAAAACATGAGCGAAGAAAATTTCCATAGAGCGAACATTCTTCATAATGGATTCTGTCAAATGACATTGTCCCTGTCATCGGAGCAGTCTCAGTTCCAGATACAGTAGTCTTGACAACCTGTCTGGAAAAGTTCAGTAGAGCGAACTTCCTGTATCGACCAGACGGAAACCCTGAAAAGACGTCTAGAAGGTTCCAGAAGCCTTCTCCGTTAGGAAAGTCCCGTAGAGCGAACATTCTGCCAGTAATCTCACTAGGGAAGGTCATGGAGTCAGTTTGGAGTTATAAGACGTGGTGTATACCGTTGGGAAGCTGAGAAAACCCTGATTTCAAATATGTATTCAGTTTTTGCCCTGGAGGCCTGGTATTCGAGAAAAACGAGGTCAAAGTTTGGATCCCTGTAAAGTCATAGCCTTACCGACGTGTGGAAAAAGTCTTGTTTTGGACTTTTCCACCCGTCGGTAAGGTTATGACTTGTCAGCGATTCAAACTTTTACCCCGGTTTTCTCGAATACCAGGCGTCGAAGGTCAAAACTGACTTTATATTTGAAATCAGCGTCTTCTCAGCTTTTCAATGGTATAGGTCACATCCTATAACTCCGAACTGACTCCAAGACCTTCCCTAGTCAGCAAGGACTTTCTGGAAATCGGGAAATCACGATTTCTCTAACAATGAGATTTTCAGCATTTTCAAAAATGTGAAATCCCAATTTCCGTTGAAGATCAAAAGACCTTCTCTACAGTACACCCACATGTACTAAAATAAGAACTAATTGTCCAGCCACCATACTAGTTTGTGTTATTGCACTAAATATATATATGCATATATACAAATTTATGGCGGATAATAAGTACACCTCCGAATTTCCCTCCGAACTCATTGAAGCGTGGTGCCGCCACCGCGTTTTCTGGATTCGTTGTTCACCCCTTTTTGACAGTTTTTCTCTTTTCCCCCTTTCGACTTTTCCACTTTGATCCCGAGTCCTTCCTCTCCAAACTGAAACCTTCACAAATATACCCCCCGAGGGGTTACGTGAGCACAGAAACGGTGTGAAGAAAAAAGAGACGTGTCAATATTTGATCGACTCTCTCTCTCTCTCTCTCTCGCTCTCCGTCTCTCACTCCTGATCTCTATTTTGGCGACGCCGGCGCCCTCGCCGAGATACTGCGCGAGAGTTTCTGTGTCTGGAGCGTCGTTTGGCAACTGTTGTGTACCGCGCAAACAGTGCTGAATGGCATCGCGGAGAGAGGCTTCTGGGAAGGTGAGGGATTATGATCGAATGATGTTGAATCGGAAGATCAAAATGTGAACATGTCAGGGGATGGTTTTGAAACAGAACGGTTCTATAATGACCGTGGTTTTGAAACGGATGATTCTGGTAGATCGTTCCACCCGGTTCTAGAATGAACAGTTTCGAAACGTCCTGGTTGTGATTCGTACCGATCTCGAAGTTTGTTCTGAAATAGAGCGTTTTAGTCGGTTATGAACCGGAGAATTTCAGTTCGGAAACGGACGGCTCTAAACTGTCGCTGAAACGTCTGTTGAAGTTCGGAACTTGTCAGTTTTCACCACTTTGGCTTTTGCCAGTTCTGAAACGAGCGGTTCTTGATGACAGTTTCAGAACAGGTTATGTCTGAACCGGAACAGGTTATGTCTGAACACAGTTTGAAGCGAGTTATGTGAAACCCCGATTCTAAACCGTAACAGTTTTGAAACGGACTTTCTCAAATCTGTCTGAAACTGAAAAATTCTAGATTTCACCAGTTTCCATACAGGCTGTTCTAGTACCGTATACCAGTTCTAAAACGCAAAACTGCTCAAAGATCTGCATCACCATTGCTCAATCTTTGCTCTCTACGGCTCTCGGAAGCCTCTCCGCTCACTGAAACATTCGTCATGCTACAAAATATGTATACTAGAACAGGAATATCCCTTCTGGTAACCTACCAGATTTTCGATTTTCCGTCGGAGCCCATGCTCCTAGACACTCAATGATCAGTTGATCAGCACTACAATGCTCCGATCAATAGACAGTGCCAAAGTCTGTGACTGTCAAAGTCTCTCGCTCTCTCTACCCGCAGAGCACAGAACTAATTTTCGAGTGCTTTTTGCCATTCTCTCTCTTTCTCTCTCTAGTTTTCCGGAGTGTGTCTTCCGCGCGGAAGGACACCGACCGACTGGTCAGATAGAGAGACAATTTTTGCATCTTCCACACATTTTGTGCACTTTTTTCGACAATTTGTGCTTCCCTATTCAGTTTTCGAAGGAAGTTCACATTTTTTGTTGTTCTCGTCGTTGGTCTTGTTTTTATTTCCAACCCAATACCTGTCGTCCCTTTCACTTTCCAGTCCTTCTCTACACAATAACATAAACACACAAAAGGTTAGCGAGTAAAGAGTACTGTCGGAAGGGGTCAGCTGACGAAGAAGACGTTGTGTAGAAAAAAGAGAAGAAAACCTTCTTCCAAAGTGAAAGGAAAGTCGAGAATTTCTTCTTTTTTCAACGTTTTCAAGGTTAGTCGTCTCTCTGTCAAGCGGGAATTTGAAGAATTGGTGGTGAGGGAAAGTTTCCGATTATCGAAACACAGTAATTGATGATAGGCGACGGGAGAGGATTTTGAGTTCAGGAGATCAGAAATTGCGAGTCTGCAAAGTTACAAAATCTAGAATCTCTTGATTCTGTCTACAGTATGCCAAAGTCCTGATGACGGTGGTCTGGATCTTACGTCTCGAAAAGCGAGGGATTAAGCAGTGGACTAGAAATCCGAAATTTGGAAAACTAGGCCACGAGTTTTCAAGCTGCTGAAAATCCTACAAATTCCAACAAATCAGCTGTGGCCTAGAACCCCCAAAGTGTGGAAAACTAGGCCACCTTCGGAAATCGAGAATTCAGAAGTTTTTGGTTGAAAAATACCAAAATTTTCGGGATATGGAGACTCCTAGAACGCCGTGGACTAGAAGTCCGAAAATTGGAAAACTAGGCCACAAGCTCAAAGCGTCTATCCGGAGTCTGGAATTCTAGAGATTTCGAGTCGGGTCCTCTGAGAATCCTACGAGTTCCAGAAATTCAGCTGTGGCCTAACATAAGATTCCCAAAGTGTGGAAAACTAGGCCACCATTGGAGACTTCCAGAATTACGGAATCACTTCCAGAATAAAGGTTCGGAAATCGTAGCTCACCTGGAAAAATACCCAAGAATCTGGAATCTCTATGGCTGAAAGTCTCTAGATACCGATTTCTAAGCGATTTTGAGTGATTTTCCCTCAAAAACTTCTGATTTTTTCACTCGTCGCCGCTGCTGTCATCCAACTTTTCTCTCCATCTCCCATCCCGTCTGACATTAGACTCACGTAGACAATATATATATCGCCTGAATGTCTACCGGTCTCTTCAGTGTCCCACGGAGTCTCTCCTCGTCCTCCTCCTCCTTCGTCTTCTTCCCGGCTGATCATACGACCAGCTGTTCTGTGTGTGCATCATCACGCATGTGTTATCGAAGCTTCTAACGGGACCCACTGGATTCAGAGATTCAGGGTCCCTGGGATTCCCGATTCCCAAGAATCTGCTCTGGCGGCTCCCGGGCGCCTCTCTCTCTCCCTCTCTCACGCGCCTCTCGTGTAATTACCACACACTGTATCAAGAGAGAGAGGGCGCCCGTCGTCACGTTTGATGCCGCCCATGTGTTTTGCCGAGAATCTCTCTCTCTCTCCCCGATGACTGTGGGAGATGGAAAGAGAGACAGCAGAAGACAACAAAAAAAAGCATCTGTTGGTTGTGTATGTTTGACTTTGACTTGAAAGTTTCTGTCTCTCCATCTCTCGAGTCTCTGCAATCTCACTTCGCTTCGTTTTTTTTTGTTCGGTCTCTCCTTCTGCGCCCGCGACTCCTCCCGCGTGAGAGTGAGAGAATCAGAAGACGCCCCTCCCCCCCTCCAACCACTTTTCACTACTTCCTACCAATTTCTCTCCTTTTTCTTGGGGTCGTTTCCCAAATGTCGTGTCCTCTTCACCTCTGAACCTTCCCCCGCTTCTGAAAGTCTGAAAGTCTCTGACTTTCTTATTCACGTGTTCTGAAGGCTTCTGGAAGCAACAAAGCTCACGATGTCTCTCGACAACTATCACCTTTCATTTCTCAAGGTGGGTCTCTATCTCAATTCTCTGGAATTTTTCCGTCTTCTTCTGACTACTAACACACAGTACCCCTCCCTGATGCCATTGTGACATCGTCGTTGAAAGATGATGTCTCTTTTGATGATGATGGCACACGCTGAAAGGGGAATAGACCGGTTTTCCTGGGCTGTGCCGTGAACGGTCGATGGATTGCGCGCGCACGCGTTGCGCAATCGAAAGTGAAAGAGAAAGCGACGGAGGGCACGCACAGATGAAAGTTTTTGATTGGGTTTCCCTTTCCATCATCATCGTCTTCTTCTGTCGCTTCCTTTGTATGGGGGGACCCGAGAATCAAGGGAACCTGTTGGCAAGAAAGATTATGTGACCTTTTTCAAGATCGTGTGACTAAAGTGAATGAAAACATCAACAAGACACACGAGATATCAGTATTGATTGATCTGAATCTTTGATGATTCAGAAGAGATTCAGCGATTCTGAAGGGATTCCTCTGAAACTGAATGAATGCAGACGAAATACACGTTTTTTGATTGTAATGAGAGGGAGCGATGAAATTGAAATTCGATCCGCTCTCAATTTCAATTCAACCAAGTGCTGGTGGTGCCCCTTTTCAGTTTTCAATATACATTTTTAGTGTGTTTGCTGAAAAGCAGCACCCAGTAACACTGAAAAGTGAAAAGAAGAAAAGAAAACAACAACAACACTAACAATAGTTTGTTATGCGAGAAAAAGGAGACGAAGACGACTTCAGAATCGAGAATTCGGAATCTATAAGCCGAAATCGTCGTGGGAGTCTTCTGGAGTCTGGAGTCGTGGAGCCGGAGTCGGTTTCCATCTTTCCCCGACTCATTTGCCACCACCAATTGTTTCAAGTTGTTTGAACAGTGCCCTCCCACTTCTCGGAACTCTGTTCCCCCCTTCTCTGACGTCAAAAACCTAGCAAAGGGTACTTTGATTCCACCCCGAGACCAATTTTTCGGTTTCTTTCTCTTTTCCTCGTCTGATAAGAGACGAGAAGAGACTCTTATCAACCCACAGGCAAAACGGATTGACCGTGTATGTCTCGTTGTTCTGAAAAAGAGGAAAGACACCTGATTACGTTATCATGGTGTCACATGAAAATGAAAATGAGAAAATTGAAGAAAAAATCGGTTTTTTGGAGAATCAACGCCTAAGGGCCCTATTTTCCGAAGCAAAAATTGTAAATTCTCGCCGGCTTAGCCGCCGAGCAGAGGGCTGTTGGAGTCAGCTGTTAGTCTCGGAGGTGCTCTTTCTCTCTCCACTTCTTCGATTCGATTCGCTTTTAGTGAAACTTGTCTTCTCTTTCGAAGAGGAAGAGTCCTCACTTACACTCATTTTGTTTTGAATTGTACTGTTACAATGGTGGCCGAGTTTTTGTGAACTTTTGGATTTCTAGTCCACCACTTTTTGAGCTGTAAATCAGGAAATATTGCATCTGGAAACCCAGAAAACCGGGAAATTTCGGATTTTTGAGATTCTGAAAATCTCGACTTTTTCGAATCTGATCGAGCTTTGAGCTAGTTTCGAACTCAAAATCTGAAATTCTCAATTTTTTTGAAATCTTCGAATTTCTGAAGATTCTGAAGGTCTACCATTACGGATTTTGGGATTCTGAATATTTGATAACCCGTCTATTTGGATTCATCTGGATCGATACATATCGATGAGCCGAGCTCTGGAATTCCAGCACGAGAATTGTGATTTTTACAAGAAAAATGACAATTTTCATCTCAAAATTTGGAAAAATCGCTACTGACAATTCAAAAGTTTCTCTTCCAACTTTCGGAGTTTTTGAGTGGAAATTCACATTCTGAACGCGTAAAAGGCGCGCCAGATTCTCCAATTTTTGGCCTCTTCCGAACGCGCCAAAGGCACACCAGATTCTCCTATTTTTGGACTCTTCCGAACGCGTCAAAGGCACGCCAGACTTCTCTCTCCATTTTCGGTTCTTCAATGCGCGCCAAAGGCACGCCAGACTCTTCTCCATTTTGTCTGTTCAGAACACGCCAAAGGCACGCCAGCCGTCTCTTTCCATTTTTGGTTCTTTAAATGCGTCAAAAGCACGCCAGCCTTCTCTCTCCACTTTGTCTATTCTAAACGCGTCAAAGGCACGCCAGACTCCTCCATTTTTGTCTGTTCAAAACGCGTCAAAGGCACGCCTTTCATGGAGTTTTTCCAGTTTTTGACTTTTCGAGAATTTCGAACCCCGTCAGAAGTCATTTCCATTCCCCATTTACTACCACTACACCCCCAACTACCAAGTAATGTGATCCTCCTTCACGTTCTTCTAGTGTTGTGTATGTGTATGTCAGAAGAATTGTCTTCTTCTCGACGACCCCCCTTGTCGCCCCGGCACTCCGGGACGAGAACGACGGCTAAAACAACAAAAACATGCTCTCTGTTTGTTATTGTTTTTTTGAATTCTTTCAGTCCCGAATGACTTGAAAACAACGACGTTTTGAGAATCTGTGTCTGCAGATTCCGAATTTTGGGGAAAAAAGTGCATTTGGAGAGGCGGAGGCAGTCGTAAAACTCGCTCTCTCTCAGCTGTTTCGAGCGAGAGAGAGAGTGTGTGAGACGAAGAGACGCAGAGTGGGTGAGGCGAGTGAAATCGCAACATTTGCTTCTTGTCTTCTCAACACTTCCGCCGGGTCCATATTAATCAGGAATAATGGGGCGAATCGCTGCTCGGCGAGTCGAGCCCCCGGCTCTTTTCTCTGATAATTGAGAAATTCTCAATCGAGACGTGTTGTCAGCTGGTTTTTTCTGTATCGCATTGGTGATAAGAAGAAAATTTTTGCTTTTTGGTTTTTAGTGCACTCACCACTAACAGCTTATAAACTATATAAGAGCTAATGCTCTAAACGCGTCAAAGGCACGCCAGATTCCTTCATTTTTGTCTGTTCTGAACGCGTCAAAGGCACGCCAGACTGAAAACTTGGGATTTTGAACTTTTTACCAGTTTTAAGCCTGAAAATCTAATAAATTTTTGACAAATCCGGATTTTTATGAGATTTTGGGCCAAAAACCTCATTTTTAGAGCTGAAAATTGGATTTTCTCCGGTTTTCTGGGGTCTAAACGCGTCAAAGGCACGCCAGGCGCTTCTCCATTTTGTGTGTTCTGGTGTTCTGAACGCGTCAAAGGCACGCCAGACTCCTCCATTTTTGTCTTTTTAAAACACGTCAAAGGCACGCCAGGCGCTTCTCCATTTTTGTGTGATCTGAACGCGTCAAGGGCACGCCAGCCGCCTCTTAATTTTGTCTGTTCTGAACGCGTTAAAGGCACGCCAGACTCCATTTTTGTACTTTTTCTCTGAGTTTCTCTATTTCGATAGAGCGCGGTTGCAAAACAAAACCCCTAAAACTGAAATTTTCAAATTCTCTCTGTTTTCCAGAGCCTGTACAGTGGCGAAAACGGTGTCACCATCGGCAGTGGACTCTCCAACAGCTCCAACAACGGATTCAACCTCACGCCTTCTGAATCCTCACCACCGACGATCGAGTCGCTTTTGGAGCCGTTCGGCATGCAAAGCAGCACCGCTGACTTTGCTGCCGCACTGGCACAGTTGACCGGACAAACGGTGCAACAGATGGATAGGTGAGTGATGTGGGAATTTGAGTTTTCAGCGATTTTTACTCAGTTTTTCTGAAAAGATCCAAAAAAAACTGATTTTTTATAGCTTTTTTCACTGAAAATCGATTTTTTCTGTCTGAAAACAGTTTTTAGGCTTAAAACTATCGTTTCAAGACTGAAAATTGCATTTTTCTCTCAAAAATACTTGAAAATAGCGGAAATTTTCCAGTTTTTCAGATAAGAATCACTCTTTTTTTTCTCAAAAACATGGATTTTCCATTAATTTTTATAGATTTTTAGCGCGTTTTCAATTTGAAAATATAGAGATTTCTGTATAGTTTTGACCGAAAAAAAGACGATTTTTTCCAAATTTTGCATCAAAAATTGGATTTTTTTCAGATTTTACTGGAAAAACTCGAAATAAAATGAAGAAATTCAATGTTTTTTCCTTAAAAAATTGTTTTTTTTTCACAGATTTCATGCTAAAATTGGACGAAAAACGTCAATTCTGGACAGTCAAAAAGTAATTTTTGACCAATTTTTTTTTGCAAAAATTTCAAAAAATCACCTTTTTTGGACTTTTTATCGCAAAAATCGTTTGAAAACAGCATTTTTTCATGTAAAAATCCAATAAAAATGGGTTTTTTCAATAAAAATCCTATTGAAAAAGCCATTTTTGAAGCCAAAATTCAGTGAAAATCAGTAAAAATTAGATAATTTTGTCCAATTTCAACCGGAAATGATAGTTTTTTTCTCAATTCTTTTCCAATTTGATCTTCTCAACAAAAAAGGGGGACTAATCAGTGAAAAGACAATCTCTTTTCCCTTTTTTCTTTACACTAGAACCCCCCCTTCTTGTCCTCCTACAGTACAAATGTACTTTACTCCTCTTCTTCCTCTTCCTCCCCATTCTCTATCTTTTCTTTTCTTTCAAAAAAAAAAAACGTTTTTTGCAGACAACACTCAACTACTCAGAGGCCTACGTCGTTCGCTGCCAGCTCTCTCTTCTCGTCATCAGAATTCGGGGCGAATCCTCTTGGAGCACCCGGCACACCGATTGGTAAGGGATTTTTGGGGATTTTGACCTGGTTTTTGCTCTAAACACCTATGTGAACCCTGAAAATGTGAAAAAATTGAGGAAAGCGGTTAGAAATGGCCTATAAAAGTGGTGACCGAAATTTTTCATTTCCTAGGCCACCACTTTTTTTTTTTGGGATTTTCTGTCATTTTGACCAGACTTGGTCTAAACCATCTTTTGGAACCCTAAAACTGAAAAATCTAGAAAAACTATAAAAATGCCATGGAAATGGCCTAAAATGCGATGGCCGAACTTTTGCATTTTCTAGCCCACTGTTTTTTTCTGGGATTTTCTGAATTTTTGACTGAGTTTTGGTTTAAAACATCTATTAGAACCCTAAAATTGTGGAAAAAATTGAGGAAAAACAGTGACAAATGGCCTAAAATATAAGGTGGCCGAACTTTTGCATTTCCTAGGCCACCACTTGTTTTTTTTGGGGATTTTCTTGGGTTTTTCACTGTTTTCAGCGGGATTTTGATCGTTTATCAAGTGAAACGCCAATAATGTGCGAAAAAAGGTGAAAAGTCATAGAAAATGACCTAAAAAAATGGCCTAAAATATATGGTGGCCGAACTTTTGCATTTCCTAGACCACCACTTGTTTTTTGGGATTTTTTGGGTTTTTGATGAGATTTTAGGTTTAAAACGCCTATTAAAACCCTAAAAAATGTGAAAATTGAGAAAAAACTATGAAAATGCCTAGGAAAGGGCCTAAAAATGAGGTGGCCGAACTTTATCCATTTTCTAGGCCACCACTTGTTTTTTTGGGGATTTTCTTGGTTTTTCACTGTTTTCAGCGGAATTTTGATCGTTTATCAGGTGAAACGCCAATAATGTGCGAAAAAAGGTGAAAAATCATAGAAAATGACCTAAAAATTGGCCTAAAAATGAGGTGGCCGAACTTTATCCATTTTCTAGGCCACCACTAGTTTTTGGGATTTTCTTGTTTTTTGACCTGATTTTTGGTTCTAAAACACCTATTCGAACCCTATTTTTGAGGAAAAACAGATAAAATTCATAGAAAATGGCCTGCCATGTGGTGGCCGAACTTTTGCATTTTCTAGGCCACCACTTGTTTTTTGGAATTTTCGGTGATTTTGACCAAATTTTCCGGTTTAAAACACCTATTAGAACCCTAAAACTGAGGAAAACCGGTAAAATTGCCTAGGAAATGGTCTAAAAATGCGGTGGCCGAACTTTTGCATTTCCTAGGCCAACTCTTGTTTTTGGGTTTTTTTGGTTTTTTGCGGATTTTTGGGTCTAAAACACCTTTTGGGACCTAAAAATGTGAAAAATTGAAGAAAAACGACAAAATCGACCTAAAAATGAGGTGGCCGAACTTTTGCATTTCCTCCACCACTCGAACTCAGCGTTTTCTGAACTTTTTGAGCCTTTTTATCTGCAAAAACGTGAAAATCATTGAAATTGAGTGGTGGCCGAGCTTTTACATTCCTTTTTGGCGGCCACCACTAAATTTTGAGGTTTTAAGCTGATGGCCGAACTTTTTCTCTTCCATTTCTCTCCATCTTCTTCAAATATCTTTTCCATATCCCATTTCTCGAAAAAATAAAGTTATAACCCAACCCATCCAATTCAATTTCTCCCACACATTTTTCTCATCTTTTCCTCTCCTCCATCCCCCTTCTGTAAGTCGCATGACACATATTTCGGCCTAAGAAGAAGAGGATTTCCTCCGAAAAACTTATCGAAGAGATTACTTTTTGACTCACTCGGAAATTTTCCATTTGTTTTGACAATTCTCTTTCTTTCTTTGAGTTGTAAAAGGCTGGAGGCAGGTGTCCCTCCTTCCCCCGCCTAGATTTGATATATTGTTACGGGCGGTCCCCCCAACATTGAGATTGGATATTTTTATTGTCTCCAGATGGCTCAGCGTTGATAGATTTTCATATTTTCCTTCGAAATTTGAAAATTTTCACGAAATGTAGAGTTTTCGGCGTTTTTAATGTGGAAATTTTGTTCAGGACCCGTCAAAGGCACCCCAGACTCCTCTATTTCTGTGTGTTCTAAACGCGTCAAAGGTACGCCAGTCTGGGGCTGTAAATCGAAAATTTTCCGGTTTTCTGGGGCTCTAGACGCGTCAAAGGCACGCCAGACTTCTCTTCATTTTTGTCTGTTAAAACGCGTAAAAGGCACCCCAGACTCCTCATTTTTGGCATGATCTAAACGCGTCAAACGCACGCCAGACTCTCCTCCTTTTCTATTTCTTATGAATGCGTCAAAGGCACGCCAGACTGGAAATCTGGAATTTTTTTTTCAATTTTTAGCTAAAAACCGCATTTTCTGAAAGCAGTTTTTTCAGTTTTCAAATCTGAAAATCAGATTTTATGAGATTGTGGGCCAAAAGCCTCTTTTTTTGAGCTGAAAATCGAAATTTCTCCTGTATTCAGGGCTCGAAAAAAAAGTTTTGTCTATTTTGAACGCGTCAAAGGTACGCCAGACTCCTCATTTTTGCCCGATCTAAAAGCGTCTGAGGCACCCCAGCCTCCTTTTCATTTCTGTTTCTTGTGAATGCGTCAAAGGCACGCCAGCCGTCTCTCTTCTGATCCCCCCTCATCTCATATAGTCAGTTTTCTCCCCTTCTTAATCCCATAGTGTTGCCCTTTTTACATTCTGGAGACCCCATTTTGAACTTTTAGTAGAGGGAAACTGAGAGACCACGCGATGCCTTTTGTTCTTTTCCTCCCTCGTCGACATCCTATTAGCACTAAATATGCATAAGATACACACATTCATGCCAAAGTATCTTTTATGTGTAGTTAGGAGACTGGCGGGGTGGGGGAGACCACTATTGTACTTTTGGAGAATTCTGGAGGATTCCGGAGAGTCGCGGTGGATTCTGATAGCTTCTGATAGCTTTTGGAGGTTTCTAGAGGCTTATATGAGATTCTGGAGACTTCTAGATGATCCTGGAGAGTCCTGAAGGATTCTGAAGTCCTTTTGAAGGTTTTGGCGGATTCTGAGAGATTCTGAAAGCTTCTAGTGGATTCTGATGGCTTCTGATGACTTCTGAAGAGTTCATAGTGATTCTGGAGACTTCTGAAGGCGTCTGAAGGTTTAAAGAATTTTTTATGGATTCTGATGGCTTCCGGACGATTTTGACAGATTCTGGACGCTTCAGAAGTCTTTTAGAAGGTTTTTACGGATCCTGAGAGATCCTGAAGGCTTCTAGAGGTTCCTGAAGGCTTTTAGAGGGTTCTGAGTGATTCTATGAGGTTTTGAGAGATTCTGAATCTTTTAAAAGCTTCCTAGTGATAGCAAAGAATCCTGAAGGATTCAGAAGAACTTTTGATCTTCTGACGGATTCCAAATTCCTGCACGCTTCCTCCCCTTCCCACAAAGAGAGAAAAGGAACTTTGTTATGTATATTTATATTAATGGTGTCACTTCTCCCCTCCCTCTCTCCTTATGATGTCTTCTTCTTCTTCTGGAGACGAAGGGGGACCGCCCGTTCATAAACAAGTGGGAGAAAAAGTTTTGACATCTTTTTCTTTTTCCCCTGCTCCCGGAGCTAAGAGCTCCGGGGTGTTCCTCTTTCTCACCAAGAGCCACACAGCTGAATAGTAGTTGTCATAAACACACAATTTATGGCGGGGCATCTTTTGGTTGGTTTTTTCGACAAAAAGTTGAAAAAGCGACTTTCAAGTCGACCGGTGGCCTAGAAAGTCACTGTTTCAAAAGTTAGGTCACCGGTCCTCATGGCCTAGCATTCCAGATTTGCGGTTTCTAGGCCGCCATTCACACTATTTCACTTGGTGGCCTAAAAACCATCATTTGAGAATGTTAGGCCACCAGTGAGATCTAAAGAATCGACTGGTGACCTAGAAACTTCTCAATCTGAGGAAAGTTAGGCCACCAACTTTTTTCTTCGGATTTTGCCGCGGCCTAACTTTCCAGTTTTGGAGGTTTCTAGGCCACAAAAATGCGGAAATGGTTGGTGGCCTAGAAACCTCTCAAAGTCAAAAGTTAGGCCACCACTATTTTGTGGCCTAGAAATCTCTTGGAAAGCTAGGCCACCGTTATGTGAAACTACTGAAAACGCGCTGAAGGTGCGCCAGCCTCTTCACGCGCCATTTCGTAGTATACTTCGCTAGATGGTATCTCTATGTATTCGTGATCATCACATGTCTGCCGGGTTTTCAAATTTCCGCTCCCCTAAGCTCCGCCCCCTTTTTCGTCCCCCCTCCCAGTTGAGAGAGTACTTGATGCTCTCTCTCTTCTCCCGAAAACAAGTAGTTTGTTCGTTTCTTTTTTATTCCAAAGAAAAGAACGACACAAATCGAATTTTGTTTTATTTGGGGGGAATGGGAGGGATTCATTTTCTTCTTTAGTTTCGGCGGCTCCGAACTTTTTCTTCTTTTTTTTAGTTTCTGGGCCACAGGAAAAGGCACATTTTTGAGGTTTTTGGACCTAGAAATCCTCCTTTTTTCAAATTTCCCGCTCATAATGGGAAAATATATTTGAAAACGCGTCAAAGACACGCCAGACTCCTCATTTTTTTCCATTCTGTACGCGCCAAAGACACGCCAGCGTCCTCGGTTTTTGGCATATTCTGAACGCGTCAAAGGTGCGCCAGACTGGACACTTGGGATTTTGAACGTTTTACCAGTTTTCAAGACTGAAAATCTAATTTTTCAACTAAAAGTTTTGAAAAATCCGGATTTTTATGAGATTTTGGCCCAAAAAACCTATTTTTAGAGCTTAAAATCGGATTTTCTACGGTTTTCTGGGCTTGAAACGCGTCAGAGGAACGCCAGACTCCTCTCCAGTTTCGTGTGTTCTGAACGCGTCCAAACCACGCCAGACTCCTACATTTCTGTTTCTCATGGATGCGTCAAAGGCACGCCAGACTTCTATTTTTGTCTGAAAAACCCAAATAATCGCATTTTCTTCCCATTTTCGAGTCTAAAAATCTGGGTTTTTGAGTTATTCTGACTCAAAAGTGTCTATTTTTCTATTTTTTAACCGAAAAATGTCAAAAATCAATATTTTTCGTCTAAAAATCTCAATTCTCTACTATTTAAATGGCGAAAATCCAATTTTTAAAGGATGGAGCGATCAGAACTCGCTTTTTTTTCCAATTTTTAGCCCTGAAAGTGACAAATTTTCCAATTTTTTACCTGAATAATTGCGATTTCTCACCGATTTGATGCAGAAAAATCTTGTTTTTTACAGTTTTTGTGTCTAAAATTAGCCTTTTTTAATTAGAAAACCCTCGAAAAATCGAATTTTCTATCAATTTTCAAGCCTAAAATCCTAATTTTTCCACTATTTTTTCTATTTCCAGGTTCCCAACAACAACAACAGCATCAAATGTCGATAGGACACAATCTCCTGGGCGGTGGCTCATCTCCATTCTCGACGCCACTCGGCACCCCAAATGGGGGTCCAGTCCCTCCACCGAAGAATCCGAAACTCTACAAAACGGAATTGTGTCGATCGTGGATGGATCACGGGCGGTGTAACTACGGAGAACGGTGTCAATACGCTCACGGAGAAGTGGAGAAACGTCCGGTGCCACGTCATCCGAAATACAAAACGGAGGCGTGTCAATCGTTCCATCAGAGTGGATATTGTCCATATGGCCCGAGGTGTCATTTCATTCATAAGTGAGTGTTTTGAAGAATTTCAGATTTTGGAGATTTTCAATTATTTTTTGCTGAAAAAATGGAAAGTTCTGACTGAAAATTTGTGAAAAACCGTGAAAAATAGTAGCTCGGCACAGTTCTTACAACCGCGCTCCACCGAAACTCAAGAAAATAGTGTGCGAAATTGAGAGACTCAGAGAAAAAGAGACACTTCGGTAGAGCGCGGTTGTGAAAACTGTGCTGAGCTAATAGACTTAAAAGTATATTTTTCACGATTTTTCAAGTTTTTTCATTCATAAGTGAGTTTTGGAATCGAGAATTTTGGAATTTTAGATGAAAAAATGGTGATTTTTGACATTTTATTCAAGCATAAAAGCCGAAAATTGACATTTTTGCCCTCTTTTGCTGAAAAACTGGAAAATTCTGACTGAAAATTTGTGAAAAATCGTGCAAAATAGACTTTATAAGTCTATTTTTCACGATTTTTCAAGTTTTTTCATTCGTAAATGAGTTTTAGAGAATTATGGAAAATTCTGGAATTTTAGATGAAAGAAAAACTGAAAATTCAGCTTAAAAAGTAGAAAACTCATAGATTTTCAGTCTGGCGTGCCTTTGACGCGTTTTCAAACCAAATTTTGCTTTTTTTTCATGTTTTCTGCTGAAAAAATGGAAAATTCTGACTGAAAAAAGTCAATTGTTCCCAAATTTTGAAGTTTTTTTTCATTCATAAGTGAGTTTTGGAATGATAGAAAATTCTGGAATTTTAGATGAAAAATGGTGATTTTTGACGGTAGAAACCCCAAAAATGCCGAAAAATGACATTTTTAGGCTTAAAAATTCGAATTTAACATTATTTTTTGCTGAAAAACTGGGAAATTCTGGAATTTTAGACTGAAATAAGCTGAAAATTCGTTATTTCAAGGGATCGAAAATCAAAAATGCTATTTTTTCGGCTTATAGTTCCCAGAGTTCCAGTCTGGCGTGCCTTTGACGCGTCCAGAATGAGCAAAAATGAAGTGAAGTCTGGCGTGTCGCTGACGCGTTTTCAAACCAATTTTTGCTTTTTTTCTTGTTTTTGCTGAAAACTGGACAATTCTGACTGAAAAATCTATTTTTCACGATTTTTAGATAAAAATTTATGAAAAATCGGCTAAATTACACTAAAATATACAGGAAATTACTTGATTTTTCAAGTTTTCCTTCGAAAAATTTTCGAATTTTCTATAAAAAACTGGGAAATATGACCTTTTAGGCTTAAAAACTCGAGTTTTATCGATTGAAAAAACGAAAAAACGCTAATTTTTCAACCATTTTTGCCATTTTTAACTGGATTCCGACTCAAGTTATATTCATCGTAAAATATCAAATTTTCCATATTTTGAGCTCAAATTTTGTCATTTTCAGCAATTTCAGAATCAGATTTCTCAGAAAATGCATCAAAATTTATCATGTTTTCCCCAAAATTCTCATTTCCAGTGAGCCACCAAGTCAATACGTGACACCAATCTCCACACCAGTCTCCCAACCGAATACTCCATCACTCTACGCTTCTCAATATCACAACGTCAATATGAAGACTCCATCATCACAGACGTCGTCAGGAGGACAATCGACTACTGTAGGAGGAGTGCCGAGCAACACAGTGCTCCAACGTGTCTACTCGCTGCCAAACGGGGGTTACGGTAGTGCCGGCGAGTCGCCGCCGTGTAGTTCGAACGATTCCGGCAGTGAATCGCCGAGCAATGGAAGCTTCTCGCCGGGGTTGGATCTTGATGATAATGGTAAGGGAATTTCCAGATTTTCAGTCGAAATTTGGGATTTTTGTCACGTTTTTTCGGTTAAAACCGCCCATAATAGGTCTAGGCTCGAGGCGGATGCAAATGCGCTCCACTGAACTCTAGGAAAATTTCAAAATTTTCAGTTTTGATCCAAAAATTGCGATTTTTGACCCGATTTTTCGGTCTAAACAGACGAAATCGGTCAGAAATTAAGTTGGATGCAAATCCGCTCCACCGAACTTTATGAAAATTTCAGAAAATTTTTCAAAAAGTTCAGTTTTAGCCGAAAATTTGTGATTTTTATCACGTTTTTTCGGTTGAAACCGCCCATAATAGGTATAGGCTCGAGACAGATGCAAGTGCGCTCCACTGAACTCTAGGAAAATTTCAAAATTTTCAGTTTTGATCCAAAAATTGCGATTTTTGACCCGATTTTTTGGTGTAAATAGCCCAAAATTGATCAGAAATCATGTTGAATGCAATCGCGCTCCACCGAACATCTCTAAAAAATTTGAATTTTCAGCCGAAATTTGTAGTTTTTGACCCGGTTTTTCGGTTTAAATAGCTCGAAATTGTTTAGAAACTTACTAGGATGGAAACGCGCTTCACCGAACTCCACAAAAATTTCAAGTTTAGCCAAAAATTCCAATTTTCGACCCATTTTATCTTGTTAAAACATCACAAAACAGGTCAGAAATTTACTATGATGCAATCGCGCTCCACCGAAATCGTCGAAATTTTCAAAATTCCGTCATTTCCAGGTCCGTTCTCCGCCGGATTCCTGTCCGCCTCACCACATCACAAACTCCAGAAGACGTCGACCCCTCAGGCTGCTCCACGTGTTCAAACGAATCGATTCTTATCGTACGATCAGTCGAACATGTAAGCAGATCGATTTTTTGATCTACAATTTGATCTACAATTGATTTTTTTTCCAGAAGCGACAATCAATTCAGTAATCTGCTGAATGACATTTGTCAGTGGAACATTGAGGACTCGTTGTCGACCACTTTTCCAGGTAAAAATACGAAAATTGAATTTCGAAGGGATGCAAATGCGCTCCATTGATAAACAAATCGTGTACTCCACGTGGACAAGATTTTTGTCGATTTTTACCGATTTTTTTCATTGTTTAGCACAAAAATTGAGTAAATCGATCAAAATAGTGATTTTAGTCGTGTACTCCACGAGGACAAGTCGTGTAGTCCGCGTGGACAAGAGCGGTTTTCGTTTTTGAGAGGTTTTTCGTGGTTTTTCCTAGTTTTCAGAACCGAAATTTGAAAAAATAAGCCGAAAAATATGATTTCACTGTAAGAACTTGTCGAAAAACTCCAATATTCACGAAATTTCAAATCCCACTTGTCCACGAGAAGTACACGGAGCTCTCGCTTGATTTGTCGTGTAGTCCACGTGAACAAGATGGTTTATAGCCTTTGATTGATTTTACTTGAGTTTTAGTGGTTTTTAGTCGATTTTTAGAAGCGAAATTTGAAAAACCAGCCTAGAAACATGATTTTACAGTAAAAACTGTGTAGAAACACTTATTTTCACGATTTTCGAAAAAAAATTAAAAAGTTCAAATCCTACTTGTCCACGAGAAGTACACAGAGCTCTCGGTGGGGCGCGATTGCAACATGCGTCGTTTTTTTCTCAATAACAACTTCTTTCCGAAAACGTGTATTTTTCAGGAAAGAAAATCGAAAAATTGTGAAAATTGGTGTTTTTCAACCAATTTTCATAAGTTTTTCACAATTTTTACTGTAAAATCTTGATTTTTTGAAATTTATCTGAAATTTTACACCAAAAATTTCCAGGATTCCTAACCTCCAAATGGTCGACGACGCCAGCCGACGAGACGCCAGTGGCCACCACCCCGGCGGTCACCAGTACACCCGGTCGTCTACCGGTCTTCGCTCAGCTCAGTAACCCGCAATAAGGCGGCGGAGGGCTTATAAGAGAGAACCGTCCATTTTCAGGGATATCTTCAAAAGGTTCTATGATTTATATATATAATATGTCATCTTTTTAATTAATAACCTTTTTAAATTCTGTTGTTATGTTTCTTTGAAACACTTTTTTTTCCATTTTTGAAATAATTTTTTCCATCTTTTACCATCTATGTATAGTCAGCACTCCTCCTCATTCAAAATGTACCCCCCGCTAGTTGACACTCCTAATTACCAATTATCCAATTAAACCCAAAATGTCCTTCCCTTCAGAAATCCAGATTACTCAAATTGTACCTATGTAACTTATATGCGTAATTGTACAATAAGCTCCGCCCCCTTTTTTTCAGATCTAACTTATTTGATTTGTGAAATCTGCATGCATGTATTTGTACATCTTTTCTACCATCCCATCATCACCGCTAGCGTTTTTGTGTCGTACAGTCCAACTACAAATGTCTAATTTATTCCCACCACCCGATTCTTTCAACAATTTTCAAATTCTCGTCAACTAGCTGTCAAACTACATTTTGTCTCTAATTAAGTGCAAATTACCACTACACTAATTATTCTTATTTTCACACTGCTTTTTTTCCCTAATGCATTTCCCCGCTAGAAACTATAGTCCGAGTAGATATTTCCTTCCCACCCATCCGTGCCTCCAGTACCATCATCTATTTCTTGTCTTTATCATGAGAAAACCCGGTTCCACTGCTGCTGCTGCCCCAACCCAATTTATAATGCACACTATGCTTTTTCTTATATTATATACCCTTTGTCATTTCTTCATGTTCTTTCTTTTCATGTCTTCTCACCACCCAACAATTTCGTTTCGCATAACTTTATATTTTAATAAAGTTCACATTTGTCAACCCCGTCTTTCTTTAAATGACACTGCTCTAGAAACTTATTTTGGATGTTCCAATTCTTAGACCATTATGCTAATACAAAAGACTCCACATGTTGATAGCTACAATTTTTGCCCAGATCATTATCTGACAATGTCTAGCAATGTTTGGACCTCCCACTCTAGACATACGACTGTCCTTGACCTATATACCGATGCAATGGATAATGGTCCTCTCTCTCCCCTCTACCAACAATTGTAATAGGTTGCCTGGCTAAATCTCTTATTCTAAACGTTTCTTTTTCCTCCCTCTCCCAAAGACAAGTACTTCTTCAATATTTCTTTTTCAGAATGACTATCTTTACTGAAATGCAAACGAAATATCCGCCCTCACGATATCAATTACTTCTGGATGCTTCCAGATCGGAAGATCCTTCATTTTCCTTGAAAAATCTCAAAGAGTTGATAAGAAATAGTCAAGAACAAGATGGAGAAGAAGTGACTGTTGGTCAAGTCCGAGAACATCTGAGAATGGAAGAGTGGGTTGATATGGAAAAACGATGGGTGGAGGGACAACTATACTGTTATAAATCAGATGAAAACTATTCGGTGGGTGTATTTTTCCTTTTATTTTTATACTGGGCTAGCTCACTAGATTTGTGCGGAAGTGAAATCATTTTCAACAGTTTGAAATTGGCGGCAATAATACAAAATTAATTAGTTGTACCTTCAAGCATAACAACACCAACACCCTTATGGTACCAGTGGACTTGAAAATGCAGATGAATTAGACACAGGGAAGTCGGAGGGATTTTTATGCTCGATGGGTAATTCTACCTTCAATACAACTAAAAACCTTTGTATTATTGCTGTCAGTTGTATACTGTCGAAACAAATCTCATACTATTAACGTTTCAGTTCAAAACCAAACGTGTCGTTTTCTGCGGCTGCTTCTTATTCGGACTCATTTGTTGTCAATTGGCTTACAATTTGTATTTTTACCAGGAGGTACCAGTAATAATAAGATGTGCATTTATAGCCATCCTCTTTTGTTCAGCGCAGTTTGTCATTGGGTTTTCGACCATGTAAGTTCGAAATGGATATATGTAGATTTGAAGTGAATGTTCATGAGTTTCAGGCAAAGCGATGACTGGCCCAACCCACCGTACAAAGATAGCTATAATTCTATAAATGTGTCAAGCCTGAAACAGCGCCAACTTGAACTCATCGATTGCTACCTGAATGAAGTGTTACCGATGGAAGCGGAAATTCCAGCTCTCCGTTATCGACATGACGTTTTGAGAATGATCTTTGTCGGAGAATGGGTCTTTTATGCTTTCTTCCGCGTTTGCTATTCAATGTATCATCTGTCAAACAACTGGTGCGACGAGGAGATTCGAGGAATTAACGGTATAGACAGTGCGAACTCTATAGCCGTGTTTTTGTCTCTCGGTATGTGGCTCATCTGCTCGTACTTCTTGAAATTGGCTAGGTTTCCTGGTAAACACACAAAAGTTGAAGTGGAAAACTTTTAACGGATAATTGATTTCTAATTTTACGATTGTTTAATCACCTTCTATTTAAAGAAAAATTCGATTTTCATAATTATCTTTCATTAAATTCAAACTGATATGAGTGGAAAGCAGACGGTGTTGACCGTGGAGCAGTCCACTTCTGAGTTGGTGGCCGCTTTCAATAAGTTGGATAACTCAGAGGATATTATCGCAGGGATCTCACTCTATTCAAGTTCTAAATTACCTCCTTGGTTACTGTATATTTGTCCGCATTAATAAAACATTGAACACATTACGCGTGTCTAGATTTTCAGATCTAACAGTTGAAACTACAAAAAAAAAGAATGATGCAAACGAGCTCTATCGCGAAGGGTCCTTTACCACCGCATGTCGATTTGAACGGTCCACCTTATTCTCGTTATTTGCGTTGCTCGGAGAAAACAGTTGCTTTTTTTTCTCGTCTGCCACTTATTCAATCGATGGCAAGCATTTAGTATTCTTTTGAACCAGTTTCAATGAAAAGGGTTCTAATTCTCGTACCTTCAACTAGATTTTTGGACAATAATGTTCATAATTTTTGTGTTTTTCCAAAACTAAATAAATCTTGCGGAACATCTTTAAACATTACCACCAAATAAATCTGTAACATATGTTTTGACCAAATAACCACGTGCTGTACATGGTTAGCCCCATTATGCGATTAACTCCTCCTGCAACTCCTGTGCATCTCATTTCCTAGACAGTACCACTAGTAGATTCTGGTTGGACCACCCGAGACGAGTGACCTTGACCTATGTACACCGACGCAATGGTCCGAATGGTCCTCCTCCTATTTGCCGTCCTTCCCCCCTACCAACAATTGTCTAGCTTCTCTGCACTCTCCCACTCTCTTAGCGTTTCTTTTTCATCCTTCCGTCGAAGACAAGTCCCCTCAGAAATTCCTTTTTCAGAATGACTATAATAACTGATATGCAAACAAAATATCCGCTCTCGACATATCAACAACTTGTGGAAGCTTCCTACTCAGAAGATCCTTCATTTTCCTTGAAACAGCTCAAAGAGTCGATAAGAAGTAGTCAACAAAATGGAGATAAAGTGACTCTTGGTCAATTTCAAGAACATCTGAAAATGGAAGATTTTGTTGATGAGGAAAAGCGATGGGTAGAGGGACAACTGTATTCTTTTAAATCAGATGAATACTTTTCGGTGAGTATGTAATTGGAAACCTTATTAGCTCTTAAAACGCAATATTTAAAGCTGAAAAGTATACCAAAATGTAGATCTCAGAGAGTTTTTTGTCTGTGATCTACTACGGGCCGGGTGTCTGTTCATTAATGTGCCGAGGACAAGGATAAAGTGAAAACGCTATTAATGTTTCAGTTCAAAACCAAACGTGTCGTTTTCTGCGGCTGCTTCTTATTCGGACTCATTTGTTGTCAATTGGCTTACAATTTGTATTTTGACCTGGAGGTACCAGTAATAATAAGATGTGCATTTATAGCCATCCTCTTTTGTTCACCGCAGTTTGTCATTAGGTTTTCGACTATGTAAGTTTGAAATGGAAATATGTAGATTTGAAGTGAATATTGATGAGTTTCAGGGGAGGAGGCGGCCGCGGTGACAGGTCCAACCCACTGTACAAAGAGAACTATAATTCGATAAGTGTGTCAAGCCTGAAACAACGCCAACTTGAACTCATAGATTGCTACCTGAATCAAGTGTTACCGATGAATGCGGAAATTCCAGCTCTCCGTTATCGACATGACGTTTTGAGAATGATCTTTGTCGGAGAATGGGTCTTTTATGCTTTCTTCCGCGTTTGCTATTCAATGTATCATCTGTCAAACAACTGGTGCGACGAGGAGCTTCGAGGAATTAACGGTATAGACGGTGCGAACTCTATAGCCGTGTTTATGTTTTTCGGTCTGTGGCTCATCTTCTGGTATTTCTCAAAATTGGCTAGGGCTCCTGGTAAACACACAAAGCAAACTGACTGTGGAGCAATCCACTTCTGAGTTGGTGGCCGCTTTCAATAAGTTGGATAACTCACACAATGCAGCATCTTATCGCAGAGATCTCACTCCATTCAAGTTCTAAATTACATCCCCCATGGTTACTGTATATTTGTCACGAATTAATAAAACATTGAATCCATTTTGTGCGTCTAAGTTTTCAGATCTAACAGTTGAAACTACAATAAGAAAAAATGAAGCAAACGCGCTCTATCGCAAAGGGTCTTTTAGCACCACATGCCGATATGAACGGTCCTCCTCATTCTCGTTATTTGCGTTGCTCAGAGAAGACAGTTGCCTTTTTTCTCGTCTGCCACTTATTCAATCGATGGCAGTCATTTTTTGTACCAATTCCAATGGGAAGGATTCATTGTACTAATTCATCATCGTTTGCACCTTTAACTAGGTTTTTGGACAATAATTTTCATAATTTTCGAATTTTTCGAAAAAAACAAAAATAATTGTGAAACATGATATAATCATTATCAAATATAGGCGATAATACTTTTGGGCGGTACTATACATAGTTAGCCCCATTATGTGAATTAGGAGCTAGATGAGCTAGATTCTAGATAATTTCCTAGACAGTGACGCTAGTAGATTTCGGTTACACCACCCGAGACAGTTGACCTTGACCTATGCACACCGACGCAATGGTCCGAATGGTCCTCCTCCTATTCGCCGTCCTTCCCCCCTACCAACAATTGTCTAGCTTCTCTGCACTCTCCCACTCTCTTAACGTTTCTTTTTCATCCTTCCCTCGAAGACAAGTCCCCTCAAAAATTCCATTTTCAGAATGACTATAATAACCGGCATGCAAAGAAAATATCCGCCCTCGATATATCAACAACTTGTGAAAGCTTCCTACTCAGAAGATCCTTCATTTTCCTTGAAAAATCTCAAAGATTCGATAAAAAATAGTCAAGAACAAGATGGAGGAGAAGTGACTATTGGCCAAGTCCAAGAACATTTGAAAATGGAAAATTTTGTTGATGCGGAAAAGCGATCAGTGGAGGGACAACTATACCGTTATAAATCAGATGAAAACTTTTCGGTGAGTATGTAATTGGAAACCTTATTAGCTCTTAAAACGCAATATTTAAAGCTGAAAAGTATACCAAAGTGTAGATCTCAGAGAGTTTTTTGTCTGTGATCTACTACGGGCCGGGTGTCTGCAAACCGGTCCAGGATTTATTAACGATTTGGCCCGGTTCGCAAGCATGATTCTTCACTACTAATCAATTCAAAACTATACCATAAATCTTTCAGTTCAAAATCAAACTTGCTATTTTCTACGCCTTTATCATATTCGGAGTCATTTGTTGTCAATTGGTTTACAATTTGTGCCTTGGCCAGGAGCTATCACTAACAACTAGAGCTTTATTAACGTTTGCTTTTCCGTTTTTTGGCACTTTGCTTTTAATTATGTGAGTGTGGAATGGAAATATGTAGAAATGAAGTGAATTTTTTTCAGGAAAACACCCAGCCAGGGTAATTGGAACCCACTGTACAACAAGGGCTATAATGCTATAAATGCGTCAAACCTGAAACAACGCCAACTTGAACTCATCGATGGCTACCTGAATGAAGTTTTACCTTTGAAAGCGGAAATCCCAGCGAGCCGTTATCGACATGACGTTTTGGTAGGGTCTATAACGTCTTGAGTTCTTATAACTATTATCGATTACAGGCAATGGTTTCTGTTGGAGAATGGATGTTTTATTTTCTGTTCCGTGTTTGCTATTCAATCTGTCGTCTGCCAAACAACTGGTCCAACGAGGAGATTCGAGGAATTGAAACTTTGGACATTTTAATCTCTTCAACCGCAATTTCGGCTTTCAGTGGGGTGTTCTTATACTATTGGCATTCTTCGAAGTTGGCTAAACATGATTAAAAATATCACTAAATTCAAACTGGTGTAACTTTCTTCGTTTTTATCGTCTAAAAGATCTATAAATAGACGTCGAATCCTCATGTCTTCAGTTTTCCACTGATATTTTTTCATTCATTATTGTTTTCTACTCAATTTGTTGTGTATGAATATATATCTGGATAAATTTTTCGTCAATTTGCGTTTTGAAATGCAATTTTCTTCACGGTTTTTAGGCAGAATAATAATTATTTTACATCTAGCTGGAACTTTTCAGATATTCTAAGGCCAAATCTAAACTTATCTCCTTTCAAAATATGAATGTTCTCTAGAGAATTACAAACAATCAATTAGTGAAAATTCGCAAACCTGGCCGACGCGTAACTCGCTTCAAACTTAATTTTACGAGCTGGTAAATATACAAAAATGTAGATCTCAACGAGTTCTATAGCTGTGGCCTACGACGGGTCGGCTCTACCGTTTGGTATATTTTTCTGCTCAAAAGATTACGTTACAAGAGAGTTACGGGTCAACCAGTTTCATGGAATAATTACAGTAATTTTCATTTTTTTTACTAGGGACGGTCCCCGAGTGACCGTGTAGAAATGGGACGTGACATATGTATATCATTGAAAAGCTGAGAATACGCTAATTCCAAATAAATATTCAGTTGCCGGTGGCAAGGTACCCCCGTAACCCTGTAGTTCTCCGAGTCATCACATTAAATACGCAACGACACTCCGCCAAAAGCTCACGCGCCTACCGTAACCTCAGCGCGTCAGTTCACGTGGACACGTGTACGCCACGTGGCAAAAGTAATTTCTGAAGTCGGTTGGCTTTCAGAGTTAGTTCTGGTTTTAGCGTTGGTTGTTTTGCTTGGTTTCGTAAGTTTACGCTCTCTTATTATAAGTTCTTGCAATAAAGTATATTTATTGTGAGAAACTGTGTTAATTGTCGTCTTATTTTATCCGGAACCTATCACCCCGTATTTATACGCGGGCAACTTGGGGGCCGAACCGTCGTTTTTGATTATTCGTGTTTCTTAGTAAAGCTTTGAATTTATCGTTTGGGCGAGTATAAAACCCAGTCGATTTCGAAGTTTTGCGGAATAAGAATTTTGGTAAAATTTGGATAAATTTTACGGAAATTTGCGAATCTTGAATAATTTTCGTCGATTGGATAATCAACGAATAGTAAACAGTTTTTGAATAAAAACTTAGTTTACGGACAACAACGCAGAAGATGAGCGACAAAACATCGTCGAAGCAGTCAACGTGGAAACTGGACGACGATCGAATGATTGTTGTGGAAACTCAAATGAGCGTGAAGGAGAGAAGAAAGAAAGTGAAGAGGTTCACTAAACTTATCGCTAGCAGCGTCAAAGTGGAAGACGAAACAAGGTTGCAACTCGGGGAGTTGGCAGCAAAATGCAGCGAACAGGAGGCGGATGCGATTCTGGAGCCGATGAGAGTTTTCCACAGAGAGTTGTGGGAAAAGTTCGAAGAAATCGGAGGAGATGAATGGCCGCGATCGGTGATTCGAGTTATGAGAGAGTTCAAGCTCGAATCGGTGGAAGAGTTGAGAGAGGCGTGTGCGAAAGCAGCGGAAGAAGAGGAAGCGGAATGGTCCGCTGGAAAAGTAAATCTGGAATTGCAGCAAGTGCAATACGAGATGAAAGTGTTGACGAAGTGCTGGAATGAAGAAAAGGAGATGCTCAGGGAGCAAATCCGGAAAATCCAGAGGGAAAAGGAGGTGGCTGAGGCGCAGGCCAGTAGGCTGGAGAAGGCGCTGAAGCAACAGAGGAAGACGTTGGAGCTGGAGGAACGCAAGCCGAAGGGCTTGTGGGATGAAGTTCAGGGGAGCAGAAGCTGGTATGAGAAGGTGGTAAATTGGGACTCCGAGAGCACCAATGAGGGACACAGGAAGAAAGGAGGAGAAGACACGTTTAGCAGGAAAACTTTGAGTCGGTCAGGATATAGCGAAGTCAGCGAAATGGTGCAGTGTATGAACAGGATGTTGAAGTCTTCAGCGTTGCCGGAACCAAAAACGTTTGATGGAACAGGCGAGTTCAAGGAGTTCAAACGGGCATTCTTGTTGAAGTACAACCATGTGACAGAGAGTGATGACGAGCTGGTCGCAATCTTGGAGGAGAAGTTTTTGAAAGGGGCGGCCAAGTCACTGTTCAAAACGTTGCCAAAAAGATACGAAAGATCAATACAGTCGCTGTTCGAGGAGTTTGAACACAAGCTTAGAAAGCGACAAGGAGATAGCAAGATCGAAGCGCTGAACGAGTTTGAAGGGCTGGAGAAGAGGTCGGACCAGAAGATGTGGGAGTATCTCGTGGAGGTAGAGAAGTGGTCAAGGATGGCGTTCCCGGAGGTGAAGCAGGAGACGTTGTCTCAGATGAGGACAACAAAGCTGATGAAAGCGGCACGCGCAGATGAGACGTTGCACAAAATGCTCATAATGAAGCGTTTCGAGTTATCGTTGGAAGAACAGTACGATCATCTGAAAGATATCGTGTTGCAACAAGAAAACGAACAGCGTCGTGGAAACAGCCAGAAGAGTGGAAGTTTTGAAGGCTGGAAGGAGCGTCAATGCTCACCGAAGCCAGTGCAAAGTGTAGAAGTGAGAGGAAACGGAGAAGGAGTAGGCATAGTAGCTGTGGAGACGGTGAAGATGATGGGACAAGAGCGGAAAATGGTGATTGACAGTGGAGCCGCGGTGTCGGTGATGTCAACTGGTGCATGGGATGGACTGAAGAAAGGTTGCCGAAATTGGGTGGACGTGGTGAAAAGGTCCAGGAAACCAAGCTTCGAAGTGATCGATACTTCGAAAAAGAAGATGCGTATCATTGAGCAAATCGAAGTACCGATTCAAGTGAGAAAGAGGAAGGCGGAAGTAGTTTTTCAGCTCGTGGAGAACGATGCTGAAATAATGCTGCTTGGAACGAACGCATTCGAAAGTATTGGAGTTTCGGTGGAGTGGAAACAGGAAAGAACGAAGGTGCAACAGAAGAAGGGAAGGAGAGATGCGACGAAAAAGGAGAAGAGTAAGGGAATTGCTGTGGATACAGTGACGGAGGAGAAAGAAGAAGGGATGAAGCCAAAGAAGACGGTGATTAGAGAATCGAAGATTCTCATAACTCCGAGAATTGGCGTGAAAGGAAAATCCATCTTTGAGTATCGAAAGAGTGCGCTGAACACGTGGAAGGATAAATTCGATTTTGCGAATGTAGAATCGATAGTATTCTTGGTAAATCTCACGGAGGACGAGGAGACGAACCAAAAGTTGGGTGATTTGGTGCGAAAGCTAGCCGAGGAAGTGAAAGAGATCACGATCATTCCATACAAAATGGATTGTGCAAAATCGGGATTGGTGGAAAGTTGGAAACGGAGTTGGATAACTGCCGGTCATGTGAAGTGGAGCGATTCGTCTGCGAGTGCGGGCGGGAAGTTCAAAACGTGGGAACAACTGCTGGAGTTCCTGGAGGCGAGAACGACAGAGAATGTGGTGGTGGCCCAACTGAGAAAGGAGTCGGTGACTTCGGAGCCACGGACAAAGGAGAACAAATGGAGTCATCAATGATGTCATCTTGAGGGACAATCCAAATTGTTAATTAAGTATTTTGTTGTTTTAGTAGTAGTGTAAAATTATGGTAGCATTTTGCATTCAGGTCTCCTAAAGACAAATTTTTGTTTATTTTGATGTTAGGGTGGTGTGACTGAGTTTAGGCTAGGTGGTGTGAGATAAGGGGAGAAGAATGTAAGTCGTATCTGTGACAGTACTCGAACCGGTCGGGGTCCGGTTTCTGTAAAGGGGGGGAAGTTGCCGGTGGCAAGGTACCCCCGTAACCCTGTAGTTCTCCGAGTCATCACATTAAATACGCAACGACACTCCGCCAAAAGCTCACGCGCCTACCGTAACCTCAGCGCGTCAGTTCACGTGGACACGTGTACGCCACGTGGCAAAAGTAATTTCTGAAGTCGGTTGGCTTTCAGAGTTAGTTCTGGTTTTAGCGTTGGTTGTTTTGCTTGGTTTCGTAAGTTTACGCTCTCTTATTATAAGTTCTTGCAATAAAGTATATTTATTGTGAGAAACTGTGTTAATTGTCGTCTTATTTTATCCGGAACCTATCACCCCGTATTTATACGCGGGCAACTATTCAGTTTTGGCCCTCGAGTTCTGGTTTTTGAGAAATATCGACGTCAAAGTTGATAACTTTACTGACGTATGACAAGTTCCAAACTTTGACCTCATTTTTCTCGAATACCAGAACTCGAGGGTCAAAACTGAGTCGTTTTTTTGAAATCAGCGTTTTCTCAGCTTTTCAATAATATAGGTCACGTCCCATAACTCCACGAGATTCCCTAGCAAGTCTGAAAGTACAAATTACTGTCACGGTTCCATGAAGCTTCCCTAGATAGAACAGTCTAGTTTGGAGAAAGTCAGCAACCCTAACAATAAGAAACTTTTCACATTTAGATACCTAGACCTAAAAACGACATGAAATCATGAGAAAAACGAGAAAATGGGCGGAGAGATGGAAGTACGTGAGATCAAACAGTTCTCAATGTAAAAGAAAGCACGTATAGCACACCAGGTTACGGTAACTTATACGATATCAAATTACTACTCGTAAATGAAATAATGAACAAATTCTTATTACTATTCCTGCCAATCACTTCAGAAATAAATAATCAAACCCAGCAAAACAAGGCCAAAAAGGTATTGAGAATGATGTCATTTCTAATTTTTCAACTTTTCGTCAATGATTTGTTTGAAGAAAATGATTTCATCGTGGTCGCCCCCAGTCCATCTGTGTTTGATCTTGACGTCAACAAGATGGGTGTATTGGAGAAAAAGAAATGGAAAAGAATAGGAAGGAGGGAGGAGGGTACTGTCATTTCTGTCTGCTACTAGTGTATCTCTGAATCAATTTGCATGCTGATAGCGCTTTTATTACTTTTCCTTCTTGTACCAGTCAGTGACAGTGTCCCCACTGTCACTTATCATGCGTGAGTTTAGAGATATGGATTAGGGCTAAAAAGGAGTTTATACATATTTAAATTTATGTGAATTAGGTAGATCAATTCTAGATCTTCATTTTTGTAGTTGACAACTTTTTGATTGGACTGCACGCTGAGAAGATATAGAGCTTGGTAGTACGGTAGTAATCTTTCCGTACAAATTATTTAAAAGCGCGTCACGGCTGGCTAGCTGACTAGATATTCAAACTGTTAAAAATGTATATTGAATGAGTAGATCAAATCTAGATCTTCATTTTTGTAGTTGACAACTTTTTTGTGGAAGAACACCCTAGAGAGATACGGTAGGTTGAAGTTAGGATTTGAAAAAAAATTCAAATAGGTTTTTTTTCAACTTTTCTAGAAATTTTTTTCAAAGAATGCTACATAGTTTATATTTTTACTTTACAATTAGATTTTTTACTATTTTATTCCAACAAAAAACTTACCCAGTAAATAAACACCGTATTCCAGATCGGTCCGAAGTCGAAAAAACCCATTTTATAAAAAATTGAAAACTCTGAACTTCTACAAATAATAAAAAGATTATTTTGTGAACAATTTATATGATAAGATAGCTGAAGACGTGAGGAATCTATTTTTGAAATTTTTCTACCATGAAAACCCACTGAGATACAAGACCCTCACGTCTTCAGCTTTCTATTAATATTAGGTTTTTTTAGAAATCTGAAAATTGGTTCATTTTTAGCCGCAATTTTGGAGACAAGCTTTGAGGCGGTGAATTTGTGGTCTTTGACTCACTTTGTACTAGATGTTCCACGTAGCGTATGTACATGAATGCTACATTTTTGAATAGCTGAAGACGTGAGGATTCAGAATCTATTTTCAAAGTTTTTCTAGTATCAGATTGAACCGAGATACAAGGCTCTTTATCAGGCAGTAGATTTTTTCAGTTTGTTTTTTTTTCTCACTAAAAACTAAAACCCTTGTATCTCAGCGTGTTTTAACGCTAGACAAATTCTGAAAAGAGATTCAGAATCCTCACGTCTTCAGCTTTCCATTTATACCACATTTTCCAGTGACATCACCACCAACTTCTACACTCGATTCGTCAAAACTGTCTACACGGAGGATATGAATAATTTTGATGTTAAAGAAGAGAAGAAGTACAAAAAGTACATAATTCATCCGGATGACCCAATTGAATTTGAAAAATATAAATACTATTGGAATGAGTCACATCCAGAACTGAAAGGATTCATGAATGTCTGTGAGTATCGGATCAGTTGGATGATTGACTTGAAGGAACTTTATGAGGTATAGATCTTGCAGATCAAATCATAAATTAATAACTGCAAATTTCAGACCTATGCCCCAGACGGATCTAAAATCAAATCTTTGTACTATCGATGCCACTTTGCGCAGTCGTGTATGGGATTGGAGTGCCGGGTGGATAGTCGGCTATTCGTTCCTCCAATGTGAGTTTTTTGATTGTTAGACTTTGCTAGTGTGCTGTAAAGCTACCAAAAATCCAAAAGTTAAAATTTTATATTGGGTGTGAAGAGCAAGTCTGGCTCTCTGTTTTTGTAGTTAACAATTTTCTGATAGCACTCATAGCTTCGGGATATAAGCGGTTAAAGATAGGTACCTTAAACATAGAGAAAAAGAGGTGCAGAGAAACGAGAGCGTCTGACTTCTCTGCGTCTCTCCTATGAACTTTGTAATACGCTAGCTTTGACGCCGCATATTTCAAAAGCGTGAATAGCTATCAAAAAGTTGTCAACTCTAAAAATATAGAGCTAGGTTTCATTTCTATTTTTGTAGTTGACAACTTTTCGATAGCTCTGAACGCTATTGAGATATGAGCGTTTAAAGATAAGTACCTGTAGGAGGAGACGCAGAGAAGCGAGAGCGTCTGATTTCTCTGCGTCTCCCATCCTAACGCTATCTTTGAAGCCGCATATCTCAATAGCGTGAATAGCTATCAAAAAGTTGTGAACTACAAAATTGTAGAGCTAAATTTGATTTCTATTTTTGTAATTGACAACTTTTTGATAGCTCCACCCACTCAAAAGATAAACCCTCTTGAAGATAGGTACCTTGAATTAGAGACGCAGAGAAACGAGAGCGTCTGCCTTCTCCGCGTCTCTTCTTCTAACGCTAACTTTGAAGCCGTGTATCTCAAAAGCGTGAACAGCTATCCAAAAGTTCTCAACTACAAAAATAAAGGTCCCTATTTCAGCTTCCTTACCGTCTTCATCACAATCTTCTGGCTATTCAAAAAGATGTTATGGAGAGATATGAAGCGAGTCGAGCGGATTCAACGGGAAGCCCGTCTCGCTGAAGACCAGGGCACCGTACGTGTCGAGGATGGCCCCCCGTCCTACAACGCCGTCTTCTCCCTGGTCCCACCCTCCTACGAATCTGTTATGTTGGGAAAAGTGACGTATTCTGTATCTTCTTTTGCATCTGAATCTGTTTCTACATCGTAGAGAATGTTTAGAGAGCTTGATCTGTTATTACGGGTTTCTATGTACATGTTACAATTCAGGGATTATAAAATAGGAAACATTTGAACCTGTGGTTAGACACGCGACGCGTCCGCATCGCGCCATAGTAAACAATTTACGAAAAAAAGACTGTCAGACAGTGTTTTTTTTTTAGTTATCACACATTCTGTGATTTATGATTGTGGTGATAAAGAACCTGAAGAACGGAATAGTCAAAATGATGTTTAGATTTTGGATTTTGAACCGGTGTATCTCGGTTCATTTTAACACCTGAAAAATTCTGAAAACAGATTCAGAATCCTCATATTTTCAGCTTTTCAGAAATACCGCACATGGAGTTAGACAACATTCAGAAGACATCCGGACAACAGGACAACAGATAGACTCCGAAAATTTGAACAGATATAACGACGTAACTAAAAAGAAACAATATGAGGATTTAAACTTTTTCGTGAAAAAAACATCATTCTCAAGAAATTCAAGACATCGGGACAATCAGGACAACAAGTCTATTGAAAACTTTTGTCTAGTCCCCCACTTCCACCCTCATGACCTATTTCTCAATTCAAATGTCATAAAAATGTCTCACTCGACAGCAACAAACTTATACATATATAAGCAGGTGTTAATGTTTCCATGGTTACCGGAACATGTTTTATTTATATTTGAAAAAGTCGATTTTTTGAAATAAAAACACATAAAACTAGTCATCAAAAATCCATTTTTCTCTCATAAAACTCCATGGTTAGGCAACTGAAGTATACGACGGCAGGGTGTATGTCACCTTATCCCTGACCACAGATTCATAGGACGGTGGTGACGTGGAGGAGAACACGACGTTATATGAGGGTGGTGGTGCTTCCAGAGGAGTCATCGGTGGCATGAATCGGGGACCCCGAGGGTATTGTGGCCGGGTGCATTGGTCTCGGATCTTCTCCATTTGCTTGATCTCCTTCATTATACACTTTCGGGCAAAGTAGAGGGAGAGAATGAGGCCCAGGACGAATCTGGAATGTTTGGAGGGATAAGGATCCTGATAACTAATGGAAACTCTTACATGACACCTAACACGAATCGGGTCTCCACTTGGCACTCGATTCCAATGCAAGAGTAGGGGAAGGAGCAGTGGAAGAAGAAGGATTTGGGTTGGGTATTGTTGGCGTAGTGGGTCTGGAAGATTTGGGTTAAGAGATTGGGGGAAATAGGACACCAGGAACCTCAATGGCTCTATTAGCTCGGCACAGTTTTTACAACTGCGCTCTACCGAAATGCCATTAAACAATGTCTCATTTCCGTGTATCTCGGTCAGTTTGAATCCTAGAGAAGTTTCGGCTACAGATTCAGAATCCTCACGGCTTCAGCTTCCTGGTCTCATGTAATACTAATAGAAAATGTCATTTTTGTGGTCTACAGAAGCCTCAAAAGCTAGTTTTTTCCTGAATTTTTGCTTCCGAACCGGAATATCGAAGAGTCATAACTTGGCACTGACAACGACCATATTACGACACTTTGCTATCTTGATTTAACTTTTCTCCACTGGACTACTTTCGGTCATGCTATAACAAAGTTGAAACTGTCCCTATCAAAAAGGCTTTAGAAGTTGCGACACATATATCTTTTTGAAATTCAGTACTTATCAGGAAATGTCTAAATGTGTTGTGGCCAATGTCAATAAAGAAAACTAACCCTGAACAACTCTATAGAATCATGCCCCGAGAAATAGTACTCGCACAAGTGGCTATATTCCTTGAGCTCCTCATGATTCTCACTCCAGTAATACTTGTATTTCTCGAATTCCAGGGGATGCTCGTGACGGATTTTGTAGTGAATGTAATCATCATATTCGAACGAATCGAAATAGACCGCTGCGTTTTCTCTGTAGACCGTTTGAATGAATCGCTGGTAGGTCTCGTCGGAGTCATATCTAGAAGTGAAAATTGTTTATTGATTTTGTGATTATAGAAATCTTACGAATGATACGTCCTTGTTATAGTAACATTATCTGATTCCACCACGACTATAAATAACGCTACTGATATAAAAAATGCAATCAACATAGCCCAGAGAAGTGGAGTTGTTGGCTCGAGGGAGCCAAAATGTCCAAAATGCGAGTGAGTGTTGCCTTAGATACCTTCTTTTTCTCTCTATGTCTTCTGAATTTTGTTGTCGCCTCGTCTCTCGTGGTGCCAGATTACGTCAAGAGAAGTAAATTCATGACGGGGGGAGAGGGAGAAGGTGGTTGATTATTTGAGGTGATAGCTATAAATATGTATTGGGTGATCGAGAACGGAAACCTGGAAAAAAATCATGTCAGAGTTTCAAAACGTAAGGGATTCTGGATCTGTTTTCAAAACTTCTCTGAAGTTTTAAAGTAAAGTTTTGAAACTTGTCATTTTTAAAAATTCGCATAATTCTGGCTTCGAAACCGTTCCCGGAGCTTATTTGCCGGCCCCGCGAGATGTTGCTAGCAAAAGGATGCTGCTCCGAATCAGAAGAGCCTGGGTCAGAACTGGTTCAAATGAGTAGCGTCGAATCTAGGTCAAATAGTTTATATATGACATTTTATTGTCTATTTGATCGTTTCTGATTTGATTCCAGTAATATTTTGGGTTGTTTTGATTCAGGGCAACATTAATGTTAGAAATTACGGTAGTGCTTTTTAGAATACGGAAAATTAGATATGGAGTCAACATGAAAGTGGAAATGGCCAGTTGCAAATGTCATTTAGCAGATGCTGTCTTAAAACAGTGTAGGCCGGATCAGAACTGGTACAAATCAAAACCAATCAAAAAGTGGTCAAGACATCCGGCAGTTCTTATTAGGGACGATTCTGAATCTGCTTCCAAATTATTTCTAAACTTATTGCTAAACTAAACCGGTATACACGGCTGCAAAATTCTTTTCAAATTCACATTCAGCGTCGGCCGAACTGATATCATAATTTAGCTTGTTCAGTTGAAAATCTTCATCGTTGAAAGCGTCATGGTAATACTAACTGTCCCACAAAATAACTTTTTATGTGATCAAATAGACCAAAAGTAAAACTCCATTTTTGTAGTTGACAATTTTTCTGTACGGGCGGTCCTTAGAGAGATATAGTAATTTTAAAGGGACATCTCAAAAATCACTCAATTTTGCACTGATTTCGGGTCGATTGGAAGAGAAATTACTTTGTCGATATGTTACTTTCTAGGGAGGGTCCGTACAAAAAAGTTGTCAATTACAAAAATGAAGCTCTACTTTTGTTCTGTAGGATCCATAAATAATTTTACTCTGTGGAACAACCAGTCATACCGTAACACCCTCTCAAAGTTGGGCGTTTTCAACTGAAAAAGGAAAAATATGATACCTTTTTGGCTTGTACTGTATATCGTTTGAAAGCTGATGACGTGAGAATTCTGAATTTGTTTTTAGATCTTTTGTAGGATCAGATTGAACAGAGATACAAGGCTCCTTATCAGGCAACCAATCTTAGTTATCTGTAAGGAACGGTATAAACTAAAATCCTTGCAACTCCGCCTATTTTGACGGTAAACAAATGTTGAAAATAGATTCAAATTCCTCACGTTTTCAGCTTTCCATTCATCACACATTTTCATAATATAACATCCACAACACTGCCCTATTTTCTAGTGACATCACCACCAATTTCAAAATTGTCTTAGAGTCAAAGCAAACTTACTAGGGAAGGCCTCCAGGTGACCGTGGAGATATGGGACGTGACCTATACCATTGGAAAGCTAAGAAAACGCTAATTCCGAATATATATTCACTTTTTTCTCTCAATCCCTGATATTCAAAAAAAACGAGGTCAAAGTTTTCTGAAGTTTGACTTTGTTTTTCTCGAGTTCCAGACCTCGAGGGCAAAAACTGAACATATTTTTAGAATCAGCGTTTTCTCAGCTTTCTGATAATGTAGGTCATGTCCCTATTCCTTGTAAGTTACATGACATTCCACCGTTTCAAAAATACGGCATAACATTTGTCACCTTAACATATACTTCTTTGACTGGCTCTCAAAAATTTCATCAAAGTTCATATTTCCGAATAAAAACAGCAGTGACTCATACATTTGTTTCTTTGTTTTTCATTTCTTCACATCTATGCCCCCCCCCATTTCGCAATAACCTGAAATTCCATGACGCGCTTTTCATCAAGAGAATTAGAGAAACATACATCATATCCTATGTCAGTCTTTCACCACTTCTAGAAAATTCGACACCTCGTCCTAAAACAGTGTGTCCCCCCCTCTTAGCAACTCCCCCCCCCTTTTCCCCGGGTCTCTATCTCAGTTGTTGTCTCGTGCGCTGTGTGCTCTCCTATTTCTCTGCGCCCTCTCCATCCGCCATACTCTCTCCTTTCCGTCTGTCTCTCTAACTCTCGTCTCTCACAAACAATCCTCTATTTCTGCCATCCGACCACTGTCATTTCTCCATTTTTTTTTTGGTTTCCCCGACTCGATTATACTTTTTGTCTCTGCTCAAAAGTGCTTGGCGATATGGGTGAGTGTTAATTGGAATATCTTAATTGGGTTTTTAATTTTTAATAAGAAAAAAGGAAACAATAGAATTGATGTATAGAAATAATATGTTATTGTTTTTGCCACCACTAGGAGGAGTCCATGTGACAGAAATCGATATTAATCATAATTATCGGTATTGGGCCTGAAAATTACGTTATATGATTAATATAATATATGTCTGGAAAGCTGAAATTGTGAGGATTCTGAATCTACTTTTGATTTTGACATCCGACAAAAAATAACTGACGTACGGGGGCTTTTAAGACTAAAATTGCTGTATCTCGGTATATTTTGGTCGTAGCGTGAATTTGAACACAGATTTAGAATCAGAAAGATTTGAGCGTTTTCAAATTTTGTGTTTTATGGAAAATAATTCAAAAAATTGTGATTTTTTTGAACGGGACGTAAAACAGCGCCCTGGAAAGGCCCGGCTTCAAAAAAATTAAATCAATTTTGATATTTTTTCAACATTTTTTAAATGATTTTTCAGAATTGTCTTCTAATTCTGAAAGATAGTCAAAATAGTGACTTTTTTTGCAAAAATTCAAATTTCAACGCATTTTCGAGTTGGAGACCCCCCATCCTTGGATTTGAAATAGGTGAAATCTAAAATAAGAAAAATTTAAGACTTTGGGATTCGGATATTAAAAATCTACAGTTTTGGAGCTTCCGAATTTGTGAACGATTTCAGAAAAAAAATTTTCACATAAAATTCATAATCATTTTGAAATTTCACAATTGAAATATGCTGAAACTGGAATCTGGAAGAGAAAATTCAAAATCTGAAACTCTGAAAAAAAAATCTGTAGTTTTCAACGGTTTTATTCACAGCGTTTAAAATCTTTATTTGAGCCAAATTTCATGAAAATTTTGGATTTTTTTCCAGAAGTTTTCCGTACATTATAACAAGTTTTTGGAGAATTTTTCTTTTTTTCGATTTTCCCAAAATTCCCATCAAAAACCATCAAAATTTTCAAAATCTCCATGTCTGGGTGTCCCTTTAGAAAATTCAGAAGAATTCACTGTGTCTAACAGTTAGACAGTACTTTCCTCTTTTTGTGTACTCTCTAATTCTTTTCTTCCAAACAAAAATTGTTTCATTCATAATTGAACAATATTAGCTGAAATTCTGAATCATACATTTCTGGAACGAAAAAGCAAAAATATGTTTTCCGTGACAAACAAGAGAACAAACATTGTAGCATGGCACAGTTCTTACAACTGCGCTCCACCGAAATGTCTCTTTTTCTCTAAGTCTCTCATTTTTGCACACTATTTTCTTATGGTTCGGTAGAGCGCGGTTATAAAGATCTTGTTTTGCTAATACAACTGATAAAATATTTTTGTTGTTGTTGATAAAATCAAAAAATTTCCAGGTGACGTACGCCGTCTGAAAGACGGAGACATCCTCAAGTACAGTTCCGGAATCTTCAGTTCAAAATGGAAGAGAATGTACGCTGTTTTGTTCAGCGACTCGAGACTTGTGTGGTTTGAGCAAAAGGGCGATCGGAAGCCGAAGGGAAGTGTCCTATTGAAAGATGTGATTCCGTACATTTGTGTCGGATTGATGACTGATCGGATGCCAGGTAAGAAACACAGTTCCTACAACTGCGCTCTACCGAAACACCTTTTCTCTGAGACTCTCAATTTAGTACACTAGGTTTCAGTAGAGCGCGGTTGTAAGCCATCCATATAACATGTTCCAATTTTTCTTTGGTTTTTAGTAAAACGTCCAAACGTCCCTGAGGGAAACTCAGTGCATCACCTGGTTGGAATTGGAATGAACCCGAAAGCCGACCCATGTCACTGGATTCTGTTCGCGTCGGATGCGGATATTGAGTGAGTTCTTTGAAAGTAATATGACTGGAAAGTTGAAGACGTGAGGGTTTTGAATCTGGTTTCAGAATTTTGATAGAGCTGGAACTCGCAGAGATATGGGGGGGGTTTCAAAATCTGATCAAGCCGAGATACATTGTTGAAGGGCTTGTATCTCGATGAGTTTTTGTCGTGTGTCAGATTTGAGTACAGATTCAGAATCCTCACGTCTTCAGCTTTTAGAATATATGTTTAAAGTTAGAAAAAACCTAAATCTTGATACCTTTTCATCATTTTTAAAAGTCTTGACCGAAATTTTGCATGGAAAAGAAATTGAATGAAACAAGCACTGCACAACTTGAATAATTATATTTTTTCGTCATTTTGACCAAAACTATAACTAGGAAGGTCATATAAAGAACACTCATACCTCTCAAAGTTATGATCAAACTTCCGAATTCCAGATCCTGGTTCCTCGAAATCACGAAAACCCTACCAAAACCTGCTAACCCACCACCACAAGGACCAGGACCTCAAGGACCACCACCACCACAACAACAAGCGGGTAGTGGGGGATACGGTAGGTGATATCGAAATTAAAAGTGACATGGTTAGAAAGCTGAAGACGTGAGGATTCTGAATCAGGTTTCAGATTTTTAAAATAATGAAAATTGATAGTTTTACATCGATTTTTACCCAAAATTAGCCATTTTCAGACTTGAATTTGCTGTAAATAGGTCAACTTCTACTATTTTCAAACTTTAAAAACTGATTCAGAACCCTCACGTCTTCAGCTTTCTATTCACATTAAATTCAAGACATCAGGACATCCGGACACACAGACAGACACTCTCTAAGCTCTCCCGCCTAAATAGTGTCTGTCTGTGTGCCCCAGATGTCCGGATGTCCTGGAATTTAATATGAATAGAAAGCTGAAGACGTGAGGATTCTGAATCAGGTTTCAGATTCTTTCTAAAATAAGAGCTCGCTGAGATACAGCTTCAGCTTCAGCTTCAAAGTTATCGTTACGCTTGTCTCAACTTTAAAGTGGTGTATCTCAGCGAGCTCTTATTCTAGAAAAATTCTGAAACCTGATTCAGAATCCTTACGTCTTCAGCTTTCTAGTCATATTCATTTCATACCTATTTCATGCTGAAACTTACAAAAAATGTTGGATTTTTTTCAGTCCCGCCTGCGGTCTACCCAAGTGCGCCTCCACCAGTGCAACCAGGCTACAATCCGCCTCCACGCCCAGGTCAAACCTACCCATCCCCCCAAGGACCGCCCGCCTACGGCCAACAGTACCCCAATAACTATCCCCAAGGCGGCGGTGGTGGTGTCCCAACGTCATCTCACACTACAGTAATCGTACGTGACGGCGGTTACGGTGGCGGCGGTTACGGTGGATACGGAGGCGGCGGTGGCAGTGGATTCGGCTCGACTGCAATGGGATTCGGAGGTGGGATTCTGGCGGGAAGTCTACTCGGATATGGTCTCGGATCAATGTGGGGTGGACACCATTCGTATGGAGGAGGATTTGGTGGTGGTGGATATGGAGGAGGATATGGAATGGGCGGTGGATACTATTCGGATAATGACACGAATATTACGAATAATTATTATAATTATGGAGATGGAGGGAATAGTCATGATAATAGTTCGAGCAATTTGAACGATGCGGCTGGGGTGAGTTGGGGAATTGAAATCGGGGGAAAAAGATCGTGGCCCAGATAACCAAAATTCGGGAAAATTCGGAAATGGGTGGCCTAGGAACCGGTATTTTGATGACTTTGAATCCAAGAAAGTTCTAGAACTCAAAAGTTGGGGGCCTAGGATTCCAGGAGTAGGTGGCCCAGAATCCCAAAAGTAGGCGACTTAAGATTCCGCTAGGTTGATGGCTGAAGATCCCAAAAATGAGTGACCTAGGATCCCAGAAAGTTGGTGACCTAGAATTCCCAAATGAAGGGTCTAGGATTTCAGGAGAAGGTGGCCTAGGATCCCAAAAATAGGCGGCCTAAGATTCCAGGAGTAGGTGGCCTGAGATCCCAGAAGTTGGTGGCCTAAAACTGGAAACGTTCGTAGCCTAGGATTCCAAATCTGAGTGGCCTAGAAATTCAAAAAACTTAATGAAATTAGAGACCAGAATCCTCAAACCGAGATGGTCCAAGATCTTGATACAAGGTCCTAGAAAAAGCTGATGGCCTAGAAACCCAAAAAAAGATGGCTTAGGATTCCAAAGGCTCAGAATCTTACAGAGTTTTTGGCTGAAAGGATACAAAGCTTTGTGGCCTAGGATTTCGAGAACCCGGGGGTCTAGAAGTACAAAACATGTTTCATGACCGGATTTTTTGATTTTTGAGTTTCTAGGCCACCCACCCTCCTCTATTTTACCAAAACACATTTTCCAGAACGCCAACTCCCAACAACCCGCCGACAACAACTACGGAAACGCCAACGCCGCCGACCAGAGCACCTCTGACAACTACGACTACGGAAATTCCACGGAAGACTACGGTAACGCCGGATACGACGCCGGCGATTTCGGCGGTGGTGACTATGGAAGTGGCGGTTACGACTCGGGAGATTGGGGCGGTGGTGGTGGAGATTTTGGCGGTGGTGACTTTGGTGGAGGCGATTATTAATTAATTACTATTAATTGTTAATTAAATTGCCTGAAATATTGGAACTCTTAAAATTCGCTTCATTTTGCTTTACTATCTTCAATATATTGCTGTGCCATTTTCACATTTTCAGTTTTTTTTCTGCAATCCCTCTTCTGCGATAATAATGAATAAATGTACAATTCAAACCTCCGTAGCAAAATTATGAAACCAGATTCATAATCCGCACGTCTTCAGCTTTCCAGTCATATGAATTTTTCCAGAAAATTTCCTCAAATTCACACGAATTAAATGACATTTAGAAAAGTAGGCTGAAGGTCATGTGAAATTGGACTTGGGTGTTCTAAGATCGAAAGGGACATCTGGATGGATGGACAGACAGACAGAGATATCATCGATATCAAGAAGGACTCAAGTTCAGAAAAAAAGAAAAAAGTATAATTAGAGGTTTATTTATATCAAAAATTAGGCATTCGACTGTGAATGGTTCCTCGATGGTACCTGAGATACTCTGACAAATGAAACCTTCGATGCCAATGGGTGGAACAGTTGTTTCTTGAGAAATGACAACCTCTCATTGAAGATAATCATGATAAACCCATCCATCGAGTGCAAGGATTGCCAGACAAACGTTCCACAGAAGAAGGTCCAAAGGCGATTTTCGTAAAACGAGAAAAAATAGAAGGTGAATGAGATATCGATGAGATACAGAGAGTCTTGCAACACCGTCTGG
The DNA here is from genome assembly GCA_002259235.3 of Caenorhabditis latens. Classification (NCBI taxonomy): domain Eukaryota; kingdom Metazoa; phylum Nematoda; class Chromadorea; order Rhabditida; family Rhabditidae; genus Caenorhabditis; species Caenorhabditis latens. The sequence goes on from CM056096.1 coordinate 2,112,279, forward strand.
ATGAATAGATACACATTTTTCTTGATTTTTTTCCGCGACTCACGGTCCTCTTGTTTTTGGTTCTGTAAGAATACATCTCTGCGTTCAGACCACACATTTGTTATCTGGCTACCTTATAAAACTTGAAAATCTTTAGGAACGTTGCAATATTGAATACCGATACAATTGCAAAGTTGACTGCCATAAAGAGAAGAATTCCCGAGTTGTTTTGGCACTGCGGGGAGAAATCGGGCGCCCAGGAGAGGAATTCGAGGTAGTAGAGGACGTAGCAGTCGATGGCTGGAATCGAGACAATTTTCACTTTCAAAACATGAAACTGAGTTTTTCGAAATCAGCACGTTTCCAGCTTTCAGAAAAGTATAATCATGCCTACATTCCCTTTCAATCGCGTCCCACCACGAAAACTACAGTACCCCAGTTTCGTGGCGGGACCCAACTTAAAGCGAATATTTGCATGATCATACTTTTCTGAAGCGTCTCGGTGAGCTGGTTTCAACTATCATATTTTCAGACTGTTTAGAATTCCTTTATCACATTTAATGTTTGCACAGAAACCTGTCTACCGTCTACCTATGTTTCAAACTTGCAAAAGTGGGCAGTGCCAAAGCAACAGACATCACTCCCCTGTCTTTGTATATAATTTGTGAATTCTATGCGTCATATTCACTGCGCCGCGACTCAACAACCCCTCAATTACGATGATGAATTACCTGTATACCCAATCGTCTCCCTCGTGACGGCACCAATCCGATAGGCGTACATCACAAACAAGACCACAATCGTCGGCTTCATCCCGCACAATTTTGCATACCACAAGGGGAAAAACAAGGAAATGAAGCGATTTAATGCGATGACTACTGTCAAGTACTCATTAGCCATGTATAACGAGTTGGACATGCATATCGCCCAGGTCTCCAGGGTCTTGCTGACGATGGAGTGGCCGCTGGAATACGTCAAGGTTTACACTATTTTTGCACTTTGCGACCTATTTTCCTATTTTCAAAGGCTTTTTTCTCAAAATCTATCAACGCTATCGTAAAAATGTCAACTACAAAAATAAAGGTTGAATTTAGAACTCTATTTTTGTAGTTGACAACTTTTTGATAGCTTTGATAGATTTTGAGATATGAAGCTTTGAAAATAACAGAGAAAGGAAGAGAGCGCAGACAAGCAGACATTCGAGTTTCTCTGCGTCTCTCACTCCTTCCTTATTCAGTCCCCCAACTTTAAAGGTGCATATCTCGAAAACTAAAAGTGCTATCAAAAAGTTGTCAACTACAAAAATACAGATCTAGATTTGATCTACACATTCAGTATAAATATCAATACGATGGCTCAAAGTTTCAGGTAGGAAAAAGTCTTTGAAATTTGCTAATTTTTAACTGAAACGAGAAATTTTTTTATAAAGCCCAGTTTTCCAATATAAACTTCCACACTTTTTTTTTTAATTAATAAAAAACACTTGTTTTAACATGAAAAGCAAGATGAATAAGAAAGGAGAGAGAGCGCATACAAGCAGACACTCTCGCTTCTCTGCGTCTCTCACTCCTTCACCATCTCGCCTTCTACGGCGCTAAGCTTTAAAGGCGCATATCTCAACAACTAGAAATGCTATCAAAAAGTTGTCAACTACAAAAATAAAGATCTAGGTTTGATCTACACAACCAATATAACTTTATCTCGCTCACCTCAAAGTCATCGGCACAAAAAGTGCCAAATGGTTCGTGATCAGAACATATGTGTTAACAATTGCCCTGACCATACAGATCACATTGAATGCAGTTCTCTCCTTGCGTTCCTTGAGAAAAATGTAGATGATGAGAGAGTTGCAGATCACACCGAATATTCCGTTCTGGAAATAACTTTTGATCTACATATTTTTGATCTACGTACACAAAGTGTTCAACTTTATGTAAATAAAATCTCATTTTCTCAACACTTCTGACTTGTCAGACGTCAAGCAGGTGCGTTTATGAATGTTTATGATTATTTCCTGAATCATTCGTAAATAACTTACAATTATCATGAGAATTGAGGCAAAGAACGATGTGGGGTCCAAGTAGTTAAGGGCTATGGGGTCGAGGGCCCCACCGTCAGACACGGAAGCGTTGGAAGACATGGGGGACGACTGAAAACTAAAGAATTTGGATTCTGAAGTTGAGATTGAGCCCAGAAAATGAGCCAGACATCATCTAAGCAATGGAACAAGATTTTTATGTCAAAATGAAGAAAAAATCGTGAATTCTAATTGTCAGCTTCACTCGAATTGACACAGACTAACAAATTACTGGGTTTTACCAAAAATTGTGAAGAAAATAACAAAAAAAAGCGGAATCCACCTGGGCAGACATTTTTTGCCGCCTGGAAGTGAGAAAAGTGGGCGGGACTAACCTTTTGGAGAGGTATTGGTGGCATTTTAGACGGTGGCGTGGAAAAAGATCTGAAATTGATGATTAAAGGTGCAAAATTCACATTTTATTAGTTTTTTTTCTAAATATCCACTTTCAGCTTATTGAGAGCTTTCAAAAAAGTACCCACAAGCCAAAATTCTGGGCGATTTTTGGGTCTCGACGCGAAAATCAAGGATTACTGTACATTGTTTTCGCGTCGAGACCCAAAGTCATCAGAGCCTAGTCTGGTGGGCACTTTTCTAAAAGCTCTCGGAGATTTGAATCCGCATACTCAAAGCGAAAAAAACAACATCATTTTTACAACTTTTGCTGAAACTATCACTATCAGAATTGCTCCTCTCCTTTAATCAGCTCAAAAAATGGGCGGTCTCATCCATTTTTCATCTTTTGTAGCCCTGATCTCATAGTTTCCGGGTTTGTGTGTGTCTTGATTCCCATTTTCACTACCAGAATAGAATTTATGTACATGAGTTTTTGGAGAAATGAGGGGAGCCTTGCACAGTCCAGTGAGCCGTGGGGGTCATCTGGTCAACAAAAATAAGAAAATGATGATGATTCCGTGAGATCACTATCATCATAAACTGGAAAATCTGAGATTCCAAAACACAAATTTTTCATCTGGAAACGACTAATTTTTTGATATTTGCGGAACTTGTTTTTGGGAAGTTCCATAAACCTGTAATTATACTTTTTTCTGAACTTGAGTCTTTTTTCACAAGAATCAGAAGAACCAAGGAATTTTCGGTGGGTTTACTTCGGATCGTTTACTACTAGTCCTTACCCTCAAATCGAAGAAAAATCGACTCAAAATTTCAAATTGCAATTTTCGTCTTGTCCTCGGGGAGTACACGAGGACAATTTTCAAAATAGCTCGTTTTCATCTGTTTTTTTTTGCCCAATTCCTCAGAAAGATAATAAATAATCCCAGAAATAAACCAAAAACCGCTTCAGACACATGTATACCCGGTTTATTGGTAATCATGCTCCGTGTCGAAACATTATGGTGATGCAGTGAAATTCAAAACGGGCGCCACCAAGTCTAGTAGAGCGCGATTGGCATTATTCTTCCTAAATCCTAACCATAGCGCTTTCGGAAAAAACTAATTTTTTTAATCTTCAAAAGCGCTCTAATAAGAAAAATCCTGAAATTTGCATTTTGCTGTTGCCTACTGGAAATTGTCACTGTAAGTTCCAAAAACTTTCAAATTCACCTTTTGATCTCTCGACCAACTTTTCCAAATGTCATGACAAATTTCTCTATTTTTTCCCCGATTAGACTATCACAAACTACTACTCTCAAACGGTCATTCTCTCCCCCGTTAACGCTTTTTTATCGTGTCTCCAATGCGTACTTCGTAGTCAATCTTATCAATAAAAGGCCGGTGTGGACTGTGTCAAAACCAGCCAAATTTTACGCACTTATCAATGCGTTTTTCGATATTTTTGTTATTTGGTCTATTTTCTATTACCAACGGGTATAATTTTCTGGTTTATTGTCCGTTATTCGGGCATAGTCATAGCAAATTCTTTGGGACTGTTGCGGATGCATTGACTGATGCAGGGCATAATGTGGTGAGTGGATTAAAATTATCGTTTTAGAGAGCGCAGAGAAGTCGTAGTGTCTGATTTTTCTGCATCTCTCACTCCTTCCGTCTTCTGCTACCTACCTTGAAAGGTGCATATCTCAAAATCTAGAAGCGCTAACAAAAATTTGACAACTGCAAAAATATAGCGTATGACTTTTACTACATTTTTGTAGTTGACAACTTTTAAATAGCTATCGATAGTTTTGAGATATGCGCTGTTGAAGATGGCATACTGGAAACGGAGGTGTGAGAGCGTCCTCAGGGAATTTTGAGCGATTCGCCCGCCGTTTGGGCGATTCGCCCACCAATTGGGCGGTCGTGCCCAACCCGGTTGGGCACTACCGCCCAAATCAAGGGCGAATCGCCCAACGTGTGTTGTTTTTAGCGTTCGCTTTCCTTGCCGATACTCATATATATATTACATTAAAAAACAGAAGTCAGTTATTGTTTTCATCAATGTTTATTTATCCGTTTAAAAAGAAAAAAATTATCAAGTCTCTGGCACTTCTTGTTGTTGTTGGCTGTGGGAGGAGTTGGTAATTGAGAGAAAACCATCGATTCACAATTCGGTGCGAGAGTAGAAGACGTGTTTGGTTTCAATATCATCCACATTCATCGGATAGAAATCTGTAATATGAACTATGAAAAGATGAAGAGTTAGAACCATATGACAGATGCTCCTATTTGAAACTTTTATTCAAATCAACCGGCGGAGCACTTGCAGAAAGAGACGATTTAGCAAATCGGACTTCGAAAAAAACTATTTTCCCGAAAATTAGCTATCGTTTTTACACAATCTAACGGCACTAACCTCAATAATCAAAATCCATCCTCGGGACAATAGTTGAGCAAATTACGCAGGAGACGGAAATGACCCACTATCCTTTCCGACGAACAATTTTCCCAAGTCTTAACCATGTTTTTTTAAAGATTAATTTGAGTAAATTTTCACTCACAAACCTCTCTTCTTCTTTCGAATGGTGTCCTTTTTCATATTCATAACAGAATAGTGTGTTTGAAACAGATAATTAATACAGAATAATAATGAAAATAAATGAAAAATAGAAATGATTTTTCCAGTACGATAGAGCGCGTGTTCATAAACTGGGCGAATCGCCCTACAAATGGGCACTTCGCCCTGGCCCACCACTCTTCCTTTCTCAAATCTCCGACCTAACCGTCGCCCAACCCTCGCCCAGTGGGCGCTTCGCCCAAAACGCTGGCTATTCGCCCTAAATGCAGGCAAATTGCCCATACTGTAGGCAATTCGCCTTCCTGATGCCCACGTGATGCCCAACCGTTGCCGAAAATTCCCTGAGTCTCTCTCGCACTCTCCCTTCTAGTAGGGGCAACTTTAAACGCTCATATATCAAAAGTGTGAAGAGCAATCGAAAAGTTATCAAATACAAAAATGGAGAATTTGAGTTGATCTACAAAATGAATTTTCTCTCCTCCTCATTATCACAATGATTTCCAGACATTCTTCACCCCCACAATTGTCGAAAAATACCGTAACATCAGCTACACCAAATCGACCAAAGATGTAGTCCACATGGACCCATCCGACAAGCTCAGAGCCTACGGGGAGCAAATGGAATCCGGAGATTTTGTCAGATTCTGGACAGAAGACTCCTCGTCGACAGAGATCCTTCCAGTAATTGAGCTTTTCCAAAACATGTATAATGAGCAAGCGGTGGTGATGAAGAATAACTTGGGTGTGCTGGATGATTTAAAGAAACGGAATTTCGATGTGATAATTTTCGAGTCCTACGTCTTCTCGGCGTATCGTAAGTGTCCTCTTCTTTTTGAAACTTTCAGAATTATGTATTTCAGCCCTTATGGACTATCTAGACATCACCACCTTCATCCCATCTCTATCAGTCACCCATGACGTGGCACTATCCCAGGCGATCGGTGAACCCGCTATGCCTAGTGTGGTGTCCGACGTCTTATCTCCATTTGGGGATAAACTGAGTATTATGGAACGGGCCTTGAATCTTATCGCTGTCCCGGTATTCGATTTGATGATTGGCTACCCGGTACACCGATCCTTCAAGCCACCGCATGACGTCATTGATATAAGAGCGCTGGAGCCAGAGGCATCTTTTGTGTTTATCAATTCCAATCCTTTTGTGGATTTCCCAAGAGCTACTCTAACAAAAACTGTAGAAGTCGGAGGGATATCGGTGGATTCGGGGGAGTTGAGAAGCCAAAAAGTTGATGAGAAGTGGTCGGAGATCTTGAATGAGCGTCCAAAAACTATGCTGGTCTCATTTGGTTCTGTTATGTTTTCCAAGGATATGCCGATGGAGAATAAGTGAGTTTGAGGGAGTTTCGGGCCAAAATAGTTTTCATCATAACTTTATCAGTTTTGGTTGGATCTCCGAGATTTTTATACCATTCGAAAGCTGTTGTTTTTCTCTATCGAAATGTACTGTTTTTGAAAAAATCTTGTCTTTTTTTTGTACCTTTTTGGTGTTTCAGAAAAGCCTTAGCTTCTACTATGGCCAAGTTCCCCGAAGTGACATTCATCTGGAAGTATGAATCAAATGACACCGATAGTTTTGCAAAAGGGATTAACAATATCCATTTTGTAAAATGGGTACCCCAGACTGCTTTGCTGGGTAAGTTTGTCTTGCGGTCTTGCGGCACGGTGTCTCAAGTAACCGTGCCGCAGTCGATTACCCTTTCTAACTTCAATTTTCCAGCCGATTCCCGGTTATCCGCATTTTTCACTCATGCCGGGTTGGGCAGTATCAATGAAGTCAGCTACCTGGGGAAACCAGCGATATTGGTGAGTTATTGGGGTACTGTAAGGGTTTCTACAGTATCTGTTTGTATGTAGACAACCGCGCTCCACTAGACTCTTGGCGGTAATTTCAAATTTCATAGTAATCAATTCGCTGCGTCATAGTGGGCATCGGATACAGAGTTGAGCGGAATGCGGAACCCTGATCTGAAGAAAAAACGCAATTTTTTAGCATTTTGTCTTGAAAAATTGATGAAAATTGAGCTTAAATGGACATTTTTAGGCAAAAAATGAGTTTTTGAACCGAACATTCACTTTTTCAGCCTAAAAATTCACTTTTTGAGGAAAAAGGGGCGGAGATTGTCTGAAATTGGGCGATGTCCTTCTCCATTTATTGTTACATCAGTCTGAAAGTGGGCGGAGCCTAACTTCTCAATACCTTTTTTCCAGTGCCCCCTCTTCGCCGACCAGATGAGAAACGCCAAAATGCTATCTCGCCACAATGGATCCATCGAATTCTCCAAATATGATCTCTCGGACCCTTCGAAAATCACTGACGCGTTCCAGAAGATTCTATTCGACTTTTCATACTCTGAGCACGCTGAAAAGCTAGCAGAGCAACTGGAAAACCAACCGATCAAGCCGAAAGAGTTGATGGTGAAATACGCGGAGTTTGCGGCGAGGTATGAAAATGAAATTTATTGAAATTTTATTAGTTAGGTAGATCAAAACTAGCCCTTCAGTTTTGCAGTTGAAAGTTTTTTGATAGCTATTCACGCTTTTGAGTTATGCGTTTTCAAAGGAGGGGAGAGACGCAGAGAAACGAGAGCGTCTGCGTTCTCTGCGTTTCTTGCCCTCTTCCTCTGCTGTTTGACCGCTCGTATCTCGGTATGGTGGATTGCTATCGAAATACTTCCAACTACAAAAATGTAGCCCTAGTTTTGATCTACACAACCAATATAAGAACAACGTTATTTAATCAATAGTGTGAGAGTTACGGGGTTTCAAAGTTGAGTAAGTTTTTATCATTCAAAATAGTCGGATATTTTTGAAATTATATCAGTTGTGTACATCATAACTAGTCCTTCATTTTTGTAGTTGACAGTTTTTTGATAGCTACTCACGCTTTTGAGTTATGCGTCTTCCAAGGAGGGGAGAGACGCAGAGAAACGAGAGCGTCTGCTTTCTCTGCGTCGCTCGCCTCACCCTATGGTCTTTGACGTCGCGTATCTTGGTATGGTGGATTGCTATCGAAAAACTTCCAACCACAAAAATGTAGCCCTAGTTTTGATCTACACAACCAACATATTTTCACAAATCACCTTTACAAATCAATTGATAAAAATATAAATTCAGATTCGGCCGTCTCCCCTCCCTGGATCCATACTCTCGAAAAATGTCATTCATCGAATATTTCTTAATTGATGTCGCTGCAATTGCCATATTCATTTTTATCTCAGTAGTTTTATTGTTGAAAAAACTGGTTTGTGTAGTTTGTAGTCTGAAGAAGAAAAAGATAGACTGAGTGGTCGTTCAATAAACTTTTGTTTTTATGGTAGAGTCCAGCCATGTACCATTAGCCGTACCTATCAATAGCTACATGGAATATTTTTGAAAATCGGAATAAAATGTTATGGAATGAACCAGGAACTAACTTCCTTAGAAAACAGGTTTTTAACATTGAACCTGCAATATTGAAAAAGTGGCTGAAAACAATAACAATCTGAAAATCAGAAAACCAGAGAGTGTAGGCTACACTTGTCACTATCATTAACACAAACACACAGCCAGTTGTGACCAATTTCTGATTATTTTATGACCATCGATAAGTTCTTTATAAGGGTCACAGGTATCTCTCAATCATTCCATCAAAATAAAATGAGACTGCTCCTTATTTTATTTTTGTACTTCCCCATCATTTTTTCATATAACTATCTAGTCTTCTGCCCATTATTCGGGCATAGTCATACTACCTATTTTGCAAAAATTGCGGATACATTGACGGATGCGGGGCATAATGTGGTAAGTTCAAACTCCATCACGTTTTTTCACTCCTTAAAAATAAAGTTTGACAAGAAAAGTTATATGACTGAAAAGCTGAAGACGTGAGAATTCTGAATTTGTTCTTAGAATTGGTCTGGCAACAAAATGAACCAAGTTACACAAGATCAAAGTTATCATCGAAAATCGGCGGAAATTTTCATGGTTTACCGTTTTGTACCATGCACTAAACGTTTTCTTACAAAATCGGAATTTTAAAAACATTGGGGATTCTGAATCTGTTTTCAAGTTATACGTCTACTTTCAAATCGAGCCAAGTTCTATGACTCATTATATATTCACGATCTGCGGACGGAGAATGTTAAAAACGCATCTAATTTATTGAAAATTTATGGTCTCGTAGTTGAAAAAGTTCAAATGCCGTATTTACAAGCTTCGCAGGCCTAAAAAACAACAAATCATGTTTTCGAGACTATTTCGAACGAACTAGATGTGTTTTAACACCCTCCGGCAGCAGACCGTGAATTTATAATACGCCAACGCATAACTTTGTATTTTCCAAGACTGACATGTTATAGGAAACGTATCCAATTTCCGGCAGTCTCTACTTTTTTGGATACTAACTGCTCCCTTACCAAACACGAACACATTGTATAACAAATGATAAGCGCTGCTCACTACTATATTCCAAAAGTTAACGGATTGATCTCCTTGTTTATAAACTTCTATTTCATCCTGATCACCATCCAGAACAAAAACTTGAACTTGGGAAACTATAGATACCTGCTTTGCTATTTTTCAATACTCAACTTGTTATGTACTCTATCTGATGTCTTTGTTCCCGTATCTGTTCATGGCTACCAGTATTCCTATTCAGTATTCATTGTTGGTGGCCCATTCGTACAAAAATCTGGAATTCATACTTTGTTACTAGCAATTCGATGTGGACTGATATCTGCAGCATATTCTATTCTACACTGTCACTTTTTCTATTGATGGAAATTATTGAGAAACCTTGACACCCCCAATAATACGGTATCTTTGTGGTGGTTTCCTTGCTTTCTTCTTCATACTACTTTCTTGACTGGTATTTGGGCCGTGGTCAGTTTTTTGTTAGTAAGAGTTTGAGTAATAATTGAAAAATGGTGCAGGGGATAGTATTACTCATGAGTGGTCGAAACGAGGAAAAGTTTGGATATGCTAGTGAATCATTCCTAGAAGTTTATGGAGGAGATATCAGAGAAGTGAATGTATATACCAATGTATATCAGGTCAGTGACGCTGCTTCAAACTCTATAAATTTGGTCATAGGTAGTTTTGACTACGTGGAGTCCGTTTCTGCTGTCATAATTGGCTATATGTCTTTGTGAGCAGAGTTATGAGCTCTCAAACTTTTCATATAGTAAAAAAGGAGAACACCGTTGCGTACACTTTTCGCCGATTTGGGATTATAAAAGCTTAAAGTTCAAGAGCTCGTAACTCGGCTCGCAAAGACATTTGGCAGGTTTCGACTGCAGAAATGGATTCTACGCAGTCGAAATTACCTATGACTTCCCTTGGAAGCTATACACTCCAACATAGCATCTTTAGGGAGCCAGCTCTACCACATCTATATTATCCTACATAGTATTTGCAATATTCTTCATAACCTCCAATATCTCCCTGCTGGTTCTTATCATACTCCGACGTCTAATTATCCAAATGTTGAACAAAAACAAAGATAAAATGAGCAAAAATGTCCGAAGTCTACATCAACAACTAATAAAAGCTCTAACAGTCCAGCTGGTCATCCCTAGCGTTGTCTGCCTTATTCCAAGTTCGATGACTTGGTTTTTATCCCTATTTGGCCTAAGCTATGGATGTTGGCTATCGGATATTGCAGCGATTTTATATTCAGTCTTCCAGTTTTTGGACCCCTTATCTATTATAATTTTTGTGCCTACTTTCCGAAGAAAGGTTACAAAAATATTTAGTAAACCTGAATCATATCTTCAATCGAATGCTATTGCAGCGATTCCTGCTTAATGTGGGAGTTTCTTCTCATTTAATATCTGATATTTTATGTCTTTCAGACCTTCTTCACCCCCACCATTGTTCGCAAGTTTTCCTCCCACCAATACGTGAGATCTACCAAACACGTCATCCACTTGGAGCCCAGCCAACTATTAGAACAATACGGAAACACATTTGAGGATCATGATTTCACAAAATTCTGGACAGATGACTCATCTCTATCTGAAATGCTACCAATGCTGGAGTTGTTTAACAAGATGTTCGTGGAGCAGGCGAGAGTGCTCGGGGAGAATTTAGAGTTGTTGGATCAGTTGAGGGAGAGGAAGTTCGATGTGATGATTTTTGAGAGTTTTGTGGATGTAGCTTATCGTGAGTTGGGCTGGGATAATAAGATAACATAACGTAGTAAAACTGTTTGAGTATGGTGCTCAAATTTATAGCTCCAATTTTGCAGTTGACAACTTTTTTAAAACTCTGATGGGTTTTGAGATGTGAGCTCTCTAACAAGAGAACTCCTTGTAGAAAATGGTTGAGAATTTGCTGAAAATTGGTTTATAGGTGATCTCGACCATTCTGAAAACAATGATCACAAAGTCTTTTGCACCTTCTTGCTCTGGAACTCAAAAAACGAGCTCGAATCTTGCTCCACGCGATTTCGCATTCTTGTCACTCTCTTCCAGGCAGTGTTTCTTTGTAGCTTCGGTTGGGGGCCAAATTTCGAGCTCGTTTTCTAAGCTCCGGAGCAAGAAAGGGCAAAATATTGTATGACTATTGTATTCAGAATGGTAGAAACTGCAAATGAACCAATTTTCAGCAAATTCTCAAACATTTTCTATAATAAAAAGAGTTCCCTTGTAAAATAAGAGGCTGTGATGTAAAAGAAGATGGAGAAGACGCAGATAAACAGACAATCTCGTTTCTCTGCGTCTCTGGAATATACTGTCAGTCACTCTCTAGTTTTATCTTTTTCAGCTCTTCTTGACTACCTGGAGATCCAAACATTCATTCCCTCCACCTCCATCGCCTATGACCCGAATCTTTTGGTTTCTATTGGGGAACCACGAATGCCTAGTGCAGTACCATGTGAGTTAACCCGTCTGACCGGCACCAATCTGGCATTTTTTGTAGTACCCATGTCAAAATTCACGGATCGAATGTCAATGGTCCAGCGAGTCATCAACACCATCGCCCCGCCCATTTTCAACTTTTTCCTCTCGAAACCTGAATTCCGATCCTTCCGACCGCCCCACAACATCATCGACATTTCATCCAAGGAATCCCTCAGCTCCTTCATTTTCACAAACTCCAATCCATATATCGACTATCCCCGTCCAACAATTGAGAAGAATGTTCAAATTGGTGGGATTTCAGTAGACGTGGAGAAGCTTAGAAGTCAGAAGGTCAATGAGGAGTGGGATGCGATTCTGAATCTGAGAGAGAAGACTGTTCTGGTGTCGTTTGGATCGGTGATGTTGTCCAAGGACATGCCGTTGGGGAATAAGTAAGAAAAGGTGCTCTATTGACGGTAATCAAATTTCAATTGTAGGAAAGCCTTAGCATCCACTATGGCAAAGTTCCACGAAGTGACATTCATCTGGAAGTATGAATCAAATGACACTGATAGTTTTGCAGAGGGGATTCAGAATATCCATTTTTCGAAATGGGTACCACAGACTGCTTTACTGGGTAGTTTGTCTTGCGGTCTTGCGGCACGGTGTCTCAAGTAACCGTGCCGCAGTCGATCACCCTTCCTAACCTCAATTTTTCAGCCGATTCCCGATTATCCGCGTTCTTCACCCATGCTGGACTAGGAAGTATCAATGAAGTGAGCTACCTGGGGAAGCCTGCAGTAGTGGTAAGAAAGAATATCGATAAATGACTGGCCCCAAAAATAATAACGATTTTCAGTGCCCATTGTTTGCCGACCAGATGAGAAACGCGAAAATGTTGGTGAGACACAACGGATCCATTGAGATCACGAAGTATGAATTGGATGATAAGACGAGCATTGAGGATTCCCTGAGGAAGATTTTATACGATGAGTCTTACCGTACTGCATCTGAAAATTTGGCGCAACATCTCGCGAATCAACCAGTGAAGCCGAAGGAGCTGTTGTTGAGGCATGCGGAGTTTGCTGCGCGGTAAGTGGACCTTTTATCATACTTGCAAACCGGGCCGGCTCGTAACTCGCTTAAAACGCAATACTGTGAGCTGAAAAATATACCAAGATGTAGATCTCGACGAGTTCTATGCCCGTGACCTACTACGGGGCGGATGGCTATTTGTTAATATGTCGCGGGCAGGGAAAAAGTGCCAAAAAACGCGAAAATGGCCAAAAAGGCATTCTAGCCCGGCCCGCGACATATATTCTAGCCCGGCCCGCGACATACTAATATCCATCCGGCCCATAGTAGGTCACGGGCAGAGAACTCGTCGAGATCAACATTTTGGTATACTTTTCAGATCATCATATTGAGTTTGAAGCGAGTTACGAGCCGACCCGTGTTGGGCCGGTTTGCAAACATGCCTTTTATCAATAGACCAGTGGTGCTTATGATTGATAATTGATATTAAATTGCTCATTCTGCCTCCTCAGAGGCGTTCAAAAATTGCGTATGCCACCCGTGTTTCAGGGTGTCATCGCGGGTAATTGGGAAAAGTTTTCAACCAGCAATAAACGCACCTCGGCAAAGCCTCATTGGTCACGTTATCGCCCCAGCGCAAAGCTAATTTTGGAATGGAGCCCTGGGGAGGTCATTGAGACAGTGTACCGACATCTCACGGGTTCCGCGCGTCGCTATGGTTAGCGTGGGAAAAGGGGCGGGGCGAGGAAGGGAGGCGTGGGAAAACGGAGAGTGCGTCAAAATTTATGGTTTTCTGACATGTTATAGAATAAGACAAGGGCTACATTTTTGTAGTTGGAAAGTTTTTTATAGCAGTTTTAGATTTTGAGATATGCGCTCTTAAAGTCAACTTGGTAAAACTGCTACATCTCAAAATGACACAAAATTTCTAGATTCGGCCGTCTCCCATCACTGGACCCCTACTCCCGCCACATGTCATTCATCGAGTACTTCCTTATTGATGTTGCAACTATCATTCTGTTTACATGTCTACTGATCTCCTATTTGATGTTCCAAATCACAAAACAACTGGCCATCCGTCTACCATTTGTTGCAGACGACGCGAAAAAGTGTAATTAAGTACATAGACTGTAGTTACGGTTCACTATATAAAGGTCATTATTTTTCATTTTGTCTTATAGTTGGTTTGATAAAAATGAAACTAAATTTTATCGTTTTCCTATTGCTGATCTCCTCTACCTCCCCCTACAACATTCTAGTCTTCTGCCCTCTATTCGGTCACAGTCACTCCACATTTTTCGGGCGGTTAGCAGATATTCTGACAGAAGCGGGACACAATGTTACCATGTTCACACCTACTATTGTCGATGAGTTCCGCAATTTTTCGTATACCAAATTGACAAAGGATGTGGTGTACTTGGATGTAAGTCACTCACTAGGGAAGACCTCTGAGTTACCGCGGAGTTATGGGGCGTGATCTATATCATTGGAAAGCTGAGAAAACGCTGATTCCAAATATATACTCAGTTTTTGCCCTCGAGGTCAGGTATTTGAGAAAAAGAGGTCAAAGTTTGGAAAAACAGAGAAATGTTACGCGTTTTTCTCTGCGCCTTTAAGCTAATCGCGGCAAAACCAGCGCTTTTTGTTAGGAGGGAAAGTTAAATTTTCGAAATTAAACTTTTTTTAAAATTCCCTCCAAAAAGTGCGCTGGTCTCACCGCGATTAGTTTAAAGGCGCAGAGGAAAACGAGGAAAGGAAATGGCTATTTTTGACGCAGCATATGCGAAAATTTCAAAAAACTTTAACCGCGTATTTCTCCAAAACCAAAACTCGAAGGCAAAAACTAAATGTATATTTGGAATCAGCGTTTTCTCAGCTTTCCAATGATATAGGTCACGTCTCATAACTCCTCAGTCACTCGAAGATCTTCCTTCAGTAGTCAGAATTTCAGCCAAGCCCAAAACTCAAAGCTATCGGAGACTTGATAGCTGGAAATAGTCGTTATTGGAACCAAGAATTCTCGTTGAATGTGATTCCCGAAACTTCTCGATTCTTCCAATCAGTGGCTAACGAGCAACACAATGTTCTCTCTGAAAATCTCCCCTTACTTGATGTATTAAAGAAGAAAAAATTTGATCTTATTCTATTTGAGACCATTTATACCTGCGCGATTCGTAAGTGAAATTTTGATTCTTGGTATCAAAAATTCAAAAAATTCAGCTCTAATGGATTATCTAGAAATTAAAGCGTTCGCTTTGGCTCACACAGTTGCATTCGAGGCTTCAAGTATGAGGGTGCTGGGGGAATCTGTGATGCCTAGTCATGTTCCAGGTGGGTGACCTAACTTTTTAATTTTTCATTTTTTCCAGTCCGTCAACTTTCCGCCATTCAGATCTCCTCACCCCATCATCTGATCGTATGAGTCTTTACGAGAGACTTCTCAATTCTGCAATTCAAACACTCCACAGCTACTATAGACTCACTCCAGAATACTATACCTCCTACAGTAACCCAGAAGAGAGAATTTATCCATTGCAACGACTCCCCGATGCCTCTTTTGTGTTCACCAACTCCAATCCTTATCTAGACTTCCCACGTGCTACGATAGCGAAAAATATTCAAATCGGAGGGATCTCAGTGTCCATGGAGACAGGGAGCCTAGAAAAGGAATGGGATGAAATTTTGAATCTTCGAAGCAAAAATTTTCTGATTGCTTTTGGGTCAGTGATTCTATCAAAGGATATGCCGTTTGAGTTGAAGTAGGACTTTTTGGTTATTGGATAGGTTCCCCGATATACATTTTTGGTTTCAGAGTCTCCTTGGCACGAGCAATGAAACAATTCCCTGATGTAACATTCATATGGAAATATGAAGATAGTGATACGGATAAGTTTGCAGAGGGGATTCAGAATATACACTTTACGAAATGGGTCCCACAGAGGGAGTTGTTGGGTGAGTAGGGATCTTGAGTCTCAAAAGATTTGGAGACCCAACGAGACTATTTTCCAGCCGACGCCCGTCTATCCGCCTTCATGACTCATGGAGGTCTGGGAAGTGTCAATGAAGTTAGCTATATGGGCAAACCTTCTATAATGGTAAGTACCTCAGTACCTTTATTAGAACTGCACCCCATAAATACCCTTTCAGTGTCCAATAATGGGAGATCAAATGAGAAATACAAAAATGTTGGTGAGACACAATGGATCGATTGAGATATCTAAATATGAGTTGGGAAATAGTGAGCTGGTGGAGGGGGTGATGAGGAAGGTTCTTTATGATGAGAGGTATCTGGAAAATTCGATCTACATATTGATTTATTTTATTTCAGTTACAAAATAGCTGCTCAACGATTATCTGATCACTTGAGGAATCAACCGGTCTCTCCAAAAGATCTGTTTCTGAAGCATACCGAGTTTGCAGCCAGATTCGGAAAATTGCCGTCGTTGGATCCATATTCTCGACAAATGGGATTTCTGGAATATTTTATGGTTGATTTGGTTCTCATAGTTATTGTGGGTTTGGTGATTTTCTGCCTTTTCTTGTATTTTTTATCGAAGTTGGTTTGTAGAATGTCAGGGAAGAAAATGAAGGTTGAATAGACACTGACGGATCCGAGCCAACTAGGTCCTACAGTACAAGTCATAGCCTTTCAAAAGTTTGACAGTATGTCGCGGGGTTACTTATTGTTCCAGAAAATCATATTATATCTATAACTGTGCATCGATAATAGAGCTTCATTTCTGTAGTTGACAACTTTTTCATACATCCACTCTCCACAGAGCTAGAGCTCACCCGATTTGAATAGTGTCATTCAAGATCATTACTGCAGATTATGAATAGTGTATAAGGTGAGAGTCAGCAACTACGCTCCATCTGTCGTGGTCGGCGTACAAACATTCTAGAACCTTCCCCTCCCCCAGGCCACCACTTCATCTGTACACAGTCGTCTCCATCTTCATTCATCCCCCCATTGCCCATCGATTCTATTGCCCCCTTAATAATATTGATTTTTCCATCAAAATGGAGAAACCGTTTCCCCTTTTCCGTCTACCCATACTTGCCGTTGAAGAAGTAATGAGCACGATGAACCCGTTGGAAATGTAAGTTTTTGTTTCAGATTAGGAATGAAATCCCACAAAAACTAAAAGTGTCGTTGACAGCTTTTTCGCACTGGCTTTTCCTAGAAAAACGTTTTGGGAGATAACTTAAATTTTTTATTTATGTTCCTTGAATTTAACCTTTAAATTTATTTTCAGAATTAACTTCGCGATGACTTCATTGAAAAGCAAGTATTTTATCAAAAAATTCCTGAGAAACATACGAAACACGAGATACAACTTGCTAGTAGATACGAATAAAGAGCCAAGAGTCTTATTGAGAGGATATGAAATCCATTTTGAATTAAAAATAACATCTGATAAGACAAAAAACGGGCAGAGACAACAGGAAGTCTCTATGACAGGTCAAAAGTATGATAGATGTTGGATTTACTCGGAAAACTTGATATATCAATGGACGAAAGCAGTGAAAACTGTGCTTGAGATTTTTAAATTCAGAAGACACAGTGTTCTTTTTTATATTGACAAATTTCCGACACAAAACAAATCAATTGTTGACTTTATGAAGTCTCTAACGCCATCGATTGAAAGTTGCGAGTTCCATGGAAAAGCTGAAACAGACGACGACGTTGAGTACTTCCTGAAAAACCTGAAAGTCACTGAATTTGTACGATTCAATCTAAAACTCAGTGATAATTTCATGTTTCCCCAGTATCACTATCTTGAATGTCTTTCTATTGATCCAGGAAACTGGGTCACATTGGATCAGTTATTGCGGTTCCACGGTTCTGAAATTTTTATTCACGATTCTCCCCTTACAAACTATGAATTGAACCAGTTTCTAATCCTCTGGATGACGTCTCAATGTCATCAGAATTTGAGTTTTCTCTTGATAAACATCAATGATCCCCAGTCTCTCGAAACCATTTTCAATCTGCCACATGAGATGATCAATCCTAATGTAGAACGAATCGGAAGACTGTAAGTTGTTTTTAGGAAGCAATTGAAATAAATTCATTCATTTTTCATGTTTCAGAGCAAACAACGACACTATTTCATTACGCGGAGATATCGATATCAAGAGAAACGACGGGATGACTGGAACCATTCGTTTCGATTGGAGACTGGATAAGATGATTCTAAAAATGGTTGTTTCTTGGATTGATTAAAATGTATTCTTCTTTCGCCTCCCTTATTTTCTGTTATTTTTCATTTTCTTGCTCTTTTGATTTTTCACCTGATCATTTTTTTTTGTTTTTTTATTGCCATTACATTTTTGTTCGTTTTTAATTTTTCTTCAAAATTGCTGGTATTAAGTACTCTATTCTATTTCAATTTGTCGCATACACTAAATAAGAGATCATGCTCGAGCCGAGATGTTCTTACTCACTCTTCTATTTTTGAGAGTGATAAAAACTAGAGTGTCGTATCGCGAGACGATTCCAGCTGATTCCAGCATATTCCTTCTCGTTCAGCATAGTTCAGCAAACGTTCAGTTCCGCATTGTTCAGTTACAGCATATTACAGCACGCTTCAATTTATTTCTCATTCCCGCATAGTTTGTTGCTGGACATTGCGAGAATCTCGCGAGACAAACTTTTCCTGTGAGAAAAATAGAAAAAAGTGTTCAAAATTATTATCTCCGTGACTTTTCATTGTGAATCAAGCACATTCTTCCCTTGTTTTGAATTTCTTTCACAGGTCACGGTTCTAACAATATTGATTTTTAAATTTTCAACATTCATTTCGTGAAGATCTGTATGAAAAATTAAATAAAAACGTCAAACGACATCACTTTATGGGAATGAAGAGTCATTTTTGTCTCGCGAGATTCTCGCAATGTCCAGCCTTTAATTATGCGAGAGGGAAAATCAATTAACACGTGCTGGAATGCTTTAACTGAACTATGCTGAACGAGAATATGCTGAATCTTACACGAGACAAAGCAAACTTTTACGAGACAAAACGAAACGAGAATTTGCTGAATTCAGCTGGAATTCTCCTAAAGTGCTGTAACTGATTCTCGCGAGACGACACTCTAATAAAAACACAAATTCTGGTAGTTTCGATAAAGGCAACTATCTTGTTTCACGCAATGTTTTTTCTACCAAAAAATGAAAATATTAAAACGTACACATTGTACAAATTTTTAAAAAACTTAGGAAAACATGATAATTTTTTAACGAAATTTTAAAATTTGCAGTCTACGAAAAATTGTGATCGAAAATAGAAAAACACTTCTCATGGTAGCACTAGGCTCCAATCCGCAAAGGTTTCCCATTTCCAACCGTCACGATATAAGCCGCCTCGTGAATTGTGGGCACATCGTGAGAAAGTACACGGAATAAAAAACGCAGAGAGTATCACTTTATTGGCTATAGTTAATCATCAATAGTTAGTCAATAACGAATCAAATAAGAAGTGGAGTGTCAAGTGGGATTTACAGTAATTTTCAATCAAGTATTTATGACAAAATAGAGTCTTAATGGCTTAGTAATCATATATCTACTTTCTCTGTTTGAGTAGAAGATCGCATGCGGAGCGAATTGACTTTAGTAGATGAGTGTCTTCCAAGCAATGTTCCTCGTAGTTCTCTACTGAATCCATACAAGTGGAACAATAAGGACGAATTCGCGTTGTCCTTGATGCATTGGATCTCGACATTTCACCGCGTTGTCGTAACTCATCTGATCCCAATTGACTCGGCTCCTCGATTTTCTTCTTTTCTGGTTGGTCAGATGGATCGAGCGCTGTTCTCTGGAGACTCGAAGCTGAAAAGTGAGAATATTTAGACAAGAGAAGATCAAATTGATACGAAATATATGCTTATATGAGAAAAAAGCAGACAAGAATTGGTTATGCATAAAATTATTGACTTTATTAATCAGAAACACATTTCTTTGATTTGACAAATAGGAATACAAGAAACTTACGAATAGAAGGAAGTACAGGATGCTGACCGTATGGTACTCCAAATTGTGGGAACATTGGTCCAGATGATGGCGGTTGGGATGGTGGTAATCCAGATGTAGAGCGCCATCTCGACATTTCACCGCGTTGTCGTAACTCATCTGATCCCAATTGACTCGGCTCCTCGATTTTCTTCTTTTCTGGTTGGTCAGATGGATCGAGCGCTGTTCTCTGGACACTTGAAGCTGAAAAGTGAGAATATTTAGACAAGAGAAGATCAAATTGATACGAAATATATGCTTATATGAGAAAAAAGCATACAAGAATTGGTTATGCATAAAATTATTGATTTTATTAATCAGAAATACATTTCTTTGATTTGACAAACAGGAATACAAGAAACTTACGAACAGAAGCACCTGGAAGTACAGGATGCTGACCGTATGGTACTTCATATTGCGGGAACATTGGTCCAGATGAGGGCGGATGCGATGGTGGTAATCCAGATGTAGAGCGCCATCTCGACATTTCACCGCGTTGTCGTAGCTCATCTGATCCCAATTGACTCGGCTCATGAGGATTATTTGGATGAGATGTTGTCTGTGAAGTTATGGGGATACCGTTCACCATACGATCTCCAGCAGAATCCGATGGCTGGGGTTGACTGACTGACTGAGCTCTGTTCTCTGAAAAATGAGATAATTGAGGAATGGCGGAGTTGAAACGATTCGAAATCATGATATTTAATCATAAAATTGAAAGGTTTTTTTGTAAAATTGTTCGAGTTATTTGAATAGGTAAGAGTATCGTTCACTATGAGGCTGATACGGGGAGAAAACTGACCATTTCTCACGAGCACATCGCCGACGTTACTGGAAACGGTTCCATGCCGTGCAAAATTTGTGGAGATGTCTAAAGCGGTATGATTCGGAACTCGAAAGTAATTGAAGAGCATTTGAGCAGCTTGACGCTGTTGTTCCAACGTCATGACATGAAAATGAGGATTATGTGGATGAGATGTTGTCTGTGGAGTTATGGGGATACTGTTCACCATACGATCTCCAGCAGAATCCGATGACTGGGGTTGACTGACTGATTGAGCTCTGTTGTCTGAAAAATGAGATAATTGAAAGATAGCAGAGTTGAAACGATCCGAAATCATGATATTCAAGGGAAACATATCATAAAATCGAAACGTTTGGGAACAATTGACTGAATTCTTTTCGAAAAACCCGATTTTCTAATGTCTTTCGAAGAAAACTAACCTGTGCTTTTTCTGCTTCTTTTAACCTCCGGCTTTGACGTCTCATTCGCTGTCCTTTTCGACATTTTTTGGCTGAAAAATTATTTGCTCTGAGAAGCCAAGAAAAATAAGTACAAAACAATTTTTAACGGAGAAAAAATCATGAAAAATGAAAGAAAACACGTTTCGAAATCATCAAAATTCAAGGCGCACATTTTTAAACGCCCGGTGGGTCTCACAACGAAAAAAGTGTTCAGTAAAGGCGGGGATTCAAATTCGAGTTTTTTTCTGTTTCTAGTTTGAAAACCATTAGCTGACAGAAATTTGACTCAAAAAATTGAAAAGGTAAGTCTTATTTTATTAAATTTTGAAAGATTCTGATGTCTTTTTGGTAAAATTCATAAAATATACGGTTAATGAGACGGCAAGAGTAAATTTCGTTCGAAAAGCTCGAAATCTGTGAATATTTTCAGGTTTCTAAACATTCTCTGTTATTTCCTTTCTCTAAAAACTCAAGAAATGAGATGATTTCGACATGACGTCATCAGAAATCATGGAAACCTCTCAGAATTCGAGAATTTTTGACCAAAAATTAAATAAATGTCGTCCAAATTTAATATTTTAGCATCTAAAAATATTGTTTCCGAACAGAATACCATTTTGATTCAAAAAAATGCAATTTATATCCAAAAACATTGATTTCTGTCCAGAAAATCGGATCGCCTGGCTAGTTTTCACCAAAAATGTGACGAAAGTCTTAAAATTTCAGGTTTTTTCAATGCTTCTATCCAAAAAAAGAGATATTCCTTTTAAATTCAGAGTTTTTCCCCTTTTAAAACTACTAGAATCTTCAAAAAACCGAAAGAAATCCGATTCGCAAACGTGATGACGTCATCATATTTTCAATGAGCAATGCCGACTTCTGGAGCAATTTTTCGGGCGATCCGATGACTTTTCGAAGCTAAAACTCTCTCAAAACGTCGTCAAACCATCAAAAACCTAATAGACAACTTCAAAACTATGAAAACTGATCGGAATGAGAAAACTCTGTCAAAAGTAATTTCCGAGCCGATAAGGAAACGTTGGGGTGTCGATGAAATGAATTCTGAGCTGAGAATGGAATGATTCGGTTTCGGAAAGCTATAAAAAGAGAATAGGAAGGTTCTAGAATAGATCATACTGAAGAAAATAGGGAAACGATGCTTCAAAACTCAAAAAATAGATCAAAAATTCAAAAAATTTCAAAAAAATCTTTGAACATGTAAAAAAATTTCAAAATTTCAAAAAATTTTGGTCAACTTGAGATTAAAAAGTACAAATAAGGTTTAAAGATGAATAAAAATTAAATTGGCAATCAAATCTTAAATCTATAACTATTTTCAGAGCGATCGGGACACGGGATACCGACAACGACAGACACCGGCGCGCGACATGGGATATAAAAGGAGGGGGTCACAGAAGTCACAAAAACTTGAAATATTTAGACATTTTTTATCCAAAACTGTGAATGTTAAAAAAAAATCAGTTTAGTTAACCCTAGAAAGCTAAAAAGTAACTGAAACTGCTGGAATGCCGAAAATAATCGATTCCTGACTTGAATTGAGGTCTCGCTAGATGAAAAGTTGTCGGAAAGTACGAATTCTTTTCGGAATATCTTTAGAAACATATGAACCTACTCTAGCTGACAATATTTTTGGTTTCCTCTGAAAAATTCTGTTCAAAAATGATACAACTACCCGAAAACTGCTTAGAATCACAAAACGAGGCGAAATTTTCCTCGAAACATCTCAACTTTTGAAGAAAAAGCTGAAAATATCTTAGTACTAGGAGCTCATAATGCTAACAATCCTTTATCTGTGTAAGATGTAGACTTTAGAGAGAAAAACAATGCAAAAAAATTGCAAAAACTTGAAAAACTATGAAAGAAATGCTTGAAAAACCAGATTTTCGCGAGAACGAAATTTTGATTTTTTGGAGGAAAACCAAGTTAAACACGTAGTAAAATGGACCTAAATGACTTCAAAATTCAATAAATCTATCAGCTTTTAAGTTTAGAAGAGAAAACTATCGAGAAAAAAGTGTGCGAAAAATTTCGAAAAAATCTCGGAAAAATCAGGTTTTGGAGAAAATATCTCACTTTTTTTGTCGGAAACGTTCCAAATGATTATAAAAATCGTTTAAAACATTACCGCAAACCTAAAACCAAAAGGTTTGACGCTTTTGGATCAAAACGATTTGAAAAATATCCAAAAAGGCTTAAAAATCATCAAAAAATCGGTCAAAAATCGATTTTTCCAGAAAAAAGTTAATATTTTTCGAGAAAAGTTATAGAAAACAGTACTCATAGGCAACTCTATCCAGTTTTTCACAAAAATAAATGCATGAACCATCGCTAAAAAGGTTTTTAGACACTTTTTTGGACCGATCTAATTTCAGAGATTTTTCGAGTTTTTCAGTTTTTTTCAATTTTCGGAAGAGAAAAATGTCAGGTAGAGCAGTGAATGTTAGACTATTAGAATCAGCAGAAAATTCTGATTCTAATGTACCTAGTTTTGAAGAAGTTCAAGCAGTTTTTGCCCCGAGTTTTCGACTGGAAATCAAAAATTATGACAATAAGGTGATTTTCGAGCTATTCCAGTCTCAGCAAACTCGCAATTTTCTAACAAAACCTATAAAACCTAGGTTAGGACAATTCTAGAAGTAATTTCAACTGAAAAAATAGTTAGTTTCGGAGAGATTCTAATTCCTAATTTCAAAAACACACAGAGGAGCACTACAGACAGTGGTTAACCCGGATCGCTGTGAGAGGAGGAGTGCTGAGGGATGAGAAGTGGGATGAAATGAGGGAGATAGAGCACTAGAATCAAAAAGATGAAAAAAGTGAAACGATTTCTTTAAAAACTTAAAAAAAATCAATACAGTGGGACACACGCCACACCGTCAGAATACTCAAAACCCCAAGATTCCCCATAGAAAGTCGCCGATGACAAAACAAACGGAGAGAAAATGGGTGTGCGCGTGGTAGGTCAAATGGAGTGCGACATAAGAAAGTGGGTCTAGAAACTTAAATTAATGGGTTTAGGTGTGTAGATCAAAAAGAAAAACATTTTTCCGAATTATAAGTTGTTTCAAAAGGAGTTACAGCTAACAAGGAATCTTGGCTATGAGAGGAGGAGTGGTGGGGATGAGAATTGGGGGTGAAATCAGGGAAGTAGAACACAGAGCACATCGATGGTATGAAAGATTTTAGAAATGAACAAAAATAGACAGAAGACACGAGAAACTGGTATCAGTGACTCGATGACTACACAGATTAAAGAAAAACAAGTGTCGATCCTCACATTGGAACAGATGGGGTGATGACGTCATGGGAAGAGGTGAAGAACAGAATCAATATCTACATGCGGACATCGGGAATCACAGAGGGACAGACAGACAGACAGACAGACAGACATACAGACATACAGACAGACAGAAATAAAGTTATTTTCAGAACGAGGAAGCGCCGGCATCAGAAGAAGTGGTAGATGAAGGCATTGGAAAGTGGAGATGCGATTTTTGGAAGCGGAGAAAAGTTTAAGTTGTTTTGATAATTAAAAACTATCGAAATGCTTAAAAAGCAACAAAAAACTAACTTAGAAACAATGGGCAGTAGTGGAAGTGCTGGAAAGCCAGCTGTCGCGAAAACCATCGATTTTGGTGATAAAATTAGCTCTAACTTGATGAAATAATAATGAAAAGTGTCAATTCTTTTTGGAAAACCTTTCAAAACATAGAAGGAGAGTCTAGCTAACAAAATTTTACGGGGTGCTAGAAAAATACCGCTCGAAAATCATCGAAATATCCAAAAACTGCTTGAAATGAGTATAGGGAGCGTTGATTTCCTCGAAAAATGTAAATTTCAGAGGGAAAGGCTGAAATTTGCTGTAGTTTTGGTTTAAAATCTGCTAGTTATTCCACATCTTGTTGATATTTCATTTCTAGTTGGAAAAGTTTCGAAAAAATGATTTAGAAACCCTACTAACCAGCAAGAAATGCGAAGAAAATCAGATTTTCGCGAGGTCAGAATCTCGATTTTCGAGCTGGAAACGAATGTAACTAACAGTACAATAGAATTGAAAGGTTTTTACAAATCTATTCATCTAATGAACACCAATTTTAGAAAGAAAAACTATCGAGAAAAAAGTGTGCGAAAAATTTCGAAAAAATCTCGAAAAAATCAGGTTTTGGAGAAAATATCTCACTTTTCTTGTCGGAAACGTTCCAAATGATCATAAAAATTGTTTGAAACATTATCAAAAACCTAAAACCAAAAGGTTTGACGCTTTTGGATCAAACTTTTTGAAAAATATCCAAAAAGGCTTAAAAATCATCAAAAAATCGGTCAAAAATCGATTTTTCCAGGAAAACAGTTAATATTTTTGAGAAAAGTTATAGAAAACGGTTATCATAGGCAACATCATCTAGTTTTCCACAAAAATTAAAGCATAAACCATCGCTAAAACGGTTTTTAGACACTTTTTTTGGCCGAACTAATTTCAGAGATTTTTCGAGTTTTTCAGTTTTTTTCAATTTTTGGAAGAGAAAAATGTCAGACAGAGCAGTGAATGTTGGACTATTAGAATCAGCAGAAAATTCTGATTCTTACGTACCCATTTTTGACGAATTTTAAGAAGATTTCTTCCCGAGTTTTCGACTGGAAATCAAAAATTATGACAATAAGGTGATTTTCGAGCTATTCCAGTCTCAGCAAACTCGCAATTTCCTACCAAAACCTATAAAACCTAGGTTAGGACAGTTCTAGAAGTGATTTTGACTGAAAAACTTGTAAATTTCGGAGAGATTCTAATTCCTAATTTCAAAAACACGCAGAGGAGCACTACAGACAGTGGCTAACCTGGATCGCAATGAGAGGAGGAGTGCTGAGGAATGAGAAGTGGGATGAAATGAGAAAAATAGAGCACTAGCATCAAAAAGATAAAAGAAATGAAACGATTTCTCAAAAAACTTTAAAAAATCAATACAGTGGGACACTTCGCACCGTCAGAATACTCAAAAAATAGTTTGGGTTGATGGGAGTGAAGAATCAGAGAGATGAGTTTTCCAGATTTTCAGATTAACTAAAGTGATCTGAATGAAAACGACACTAAATGGTATATGTGGACAAAAAATGCAGATATCAGACTAGGTATCAGACTAGCAGTTCCTACTGTATGGAGAGAGAAGAGAGTGCGTGAGAAGAGGAGAGGGCAGAGTTTTAGAGCAAGAGAGGGATACTGTAGAGAGCGGTGACAAGATGAGAGCGCAAGATAAGAAGATGAAAAAGGTAAGGAGATAAAGAAAACTAAAAAAAATCAATAAATCGGGACTCACGCTACACGGTCAGAGCCCCTCAAAATCCCGAGATTCCCCATGGAAAGTCGACGATGACAAAACAGACGGAGAGAAAATGGGTGTGCGCGCGGTAGGTCAAATGGAGAGCGACATAAGAAAGTGGGTCTAGAAACTGAAATAAATGGGTTTTGGGTGTGTAGATCAAAAATGGAAAAACATTTTCCCGAATGATAAGTTATTTCAAAATGAGTTACAGCTAAACAATTTTGGCTATGAGAGGAGGAGAAGTGATGGGGATGAGAATCGGGAGTGAAATGAGGGAAATAGAGCACAGAGCACATCGATGGTATAAAAATCTCAAAAATGAAAAAAAAATAGACAGAAGATACGAAAAACTGGTATCAGTGACTCGATCAATACACAGATTAAAGAAAAACAAGTGTCGATCCTCACATTGGAACAGATGGGGTGATGACGTCATGGGAAGAGGTGAAGAACAGAATCAATATCTACATGCGGACATCCGGAATCACAGAAGGACAGACAGACAGACAGACAGAAAACAAGTTGCTTTCAGAACGAGGGGAAGAATCAGAAGATTCACGAAAGGGTTGTTGGAAGACAAGAATGCGAGAGATGGGTTTTTGAAAATGGAGGTTTCATGGGTCTCACCACGAAAATGACAAAATTGCGGCACTTTGAAAGAATCTTCAAATTTGCCTTGAAAACTGAAAGTATTTATTCATTTTTACCGTACCTCAGAGCCAAGGGCCGCATGTTGCTTGAAATCTCACTCCAATACATCGATATCCACAGTCTCAAAAACTCGTCCATCGTACTCTTATCGGATCGGATGGCTTCGACTAAACCGTCTCACAGTTATTTTCTGATCTACAACAAAAAGTTGCGAAACGTCCGGTTACAAAGTGTCCCTCACCTATAGGCCACCGGCTTCTGATCGTATTATCTTCTGAACTTCAATTTTCAGAAACATCTCGATTCCAATGCACACGTAATCCGAATTGTCAGGTTGTTTGACTCATGGAGCACCTAGAATATTGGGAAATTTGAACTTTTCATGAAAACTTGGGATTGGCGCGTTTTCGGTGAGCTGGCGCGTTATCGGTGCACCGTTAGAAATTTGTGTCGGTTGAGTTAACTAGGGCTTTTCTGTCTGGAATACGGGAACATTTGAATTTTCCATAAAAACTTGGGGCTGGCGCGTTTTCGGTGAGCTGACGCATTTTCGGCGTTCCGCGATTCACTCGGATTGTATGGCTCATGAAGCTTCTAGAATACTGCGAACTTTGAAGTTTAAAAAAAATTTGGGGTTGGTGCATTCTCGGTGCCTTGACGCATTCTAGGATTCGAATACTACCTGCTCATAAAATCAAACATTTCAACCACTTCTCGCTCCAATTTCTGCGATGAATCAGTCCTAGACATGTTTCGATTCACGAACTGGAAAAAAGTGGGGAAGAATAAAAATCGATTCTTTGTTGGAATTTATAATTTGTGAAATTTGGTGGCACGTGGAGCTTTGTGGAAAAAAACAAAAGATTCCATGTCACGGTCTCCCGCACAGTGAAAAAGAACTGCAAGAAACGTGAAGCCAATTTTTTCACGTTTTAATTCAATTCTTTTATTTTTTGCGCTGAAAATCAAATATTTTCAAGTTTTCAGACGGTTTCAGATAAATAAAAAAGGACCCATCCATCTGAATTATGGTGAATTAAATTCTCTATTTTATGAGCCAGAAAATGAAAATTTTGGTAAGAAAACGACTTTTTTGATAAAGAAAAACTGAAAGGAAAGGTTCGGAAAGGCAACGTCCATTCACATAGGATATTGAATGATTTTACGTGGATACGACGTCTGCAAGATAGGGCTTAGAAATATTCAAATTAAGTTTTCAGTTTTTTATTCGTACTTGTCATGACCCGGGTACTTCGCGCCAAAATTCGTTATGGGTGACTGATAGAGATGGAATGAAAGTGGTGATGTCTAGATAGTCCATGAGGGCTGAAATAATTCTGAAAGCAAAAACTAAAGTTCAGAATGAGATTAGGATTTTGAAAACATCACGAATCAATTTCAGATACGTTTTCCCGATTTTCAGGTTGGCTACTGTAACGGGAATAGGTGAGGACACTTCCATACTTTCAAATGGATCTCACTAGGAGGGCTTCAACTCGGTCTGGAGTTATGGGACGTGACCTATATCGTTGAAAAGCTGAGAACACGCTGATTCCGAATAGATATTCAGTTAGTTTTTGCCCTCGAGGCCTGGTAGTTAGCTGAAACAAGTCCTTTTTGCATGAACTTTTTTTTAAAAGGTAGCTGAAATATGCAGAAACTGAAATGTTGAGTAAAGTTCATAAAAACAGAATGTGATGTTTTTTTATTTCTTTTTTTAAATTCTTCCTGGAGTTGCTCTCTCTTTTCCTCTTCCTTCCAATGGTTCCGTCACTGTATGAGATGATAGTCAGCAAATACGCTCCATCTGACATGGTAGGTGTACAAACATTGTAGAACCTTCCATCCTCATTCATCCCTCATCGCCCTTCGATTCTATTGCACCCTTAATAATATTGATTTTTCTATCAAAATGGAGAAACCTTTTCCTCTTTTCCGTCTACCCAGACTTGCAATTGAAGAAGTAATGAGTACAATGACACCGTTTGAAATGTAAGTTCTTTTCCAGAATAAGATTGAAATCCCTCAAAAAAAAAGATATCATTTCGTGCGGTTTTAGTAAAAAACACAATATTTAAAAGCGTACACCGACATGACTTATTCACGCTGTCAAAGTCATTTTAAACTGAAATATACATTTTTCAGCATCAACTTCTCGATGACTTCACTGAAAATAAAGTATTTTATCAAGTGTTTCCTTAGAACCAGTCGCAATTCCCAATACGTTCTGCAAGTGAATACAAGTAAAGAGCCAACAGTCTCAATCAAAGGATCGGAATTATATTTCGAATTCATAACTACAACAGATGAGGCAAAACATGAGAAGAGAGAATTTGTAGATTTTAGGGGAATCGAAAAGTTCGAAAAATTATGGATATACTCGGAAAACTTGTTAGATGGTTGGATGAAAGTGGTGAAAATTTTGAAAGAGATTTTCAAGTTTGTAGAGCACATTGTTATCTTTTATATTGACTCTTTTCCTACAAAAAACAAAGCGATTGTCGATTTTATGAAATCTCAAACTCCATCAATTGAATGCTGCGAGTTCCATGGAAAAGCGGAAACAGATGAAGACGTTGAGTATTTTCTGAACAACATCAATGTCACGACCGGTCTAGGAATGATTCTGAGACTTAGTGATAATTTCAACTTCCCACAGTTTAACCATCTCTACCATTGTTCTCTCGATCCTGCAAACTGGTTAACATTCAATCAGTTAATTCAATTCAGAGGTTCTCATTTGTGCATCCACGGTTCTCCCATTACCAACCAAGAGCTGAACCTGTTTCTAATCCTCTGGATGACTTCTCAATGTCATCATAATCTGAGGTTTCTTATAATAAACATCAATGATCCTCAATCACTCGACACAATTTTCAATCTGCCACATGAGAGGATCAATCCTGATGTTGAACGAACCGGCAGAGTGTAAGTTGATCAGAATAATTTTTAAAAACAATCTCTATTCTTATTAATTTTCAGTTCCCGAAATGCAACTATTACAGTGCGAGGAGGCATCGATATCAAGAGAATCGACGGGATGACTGAAACGATTCATCTCGATCAGAGAAGGGATAAGGTGTTACTGCAAATGTTGGTTTCATAAGATGCTACTGCAAATCATGGATCGAATAAATCTATTTCTCTCTTTTTCTCCCCTCTTCTCTGCTACTTTTTCATTTCTCTTGTTTTTTTACTGTCCAAATATTTATATCTGAATTGGAATACTGTTGGTCATAAAGATGATGTTTTTGCACGAAATTGTCAAAAATTGATTACACCAGTGTGGAATCGAACCACCTTAAAATCAAAACTACGAAACACAAAACAAGGAATCCATAACTCTAAATTGAACACGGCGTAATACTTCCATCAATCTTAATTACACACAATGATCTTCACTGTACAGAACTACTGTGGACAGTGTATGAGGTGAGAGTCAGCAAATACGCTCCATCTGCCATTGTAGGTTTTTCTAGAATCTTCTCACTCTTCCCGGGCTACCACGTCATCTGTACACGGTCTCCTTCCTCATTCATCCCCCCATTGCCCTTCGATTCTATTGCCTCCTCAAATAATATTGATTTTTCCATCAAAATGGACGATTCGAAACCGTTTCCCCTTTTCCGTCTACCCAGACTTGCAATTGAAGAAGTAGTAAGCACAATGACACCGTTTGAAATGTAAGTTTTTGTTCAGATTAAGAAAATTCAGTTGTTGCCGAGCCGAAGTTGGTTATTTTAGATTAGATATATTTTCAACTCTTGGTAATTTTTGCGTAATTTTCAGCATCAACTTCTCGACGACTTCATTGAAAATCAAAACTTTTATCCAGTGTTTCCTCAGAACCAGTCGCAATTCCCAATACTTTTTGCAAGCGAGTAAAAGTGAAGAACCAAGAATCTTATTAAGAGGATCGGAAATCTATTTCGAAATCAAAGTAACATCTGATAAGGCAAAAAACGGATTGAGAGAATACAGAGAATGTCTGAGGAATGAGAAGTTTGACAAATTCTGGATTTACACGGAAAACGTGACAGATGGCTGGATGAAACTGGTAAAAACTGTGAAAGAGATTTTTAAGTTTGAGAAACACATTGTCATATTTAAAATTGACCAATTTCCATCAAAAAAGAAAATGATGGTAGACTTTATAAAGTCTCAAACTCCACTGATTGAAAGTTGTGAGTTCGAAGGTATTGCTGAAACGGACGAAAATGTTGAGTACTATCTGAATAAATTGAATGTCACTGGATTCGTAGGATTCAATCTGAAACTCAGTGATCATTTTATGTTTCCTCAGGACAACTATCTTGAATCTTTCACCATTGATCCAGGAAATTGGTTAACATTCGATAAATTGCTGCGTTTGAAGGGTTCTGAGTTGTACATCCACAATTCGCCCCTCACAAACCGTGAAATGAACCTTTTTTTAATCTTCTGGATGACTTCTCAATGTCATCAAAATCTAGAGTATCTTTTGATAAACATCAATGGCCCTCAATATCTCGACACCATTTTTAATCTACCACATGAGGTGATCAATCCTGATGTTGAACGGATTGGTAGACTGTGAGTTGTTTTTAGGAAATTAATGAAACAAATTCATTCATTTTTCATTTTTCAGAGCGAATAACGACACTATTACATTACGCGGAGGTATCGATATCAAGAGAATTGACGGGATGACTGGAACGATTAGTTTCGATTGGAGACTGAATAAGATGCTACTAAGAATGGTTGTTTCTCGGATTGATTAAAATTTATTCGTTATTCTTCCCCCCGCTATTTTCTGTTACTTTTTCATTTTTTGTTCTTTTGATTGCTCCTCTGATTATGTTTTTGTTTTTTTTATTTCCGTTACACCTTTGTTCGCTTGTTCTTTTTCTTCAACCTTGCTGATAATAAACACTCTATTCTAATTTGCTGGAGATAAGAGTTCTCTTTCGACAAGTCTTCTATGGAACATCTGTTTTTTCTGCTTCCTAGAGTTACTGTCTCTTCTCATCTTCCTTCCAATGGTTCAGTCCACTGTATGAGGTGAGAGTCAGCAAATACGCTCCATCTGCCATGGTAGGTGTACAAACATTCTAGATCCTTCCCTCCCCCTGGTCCACCACTTCTTCTGTACACGGTCGTCATCCTCATTCATCCCCTATTGCCCATTGATTCTATTGCCCCCTCAATAATATTGATTTTTCCATCAAAATGGACGATTCGAAACCTTTTCCCCTTTTCCGTCTACCTAGACTTGCAATTGAAGAAGTAGTAAGCACAATGACTCCTTTTGAAATGTAAGTTGTGTTACAAATTTAATTTATTTTGAAATGTTATCGATTTTTTCTTTTTCAGAATCAACTTCTCGATGACTTCCTTGAAAATCAAGTATTTTATCAAGTGTTTCCTGAGAAACAACAGATATTCCGAATACCTTTTGCAATTGGATACAAGTAAAGAACCAATAGTAACAATCAGAGGGTCTGAAATACATTTCCAATTAATAACTACAACGGATAAGACAAAACACGGGGAAAGAGAATTCGAAAATTTTATGGGAACCGAGAAATCCGACAAATTATGGATTTATTCGGAAAACGTGTTAGATGGTTGGATGAAAGTGGTGAAAACTGTGATGGAGATGTTCAAGTTCAAAAAACATTTTGTCAAATTCAATATTGACGAATTCCCAACAAGAAACAAAGCGATTGTTGATTTGATAAAGTCTCAAACTTCATCGATAGAATATTGTGAGTTCAATGGAAAAACTGAAACGGACGAAGACGTTGAGTACTTTTTGAACAATCTGAATATCACGGAATTCCTAGTATTAAATCTGAAACTCAGCGATAGTTTCAAGTTACCACAGGACAACTATCTTGAATTTGTTTCTATTGATCCTGCAAACTGGCTAACATACAATCAGTTACTTCAATTCAAAGGTTCTGACTTGTACATCCACGATTCGCCGTTATCAAACGGTGAACTGAACCAGTTTCTAATCCTTTGGATGGCTTCTGAATGTCATCAGAATCTGAGATTTCTTGTAGTAAATATCAATGACCCTCAATCTCTCGAAACCATTTTCAATCTACCGTTCGAGATAATAAATCCTAATGTTGAACGGATTGGTAGACTGTAAGTTTTTCTCATAAAAGTTATAAAGAAATTTCATCATTTCAGTTCCAATAATAAAACTATTTCATTGAAAGGGGACATCGATATCAAGAGAAACGACGGGATGACTGGAACCATTAATTTCAAGTGGAGAGGAGATAAGATGCTACTGCAAATGTTGGTTTCTAGGATCGATTAAATTTTTCTCTCTCTCTCTCTCTCTCTCTCTCTCTCTCTCTTTTTTTCCCGTTTGGATTTCTTTATAACCTGCAAATGTACTAGAATAAAACACATAAAATATGCTTTATCGTTACCAAAGGAATCGTCGACGAGACATATGAAACTATCCATAGCCGGCAACCAGTACGTTTAGGTCATCGTTTATCCGCCAACTATCCAAGAAGGTATCATATGCTCGGTTGGTGAAGTACAATTCCATAATTTTCATATTTATTCAAATGACACGACTGGTTTTTTTAGCTACTGCAATGTTTCAAAGAGATTCTGGAATACTACACTTTCAGGGCCATGGGATAAGAGTTTTTTCTTCTATGAAATATCTGTCATTTTCTTCTTCCTGGAGTTACTGTCTCTTCTCCTCTTCCTTCCCATGGTTCAGTCCACTGTATAAGGTGAGAGTAAGCAAATACGCTCCATCTGCCATGGTAGGCGTACAAACATTTTAGAACCTTTCATCCTCATTCATCCCCCATTGCCCATTGATTCTATAGTCCCCCCTTAATAGTATTGATTTTTCTGTCAAAATGGAGAAACCTTTTCCTCTTTTCCGTCTACCAAGACTTGCAATTGAAGAAGTAATAAGCACAATGACACCATTTGAAATGTAAGTTTTTGTTGCAGAATGAGAATGAAGTCCCACCCAAAAAAGATATCCTTTTGTGCGGTTTCAGTAGAAAATGGAAAGTTTAAGAGCGCCCATCGAAATAATTATTTACTAACATTTTCAATTTTTGTTAGGATGGTAAATCAAGTATAGGGCTTCATTTTTGTAGTTGACAACTTCTTCCTGATATTTAGAAACTAAGTGTCTGTTGGAATTTTGTTAGTTTTTCTTTTTTTCAGCATCAACTTCTCGATAACTTCATTGAAAATCAAGTATTTTATAAAGTGTTTTCTTAGAACCAGTCGCAATTCCCAATACACTTTGCTAGTAGATACGAGCGAAAAGCCAATAGTCTCAATCATAGGATCGGAAATACATTATGCTTTTAAAGTATCATCCTATAAGACAATGAACCGGCAGATTCAATACA
This sequence comes from Caenorhabditis latens, assembly GCA_002259235.3. NCBI lineage: Eukaryota > Metazoa > Nematoda > Chromadorea > Rhabditida > Rhabditidae > Caenorhabditis > Caenorhabditis latens. The sequence continues at coordinate 2,146,752 of CM056096.1, forward strand.
AGAACGATTTTGAAATTAGAACGAGTTGGAAGTATGAACTATTTTGGATTTCCTCGGAAAACGTGATAGATGAATGGATGACTCTTGTGAAAATTGTGAATGAGGTTTTCAAGTTTGAAGGGCACACTGTTATATTTGATATTGACCAATTTCCAATGAGAAACAAAGACATTGTTGACTTTATAAAGTGTCAAATTCCATCGATTGATAGTTGTGAGTTCCAAGGAAAAGCTGGAGCTGACGAAGACGTTGAGTACTTTCTGAACAACCTGAATGTCACTGAAATCGTAGGATTTGATCTGAAACTCAGTGATCGTTTCACGTTTCCCCAGGATAACTATGTTGAATGTTTTAACATTGATCCAGCAAACTGGGTTACATTCGATAAATTACTGCGTTTGAAAGGTTCTGAATTTTACATCCACGGTTCTCCATTAACAAACCAAGAACTGAACCTGTTTCTACTTCTCTGGATGACTTCTCAATGCCATCAGAATTTGAGTGTTCTCTTGATAAACATCAATGATCCTCAATCACTCGTCACCATTTTCAATTTACCACATGAGAGGATCAATCCTGATGTTGAACGGATTGGTAGACTGTAAGTTGTTTTTAGGAAGCAATTGAAATAAATTTGTTCATTTTTCATTTTTCAGACCGAATAACGACACTATTCCATTACGCGGAGGTATTGATATCAAAAGGAACGACGGACTGACTGGAACCATTCATTTCGATTGGAGAGAGGATCAAATGTTACTGAAAATGATGGTTTCTCGAATTGAGTGAAGTTTATTCTTCTCTCTCTCTTCCCTTTTCTGTTACTTTTTCATTTTCCTTGTTTCTCGATTGTTTCCTTAGAGTATGTTGTTTTTTTCAAATTGTCATTACATTTTTCTTCGTTTGTTCTTTTTCTTCACCATTGCTGGTGATAAATACTCTATTCTAATTTGCTAGGGATAACAGTTCTCTTGTCTTCTGTGAAACATCTGTCATTTTCTGCTTCCTAAGTTGCTGTATCTTCTCCTCTTCCTTCCCATTGTTCAGTCTACTGTCCACTGTGTGAGGTGAGAGTCAGCAAATACGCTCCATCTGCCATGGTAGGTGTACAAACATTCTAGAACCTTCCCTCCCCCCTGGTCCACCACTTCTTCTGTACACGGTCTCCATCCTCACTCATCCCCCACCGCCCTACGATTCTACCCCCCATCCCTTAATAATATTGATTTTTCTATCAAAATGGAGAAACCTTTTCCCCTATTCCGTCTACCCAGGCTTGCCATTGAAGAAGTAGTAAGCACAATGACTCCTTTTGAAATGTAAGTTTTTGTTTAAGAATAAAATTATACCCAAAAGAAGATAGAATTTTGTGTGGTGTTAGTGGAAAATATAATGTTTAAAAACGTACACCGACATTACTTATTCAAGTTGCCAAAGTTATTTTGAACTAAAATGTATATATTTCAGAATCAATTTCTCGAGGACTTCATTGAAAATCAAGTATTTAATCAAGTGTTTCCTTAGAACCAGTCGCAATTCCCAATACGTCCTGCAAGTGAATACAAATGAAGAGCCAAAAGTGTCACTCAGAGGATCGGAACAGATGTATTTTGAGTTAAAAATAACATCTGATAAGAGAAAGAACGGAATGAGAAAACACAAAAAGTGTATGTTTAATGAGAAAATTGACACATTCTGGATTCATTCGGAAGACGTGATAAACGAATGGATGAATCTGGTGAAAACGGCGATAGAGATTTTCAAGTTTATAGAGCACATTGTTATCTTTCATATTGACACATTTCCAATGAGAAACAAAGACATTGTTGACTTTATAAAGTCTCTCACTCCATCGATTGAAAGTTGTGATTTTCATGGAGAAACTGAAACTGACGAAGACGTTGAATACTTTCTGAATAACCTGAATGTTACTGAATTTGTAGGATTCAATCTGAAGCTCAGTGATCATTTCACGTTTCCCCAGGATAACTTTCTTGAAGGTTTTACCATTGATCCCGGAAATTGGTTAACGTTCGATAAATTACTTCGTTTGAAAGGTTCTGAATTCTACATCCACGATTCTCCAATAACAAACCAAGAACTGAACTTGTTTCTACTTCTCTGGATGACTTCTCAATGCCATCAGAATCTTGGGTATCTTTTGATAAACATCAATGATCCTCAATCACTCGTCACCATTTTCAATTTACCACATGAGAGGATCAATCCTGATGTTGAACGGATTGGTAGACTGTAAGTTGTTTTTAGGAAACTATTGAAATACATTTGTTCATGTTCCATTTTTCAGACCGAACAACGACACTATTCCATTACGCGGGGAAATCGATATCAAGAGAAACGACGGGATGACTGGAACGATTGATTTCGGTTGGAGACTTGATAAAATGTTACTGAAAATGAGGGTTTCTCGAATTGAGTGAAGTTCATTCTCGCTCTCTCTCGTCTTTTCTGTTACTTTTTCATTTTTCTTGTTTTTAAAAATTGTCATTGTATCTTTGTTCATGTGTCCTTTTTCTTCAACATCGTTCGTAATCAGCAAAGTTTTCAGAAAATTCTGTATTTGATCTAGATTTCTAATAAAGTTTGACATCGTTTACTTTTAAATATACGGCGTGACACTTACACCATTCTTAATTACACAATATAGCCTGTATAACATTGAGAATAGTGTATGAGGTGAGAGTCAGCAAATACGCTCCATCTGCCATGGTAGGTGTACAAACATTCTAGAACCTTCTCCCAGGCCACCACTTCATCTGTACACGGTCTACATCTTCATTCATCTCTCATTGCCTCACGGTTCTATTGCCCTCTTTATAATATTGATTTTTCTCTCAAAATGGGCGATTCGAAACCGTTTCCCTCTTCCGTCTACCCATACTTGCCGTTGAAGAAGTTGTAAGCACAATGACACCGTTTGAAATGTAAGTTTTGAAAATGGAATCCCACTTTATTTTAAGAATTTAAAACGCTTAAAAACACGCTTGAGTCCCCCGATTTCAAGTCTTTGATTTTGGTTTTTTGTGGAGTCTTTTCAAGTTCGGCATTACAAATTGAATGTCTTTCGGATTTTTGTTATTTTTTTTTCTTTTTTCAGCATCAACTTCTCGATGACCTCATTGAAAAGCAAGTCTTTAATTAAGGCATTACTTAGAAACGGGCGAAATTCTTACTCCGAGTTAGAATTGAATACACATAAGGAATCGCAAATCTCTATCATAGGATCGGAAGTATATTTTGAATTTAATGTGACATCTGATAAAACAAAGAACGGAATGAGAGAATACATAGAGTATATGGAAACTGAGAACGTTTATACATTATGGATTTACTCGGAAAACTTCATAGACGAGTGGATGAATCTGGTGAAAATCGTGACAGAGATTTTCAAGTTCGATAAACATCTTGTTAGATTCAAAATTGACGAATTTCCAACACAAAACAAATCGATTGTTGATTTTATAAAGTCTCAAACTCCATCGATTGAAAGATGTGTGTTCGAAGGAATCGCTGAAACGGATGAAGACGTTGAGTACTTTCTGAACAACCTGAATGTCACTGAATACGTAGAAATCAATCAGAAATTCAATGACAATTTCAAGTTTCCACAGGACAACTATCTTGAATACTTTTCTATTGATCCAGCAAACTGGGTGACATTTGATCAGCTTCTTCATCTGAAAACATGTAGACTGTTCATCCGTGGTTCTCCACTAACAAACCAAGAACTGAATTCTTTTTTACTTCTCTGGATGGCTTCTGAATGCCATCAGAATCTGAATTTTTTCGCAATAAACATCATTGACCCACAATCTCTCGACATCATTTTTAATCTGCCACACGTGAGGATCAATCCTGATGTTGAACGGATTGGTAGACTGTAAGTTGTTTTTAGGAAGCTATTAAAATAAATTTGTTCATTTTTAGACCGAATAACGACACTATTTCATTACGTGGGGAAATCGATATCAAGAGAAACGACGGGATGACGGGGACTATTTGGTTCGGTTGGAGAGAGGATCAAATGCTACTGAAAATGGTGGTTTCTCGGATTGAGTGAACCTTCTCTGTTATTTTTTCGTTTTCTTTTAATTGTCTTTCAATTACATCGTCACCTGTTTCTTCTTGTTTTTAACATTGCTGTCAATAAACACTGTATTCAGTCTGATTGCTTTTATATCTTTATCCAATGTGGGGGAAAAAAACTCAGATTCTGATGACATTGAGAAGTCATCCAAAGGATTAGAAACTGATTCAGTTCTTGGTTTGTAAATGGAGAATCGTTGATGAATAATGTAGCTCCTTTGAGATAAAGTAACTGGTCGAATGTTAACCAGTTTGCAGGATCAAGAGTACAAGTGTCTAGAAAGTTGACTTGCGGAATCTTGAACAGGTTACTAAGTCTGGAAATTATTCCTAAACAGTTCGTGACATTGATGTTGTTCAGAAAGTACTCAACGCCTTCGTCCGTTTCAGCGTTTCCGTAGATTTCACAACCATCAATCGATGAAATTTGACACTTCATAAAATCAACAATCGCTTTGTTTCTCGTGGGAAATGTGTCAATTATGAATATAGCATAATGTTTCTTGAACTTGAAAATCTCTTTCACAGTTTTCACCATTTTCATCCAGCCATCTATCACGTTTTCCGAATACATCCATAACGTGTATATTTTCTCAAGTTCCATGAAATCTTTGTATTCTCTCATTCCGCTCATTCCGTTCTTTGTTTTATCAGATGTCACATTAAATTCAAAATATACTTCCGATCCTATGATAGAGATTTGCGATTCCTTATGTGTATTCAATTCTAACTCGGAGTAAGAATTTCGCCCGTTTCTAAGTAATGCCTTAATTAAAGACTTGCTTTTCAATGAGGTCATCGAGAAGTTGATGCTGAAAAAAGAAAAAAAAATAACAAAAATCCGAAAGACATTCAATTTGTAATGCCGAACTTGAAAAGACTCCACAAAAAACCAAAATCAAAGACTTGAAATCGGGGGACTCAAGCGTGTTTTTAAGCGTTTTAAATTCTTAAAATAAAGTGGGATTCCATTTTCAAAACTTACATTTCAAACGGTGTCATTGTGCTTACAACTTCTTCAACGGCAAGTATGGGTAGACGGAAGAGGGGAAACGGTTTCGAATCGCCCATTTTGAGAGAAAAATCAATATTATAAAGAGGGCAATAGAACCGTGAGGCAATGAGAGATGAATGAAGATGTAGACCGTGTACAGATGAAGTGGTGGCCTGGGAGAAGGTTCTAGAATGTTTGTACACCTACCATGGCAGATGGAGCGTATTTGCTGACTCTCACCTCATACACTATTCTCAATGTTCTACAGGCTATATTGTGTAATTAAGAATGGTGTAAGTGTCACGCCGTATATTTAAAAGTAAACGATGTCAAACTTTATTAGAAATCTAGATCAAATACAGAATTTTCTGAAAACTTTGCTGATTACGAACGATGTTGAAGAAAAAGGACACATGAACAAAGATACAATGACAATTTTTAAAAACAAGAAAAATGAAAAAGTAACAGAAAAGACGAGAGAGAGCGAGAATGAACTTCACTCAATTCGAGAAACCCTCATTTTCAGTAACATTTTATCAAGTCTCCAACCGAAATCAATCGTTCCAGTCATCCCGTCGTTTCTCTTGATATCGATTTCCCCGCGTAATGGAATAGTGTCGTTGTTCGGTCTGAAAAATGGAACATGAACAAATGTATTTCAATAGTTTCCTAAAAACAACTTACAGTCTACCAATCCGTTCAACATCAGGATTGATCCTCTCATGTGGTAAATTGAAAATGGTGACGAGTGATTGAGGATCATTGATGTTTATCAAAAGATACCCAAGATTCTGATGGCATTGAGAAGTCATCCAGAGAAGTAGAAACAAGTTCAGTTCTTGGTTTGTTATTGGAGAATCGTGGATGTAGAATTCAGAACCTTTCAAACGAAGTAATTTATCGAACGTTAACCAATTTCCGGGATCAATGGTAAAACCTTCAAGAAAGTTATCCTGGGGAAACGTGAAATGATCACTGAGCTTCAGATTGAATCCTACAAATTCAGTAACATTCAGGTTATTCAGAAAGTATTCAACGTCTTCGTCAGTTTCAGTTTCTCCATGAAAATCACAACTTTCAATCGATGGAGTGAGAGACTTTATAAAGTCAACAATGTCTTTGTTTCTCATTGGAAATGTGTCAATATGAAAGATAACAATGTGCTCTATAAACTTGAAAATCTCTATCGCCGTTTTCACCAGATTCATCCATTCGTTTATCACGTCTTCCGAATGAATCCAGAATGTGTCAATTTTCTCATTAAACATACACTTTTTGTGTTTTCTCATTCCGTTCTTTCTCTTATCAGATGTTATTTTTAACTCAAAATACATCTGTTCCGATCCTCTGAGTGACACTTTTGGCTCTTCATTTGTATTCACTTGCAGGACGTATTGGGAATTGCGACTGGTTCTAAGGAAACACTTGATTAAATACTTGATTTTCAATGAAGTCCTCGAGAAATTGATTCTGAAATATATACATTTTAGTTCAAAATAACTTTGGCAACTTGAATAAGTAATGTCGGTGTACGTTTTTAAACATTATATTTTCCACTAACACCACACAAAATTCTATCTTCTTTTGGGTATAATTTTATTCTTAAACAAAAACTTACATTTCAAAAGGAGTCATTGTGCTTACTACTTCTTCAATGGCAAGCCTGGGTAGACGGAATAGGGGAAAAGGTTTCTCCATTTTGATAGAAAAATCAATATTATTAAGGGATGGGGGTAGAATCGTAGGGCGGTGGGGGATGAGTGAGGATGGAGACCGTGTACAGAAGAAGTGGTGGACCAGGGGGGAGGGAAGGTTCTAGAATGTTTGTACACCTACCATGGCAGATGGAGCGTATTTGCTGACTCTCACCTCACACAGTGGACAGTAGACTGAACAATGGGAAGGAAGAGGAGAAGATACAGCAACTTAGGAAGCAGAAAATGACAGATGTTTCACAGAAGACAAGAGAACTGTTATCCCTAGCAAATTAGAATAGAGTATTTATCACCAGCAATGGTGAAGAAAAAGAACAAACGAAGAAAAATGTAATGACAATTTGAAAAAAACAACATACTCTAAGGAAACAATCGAGAAACAAGGAAAATGAAAAAGTAACAGAAAAGGGAAGAGAGAGAGAAGAATAAACTTCACTCAATTCGAGAAACCATCATTTTCAGTAACATTTGATCCTCTCTCCAATCGAAATGAATGGTTCCAGTCAGTCCGTCGTTCCTTTTGATATCAATACCTCCGCGTAATGGAATAGTGTCGTTATTCGGTCTGAAAAATGAAAAATGAACAAATTTATTTCAATTGCTTCCTAAAAACAACTTACAGTCTACCAATCCGTTCAACATCAGGATTGATCCTCTCATGTGGTAAATTGAAAATGGTGACGAGTGATTGAGGATCATTGATGTTTATCAAGAGAACACTCAAATTCTGATGGCATTGAGAAGTCATCCAGAGAAGTAGAAACAGGTTCAGTTCTTGGTTTGTTAATGGAGAACCGTGAATATCGATCAGAGACCGGATAAGATGGTAATGAGAAAGTGGGTTTCTCGAATTGAATAACATCGCTGTTCAATTTTTATGTTAAATTTCACCATCTGACCATCCAATGTTCTTCTTTTTTCTTCAATGGATAAAATACTTTTATTAAAATTAGATGACGAGTGATACCATGAAACGGAACTCTCAAAGTTGAAACTAAATCTGCCTCGCCTGCTCCACGAACATCTTGTTAAACAACTTCAGCATTGGCAGCATTTCAGATAGAGATGAGTCATTTTAGATAGCGATGAGTCATGAGTTACAGTATTGGTGGGTAGACAACTGGTGGAGCTGAAGAAGGTCTGAAAGACTAAAATATCAAATATATTTATTAAATGAGATAAAGCACCCACCTTAGGCAGGCTTCACTATAATGACATTCGATTGAAATGTTGATTCAGATTTACTAAACATTTTCGTGACTTTTCTTCGGAAAGCAGGCACAAAAGTGATAATACACAAGGGGTCCAAAAATGGGAAGACTGAATATAAAACGACTGCAACATCTGATAGCCAACCACCAAAACTTATACCAAATAGAGATAGCAACCAAGTTAGAAAACTTGGAATCAGGCAGACAACGCTAGGGATGACCAGCTGGACTGTTAGAGCTTTTATTAGTTGTTGATGTAGACTTCGGACATTTTTGCTCATTTTATCTTTGTTTTTGTTCAACATTTGGATAATTAGACGTCGGAGTATGATAAGAACCAGCAGGGAGATATTGGAGGTTATGAAGAATATTGAAAATAATGTGTATGATAATATAGACGTTGCAGAGCTGGTACCCTGGAATAAATTCATTAGCAGGGCTGCAGCTCTTCCTACTAACCTGGTATACACTGATATATACATTCACTTCTCGTATATCTACTCCATGAACGCCTAGAAATGATTCGCCGACATATCCAAACTTTTCTTCATTGGCACCCATCAAAAATATTTGCATCTGCACCATTCTTCAATTAGTACAAGAACTAAACAACAAAAAAACTAACCACGACCCAAATACCAGTCAAGAAAGTTGAATGAAGAAAAAAGCAAGGAAACCACCATAAAGATACCGCATTTTTGGGGGTGTCATGATTTCTCAATAATTTCCATCGATAGAAAAAGTGACAGTGAAGAATTGAATATGCTGCAGATATCAGTCCACATCGGATTGCAAGTAACAAAGTATGAATTCCAGATTTTTGTACGAATGGGCCACCAACAATGAATACTGAATAGGAATACTGGTAGCCATGAACAGATACGGGAACAAAGACATCAGATAGAGTACATAACAAGTTGAGTATTGAAAAATAGCAAAGCAGGTATCTATAGTTTCCCAAGTTTAAGTTTTTGTTCTGGACGGTGATCAGGATGAAATACAAGTTAATAAACAAGGAGATCAATCCGTTAACTTTTGGAATATAGTAGTGAGCAGCGCTTAGCATTTATTATACACTGTGTTTGGGTTTGGTAAGAGAGAAGTTATTATCCAAAAAAGCAGAGACTACCGGAAATTGGATACGTTTCCTATAACATGTCAGTCTATGAAAATAAGAAAACACGCGCATTTTTTATGACCAGTACTGTATCTCAAACTATTTCCGAGGACAATTCGCCCACATTGGATCAGAATGATTTTGAAGTTAATCCCTATAACTATTATATTACAGTTCCAATAATACAAATTTTGAAATGTTCTTCATGAAGCTTTGATAAAGCATACTGTAATTTCTTTGTTTCTCGAACCAGTGTTTTATTGACAACTTTTTGTCCCTGTTTGGTGGAATTCAATTGAGAAATATGTATGTCCGAACGCGAGTTCCTAAAAGGTACAAATAAAATTTATGCGATTGTCTTCGTTTCATATACATTTCTTTTAGAAATTGTCATCCACATTAAGCAGGCTTCACTACAATAACATTCGATCGAAAAGATGATTCAGGTTTACTGAATATTTTCGTGACTTTTCTTCGGAAAGCAGGCACAAAAACTATAATAGATAAGGGGTCCAAAAATTGGAAGACAGAATATAAAACGACGGCAATATCCGATATCCAACCACTAAAACTTATACCAAACAGAGATAAAATCCAAGTAAGAAAACTTGGAATATGGCAGACAACACTAGGGATGACTAGCTGGACTGTAAGAGCTTTGATCAGTTGTTGATGCAGACATCGGACTTTTTCGCTCATTTTATTCTTGTTTTTGTTTAACATTTGAATAATTAGATGCCGGAGTATGATAAGAACCAGCAGGGAAATATTGGAGGTTATAAAGAATATGGAAAATGCTGTGTAAGCTATTATAGACGTTGCAGAGCTGGTACCCTGGAGTAAGTTCACTGAAAAGGCTGCAGGATGTCTGACTGACCTGGTATACATTGATATAAACATTCACTTCTCTGATATCTACTCCATAAACTTCTAAAAATGATTTACTAGCATATCCAAACTTCTCCTCGTTGCCAACCATCAATAACATTTGTACCTGCACCTTTTATCAATCAGTACGCAAACACTAAACAACAAAAAAACTAACCACGACCCAAATACCAGTCAAGAAAGTTGAATGAAGAAAAAAGCAAGGAAACCACCATAAAGATACCGCATTTTTGGGGGTGTCATGATTTCTCAATAATTTCCATCGATAGAAAAAGTGACAGTGAAGAATTGAATATGCTGCAGATATCAGTCCACATCGGATTGCAAGTAACAAAGTATGAATTTCAGATTTTTGTACAAATGGGCCACCAACAATAAATGCCAAAAACGAGTAGTGATAACCATGAACAGATATTGGAACAAGGATATCAAATAGAGTACATATCAGATTGAGTATTGAGAAATAACACAATAAGTATCTATAGTTTCCCAAGTTCAAGTTTTTGTCCTGGATGGTGATCAGGATGAAATAGAAGTTTATAAACAAGGAGATCAATCCGTTAACTTTTGGAATATAGTAGTGAGCAGCGCTTATCATTTGTTATACAGACGTAGTGATCGTGTTTAGTAAGGGAGAAGTTATTATCCAAAAAAGTAGAGACTACCGGAAATTGAATACGCTTCCTTTAACTGATCGGTCTGGGAAAATACGACTACACACGCATTTTGTATGGCCAGTACTGTATGCCAAACTATTCCCGATGACACGGCGCTCACATTGGAAACCTGGGGGCACAAATTAACCTTTCGAAATAATGAAGCCTAATGTTGAACAAATCGGCAGACTTCTAATTGAGCGTAATGATTTTTAAAGTTAATTCCTATAATTATTATATAACCACAGGTAAAGCGCTGTAGGCGAGTGGTAGGCGAGCTGTAGCTGAAGGCCCGCTGGCAGGCGAATGGTATGCGAATGGTAGGCGAACACCGCAAGTAGGTGAATAGTACGCGAGTGACAGCTTGGTGTTTTTGGGTGGAAGCGGTGGTAGCTGAAAGGTAGGCGAGCGGTAGTCGAAGAGCGGCGATAGACGAACGGCAGCTAAATGGTATTCGAATACCGCGGATAGGTGAATGATTGCTGAATGATACTCGAATGCCGCAATAAGTGAATGAACGATGAATGATGTTTTCTCTTACATAGACGAAAAAATTCTTGGTTCAATGTATTAAATTTGACAGTTTGTAACTGGAATGAGGTAATCAAGCCCGAAGACAATCTTTAGCCTAATTTCTATACATTTTCATGTCTTAATTGTCACTATGTCCTGACCATGCCCTTCTTCTCTTGAAGCCTCTGTCACATTCTCCATATTATCCGAAATTCCAAAGCGATTGAAATTTTCAGATAATTATTGTTGCTCATTATGAAATAAACTTGGTCTTCCAGTTTTTCATGAGAATCAAAAGATTCCAGTTTACTTTTTGTGTGAAAATACCGTAACCCAAACTTCTTTTGAGAATACTTACAACGTTTCGGGGATAGTTTGTTTCATCCCGAAATTAATAAAATAATTTTTTGATTGATAGCAGGCTAACTGAACTCGTTCATACTTTAGAACTGTGTCATTTTTCTTTATACGGTATGGAACTGAACGGGCAGCATATGTTGTGATGGTCACGCAACGAGAGAGTTCGTGTGATAATGAAACTTTGCCCAAATGCATGTACTCGTTCTTTTTTTGCAAATCTCATCTCAAATTGTCATTTTCGTTAAAGTATTCATCCATATTTATCTTTTTTTGCGTTTTTAACTCGTCAAAACTCAATTTAATAGAAATAAGGCAACCACGCTCCATTGACACGCATTAGAGAGAAGAGACGCAGACACTGCGGCCTCGCTGGAGTTTTAAAATTAATTTTTCCCATTTTCTCGTTTGTTTCTTGAGTTTTTCACCGAAATCTTTCGAAGTTTTGTGCTTTTCCGAAAAGTTAAACTACGGCAGAACTATTCATCTAAAATTCTTCGCGAAAAAATGCGTAAAAAACTATTTTAAAGGAAAATAGCTTCGCGAAGCAGAAAGTGAGAAAATTTAGAACTAGGGACTGTGTGCTGCTACTAATCTGGTTATTTTTAGTTTTAATCGGGAGCTTAATCACTTTTCAGGTGGATCGGTAAGTAAGGTAAGTTAGTTTTCGAAGAATTAAAAACAACCAGAGACGAGCGATTGACACAACCGCATAGTGCATAATTTTCTATGTTAATTTCTGACTACTAACGATAAACTTTCACGAATTTCCGCTATTGCGATCATTACTGAAAGCATCAGAAGAAAATGACATGTTGAGGTGAAAAATCCTTTTTATTTCGTCGAAAACTCTAACTTATTTCTCGAAACCCGTCTTTTTGGAAAAAATTGCTAAAAACTAGTCTAAAAATGCATTAAATCGTTTATTTCGAGAAAATTTAGTTAAACCTTAAATTATTTTCTCATTTATAACTGAAAAAAACTTGAAAAACGTTTACATGAAAAATTTTTCGCATAAAATTTCGAACATTTGTCTCAAAATTCTCAACTTGGGTCGAAAACTGGCAGATCAGCCACGATTATCAATTTCAAAAAAAAAGAGTTGAAGGTGCACATTTCCCACTGAAACCTTGTTGATTCTGCCGTAGTTAGTGTTCAGGAAAAGTCAAAATTATTAAATAACCACTCTGGTTACTAAAATGCCTCATTTTGTGTGTACTAATAGAACGATTTGCCGGAAAAACAGTGACCTCTTCATCTTTTTTTTCTGTGTATTCGTTTCTATCAGTACTACATTCTGAGCTATTTTGAGTTTCTGGAGTATTGAAAAAACAACATGGTGAAAAACGAAAGAAATAATCGAGAAAGTAGAAAGTGCCTGAATGGCTGGAAAATGAAAGAGAGAACGAAGGAATGGAAGTTTTAGGTTATTTCAGATATTACAAAAGGACCCAAAGAACGGAAAATAGCAGAATATACGCTAGAATTATATGTAATATGTAGGGAATGTTCCATAATAACCCCCATAGTGGAGGGGAACCCCTGACCAAAATTTGAAAAATGGAGCGCTGGTAGCTTACTGGTAGGCCGCCCACAGACGTGTGCGTTGTTCCCCCTTCGCCTGCCAGCGGTCGACAGTTAACTTACCGCTCGCCTATCGCGCTTTACCTGTGACGGTTCCAATAATACAAGTATTTCATTTGAAAGGAGGTATCGATATCAAAAGGAAGGACGGGATGACTGGAACGATTCAATTCAGTTGGTTAGGGTGAAAATGCTGAAGAAAACTGTAGTTTCTCGGATTGAATAAAAATTCAATATCAGGTTAAACATAATGAAATCTAAAATGAAATGTTTTTCCCGAAGCTTTGACGAAATATCAAGTGATTTCTTTGTTTCGTAATCCAGCGCCCTCGTTGGCAATTTTTTGATACTGATTGGAGAAACACATTTGTGAAAGAGCTAAACATATCACGATTTGAATGACTCGATCCGCTGAATCTTATCCTGCATAGTTCATGCCTGATTGTCTACATATTCTCTCGCATCCTCTTTCTTGTACAATTTTATCTCTTAACTTTATGTAGTGAACCTATGTATTGTAGTTGTTTTGACTTTTATTCACCAATCTATACTTTCACGATCGCAATGATTGTAATAAATTGTTCTTATTATTTTTAATAAGCTGTCATCCACATTAAGAAGGCTTCACTACAATAACATTCGATCGAAAAGATGATTCAGGTTTACTCAATAGTTTTGTGACTTTTCTTCGGAAAGCAGGCACGAAAATTATAATTGATAAAGGGTCCAAAAATGGGAAGACTGAATATAAAACGACTGCAACATCTGATAGCCAACTTCCATAACTTATCCCAATCAAGGCTAAAAACCAAGTCATAAAACTTGGAATCAGGCAGACAACGCTAGGGATGACTAGCTGGACTGTAAGAGCTTTGATCAGTTGTTGATGAAGATTTCGGACATTTTTGCTCATTTTATCCTTGTTTTTGTTTAACGTTTGAATAATTAGATGTCGGAGTATGATAAGAACCAGCAGGGAGATATTAGAGGTTATAAAAAAGATTGAAAATGCTGTGTAAGCTATTACAGATGTTGCAGGGCTGGTACCCTGGAATAAAATTATTAGACAGGCTGGAACACTTCCTACTAACCCGGAACACATTGACAATTGCATTCACTTCTCTGATATCTACTCCATAAACTTTTAGAAATGATTCGCTGACAAATCCAAACTTTTCTTCATTGGCACCCATCAGTAATACTATATCCTGTACCATTTTTCAATAAACACACATACATTCACTCACAAATAAACTAACCACGACCCATACACCCATCAAGAACATTGTATGAAGAAAAAAGCAAGAAAACCACCACAAAGATACCGTATTATTGGGGGTGTCAAGGTTTCTCAATAACTTCCATCGATAGAAAAAATGACAGTGTAGAATTGAATATGCTACAGATATCAGTCCACATCGGATTGCAAGTAACAAAGTATGAATTCCAGATTTTTGTGCAAATGGGCCATCAATAATGAATGCTGAATAGGAATACTGGTAGCCATGAACAGATATCGGAATGAGAATATCAAATAGAGTACATATCAGATTGAGTATTGAGAAATAACACAATAAGTATCTATAGTTTCCCAAGTTCAAGTTTTTGTCCTGGATGGTGATCAGGATGAAATAGAAGTTTATAAACAAGGAGATTAATCCGTTAACTTTTGGAATATAGTAGTGAGCGACGCTTATCATTTGTTATGCATATTGGTTGGCTAGGTAGTCAACTTATAGCAAAAACAACCGGAAATTGTATTCGTTTCCTATGCCATATCGGTCTGCGAAAACACAAAGGAACGCGTGTTCTTTATGCCCAGTACTGTATGTCTAACTATTCCCGATGACACGTCGCTCACATTGGAAACCTGTGGTGCGAATTTAAATTGAAGTGCGTGAAGTTAAGTTTAAGCAGAACAGAAATGCAACACAATTTATAAATGACAAATAAAAAAAATAATATAAAAGTGACAATTATGAAAAAAATGAAAAAAGTGAAAAAGAGGAGAGAAAAAGGAATACATTCATTTAATCCGAGAAACCACCATTGTCAGATTCATTTTATCAAGTCTCCAACCAAAATGAATGGTTCCAGTCATCCCGTCGTTTCTCTTGATATCGATACGTCCTTTCAATGGAATAGTGTCGTTATTCGGTCTGAAAACCAATAAGAATCGACTGTTTTCAAAAGTTATCCCGATCAACTTACAGTATATCGATTCAACCTTCATTTTCTATTCAACCTTCATTCTCTTTCCTGACATTCTACAAACCAGCTTCAATAAAAAATACAAGAAAAGACACAAAATAACCAGAATAACAGTAACAATGAGAACCAAATCAATCATAAAATATTCCAGAACTCCCATTTGTCGAGAATATGGATCCAACGACGGCAATTTTCCGAATCTGGCTGCAAACTCGGTATGTTTCAGAAATAGATCTTTTGGAGAGACCGGTTGATTCCTCAAGTGATCAGATAATCGTTGAGCAGCTATTTTGTAACTGAAACAAAAAGGAATTGATGTGTAGATCAAATCTTCTTGGTACCTCTCATCATAAAGAACCTTTCTCATCACTTCCTCCACCAGCTCACTATTTCCCAAGTCATATTTAGATATCTCAATTGATCCATTGTGTCTCACCAACATTTTCGCATTTCTCATTTGATCTCCCATTATTGGACACTTAAATGTTTTATATGGGGAGGGGCAGTTCTAATAGAGGTACTTTGGTGCTCACCATTATAGAAGGCTTGCCCATATAGCTAACTTCATTGACACTTCCTAGACCTCCATGAGTCATAAAGGCGGATAGACGCGCGTCGGCTGGAAATAATTCTTGTTGAAACTAGTCTCAAGACCTCTACTCACCAGGCTTGGTCGAGGTCGGGAAATCGGGATACTCGATTTCTCGGTTTTCCCGACTTTTTTCGAGAAAATTTCCCGACGAGAATTTTCCCGAAAAATTTTTTCGAGAATTTTTCCCGACCGGGAATTTTCTCGAAAAAATTTTCGGGAATTTTTCCCGACGAGAAATTTCCCGAAAAATTTCGAGAAAATCGGGAAATTTTTTGTAACAGTAATATTCAAAAGTTCGAAATTTTCCATTTATTTTTACAGGGTTTCAACCGATTTTTTGTTGTTTTTGAACAAAATACTTCTCAATTTTCACCTACGGTGCTCCAAAATAGAAAACTATTGAGTGCTGAAAATTTTTCGAAACTGCTGTTTCTCCAGCAAAACGTTAAATTGATGGAGTACCAATCTCAAACTGTGAAACCAAGTATACATTAATGAATAAAAATAAAATCTATCGAAAAATAGTTATTTTTAAGTTATTTGAAGTCAGTTTGACAAAATTCTCGAATTTCTCGAAAATTCTCGATTTTCCCGAAAAAAAGTTTCGAGAAAAATTTCGAGTACTCGATTTCCCGAAAAAAATTTCGAGACATTTTTTCGTTCTCGATTTTCCCGAAAACTTTTTCTCGACCAAGCCTGCTACTCACCCAACAACTCCCTCTGTGGGACCCATTTTGAAAAGTGTATATTCTGAATCCCCTCTGCAAACTTGTCGGTATCACTATCTTCATATTTCCATATAAATGTTACATCAGGGAATTGTTTCATTGCTCGTGCCATGGAGACTCTTAATCAAAATTTTTGATCAGAGAACCCCCAAATGAACGTACTTCGACTCGAATGGCATGTCCTTTGATAGAGTCACTGATCCGAAAGAAATTAGAACATTCTTGTTTCGTAAATTCAAAATTTGATCCCATTCTTCTCCTAGCTTCCCTGTCTCCATTGACACCGATATCCCTCCGATTTGAATATTTTTCGCTATCGTGGCACGTGGGAAATCTAGATAAGGATTGGAGTTGGTGAACACAAAAGAGGCATCGGGGAGTCGTTGCAATGGATAAATTCTCTCTTCTGGGTTACTGTAGGAGGTATAGTATTCTGGAGAGAACTTGTAAAAAGTTTGGAGGGTTTGGGTTACTGTATTGAGAAGTCTCTCGTAAAGACTCATACGGTCAGATGATGGGGTGAGGATATCTGAAATTTGAAAAGTTGGTGAATTGCTAGAAAACATGGAAGAGAAAATGCTAGGTCACCCACCTGGAATATGACTTGGCATCACAGGTTCTCCTATCGCTCTCGTACTAGATGACTCGAATGCTATCGACTGCGCCACAGCGAACGCCTTGATTTCTAGATAATCCATTAGTGCTGAAATTGTTATTATTTTCAATTTTTGATACCAAGATTCCCTTACGTATCGCACAGGTGAAAATGCTTTCGAATAGAATCAGATCAAACTTTTTCTTCTTCAATTCATCGAGGAGGGGAAGATTCTCAGAGAGAACATTGTGTTGCTCGTTAGCCACTGATTGGAAGAATCGAGAAGATTGGGGGATTTCAAATAGCGAGAATTCTTGACTCCAGTACCGCCCATTTCCAGCGATTAAGTCACCGATAGCTTTGAGTTTTGGGCTTGGCTGAAAACTTTTGTGTTTTTTTGAATAATATCTGACTAGGGAAGATCATGGAGTCAGTGTGTAGATATCGGGGGTGACCTATTATCGAAATAATAAAGTTCCGACATTTTTTACCGACGCGTGTTTGCGGACTTAGTGCTAATTTTAATAATTTTGCACTAAGTCCGCAAACACGCGTCGGTAAAAAATGTCGGAACTTTATTATTTCGACAATATATCATCGGAAAGCTGAGAAAACGCTGATTTCGAAAATATAGTCTGTTTATACTAAAGGCTTGAGGTCAAAGACTCCAAGCGCCTTCAAACCTAGTTTATACGAAAAACAAAGTCACGACTTTTAAAACTATGTTAAAACCTTAAAATGTAATTAAGATTTCCAAGAGTTATTTGAAAAGTTATACTTTTGAGCCAAAAGTTGCATCAAAACCCAAATTTCGGTCAGAAAGATAAAAACCTATCATTTTTCCAAACTATAACCTCATTTTTCTCGAATACCAGGGGTCGAGGGCAAAAACTAAATATACATTTGGAATCAGCGTTTTTTCAGCTTTTCAAAGATATAAGTCACGTCTCATAACTCCTAACAGACTTCATGACCTTCCCTAGTGAGTGACTCACATCCAAATACACCACATCCTTTGTCAATTTGGTATACGAAAAATTGCGGAACTCGTCGACAATAGTCGGTGTGAACATGGTAACATTGTGTCCCGCTTCTATCAGAATATCTGCTAACCGCCCGAAAAATGTGGAGTGACTGTGACCAAATAGTGGGCAAAAGACTAGAATGTTGTAGGGGGTGGTAGTAGGAATTAAAATCAATAGAAATATAATGTATCTCATTTCAATTTACCGGGGAAAATAACAGAGAAAAAAGGGAAACAAACAACTTTTTTCTGTTTAAATACCTGACCGCACAGACTACAAAGTGTCTTGTGTAGTGTATGATATCAGCAGACAATTGGTGATTCAATTAAAATTGTTTTGTTGTTGTGTTTCCGATAACGTGAAGAGGAGACGATTCGTTTTGTGACTGTGATTTCTTCCCTGTTTTTTTGTTACACATTTTTATGCCACCCACTTTTAAGATTGAACGTTTTTTGTGTCTGACTTCAATTTTAGGGGGGAAAGGCCGATGGAGGACCGAGAATTGGAGGAGTGAGACTTGAAAAGATCCAAGGAGATCCAACAAGGCTCAACAAGGTCCTAAGCTCCACATTTAAGAATTACATCTAAAAATGTTTACAGAGGGGATTCAGAATATACATTACCAAATTTTGAAGAATATGTTTTATTTGCAAGACCACATTACACTAAAAGGAGTGCTAAAGTCATATTTTTCTAATTGCAGGTTCCCATATTTCAGATGCTGAAAATCGATCTGAACGCCACAATTTCCGTTCTCCTGACTCAAAATGAGCTTTCGTGGAAGAGTTTTCTCCGCGCGGCCGTGTAGTCCTCTCGGACAAAATTTTTTCGCAATTCGTGTTTTTACCCAATTTATCGCAAAAAAAGGGAAAAACTAAAAAAATGTATTGCAAAAAGCTAGGAAACAAGCAATTGAGTGAAAATCTTGTCCGAGAGGACTACACGGCCGCGTGGAAACAAATCTTCCACCTAAGCTCTTTTTGAGTCAGAAGAACGGGATTTTTAGCGTTTAGAGCAATTCTTAGCATATGCGTGCGTCAATAATTGAAGATTTTTAAAATTTTCTGAAAAATTGGAAACTGAAAAAAAGACAAACGCTTATATAAATTTAATAAGACGTATTTTGAACAAGAAGAATTTCTGTAGTTGTTTTGATGTGTCTATCTATTGTATGTTTATTAGGGATTGGTCTTTGGATTGGTCAGAATTGGAAAAGGGAGAGAGGGAGCAAAGATTGAAAAAATTTTAGTATTTAAAAGTACAAATTTGTATTTTTGGATATAGAACAACTTGTGTGCTCTCAGATTAGTTTTTATATCTTATTATTTATTTAACTGAAATTTAAGGACACTCCAAAAACAGTCATTTCAAAACCGGGCACGTTTTGTAACCAAGTTAGGAATCTAAAACCTGGTATTGCCGAAAATCTTTGGTTGCAGAATGTCAGGTTATGGAAAATCTGAAATTTTTAAGAATCTGAGATCCTGAGAGTTCTAAATTTGTTTCCAACCTTGAAAAACACATCAAACCTTCAAAACCTTTAAAACCTTAAAAAACTGTAAAAACCTTAAAATCTTAAAAATCAACCAAGATCCATACTTTTCAGTGCAAGACATTATACTTCAGTCCCCCAATGTCTCACCTTGAATCTAAAAACATATTCTGAATCCTCACGTCTTCAGCTGTCCATTCATATGACACAACTATCATAAGAACGGATGTTTCATTCACATTACATATATGATTCATCATAATAAAACACACAAGATGTACAGAGGAAATTAGAAAACCATGCAACGCGACAACTAATTTCCGGGCTGTCCAATAAGTGTCTTGTGACTGAATACGTGAAAAAAAAATTAGCACCGTCTAACTATTATAGACCGCCCATTTTCAGCGGTGTCTTGTGCTACAGTACCCCTCCAGTCCATTACTTTTTTTCAGAAATATTAGCTCAGCACAGTTCTTACAAGTGCGCTCCACCGAAATCCCCTAGAAAAATGTCTATTTTTCTCTGAGTCTCTCAATTTCGCACACTATTTTCTTCGGTTTTGGTATAGCGCGGTTGTAAGAAGAGTAAAGTGCTAAAATGATTTCCGAATTTTCTAGAAAAATGAAAAGTTCAAAAATATTCTGTGACGTTCACCTTATGATCTCCCGCTTCACTTGGTTTGACCTAACCATTTGTCTCAAAAATCTTCAAAAATATAATGACCTATTTTTCCTCATCTTCCTTATTTCCAGTCCCAAATGACCGGTGAATTCTGGCTCGCTCTTGTCGACACCGCCGATATGGTTGGGTTCACCATGACGTTCTCTGTCAACTTGGTGCTACTCGGGTTGATTAGAACACGTGGCAAGAATTTGGGCACTTATAAGTATCTGATGAGCTTCTTCTCGTTTTTCTCAATGTTCTATGCGATTGTCGAATCGATTTTGAGACCGGTAAGAGAGGGGAAAGGGGTCTGGGGTCAAAAAATCCAAAGATCTGTTTTCTAGGTCTATAATGCTAGAAATTTAGAAATGGTGCAATATCTGTACTTGAAAATTTTCATAGGTTACAACCCTGAAAACCTAAGAGACAGTTCTGAAATGGCGTATTTGCCACAAAGCTACAGTACCCCTAACCGTAAGACGCAAAGTAAAACTATGAGAAAAAAAGCCATGCGGTTACCGTAACTCTTGTCGTGGCGAGATATCAACAAAATGCCAAAACTTAGACATGACTGGCATCCTTAATAGCTTATTTAACAGTCTTATCCGGATTTTAGCTACAAAAATGCAGAGAGCTACAGTAATTTTCTGATAAGACCCTACACTGGCAAAACTGGTAACACGGACAAAACCACACGCCCTCAACACCAAGTTTAAGGAAATCCGGTTCCCCTTGAAGCTACAGTACCCTTCCCCCAATCTTACCGAGACCCATATCTACAAATACATTCCAGATAATGCACATCGAGAACACCACTTTCTTCCTCATCTCCCGCAAGCGATTCGACTACTCAACACGTCTCGGAAAAATCAACTCAGCCTTCTATTGCGCTTGCTTTGCCACAAGCTTTGTACTCTCTGCAGTCCATTTTGTCTATAGATATTTTGCGGCGTGCAAGTGAGTCTAGTTTCCGAGTCGAAAATTCCAAAAATCTGAAAAAAGCCTATTTTCAGACCCCACCTAATACGTTTCTTCAACCTCCCTTACCTCCTCCTCTGGCCAATTGGATGTAGTATTCCTGTCACCGCGTGGGCAAGTGTCTCCTATTTTTTGTACCCTGATACCGAGTATACCGAGTCTGCAGTCACGTAAGACACCCAAAAATCACGTAAAAAGTTCAACTTTTTTTTTTAGAAATGTGCTCAAAACGCATTACGACGGAATCAAAAAGGAGAATGTCTCGTACATCGCGTATGTCTATGTAAGTCGTGCGGTAGATCAAAATAAAATTTATTTCGAAATGTTTCAGTACCAATACGACACGGATGGCGTGCGACATGTGTATATAAAGAATCTGTTGGGATGCTTTGTACATTATTTTGTTATGGTTGAGTAATTTCAACAAATTTTTTAAAAAGTCCGAAAAAAAAGGAACTTTTTCAGAGCATGACATTCGTTGTGGTGTTCTATTGTGGGTTTTCCACGTGGTGGACTATCAGGGAGCATCGAAACGCGTCGGATAAAACGAGACAGTTGCAGAATCAATTGTTCAAGGCGTTGGTGTTGCAGGTACACAAGTTGTTGAAAAAAACACAACTTGTTACAATGACAAAAGTTGTTACACTGACAAAAGTTGTTACACTGACAAAAGTTGTTACACTGACACAACTTGTTACACTGACAAAAGTTGTAACACTGACAAAAGTTGTTACACTGACAAAAGTTGTTTTTTTTTCCAGACGCTCATCCCATCCCTCTTCATGTACATCCCGACTGGCGTCATGTTTATCGCCCCATTCTTCGACGTCAACTTGAATGCAAACGCCAATTTCATCGTATTCTGCTCATTTTTGTATCCTGGATTGGACCCGCTGATTCTGATTCTGATTATTAAAGAATTCAGAGTGTGTATTCTTGGTAAGGCGGGAGATTTGAGAATTTTGGGATGCAAAAATTCAAAAAAATTAATTTCCAGCCATTATAAAAGGAACTGGAAACAATCGTGTCAGTGACATATACTCTACGTCGAGAGGAAAGATGTCACAAGTTGTGGTGCATGATTTGTCCGAATAATTTATTGATTTTTTTGCAAAAAAATTTCATTCAATAAAGATAATTCACACCGCCAAATGAAGTCGTGACGGGGATCTATGAGCCGTCGGATTGAGTTCAGTCATCTCGTGTGCTTCTTCACGAGGGGTCGCCGGGGGCCGTGGTGACGTTGGGAACCATGGAATGTAGCGGTGCCAGACGTCATTGCAGAGGAACATGACTAGGGAGAGGATGAGGATGAGGATACAGATGAGCATGAAGCCACCGCACCTGGAAATGAGGAAAATTTGGGAGGTGTGACAAGATCAAAACTGGTAGATCATTTTTGTAGTTGACAACTTTTTGATAGCTCCGCCCACTTTTGAGATATGCGTCTTTAAAGTTGGAATTTTGCAAAAATTGAAGAAAAAGTAATTGTAATTGTCAAAATGTGATTTTTACATCGAAATCACCAGAAAATACCATTTCTGACGTTGTAAACTATTTTCAAACTAATTTTTATTGTCAAAATCATATTTTTTAGCAAAAATTTGGCCAAGAAGAAAAATTGCGTGTTTTCAACTAAAATTTGGAGCTTTTACAGAAATTGTATGCTTTTCAAAGATTCTGTGTATTTAAACAAAAATTGTGTAATCTGACCAACAACAGGTTGAAATTGTGGTCGTGTCAGTGTAACAACTTTTGTCAGTGTAACAACTTTTGTCAGTGTAACAACTTTTGTCAGTGTAACAAGTTGTGGTTGTCCCAACTCACATATATCCAAAAACGCTGTGCAACAGGCTATCCGAATAAACTCTCGACTGTCTCGAGCAGCACCCAATACCACAGCATCGATTGATCGGGGTAGAACAAGACCACGCGATTTCAGTAGGCGCGGTGCCGTCGGTAAAGTGGATCTGAGAAAAAAAACGAGTGTGGTAGAGCGCGATTGCAATTATCCTACCGATCTCAAAATTTTCTCCATAGAGTTCCCCGAGATTTCCATTTCCTTGGAAAATTTGAATCGATGTTTAGACTTTTCCATATCCTTCAAAATGTCCATCAAAGACTCCAGCGGAATCTTGCAACCCGAAGTCCCATTAGCTAGTGGTGGATGGTGGACGGGGCTCCAGTAGTACGCCCAATTTTTGATAGAAATCGGGTTTTTGGGATCAGGGACTAGGAAGGAGTCGTTTTGAGAAGGAACGTAGTTTTCTGAAAATGAAATTTGCACACGTTAACCATAAGTTGTTACACTGACAAAAGTTGTTTCACTGACACAACTTGTTACACTGACAAAACCACAACTTGTTACACTGACAAAAGTTGTTACACTGACAAAACCACAACTTGTTACCTGGCTTCACCAACTCCTCAATAAACAAAAATCCACTTTTGACTGCTTGAGCTCCATCGATTGCTCCTGGGTGGAATCTTCAAATTTCGTTATTTTTTTTCGCAAATTCAATTTTTTGGTGAAACTTACGGATCAGTCTCGCTGAAACTTGTGGGGACATGACGACTAATAAGTCCTACGTCGAATCCGGAGGATATGCCGATAAAAAGTAGTAGAAAAAGAAGAATTTTCATCGATTTTTATCTTTTCGTTTCGAGGCGAATAAGAATGTCAGAAGAGAAAAAGAGCCGGAGCACTAAGCCTTTGTAGGCGCACTACAATATTTCTCGCAAATTATTATTTTGTTATGAAATCCCCAACAAAATCATTGAGACACTATTGAAATCACACTTTTTCTCGGCACCGCCTCCCAGGACACTTTCAAATGATCAAAATGGTTGCTCATCGTGTTCGCGTGCTCCATCGACTTGCCGAATGTGTTCAGAATCGGATGCACCTTTGCACTATGCCTCACACATCCCAGCAATTTGAAGAATGAGTCGATTTCGGATTTCCAGCGTTCACAGGAGTGATACATGATGATGGGGTAGCAGAAACTGTAGACGAAGATTGCGGTGTCGAGGCAGAAGGTGATGAAGAGCTGGAGTTCCGGGGAGAGGTCAAAACTGGAGAATAGGACGGAGAGCACGACGATGAGATTCATGAATCCCATGTAGTAGATGATTTTGTTGAGCATCTGGAAGGAGGAGAGGTTAGGGAGTAGAGTGCTCTAACTCGCTGCGAGCTCACTGTGCGTTCACGGCGTACTTGATGACGGATTATTGAAAGTTCACTGGCTAGACGCTGGTAGTTGAGCTATACTTATAAGTGATGTGAGTTACACTAAAACTTCCTAAGAGCTCACTGCCCTCCGCTATCCTTATACACGTTGTGAGCTGAGAAAATTCTCATTGCGAATTCCCCTAATAGATCCTGCGAGCTCATTTTTAGCATCCTGCAAGCTCATTGCGTCATTGCCGCAATATTACTATTGACACGCTCCAAGCTGAGAAAACTCTCACTGCGAGTTCACCGGCTGGACACTGCGAGCACAATTGATAAACGCTGCGAGTTCACTGACTAGATGCCGCGAGTTCATTAAAAAGACGCTGCGAGTTCACTGGATAGCCCCTGCAAGCTTAGTGATTTGACGCTGCGCGTTTCATGGGTGGACGCTGCGTGCTACCTGGATGGACGATGCGAACAGAAAAAATCATCGCTGCGAGTTCCCAGGTTGAACGCTGCGAACTCATTGCAAGTTCCCTTAACACTCGCTGCGTGATAACTCACCTGCAATGACTTGATATTCTCAGCAACTTGAAATCTCTGTGTCAAAGAATAAGAGGATAAATAACTATTATCATGAAGTCCTCCATAAATCTTTCGATTCCACCATTGCAATAAAAAGTGGAGCTGTAGAGAAAATATTTCACAATAGAGCGCACTTTCTTCTTTCACTCACCACCAGTGCAAACCCATTGATCACTAAAAGTATGACAATTAAGTATAGCGTGTTTTCCTTTTCAATCAACACAAAACAGGACCCAAATCCAAACATCGTTAGAAGGAGATTCAAAAGAACGGAAATTGATCTACGCTTGTTTATCTCGTAGTCTTGAATGAAATATGTGGCACAACACCGCTCGACGGCAAGGAAGAATATGGTGCACATAGCTGGAATGCTATAATTTTTTGAGAGGGGGGGGGGAAGTTTATGTACCCGCAAAAAGACATGCCACTGCCACATTCATCGGGATCCAGAAGAGCCAAGAGGAGGCGGGATTGGAGTCTGGAAACTTGTGTCTTTCCACAACTTTTGTGATATTTTTCAACTCACTATCCACTAACTCCAAAATCATCGTAATTCTCATTATCAAAATCGCAATATTATCAATAAAATGAATCACAAATAGCCATCCTTGAATACAACAAAAGTTGAAATGAAATTGGCTAGCACGGATGAGAATGATAAAGTTGAATAGCATGTTGAACAGGCTGGAAATCAAAAAAATTTCGGCGCCAAAAAAGTTTGACCTACTCAATAAAATACAAAACCGACTCGATTATCATGAAAACCTTGATGTCCACCCAAAAATCATCCGGGTTCTTTTGGAAATGAGTTAAATTGATGTAATGGATGAATAGCATCGTCTGAAAGGGAAAAATATAGATTTTTAAGATAAAATTGAGAGTAGACAGATAGAAAATCTAAAAAAAACAATCGAGAATAAGTTCCGGTACATCATTAATTGGAGTTTTTTAGTCGCGTTGGGAATTGGGTGTCACGATAAAAACAGAATGAACATATATGACGTAGGGGGTGAGCAGAAGGAAATAATAGTTGTGTGTGTGTGTGTTTTCTCAACTTGTGTTTTTTCCACAACTTGTGTTTTGTTCAACAACTTTTGTCAGTGTAACAACTTTTGTCAGTGTAACAAGTTGTGTCAGCGTAACAACTTTTGTCAGTGTAACAAGTTGTGTCAGCGTAACAACTTTTGTCAGTGTAACAAGTTGTGGTTCAAAAAACAGAAAAAAATCTTCAAAACCGCCAAAAAATGTTCATTTTACCGTTTCCACAAAAATAACCCTCGAATTTGTTTTCGTTCCCTCTCTGGGTCAAAATTCAAATTACATTACTCACCACTCCAAAAATCTCATGCTCACACGAGTTTTAATCAGAACTCTCCCTTCTTGTTTTTCTAGATTAGTTATTCACTTCCTGGGGCGTCACAATTCATTAAATAAGTTCCAGTAGTGAGAAAAGCGGAATTTTTCTTCTCATTTGATATCCCAAAACCCCAAAAAAATGAAGCCCGAACAGCTTATGGCGTTATCTCTTATTCCGGTAAGCCAGACTACTAAATACCTCCATTCATCCTTTTCCAGCTGACATCACTCGGTGTTGTCTGCAATTGGTTAGTTGTCATTGCAATCAGTGGCAATAGATCTCTAAACCACTCCTTCTCCCTGCTCACCGCCACTCAGGCAGCCGCCAATGGTGTTTTTTCCATACTTTATTTAGGTTACGTGTCTCCTATGATGATTTTGTGAGTTTTCCAAGAATCTTGCGGAAAATATTTACGTTATCAGGGACCTGAAAGTGCTGAAAGACTACTCGGAGCATGTCGGATTCTTGCTGATTATCTGTTATGATATATCCATTCAAACGCATGTGCTGATTACTGTAAATCGGTTTTGTGCGGTGTTTTTGCCGGTGGTTTATAAGAATTTGTTCAAGTAAGTAAGGTGATGACTATGTGAGTCAGCGGTTTAAAATCGGTGCATTGGGACTGTGCGTCGCGGTTGAATGTTGCATCTCCTCTTGATCGTGCATTGCGTTTAACCTTAACCTTGCGTTCAAAATCGTCCGTAGCGGTAAAATCGGCGCGCTGTGACCATGTGTAGTGGTTAGGCTGAGCGTCGCGGTTTAATTCGAGCACGCATTGCGGTTAGATTCAATCGAGCGTCGCGGTCAATCCCGACTCTGCGTCGCGGTTAACCTTGACCATGCGAAGTGGTTAACCTCGACCTTGCGTCACTGGAGCATTGTGACTTCGCGTCTTGGTTAGTTGCTGTCTGACTCAGCGTCGCGGTCCATTTCTGCCTCGGCTTAACCAAACGCCATGGTTATACCAAGACTGCAGTACATTGCTGTTGTCAGAGGTTCAGTCAAGCCAATCATCCAAAACGTCGCGGATGTCACTACTAACTTATCTCTATCCCCCCACACTCCCTCTGTTTCAGCATCAAATACACCAAACTAATCATCGCTATCTCCAACCTTATCTCCCTCACTATAATCACTACATTCTTCCAAATCCGTAAGTCTCATCCCATCACTTCCCATATACTCTTCTCTCTTACAGTACCATGCCACGCCTATTACAATGATGACTGGCTCGGGTTCGGGTACACCGATCTAGAAATCTGTTCGGATTATAATACTTATAACGATATGGGAAAGCTTAGTGCGATGTGTATTTTTAATGTGGTAGTTGACACAATCACTATCTGGAAAGTGAGAAGAATACGGAGTGCTCAGGGGATGAAAAAGTTTCAGAAGAAGGAGATTGACTTTTTGAAACAGGTAACGGTATCTAGGATGGAAGTGCGTGGACCCTCTAGTGTAACAAAATGTTTTATTCCAGTCCTTTGGCCAAGCCATCTACCTAATCATCTGCATCCCCGCTTTATACATCATCCCAATGTTCACCACTAGCCTAATATCAATATTCATCATGGGATCCCTATTCTGGCCCACAATTCATACATTTGATGGTGTGCTCACCTTGTATTTTAATGTGGAGATCAGAAAGTCTCTGATGCGGAAGTATAAAAATAATGGGGTCTCGGTGACGAATTCTATCATTATTGGGGCTGGGGCGACTACAAGGATGACGTGAACCAAAAGCTTTTTTTTCTTTTGTTCTGATTTTGAAACCAAGTAACCCGGCACCAACCCGGCACACTCTGACATCTAGTCCATGGAGCACCTTATACATAAGCTCCACGTTACACAGGAGCTCTCAGTTATCGATTGATTTCTCCATCATCTATACAAGATACATCAACTGTTAGGAAGGCGAGATGAGTTACGAACTTGTAGAAAAGTATAATGCCAAAATGTGCGAGAAATGTAGGTTTTCTCATTTAATGGATTGCATCAAAAAGTTAATGATTCCAGACGTGGACGAGGGGATGCCTAGAAAAACGGACGCGGATAAAAATAACTACAAAAATTGTTGTGAGAAGCGTTCCTACTGCGAGGTGTGGGCGCAAGCCTGGTTCTGGTACACCATCGGCGGTGTGATTCTTCTCCTGATTCTTCTTTCGGTTGCCGGATGTGTCTATTGCTGTTGCTGCAGGGGACGCGGTTCTGGTGGAGCTGATAAGAATTCAGAAGAAATGGCGGATTCAGAAGAGAAGGATAAGGATCTGTCGGAGGTGGATTCTTCGGAGTCTTCATGTGAATCGGATTGAGATTTGAGAATGTTCCCAAGTTACTTGTGATTACTGTTTGTAAGATGATAAAGTATTGTTGTAGAAATAGATTCTGAAAATGGAAATTCTTGAAACATAACTTTAAGTCTGTTGTTATTCTCCAGGTCCAAGATAGAGTTCCTGAGTTTTCCAATTTTTGAATAAGAATGAAACTCGCTCAATACATGGGTCTTATTGTAGTTTCGGTAGGTCAACAGGGTTACTGTACTCAATGTAGTTACAGTAATCCTCTCATTCTTTCTTTAAAGATAATTCGCACGACAGTACCTTTAATACAGGTATCTGTACAAAATCGTCTGTTGATAACTGTTTATTATTTTTGTGATAATAAAGTATTGTTGTGGCATGTTCTCGAAAACTGAAATTCTAAACCCAGAACTGAAAAAATGTCTCATTATTTTGTCTAAGCAGAAATGTTTTGTCTAAGCAGAAACCGTCACTTCTTGTTGTTATTCGTCTGGTCAAAAGTTCAGTTTCTGAATTCTCCCATTTTTTGAGAAATGATGAAACTCGCTCAATACTTGGGTCTTACTATTGTTCCGGTAAGTAGACTGGGTTACGGTACCCACAATAGAGTACTGTAGTCACTGTAACTCTTACAGGTCGCTCTAACCGGCACTATCTGTAATGGTTTGGTTGTCCTTGCCATCTCCAGCAATCGCTCTCTCCACCACTCCTTCTCGATGCTCACCGGCATCCAGGCGGTGTATAGTGGCTTATTCTCCTTGATCTGCTTGAACTACGTGGCACCAATGATAGTTTTGTAAGGTACCAACAGCATCAATCTAAAAAATAAAATTGTTTTCAGTGATATGACCTTCTTGAAAAAAAACTCTCATCATGCCGGATTTTTGTTGCTGTTGTGTTATGATGTGTCGATACAAACTCTTGCGTTGATAACCGTTAATCGGTTTTGTGCGGTATTTTTTCCAATGATGTATAGTAAATTGTTCAAGTAAGTAAGATGGTTAGATATTTTGTGGCCCGGCTCGACCGCCATTTTCCAGCTCTAAAAGAACCAACCTCATCATGTTTTTGTCATTCTTCATATCTCTCACTCAACTAACCATCTTCTTTCAAATCTGTAAGCCACCCTCCCAGTAAGCCTCTATTCTCCATTCGCCCTATTCCAGTACCCTGCCGATTCTACTACAACGATCAATTACTTGGGTTCTATATCACGGATCTTCCAATATGTTGGGATTATTCATTGTACCTAGATACGGCGAAACTTACAACAATTTGTACTTTTAATGTGGTAGTGGACACGATAACTATTTTGAAAGTGAGAAGGATACGGAGAGCGAAAGGGAAGACAACGTTTCAGAAAAAGGAGATTGACTTTTTGAAACAGGTAACTAGGATTCAAATGCGCTCTATTGTAACCTTATAAATCTTTAGTCCTTCGGTCAAGCCATATACCTATTTTTTTGTGTCCCCGCTTACTACATTACCCCCTTATTCGGATCCAGTGAAATAGTGTTATTTATGGTTGGAATGTTCTTCGGGGCGACTGTCCATATGTTTGATGGAGTGTTCACTTTATATTTCAATATGGAAATAAGGAAATCTTTGATTAAGAAATACCTAGCATCTGGGAACAACTCGGGTGCACAAATTAGAGTTGTTGTGACCTAATTTTAATAAATTACACCTCAAAAACTTCCAATTTCGCTGATTCCATTTCCTGTTGCTTTTTCCACATTTCTTAATTCCCAGTCGAGTGAATTTTCTCTAGAAGGAATGTTACTTTCTCAATGGTTGGGTCTGTCTCTTTTTCCGGTGAGTTTTCCTGGTTACTGTAACCACCAAAATTTTGCAGGTCTCCATTGTCGGCACTGTATGTATCTGTTGGGGGGTTTTTTTAACTGTCAAAGATTCTCAGTAATCAAACCTATATGGAAGACAATTCTTAACAGTCTAAACTTTTACTGTTATTATTTCATAATGTATCGATATTGTTATAATAAAGTATTGTTGTCGTATGTTCTCGAAAACTGAAATACCGAAAACATAACTCCAAAAATTTCTGATTAGTTTGGGTAAGCAGTAACGCTTTCTAGTTGTTATTCCTCTGGTCGAAAATTGAGTTTCTGAATTCTCCCAGTCTTCGAAAATAATGAAACTCGCTCAATACTTGGGTCTTACTATAGTTATGTTGACTGGGTTACTGTACTCATAGTATTTTTACAGGTCGCTATAATCGGCACTATCTGTAATGGTCTAGTTGTTTCAGCCATCTCAAGCAATCGCTCTCTTCACCACTCTTTCTCGATGCTAACCGGCATCCAGGCGGTCTGTAATGGCATATTTTCCTTCTTCTACTTGATATACGTGACACCGATGATAGTTTTGTAAAGTACCAACAGTATCAATCTTAAAAATGAAATTGTTTTCAGCGATGTGACCTTCTTGAAAGAAAACTCTCATCATGCTGGATTTTTGTTGCTGTTGTGTTATGATGTCTCTATTCAAACTCATGCGCTGATAACTGTTAATCGGTTTTGTGCGGTGTTTTTGCCGATAGTGTTTAAGAATTTGTTCAAGTGAGCAAGATTGTTAGACGTTGCGTCGCGCTGACCACTTCTCGCTGTTCGACCACGCGTTGCGGTTTTACTATGCGGCGCGGCTCGATCATGCGCGCCACAACCGCATCACAACCTAACAACACCATCTTCCAGCTCAAAATGGACCAACTTCCTCGTGCTCTTATCATTCCTCGCATCTCTCACCCAACTAACCATCTTCTTCCAAATTTGTAAGTCACCCTCCCCTTAAACTTTATTTTCCCTATTCCAGTACCCTGCCGACTCTACTATAACGATCAATTACTCGGCTTTTACTATACGGAACTTCCTATTTGTTGGGATTATTCATTGTATCTGGATATGGGAAAACTTATGTTAATTTGTACTTTTAATGTGGTAGTGGACACGATAACTATCTGGAAAGTGAGAAGAATACGCAGTGCTCAAGGGATGACAAAATTTCAGAAGAAGGAGATTGACTTTTTGAAACAGGTAACTGGATGCAAGTGCGCTCTAGTGTAACATAAAATTTGTAGTCTTTCGGTCAAGCCATCTACCTATTCCTCTGTATTCCCACTTACTACATTATTCCCTTATTCACACCCAATAGAATAGTGTTATTTTTAATTGGAATTTTCTTCTGGGCAACTATCCATATGTTTGATGGAGTTTTAACTCTATATTTTAATTTGGAAATAAGGAAATCTTTGATTAAAAAGAACAACTTATCTGGAAATAACTCGGTTGTACAAATTGGAGTTGTTTCTAAGAATACGCTGTTGTGACATATATTTTCTTTGGAATGTTCCGTCTCAATGGTTAGGTTTGTCTCTTATTTCGGTGATTTCTTCTGGTTACTCTAGCTCTCCCAATACTTTCCAGGTCTCCATTGTCGGCAATGTCTGCAATGGTTTGATAGGTCTCGTTATTTTGAGAAACGGTACCTCGAGTCACTCTTACTCAATACTTCATTTGGTCAGACACTGTATCTATTAATCTGTATCTCTGTATTCTACATTGTCCCGTTTTTCACTTCCAATATAATCCCCTTATTCGTACGGTGTGTTCACCCTTTATTTCAGTGCAAAAATTCAGAAATCGCTTGAGAAAAACCATTTTAGAACAATCTCTAAACAAGGGTCGGTGGCTCTAGTTGGTGGGAAGTCAAGTAACAGAAAAGGGAATTAATTAAAAACCAGAGAGCGTTGTTTTTCTTCCCCACTCTTGTTATTAATAAAACACCTTGTTGTTTTGTTTTCTAACTAAATGAAATTTGAAAAATGAAAAACCAAAACACTGCCTTTCTCTATTTCAAATCACGAGTTTCAGAATTCTTCCATTTTTTGAAAAAAATGAAACTCGCCCAATATATGGGTCTTACTATGGTTCCGGTATGTTGACTGGGTTACTGTACCTCCAGTAGAGTACAGTAGTTACAGTAATCCCCTCACTCTTCCAGGTCGGTCTAATCGGCATTATCTGTAATGGTTTGGTTATCCTAGCAATCTCCAGCAATCGCTCCCTAAACCACTCCTCTCGATGCTCACCGGCAACCTGGCGATCTATAATGGCTTTTACTCCGTCATCTCCTTATTTTACATGGCTCTAATGATAGTGTTGTAAGACACCAAAATACGTAGTTTCAAATTAAAAAAAAGGGTTTCTCAGTGATGTGACCTTCTTCAAAGAAAATTCTCGCAACGTTGGATTTTTGATAATGTTGTGCTTTGATTTGTCAATTCAAAGTCATGTACTGATTACTGTCAATCGGTTTGCCGATGATGTATACTCAGGGAATTTTGGGCGATTTGCCCATCAATTGGGCAGGCTTGCCGCCACGATAGCGGCAAGGCCGCCCAAATCGAGGGCGAACTGCCCATTTTATGTTGTTTCTAGCGTGCGCTTCTCTTGCTCCCCTCGTCGCAATATGTTCATTTTAGTGAAAAACAGAAGAAAATTTATAGATTCAATCAGCATTTATTAATTTGTTCAAAAATATAAAATCAAAATCAAAAATATGTATTTGAGAAGAGTTGGTGAACGAAGAAAGGGTTAGAAGGGAACAAATTCTATCGTGGTAGTGTAGAGAACGGTGGGCAGTAGTGTGTTTCGACGTTTCATAATCACGAGAATTCTTCGGCGAGGGACCTGAAATGATATTTATAATAGTAGGATTGGTTAGTAGCAGCAGTGATCCTCGTTTTCAAAAAGATTTCGATTTTCATCATAACACTTGTATTAAGAGACGGTTTAGCGAAGGGAGAAGCCGAATTATGAGCTGTCGTGTCCACTATAAGATAACTTACTTGAATGAGTTAACTCCATGTGGCTAGCATCAGAAAGTCGAAGTGCTGACAGTTAAATCAGTAGCTGCCGTTAGAAGTTCCAAAAAGAGACAGCTCTCATTTCCATCAAACAGTGTTCTGAAGTCGCAAATTATTTTATACTGGGTTGATCAAGTTTTTCACTTACGAACATCTCCTTTACTCTCGAATAGTATCGTTTCCGGTAATTTGAAAACATGCATTTGATGGAATAGTGTATTTAAAACGAATAAATTAAAATAAGAAATAACGTGGCAGCAAATCTGATGATTTTCAGAGTGCAGTAGAGCGCATGTTTATAAAGTGGGCGAATCGCCCTACAAATGGGCAACTTGCCCTACTCCATCCTCACGCACACTCCCACTTCTTCTACCCCACCCTTGCCCAACTCTTGCCCAACCCTCGCCCAGTGGGCAACCTGCCCAAAGTGAGGGCAATTCGCCGAAAATAGAGGCAAAATGCCGGCGAGGCGCGCAACCCTCGCCTAAAATTCCCTGAGTAGTAACTTGTTCAAGTAAGTAAAATGGTTAGATCTTGTGTGGCGGTCGAAGCGTGCCGCGCGGCTTGACCGCGACACAACCTAACAACACCATCTTTTTCAGCTCAAAACGGACCAACCTCATCATGCTCTTATCATTTCTCATATCTCTCACTCAAGTAACTCTATTCTTACAAAACTGTAACTCACCCTCCCCCCGTAAAATTCAGTATTCAATCCCCCTATTCCAGTACCCTGCCAATTCTACTACAACGATCAATTACTTGGATTCTATCTTACGGATCTTCCGATCTGTTGGGATTATTCATTGTACCTGGATATGGGGAAACTTATGACGATTTTTACTTTTAATGTGGTAGTGGACACGATAACTATTTTGAAAGTGAGAAGAATACGAAGTGCGCAGGGGAAGACAACGTTTCAAAAGAAAGAAATTGACTTTTTGAAACAGGTGACAAGAATGATAGTGTGCTCCAGTGTAACATGCGTTTTTTAAGTCATTCGGAAGGCGATATGAACGAATTTGCAGAAAAGGTCATAGCCAAAACGTGCGAGGACTGTAGGTTTTCTAATTCAATAGATTACATCAAAAATTATATAATTTCAGACGTGAGCGATGGCAAGCCTAGAAAAACGGACCAAGATAAGCGTAGGTACAAAATGTGTTGTGAAGAGCGTTCCTACTGTGAGGTGTGGGCGCAAGCCTGGTTCTGGTACACCATCAGCGGTGTGATTCCTCTTCTGATTCTCCTTTCGGTCGCCGGATGTGTCTGGTGCTGTTGCTGCAGGGGACGCGGTTCTGGTGGAGCTGATAAGGAGAAGAACTCAAATTCGGAAGAGGTGGCGGAGAGTTCGGAGGTGGATTCATCGGAGTCTTCGTGTGAATCGGATTGAGAATTACCAAACGTTACCAAGTTACTTGTAATTACTATTCGTAAGATAATAAAGTATTGTTGTTTTATTTTGAAAACATTGATTCTAAAACAGACATTCTTAAAACATAACTTTAAAAAATTCTGATTAGTTTGTGTAAGCTGTCTGTTGTTATTCCCCAGGTGAGTTTCTGAAAAAAAGCGGAATTCTCTTTTTCAAAGAATGAAACTCGCTGTACACTTGGGTCTTACTATTGTTTCGGTAAGTTGACTGGGCTACTGTACCCACTGTGACTACAGTAATCCCTCACTCTTCCTGGTCGCTCTGATTGGAACAATCTGTAATGGTCTAGTTGTCCTAGCAATCTCCAGCAATCGCTCCCTTCACCACTCTTTCTCGATGCTCACCGGTAACCAGGCGGTGTACAGTGGTTGTTTTTAGTGATCTGATTTTCTTGAAGAATAATTCTTAACACGCTGGATTTTTGTTAATGTTGTGGTATGATGTCTCAATTCAAACTCATGCGCTGATAACTGTAAATCGGTTTGTTGCGGTGTTTTTGCCGATGTTGTATAGTAAATTTTCAGGTAAGTAATATGGTCAGGGCGGTTTTACCATACCTTCAACCACACATTGCAGCCTGAGTTGAGCTGAATGCGGTTTTTTTTAAAGAGAGCAGGCAGAAAGCGGAAAGTGCGTTTTGATCCCGAATTGTAGTCATGACGGGTTTGCGGTTGTACCGCGCCCCAATTAACAACACCATCTTCCAGCTCAAAACAGACAAACCTCATAATGCTCTTTTTGTTCCTCATATCCCTCATTCAACTGACCAGCTTTTTCCAACTCTGTAAGACATCCTTCCCGTAAACCTCAATTCTCCACTCCCCCTATTCCAGTACCCTGCCGACTCTACTACAACGCTCAAGCAATCGGCTTCTACCTCACGGATCTTCCAATCTGTTGGGATTATTCAATGTACCTGGATATGGGAAAACTTTTGACAATTTGTACTTTTAATTTGGTAGTGGATAAGGTAACTATCTGGAAAATGTGAAGAATACAAAGTGCGAGAGGGAAGACAGCGTTTCAAAAGAAAGAGATTGACTTTTTGAAGCAGGTATGTACAGTAACCAGGATGGGAGTGTATGGACGCTCTAGTGTAAAATTTTCCAGTCCTTCGGCCAAGCCATCTACCTAATCATTTGTATCCCATGTCTATACATCATCCCTATGTTCACCACCAGCCGAATATCAATATTCATCATGGGATCCCTATTCTGGCCTACAATTCATACATTCGATGGAGTTCTCACCCTTTATTTCAATGTGGAGATTAGAAAGTCTCTGATGCGGAAGTATAAAAATAATGGGGTCTCGGTGACGAATTCTATCATTATTGGGGCTGTGGTGAGTACAAGGATGACGTGAATAAAAAGTTTGTTTCTTTCCTTTGTTCTGCTTTTGAAACCGAGTAACACGGCACAAACCCGGCACACTACTTTAGTTACTAGGATGCAAGTGTGCTCTTCTGTAACATAAAATTGTTTAGTCTTTCGGTCAAGCCGGTCAAGCTACCTATTCTGTATCCCCACTTACTACATTCTTCCTTTTTCACATCAAGTAAAATTGCGTTATTTATAGTTGGAATATTCTTCGGGGCGGCCATTTATATGTTTGATGGAGTGCTCACTCTTATCTTTAATATAGAAATAAGGAAATCTTTGATTAAAAAGTACAAATCATCTGCAAATAACTCGAGTGTACAAATTGTAGTTGTGTCTAGGAATACTCTATAGTGACATAATTTCAATAAATTCACAC
Organism: Caenorhabditis latens; assembly: GCA_002259235.3. Lineage (NCBI taxonomy): Eukaryota > Metazoa > Nematoda > Chromadorea > Rhabditida > Rhabditidae > Caenorhabditis > Caenorhabditis latens. The sequence continues at coordinate 2,183,673 of CM056096.1, forward strand.
ACTTCAAAATATTTTTCTGCACAAAATAAGGTATTGATAACTGTTAATCATTTTTGTGATAATGAAGTGTTGTTTTTGTATGTTCTTGAAAACTGAAATTCTGAAACTACAGCTCAAAAATTTCTCATTATTTGTCTAAGCTATGACGCTTTCTTGTTGTTATTCGTCTGGTTGAAAGTCGAGTTTCTGAATTCTCCCATTTTTGAAAAAGAATGAAGCTCGCTCAATACTTGGGTCTTTCTATAGTTCCGGTAAGTTAACAGGGTTGCTTTACCCACAGTAGAGTACTGTAGTTACAGTAATCCCCTCATACTTCCAGGTCGCTCTAATCAGCGCTATTTGTAATGGTTTCGTTGTCTTAGCCATCTCCAGAAATCGCTCTCTCCACCATTCTTTCTCGATGCTTACCGGCATCCAGGCGGTCTTTAATGGCTTTCACTCCTTCATCTGTTCGATCTACGTGACACCAATGATGGTTTTGTAAGACGCTAATAGTTTCAAATTGAAAAAGAAATTGATTTCAGTGATGTGACCTTCTTGAAGGAAAATTCTCACCACGCTGGATTTTTGTTGCTATTGTGTTATGATGTCTCAATTCAAACTCATGCGTTAATAACTGTTAACCGGTTTTGTGCGGTGTTTTTACCGATGATGTATAGTAACTTGTTCAAGTGAGTAAGATGGTTAGAGTGTCCCGGTAGAAACACGCGACCAACCATACGTTGCGGGTCGAAAGCGCCGGAAACTAAAAAAAAACCATTTTCCAGCTCAAAAAAGACCAAGCTTGTCGTGCTCTTTTCATTCCTCATATCCCTCACTCAGCTAACCACCTTTTTCCAAATCGGTTAGTCTCCCTCCTCTCAAACATCAATTCTTCATTCCCCCGATTCCAGTACCCTGCCAATTCTACTACAACGATCAATTACTCAGCTTCTACCTCACGGATCTTCCAATCTGTTGGGATTATTCATTGTACCTGGATGCGCCGAAACTTATGACAATTTGTACGTTTAATGTGGTAATGGATATGGTAACTATCTGGAAAGTGCGAAGAATACGGATTGCAAAAGGGAACACAACGTTTCAGAAGAAGGAGATTGACTTTTTGAAACAGGTAACTAGGATGCAAGTGTGCTCTAGTGTAACATACGTTTTTTAAGTCATTCGGTCAAGCCATCTACCTATTCTTCGTTATCCCTGCTTACTACATTGTCCCCTTACTGACATCAAGTAAAATCGCGTTATTTATGGTTGGAACATTTTTCGGGGCGACTAGTCATATGTTTGATGGAGTGCTCACTCTTTATTTCAATACGGAAATACGGAAGTCTTTGACTACAAAGTACACAGCATCTGAGGGGAATAACTTGGTTTTACAAGTTGGAGTTGTGTCTAGGAATACGATGTTGAGACATAATTTTTAGCTTCCTTCCCAACCAATTCATTTCTCATTGGAGAAATTATACTTTCTCAATGGTTAGGCCTGCCTCTTTTTCCGGTGAGTTCTCTGTGATTACTGTAACTCTTCAAAACTTTCCAGGTCTCCATCGTCGGTACCGTCTGTAATGGTTTGATAGGTGTCGTTATTTTGAGAAACGGCTCATCGAATCACTCATTTTCAATACTTTATTTGGTCAGGCACTGTATCTAATGATCTGTATCCCTGTATTCTACATTGTCCCGTTTTCATTTCCAGTATAATCCCCTTATTCGTACGGTGTGCTCCAGAGCTGTGCGGAATTCCTTCCTTTGACTTCCTTCTTCCTTCTTCCGGGCCTTTTTTCACTTCCTTCTTCCTTCTTCCTTCTTCCCTCTTCTTTTTAAAAAATTTCACTTCCTTCTTCCTTCTTCCTTCTTCCCTCTTCTTTTTAAAAAATTTCACTTCCTTCTTCCTTCTTCCTTCTTCCCTTTTCAAAAATTTTATTTCCTTCTTCCGTTGAAAAGTTTACTAAAATTTTGTAATTTTCGACGGAATTTTGGCGGAATTTTGGTGGTTTTTGACGGAATTTTGTATGAAACAACGCCAAAATTGGTTTTCAGGGATGGCTAGAAAATAGTTTCCTCAAATTTATCAATTTCAAAATTAACTTGCTATTTCCCGGTTCGGAACCCAACTTCCGTCTTCCTTCCTTCTTCCTTCTTTCTTCCTTCTTCCGGGCTTTTTTCACTTTTTTCTTCTTTCTTCCTTCTTCCCTTTTGAAAAAATTATTTCCTTCTTCCATTCTCAAAAACTTTACTTCCGCACAGCTCTGGTGTGCTCACCCTTTATTTCAGTGCAGAAATTCAGAAATCGCTTGAGAAAAACCATTTTAAAACAATCTCTAAACAAGGGTCGGTGGCTCCAGTTGGTGGGAAGTCAAGTAACAGAGGACGGAACTAATTTAAAAAACACAGAATTGTTTATCTTCCCCACCATTATTGTTATTAATAAAACACCTTGTTGTTTTGTTTTCCCACTAAATAAAATTTGAAAAATGAAAAACCAAAACACTGCCTTTCTCTATTTCAAATCACGAGTTTCAGAATTCTTCCATTTTTTGAAAAAAATGAAACTCGCCCAATATATGGGTCTTACTATGGTTCCGGTATGTTGACTTTTACTGTACCTCCAGTAGAGTACAGTAGTTACAGTAATCCCCTCACTCTTCCAGGTCAGTCTAATCGGCTTTATCTGTAATGGTTTGGTTATCCTAGCAATCTCCAGCAATCGCTCCCTAAACCACTCCTCTCGATGCTCACCGGCAACCAGGCGGTGTACAGTGGCTTATGACTTTACCATGCGGCGCGGCTCTCGCGGCTTAGCCCAGCTTCCCGGTTCGACCATACAACGTGGTCATGGCGGCTTTGGAGTTCGATGTCGATTACGAACTGCCACCCGACCGAACGTTGCTGTTTGACCGCGCCACAACCTAGCAACACCTTCTTTTTCAGCTCAAAAAGGACCAACCTCATCATGCTCTTATCCTTTCTCATATCTCTCTTCCGATCTGTTGGGATTATTCTTTGCTCCTGGATATGGGGAAACTTATGACAATCTGTACTTTTAATGTGGTAGTGGACACGATAACTATTTTGAAAGTGAGAAGGATAAGGAGTGCGCAGGGAAAGACAAATTTCCAGAAGAAGCAAATTGACTTTTTGAAACAGGTAACAAGAATGCAAGTGCGCTCTAGTGTAAACTAACTTTTTAGTCATTCGGTCAAGCCATCTACCGATTCCTTTGTATCCCCGCTTACATCATTGTCCCCATACTCACATCCAATAGAATAGTGTTATTTTTGATGGGAACATTGTTCGGGACCACTGTCAATATGTTTGATGGAGTGCTCATTCTTTATTTTAATATGGAAATAAGGAAGTCTTTGACTACAAAGTACAAAGCATCTGAGGGGAATAACTCGGTTTCGCAAATTGTAGTTGCGTCTAGGAATACGACGTTGTGACATAATTTTTAATAAATTCACACACTTCAAAAAAATTGAAAATTTTTCCAATTACGCGGTTTCGTTGTTTTTCTTCCACATTCCTTTCTTCCCTCCCGCCACTTCTGTTTGAAAGAATGATACTTTCTCAATGGTTAGGTCTGTCTCTCATTCCGGTGAGTTCTCTGTGGTTACTGTAGCTCCTCAACACTTTGCAGGTCTCCATTGTCGGTACCGTCTGTAATGGTTTGATAGGTTTCGTTATTTTGAGAAACGGCTCCTCTAGTCACTCATTTTCAATACTCACCCGAAATCAGGCAATCTCAGATTGCCTGTTCTGTATTATTTATTTGATTTACGTAACTCCACTAATGGTTTTGTAAGTCAGGCTTTTGAATGGAGTCTGTATGTTTTCAAAATTTTCAGTGATATAACATTTATGAAGGACAATTCACACTATTCTGGATTTTTACTGTTATTATTTCATGATTTATCTGCACATAATCAGGTGTTAATAACTGTTAATCGATTTTGTGCGGTATTTTGGCCTCTGACCTACAAAAAATTGTGCAGGTGAGTTTACTTGACTCCACTAAGTTCAAGTGCAAAATTTCAGTTGTAAGTACACTATCATCGTGATTCTCCTATCATTTTCTATTGCTGTTACTCAAATGATAACAGTCTTCCAAATCTGTGAGTACTCTGTCTCTTTCTTGCCTATACCTATCCCACATTTTCAGTACCCTGCCGCATGTACTACAACGAAGAGATATTCGGCTATTACTACACGGAGCTCCCGCTTTGTCAGGGCTACTTGTGGTATCTGGATGTAGGAAAACAAATTGGAATATGTGTATTTAATGTGGTAGTGGACACGATAACTATCCGGAAAGTGAGAAGAATCAGAAGTGCCCAGGGAGTGACAAAGATTCAGAAGAAGGAGATTGAATTTTTGAAACAGGTATTGTCAGAATGCTCTATCGGCTCTATTCCAAATAAAAAATTTCAGTCATTCGGTCAGGCGCTGTATATAATCATCTGTATCCCCGCATTCTACGTTGTCCCGTTTATCACTTCCAATAGAATTCCTCTATTCGTACTGGGCATGTTCGTTTGGGCAACTGTCCATATGTTTCCCGGTGTGCTAACTCTTTATTTCAACACAGAAGTTCGGAAATTACTGGTCAAAAAACATTGTGGTACTATCTCTGACTCGGTTGTTCAAGTTGGCAGGAAATCAAGTAACAGAGGGAACTAATTAAAAACCACACCGTTGTTTTTCTTCCCCCCATTCTTGTTATTTATCAGACATCTTGTTGTTTTTTTCGTTTTCCAACTAAAGTTTGAAATGTCTGAAGCCAAAAACTACTTCCCTTTTCTATTTCCAACCTCGAAGCATGCAGTTCTAACAATATATGAGATAAGCAAGTATTTGATACACAAGTACAAACCATTTGGGAATAACTCGGTTTTACTATTTGGAGTTGTGTCTAGAAATACGCTGTTGTGATATAACTCGTTCTCCGGAAGACTGGAGCATCACCGCTGTATATAGGGACGTAGAGCCCACAGGTAAGATAGTGTTTACCCAGTTACAGTGCATTTATTATGGCTCTCAGGAAATTTGTGTGTATACTCCTGGTGTCCACCTACCGGTATCTGGGTTACTGTAGGTGCTCAAAAGTTCAAAACTCGATTTTCTAGTGTAGTTTATTATTTGCACCTTTGAGTACCTACAGTAACTCAGTGACCGGTAGGTGGGCACTAGGATTATTATACTTCAAAAAAAGTTTCTTCCACATTTCCAGCCAACCCATTTCTCTTTGGAAAGAATGATACTTTCTCAATGGTTAGGTCTGTCTCTCATTCCGGTGAGTTCTCTGTGGTTACTGTAGCTCCTCAACACTTTGCAGGTCTCCATTGTCGGCACTGTCTGTAATGGTTTGATAGGTTTCGTTATTTTGAGAAACGGCTCCTCTAGTCACTCATTTTCAATACTCACTGGAAATCAGGCAATCTTAGATTGCCTTTTTTGTATTCTTATTTTGATTTACGTAACTCCACTAATGGTTTTGTAAGTCAGATTTTCCAGTGGAAACTGTAAGTTTTGAACATTTTCAGTGATGTAACATTAATGAAGGACAATTCACACTATTCTGGATTTTTACTGTTATTATTTCTTGATTTATCTGCACATAATCAGGTGTTGCTAACTGTTAATCGATTTTGTGCGGTATTTTGGCCTCTGACCTATAAAAAATTGTGCAGGTCAGTTGACCTGACTCTACCAAGTTCAAGAGTAAAATTTCAGTTGTAAGTACACTATCATCGTGATTCTCATATCATTCTCTATTTCTGTTACTTAAATAATAATATTCTTTCAAATCTGTAAGTACTCTGTCCGTTCCTTGATATCCCTGAACTTATCCCACATTTTCAGTACCCTGCCGCATGTACTACAACGAGGAGATATTCGGCTATTACTACACGGAGCTCCCGCTTTGTCAGGGCTTCTTGTGGTCTCTGGATATAGGAAAACAAATTGGAATATGTGTATTTAATGTGGTAGTGGACACGATAACTATCTGGAAAGTGAGAAGAATCAGAAGTGCCCAAGGGGTGACAAAGATTCAGAAGAAGGAGATCGGCTTTTTGAAACAGGTATTGGATGCTCTATCGGCTTTAATCCAGTTTAAAAATTTCAGTCATTTGGTCAGGCACTGTACATAATCATCTCGATCCCTGCATTCTACATCGTCCCGTTTATCACTTCCAATAGAATCCCTCTATTCGTACTGGGCACGTTCGTCTGGGCAACTATCCATATGTTTCCCGGTGTGCTAACCCTTTATTTCAATACGGAAGTTCGAAAGTTACTTGTCAAAAACCATTGTGGTACTATCTCCGGCTCGGTGGCTCCAGTTGGCGGGAAATCAAGTAACAGAGGGAACTAATTAAAAAACACAGAATTGTTTATCTTCCCCATTCTTGTTATTAATCAAACACCTTGTTGTTTTTTCATTTTCCAACTAAAATTTGAAAAGTCAGAAATCAAACTTTCTCTATTTTATATATACAGTAAAAATGTCTGGAGGTCAGGTATGGTCTCTCACAAGACTAAATCTAAGAAGGGAAACCGGAGGGAAAGATTGAATTAACTAGTTATCAGAATCGGATAATATTATTCAAAGGAAGAATATTGAATTCGGAGAAACAAAGAAAATGGGTGGTATGAATAGTTAGAGCAGTTCGAATTAGGATTGCTATTGAGAAAAAGGGATTTATAAAGATGGGACACATTGGGTGTGGTTAGCCTGACATGGCAACCACTGCACGATGTAATTTCGAATTTCGATGATTCCGGTAGGTTTTTACGGTTAAAGCTGAAATTGAGAAGATACTGAATCTATTTTCGAACTTTTAATATGGAAATTAGAAAGTCTTTGATTAAAGAGCAAAAGCCATCTAATTGCCATCTAATTCGGGTTTACAAATTGTAGTTGTGTGTAGGAATATGCTGTTGTGACAAAATTTTTCAAAAAATAAATTCACACACCTCCAAAAATTCGTGGCTCTGTTCGACAATAGCGGGACAATGACGAATAAGCGGGACAATCCCAGAATGAACGGGACAATCCCTGAATGAATGGGACAATCACCGAATGAACGGGACAATCCCCGAATGAACTTGACAATCCCCGGAATGAACGGGACAATCCCCGAATGAGTGGGACAATCCCCGAATGAGCGGGACAATCACCCAGCTGATACACTCATCACATTTTTTAATACTTTTGCCTATTTCTTTTTCTGTTTTGTTATCGAAAGAAGTTATTACAGTCATTTATTTATTGAATTATTATTAATGGTTTATTCTTCTTCAGTGTAATCCTCGTCCACAGTCATTTCCTCTCCTTCAGTGTACTCTTCGCCAGGTAACATATGCGTTGAAATGGCACCTATCAATCTAACACAACTTTTATAAAAAGCTGACAAATGATCAATTCCAGGAACCACGATAATTTCTGACGGTTGGGCGGCCTACGGTGGTATTCGAAATCTTCAGGCTGGATATGATCATCGTTGGGTTAATCACAAAACCAATTTCGTAGACGGCTCGACAGAAGGGTCCACACCCAAGGGATTGAAAGCACTTGGGGTGCTTTTAAGAGGCTCCGGAAGCAACGATTTGGAGATCCTCAAGAATCCCTCAAGGGACATCTCTTCACGTATATGTGGCGCCGTTATCACAACCACAAAAAAATTACTGAATCACCTTTTGACGGAATTGCTGACATATCGGAGAGATGTAGATGGTTCTTCACCGCCAACCAACCCGGTATTGCCGCTTCTGCAACCCAGACAGGGAGTGCATTTGAACCCATCGTCGTCTCATGTGAACATCAACAACGTCCAACAACAAGTTGCTTTTCCCAATGCACCTGTGAATCAAAATGCTCCGCCACCTTATCAGCAGTTCCTTCCTTATCAGCAGCTGCCTCCACCACCTTACTTTGGTCAAGGTCTTCAACCACAACCTCCACAAACCGTCCCAGCTCTCCCAGTGCTTCCACAAACCGTCCCAGCTCTCCCAGTGCTTCCACAAGCCGTCCCAGTTCTCCCAGTGCATCCACAAAACGTCCCAGATGTTCCACTGATTCCACAAATCGGTCCACACCCGCCCCAACTACAAAATGGACAGGTTTGCATTCTATCAACAGCATCAGTCGTTCACCACAGAACAATATTTTTCAGAATAATCAAGAGTCGGATGAAGACGACGATACTGAGATGCAAGACGATCCCACCTCAGATGATGATGTAGACTATTCTTCGGACAGTCTTAAATTCTCAGCCTTCTGTTATTTTTGCATTATTAATCAAACAATTCAATAAATAAATGACTGTAACAACTTCTTTCGATAACAAAACAGAAAAAGAAATAGGCAAAAGTATTAAAAAATGTGATGAGTGTATCAGCTGGGTGATTGTCCCGCTCATTCGGGGATTCACTCGGGGATTGTCCCACTTATTCGGGGATTGTCCCGTTCATTCGGTGATTGTCCCGTTCATTCGGGGATTGTCCCATTCATTCAGGGATTGTCCCGTTCATTCTGGGATTGTCCCACTTGTTTGTCATTGTCCCGCTATTGTCGAACAGAGCCAAACTTTTTCCAATTACGCGGTTTCCACATTTCTCCTTCCCGTCATTTCTCTTTGGAAGGAATGTTACTTTCTCAATGGTTAGGTCTGTCTCTTCTTCCGGTGAGTTTTCTACGGGTTACTGTAGCTCTTCGAAAGTTTCCAGGTCTCTATTATCGGCACTGTCTGTAATGGTTTCATTGGTTTCGTTATTTTGAGAAATGGCTCCTCGAATCACTCATTTTCAATACTTACTGGAAATCAGGCAATCTTGGATTGCCTGTTCTGTATTATTTATTTGATCTACGTAACTCCATTTATGGTTTTGTAAGTCAGGCTTTTGAATGGAGTCTGTATGTTTTCAAAGATTTTCAGTAATGTAACATTTATGAAGGACAATTGTCAACATTCTGGATTTTTACTATTATTATTACATCATGCAACTACTTATAATCTGGCCTTGATAACTGCTAATCGATTTTGTGCGGTATTTTGGCCTCTGATCTACAAAAAATTGTGCAGGTAAGTTTACAGGACACCATCAGAATCTTAAAAGCGTAATTTCAGTTGTAAATTCACTATCATCGTGATCCTCATCTCATTTCTCATTGCGTTTGCTCAGATGATAACATTTTTCCACATCTGTACTCTCTCCCTTTCTTCATATCTTAGTAGCTTCCATTTTCAGTACCCTGCAGTATGTACTACAGCGAAGAGAAGTTCGGCTATTACTACGTGGAGCTCCCTGTTTGTGAGTACTATTCGTGGTATCTGGAAGTATTGAAACAAATGGGAACATGTGTATTTAATGTGGTAGTGGATGGAATAACTATCTGGAAAGTGAGAAGAATCAGAAGTGCCCATGGGGTGACAAAGATTCAGAAGAAGGAGATTGACTTTTTGAAACAGGTATTGCCAGAATGCTCTATCGGCTCTATTCCAAATAAAAAATTTCAGTCATTCGGTCAGGCGCTGTATATAATCATCTGTATCCTCGCATTCTACATTGTCCCATTTTCCACTTCCAATGGAATCCTTTTATTCCTATCGAGCACATTCTTCTGGGCAACTATGCATATGTTTCCCGGTGTGCTAACTCTTTATTTCAATACAGAAGTTCGGAAATTACTAGTCAAAAACCATTGTGGTACTACTTCTGGCTCGGTGGCTCCAGTCGGAGCTAATTAATTACCAGAATGCTGTTTTTCTTCCGCCATTCTTGTTACTAATCATTTCAAACCTCGAGGCATGCAATTTCTACAATATATGTGGGTCTCACTTTAATTCCGGTTGGTTTTTACATATAAGTTGAGGTGTTGAGAAGATACTGAATCTGTTTTTTTAAAGTTTACAGGTTTTTATATAATAGACGGGTTTTTTTTTAAAATTCTTCTATTTTTCCGCCCTTTTTTGCTCTTTTCTATCATTTTACACATCTTGTATATGCATTTTTACACAGTGTCTAGCAGAGCTGATTGTGAGCGGACGTAAACACGGAAATAAGACGGAAATGAAATTATATTCGACAAAATGAAACTGACGGCAATAAGACAAAGTTAATAAGATGTATTGAAGCTGAACCATAAAAAAATCCCAACATTTTTCTTATCTTATTCCAGTGGAACTGAAAAATCAGTTGAATTTGACACAGTCGATAGTCGGATTTTTTATTAAAGGGTGGCTATACCCTCAATACAATTAATTAACTTTGTCTTATTGCCCCCAGTCCTTACTTCCGTCATGATTACCGCACATTTCTGATGTCTAATAGTCTTTTCTTCATTTAAATGGTTAAAGATATGCATAGAAGAAGCCCCTATGTCAATTCTCAATACACCCATTCGCCGGCTTTTAAAATTTAATAATAGATTCAATTTCAGTTTTTGTCGTTTGAAAAAAGACACTTCAAGGATTTCGCTTTCCTTCTTTATTTATTTATACATTTATTTATTTATTTTGAATACGCTCTCTTACTAAATTACAAACCCCTTAGCACCATTTATCCGTAAATTTTCAGTCCTTTGGCCAAGCTCTATTCCTTTTCATCTGCATCCCTGCCTTCTACATCGTCCCATTGTACACCACTACTCCTCTAGCCAAATTCATCATGGGAACCTTATTTTGGGCATCCATTCATGCTGTCCATGGAGCACTAACCCTGTATTTCAATGTGGAAATCAGATAGTCGTTAGCTAAGCAGTTCAAGTTTGCTCAGGGAGCATTGGGAACCAATTTAGTGGTGATGTTAGGCGGGAAGACAAGTACGAGGACCGTTTGATATCAATGAAGATGAAAATGACTACGTTCTTATGCCTTGGAAAGATTATTATTACTTATTTTTGAAATAAACGTTCTGAGATTAATCAGTTTAATTTGCTCTTATACTTTTCACTGTACTGTTTTTGATGTTTTTGAAGTATCTTTTTATAAGTTTTCTCTTTTCTCTTTGCATTAAAGGAAAACTGAAGTCATATTCAGATATGATGATTTTGCTCAATTCCTCGTTTCCTGTCTTTTCCAACAAATTTTCGTAGTTATATCTTATTTTTTTTGCGTTTTAAAATGAAAAAAAAAACTACGAAAATTTGTTTGGAAAAGCTAGGAAACGAAGAATTAAATAATAATTTTGTCCGAGAGGACTAGACGGCCGCTTGGAAAATCTCTTCCACCTAGGCACCTTTTGAGTCAATGGAACGGGAATTGCAAGCGCTTGACAATTCCTATCATGAATGAGTTAATGTATTGGGTTGAATGAAAATATACTTGTTTTATTATTTGTATCAAAATTCCTATTACGTTCTAGTTCAAAAATTACTAGCAAACTCCATTTTATCCCTTCCTTCAGTGTGTCAAATAAATGAATCATCAAAATTGTTATGCTCACACGAGTTTTGTTTTCAGTCAACCAGAACTGTTTTAACCTAGACTTCCCATGTTTTAGGCGTCTGGCTTTCATAACACGAACTAATTCCTTCGCTTTTACACTTTAAATTTTAACATTATCACGTCAGAGAATCAATGGAACCAGAACAATCATGGGGTATTTATATAATTCCCGTGAGTTTCATATATCTAAATTTTTTTGGATTATGTATAGCTAGTTGAATTCATTTCCAGCTGTCACTATTGGGAGTTATCTGTAACTGGCTGATTGTCTTTGCAATCTATTTCAACAAATCTTCAAGACACTCGTTCTCCCTGCTCACCGCTACTCAAGCAGCGGCCAACGGACTCTTTTCAGTACTATACCTGCTTTACGTCTGTCCGATGATAGTTTTGTAAGTTAGAAAAGAGTATTAATAAATTTAGTGTTTTTTCAGTGACTTGCAAGTTTTGAGAGACAATTCTCATCATGTGGGATACGTATTGCTTATCTGCTATGACGTGAATATTCACATCCATGTGCTTTCGACCGTCAATCGGTTTTGTGCTGTATTCCTGCCAATTATGTGAATTTCTCCTGAAGTTCGATGTTGCTCGTTAAAAAACTTGCTGGAATTTCATCCGCGCCGCTTGCAGTTTAAGCTCCGCCCACAACTCCCTGCAATTGCCGAACTATATTTTTTCACAGTGAAAGTTGTGTAGCGGAATTTTATTATAGTTTTACTTAAATGAAAAGATATACAAAGTTTTTGCGAGCTTGACATTTTGACTTGAATTTTAAGCCCCATCATCAAAACAGAACAGACATAACAGGAATGCACTTTTGACGCACTTCAGGTACAGGTAACTAGTAAACAATGTTTGAGGGGTCTGGCAATAAAAAAGTAGATCTCCTGTTATAGGGGCGGGACTTATGTAAGTTTTGAAAAAGTTCACGTCCGCGAACAATTATCTCATTAAATTGTTGAATTATTAGGATGTCTTGGCTTATCCCATTCAGGACTTTTGTAACGGAAGTTTCGAGGACAATCCTAACCTCTCGACTGGAGTTTCCAACCACCTAATAGCTTTTTTCATACTTAGTGTTTATTTCCTTTTTTAGTTCAATAATATTCAAAACATTCAAGAAAAGTGTCACATAAACACTGAATCATCATCTCTTTGCGCATGGATCGAACCGAACGCGTTGTTGTCAAAACCGAAACCATACAAGTATTGTGAAGAACCTGGAAACATGTTAATCGAACATTTGTGTTGACAATTTCATTTTCTGTTATCAATCATGTCGAAATCTAGATCCGGTTCAAATGTAGTACTCTTTCTTATCTTTCCTTCATCATCTTTGCTTTTCCATGTGTGCTTTCAACTCATTTCTATACCACCTTCTCCACCAACCGATCCATTTGCTTGTCCATCTCCTCCACCAGTCGTTCTACTCACTAGAAACAAAAATTTTTTAGGGGGCACCCGGAGTTGAACCAGGGACCTCTCGATCTGCAGTCGAATGCTCTGCCACTGAGCTATACCCCCCGCGTTTGTACATATATGTATAGAAAAGGATATTCGGAAGAGAGACTGGTCAACGATAACGATCAAACAAGCTTTGTTCGTAGCGATCGGCGGAACAGCGCATAGAATAAAGTATACAGTGGCGAGAGATCGAGAGAACGGGGTGGAGCGAGAGACGCAGACACTCACATTGATCATCATTCCCATTCGTGCAAATGCACCAAGTTGTGCCATTCCGAGTCCCAATCCACGGTTGATGTTGATCTTCTGGGCCATCTGAAAATAAAAATTGAGTATCTAGAAGTTCTGACTAGACCTTCATTCACCTGTTCAGCTGTATCTACTTTGAAAATAACATGGACTGGAAGTTTTCAACAAGAATTTCCACAAAAACACACTTGTTTTTTTAGCTGTATTTTTGAAAATCTGTATACTATAAAATGTTCCCTAGAATGAGAACTTCGCTAAAAAAAAATGGAATAAATCACTCAAAAACAATCTAGGATCTCTAATCAATGTAACGATCGAGACATTATATAGTGGAGCAGAAACCGATAAGTCAAAGTTAGAAAAAATGACAAATTACTGCCTTTTTAACGAAAGGCAATCATTTGTCATTTTTGCAAACTTTGGCCTTGTTTTTCTCGAATGCCAGGCCTCGAGGGCTGAAACTGAATATATATTTGAAATTGGCGTTTTCTCAGCTTTCAAATGATATAGGTCACGACCCAAAACTCCAGACCGAGTCCAAGAAAAGTGTTTTGGGGCATCTTCGTTGAAATTGGTAAAAAGTTGAAACACATTTATTTCACAATAATCACAAAGGAAGATTATCAAAGTTTGGCCAATGCATTTGTGACAGTTGCAGGTGGATTCCTCGGTGTATCCCCTCCAAGGAATTCGATGCAATCCTTGGCGAAACCTTGTATAAAACCTGAAATTCTAATTATTCTTCAAAAGAATTTGCGCTTGACGTACATACGTTTATAGGCGTTCTTGTACTCTGTGACGACTTTCAGCACAATCAAAGTGTCCACCATAGGGTAGGCACTAAATCCCAAGGTCACAATTCCAGAGTGAAAACTTAGTTTGAAGTCGAAAAATGGGGAAACCAAGACAACGAGTCCGGGGAGTTGGAAGAAGACGGTCGGGGCGGCGACCTATAAAACATAGTAATTGCGCTCCAGCGATAAAATCGAACCTGGAGAATTAACGCATTGAAAAACTGACGCTGCAGTCTCTCGTGTTCAGATGACGTGGCGGTAAGCTTTCCTTGGGTTTTTCGATACATGATAATTCCAGAAACCAGCATGATAGAATACTGAAAAACTAGTATAGCAGAGACACAGCCGATGCAGACTAAACTGTTCCATCGGATTGTTTTCAGGGGGCCTTCGCCGTTCTTAAAGTTTTTGTTTCAACCTTTGAAATTTTTTCAAAGTTCTTACATATGCCAGCACCGCTAAATGCGGCACATTTTTGATCTCGACTCCATAGTTCTGAAGGATTTCATTTCTCATGTAGCTCAACGTGGCTTCATCAGGGAAAGTGAGAGTGGATGCCAGGGACCACAAAATCCCGCCCAAAAATGTGTAAAATAGCCAGAGAATGTATTTCCACCCGTCGAAATGTTTGGTCCATGACGGTCTGGGAAAAACTTTAGACGGACCGGGTGGGAGGAGGCTTACTTAGAAAGCACACAAGCTCTGTATAGAAATTGGACAGCGAGGAATGCAAGAATCATCGAGTAGAAGCTGGAGTAGATTACTGGAAGATTTGAGATTGGCTGTGTAGATCAAATCAAAGGCTACAGTTTTGTAGTTGACAAATTTTCAATAGCTACTCACGTTTTCGATATATACGCTTTCAAAGTTGAGTTACAAATGGGTGAGAGAGAGAGAGCGCAAACATCGAGAGTGTCTGCTTTCTCTGCGTCTCCGCTTCCCCTGCGATTTATTATTTCCGGTCACCAACTTTTGACAGCGTTTATCTCATAAGCGTGAGTAGATATCAAAAAATTTCCAACTACAAAAATGTAGCACTTGTTCTGATCTGCATGTACATATAAATTTATGACAGTCACTCTCCTAGATTTTTCACTTACAAAGTCCAATCTCGGCTACTCTCTTAGAACTTCTGAATGAGCTGCCCAAAGTGATAAAGATAAAACAACCGTTGTAAGAATGGAATAACGGTCTCACCAAAATATCCAACGTGGAAAATGCAATGCCAATTAACGCAAAAGTGACAATCATCTTCCGATAAGTGCCCACAATCTGTTTAGTATGGAAAAGGGTCAAGTGGATCAAAGATGTGTTAAGGAATACCGTGATAACATAGAACAGTCTAGAGAAAAAGTTATCAGAGAGAGATGAGAGTTCGATACCCATGTTTTCATCTGAATGAGATTTATTTTTTCAGTGTGGGGCTGTAGGAAATCATTGTATCCTGTTGTTGTATAGTAACTTTATTATAGAAAACCAATATAATTATGTCCCTGTTCTTCCCAACGTCCTGCTAACAGTTGTCGAGGGAGCTACAATTGTTGTTGGTATTTTATATCCCACCATTTCGATGAATCGGTTCGCTATCTTTATCAGAAATCCTGAAAGAATAGTTTAAGGAAATGAAAATACCAATGAGAGATCCTCACGTTTATATGCATTCCGGTATTCTGTGATCACTTTGAGAATTATCAGAAAATCGACAAATGGGTATGTACAGTATCCGTAGATTATGATGGCGCCACGGAAACTGAACTTGAGGTCAAGGAATGGAATGGTGAGCACGATGAACGAGGGAAGTTGGATGAAGATGGTGGGGGCGGCGACCTGGAAACACACAAGTTGTTGAAAAACACACACACATACCCACAAACCTGATAAACCAGCGCCACAAAAACCTGTTTCTGCAACTTTTCGTGTTTACTAGACTCCGAGCATCTCGATTTCCTTTGTATCTCCCGGTACACCAATATCCCACTAATCAACATAACCAAATACTGGAAACTCAATAGTGATGAGACCGATAAGATGCAAGCGACACTGTTCCAGCGCAACGTTTTCGATTCGCCTTCTCCGTTCTGAAATGGATTAATTTTTCAAACTGTGAAAACTGAAATCTCACATAAGCTAGAACTACATAATTTGCCACATCCTTGACTGCGACTCCATAATTCGAAAGCATTTCCTCCTTCATATAGGCATCGGTCATCTCATCCGGATATGTTAAAGAAACGTTGAGGGGCCACGCGGCACCACAAATCACTGAGTATAAAATACAAAAAATGTAGTTCCACCCGTTGAAATATTTGACGTAGTTTGGTCTGGAATCTTTCTTTTTTCTTGTTATTCGATTCATTGAAACTCACGCAGCAATAACACAGGCTCGATAAAAAAATTGGACTGCTAGTGAAGCAAGAATCGTTGAATAGACTCCACAGTAGACTACTGTAAAAATGCATTAGCAAACTTATATAGGACCAGCCTATCTGCCCCGCCTTCGGCGGTTCAGTCGGCTGGTCTCTCTTCAATCACGTGGCAACTCTCAGTCAAATGTGCCCGCGTGGCCGAGTGGTCTAAAGCGGCGGCGCTGTCCAAAGCACGTCAGTTCGTTTTTGCCCGCTGGCTCAGTTTCTCTTCTCTTTCCAAAACCGTTGCGGACAGTGCCTCAGACAAACAGACAAACACCACTTGTCTTTTATATATAAGAATGATGTGTAGATCAAACCAAGGGCTACATTTTTGTAGTTGATAACTTTTTGATAGCTAGCCATGCTTTCGAGATATGCGCCTTTAATGTTCAGTGGGGAGGAGGAGAGGGCGCAGACAACGAGAGTGTCTGCTTTCTCTGCGTCTCAAGTTTTGGTCGCCTGCTTTGACAGGGTTTATCTTAAAAATCTGAGTAGCTATCAAAAAATTTCCAACTACAAAAATGTAGCCCCTGTTTTTATCTACACATGCAATATAAATTTTGACTAGATTCTTCACTTACAAAGTCCAATCTCCCCTGCTCTCTTGGATCCCCCGAATGTGCTGGCTAACGTGAAATAAATAAAGCAACCGTTATAAGAATGAAATATCTGGAAAAATAATTTTCTTTAAAACGATTTTGAGTGTTTTTTTACTTGCCGCCTCCACAAAAGCGTCCACAAGAGAAAACGCAATACAATACGTGGCAAAAGTGATTATCATCTTCCGATAGGTGCCCATAATCTGCTTGGTATGAAAAAGTGTCATGTAGATCAAAGATGTGTTCAGGAACACCGTGATAACACAGAATAGTTTAACGATATTGGTGGGAACAGAGGGTAGTTCAAATTTCATTTCTTATAAGATAAGAAGAATGAAATGAAATTGGTTTTATTCGGAATCAGACAAGAGATTTTTGTTATTCGCTATATTTTTTGTATCGGAGGATTCACATTCTGATTTCTTTTCTTCGTACTATTATTTGTTGACGTGGTGCATTTCTTAAGAATTTTAATGATCATTAGGTAGTCAGAAAAGTATTCGTATTATGTAAGAGACGAGACGCAGACATGCAGACACCCTCGCTTCTCTGCGTCCCACTCTCTCGCTTCCAATCTTCAAAGGTGCATATCTCGACAACTAGAAAAGGAATCAAAAAGTTGTCAACTGCAAAAATGATCTACAGGACATTCTACACATTTTCTCAGTTGACAACTTTTTGATACCTCTTCACCTTATCAAGATATGCGCCTTTAAATATAGACACCTCAAAGGAATAGAAGGAGAGAGCGCAGACAACGAGACGCTCTCGCTTCTCTGCGTTTCTTGAGTATGAGTTTGTTTATTTACATTAAAATACAATCAAGAATCCAGATCAATAAAAATATGTCGGACATCTGGTAAGTGCTCTCTGACGAATGCAACCGTATGCATATCTGCGGTAGGCACATTTTCATTCTCTGTAAACTTGACGTCCGATGAAATATTGACATGGTGAGTGATTTCTGTTATCGATTTGGTGACGAGCTTTCTGGAAAGTAGATATAAAGATTATCAGTTTGGAAAAATCAATCCCAACCTATTTTTGGCGGCAATAATTGTGTCCGGACTGAGAATTATCGACTGAAGATTTGGAAAAAGTTCATCAAACATTTTGATATGAGTCGGCGGGATTAGGCAGCCACGGATATCAAGTTCTACTACATTTCTTAGAAATGTGGAAGCCGGCTCACCGGTGGCCTAGAAAACCATTTTATTTTTGATCTACCGGTCCTAAGACTCACCATCTCAATACACGTGACAAATCCCTTAATGCTGACATTTCTGACACGACGTAAACTCAATTTCCGCAAATTTCCCGACTTGATTAAGTTGAATGCAGCTGAGATCTCGTTTTGTATTCCTGACAGAGAAATGAGATTCCAGTCGGAGAGGTGGGGGAACCATGTGAGGAGTTGCGAGATTTCGAACGTTTTTTGCGTTCTCCAGTAGGATTCGATTTCCTGGAATTTATATTGTTTGTGTAGATCAGAACGGGATCTACATTTTTGTAGTTGACAACTTCTTGATAACTAGCCACGCCTTTGAGATACGCGGCTTTAAAGACAAGAGCGAAGAGAGAGAGAGAGAGAGAGTGGGGTGAGAGAGGGGAGACGCAGAGAAGCGAGAGTGTCTGTCTTCTCTGCGTCTCTACCTTTTTTCCGTAGCACCACTATGACAACTTTCAGGAATAAAATGAGCAGTTTTGACCAAATTCCGTCAGAAATTTGTGATATTTTGATGAAAACGTGAAGTCAGAAACTCAAAAATTGACATTTTTTCAGTAAAAATTGACCAAAGCTCCTCCCGACAACAATTTTTGCACCAGCACCTCAAATGTACATTCATTGTGTAGATCAAATTTAGGTCTTCATTTTTGTAGTTGACAGTTTTTTGATAGCTATTAACGCTTTTGAGATATAACGGTTTCAATATGGCTTGGTGAGTGGCGTCACCGAGAGAGGGAGAGAGAGAGAGAGCGCGCAGACAACAAGACGCTCTCGCTTCTCTGCGTCTCCTTTATGTCAAGCGCAATTACAAAATTCAAAATGCGTATTTGCCAATAATTACGAATCAAGAAATTCAAAAAAATGTTTTTAAAAGTTTTTTTGAAAAAAAATTGTCAAAGTTTGACAGAATCTCCTGACTTCATTTTTGTTCCACTGTTTCAATTTTGTATTCATTAGGTAGATCAAATCCAGATCTTTATTTTTGTTGATGACAACTTTTGCATAGCTACTCACGCTTTCGAGATACAGCCTCTCAAACATTTGTACCCAAAGCAAAGGAAGAGAGAGCGCAGACAACGAGACGCTCTAGCTGTCTGCGCACTCTTCTTCTCCCCATTGAACGAGGCTATCTTTGGAGGCGCATATCTCAATACCGTGAATAGCTATCAAAAAACTTCCCACTACAAAAATCTAGAGCTAAATTTGATCTACACAACCAATATAATTTCTAAGCGACCAAACCCCCAACTCACATCATGTGCATATCTACAAACTGCTCTCAGCAGCGCGTGCTCTTCAATCGACATCTTCTCAATCATCGTCCGCATCACAGTCGGCGGTAACACCTGCCGTAAATCCACAAAATCTTCCGCAACCGGTTGATTTCTCTTCGTTTTCTGCTTTTTTAGCTTCCTCATTCCTTCTGACTCACTTCTTTTTCGTTTCTGAATCCTTGTGGGTTCTAGGGATGGGCGGCTTAGAGATAACGAACCAATTGCATTTGTATTCGTTGAGAATTTTTGTGCAAGTAGACTAGAAATGGATTTTTTTTGGTTTCTAGGGTAAAAATAATGAAGTTTTTATTGGGGTACAAAAAAACAAAGTTTTCCACGTGTTAATTGCGTGCGGGTTACGGTAATAATACGGTAATAATTAATGGAGACTGATATCCGAGGAGATACGTTTCTTGTTGACATCTGGTGCAGAAGGACGACGCAGGACTTTTTCTGAAAATTATTGAAAAACCTTTTTTTTTTTCAAACTTTTGAGTATACTGTACTAACTCTTAAAAATATTACTGTACTCTGAGACTATCATCATGAAAGCGACGGTCTCTATCGGAGGGTACAGGCTGAATACGGCATAGATAAATCCGGTTTGAAATGTGAATTCAATGTTGAAAAATGGAGAGAAAAGGACGGGGAGAGCTGGGAGATGGAAGAGGAGAGTGGGGAGGGTGATCTGGAAAAAACGCACAATTTTGGAGGGGAAACACACTGTACACACAAGATTGTGGATAGTCAGAAACACAACTTGTGGTTAAAAACACAACTTGTGGATAGTCAAAAATACAACTTGTGGATTTTCAAAACACAACTTGTGTATAGTCAGAAACACAACTTGTGGACAAAAACACAAGTTGTTGAAAAACACAACTTGTGGGAAAAACACAACTTGTGGGAAAAACACAAGTTGTTGAAAAACACAACTTGTGGGAAAAACACAACTTGTGGAGAGTCAAAAACACAACTTCTGGATAGTCAAATACACAACTTGTGAATGGTAAAAACACAACGTGTGGTTAAAAACACAACTTGTGGTCAAAAACACAACTTGTTGTAACACACACACACACACACACACAGCTGCCCTACCTGCACCACCAATGCCTTGAAAAACTGTTGCTGCAACTTTCGATTCGGCAGCGAGAAGTTCTTCAACTCCTTCTTCATTTTCATTTGCATCTGTACCCCGCAATAGATAATCACAGCGTATTGAGCGCCTAGAATTATCATGGCACCAAACAAAAACACCAAATTAAACCATCTCACGGAGCCGTCGGCGTTCTGAAATTTCAGATCTTTGGGTGAAAAATTTGGATTTTCCGAAGGGGTACTTACATAAGCGATCACAATGAATCTTGCTGTTTTTTCGATGTCCAAATTGTAGACACGGCGGAGCTCTTTTCTGAAAATATTTTCTGTGAAAACAAATTAGTGAAAAAGGCTTACTCCATATAATCATCTGAAAACGGTTCGGCCTGAGCACAATAATGGGTCATAGCACCGAAGAGAACACAGAAAATCAGAGGGTAGATGATCCAGATGATGAAATTGAATCCGGTGAAAGTGGATAGGAGGGTTCGGCGGCTTAAAATCGTGTGTTTTTTGTGTTTTTGACTATCAACAAGTTGTAAAACCGAATGGCTGGGGTAACATTGTACGGGAACCTTGAGGTTGTGCGTTATTCTTACAATTTGTGTTTTTTATTTCAAATTTTTTTATCCAAAATCATGTGTTTTTTGCGGAAATCGTGTTTCTTTGCACCATGAGGTACAGTATCGTTGAGTAGGATTTGAACTTTGGCCATTTTCAGTTTAAATTGTCCAACTTTGAGAGTGTGCCACGGTAGTTCTGATTGTCCCATCAAGTTGATTTTTAATGGATCGTACAGATAAAAAATAGATCTTCATTTTTGTAGTTGACAACTTTTTTGTACGAGCACTCCCTAGCAAGATACATATCGACAAAGTATTTTCTCCCTCAAACTGACCAATTTCAGTGTAAAATAGTGCGATTTTTAAGCTTTTGTCTTAAAATAATCATAACTCTCTAGGGAAAGGCCGTACAAAAAAGTTGTCAACTACAAAAATGAAGCTTTACCTTTCTTCTGTATAATTCATCAAAAATCTACTTGATGAAACAACTTTTCAACTGAAAACGGTTAAAGTTTACGACTTTTTGGACGGTACTGTATGTACCCAGTTATTGTGCTCTAAACTCACTTCATCAACGTGGCAAACCGAAACACAAATTGCACCGCCACCATGCACATAATAGCAGCGTAAGCCTCACTGTACGCTTCAATAAAAAATCTCAACAAGGCCTGCGACGCCCCTAAATAATCATTCAAACTGAAATATATGAATCCGCCATTGTAATTGTGAAGATACGGATGAGCCAACACTTCCAAACATGAAAATGAGATGCAAACCAGGGAGAATAGTATAATAAGGTACTTATAAGCACCGGTGATTCTTTCAGTGTGGAATGCGGTCAGGTAGATCAGAATGATGTTGAATAAACAGGTGCAAACGAATCCGACGCGAGAGAATATTTCAGCGATGAACGGGAGGATGGTGGTTGTAGAATTCATGGTGACCATTCTGATTCTGTAATTCCTTTTTATAGAGTTGTTGTGTTGGTGTCCTGGCCAGAATCAAGAACAGATGATTAAATCTAGAAAATTGTTGATTTGCCAAAAACGGAAAAGCGGCTGAGGAGGCGTGTATCCAATGATTGTTGATCTGATTTCGTGATTTGATTGGGTTGGAAGTGAATGAGATGATGTTTGTCGCAAAGTGGTCGAGAGTTTTCAGATTAATACAAGACTAGAGAGTATTGGATTATTGAACTCTGGGTGAGGAACGGATTTGAATGGATTCCAGAAATGTATGAAATATCAATGAAAAGTTCAAGACGTGATGATTTTGAATCTGTTTTTTAGATTTTGAATAGGGTCAAAACAAGGCGAGATATAAGGGTTTGAAGTCGCGCATTCTGGCTAAAATCTGTGCTTACAAAAAGCTAAACGTTTGCAAATAGGAAACGTGGAGATTCTGGTATGAATGGTATCAATTGGAAGCTGAAGACGTGAGGATTCTGAATCTGTTGTCAGAATTGGTCTAGAGTCAAAATGAACAAAATTAGACACGTTCAAAGTTATCGTTTTTTCAAGGATACACCAAAGGGTTTCAAGTATTTACATGGAAAACGTAAAGTTTCAGAATAAAAGTCTTGTATTTCGGTTCAAATCTGTCCTATCAAAAATCTAACAACAGATTGCAAATCCTCACGTCTTCAGCTTTCCAGCCGGACAGAATATTAACGCATAAAACAAAATGTAATGCAAAAAACTATAGCATGAAACACATTTAGTCAAAAAAATCTAATTCATAAAGTATAAAGTCAGGTGCTTTCTATTACTCGGTGCACCCGCACCCCTCGGTTGATCCGATTCAATTACTTTGTTGGTTAGTCCAAAGCTGTCAAAACTGCAAATAGAAAAAAAAAACCGAATCGGAACTCAGTGGGGGCATAAGGGTATATTGGGGTTATTCAGTTTTTCAAACAATAATAGAATAGAATGTCTGTGGACATATAGATGAACTTCCGGGTACAAAATATTCTTTTTTTTTTCTTGAAAAAGGAAAAAATTAGAAGCTATTCAAAAACTTTATTGGCAGCACTATTCATAACATGAATATTTACAACAAGAAAAAGCAAAGTTAGTGCTGAAAAACTTGAATAAAGTAAAAAATAACCAATTTTCAAAAGCTTGTTACTTTTTGGCATATGAACCTACAATTTTCAAATTAATACCATAGTGTAGACCACATCTAGATCTTCATTTTTGTAGTTGACAACTTTTTGATAGCTCTACTAGCTTTTGAGATACACGTCTTGGAACATAGGTATCTGAGACGTGAGACGAGAAGAGACGCAGAGAAGCTAGAAGGTCTGACGTCTCTGCGTCTTTTTTTCTCGTCTCTTCTTCAACGCTACGTATCTCAAAAGCGTGAATAGCTATCAAAAAGTTGTCAACTACAAAAATGTAGAGCTGGATTTGATCTACACAATTATCGTAATTTTGAAACAAAAAGTATTATCAGAGACTACCAGAGTTAGGTAATATAAGTTGAATAAACTTGAGATGTCTGTCTAGATCCTTTGCCTGATTTGAAAGTTAGATATCCGCAGAGTTCTGAAAATCATTCTTGCCATGGTTATCCCCAAAATTAGAGAGTCCTTACCACAAATAGCCACTTTATACTCCGAAACAATCATCATGAACGCGATACTATCAATCGGTGGGTACAAGTTCAGAAGTACATATATCATCCCAGTTCGGATACTCAATTCAGTGTCCAATAGGGGTCCCAACAAGATCGGCGCAGCTGGAACCACAAAAAGAAGTGTTGGCGCAAGAGTTTGAGCCACTAAGGCCGTGAAGAATTGCTTCTGGAGTCGGCGATTGGGCACGGAGAAGTTGCGCAGCTCTTTTTTCATGGTGAAGTGCATACGGAGTCCGCAGAAGATGATGATGAGATATTGGGAGCCCATGACAGAGATAGAGGTGAGCAGGTAGCAAATGTTACGCCATCTGAAGTGACCGTTGGCGTCCTGGAAAAAAAAAGGAAAAGAAAATCTGGGGTGACTTTGACGCGTTTTTTGTTGTGAAAAACGAGTATAGTTTCAATGTAACATCAGTCTTTTAAATTTCCTAAATTTGTACCCAGACAGCTTTAATTAGCAGGTGCTGAGATCTCAATTCTCTAAAAGTTCAAAAGTTTTTTTTCAACTTTTTTATAACTTTTTACAATGTTCGACCGGTAATTAAAAGATATGTTCTGGTTCATTTTATGAAAAAGGGCAAATTTATTCAAAAGTTTTGTCACGCAAAGTACACTTCCTGGATGTCTTCCATTTAACAAAAAATTAAACCAAAATAACAATAAAAAGTGATTTTTCAAAACTTTTTTTTTTGAAAATAACGTTTTTTGAGAGTCTGTAACTTTGACAAGTTTCGCACCAATTCTGAAATTTCACCTGGATTACATAAACCAAATCTAGCTTTTCATTTTTGTAGTTGACAACTTTTTCATAGCTATTCCCGCTTTTGAGATATGCGCCTTCAAAGATTGGACCGTGAAGGAAGAGACGCAGAGAAGTCAGACACTCTAGCTTCTCTGCGTCTCTTCCCGCCTCACGTCTCAGGTACCTATATTTAAAGATGTATATCTCAAAAGCTAGCAAAGATATCAAAAAGTTGTCAACTAGAAAAATGAAGAACTAGATGTCCTCTACGAAATGGTACAGATTTAAAAATTGTGGGTTAATAATTTGCAAAGTTACACAGCGAAGTTCAAACTCACATAAGTAACAATAGCGAAACGCGGCAAGTCCTTGATTGCCATCCCATATTTTTCTAGAATCTCGTCTCTGGAAAAGCCCGTTTAAATTTTTTAATTAGACTTTCAGCTCACCTCAAATACTCATCGGAATACTCATCCACAAATCCAAAACAGTAAAGCGGTCCTCCAAACGCCGCACCAGCCAACAAAGGGTACACCATCCATACTATAACACCTGTTCCCTTAAACTTCCGGATAGCTGCAGGCTTGAACAGTGTGATATATCGATATATAAATTGAACAACGATAAATGCAAGAATAACCAGGTAGAAGCTACCGTAAGCCACTATAGCAAATCGCAAAAACTCTTGTGAAGCATCATACGAATTACTCAAACTAAAATACAAAAATCCTTTGTTATAATTATGAGCGAAGGGTCTCGCCACGATTTCCCAGCCGGAAAATACGATACCCATCGAGGCGAATACCACGACCATGTACTTGTAGGTACTGTAGATTCGTTTGATGTGCAGGACAGTGAGGAATATAAGGAAAGTGTTGACAATGAATGCAGCACCAAATCCACATTTGGTGAACATGTAGGAGATCTCGTGGAGCTCGGGCATTTTCAGCAATTTTCAGAATTTGAGGGATTGGGTATAGTCCCAGGAGTCTCAAATACAAAACTTTGAGAATTTCGAATGAAAAATATATACCAGAAACCTGAGATGGAAATATAGTTGTCAACAAGTTTGTGTTATAACAATCCAATTTCACCCCGCTATTATCCAAACATTCAATTAGAGATAATTGCAGACTAGACGTGATTCAGAGAAGAAATTGAGCTCAATGGCTTTTTTTCGAAACTAAGGAAAGCTGGAAGACTGATGTATGAAAATGAAAAAGGTGAAACGTTTTTTCCACCTGCTTTGTCTCTTTGTTGCAGTTATACATATAAAATGTCAGCTTTTCGGAAAAGAGAAGGAAGTGAAAGCAGGAAATAGCAGAAAGATACCAAGTTTCATTTTTTATCTTCAAAGCACTTCCTCAATGTGACATTTCAAGTTGATCATTTCCAATTTGTGTTAACTGTGTGGAAAAAGTGTAGCACTTCATTTTTGTAGTTGGAAATTTTTTGATAGGTCTTCTAGATTTTGAGATATGGACGTTTAAAGATAAGAGGTCCGCCGGGAGAGCGCAGACAACGAGACTCTCTAGCTTCTCTGCGTCTCACCCTTTCGGTTTCGAAAATTTCTTGGCTCAGTGTCTTTAAAAATTTTAAAATATATAATAATAAGGAAATAGTTTATTAGAAAATTTGCAGATTCGGATAGGAAATCAAATTTTTTCACAGATTGTCCTGACTTCAATTTTTCTCTCGTTGTCTCAAATTTATGTTCATTGTGTAGATCAAATCTAGACCTTCATTTTTGTAGTTGACAACTTTTTGATAGCTCCGCTCACTTTCGAGATACGCGCCGTGAAAGATAAAAGGGGAAAGGAGAGAGCGCAGACAGCTAGAGTGTCTGGCTTCTCTGCGTCTCGCCCTTCACCCCGTTTTCAGCTTGCTCCTGTGCTTTTCAACAGTGCTATCTGGAAATGCAAAGTTCACTACCTAGACGTAATAGGAATACACCGAAAAAAGACAAGTGCAAAGTTTTGTGGGGATTTTGAATCTGGCATCATTTGATATTAATAAATAGATTTATTTACAGTATACAAGGTGAAATTTCAAAGTTTAGTGGTCAGATTCTTAGTCGAAGTTGTGTTCCTCACAGTCTCCTTGCTCTCCTCCTTGTTCGCTCTCACCGCATACTTTTCCTTTGTGTTGTGCACCAACTCTGCAATAAAATTACTATTTTAAGCCCCCTAAAATCACTATGTCTCACTCTTAAACGCCCTGCCGTACTCCGAGACACAGCTCATCATAATCACCGAGTCCAACGCGGGGTACACCGTGAAACCGCTCTGAATAATACACGAGGGGAAACTCATTTCAAAATCGGCAAACGGAGCGTAGATCATGAAGAAGACCGGGCAGAAGAGGATGATAGTGGGTGCAGTGATCTAGAATCGTCTCTCATTAGTCATTTCTGATTCTGACTTTTCAAAAAAAAAACCAACCTGAATCACGAGCGCCCTAAAAAATTGCCGATGCAAACGTCTGTGTTGAGCCGAGAGCACTGCTAGCTTAGTCTTCATTCCAATATACATCTGATGCCCGCAGATTACTATAATGGAGTACTGTACCGTGGAGATCAACGTCATCAGCGACAACCCATAGACATTCCGCCATCTGATATTATCGCCCTCGTAAGCAATCAACCCCAACACAGGGATATCCGTTATATTCCGTTCATAGCGGAGGAGGATTTCATCTGCCAGATATTTCCTGCCAAAGTCATCCATAGCGAAGAAGTGACCGACCGCAAACGCCCACAAGACACCGAAAAATGTGTAGTACCCAACCCAGATGAAATAGTAGCAACCGTTGAAATATCTGAGCTTCGGGGTGTCAAAAATCGCCCAGTAACGGTACATAAATTGGATGGCGAGTTGGCAGATGGTCGCTGAGTATAACCCGGTGTAGATGCCCATCATCCATTCCATAGCGTAATTGGATAGACCTAATGGGCGAGAGAGACTGAAGTAGGTGAGGCTGGCGTTGTAGGTGTGGAGGAACTAAACATTTTACATGGTTGAATAGCCCGAGAATAGTTCTTCATTTTTGCAGTTGACAACTTTTTGGTATCTCTTCAGGGTGTGGATATATAAACGTTCAAAGATGTAGATCGTCTCGCTTCTCTGCGTCTCTTAGATCTCGATCTTCGAAGGCGCATATCTCAAAAGCGTGAATAGCTATCAAAAAATTTGCAACTAGAAAAATAAAGAGCTTGTTTTGATCTACACAACCAATGACCCCTCTAAACCTACCGTATGAAACAAGAACTCAAACGAGGCGAACACAAATCCCAACACCTGGAAGTTGACCAACAGGTACTTGTAGGATCCAAACTGCCTTTTGATATAGAATAATGTCAGATAGACCAAGATGAAACCGAAAAATGCGTTGGAAAAGAATCCGAGATTTCCCATAAAAATGCAAAATTGAATGTACCGGAGATACGCGGCGCCCATGTTTACTGAAAAAAATCTAGAGAGTTTTAGACAAGTTTTAGACAAAACGAGCACAAAAAACTGGTCACAACTTCAGAATCTCGAGAAAAGTAACAACTAAACAGAAGCCGTAGGAGGCGAGACCCTTATCTCCACATTATTTCCGGTACGATGCTCCATGTGACACGTGGGGCGGTGTCTGTTCTTCGATTTTCACACTTTTTCTTGATGAGTTTTTGGTAATGGAGTCTAGAGGGCGACTCGTGTTTTTTGAGCAAGCACAGAGTGGGTTAATGAGTTCGGATGATCAAGCACAGAAGTTTGTAGAACTAAAAGTTGTATGTCTCGGTTCATTTTCATCCCTGGCAAAAGTTGAAACCAGATTCAAAATCCTCACAACATTAGCTATTCAGTCATGTAAGAATTTTAGAAAAATGTTCATGAGAAACGATCGAAATTGAACTCCATTACTCGAGACGATGCATCAGGTCTCAGATTTTGCAACTACGCTCCATCGCACTTTTATCGGAAGACCGGATATTCTCGATAGAAGAATCATAGGACTACGAGTATACCCTGTATCTACAGTTAATGTCTTGAGTCGCTACGCAGCGGAACGGAACGCGTGATCCTTGCAATTAGATTAACCACATCAAATTCTGAAATCTTGCTAGATCGTGATAGCAACGAATTGTCTATTACAGCGTTCTGTCTGGCTACTTCTTTTCTACGTATCGTGTCATCACGTTTTGAGTCGCTACGCAGCAGATTACCAAGCTCTACTGTCAAGCCACCGTGAACTCGAGAGTCGCTACGCAGCGATATTTTTTTTAGTAGAAAACTTTCGATTTCTTTTTTGGAGTACTCAGAACATTAACTAAGTCGCTACGCAACCAAAAGTCAGCGTAATTGAAAAAACACTAGTTAAAGGTACAACTGGCTCTACCATCATACATTCTAATACCAACAAGAATCTGAAAACCGCTCCATTTTTCAAAGATCTCAGCCACGTGTGATATCATGACAACACAATATTCTTCCTGAAGTTTCCGTCATTCTAACCTTCAAAAATGTTTACATAACTGTCAGAACCCCATTATTATACATATTTTCTTTGTTTCATAGTTGAAAGCACAACTATTTTCTGTTTCTCTGTTTCTCAAAAAACTTAGGTCTTATAACTTTATTAGTGCGCCTTACTTTTATATATTAGAATCCAAAAATAGAAAAAACATTCATTACATCATCAAACCATTCTTGTCGTCTGTATCGGATAGGCGACAAGATTCTGTATAGTGCAGACTGGAAATGAGATTTCTGGCGGGGTGTATCTCTCGCCAACACACGTCGCTTTCATGGTCTTCCACACGTATTTGATAGCATTCCGGTAATCACAGACTATATAAAGAATGATGGCGATATCGATGGCTGGGTAGATAGCAAACGCGCTGAATAGGATTCCGGTGGGGAAGCTGAACTCGAGATTGAACAGGGGCAGATAGATAATGACGATCATTGGGAGGAACAGAAGGAATGTTGGGACTACAATCTGAAAAATAATGGATCTCTAATAGAAAACGTGGTCTCTTCGTCATCAGCTTGAAAAAATGCAAAATTTTGAATAAATGACGTGACATGTTTTTTTTGGTCTGTTGACTTTTTGAACTGATTCTGTTTTTAGAATTTCTGTTGTAAGTTCCGGATTTCAAAAAAAAACGCTTAAAGGAGGTGAGAACTCAAAAAAAAAAGTTAGCTCAAAATTCGGTAAGTGATTGCTCTGTGGGACCCGTACACGTGACCGAACGCGCATGGGTACAAAACCGCAACCGGCTGAGCTACTCGGCCGAGAACGCAGCCGCCCACTTGGGGCTGTGACAAATGTGGGTGCTTCTCAATCACAATTTCGATCACAATTTGTTTGCGTTCTCACCTCCTTTAAAATAATATTTTAGTGGACACTTTTATTCTCGAAATCGAAGTTTTTTTGAAAGTTTGTAACTTTTCCAGATTTTGCACCAAATCTGAAATTTCACCTGGATTGCATAGATCAAATCTAGTTCTCTATTTTTGTAGTTGACAACTTTTCCATAGCAATTCACGCTTTTGAGATATGCGCTTTCAAAGATGGGTACGAAAGAGGAGGAGAGTGAGAGCGCAGACAGCGAGAGTGTCTGCTTTCTTTGCGTCTCTCCCCCTCATATTGTCACCCTCAATTTTTGGAAGCGCATATCTTGAAAGGGTGAATAGCTATCAAGAAACTTTCAACTACAAAAATATAGATCTAGATGTGGTCTTTACAGTGGTGTAGGTTTGAAAATTGTGGGTTGATATTTTGTAAAGTTACAAGGTGTTGAAAATCGATAATAGAGAAGCGCAGACAGCGAGAGTGTCTGCTATCTTTGCGTCCATCTCCCTCATATTGTCACCCTCAATTTTTGGAAGCGCATATCTTGAAAGGGTGAATAGCTATCAAGAAACTTTCAACTACAAAAATAGAGAACTCGATTTTGTCTATACAACCAATACAAAATTTAAATAGTGGAACCAAAACTGAATGGAAAAATCGCCTTCAAAAATGGTCAAATGTTTTTTTGACATTTTCAAGTAACACCGCTTACCTGTAACACCAACGACTTAAAAAACTGTGTATGCAACCTCCGACTCGTCTCCGACAACATCGATATCTTCTCCTTCATGCCCGTACTCATCTTCCTCCCACAAAAACAAATGATCAAATATTGCATCCCAATAATTATCGTCATCTCCACAGTACACATCAAATTCTTCCACCTGACATCCCCTTTTCTAGTGTAGATCAAAGAAGTGAAGCTAGGTATAGATGAGAGTTCCAGGGAATAGTGTTGATGTACTCCTTGACGGAAGTATTCAAGTGAGTAGTCGTCAGATTCCAAGAAATGAAAAATCCCAATCGCCCAAATAGTTCCTATGAAAAGGCTGTAGAAGAACCAGACCGATATTTTCCATCCTTCGAACCATTTCATTTTGTTAACACTAAATTAATAATCATTCAAAACACTGTAGATCAAAAGTACTTTCCAAAAACTCACTCAAACAGCGCCCAGTATCTATACAAAAACTGTATAGCTATAAAGCATACTGTAGCACCGTAAATCCCGCAAAACAGGACTAAACCAATTTTCATAGCCTCGTTGGAAAATAAGGAGGATGGATTGGTAAAGTATACGAAGCCAGCACTGTAGCTATGAATCATCTGCAAAAAATATATTTAAAAACCTCTTTTAGAAGGGCAGGTCCTAAAGGAAAGGGCTTACCGGATGAACTATATATTCAGAAGAGGAAAATGCAAATCCCAATATCGAAAAAGCAATCAACAAATTCCGATAAGATCCGAAATCTCGTTTCACAAAATAGACAGTCAAAAATATGAATAAAAGTACCAATATTGATGTGGAGATGAATCCAAAGGCAGCAATTAACCTGGTTAGTCTATCCAGTTGGATGAATGGCATTTTCATTGAGGAATAAAAAATATTTTGTTATTCTCCTCAAGGATCGATACTAATCAAAATTAGTTGTCTAAAACTGAAGGGGAAAACAGAAATGTGTATGTACGCATTCTAATTTCCGTTGACGATGATAATACGTAGTGATGTTACCTGGAAACAATATTATTAGTTGGGCCTAGTCTTGTGAGATATGGTTTTTTGAAAGTTTGTCTGTCTTGTACTTTTTGAAAGCTCGCCTCAGAGTTTTTTGTTGTTGTATCGGTTAAAGTTTACTATGGTTGTGTAGATCAAGCCTAGCTCTCCATTTTTTTTTTACAACTTTTTGATAGCTATTCATGCTTTTGAGATATGCGCATTTAAAGATAGGCATCTTAAGAGGAAGGGGAAGAGGGAGAAGACGCAGAGAAGCCAGAGTATCTCGTTTCTCTGTGCCTTTCCTTCACTTAGTCTTTTCAGCAACTTGACTATGAACGTCTTAAATTAAGAAATCGACTTAGTTTTCGTTTTATTTTTTATTTTGAAAAATGTTGTTATTGCTGACTGAGTCATTTCCCGAAAAACCAATTTTCGACACCCTGCAACTTGGCAAAATCTGGTTTAAATTCAATATAATTTAATGATTTGTATAGATCGAACCTAGATCTTTATTTTTGTAGTGGACAACTTTTTGATAGCTATTCACGCTTTCAAGATACACCGCTTTGAAGTTACCGTAAATACTGTATTATAACGGCACCTGTAATATAACGGCACCTGTATTATAACGGCACCGCATCTATACTCAGATTTCATGAATATGATTATCCCGGTGCTTTTTCTTGGTTCTGATTAGAAGCTACGTGATTAGGAAAGCTTAGATCAGCAAATAGAACTCCAAAAAGTTTTTTTTCCGGTTAATATTAATGAGTTTCTGAAACCACAAATTTTCTCTAGGAGGCAATTGAAAAATATAACGGCATGCCGTTATAATACAGTATTTACGGTAGGTTCCTAGGCGAGAAGAGACCCAGAGAAAATAGGCGCTCTCGTTGTCTGCGTCTCTCCCATAAGAAATTCTAGGTTCATATCTTCAAAGTCGTACATTCCGAAAGCGTGAATAGCTATCAGAAAGTTGTCAACTAAAAAAATAAAGAACTGGATTTGATCTACAAGAAGAATGTATTTTTTGTATATTGAGCGAAATTTGACAACAATCTGTCAAACATCGTAGCTTTTCATTAAAATTTTGAAAAAAAAGTGGATTTTTTCTGTTTTTTCATCGCTAACAACACATTTCGAAAACCATTTTTCTGGAATTTTCTGTCAAGAAAAGTATGAAAACCTCCAAATTCCAAAAAACATATACTTTTTCGAATCGCAGACTAATTTCCGATACAAGTCCACAATAACACCATCCCCTCTCTTGCCCTTTTCAGGATCTACAGACATCATACAAATTTATTCGAAAAAGTACAAAAATCTCTTATTTCGCATAACCAATTCTACGTTGTCCACCGCGACATCGCCGTACTTTCCGCCACATTGGTAACCCGCATTGCGCCATGAACTGTCATTGAGACGCCTTCGAACATATCTGGAATAAAATGCTTGCTTATGTTTTTTAGATGAAATATACACACTTTTGATAGCATTCCGATAGTCAGTCAGGATATACATGACTATGATAGCATCCATGGCAGGGAAAAATGAGAAAGCACTGAGCATCACACCGGATGGGAAACGGAGTTGGAAATTGAATAGTGGGGTGTACATAAGGATGAAGACAGGCAGGAATAGTGTGATCGTGGGGACGAGGATCTGAATTATAAAAAGTATATTCTGACGCCACAAACTCAATTTTAATAAAAGAAAAGTAACTAAAACGACAAAAAAAAAGTGATTTTTCAAAACTTTTTCTTTGAAAATTGACTTTTTTTTGAATGTTTATAACTTTGATAGATTTTGCACCAATTTAAAAATTCTGCTTGGATTGTACAGATCAACTCTAGCTCTTCATTTTAGTAGTTGACAATTTTCCGATAGCTATTCACGCTTTCGAGATATACGTCTTCAAAAACGGGTACGAAAGAGGAGGAGAGTGAGAGAGGGCAGACAGCGAGAGTGTATGTTTTCTCTGCGTCTCTCCCCCTCCTTATGTAACCCTCAATTTTTGGAAGCTCATATCTCGAAAGCGTAAATAGCTATCAAAAAACTTTCAACTACAAAAATAGTGGCCTAGATTTTGTCTACACAACCAATATAAAATTAACACTGTGGTATTACAATGGGCTGCATGAGACGTCTTCAAAGTTTTTCAAATTAAGGCTTTTATAAAACTCTTTACTTGTAACACTAACACCTTAAAAAACTGGGTGTGCAACTTTATCATAGAAGTGGAAAGCATTGAAACCGCCTGTTTGATTGTGACACTCATACGCCAACCGAATCCGATGATGAGGCCATATTGGATCATCTGAAATTCAATTTTCAAGTACTTTTAGTCATTAAATTCACTATAGAACTACTTAAATTCATCAATTTTCTGAAATAATAGCTCAAGCCGGCCCGGTACCCTTCCTTTAAAGGCGCATATCTCAAAAGCATGAATACTTATCAAAAAGTTGTCAACTACAAAAATGAAGAGCTCTCTTTTATCTAAAACCTTACCATAATCAATGTCATATTCAATATACACATCAAATTGAACCATCGCAAATTATGATTCTTGTCATACGCCACCACTGCACACATCGCAATATCTTCTATTCGTTTTCCATAATACTGTAGCATCTCATCTTGCATATACTCAGTTGCCACGTCATCCAAATGGGCAAATATTATAACTCCAAGTGCCCATTGGACACCAAAGTAGAAGGCATATGCAATCCAGATGAGGATTTTGAAACTACCGAAGAAGGTGGGGACTAGTTGGGGGCTGGAAATACTGGCAGTTTATTTAGTTATAGTTTGGCAGTGGTTTGCTTAATTTGTTTGAAATTTGGTTGGCTGTGTAGATCAAATCAAGAGCTTCTTTTTTGTAGTTTACTGCTTTTTGATAGCTATTCACGCTTTTGAGATATACGCCTTTAAAATTGGGTTAATATGAATATTAAATAGGATTAAGGGAGACGCAAAGAAACGAGATACTCTAGCTTCTCTGCGTCTCTTTCCACCGCCGGTTTTTCATCAACCAACTTCAAAGCGGTGTATCTTGAAAGCGTGAATAGCTATCAAAAAGTTGTCAACTACAAAAATAATGATCTAGATTTTATCTATACAAATAACTAAATTTAATTGGAGTTGAACCAGATTTAGCCAAGTTACATGCTGTCGA
This sequence comes from Caenorhabditis latens, assembly GCA_002259235.3. Taxonomy (NCBI): domain Eukaryota; kingdom Metazoa; phylum Nematoda; class Chromadorea; order Rhabditida; family Rhabditidae; genus Caenorhabditis; species Caenorhabditis latens. The sequence continues at coordinate 2,218,420 of CM056096.1, forward strand.
AAATTGGGGTTTTTTCACTACAATTTAAAAAAAAAACACTCAGAAAATGTCAACGCTAACAACATTTGTTTTGATTTATAATTAAGATGCTATGAAGACAAGAATGAAAAAGGAGCAGAGAAAAAAGACACTCTAGCTTCTCTGCGTCTCTTTTCACCGCCGGTCTCTCATCACCCAACTTTAAAGGCGCATATCTCAAAAGCGTGAATAGCTATCATAAAATTGTGGGGGTATTTGACTTTAGAACTTGGAAAAATAGAACTGTGACAAAATAGAACTGTGAAAACTTAGAACTGACAAAAATAGAACCGCAACAAAATAGAACTAAACAAAATAGAACTGAACACAATGGAACTGTGACAAAATAGAACTCTACCACTGGTTTTGAAAATTCTTATTGGGCTATTCTAACATAAATTTATATGGTTTTTTGTTTACTATAAAATAGAAAAAGGCCATATCTTCATAAAATAAGTGTTTTAGTCGACTTTTCTCCTCGAAAAATGGTTCTAATTCTTCTGAAAAGTCACGAATGCAAACGCGCTCCGTTCGAACTAGAGTTCTATTTTGTAACAGTTCTATTTTGTCGAGTTCTGTTTTGTAGCAGTTCCATTTCTTCGTTGTTCCACTTTGGTCAGTTCTATTTTTTCCTGTTCTATATTTTCACAGTTTTATTTTGTCACAGTTCTATTTTTCCAAGTTCTAAAGTCAAATACCCCCAAAATTGTCAACTACAAAAATGAAGATATTGACTTGGACTACACAACACTACCAAGTTCAACATCTCAAACTTACTACACAATAGCCAGGAATCTATAAAAGAATTGAGCCGTCAAGAAGGAAATGGTAGCCGCGTAGAAACCGGTGTAGAATACTGAAAATACATAACTTTCCGGGTTCAAATCAATTTTTTCTTATAAACTCACACAAAAGCGTAAACGCCACCTCAGTAGACGCACTGAACGGGTGTGCCAAGCTAAACATGACAAATCCTACATTATAAGAATGGAATACCGGATTTACCGCTGCTTCGATGGCAGCTAGCCTAAAACCAAGCAGGGAGAACACTATCATATACCGTTTGTAGTTTTCGTAGTTAGTCCGGACGAAGAAAAAACTGAGGATAAGGAAAGTGGTGACTGCGATGGTCGTGGAGAAGAATCCAACGGAAGTGATCACTTTTGACAGGGTTAACCATTTTGAGAAGACAATTGTTGTGGTGTTCGCAAGCATTTCTTATTATCTGAAAAATATTTTTTGAGGTTACTATACACCGGATGTTCTTTAATTACATTTATTCTCATCAGAATCTACTTATGTTTTCTGGTCTATCTTTTTTTGTTCCGCTCTCTGCTAAAGGGGGTGGGGTCTTCACAGCGGAATCTGAAAAAGAAAATCACGTATACATATATACATATATATAAATGAGAAACTAGACTAGACTAAACCAAAAAAAATGGAAGCTGAAATCGCTGAATTCGTATCCTATTCTGCGTACTTTCTCACATTGTTATTCAACACCACTTTGATCTACTTGACTGCCTATCACACAAAACGGATATCGTTGACTTATCGACATATGATTATTGGTTTTGCACTTTTTGGAATCGGGTTTTCAAGTTTGGATATTGTGGTGAGACCGGTGAGTTATTTAGAAAAGAAACCCAAAAAAAACCATTTTTTGATAAAAAATGTTCAACTTTGAAGGCTTGTAACTTTGTTATATCAAATTTTGATGGCAAAATATAAAGTGGATTTTGTAGATCAAGTCCAGACCTATATTTTTGTAATTGACAGTTTTTTGAAATCTCTTTACACTCTTGAGATTTGCGTCTTTAAAGATGGACACTACCAACTGCGAGAATGAGAGAGCGCAGACAGCTAGAGTGTCTGGCTTCTCTGCGTCTCTCCACCTCCTCTCTCTCACAGCCCGAAACTTTAAAGGGACATATTTCATGAACTTGCAGACCTATCGAAAAACTGTAAACTGCAAAAATAAATATCATGACTTGGTTTATTGAATGAAATACTGATTTTCTCAATTTTTTAAAATCTGATGACTCTTTTCTCTGAAAGACATCCAGGAAGTGTACTTTCAGGTACAAATATTTTGAAAAAATGCCCTTATTTCACAAAATGAATCAGAACATGTCTAGCCAAAAGATCACTACTTTTCCAGTTTTTTTGCAAGACAAGGATACAAAATTTTTCAGATTTTGAATGAATTTTCAGGAAAATAAACTGAACACCAAACGAACAACAAGGTAGTATTTTCTTCTAAATAGACAAAAATTAGGAATCAGAACAAAAACAAGTCAACCGTTATAGCAATGACGCATATTTTTTCGGGACAGTAGGTTAACTAATGATCTTGGAAAGGTTGAAAAGGAAAATAATTAGAAAACAAAATATTACGTTAGTGTATGATATGTCTGTGTGGATTCAACCATGATGTGTGATTTTGTGATTTTCGGTTTTTGGTTAGTTAGTAACCGGGGGAAATTTTGGTTCCGGTAAAAAGAATAGTGTCTGAAAACATTGTCAAAGTTGAATCCCTGCAACTTTTTTATTTTCATTCCAAATTAAAAAATTTTACATTGGCTGTGTAGTCCAAGGGGAGACCTTCATTTTTGTAGTTGACAACTTTTTGATAGCTCTGTAGCCTTTCTAGATATGCACCTTTAAAGAAGATACCTCAAAGGTTGGGGGAGAGGGGAGACGCAGACAGTTATAGCGTCTTGCTTCTCTGCGTCTCTCTCCGTATCTCGACATCTTCAAGCGATTGTATCTCAAAAGCGTGAATAGCTATCAAAAAGTTGTCAACTGCAAAAATGTAGCCCTGATTTTGATCTACAAGAAAAATATAAAATTTTATATTTTGAGTAGAATATGACAAAGTTACAATTTGTGAAACAACATTGATTCTGTTGTTTTCTGTGTCTTCAGAACTACACCGAAGCACGTTTGTTTTTCGTGGTGAATGAAACCGATTGTTTCAAAATATCCTAGTTTCGAAATGTCCAGGATCCAATACAGGAAACCGTTTTTGAAAATTACGAGTCCGACTCCTGATTTCCGATTTTCTGCATCGTGTCTCGTTGAACTGAAGATTCGTCGAATTCCTAATTGTCCGTAAATGCGCTACACCGAACCAGATATTCCGTAAGCGCGACCGCGCTCCACCGCACTTCTAATACCGTAATCACGCTATACCGGGATTTCAAAACACAGCAAATGTTCTCTGCTATTATCAGTATGTCTAGAACAATTTAAATGCCACGATTCTTCAGATAATGCACTCATACAATGGCTGTTTTCTCTACTTCAGTCTCGAGGGAGTCTTCCGCTACTCCAAAAACATCACCGAAGTTTTATTGGGTGCCAATACCAACCTGAACAACATTTTCTTTATAATGAAATAATTTTTCTTCCAGCAATCTACTCAGCGGTCTACTCGTCTATCCTCTCGTTCCTAACAATCCAATACGTGTTCCGAACGTGCCTTGTCATGAAACCCCGCCTGGTAGAATATTTCCAAGGATGGCGATGTGTGTTCTGGTTGGGATATGTTTTCGTATTCGGATTCGCCTGGGGATTCATAACCTATGTCTACGCCTACCCAGATGATTATGCCAGGGAGTATGTCAGGTATGTTAGATGGTCACCATAGTTGTCCGGAATCCGGATTCCGGAAATTCCGGATTCCGGAATTCCGGGTTTTTTTGACATTCCGGTTCCGATTCCGGATTCCGGTATTTGAAAAACTTCATTCCGGTTCCGGATTCCGGATTCCGGAAAATGAAAAATTTGATTCCGGTTCCGGATTCCGGATTCCGGTTTTTCGGAAAATGGCATTCCGTACAACTATGATGGTCACGTCACTTTCAAATAATAAAAATTCCAGAAGCGAGATGTATGAACAATACCAAGTGCATTCCAACGACGTCCCGTTATTTGTGCTTTTAGCTTACGGGGAACGTAATAATACGAAAAATAATACGAAATTCGTGAGATTTCAAAGTCTCATTTGTATTTTTGGCGACATGGGAATTATGACGCTACAGTATGCCATTATGATGATTTGCGGGTTTTTGTTGTACAAAAAGATCTCGACGGATCTGAAGGAGGCGACGGCGATGACGGCGTACAGTCAGGTGCAGAAGCAGTTTTTCAAGGCGTTGTTGTATCAGGTTGGTTGGGGATGGAAAGGGGAACATGAGGAACACAAGTTGTTGAAATTTCCATAAGTGCAACTAGTAACACAACAGCGGCTACATTTTGTGAAACGATCACACTCACAAAGCACACAACCACACAATTCCAAAAACACACAACTTGTTGAAAACACATCAGTGTTGTCGGAAATCCCGACTTCCGACTTTCGACTTCCGATTTCCGACTTTCGACTTCCGACTTCCGCCTTCCGATTTCCAACTTCCGACTTCCGACTTTCGACTTCCGATTTCCGACTTTCGACTTCCGACTTTCGACTTTCGATTTCCGACTTCCGACTTCCGACTTCCGACTTCCGCCTTCCGATTTCCGACTTCCGACTTCCGATTTCCGACTTCCGACTTTCGACTTTCGACTTCCGATTTCCGACTTTCGACTTCCGACTTCCGATTTCCGACTTCCTATTTTCGACTTCCGACTTCCGACTTCCGATTTCCGACTTTCGACTTCCGACTTCCGACTTCCGACTTTCGACTTCCGACATTCGACTTCCGACTTCCGATTTTCGACTTCCGACTTCCGACTTTCGACTTCCGATTTCCGACTTCCGACTTCCGACTTCCGACTTCCGATTTCCGACTTTCGACTTTCGACTTCCGATTTCCGACTTTCGACTTCCGACTTCCGATTTCCGACTTTCGACTTCCGACATTCGACTTCCGATTTCCGACTTTCGACTTCCGACTTCCGACTTCCGACTTCCTATTTTCGACTTCCGATTTCCGACTTCCGACTTCCGATTTTCGACTTCCGACTTCCGACTTCCGACTTCCGACTTCCGACTTTCGACTTCCGATTTCCGACTTCCGACTTCCGACTTCCGATTTCCGACTTTCGACTTCCGACTTCCGACTTCCGACTTTCGACTTCCGACATTCGACTTCCGACTTCCGATTTCCGACTTCCGACTTCCGACTTTCGACTTCCGATTTCCTATTTTCGACTTCCGACTTCCGACTTCCGACTTCCTATTTTCGACTTCCGACTTCCGACTTCCTATTTTCGACTTCCGACTTCCGACTTTCGACTTTCGACTTCCGACTTCCGATTTCCGACTTCCTATTTTCGACTTCCGACTTCCGACTTCCGATTTCCGACTTTCGACTTCCGACTTCCGACTTCCGACTTTCGACTTCCGACTTCCGATTTCCGACTTTCGACTTTCGACTTCCGATTTCCGACTTTCGACTTCCGACTTCCGACTTTCGACTTCCGACTTCCGACTTCCGACTTCCTATTTTCGACTTCCGACTTCCGACTTCCGACTTCCGATTTTCGACTTCCGACTTCCGACTTCCGACTTCCGACTTCCGATTTTCGACTTCCGACTTCCGACTTCCGACTTCCGACTTCCGACTTCCGATTTCCGACCTCCGACTTCCGATTTTCGACTTCCGACTTCCGACTTCCGGATAAGGAAAATAGCTTCCGACTTCCGACTTCCTGATAAGATAATCAAAAACAAAATTCCAAAAACACACTCTTGTTGAAATTTAAAAAAATACAAGTTTTGTGCAAAAACACACGCTCCTGATCCAATCCTATCTCAATTTTTTCCAGCTCCTCGCCCCATCTCTCCTGGTCCATCTCCCCGCGGTCCCCCTCTTCTTCGCCCCATTTTTCGACATGAAATTCAGTTTTCGAACCCGCGTCGTCGTCTACTTTTTCAGTGTCTACCCACTTCTGGATAGTCTTATTTTGTTTATTGTGGTGTCCGATTATAAGCATGCTGTGAGGAGTAAGTCGTAGGACGTTCTAGAACTTACGGTTTCAAAACGTCAGATGTCTTTACAGAGATCATTGCCGCCCGTGCTGTCCGGATACTCTCCCTTCTGAATGTGGCGTCGGTGGCACCCACGACAAGTACCACGCGTTACAGAGTGGCGGGAGGTGTTCTTTAATAATAGCTTATTGTGTGTATATATGTTTTTTTTAATTTCCGTAATAACCCCACACAATAAAATGTTTTTCATTATCCCTACCCACGTCTCCCGGCTTCCAACATTCCGACTTCCGGATAAGGAAAATTTCACGTCCGGGGATTTTCAAGAGTCGTTCTCAAAACCAAAACTGATGTGACATAATTACATAAGGGTAATTAAAGATGTCTACCAGCGTTGCATGGAATTTTGACTTCCGAAGAGGGAAATTCACTTCTATAAGGCAGTTTCACTTCCGACTTCCAGATACAAAAATCCGCTCTCCGGATAAGGAAATTTTCACTTCCATGCAACTCAGATATGTACCAATTCTGAATGCTACAATAATCGATAGCTGTGATGCATTAAAATTCTCCATTAGAGCGCATATCTCGTTTCTTCCAAGACAATTTTTATCGTCCGCACAGCCGTCTTTCTTCGACATCCAATACAGTTTTCACGCCGGTACCGTGATCTACGAGAAAAATAAAACAGGATTTCAGGATTCCTGAAAGAGTCGTCAAATAACATCTACGTCAATTAGTCCGGAAAATATGAATCATGTCCTGCGATACAAAAAAAGAAAAACAAAAATCTGTCTGACTCCGAATAATACTTTAAAACCAAAACGAAAACCAATTTAATTTCATTCTTCTTTATCAAAAATGATTTTTGAACTACCCTCTCTGCCAAATTACATTATTAAACTATTCTGTGTTATCACGGTGCTCCTTAACACATCTTTGATCTACATGACAGTTTACCATACCAAGCAGATTGTGGGCACCTATCGGAAGATGTTAATCACGTTTGCCGCGTATTGCATTCTGTTTTCCATTGTCGATACTTTTGTAGAGGCGGTAAGAAACAATTAAAAAGCAATTTTTTAAAGAAATTCAGTTCAGATATTTCATTCTTATAACGGTTGTTTCATTTATTTTACGTTGGCCAGCACATTCGGGGGTTCCAAGAGAGCAGGGGAGATTGGACTTTGTAAGTGAAAAATCTAGAAGGAAGACTGTTTTGAATTTATAATGGTTGTGTAGATCACAACCAGGGCTACACTTTTTTTGTTGGAAATTTTTTAATAGCTACTCACGCTTTTGAGATACACGCTTTCAAAAGTAGACGACGTTTTAGAGCGCGGAGGAAGGGGAGACGCAGAGATTGCAGACACTCTCGCTGTCTGGACGCTCTCTCTATCTCTCTTCCTCGCCCGTTTTAGCTGCCAATCTTCAAAGGGGTATATCTCGAAAGCGTGACTAGCTATCAAAAATTTGTCAATTACAGAAATGTAGCCCTTCATTTGATCTACACAGCCGATGCGATTTTGTCCTACTGACGTTAATAATTTTACAGTAGTTTACTGTGGAGTCTACTCAACAATTCTTGCTTCACTGGCAGTTCAATTTTTCTATCGAGCATGTGTTATTGCTGCGTGAGTTTTGACAAAGTCAAATAACAAGAAGAAAAACAATTCCAGACCAAACTACGTCAAATATTTCAACGGTTGGAACTACATTTTTTGTATTTTGTACTCGATAATTTGTGGTATCGGGTGGCCCCTCACCACTACTATAGCCTCCCCTGATGAAAAGACTGACGCCTATTTGAAGGATGAAATACTTTCGAAATATGGTGTCCCAGTCAAGGATGTGGCAAATTTTGCAGTTCTTGCATATGTAAGATTGTGCTTTTCTTATCGAATGAAAAAAAATATCCATTTCAGAACGGAGAAGGCGAGTCGAAAACGCTGCGCTGGAACAGTGTCGCCTGCATCTTAACAGTCTCATCACTATTGAGTTTTCAGTATTTGGTTATGTTGATTAGTGGGATATTGGTGTACCGGGAGATTCAAAGGAAATCGAGATGTTCGGAGTCTAGTAAACACGAAAAGTTGCAGAAACAGGTCTTTGTGGCGCTGGTTTATCAGGTTTGTGTTTGTGTGTGTTTTTCAACAACTTGTGGTTTTTCAGGTCGCAGCCCCCACCATCTTCATTCAACTTCCCTCATTCATCGTGCTCACCATTCCATTCCTTGACCTCAAGTTCAGTTTTCGTGGAGCCATCATTATCTACGGATACTGTACATACCCATTTGTCGATTTTCTGATAATTCTCAAAGTTATCACGGAATACCGGAATGCATATAAACGTGAGAATATTTTTATCTATATTCTCATTTTCTCTTACTGATTCTTTCAGGATTTCTGATAAAATTGGCCAGTCGATTCACCGGAATGTTGGGATACAATATACCACCAACAATAACTGTGCCTCACTCGACAACTATTAGCAGGACGTTGGCGAAAAGTGCAACGTAATTGTTTAGCTATCTATAATAAAGTAATACCTATAATCTATCAGTCTAACTATAAAACAACAGAATACAATAATTTCTTCTTGGTCTTCAGCGCCACCATCTTGATGTCCAGGTACTCTCCCTTCTGAATGTTGCGTCAATGACAAGACAATTACCACACGTTACGATAACAGAGTGGCGGAAGGTTTTCTTTCTTTCAATTTCCGTCAACCACCAAACAATAAAACCTTCTTTTTTTGTTATCCTTACCCACGTTTCGGCTTCCGACTTCTGATCATCAAAATCTCAAGAAATGCACCACGTCAACAATTATTAAGAATCCGAAGAAAATGAATCATGTCCTCCAATACAATAAAAGTGAATAACAAAAATCTTATGTCTGACTTCGAGAAGACTTCAAAACTAAAACGAAAACCAATTTCATTTCATTCCTCCTTATCAAAAATGAGTTTCGAACTACCTTCTGTTCCCACCAATATCGTCAGACTATTCTGTGTTATCACGGTGTTCTTTAACACATCTTTGATCTACATGACACTTTACCATACCAAGCAGATTGTGGGTACCTATCGGAAAATGATAATCACATTTGCCACTTATCGGGTGGAACTACATTTTCTGTATTTTGTACTCAATAATTTGTGGTGCCGCGTGGCCCCTCAACGTTTCTTTAACATATCCGGATGAGATGACCGATGCCTATATGAAGAAGGAAATGCTTTCGAATTATGGAGTCGCAGTCAAGGATGTGGCAAATTATGTAGTTCTAGCTTATGTGAGATTTTTAAAATTGTGGTTTTCATAATTCGAAAAAAAGTTTTTCATTTTAGAACGGAGAAGGCGAGTCGAAAACGTTGCGCTGGAACAGTGTCGCTTGCATCTTATCGGTCTCCTCTCTGCTAAGTTTTCAGTATTTGGTTATGTTGATAAGTGGGATATTGGTGTACCGGGAGATACAAAGGAAATCGAGATGCTCGGAGTCTAGTAAACACGAAAAGTTGCAGGTTTTTGTGGCGCTGGTTTATCAGGTTTGTGGGTATGTGCCTTTTTTCATTATCTTGTGGTTTTCCAGGTCGCCGCCCCCACTATCTTCATCCAACTTCCCTCGTTCATCGTGCTCACCATTCCATTCCTTGACCTCAAGTTCAGTTTTCGTGGCGCCATCATCATCTACGGATACTGCACATACCCATTCGTCGATTTTCTGATTATTCTCAAAGTTATTACAGAATACCGGAATGCATATAAACGTGAGAATATTTTTATACGTATTCTCATTTCCGCTTACTGATTGTTTCAGGATTTCTGACAAAGCTGGCCTACAGATTCATTGAAATATTGGGATACAATATATCAACAACTGTTGCTCCCTCGTCAACTGCTGCAACTATTAGTAGGACGTTGGCAAGAAGTGGAACGTAATTATTTTGCTATTTATGATAAAGTAATGCCTATATCTATCCGTCTAACTATACAACAACAGGATACAATAATTTTCTCTTGGTCTACAGCACTACACTGAAAAAATAACAAATCTCATTTCATTCAAATGAAAAAATGGGTATCGAGTTACCATCTCTCTCTCTGATAACATCTCCAGACTGTTCTACTCTCTAGGATAACACACTCTCAAAGTTGGACAATTTCCACAGAAAACGGCAAAAGTTCATATCCTATTGAGCGGTACTGTACTTCACTCTATCTTATTATAGTAAAGATTTTGTCAAGATGTTACTGTAGCCTGTTCGGAAAAACTCTACAACTTTATTTACGTATTAAAATAAAAAATAAAATTTTTCATCCTCCCATATCCAAAATGTCATTCCATATCTCTTTTCCATACATTTTAATATTGGGTGCCTCCTCCTTCCCAGCAATCTCCCTCGAATCCTCTTCCTTCTCAACTCGCTCCTTCACCTTCCTCTGAAACTCTCTCATTTCCCATTTTTGAATCGATTCTCGATATTCTTCAGTCTCTTTTTCCAGCTCCAACTCGAATAGTTTCTCCTCCCACCACCGCTGAAACCCGGCGTACCACATCGTATCGATAATGATGACGAGGGCGAGAGCACCAAGGGATCCGGCAATAACAAGGTGCCAGTGGTTGGAAAGGACTTCTGAAATTTATAAATGTGTTCCGTAGAGCAAAGATGCTTACTCTCTTCCCCGATACGTAGATCAAAATAGTCCGGGCTACAGGGGTCGATGTGGTGGCCAGCGGTGTCGAGGAAGTCTCGGAATTGAAGAAATCTGAAAACTTTATGTTTTTGAAAGAGACGCAGAGAAGCTAGACACTCTCGCATCTCTGCGTCTCTCATAGAAATTTCTAAAAATTGACATTTCTGACAGGTCATAACTTTGACAGATTTTGCACCAATTTCGAAATTTCACCAGGATTATATAGATCGAAACCTGGGCTATATTTTTGTAGTTGAAAGTTTTTTGATAGCTCTTCACGCTTTCGAGATATGCGCCTTCAAAAATGGGGAGGAAAGAGGAGGAGAGTGAGAGAGCGCAGACACCTAGAGTGTCTGCTTGTCTGCGTCTCTTGCCCCGCTACCTGGCGAGGTACCAATCTTTAAAGGAGCGTATCTCAAAAGCGTGAATAGCTATCAAAAAACTTCCAACTACAAAAATGTAGAGCTAGATTTGATCTACAAAATTATATTAATTTGAAAACTGTGCGTCAATAAGTTCAAAAGTTACAGGCTTTTGAAAACGGGTTATTTTTCACTACTCACGCCGTACTATTTTTTCTCATTTGCATCGGGAAGTTGTCGTTCCAAAAGCTGACTATCGGCTGGAATTTTTACTTTTTTTATTTAATCTTTTTCCCGACGATTCATGTACCATAGTCCCATTGATAATTCTCAAATCTGGAAACTCAAAAGAGCTCAAAAACGGATTATGCTCAAATTTCAAAAGTGAGCCATCGGAAGGGCTAGCAGCCAAATATTGGAGGGATCTCATGACAGAAAATTGAGTGAAATAATTCTTCCGAAGTATAATTCCATTATTCACTCGTTTGATGGAAGCTAGTTTTCTGCCAACATCGTTTTGGAGGGTGAGTTCTGAAAATTTTATTCAGACAGTCCGGTAGAGCGCAAAAGCTTACCATAATAAAAATCCTCAATTACCAACGGGTACCCAATCACTTCCTCACATCCCATCGGTAGATGTTCCACTTTTCCACCGTAACATACTGAAAAAGTTTAGTGAAAATTGAAGATTGTTGTCGTGTACTCCACGTGGACAAGTTGAATTTTTCTGTTTTAAAATTTTGGGTCGGTTTTCAGCGGTTTTTATGGTTTTTAGGCAAAAATCACTTTTTTCCAAACAAAACTCACAAAAAACATCAAAATTAAGGAAAAACTAAAAAATCGTCGTGTACTCCACGTGGACAAGTAGAATTTTCAGTTTTGAATTTTCGAGTGGGTTTTTAGCGATTTTTATAATTTTTTTGTAAGGAAACTTAAGAAAGTAAGTACGAAATCTCTTTTTATGAAAAAAAAATTCAAAAACGACCCAAATCAAACAAAATCGGTCAAGACTCTAAAAAGTTGTCGTGTACTCCACGTGGACAAGTTGAATTTTAAGTTTTGAAATTTTGAGTGAGTTTTCACCGATTTTCATGAATTTTGTGCGATCTATTAGAAATAGAAGTCACAACAATCTTTTTGGGGAAAAAAATAGGAAAAACCGTAAAAAATGACAAAAATCGAACAAAATCTGTTAGTGCTGTCGTGTACTCCACGTGGACAAGTTGAAACTCACATTTTGAATAACTCGAGTCAGCAATTACATTGAAAACTTGATATAAGAGTAACAGAAACATGTTTTGAAGGAAAATGAATTCGATTTCTGAAAAAAATTGAAAAATGAAATTCCACGTGGCCACGATAAAATATCGATTGAAAAAATAAAAGTCGATAACGTGAAAAATTTGATTCGAAAAAATTGGAAAGATAATTATTTCCCAATTTTCGCATAAAATGAGCGATCTTGTAATTAATCAGAAGATTCTACCGGACATTTCGAAATCGAAATGGGACCAGAACACTTATTCAGGTAAGACACCTGGGACGTTTCGCAACTTTTTGGTTGCGAAACGTCAGAGTTGCGAAATGACCGGTTTCAAAACGTCCAAACATTGTTCCAGGTCGAGTCAAACATTACTTTGCATCCGCCAACCCGATGACACTATTCACGTCGTCGGCGACTCAAGAAAAGTCTCGAAAAATAGTTTTGGACTACAAAAAAGGGATAATCGATCCGAGTCTAACTATGGATCAATTGTGGAGAGCAAAGATACTGTATGATTCGATATATCATCCGGATACCGGCGAGAAGATGTTCTGTTTGGGAAGAATGAGTGCGCAGGTGAGTGCGCTCTACCGAAATTTTTTTGCTCTATCCGAAAAACGAGCCTTTATTCATCCACTTTACAAAAATGGGCGGCGCCTAACTACCGTATTCCAGATGCCCACGAACATGGTGATCACCGGACTGCTCCTCAGTTGCTACCGTTCCTGCCCTGGCATCATATTCTCCCATTGGGTCAATCAATCATTCAACGCAATCGTCAATTATACGAATCGAAGTGGAAATGACCGTACCACTAACCAACAACTATTCTACTCGTACTGTTGTGCGACGGGGGCGGCGACCACCGCAGCTCTCGGTTTGAATATGATGGTGAAGAATAGTCATGGTCTGGCGGCACGGTTGGTGCCGTTTGTCGCCGTCGCTGTGGCCAATGCTATCAATATTCCAATGGTTCGAGCGCAGTGAGTGCTTAAAATTTATATTGAATGTGTAGATCATAGCTAGAACTTTCTTTTTGTAGTTGGCAACTTTTTGATAGCTCTGCACGCTTTTGAGATATGACGGTTTGAAGTGCGGCGCGCGGCGGCGTGAAGGAGAGAGAGAGAGAGAGAGAGAGAGAGAGAGAGAGAGAGAGAGAGAGAGAGAGAGAGAGAGAGAGAGAGAGAGAGAGAGAGAGAGAGAGAGAGAGAGAGAGAGAGAGCGCGCGCAGACTATGAGACACTCTCGCTTCTCTGCTTCTCTCCTCTTCTTCCACTCCGGGTGCCGGTGTTTAAAGACGTATATCTCAGAACTGGGCGGAGCTATCAAAAAGTTGTCAACTACAAAAATGAAGGTAAAGGTTTGATCTATATAGCCATCAATTTTTTCCAGCGAGCTCACCGACGGCATTGAGTTATGCGATGAAAACGACCAGCTCATCGCGAAATCCAAGAAACTCGCCACCCTCTCCATCGCTCAAGTCACCCTAAGCCGTATCGCCATGGCAATGCCGGATATGGTCCTAAGCCCGGTCATCATGAATCGCTTCACTCGAACCGCCTACTATAGGACACGCCCACTCGTTCAGAAATACTCGGAAATGCCGATTCAAACTTTCTTGGCTGGAATCGGTCTCTATTTTACTACGCCCCTTGGGTGTGCGCTGTTCCCTCAAAAAAGTTCGATTGAGGTGTTGAAACTGGAGCCGTCCGTGCAGAAGCAGTTGCTGAAGTGGAGAGATCCACCGAAAGTTTTGTATTATAATAAAGGACTTTGATTTTGTGGTAATATGTCTCGAATTTTCGAAAAATGTGAATACTGTAACCTTTGGAAACGATCTTCTATGCATACAGCTAACTAGGAAAGGTCATGGAGTCAGTCTGGAGATATGGGACGTGACCTTTATCATTTGAAAGTTGAGAAAACGATAAATTCGAATATATATTCAGATTTTGCCCACGAAGCCTGGTATTCGAGAAAAACGAGGTAAAAGACTCAATGATTGTAAGGACTTGCCAAGGGTCTAAATTGTTTTTCTCAAATACCAGGCATCGCGGGCAAAAACTGAATATATATTTGGAATCAGCGTTTTTTCAGCTTTCCAATGATATAGGTCACGACCCATATCTCCTGACTGAATCCATGACATTTTCTAGCAAATAGAAAATAAGAAATATTTCATCATCATCATCATTAAGCAATCTTCTTATCGCAGGTGCCGCATACTTGTTGACAATTTTTTCCACAGCTTCATTTCATGAAATATTTTGTTTTCTAATTTTCGTTCTTCCTTGCCGTGTCATCATTTTAACATTAGCAAGTCGTTCATACTAAATTTTCGACACGGAGCAGTCCCCCTCTTCCTCATTGTTATCTACATTTCGAAACACAATCATGTGTTTGATATTACATCGACCCATCCATAAATTGTACGCGTGAATTGGTTGGAAGACCGCCAACTTAAGAGTGAGGAAGAGCCACGCCCTCTTTTTCTCACTCTTAGTTTTTCTCACTCTTCGCTTCGTTTTTTTCTCATTTGAAATTGACATCAGTGTCTAGTAAGGTTTAAATTTCTTCCATTTGAATTGAATCTTATCAAATTAAAACTGTCACGACTTAGAACTGTTCGGGATAAGTACTATTCCTACTAGGGAAGGTCACGGAGTCGGTCAGGAGATATGGGACGTGACATATAGAAAAGCTGGGAAAACGCTGATTCCAAATATATATATTCAATTTTTACCCTCGATGCCTGGTAGTCGAGAAAAACGAGGTCAAAGTTTGTACCGCTGACAAGTCACTACCTTTCGTGAAATATATCGGCAGTGTGGCCTAGGTGATAGTGAGGTGATCCAAACTTTGACCTCGTTTTTCTCGAATACTAGCCCTCGAGACCCAAAACTGAATATATAATTGGAATCTGTGTTTTCTCAGCTTTCCAATGATATAGTTCATGTCCCATATCTACAAACCAACTCTGTGGCCTTCTCTAGCTAATTTCAACTCTAGACATGTAGGACGCCTAGGTTTTCAGAATCTTTCAATTATCTGTGATTTTTTTTGGTTTTTTCCTGCAAAACTATATTTCTCAACAATCAACTTCCCTTCTACTTCCTCTCCAATCTTTGATTTTTTCCCTTTTTCAAACTGTAAACAAGTCGACCCATCTGATAAGAAGTGTTGTTTACTGCACTAGGAATTAGCGATGAGCAATAAAATGACCGGGGCGCTTGTGAAATTGTTTGTGTTTTATATCATTTGAAAGCTGAAAACACGCTGATTTCAAAATTTTCTGAATTTCAGCACAAAAATGCCGCGATCAGACCCTGAAATTCTGAAAGACGCTCTCCACAGAGAGCTCAACGACGAAGCGGACATGAGAAGGCTCCGAGCCACGAAGGAATCGGAGGAAAGGATGAAGTAAGTGAGCTCTAGAACCCCGACGTAAAAAAATACGACCATTTTAGGAATTTCGAGACAAAATCTCAACAAGATCTGAGAGCATCAATCAAAGATCTAGAGAAACGGAAGTTGGATGAGATAAAAAAGATGGAATTGGAGACGGAAAATAAGTTAAAAGGTAAGGTGTTGCTATCAATCGAGATTTATTACTTTTTGAAACAGATATTGAGAAAAAGAAGGAAACAGAAAAGGCTAAATATGAAGAGATGGTAGCTGAGATAAAGAAGAAGGCTGAGAAGACATTGGAAGAAAAAATGAAGGTCTACAACGGTATCATCGAAAAAAATAAAAAGTTACTGGAAGTGGATCAATTGAAACTTGAGAAGGTACTTATCGATTTAAATAATTTCCAATTCTCGTAATTCAGGAGGTCCTGGAAACTGACGAAGAATTGCGACAGATTCATGACAGTATCAACGAGGCAATTGTCGGGGACATAGAGAAAACGGATCTGAAACGGGAGAAAATGGTTGAGGAGAGGAAGAAGAGAGCGGAGGAGAAGTTGAAGGAGACTCTCGAAAAGAAGCAGGAGAATCTGGAGGAGGAGTTGAGACTTGGGAAGGAGATCGCGGTGAAGGATGATGAGTTGCATGATAAGGTAGGTAAAAACAGTAGGAAGGTTTGGAGCGGTGGAGCGCAATAGGGCGCAGTTGCTATTCGAACTTGAGCACAGTTTCTTAGCGAACAGGGGGTGTAGATCACTAAAGCGCATGTGCTTAGCGTAAAAGGGGCTTATGGTTGAGCTCAATAGAACGCAGTTGCTACGCGCGAGTAGTTTCTCAGTAAACTAGAGCACAGTTACTTAGAATGATAGACCGCCCCAATAGGGCGCAGGTGCACAGCTGTTTAAGTCACAGTGGCTGAGACCTCTAGAACTCATTTGCTCAGCGCACATACAGTACGTTGACAATTTTTGTACGGGCACTTCCCTAAAAACTTACATTTTGACAAAGTAATTTCGTCCTGAAATCGACCAATTTCAATGCAAAATAGAGTGATTTTTGATCCGTCACCTCAAAACGACCATAACTCTCTAGGGAGTGTCCGTACAGAAAAGTTGTCAACTACAAAAATGAAGCACTATCTTTGTTCTGTATAGTTTATACATAATTTACTTTGTGGGGGAGAATTAGTAGTACCGTAACACTCTCTCAAAATTGGTATTTTCAACTGAAAACGGCCAAATTGCATATTTTACTGAACGATACTGTATGTTCAGCGTATTAGAGCGCAAAAGCTCTGCGTTTTGGAGCGCTGTGGCTTAACGAAATAGAGCACATTTGATTACAGAGCTAGAGAACAGTGGGTTAGCGCACTTGAGCACAGTAGCTGGCCGTTTAAAAGGGCACTTGCTCAGAGCGCTAGAGCCCAACTCCTCAGAGCTCCTCACTCCACGATCCCATTTTATTTCAGAGAAACCAACACATCGACGAGTTGGGCGTCGCCAACCTTCAAACTCAACGTGGCATGTTCACAACATTGCTAACCAGAAACCACCAATACAACAACAGAGTGATGAATGATCTCATCGAACGACTGACCACCATCCAGGGCGTGATCAATCAGGAAAGCTCTCGATGCAGACGATTTTTGGGAGAATTTGTCAAGTGGGATGACGGGAACATTCGCAGAGCCGAGGAAGCTTTTGAGAATTTGAGTTTCTCGTTTAACAGGGCGAGACAAGAGTTGACGAATACGGAGAGAAGATTGGCGGAGATTCAGGATAAGGAGGCGTCGGATGAGTTGTTGAAGAAGATCAGGGAGATGAGAGGAGTGTTGTTCTCGTTGGATAATTGTGTGGCCGGATTTTGCGGAAGGTTTATGGTGAGGGATTTTGATTTTTTTGGGACGTTTTTGAAATTTTGAAACACCGGCCGTTTTCCTTCTAGCCATAACTTGAACCATGTTATCTAAAATCTTTCTGGTACAGCTCCAGTTGCCCAGCTCACTGTAACGCTTCAAGCTCACTGCGTAGCGACTCAGTAGTTCATGGATACAACAATTTGAGCAATGGAAGAGCCTGAATCCGTTTCTAGATTATACCCAGAGCACAAATCCATCCCAGTTTAGAATAGAATCTCAAATGATGTGCAGGCCGAACTAAAACCAATGTATCTTGGGTCATTTTGGCAGGGGTCAAATTTTTTAAACTGATTCTGAATCTTTATGACCTCAGCTACCTAGTGATATACATTTCTTAGGAAAAATACATTTTCAAACGGTTTTTTCTGACCAATATCAAAAATATCAATTCCAGATGGGCGACACCAACCGCAACCTGGAAGACGAAAAAGAACTGTCCACCTTAATGCAAACATTCTCCCAAATCGTATGTCTTTCCTCTTCTCTTTATTCCAACTAATGAATTTTCAAATTTCCAGCAATTCTCACCTTTCCACTTGAGAAACGCGGATCTTGAGGCCATCTTGATCAGCAACTTGCCGGATGTGCAGCCGGTTTCGCCACAGGAGGAACAGAAGAGAATTGAGCAGTGATTTGGTTTAATTTTTGTACTGTAAAAATGATTATTGGGTAAAAAAAACTAATATTGAGAGTGTGTTGATGTTACATGGTGCTATGGGTTCAAACCCCAGCTGATATCTTTATTGTTTTTTCTTCTTGGTTTTTTGGCTAATCAATATTTCTAGATCTTCCACTTTGAGGTCAAAATGGGCGGCTCTTCGTCAAAGGAAACCGAAAGTATTCGATCAGAGCACAAGGAAAAACAGGAAAAAGAGAGAGTGGAACGGGAAGCTGTTGAGGAGAAGCAGAAAAAGGAGATTGAGAAGGTATGGTTGTCTTCCGTATACCTAACTAATTATGATAAAATTTCAGAAACGTCAAGAAGAGATTGCAAAGGAGAATGCCAAGAAGGAAGAAGAATTGAGAATGCAAGGAAATCAATTTCTGGAAAAAGTCTCGCAGCAAACAAAGTCTTATGAGGAAATGAAGGCGGAGTGTGAATTGAAAGTTAAGGAATTAGAGCTCAAAATGAAGGAAACCATGGAAGAGTTGATAGAGGTGCAGAAGAACGATGGTCTGGAACAAGTCAGTGAGGAGAAGCAGAAGTTGAGGGAGGAAAAGGAGAAGTTGGTGATGAAGAAGGAATACGTGATGAATGGTGAGTAGCGACTACTGATACGTAGCTATCGTAAAACCTGTAATAGAGGCTCACCTGCTAGCAAGAGTGGAGCATCCTATCTCAGCTGTCTTTAAAGATATTAAAACTTTCTCAACTGAAGAAATATTCTCTGAATTCTAAGCTATATTTTGTTAGTTAGCACTTTTTTGATATTTCCTTTGGGAACCGAGATACGCCGATGCAAACACACGTATTCCTATTTTACAGGTTTTACGGTTACTTAATAATCTTAAAATTGCAGAGCAAGCCCGTCTCACTGAAATCCGTGAGCAGAATCTGGTTGCCCGGTCTGAAATGGTCAAGGAGAAGGAACGAGAGGAAATGGAAAATATGAATAAGCATCATGAGAATATTCAAAAACTGAGTGATGAGAAGATTGAAGTGGTGAAGGGAGCAGAGAATGAGATGACGAAGTTGACGAAGGAGCACAGGGATTTCCAGGATGGGATAAAGAAACAGCATGGGGATTTGAAGGCGGTTCAAAGTGAGTTGGGGGGAAAACACAACTTGTTACACTGACACAACCACAACTTCTAACAAACGAACTGCAAAAATTGGCGGTTTATGCGGTTTTGAATAGGAAAATTGAGTTTTTTAGGCAAAAAATGGGCAAAAATCTACTAAAAACATAGGAAAATCGTAGAATTTGAGATCATTTTGAATCAATTTTGACAATTTTTGTAGCTTTACACGCTGAAAAATGCATTTTTTGAGCCGAAAATGCACAAACTCCAAAAGTGGGCGGTTTAGGAAGTTTTGAGGAGGGAAAATATTTAGAATTTAGGACAAAAAAATGAGCAAAGATCCAAGTTTTTCAGCTAGAAATCACAATGAGTCCATCAAGGCTCTCACTTTCGCATTTGTGTGAAAAAACGCGCTCACGGTGCGCCAGTCCAAATCGCATAACACCGAGAACATGTAATTAAGCCTAACAAGGGAAGTACACGACGGACCGAGTTGAACTTTTTCTATAAATTTGACCATAGATACTTTCGACCCTGCTGATTCCAAATCTGCAATAAAAATCTGCTAAATGCTCACGTGAACTGAGTTACGACCCGTCAAACTTGCGCTTCTACAGTACAAGTGTCGATGAAAACGTGAAAAGGTTAAGAACGTGAACAAATTGAAAGGTTTGACGGGTCATAACTTGGTTTACGTGAGCATTTAGCAGATTTTTATTGCAGATTTGGAATCAGCAGGGTCGAAAGTATATATGGTCAAATTTATAGAAAAAGTTCAACTCGGTCCGTCGTGTACTTCCCTTGTAAATGATTCTGAAAATTCTGAGGTTTCAAAAGTCATACCGGTTCTGAAACGTCTGTCAAATTTTCCAGTGACCAACACATTCCAGTTGCTATCAATTCATAATGGCGAGCAACAGTATGAAGACTTCCGACGCAACTGTAAACAACACATCAACCGATTTTCCCAATTCAAACGGGATTTTGACGCAGAGGAGAGCTCACTGAACACGACCAGAGACGATATTGAGGATGGTATTAAACTGGTTAGTTTTCGTTTAAGATATTAAAAACAAAACAAGATAAACAACTTTCAGAGTGACATCCCACAACTTTCCGATGCTCTCCGTGCCCTTCGTGAATTGGAAGCTGCGAATGAAAACTTCAGCTTCGAAGGAACTGACGATGAGGAAAAGTACAAAGCGCTCCGATTGGAGGTGAAGAATCTTGCTGAAGACCTTCGCACCGTTCTCGACCTCATCGTCTCCAAAATTCGACGATACAAAAACTCGAAGCCGTCCACATCGACTCCCCAGGCATCTCACCAGCGCAGATTATCGAATTCTACTACGGTATTTACACATTTGCCTTAAAGCATGAAATCCCCAATTTTCAGAATTCCGATATCGAGATGATTTTTGATAACGGTGTTGTAACTCCAGCACCATCTGTGAAAAATTTGAAAAATCTGGATGAGCAGACTTCAACAGGAGACAATGGAAACTATAGTATTGTTGAAGAATTCAAGAAAGCGAAGGAGTTGATCAAAAAGTTGAATGACGTGATGCTGAAAGTGAGTTTTTTCAAAAATAAATCACTCACCTCTATCTATTTCAGTTCAACGCACCGGCCTCCAACAAATTCGAGGAAACCCTCGCATTGCAATTCCAGTCCTTGTCAGTTGCTCACTCTCAAATCGTTGGTCAAATCACAAATGGATTGTTGCCAAGCACGTCAGGAACCGCACAGAGGATCACAGAAGGTCCCTCAACGACGAAACCAGCCATCCAGCAAGTTGAGGAGTCAGAGGAGTCAGAGGATGAAGATGAGGAGGAGACGGAGACAGATGTGGAGACGGAATGAAACAATGTTTCTCAGTGCTCTTCTTGTAAATAAGCTACACTACTTATACTGTTGAGAAATGTGTATTACATGAAACGAATAATTGCAAATTTTTTGTTTTTAAAATAAAGCTTTTGATAAACAATTGCAGAACAGTTCAGTTACTGAGATAGACAATAATAATAATGAAAATTTGGACCGAAGCATAACTGGCAAAAAACTGTAAGCCTCGAGGTGTATCCGAATATAAATGTAGTTCAGTTCTACATTTACAACATACTCTCAATCGATTGCGCCGTGATACTGTTTTAATTATAACTTTTTTGTGTTTTATCCGGCCTGAAGTAGGCCAGTAAGTTTTGGTATACTTTTAAGCTTAAAACTTTGAATTTGAAGCGAGTCAGTTTTTACTGTACAAAACATTCATTGAGATTCACAATAAAACAATTAACGCTCAATTTTCTCCTCTGGCAAACTGCTTCTCAAATTATCCTCAAGCTCCGTATTGAACGAGGCGACACTGGTGAACGTCTGGAAATGACAACATCTCTTATCAGTTTAGCTCCCGCGGCTCCAGATATGTAAAGGAAAACTTACAACTTTTGAGAATTCTGTCATCAATGAAGAAAGTTCGTTTTTGCTTTCCAGATACCCTGTAGTGTCTTTTGTCTAAACGATATTGGTTCAAATCAGAAATTTTTTTTAAAAACGAAAAATAAATCTTACCATCAACCGTCTACGGATGTTCGCCACACAGTGATCCAATAAGAAAATAGTGTGTCTCATTTTCCTTATACTTTCTGACAAGTCATCCGCTACTGCTTTATCATCAATCTCCATCAATCTCAGTTCTGTATTTGTCAATTCTCTTCTTGCCTTATTGAACATAAAACTGAACTTCTCAAGGGCTGCTATCACCTTTTTATCATCATTCCATTTCGCTTTGCACCGGAAATAAGCTTCAGTTATCTCATCATTAATTGAGGTTAGTTTTTCAACAAAATAGTTTATAACCTTGTTATTGTTCATTTTGTTTTTTGTGAGCAATGTTGTGAACATTTGACTTTGAGTTTGTAACTTCGTACTTTGCATGTCGTTGGTGAGTTGAGATTGCTGAAATTTATCATATCTTCCAGAAGTGTTTTACAAGATTTCCCCGCCCATGCTGACTATTAGTAAGGGTTTATTGTTGGAGCATTGAAGGGGGATTTGGGGAATTTGAACATGTTCCAATATAGAAGAAAATTACGGACATTCCTATGATAATACTTATAAACCCCCTCAAAACATATTTTCAGCCGGAAAACTCTCGGAATGTTCGGTGCTGGACGAATTTTTGGTGTTTGTGTTTCTAAGCCACGGAAAGTTCTTCTCAGTCTGTTTCGGAAATATTCTTAAGGTTTTTATACCAGTTATTACTAATGGCCTAGAAACACAAAAACAAAAAGCTGGGACTGCACTGAACACCTTAGAATTATTAATTCCCGAAACCCCGCTTAAGAAAAAAAAACCATGAAAACTGAGCTGAGCTCACCTTGTGAGAAACTTCTTTGTGTTTTTCCGCATTTTCTTTTTCGATTTTGACAGCTAGATCCATGTTATCTTTCTTCATTTCTATAATCTCAATCATCTGTCGCAAGTTTATTCTTGCTTCCCAGAGTCTCTTAAATGTTAGGAACCAAAGAATATAGTCAATTAACCGAGCCACTAACTTTTTCAATTTTCAATCGATCTGCCTCAAGTAACTCTTTCTTTTCAGCAATCTTCGCAGTATCATTTTTCTTAATTGGTCTCAATTCTCTTATTGATTGAATCTTGGCGTCAATACCTTTAAAATATGTTTCTTATGTCTACAAATGGATTACACTACTAGAACAAAACGGAAGCCGAAATCTTATAAACTAGAGGTTTATCTAAATTTATGAATTTTCCCATAATCCGAAAGTTTGGTCTTCAGCAGAATACTCGCTTTCCTACTTACCTCTCCATGTTTTCTCTAGCTCCTGCTTAAATTTTTCTTTATCCTTTCTCATCAGCTCCTCCATTTCCTTCAGTATTTCTACGAAACTTGATTCGTCTTCACTGAAAATGCAGTAGTTATATTAATTTCGAATTTTTGCGACTCACACCAATATTTCTTTTCTTCGTTTCTCAATCCCCAACATTTTCTCATCCACACACTTACTTAGATCTTCTTCAACTGTTTTCGAATCCATGGGATGCATTTTTCTGAAATATTGAGTAATTTGGCGAATACATGAGGAATGCGAGAAAAAAGTTAAAACCGAAAGAATATGAAACGTCGTTTTTTCTTGCTCATCGTTAATTTTTTGTGCGACAAACAATACTTCTTATCAGTTAAACGGTTCTCTCTACATTGTTTTAGTTTTATTTTGATTGAGGTTTATGAATTGTACAAAATTTTCAAAAAACTGACAATAAGTTTTTGAGAAGGAGATTGATTGGCGTGGTTTGCTCACGTTTATTTCTGAAAAAGGGTCAATGTGATAGAAAAATATGTACATGTTTTACTGGGTGCAGCCTCTAGTCAAAACTGCAATTAGTTGATTTTCATTTTATTGACGTTAAACTTAGACGAGCGATTTTTTCTTATTTGGAGGTTGGAAGTGAGAAATTGATTTTTTGGGAAACACGTTTATAAGTTTCAGTCAAAATCCCACGGAATACAAAATAATGATCATTGAATAACACAAAATATGTAGCGCAAAAATATAGAATTCAATTAAAAGGGACACTGTCAGGTTTCGGTTTCTGTGGATTCCATCGGAACCACAATCCGACTTGTTGATGACGTTCCTGTCCAGGTCAACGTAGGCCTCTCACTCAAAGAATCATCGAATGCAGGTGACTCTCCAACGTTGAACTGAAACTACATAATAATATCCACTGGTATTGTAATCTGTCACTAACCTTCAACATAATTTCGCTCAATTCTCTGATTGATCCACGTATTTCATCATAAAAACTGGCAAAAGTTTTCTCATTTTTGTCTTTTTTTCCACAATTTGCTGGTTCAGTGTACCTCTGATATCGATCGATTTTTGCTTGAATCGTTGAGAAAAGTGTGTGAAGACTGTCTACTAAACCTTTAGCGTTTTGTCGTAAACTGACAAAAAGCTGATCATCTCCAGACCAGGACAAATCGGCGTTCAATAGATCCCCGCTAAACCCACTCAGAATCTGGAGAATATTGGCCAACTCGGGTCGCCGGCTCTGAAAATGATTTATTGATTGTGGTGGATAAATGAAAAAAAAAATGCTACTCACTAGTTCCAAACCATCTCGAATGTCGTCACAAGTTGTTATAAACGACGGTTTTGTAGTTTGAATGCTCGATCGAAAACTCCAAACGACCTAGTCAAGTTATCACAGTTCTTCCGGAATATCCCGAACTGCTGCCATCTGTGGTATGTGTAAGCTCTGCGATAGTCATGGTTCACTGAAATCCATTAAACTGTATTAGATCGTATAGTTCCTACTTATAGCAAATCGCTCGCGCGCTGCAATTTTGACTATGCCGTTTGTCAAATCTTCCGTGAGTGTAGACTCGTCAGATTTCATCTTGCATCCGCTGCAGAGAATCTCCCTCAACTCATCTTTGTAAGAGTAGAAAACTTGAATGACCTAAAATTGTATTTCATTTTGAAAATAGATAGTTATAAACAAGGCTGTCGTACGGCCGGCCGCAGTCGGCCGCGGCTTTTTCTTGAAAATCACAAGCAGTTGCAGTCGGCCCAAAAAAGTGCTGGCACCAGTGGGGGTCGAACCCTGGTTGTCAAATCGGTATCAGCAAGTCAAAAGTATATGAAGTTATGTATTCCCTTGAAACCCTAGAAAACCACGGCTGTTTGAAGATTTCAAGAAAAAGCCGCGGCCGGTCGCGATTTTTGACAGCCTTGGTTATAAATAAACCTTGCTGGACAAATTTAGCATCAAGTGCCGCATGATTTTCTCGTTTTCCTCATTTCGTTCAAATCGCTCTTTCTGAAATAAAAAGTAGTACAATACCACTCTGACTCTTACCATCATCTGAGATTGCATTTTTGCAGTACACACTATCAATTCAAAAAGTGTGGTTCTCATTTCCTGAATTTGATTCAATGCACTTGTTCTGGCCTCACCATCCCGCACGTTTTCCAATCGACCCTCGGCGTCTCCCAATGCCTCTCTCAACTTTAAGAAGTCCGATTTCAAGCAGCCCACGTTCTCTCTGGCTCTTCGTATTCTCTCTTTTCGTTTCTCTGGAGTGATATAATTCGAATCATTGTCACAAATGAAGACCTGTTCAAAGTATTTCAGACACAAAAAATAAGTGTTTGCAATCTCATCCTTCTCATTGCATATCTTCTTGACGGCTGCATTCAACACTTCGCTGACATAATGGTCACTACGCAGTTTGAGTATTTGGCTGTCGTTTTTGATAAGGCCCAACAAAATTTCGTAGTTCACTGTTAGTTGTGATTGAGCATTCGAAATTGAAGTTTCTGGCTCCTGGAAATCAGTTATTACTGAAAAAGTTTATAGGAAAACCTGCGTATCAAATTTCCAGTACCGCATTTCAAAACTGTTTTTATACTAACCTCTTCCGTCGATAGATACGGTTGTTCGGTCGTGTCAGAATTTTTCGATAGACATTTACCCATTTGTCTCAAATGTTATGAAAAACGACAATGAGAAAAATTATTAAATTGAAGCAAAAGTTTACTCGAGCTGAAACACAGAATGTTACTGATAATAGTTTAAGAGTGAGCAAACAGTTCTTAATATTCCTCATGCTTACACTCATCATGGCAAACAACGGAGTTTACAAATTCATCAATAATGACGTCTAAGATAACTGACTGAATTTAGGCTTTAAATTTCAGAGGTATTTATTCTATTAAAAAGTATCTGATTCATTTCAGACGTTTTTTCAAAACTGTTAAAGGTCTAACACAGGAAGTCTTTTGAGAAGCAGTTCTCAAACGACCTATAAACTTGGTCATAGGCACTTTCGACTACGTGGTGTCCATTTCTGCCATCACAATCGGCTAAATATCACTGCGAGCCAAGTTATGAGCTCTCAAACTTCAAGCTTTTACACCAGGAATTCCAAATTGTCCGCATATCCGCCACCGCACGGTTCCAAATGGGATCCACGGTGGTTCACCTTTGCTAGTACCTTAAAACAAACATATTTGTGTATACTTTTTGCCAAATAGGAATTCAAAAGTGAAAAAGCTTAAAGTTTCAGGGCTCATAACTCGGCTTACAGAGGCATTTAGCAGGTTTTGATGGCAGATACGGACTACCCGAAGTCGAAAGTACCTATGACCATATTCAAAAACTGTTTGAAAGCCGCGTCGCCAAAGACTTCTCTTGTGAAGCAATCCTTCCCAGTTTATTAATTTGTCATCATGTTTATCAGCTCTTGGGCTGAATTTTTGTCTGTGATGAAATAGTCGAGTGAGGAAGAGCATGTTCATTTTGCTCACTATTAAATACCAGTCGGTTCACGTCGCCTAACGGCGACTGAACCTCCTTCTCAACACCACCCTTCTAAGTGCTACTTTTTCTTCAATTGTTGGTAGTTTTTCTTAGCTAAGCAACCCGTTCCAGAGAGAACAATTAAAACATCCCTTCTTTTCTGATAAAATTTTGACAAATTACTTTAGAAGAACATTTTTGGGGGGTGGCATAAATTTATGACGCGCACTGTATTAAGTTTTAACTTTTGACTTATCGGCGGCGATGCCGCCTCCCTCCTCTGAATATGGCAAAGCAAGGCCCTATTTAGACAAATCCTTATTTTAAAATTTGTTTCTTTTTTTAAGCTAACTAAACCGAGCTACGACAAAGTTCATTATTCTGAAATCACCACATCTTCTTGAGTAGTGTTATTTCATTCTCTATACTGCTAGTCGCTTATTTAATGGTTGAGGCATCCAGGTCTCGAAATTAATTGTACTAACTACAGGGAATGCATTTTTCTGCCTGTCTGAAAAACCTTTTACCAAAATAGCATTTCCTATTCAGATCTTCAAAAGATATTCTTTTGAAGTTTTTCACTTATCGGCGGCGATGCCGCCTCCCTCCCCCAAATTCTTTCATGATTTTTTTCATATACACGGAAATCTTCTTTATATGTAGTTTGGCTTGATCCAAAAAGTTCTGCTTCCTAAACTTTTGACTGTTCGGCGGCGATGCCGCCTCTCTTCTCTGGAGTACTTCGAAACTATTACTATTTAACATACTTCTAAGTTCAAAAATTAAAGAAACCACTTATTCTCTCTATGTTCTTATCAAAACAAAAAACCAAAAAATAACTTCCGACCTGGCGGGTACGAACTCATCATACCATGCGTGAGAGTCATCTATCTACACCGCTACACCAAATACGCGCGGCCGTGGCGCTCTCGAGAGTAGGGCTGTTACTTGCGGCAATCGCCGGCAAGCCGGCGCCGCTTTTTTCACGTTAATTGCATGAAAAGCAAGTTCATTTCCAAAACTTGCTTCCATCGCCGGTTTTCATTTCCAAACCGGCGTATAACGCCGGTTTTCATTTTTAAACCGGCGTCAGACGCCGCTTTTTTGAGTAGAAAATATACTGAAAATGAATAAAAATGATAAAAACCGGCGTTAAACGCCGGTTTTTAAAATTGTACTTGCCGCAATCGCCGGTTTCATTTCCGGCGATTGTCGCCCACGCCGGAAATAAAACCGGCGATTGTCGCCGCGCCGGAAATGAAACCGGCGATTGCCGCCGTAAAACGCCTGTTTTAACAGCCCTACTCGAGAGTGCAATCAAGAAACACCGTCGTCAGTAGTTTTGAGCTTTCTACCACCCTGTCGGGACACATCTTTCTCAACGCTTTTTACTGTGGAAATCGGTATCGTCTCCAGAAGACGTCAAATTTGATATTTAAAAAAAAAGAAAAGTTTGGGCATCATCTAAGTCAAATTTCCAATCTATCTATCCAGGTCTCATAAAAATCGGCCCAGTCCGGAGGGAGATATGACGTGCAACAAATAAACGGACAAACGGAATCTGTTGATTATTCTCAGGTAATGTTTGGCACGAAGTCGGCAGGTATATAGGAGTTAGCCACGAGTTTCGGGAGTTAGCCGTGAAAATAGCAGTTAGCCGAGGTAAATGGCAGTTAGCCGTTGTGGCACCGAAATGGGATGGGAACGGCAAATGAGGTCAAGTCGGGGAGTATCCGGCATCTAAGTGGCGTTTGGCAACTAACTGGCGCCCATGTGGCGTCTTGGTGTGCATAGAAACGGCACCACGATAAACATAGTGGCGCGCGGAAGTCGTGAGATGTCGGTTGCTGCTTTTCGATGTATATCCACGATTTTTATATATCTCTATATTTATTGAAAAAGGCATGACATTCAAAAACCATTAATCTGGTCTCAATTTTGTCAGAGCCGTACACTTCACGGCACGATCAGATTCATGACCTGAAGACTACAACATGTCGGAAAACGGTCACTTTTGTTATTTCATGGATAGAGAGCGCATGATACAGACACCTTTCAGTATATCAATTATAGCGCTCATGAAATCAATCCAATTTAGTTACAGATTGTGGATAAAAAATGAAGAGTAGTCAACGTGTGTTTGAATTCAGGCCACACAAATGGACACAGAATGCCGTGTTCCACTTTTATATCGCTTAAATAATCGATTTTCAAAATATTTGAAATATTTGGCATCTTAGCAGCGCGGTATCGGCGTATAAACGGCACCTACATGGCGAATTCCTCCCAGGATAAGAAACTTCCAAAACGGCAGTTAGTCGACCAAAACGGCAGTTAGCCGACCAAAGCGGGAGTTTGCCGACGAAAACGGGAGTTTGCCGAGCAAAAAAAACCGGATGCCATATACATATGGCAGCCGGATTTTTCTGCTCGGCTAACTGCCGTTTTCGATGGCTAACAAGCCGAAAATTACCTGAGTTATTAGTAAAGATGATGTCAACACATTGCTCGCGAGTAACTGAAAATTTTGATACTGGAAGAAAAAACCCCTTGCGCTTCAGAATTAGATGTTCCGTGTTAGGAAGCTCAGACATTTCACTTTTGGAAAACAGAATGTTTGTCTTGCGGGATTCTGCGGATGCGTCGTAAGGCTTGTATTCCTACCGTAACCAAAATGCTTGCAGTTATGAGTATAACGCATTACCTCTTTCCATTGCTCGTGAAATGTTTCATTGTCACTAAACGGATTGATACAAGTTCAGTTCAAACATTTGTTACAGACATGAAAATTATAGTTCAATCAAGATCAGAGCAATTTAATCTATACCTGAAGTTGTCTTATCTACTTCAGTTAAAACATCAAAACACTCATTAGGCATTCGATCAATTACTTTATCACCATAATTGACTATATAGCCACTCTCTTCGTGGC
The DNA here is from genome assembly GCA_002259235.3 of Caenorhabditis latens. NCBI lineage: Eukaryota > Metazoa > Nematoda > Chromadorea > Rhabditida > Rhabditidae > Caenorhabditis > Caenorhabditis latens. The sequence goes on from CM056096.1 coordinate 2,248,027, forward strand.
ATCTACTGTCCTTATCGTCCCATGCTTCTTGAAAACCGGGTGTGTGAAATAGGAATAACAGGTGACCATATGAACACGCATGTCGCTGATGAGAGAACTGAAGAAAATCCTTGGCCAAACTTTATTTTTTCGACATTAAAATGGATGACTCACGACAACTTTTTCCGTTTCCATAATTTCCAAAACATTGCAATATTCAACCCAATTATAGTGAAGTTACAATCTCGGTAAAAGCAAAAATAGCGAATGCGGTCTCTACCTGTAACATAACATTCTGCATCTTAGAATAGGACAATTAAAAAAATTACTTGGTGATCTTTATGAAATCTTGAAATTATTATAATTGCACCAAATGGAAACGGTTGTGGCATTTGTAGGCACAGTCCTTCGGTTACCAAATGAGGTACACTAGCGAGAAAAGGGAAACTAATGAATGGTGGTATGAGGTAGTAGATTATCTGAATTTTAAGAAGTTAATTGTATTTATTTAGGATGCAGCGATGCGATTGTGTTGCGTGCGCATGCAAATAACCGTAAACACTGCATTACAACGGCATGCCGTTATATTTTTCACCTGTCTCCCAGAGAAATTTCGAGATTTTAGAAACACATAAATATCAACCGGAAAAACTATTCTGGACGTTTTATTCGCAAATCTAGAGGTAATTAATTCCGATGATCCTAATCCCAATCAAGAAAACAACCGAGATAATTATATTCATGAACTTTGAGCATAGAGGTGGTGCAGTTCTATTACAGGTGCCTGTATAATTCAGTATTTACGTTAGCACGGTGCCAATCACTACCGTGTAACGACTCACTTTCTCCCTCTCTTCAGTAGAATTTGAATACAAAATAGCAACTCTTAGTGCGCAAAACAGTAATTTAAATAACTCAGCGGAATAGAGTACCCAATGAAAGAAAAAAACAGAGAATCTCAGCAGAATTTGGGGATTATTATTGGCACAATAGTTTGTAATAATTCCAGTAAATGGGAATCTGGATATAAAAAATGTTCCGATTTGCGCCAAAATCTTTACTAATAATATTCAACAGATTCCGTTTGTCCGTTTATTTGTTGCACGTCATAACTCCCTCCGTAGTGAGCCGATTTTTATGAGACCTGGATAGATAGATTAGAAATTTGACTTAGATGATGCCCGAATTTTTCTTTTTTCAAAAATATGAAATTTGACGTCTTCTGGAGACGATGCCGATTTCAACAGTAGAAAGCGTTCAGAAAAGGTGTGTCCCGACAGGGTGGTAGAAAGCTCAAAACTACTGACACAGTGTTTCTTGACTGCACTCTCGAGAGCGCCCCGGCAGCGCGTATTTGGCGTAGCGGTCTACGCGGGTGACTCTCACAGGTGGTTGGCCAGCGACGAAATATGGACCATATACGCGCTCGCGCGCGGATTCTATAGGAATTAGGAATGGGCGATATGTGTGCGTCATATACGGTCCGTTTCGAGTCCGCGCGCGAACAAAGTTGCATCCCTTGCTCCCACTGCCAGCCCCCTCCCTACTTTGTTTCCCGGTTGAGATCGTCATTGAACAAGAAGGATTAGTGATAAAATTACAAATTTATTTGAAGTAATATAAAAGGAATATTAAAAATAATGAAAATATGAAGAAAACATAACAAATAAAACTTATAAATCAGAAGTTTGTCCGCCAATTGTGTCCTTGAAATCCATCGAAGTCCAATTGTTGTAGAAGCATTTTCAGTAGTTGACTTCTGTTTTCCCTTTGTATTTCTGAAAAGAAAATCAATTTATTGCGGAATAAAATATAATTGTTTAGTTAACTTACTTTCGAAAATAGTTTCCTCGATCCGGGAAAATACAATGTTGTGCTTGAGAAGTAGTGCAGTCAGATTTTATCGAATTTCCTCACTGAAAGAAGTGTATTTTGAATAGAAAATGCTGAATACTATTACAAACCTTTGATAAAATCGATGAATTGATTCCATTTTAGCTGTCGCCGCTGCTTCTCCTTTTGAGATCATCGGACTGACTGAAAACACAATAATTGTTTGACCATTCACGGTAAAATGCGAGAATTTTTGCGAAAAAAATAATTAAGAGAACATTCAATAGAAAAACACATAAAGAAAAGCGAAACTTTCGAAAAATAGGGAAAGAAATTGAAAAGCTCCGCAAATGATAAAAAAATTATCATTATCCGAGAGAAGTCCGAGAGCTTCGGAAGAGCTGCTGCGTGCCGCGGCCGCGGCCAGCGCGTCCATATACGGTCCGCGCGCGGATGCCTGCCGCCGACTTCCTCCTCTTTTCCCGAAGTCCACACTGCGTCCATATAGAGTCCGTAGCGGGCCATATTGCCGCCGCGGACTCTATACGGGCGGAAAATGAGACTGAATCCGCATGCGGTCCGCACGCCAACCACCTGTGTCTCACGCATGCGGTGATGAGTTCGTACCCGCCAGGTCGGAAATTCTTTTTTGTTTTTTGTTTTGATAAGAACATGGAGTGAATAAGGGGCTTTTTTAGTTTTTGAACTTAAAAATATGTAACATAGTATTAGTTTCTAGGTACTTTAGAGAAAAGAGGCGGCATCGCCGCCGAACAGTCAAAAGTTTAGGAAGCAGAACTTTTTGGATCAAGCCAAACTAAAAAGAAGATTTCCGTGTATATGAAATAAATCATGAAAGAATTTGGGGGAGGGAGGCGGCATCGCCGCCGATAAGTGAAAAACTTCAAGATGCGTTTAATGGGGGACTGCGGTATTCCAAAAATTAAGATTTTCTAATATGAATCGACTTAGACTTTTGTAGAAAAGAGAAAAGTCACTTGGAGCCAAGTCCGAAAATTAGTCTGAAGCGAGTTATGAGGCCTCAGAGTGTTAAAAAAGGGTTTCTCGCATGGAATCTTTCCAATATATTTCGACGTAAAATGCTCTCGCCGTGCAGATTTTCACATTTACGTTGAAATGCAGAGGAGAGACTAATTTTCGGAATTGGCTCCAAGTGACTTTTCTCTTTCCTACAAAATTCTAAGTCGATTCATATTAGAAAATCTCAACTTTTAGAATACCGCAGTCCCCCATTGAACGCATCTTTTGAAGATGTGAATAGGAAATTCTCTTCTGATAAAACTTTCTCAGTCAGGGAAAAAACACGTTCCCTGTATTAAGTAAAATTAATTTTGAGAAACCGGATGTCTCAACCATTAAAAAAGCGACTAGGAGTAATGAAGAGAATGAAATAACACTACTCAAGAAGTAATGGTGAATTCTAGAATAAGGATTTGTCTATATATGACCTCAGTCTGCTATATTTAGAGGAGGGAGGCGGCATCGCCGCCGACCAGTCAAAAGTTAAAACTCAATTTTTAGAGGGTCACCTTTCTTTTGATGAGGGAAAAATAAAGTTACCAAGTTCCTGTTCTTCTAAAGTAATTTGTCGAAATTTTGTCAGAAAGCAGGGGTGTTTTAATTGTTCTCTCTGGAACGGGTTGCTCAGCTAATAAAAATCAAAAATTGAAGAAAAGTTATAGGAACAGAAGAAAAAAAGAATTCTGATACCCCGATTGTTTGAACCATGTGAGAAGCGCCGCAGGCGCTGTCACACTTAGAAGGGTGGTGTTGAGAAGGAGGTTCAGTCGCCGTTAGGCGACGTGAACCGACTGGTACTCCAGATTTGCATCAACAAAAATGCTTGAAAAATGTCGAGTCGCAATCCGATTTTCTTGATCTCATGTTTGTTTTTGAAATAAAAAATAGGGATTTGAATGAATATCAAAGTGCCGATAATTTGCAACAGTAGTTCAGAAATAACGAATGGTGTGACCCAATTTATTTTATATTCGAAATTCATATATATTGGGACATTACGGATATCTTGATGCGCAAATTCAATTGGGTCGAATGTCTCGGGTGGCATTGCTCTCTGAAACTTAGTTTTCAACAAAAATTGGATCTTTTTGTCTAATGACCATTAGAAACTTACCTTATTGGATATATTCGACACTTTGCTATGGGAAGCAGGAGGAACTAAATTTTGGTTGAAAAAAATGTGATATTCAGCTTTCCAAGAACATAGGTAAACACCATTAACAATCAATTTTAAATTATTATATACTAGCTTGGCTGCCGCGCCTTCGCCGCTTCACCCGGCTGGCCTCTCCTCATTTACTTGTTCACCTTATTAGAAAGGTGTCCGCGTGGCCGAGTGGTCCAAGGCGGCGGTCTCTGCGCAAAGAGCGGAAGTTCGATTTTGGGTCCGGCCGCTGTTCTTTTTCATTTCTCAAAATTTGCGGATATTGGGACAGATGGACAGACTCCCCATGCGTTTTATATATAAGAATGATTTTTCTTTTGTCTGACTATTGGAAGGTTGGAATTATGAAAAAAATTGAATGTTAAGAAATGAAAAAGTATTTCTATTGAAATATTAATCGGGGTGTCAGTATGGTACAGTATTTCCAGCAACAGCTAATATTTTTAACGAAATTTTATTATTTATCAGTCTTTGATTTACAATTCCAAATTGCTGATAGTCAGGCAAAAGAAAAATACGTAGTAATTTAATCTAGCTCGTTAATGATGTGTTCTGTGTTCTGGGAAAGCTGAATAATATATGTGTTCCACCAAAATATTGTTCCTCCTGCGTATTATAGAACAGCTTAAACACTATGTTGAATGCATCTGATAAAGTAAGTTTCTAATAATAATATTTCAATAGAAATACTTTTTTCTGTTCATTGTGTTTTTCTCTGTTCTGGTAAACCCCAATTTTTTTGTTGAAAATTTAGTTTCTGAGAGCAATGCCACCCGAGACATTCGACTCAATTGAATTTGCCCATCAAGATATCCGTAATGTCCCAATGTATATGAATTTCGAATACAAAATAAATTGGGTCACAGCATTTGTTATTTCTGATCTACTATTGAATACTATCGGCACTTTGATATTCATTCGAATCCCGATGTTTTATATCAAAAACAAACAGAAAATCAAGAAAATCGGATTGCGACTCGACATTTTTCAGTCATTTATGTTGATGCAAATCTGGAATATTTTGATGCTAATCGGAGAATTTTTAATGTTCAGACTTCCATTCACAGGAATTATTACAAACTATTGTGCCAATAATAATCCGCAAATTCTATTGAGATTCACAGTATTTTTCTTTCATTTGGCACTCTATTCCTCTCAGTTGTTTACATTACTGTTTTGCGCACTGAGAGTAGCTATATTGTATTCAAATTCTACAAAAGAAAAGGAGAAAGTGAATGCGCATCTTAAATGGATTCAAATAACTTCAAAAATTCAGAGAATCTATTACCTCTTACCACCGTTCATCATTTTTCCTTTTCTCGCAAATGTACCTCATTTATTAACCGAAGGACTCTGCCAACAAACGCCACAACCGTTTCCATTTGGGGCAATTCTAATAATCTCAAGATTTTATGTGGATCACAAGGTAAGATTTATTAAATAAGGATTTTCTATTCTAAGACGCAAAATGCTATGTTACAGGTAGAGACCGCATTCGCTGATTTCGTTTTCACCGTGATTGTGACGTTTACTATAATTGGGTTAAATATTTCAATGTTTTGGAAAATATGGAAACGGAAGAAGTTGGGGTCGTGAGTTATCAATTTTAACAGACTCTTCACCAAAGTGTACGGAATGACATTTTTCATTTCCCGGAATACGAAATCCGGAACCGGAATGACAAAAAAACCCAGAATACCGGACAACTGTGTTTTTTACTGAATATATTTTCAGACCTTCTGCCCAATCCCAATCCGCTCAGAATCAAAAAGTGGCAAGAACACTGACTGGAACTATGATTATTATGCTGTTTCCCTTAATCATTTCTCTATTAGTAGCGGTTAGTTATTTGCAAAACTTCAAAAGACTTATAGTAAAACAAAATATTTAGGCTTCCGAATTCGTACCTAACGACTATTTAAATTTTTTTTTGTTTTTTGGAGCTATCACTAGCAACATGCGTGTTCATATCGTCACCTGCTATTTTTATTTTACACATCCGGTTTTCAAGCAGCAAGGGATGACGAGGAAGGTAGATGTCACCCAGAGAGTGACAGTTAATTAGATAATGTTTTACACTATATGGGAATAAATGAGTATTGTAATAATTGGACATTGTGTACAAGTCAAGAAGTCAAGATCTCTTTTCGGAACTGCAAAATAGGTTGCAAAAATACATTTTCGGAGCCTAGACACCAGTTGATTCTTGTTCATCCGGTTCTGATCAGTTTGTGACTTTCATGATCTCCAAATGTTGTGAATCATGGCTAACAATTCCTAATATTCAATAACTTCAACATTTTCAGAAAATAAATGATTTATTTACATTTCAAACATCTTTAAAATCTCAGAAATGACAATATACAGAAGGTGAGCTGTTACTCAAAGCATCCTCATAGTCCGATGGGTCCGCAGAGTGACAGATCCCTTTGAGCCTCCACGAGGTAGGAATTGAGCATGGATCAATCTCCAGCACAGAAGATCTCAGTCTGAAATTGTCAAAGTCACTTGAGTTCACAGCGATGCTTCAGAGCTCCAAGATGTTGCTCGTGATTTTCTGAAAGCATTCATCAAAATCAAAAATTGGTTCTTATAATTACCCATAGCACTCTCAGCAAGAAGTCTGTCCCCAAATAGTGTCAAAAATTTCCTGATAGGCTTGAAACTTTCTGCGCGACAGTTATCTTTTTTATCATCCCGTGCTTCTTAAAAACCGGATGAGTGAAATAAAAATAGCAGGTGACGATGTGAACACGAACGTCGCCAGCGATATCACCGCAGTACAAAATATAGGCAAAATAGTTGCTGGATATGATTTCTGCAGCCTAAACGTTATGTTTGAATCATGAAGACTTTCGAATAACTAACCGATACAAATAGATAAACGATTAAGGGAATCAACATAACTATCATAGTTCCAGTCAGTGTTCTTGCCACTTTTTGATTCTGAGAGGAGTAGGATTGACCAACAGATCTGAAAATATATGAAGCAAAATAGTGGTCAAAAATCAGACATGCAAATCGGGCCAAATCGGATCGGCCATTCTCTATATTCTTGCAACATCAAACTGAAAGACCGGACTAACGCAAAAACTCCAAAAATTATCTCTACGAGTTGGCTAAGTCTATTATAATAAAATTGATAACTCACGACATTTTTCGTTTCCTTATTTTAAAAAACATTGCAATATTCAACCCAATTATAGTGAAAGTCACAACTGCAGTCAATAGAAAATTACCGACTGCGCACTGTGTCTGTAACATAACATTCTGCATCTTAGAATAGTAACGATTCTCAAATCTTACTATGTTATCTTCAAAAAACTTTGAAATAATTAGAATTGCACCGAACGGATACGGTTGGTCCATTTGTAGGCAGAGTCCTTCGGTTAATAAATGAGGTAGACTAACGAGAAAAGGAAAAATGATGAACGGTGGTATAAAGTAGTAGAATAACTGAATTTTTAGAAGTTATTTGAATTCATTTTGGAATTGTGTGGGAGAAAATACAGGGTGGCTAATAAGTATAAAACGCTCTCAATACGTTGGATATTCGGTGAACTAGCGATTTTTACATCGTAAGTCTGAAGGTTTGTATCAAAGTCAAAGTATCCAACTTTTAATTCATTTTGTAAACAAAATCTGATACGTCCCGGCAAAAAGGTATCACTTTTGTCTGTTTTCAGTGGAAAATGACCACCTTTGAGAGTGTGCCATAGTAATTCTGATTGTCACACCAAATTTCAGTGCAAATTAGTGCGATTTTTGAGCTGTCGTCTTAAAATGACCCAACTCTCTAGGGAGCGTCCGTACAAAAAAGTTGTCAACTACAAAAATGGAGCTTTACGTTTAATCTATATGATTTATTAAAAATGTTTATGGTGTGACATTCAGAATTACTATGGCACACTGCCAAAGTTGGTCATTTTCCACATTTTCCACTGAAAACAGCCAAAGTTGATACCTTTGTGTCCGGTACTGTCTATTCCAACTCTGAATAACATTTCTTTGTTAATTCAATGGTTTTTCCCGAAATATCAAAATATTAAGAGCGTTCTGCCACCCTTTATGATGCCAGCAGGTGCTAAATGCAGAGATGTTGCAAGTTAGCAAGGTGCCAATCACTACCGTATAACTACTTGATGTATTTATGAGTAAAAGACTCACATTCTTCTTTTCTTCGTTAGAATTGGAATACAAAATAGCAACTCTTAGTAGACAAAACAATAATGTAAATAATTGAGCGGAATAGTGTGCCCAATGAAAGAAAAATACTGTAAATCTCAATAGAATTTGCGGATTATTATTGGCACAATAGTTTGTGAAAATTCCAGTGTATGGAATCTTGAACATTAAAAATTCTCCGATTAGCATCGAAATATTCCAGATCTGCATTAACAAAAATGACTGGAAAACGTCGGGTCGCAATCCGATATTCTTGATTTTCTGTTTGTTTTTGAAATAGAATATCGGGATTTGAATGAATATCAAAGTGCCGATATTATTCAACAGTAGATCAATAATAGTCATGGTTGTGACCCAATTAAATGTGTATTCGAAATTCATGTAAAATGGGACACCTCGGATATTTTGGTAGGCTAATGGAATCGGGTCAAATGTGTCGGATGGCATTGTTCTCTTAAAATAAAAATTCAACCAAAAAACAGGTCTCAAAAAGCAGGAGTGTCTAGTTCCTTGTCATGGTTAGTATGAGGAACAGAATTTTGGTTGTTTGAACAAATATATTATTCAGCTTTTTCAGAACACAGAAAAACACACCAATAATGGGCGAGGAGATTAAATTTTTTCATATTTTTTGGTTTGACTATAGGATAATTAGATTTTTATAAATCAAGGCAGAGAAATAAGAACTTTACCCGTTGCTGAAAACACTGTCACGAGAAGCATAGTACTTTAGAGTGCGCAACAAAAAGTTCACAGGGAAAATTAATTTTAAAATTGGTTATTGAATATCCTTTTTTCTTGATGATACAGATATTGGCCCTGCCTCAGGTCAGTCTACAGGAGTAACACTTTGAGTTTGACATGACGGCTAGCTTCAATAAAAAGTTATCTGGTTGAAAGTGCTCACTATTAGAACAAAGAAGACCAAGCTGTAGTGAAAAACCCAGATATCATTTTTCATTTTAGTACTTGCAATTAGCATAGGTCCAGAGACAAACGATTTCTTTCACAACACTGTAGTTCAGTGTGCTCCACCGGGATTTTAAAACTAGTAAAAACCGGTTTTCCATGAAAAAACCGCTGAAAATATTCACCGGTTTTCACCGAAATTTACCGGTGTTTCACCGGGGAAAACCCGGAGAAAACCGGTGATCACCGGTTTTCGCCGGAGTTTTTTTGAAATTGGTAACACACAACCGGACATTTCGCAACTGGACGTTTCGCAACCGAATGAAAAAAATCCGGTTTTTAAGTTTCCGGTTGCAAAACGTCCGGTTTTTAAGTTTCCGGTTACAAAACGTCCGGTTTCAAAATGTCCGATTGCAAAATGACCGGTTGCTGTCATGTTCGTTCACGTTGAAGTGTTTGCATCATCAGAAAAAAACCGGTAAAAACCGGTAAACACGGTGAAAAATGAAAACCGGGGAAAACCGGTTTTTCAATATTGAACATCGGGGAATTTCGGTAAACACCGGTTTTCGCCAAACTTGACTCCGATTTTTATTTTTAAAAAACCGAGAAAAACTTCACCGGTGATTATAAAGGTTTTCACCGGTGGAGCACACTGCTGTAGTTCTTTTCAGTACGAGTGAGGTTTATGTGTTGCTCTAGACATAGCTCGTTTTCGAGAGAATATCACAAAATTTGATCGATTCTGTCACTTTTATGATCTCTAATCATGAAAAAAAACGTATTCAAACAAACGGTGAGCGAGTTGTACACAAGCTCTGAATTCTGCAAGTGTGGCTAACAATTCCTAATACTCAATAACTTACAGAAGATAAATTATTTATTTACAATTCAACCAATTAAAAATCTCGAAAATTTTGAAGTGACAACCAAACGGATTAAGCTTTTTGATTTTTCAGAATACGAAATATCAATATTAGAAAAACTTAATAAACTTTCAATTGGACAAAATTGGTTCAGCTGTCAGAAAAAAACAAATTAGCCTTTCGCGATATGCTGCCATACGCTTTCCTTCTTCTGACACTATCATAACCTTTATGTTTTGGTACATTTCTGACCAAGAATCACTTGTTTCGGCTGCTGCCCAAAATAAAGAACACCTGCTTCTTCCTTCATCTATTTTCATTGTTTCTCGCTTTTCTCATTGGCGCGATGTGTTTAGTTTTCAAATGTTTAAAAACCACTCACATTTTGAAGATACGCGTCCGCAACGATGCGCAGCTTACAAGCGAATGACCCGGAGTGTCCGAGGGACTACCGCTTTCATATTCCTTGAATAATTCAGCTTTTCCACGTATCCCCTATCTTCAATTTTCATCAAATAACTAAAACAACTGTCAAATTAGATTTCGGACGACACCAAGACCTTTCGGCCCCAGACACCAAACATCTCGACACCGTTGAGAAACGAGTAAAATTTGTCTAAAAAGAGAGGTGGTTTTAGAGTGTGAAAGGTCCGGGAGTTGAAAACCTGGTTGTCAGATTGGTACCAAAAAAACCAAAAATAAAAATAAAACACTTTTTCAAGCACCCGGTGTCGAACCCCGGACCCTTCACGCCCTAAAACCACCTCCTTTTTGAGACAAATTTTACTCGTTTTTCAATGGTGTCGAAACGTCTTGGTGTCGAGTTGTCGCGGTGTCGAAACGTTCCGGAGCCTCAAATAACGGGAAGAAGGCTAGATCCACGAGATGTTTCATTAACTAGCCATTAATGATGTTTTCCGTGCTGAAACTTTAATATAAACGGGACTTTGACGGCAGCTGAAATTTGTCCGAAAAACTGAAATAATTTCCGTAACCTATATTCAAACACATAGGCATACATCCCTCGAAGTACGGAGTGTGCAGGTGGTAGTCCCTAATTCCCCGATTGTTGAAATGTAATATCTGACGACGTTTTCCACACTTTCTATTGTTTTTTTACTTGAAGAGCAACAGGGCCGAAGGCCCTGTTCTACTCTGGTCCAGGGCCGCAGGCCCTGAAACTCTTAAAGACTCAGGAAGCATAGCGGAGCCCGCCGGCAGGCGGGGGACGCTAGTAAAAACCTCTAAAGCGCACAAAGTTATTAACGATGCAAAAAGGGGACAAATTTCGGCCGTGTGCGCAAAAAATTTTGACAGATGCGCCTTTAAAAATATTCACCCCCCATACCTAGCGGGGTTAGAAGAAGAGGTGTGCAGAAGACTCACTTTCTGCCTTTCTTCAGTAGAATTGGAATATAAAATAGCAACTCTTAGTGCGCAAAACAATAAAATAAACAATTGAGTGGAATAGAAAGTCCAAAGAAAGTAAAACACTGAGAATGTTAGTTGAACCTGCGGATTATTATTAGCACAATAGTTTGTAATAATTCCAGAATTTGGTATTCTGAAAATTAAAAATGTTCCGATTTGCGCCAAAATACTCCAGATTTGCATCAACAAAAATGCTTGAAAAATGTCGAGTCGCAATCCGATTTTCTTGATCTCATGTTTGTTTTTGAAATAAAAAATCGGGATTTGAATGAATATCAAAGTGCCGATAATATTCAACAGTAGATCAGTAATAACGAATGGTGTGACCCAATTTGATTTGTATTCAAAATTCGTATACATTGGGACATTTCGGATATCTTTGAAGACAAATGCAGTTGGGTCGAATGTGTCGTTTGGCATTGCTATCTGAATCTGAACTTTCGACAAAAAAATCGGGTATTACAGATGGTGTTGAACTAATGATTTTTGAGAGGCTAACAAGGAAGTGAGATACAAAGTGTGAAGTATGAATAAAGAAATGTCTCTCGGTCGGCCGCTGAGTTTATAAAGCCTCGCTAGTCCAAGAGCAATTGATCTTCCCAGTGGAGCGATAGAACTCGAGGAAAATGAGAAAAAAAACAATAGAAAGTGTGGAAAACGTCGTCAGATATTACATTTCAACAATCGGGGAATTAGGGACTACCACCTGCACACTCCGTACTTCGAGGGATGTATGCCTATGTGTTTGAATATAGGTTACGGAAATTATTTCAGTTTTTCGGACAAATTTCAGCTGCCGTCAAAGTCCCGTTTATATTAAAGTTTCAGCACGGAAAACATCATTAATGGCTAGTTAATGAAACATCTCGTGGATCTAGCCTTCTTCCCGTTATTTGAGGCTCCGGAACGTTTCGACACCGCGACAACTCGACACCAAGACGTTTCGACACCATTGAAAAACGAGTAAAATTTGTCTCAAAAAGGAGGTGGTTTTAGGGCGTGAAGGGTCCGGGGTTCGACACCGGGTGCTTGAAAAAGTGTTTTATTTTTATTTTTGGTTTTTTGGTACCAATCTGACAACCAGATTTTCAACCCCCGGACCCTTCACACTCTAAAACCACCTTCTTTTTTAGAAAAATTTTACTCGTTTTTCAACGGTGTCGAAATGTTTGGTGTCTGGGGCCGAAAGGTCTTGGTGTCGTCCGAAATCTAATTTGACAGTTGTTTTAGTTATTTGATGAAAATTGAAGATAGGGGATACGTAGAGAAGCTGAATTATTCAAGGAATATGAATGTGGTAGTCCCTCGGACACTCCGGGTCATTCGCTTGTAAGCTGCGCATCGTTGCGGACGCGTATCTTCAAAATGTGAGTGGTTTTTAAAAATTTGAAAAACTAAACACATAAGAGAAGCTTATAGAAAAGGACGTCGCGCCAATGAGAAAAGCGAGAAACAATGAAAATAGATGAAGGAAGAAGCAGGTGTTCTTTATTTTGGGCAGCAGCCGAAACAAGTGATTCTTGGTCAGAAATGTACCGAAACATAAAGGTTATGATAGTGTCAGAAGAAGGAAAGCGTATGGCAGCATATCGCGAAAGGCTAATTTGTTTTTTTTCAGACAGCTGAACCAATTTTGTCCAATTGAAAGTTTATTAAGTTTTTCTAATATTGGTATTTCGTATTCTGAAAAATCAAAAAACTTAATCCGTTTGGTTGTCACTTCAAAATTTTCGAGATTTTTAATTGATTGAATTGTAAATAAATAATTTATCTTCTGTAAGTTATTGAGTATTAGGAATTGTTAGCCACACTTGCAGAATTCAGAGCTTGTGTACAACTCGCTCACCGTTTGTTTGAATACGTTTTTTTTCATGATTAGAGATCATAAAAGTGACAGAATCGATCAAATTTTGTGATATTCTCTCGAAAACGAGCTATGATGTTTTAACAAAAGTAATAACTTCAACATTTACAAGAAATAAATGATTTTTTTACATTTCAAGCATCATTGAAGTCCCAGAAATGACAATATACAGAAGGTGAGCTGTTACTCAAAGCATCCTCATAGTCCGATAGAGAATTGTGGGAAACCTTTAAGAATCGATAACAACCGTGACGATTAGAGCAAACAGTGGCAGGACCACTGGAATAAACTCTGCGTCTCTCGTACCTGCACACTATCTCATTTCTCTGCGCCATTTCCGCACAATGCTGTTTCGTCATCTCTACGCGCACTCTTACTTGTACACTGTCTCTCGTTTTCGTCGTGTGAAACCATTTTTGACACATTTTTCTTCGGGTAGTATTCTCCTCATTCATGACAACTTAGCGGAATAGTTGTCTCCTATACTTTTGCCGTATATTGTTTTCTTGTTTCGAAAACGTTATATGGTTTTACGTATTTTTCTGAAATTCTTGTATTTTACTATTATTCTAACTCTTATGTTTTTTGCTGTATGGAGTTTTTTTGCTGTCTGGAACTTCTTGGTGACTTAAAGGTAATATTGATTAAATTTTGACAATATACAAGCCTAAATGATATGTTTGCAGTGCTCATTCTATGAAACCAACGAATCGAACCAAGGAGTGAGAAATTTCTGGAGAGGTGACGAAAATGGTACCTTCCACAAGGTCTTCGAACAGAGACTTTACAATAAGCCACTTTATGTAAGCTTTAAATCCACATATAACATCAGAAAAAGAAGTAATTATCGCCTAAGAATTCAATTCGTCAGCAACATGATGGAGCCAAACGTCGCTCGGAGAATCACCATCGACGAGCCTTTGAAGCACGAATGGTTCAAAATATATATGGTATCCAGGACAACAACGACGACTAAGGATTTCCAAATAGTGCATGTTTTCTAAGTAGAGTATATTCAACATCTCCCCTATCTTTCCTATCCTCCTTACTTTTCTTTTTGCAAACTCCCATTATTCTGCATATTACATCTACTTTACGAGGATTTTTTAGTGTCGAATAAACCGTGCACTCTTCCTTGACATTTCATTTTCTTTTTTCCGTTCTTCTCTTCTTTACTTTTTCATTTCTTTTCCTGTGGTTCACAATCTTCCCTTTACTGTAAAAGTGAGAAAAATTCTTATTTATCTTGGTTCCAGTGAGAATCTGAAAAAATGGTTTTATATTTTTACTACATTTGACAGTTACCACTCTTAATTATGTCTTAAAACTCAAAACCTTGTCGGAAAACTGCCCGAGTAACAGATTTTCAGAAAAAAATTGAATTTCTAATCTAAGAATATCTGCAGGGGAGAAGACTAAATTCTCCACGACAGACGAGTCAACGGCCTATGTAATTATTTCTTATCGGTTTGATAAGAAATCTAAGTGTATCTGCATAGGAGAAAACTAAATTCTCCACGACAGACGAGTCAACGGCCTATGTGTTTATTTCTTATCGGTTTGATAAGAAATCTAAGTGTATCTGCAGGGGAGAAGACTAAATTCTCCACGACAGACGTGTCAACGGCCTATGTGTTTATTTCTTATCGGTTTGATAAGAAATCTAAGTGTATCTGCAGGGGAGAAGACTAAATTCTCCACGACAGACGAGTCAACGGCCTATGTGTTTATTTCTTATCGGTTTGATAAGAAATCTAAGTGTATCTGCAGGGGAGAAGACTAAATTCTCCACGACAGACGAGTCAACGGCCTATGTAATTATTTCTTATCGGTTTGATAAGAAATCTAAGTGTATCTGCAGGGGAGAAGACTAAATTCTCCACGACAGACGTGTCAACGGCCTATGTGTTTATTTCTTATCGGTTTGATAAGAAATCTAAGTGTATCTGCAGGGGAGAAGACTAAATTCTCCACGACAGACGAGTCAACGGCCTATGTAATTATTTCTTATCGATTTGATAAGAAATCTAAGTGTATCTGCAGGGGAGAAGACTAAATTCTCCACGACAGACGTGTCAACGGCCTATGTGTTTATTTCTTATCGATTTGATAAGAAATCTAAGTGTATCTGCAGGGGAGAAGACTAAATTCTCCACGACAGACGTGTCAACGGCCTATGTGTTTATTTCTTATCGATTTGATAAGAAATCTAAGTGTATCTGCAGGGGAGAAGACTAAATTCTCCACGACAGACGTGTCAACGGCCTATGTGTTTATTTCTTATCGATTTGATAAGAAATCTAAGTGTATCTGCAGGGGAGAAGACTAAATTCTCCACGACAGACGAGTCAACGGCCTATGTAATTATTTCTTATCGGTTTGATAAGAAATCTAAGTGTATCTGCAGGGGAGAAGACTAAATTCTCCACGACAGACGAGTCAACGGCCTATGTGTTTATTTCTTATCGGTTTGATAAGAAATCTAAGTGTATCTGCAGGGGAGAAGACTAAATTCTCCACGACAGACGTGTCAACGGCCTATGTGTTTATTTCTTATCGGTTTGATAAGAAATCTAAGTGTATCTGCAGGGGAGAAGACTAAATTCTCCACGACAGACGTGTCAACGGCCTATGTGTTTATTTCTTATCGGTTTGATAAGAAATCTAAGTGTATCTGCAGGGGAGAAGACTAAATTCTCCACGACAGACGTGTCAACGGCCTATGTGTTTATTTCTTATCGGTTTGATAAGAAATCTAAGTGTATCTGCAGGGGAGAAGACTAAATTCTCCACGACAGACGTGTCAACGGCCTATGTATTTATTTCTTATCGGTTTGATAAGAAATCTAAGTGTATCTGCAGGGGAGAAGACTAAATTCTCCACGACAGACGTGTCAACGGCCTATGTGTTTATTTCTTATCGGTTTGATAAGAAATCTAAGTGTATCTGCAGGGGAGAAGACTAAATTCTCCACGACAGACGTGTCAACGGCCTATGTGTTTATTTCTTATCGGTTTGATAAGAAATCTAAGTGTATCTGCAGGGGAGAAGACTAAATTCTCCACGACAGACGAGTCAACGGCCTATGTAATTATTTCTTATCGGTTTGATAAGAAATCTAAGTGTATCTGCATAGGAGAAAACTAAATTCTCCACGACAGACGAGTCAACGGCCTATGTGTTTATTTCTTATCGGTTTGATAAGAAATCTAAGTGTATCTGCAGGGGAGAAGACTAAATTCTCCACGACAGACGTGTCAACGGCCTATGTGTTTATTTCTTATCGATTTGATAAGAAATCTAAGTGTATCTGCAGGGAGAAGACTAAATTCTCCACGACAGACGTGTCAACGGCCTATGTGTTTATTTCTTATCGATTTGATAAGAAATCTAAGTGTATCTGCAGGGGAGAAGACTAAATTCTCCACGACAGACGTGTCAACGGCCTATGTGTTTATTTCTTATCGATTTGATAAGAAATCTAAGTGTATCTGCAGGGGAGAAGACTAAATTCTCCACGACAGACGTGTCAACGGCCTATGTGTTTATTTCTTATCGATTTGATAAGAAATCTAAGTGTATCTGCAGGGGAGAAGACTAAATTCTCCACGACAGACGTGTCAACGGCCTATGTGTTTATTTCTTATCGATTTGATAAGAAATCTAAGTGTATCTGCAGGGGAGAAAACTAAATTCTCCACGACAGACGTGTCAACGGCCTATGTGTTTATTTCTTATCGGTTTGATAAGAAATCTAAGTGTATCTGCAGGGGAGAAGACTAAATTCTCCACGACAGACGTGTCAACGGCCTATGTGTTTATTTCTTATCGATTTGATAAGAAATCTAAGTGTATCTGCAGGGGAGAAGACTAAATTCTCCACGACAGACGTGTCAACGGCCTATGTGTTTATTTCTTATCGATTTGATAAGAAATCTAGAGATATCTGCAGGGGAGAAGACTAAATTCTCCACGACAGACGTGTCAACGGCCTATGTGTTTATTTCTTATCGATTTGATAAGAAATCTAAGTGTATCTGCATGGGAGAAGACTAAATTCTCCACGACAGACGTGTCAACGGCCTATGTGTTTATTTCTTATCGATTTGATAAGAAATCTAAGTGATATCTGCAGGGGAGAAGACTAAATTCTCCACGACAGACGTGTCAACGGCCTATGTGTTTATTTCTTATCGATTTGATAAGAAATCTAAGTGTATCTGCAGGGGAGAAGACTAAATTCTCCACGACAGACGTGTCAACGGCCTATGTGTTTATTTCTTATCGATTTGATAAGAAATCTAAGTGTATCTGCAGGGGAGAAGACTAAATTCTCCACGACAGACGTGTCAACGGCCTATGTGTTTATTTCTTATCGATTTGATAAGAAATCTAAGTGTATCTGCAGGGGAGAAGACTAAATTCTCCACGACAGACGTGTCAACGGCCTATGTGTTTATTTCTTATCGATTTGATAAGAAATCTAAGTGTATCTGCAGGGGAGAAGACTAAATTCTCCACGACAGACGTGTCAACGGCCTATGTGTTTATTTCTTATCGATTTGATAAGAAATCTAAAGTGTATCTGCAGGGGAGAAGACTAAATTCTCCACGACAGACGTGTCAACGGCCTATGTGTTTATTTCTTATCGATTTGATAAGAAATCTAAGTGTATCTGCAGGGGAGAAGACTAAATTCTCCACGACAGACGTGTCAACGGCCTATGTGTTTATTTCTTATCGATTTGATAAGAAATCTAAGTGTATCTGCAGGGGAGAAGACTAAATTCTCCACGACAGACGTGTCAACGGCCTATGTGTTTATTTCTTATCGATTTGATAAGAAATCTAAAGTGTATCTGCAGGGGAGAAGACTAAATTCTCCACGACAGACGTGTCAACGGCCTATGTGTTTATTTCTTATCGATTTGATAAGAAATCTAAGTGTATCTGCAGGGAGAAGACTAAATTCTCCACGACAGACGTGTCAACGGCCTATGTGTTTATTTCTTATCGATTTGATAAGAAATCTAAGTGTATCTGCAGGGGAGAAGACTAAATTCTCCACGACAGACGTGTCAACGGCCTATGTGTTTATTTCTTATCGATTTGATAAGAAATCTAAGTGTATCTGCAGGGGAGAAGACTAAATTCTCCACGACAGACGTGTCAACGGCCTATGTGTTTATTTCTTATCGATTTGATAAGAAATCTAAAGTGTATCTGCAGGGGAGAAGACTAAATTCTCCACGACAGACGTGTCAACGGCCTATGTGTTTATTTCTTATCGATTTGATAAGAAATCTAAGTGTATCTGCAGGGGAGAAGACTAAATTCTCCACGACAGACGTGTCAACGGCCTATGTGTTTATTTCTTATCGATTTGATAAGAAATCTAAGTGTATCTGCAGGGGAGAAGACTAAATTCTCCACGACAGACGTGTCAACGGCCTATGTGTTTATTTCTTATCGATTTGATAAGAAATCTAAAGTGTATCTGCAGGGGAGAAGACTAAATTCTCCACGACAGACGTGTCAACGGCCTATGTGTTTATTTCTTATCGATTTGATAAGAAATCTAAGTGTATCTGCAGGGGAGAAGACTAAATTCTCCACGACAGACGTGTCAACGGCCTATGTGTTTATTTCTTATCGATTTGATAAGAAATCTAAGTGTATCTGCAGGGGAGAAGACTAAATTCTCCACGACAGACGTGTCAACGGCCTATGTGTTTATTTCTTATCGATTTGATAAGAAATCTAAAGTGTATCTGCAGGGGAGAAGACTAAATTCTCCACGACAGACGTGTCAACGGCCTATGTGTTTATTTCTTATCGATTTGATAAGAAATCTAAGTGTATCTGCAGGGGAGAAGACTAAATTCTCCACGACAGACGTGTCAACGGCCTATGTGTTTATTTCTTATCGATTTGATAAGAAATCTAAGTGTATCTGCAGGGGAGAAGACTAAATTCTCCACGACAGACGTGTCAACGGCCTATGTGTTTATTTCTTATCGATTTGATAAGAAATCTAAGTGTATCTGCAGGGGAGAAGACTAAATTCTCCACGACAGACGTGTCAACGGCCTATGTGTTTATTTCTTATCGATTTGATAAGAAATCTAAGTGTATCTGCAGGGGAGAAGACTAAATTCTCCACGACAGACGTGTCAACGGCCTATGTGTTTATTTCTTATCGATTTGATAAGAAATCTAAGTGTATCTGCAGGGGAGAAGACTAAATTCTCCACGACAGACGTGTCAACGGCCTATGTGTTTATTTCTTATCGATTTGATAAGAAATCTAAGTGTATCTGCAGGGGAGAAGACTAAATTCTCCACGACAGACGTGTCAACGGCCTATGTGTTTATTTCTTATCGATTTGATAAGAAATCTAAGTGATATCTGCAGGGGAGAAGACTAAATTCTCCACGACAGACGTGTCAACGGCCTATGTGTTTATTTCTTATCGATTTGATAAGAAATCTAAGTGTATCTGCAGAGGAGAAGACTAAATTCTCCACGACAGACGTGTCAACGGCCTATGTGTTTATTTCTTATCGATTTGATAAGAAATCTAAGTGTATCTGCAGGGGAGAAGACTAAATTCTCCACGACAGACGTGTCAACGGCCTATGTGTTTATTTCTTATCGATTTGATAAGAAATCTAAGTGTATCTGCATGGGAGAAGACTAAATTCTCCACGACAGACGTGTCAACGGCCTATGTTTTTATTTCTTATCGATTTGATAAGAAATCTAAGTGTATCTGCAGGGGAGAAGACTAAATTCTCCACGACAGACGTGTCAACGGCCTATGTGTTTATTTCTTATCGATTTGATAAGAAATCTAAAGATATCTGCAGGGGAGAAGACTAAATTCTCCACGACAGACGTGTCAACGGCCTATGTGTTTATTTCTTATCGATTTGATAAGAAATCTAAGTGTATCTGCAGGGGAGAAGACTAAATTCTCCACGACAGACGTGTCAACGGCCTATGTGTTTATTTCTTATCGATTTGATAAGAAATCTAAAGTGTATCTGCAGGGAGAAGACTAAATTCTCCACGACAGACGTGTCAACGGCCTATGTGTTTATTTCTTATCGATTTGATAAGAAATCTAAGTGTATCTGCAGGGGAGAAGACTAAATTCTCCACGACAGACGTGTCAACGGCCTATGTGTTTATTTCTTATCGATTTGATAAGAAATCTAAGTGATATCTGCAGGGGAGAAGACTAAATTCTCCACGACAGACGTGTCAACGGCCTATGTGTTTATTTCTTATCGATTTGATAAGAAATCTAAGTGTATCTGCAGGGGAGAAGACTAAATTCTCCACGACAGACGTGTCAACGGCCTATGTGTTTATTTCTTATCGATTTGATAAGAAATCTAAGTGTATCTGCAGGGGAGAAGACTAAATTCTCCACGACAGACGTGTCAACGGCCTATGTGTTTATTTCTTATCGATTTGATAAGAAATCTAAAGTGTATCTGCAGGGGAGAAGACTAAATTCTCCACGACAGACGTGTCAACGGCCTATGTGTTTATTTCTTATCGATTTGATAAGAAATCTAAGTGTATCTGCAGAGGAGAAGACTAAATTCTCCACGACAGACGTGTCAACGGCCTATGTGTTTATTTCTTATCGATTTGATAAGAAATCTAAAGTGTATCTGCAGGGAGAAGACTAAATTCTCCACGACAGACGTGTCAACGGCCTATGTGTTTATTTCTTATCGATTTGATAAGAAATCTAAAGTGTATCTGCAGGGGAGAAGACTAAATTCTCCACGACAGACGTGTCAACGGCCTATGTGTTTATTTCTTATCGATTTGATAAGAAATCTAAGTGATATCTGCAGGGGAGAAGACTAAATTCTCCACGACAGACGTGTCAACGGCCTATGTGTTTATTTCTTATCGATTTGATAAGAAATCTAAAGTGTATCTGCAGGGGAGAAGACTAAATTCTCCACGACAGACGTGTCAACGGCCTATGTATTTATTTCTTATCGATTTGATAAGAAATCTAAAGTGTATCTGCAGGGGAGAAGACTAAATTCTCCACGACAGACGTGTCAACGGCCTATGTGTTTATTTCTTATCGATTTGATAAGAAATCTAAAGTGTATCTGCAGGGAGAAGACTAAATTCTCCACGACAGACGTGTCAACGGCCTATGTGTTTATTTCTTATCGATTTGATAAGAAATCTAAAGTGTATCTGCAGGGGAGAAGACTAAATTCTCCACGACAGACGTGTCAACGGCCTATGTGTTTATTTCTTATCGATTTGATAAGAAATCTAAGTGTATCTGCAGGGGAGAAGACTAAATTCTCCACGACAGACGTGTCAACGGCCTATGTGTTTATTTCTTATCGATTTGATAAGAAATCTAAAGATATCTGCAGGGGAGAAGACTAAATTCTCCACGACAGACGTGTCAACGGCCTATGTGTTTATTTCTTATCGGTTTGATAAGAAATCTAAGTGTATCTGCAGGGGAGAAAACTAAATTCTCCACGAGAGTCTGTCTCATGTTCCTCCAACTCCTAAGCCTATTAGAACTCACCTGTTTTTTCCTCTCTCGACTGTTCGTTGTACTATCTGTCCCTCTGTTTTGTTCATTGATTGTTCTGTGTCGTTGGCTGGATGTTATTGATCGTGGCTGGATGTTATTGATCGTGGCTGGATGTTATTGATCGTGGCTGGATGTTATTGATCGTGACTGAAAATTTATTAACATTGAAATTATGAATCAAAAAGATAGAAGAGAAAATCGATAGATTCAGCATGAAGAAGTACTTGAGCTAGAAATAAAAAATGGGTGTAAGCAACACAGGTTCATAGTATGCCATGAAAACCAGAGAGTAAAAAAAGAGGACTGCTCAGTGCGGCAGTGAAGGGAACAACTGACTGTGTTTCAAATGTCTAACCTCATATAGTCGGGGGGCGTGTCCTGTTTGCTGTCATCCATTTGATTTCCCATAGAGATAAGTGACAGGTGCCAGCGTTTGCGGCAGAGATCAATAGTCGCCTTCTACACATTCACACTCATTCAATTAATCTTTTGTGTGCGCACCTGTCCACATAACCGCAATCAACATATCTACCAACTAGTGTATTAACGGTTCTCTGGGAAATATATCTAACATCCTACTCGTGACCTAAGAGTTGTCGACTTGAAATTCTTCAGCAATAAACCGAAATCAATCCTCTAATAAAGATAATAATGGTGGGGAAGTCAATAACATGGATAGTTACCCAATTTTGATACCGCTTACCAATTTTCGAGTCTCCCTTCGTGCGATAGGCATATTTTCTCTTCGGTGCATTCATCGAACCGTCTTAGTCAGTGCAATCTTCCGTCTGTGAGAATTAGTTGACATGTTAACATCGGATTCCGACATGTGTTGTTTGTTCGTTTTACCGCAATGAGAAATAATAATAATACTACTATGAGTAGGGAATAAAAAGTATATGTAGAAAAAGGGAGAATGTGTTTAAAAGAGTTTCAATATTTACTTTTCATATATTTTCATTGTTAAAAAACCATTTTACGCTAAGACTCAAACAGTTTTTGCCAATTAATTCTCTACTTTTTTAGTTTTCCCATTTTTCCCCTAATACCTTCTGACATACTAGCTTCCTATCTTTTATTGCTCCTTCTTGCCAGGTCTATCGCCTCGCGAGGGTCTTGTTCCGGCATTTTGTATAATTTATGAATATCTATCTAAAGTTAATGAATAAAATTTAATCAAAACAACGGCTGACAGAAGGAGTGTAAGTGAGCTTCATGAGAATATGAATCTGTCTTCAAAGTTCGATTTGTTGAAGGTCGATTTTGATGTTGACGAATGTTTTCAAATCTTTTGTTGCCGGTATTAGTTATGGTTGTGTTTTTCCATATTTTTATTCCCTGACCCCTAGTATTGTTATTATTATTTCCCATTACGTTTGAACGAACAAACAGCACATGTCGGAATTCGATGTTAACATGTCCACTAATTCTCACATTGTCTGTCACTTGGCCTAATGTCGCGCTCATTTTTTTCCACCTACTTCCATCTGTCCCCGTATCTCCTTGTGGCATCTTCCCGGAAGCAGTAATTCAAACCCGCTCCTCTGACTAGGGAAAGGTAAATGATTGGAATACAGTCAGTTGTCCCTTTCACTCCCTCATCGAGCAGTCCTTACTTTTTGTGCTCTCTCTTGTTACCAGACACCCTTATCCCCTTTTTCAGCTTGATCAATAAATTCCTGAATTGAATTCCTAATTCATTGATTCATTTCATTCAAATATTCATTGCATGACTGTTTCCCTTAAATTCATTATATTTCTCCTTCATTAACTTTTTTATTCGAAATGATTTCTAATATCAATATTAATAATTGCACGCGCATTTTTTCAAAACTTTTTACATCCCGGTCTACTAGTATATCTTTCGAAATGCTTTCTATTTTGCACCAGACGTCCCCTTTTTTAGCTTGATCAATAAATCCCTGAATTGAACTCATTATTCATTGATTCATTTTATTCAAGTGTTCATTGCATGACCGTTTCCCTTGAATTCTTATGTTTCTTCTTTATCGACTTTTCAATTCAAAATGATTGTTGATTTCCATTTGCCGTGATCGTTATTCAAAAATGGCTGCGTAATATGGCGGCATATAGGCTCGTCGATCTGTATGACCCCAGTTACTTCTTTTCGTTTCTTTATTTTCTAGTCAATCACATCATATGGGTCAACATGTCTTTTTTATGTAGTTTTCTTCCAATTCCTCTAATTTCCTGCATTTTGTTACATCATTTATGCATAAATTAATTTTTGCTTCCAGTCCCGGGCGCCGCGATTTTCTCGAAGTTCGGTCCGCGCAACGACATATGGGAAGACGGAAGATTGCACTGACTAAGACGGTTCGATGAATGCTCCGAAGAGAAAATATGCCTATCGCACGAAGGGAGACTCGAAAATTGGTAAGCGGTATCAAAATTAAGTAACTAGCTATGTTATTGACTTCCCCACCATTATTATCTTCATT
This sequence comes from Caenorhabditis latens, assembly GCA_002259235.3. Classification (NCBI taxonomy): domain Eukaryota; kingdom Metazoa; phylum Nematoda; class Chromadorea; order Rhabditida; family Rhabditidae; genus Caenorhabditis; species Caenorhabditis latens. The sequence continues at coordinate 2,272,357 of CM056096.1, forward strand.
AGAGGATTGATTTCGGTTTATTGCTGAAGAATTTCAATTCGACAACTCTTAGGTCACGAGTAGGATGTTAGATATATTTCCCAGAGAACCGTTAATACACTAGTTGGTAGATCTGTCAATTGAGGTCATTTTTACAGGTGCGCACACAAAAGATTAATTGAATGAGTGTGAATGTGTAGAAGGCGACTATTGATCTCTGCCGCAAACGCTCGCATCTGTCACTTATCTAAATGGGAAATCAAATGGATGACAGCAAACAGGACACGCCCCCCGACTATATGAGATTAGACATATGAAATACAGTCAGTTGCTCCTTTCACTGCCGCACTGAGCAGTCCTCTTTTTTAGGCTCTCTGGTTTTCATGGCATACGATGAACCTGTGTTGCTTATACCCATTTTTTATATCTAGCTCAAGTACTTCTTCATGCTAAATCTATCGATTTTCTCCTCTATCTTTTTGATTCATGATTTCAATGTTAATAAATTTTCAGTCACAATCAATAACATCCAGCCAACGACCCAGAACAATCGATGGACGACATGGACAAAACAGAGGGATGGATAGTACAACGAACAGTCGAGAGAGGAAAAAACAGGTGAGTTCTAATAGGGTTAGGAGTTGGAGGAACATGGGACAGACTCTCGTGGAGAATTTAGTTTTCTCCCCTGCAGATACACTTAGATTTCTTATCAAACCGATAAGATATGAACACATAGGCCATTGACACGTCTGTCGTGGAGAATTTAGTCTTCTCCCCTGCAGATACACTTAGATTTCTTATCAAACCGATAAGAAATATTCACAGAGGCCATTGACTCGTCTGTCGTGGAGAATTTAGTCTTCTCCCCTGCAGATACACTTAGATTTCTTATCAAACCGATAAGATATAAACACATAGGCCATTGACACGTCTGTCGTGGAGAATTTAGTCTTCTCCCCTGCAGATACACTTAGATTTCTTATCAAACCGATAAGAAATATTCACATAGGCCATTGACTCGTCTGTCGTGGAGAATTTAGTCTTCTCCCTGCAGATACACTTAGATTTCTTATCAAACAGATAAGAAATAAACACATAGGCCATTGACACGTCTGTCGTGGAGAATTTAGTCTTCTCCCCTGCAGATACACTTAGATTTCTTATCAAACCGATAAGAAATAAACACATAGGCCATTGACACGTCTGTCGTGGAGAATTTAGTCTTCTCCCCTGCAGATACACTTAGATTTCTTATCAAACCGATAAGAAATATTCACATAGGCCATTGACACGTCTGTCGTGGAGAATTTAGTCTTCTCCCCTGCAGATACACTTAGATTTCTTATCAAACCGATAAGAAATATTCACAGAGGCCATTGACTCGTCTGTCGTGGAGAATTTAGTCTTCTCCCCTGCAGATACACTTAGATTTCTTATCAAACCGATAAGAAATAAACACATAGGCCATTGACTCGTCTGTCGTGGAGAATTTAGTCTTCTCCCCTGCAGATACACTTAGATTTCTTATCAAACAGATAAGAAATATTCACAGAGGCCATTGACACGTCTGTCGTGGAGAATTTAGTCTTCTCCCTGCAGATACACTTAGATTTCTTATCAAACCGATAAGAAATATTCACATAGGCCATTGACTCGTCTGTCGTGGAGAATTTAGTCTTCTCCCCTGCAGATACACTTAGATTTCTTATCAAACCGATAAGAAATATTCACATAGGCCATTGACACGTCTGTCGTGGAGAATTTAGTCTTCTCCCTGCAGATACACTTAGATTTCTTATCAAACCGATAAGAAATATTCACATAGGCCATTGACTCGTCTGTCGTGGAGAATTTAGTCTTCTCCCCTGCAGATACACTTAGATTTCTTATCAAACAGATAAGAAATAAACACATAGGCCATTGACACGTCTGTCGTGGAGAATTTAGTCTTCTCCCCTGCAGATACACTTAGATTTCTTATCAAACAGATAAGAAATAAACACATAGGCCATTGACACGTCTGTCGTGGAGAATTTAGTCTTCTCCCCTGCAGATACACTTAGATTTCTTATCAAACCGATAAGAAATATTCACATAGGCCATTGACACGTCTGTCGTGGAGAATTTAGTCTTCTCCCCTGCAGATACACTTAGATTTCTTATCAAACCGATAAGAAATATTCACATAGGCCATTGACACGTCTGTCGTGGAGAATTTAGTCTTCTCCCCTGCAGATACACTTAGATTTCTTATCAAACCGATAAGAAATAAACACATAGGCCATTGACACGTCTGTCGTGGAGAATTTAGTCTTCTCCCCTGCAGATACACTTAGATTTCTTATCAAACAGATAAGAAATATTCACAGAGGCCATTGACACGTCTGTCGTGGAGAATTTAGTCTTCTCCCCTGCAGATACACTTAGATTTCTTATCAAACCGATAAGAAATATTCACATAGGCCATTGACACGTCTGTCGTGGAGAATTTAGTCTTCTCCCCTGCAGATACACTTAGATTTCTTATCAAACCGATAAGAAATATTCACATAGGCCATTGACACGTCTGTCGTGGAGAATTTAGTCTTCTCCCCTGCAGATACACTTAGATTTCTTATCAAACCGATAAGAAATAAACACATAGGCCATTGACACGTCTGTCGTGGAGAATTTAGTCTTCTCCCCTGCAGATACACTTAGATTTCTTATCAAACAGATAAGAAATAAACACATAGGCCATTGACACGTCTGTCGTGGAGAATTTAGTCTTCTCCCTGCAGATACACTTAGATTTCTTATCAAATCAGATAAGAAATAAACACATAGGCCATTGACACGTCTGTCGTGGAGAATTTAGTCTTCTCCCCTGCAGATACACTTAGATTTCTTATCAAACCGATAAGAAATATTCACATAGGCCATTGACACGTCTGTCGTGGAGAATTTAGTCTTCTCCCCTGCAGATACACTTAGATTTCTTATCAAACAGATAAGAAATAAACACATAGGCCATTGACACGTCTGTCGTGGAGAATTTAGTCTTCTCCCCTGCAGATACACTTAGATTTCTTATCAAACCGATAAGAAATAAACACATAGGCCATTGACACGTCTGTCGTGGAGAATTTAGTCTTCTCCCCTGCAGATACACTTAGATTTCTTATCAAACAGATAAGAAATAAACACATAGGCCATTGACACGTCTGTCGTGGAGAATTTAGTCTTCTCCCCTGCAGATACACTTAGATTTCTTATCAAACAGATAAGAAATAAACACATAGGCCATTGACACGTCTGTCGTGGAGAATTTAGTCTTCTCCCCTGCAGATACACTTAGATTTCTTATCAAACCGATAAGAAATAAACACATAGGCCATTGACACGTCTGTCGTGGAGAATTTAGTCTTCTCCCCTGCAGATACACTTAGATTTCTTATCAAATCAGATAAGAAATAAACACATAGGCCATTGACACGTCTGTCGTGGAGAATTTAGTCTTCTCCCCTGCAGATACACTTAGATTTCTTATCAAATCAGATAAGAAATAAACACATAGGCCATTGACACGTCTGTCGTGGAGAATTTAGTCTTCTCCCCTGCAGATACACTTAGATTTCTTATCAAACCGATAAGAAATAAACACATAGGCCATTGACACGTCTGTCGTGGAGAATTTAGTCTTCTCCCTGCAGATACACTTAGATTTCTTATCAAACCGATAAGAAATAAACACATAGGCCATTGACACGTCTGTCGTGGAGAATTTAGTCTTCTCCCCTGCAGATACACTTAGATTTCTTATCAAATCAGATAAGAAATAAACACATAGGCCATTGACACGTCTGTCGTGGAGAATTTAGTCTTCTCCCCTGCAGATACACTTAGATTTCTTATCAAACCGATAAGAAATAAACACATAGGCCATTGACACGTCTGTCGTGGAGAATTTAGTCTTCTCCCCTGCAGATACACTTAGATTTCTTATCAAACCGATAAGAAATAAACACATAGGCCATTGACACGTCTGTCGTGGAGAATTTAGTCTTCTCCCTGCAGATACACTTAGATTTCTTATCAAATCAGATAAGAAATAAACACATAGGCCATTGACACGTCTGTCGTGGAGAATTTAGTCTTCTCCCCTGCAGATACACTTAGATTTCTTATCAAATCAGATAAGAAATAAACACATAGGCCGTTGACACGTCTGTCGTGGAGAATTTAGTCTTCTCCCTGCAGATACACTTAGATTTCTTATCAAACCGATAAGAAATAAACACATAGGCCGTTGACACGTCTGTCGTGGAGAATTTAGTCTTCTCCCCTGCAGATACACTTAGATTTCTTATCAAATCAATAAGAAATAAACACATAGGCCGTTGACACGTCTGTCGTGGAGAATTTAGTCTTCTCCCCTGCAGATACACTTAGATTTCTTATCAAACCGATAAGAAATAAACACATAGGCCATTGACACGTCTGTCGTGGAGAATTTAGTCTTCTCCCCTGCAGATACACTTAGATTTCTTATCAAACCGATAAGAAATAAACACATAGGCCGTTGACACGTCTGTCGTGGAGAATTTAGTCTTCTCCCCTGCAGATACACTTAGATTTCTTATCAAACCGATAAGAAATAAACACATAGGCCGTTGACACGTCTGTCGTGGAGAATTTAGTCTTCTCCCTGCAGATACACTTAGATTTCTTATCAAATCGATAAGAAATAAACACATAGGCCGTTGACACGTCTGTCGTGGAGAATTTAGTCTTCTCCCCTGCAGATACACTTAGATTTCTTATCAAATCGATAAGAAATAAACACATAGGCCGTTGACACGTCTGTCGTGGAGAATTTAGTCTTCTCCCCTGCAGATACACTTAGATTTCTTATCAAATCAGATAAGAAATAAACACATAGGCCGTTGACACGTCTGTCGTGGAGAATTTAGTCTTCTCCCCTGCAGATACACTTAGATTTCTTATCAAATCAGATAAGAAATAAACACATAGGCCGTTGACACGTCTGTCGTGGAGAATTTAGTCTTCTCCCCTGCAGATACACTTAGATTTCTTATCAAATCGATAAGAAATAAACACATAGGCCGTTGACACGTCTGTCGTGGAGAATTTAGTCTTCTCCCCTGCAGATACACTTAGATTTCTTATCAAATCAGATAAGAAATAAACACATAGGCCGTTGACACGTCTGTCGTGGAGAATTTAGTCTTCTCCCCTGCAGATACACTTAGATTTCTTATCAAATCAGATAAGAAATAAACACATAGGCCGTTGACACGTCTGTCGTGGAGAATTTAGTCTTCTCCCCTGCAGATACACTTAGATTTCTTATCAAATCGATAAGAAATAAACACATAGGCCGTTGACACGTCTGTCGTGGAGAATTTAGTCTTCTCCCCTGCAGATACACTTAGATTTCTTATCAAATCGATAAGAAATAAACACATAGGCCGTTGACACGTCTGTCGTGGAGAATTTAGTCTTCTCCCCTGCAGATACACTTAGATTTCTTATCAAATCGATAAGAAATAAACACATAGGCCGTTGACACGTCTGTCGTGGAGAATTTAGTCTTCTCCCCTGCAGATACACTTAGATTTCTTATCAAATCGATAAGAAATAAACACATAGGCCGTTGACACGTCTGTCGTGGAGAATTTAGTCTTCTCCCCTGCAGATACACTTAGATTTCTTATCAAATCGATAAGAAATAAACACATAGGCCGTTGACACGTCTGTCGTGGAGAATTTAGTCTTCTCCCCTGCAGATACACTTAGATTTCTTATCAAATCGATAAGAAATAAACACATAGGCCGTTGACACGTCTGTCGTGGAGAATTTAGTCTTCTCCCCTGCAGATACACTTAGATTTCTTATCAAATCGATAAGAAATAAACACATAGGCCGTTGACACGTCTGTCGTGGAGAATTTAGTCTTCTCCCCTGCAGATACACTTAGATTTCTTATCAAATCGATAAGAAATAAACACATAGGCCGTTGACACGTCTGTCGTGGAGAATTTAGTCTTCTCCCCTGCAGATACACTTAGATTTCTTATCAAATCGATAAGAAATAAACACATAGGCCGTTGACACGTCTGTCGTGGAGAATTTAGTCTTCTCCCCTGCAGATACACTTAGATTTCTTATCAAATCGATAAGAAATAAACACATAGGCCGTTGACACGTCTGTCGTGGAGAATTTAGTCTTCTCCCCTGCAGATACACTTAGATTTCTTATCAAATCGATAAGAAATAAACACATAGGCCGTTGACACGTCTGTCGTGGAGAATTTAGTCTTCTCCCTGCAGATACACTTAGATTTCTTATCAAATCGATAAGAAATAAACACATAGGCCGTTGACACGTCTGTCGTGGAGAATTTAGTCTTCTCCCCTGCAGATACACTTAGATTTCTTATCAAATCGATAAGAAATAAACACATAGGCCGTTGACACGTCTGTCGTGGAGAATTTAGTCTTCTCCCCTGCAGATACACTTAGATTTCTTATCAAATCGATAAGAAATAAACACATAGGCCGTTGACACGTCTGTCGTGGAGAATTTAGTCTTCTCCCCTGCAGATACACTTAGATTTCTTATCAAATCGATAAGAAATAAACACATAGGCCGTTGACACGTCTGTCGTGGAGAATTTAGTCTTCTCCCCTGCAGATACACTTAGATTTCTTATCAAATCGATAAGAAATAAACACATAGGCCGTTGACACGTCTGTCGTGGAGAATTTAGTCTTCTCCCCTGCAGATACACTTAGATTTCTTATCAAATCGATAAGAAATAAACACATAGGCCGTTGACACGTCTGTCGTGGAGAATTTAGTCTTCTCCCCTGCAGATACACTTAGATTTCTTATCAAATCGATAAGAAATAAACACATAGGCCGTTGACACGTCTGTCGTGGAGAATTTAGTCTTCTCCCCTGCAGATACACTTAGATTTCTTATCAAATCGATAAGAAATAAACACATAGGCCGTTGACACGTCTGTCGTGGAGAATTTAGTCTTCTCCCCTGCAGATACACTTAGATTTCTTATCAAATCGATAAGAAATAAACACATAGGCCGTTGACACGTCTGTCGTGGAGAATTTAGTCTTCTCCCCTGCAGATACACTTAGATTTCTTATCAAATCGATAAGAAATAAACACATAGGCCGTTGACACGTCTGTCGTGGAGAATTTAGTCTTCTCCCCTGCAGATACACTTAGATTTCTTATCAAATCGATAAGAAATAAACACATAGGCCGTTGACACGTCTGTCGTGGAGAATTTAGTCTTCTCCCCTGCAGATACACTTAGATTTCTTATCAAATCGATAAGAAATAAACACATAGGCCGTTGACACGTCTGTCGTGGAGAATTTAGTCTTCTCCCCTGCAGATACACTTAGATTTCTTATCAAATCGATAAGAAATAAACACATAGGCCGTTGACACGTCTGTCGTGGAGAATTTAGTCTTCTCCCCTGCAGATACACTTAGATTTCTTATCAAATCGATAAGAAATAAACACATAGGCCGTTGACACGTCTGTCGTGGAGAATTTAGTCTTCTCCCCTGCAGATACACTTAGATTTCTTATCAAATCGATAAGAAATAAACACATAGGCCGTTGACACGTCTGTCGTGGAGAATTTAGTCTTCTCCCCTGCAGATACACTTAGATTTCTTATCAAATCGATAAGAAATAAACACATAGGCCGTTGACACGTCTGTCGTGGAGAATTTAGTCTTCTCCCTGCAGATACACTTAGATTTCTTATCAAATCGATAAGAAATAAACACATAGGCCGTTGACACGTCTGTCGTGGAGAATTTAGTCTTCTCCCCTGCAGATACACTTAGATTTCTTATCAAATCGATAAGAAATAAACACATAGGCCGTTGACACGTCTGTCGTGGAGAATTTAGTCTTCTCCCCTGCAGATACACTTAGATTTCTTATCAAATCGATAAGAAATAAACACATAGGCCGTTGACACGTCTGTCGTGGAGAATTTAGTCTTCTCCCCTGCAGATACACTTAGATTTCTTATCAAATCGATAAGAAATAAACACATAGGCCGTTGACACGTCTGTCGTGGAGAATTTAGTCTTCTCCCTGCAGATACACTTAGATTTCTTATCAAATCGATAAGAAATAAACACATAGGCCGTTGACACGTCTGTCGTGGAGAATTTAGTCTTCTCCCCTGCAGATACACTTAGATTTCTTATCAAATCGATAAGAAATAAACACATAGGCCGTTGACACGTCTGTCGTGGAGAATTTAGTCTTCTCCCCTGCAGATACACTTTAGATTTCTTATCAAATCGATAAGAAATAAACACATAGGCCGTTGACACGTCTGTCGTGGAGAATTTAGTCTTCTCCCCTGCAGATACACTTAGATTTCTTATCAAATCGATAAGAAATAAACACATAGGCCGTTGACACGTCTGTCGTGGAGAATTTAGTCTTCTCCCCTGCAGATATCTCTAGATTTCTTATCAAATCGATAAGAAATAAAAACATAGGCCGTTGACACGTCTGTCGTGGAGAATTTAGTCTTCTCCCCTGCAGATACACTTAGATTTCTTATCAAATCGATAAGAAATAAACACATAGGCCGTTGACACGTCTGTCGTGGAGAATTTAGTCTTCTCCCTGCAGATACACTTAGATTTCTTATCAAATCGATAAGAAATAAACACATAGGCCGTTGACACGTCTGTCGTGGAGAATTTAGTCTTCTCCCTGCAGATACACTTAGATTTCTTATCAAATCGATAAGAAATAAACACATAGGCCGTTGACACGTCTGTCGTGGAGAATTTAGTCTTCTCCCTGCAGATACACTTAGATTTCTTATCAAATCGATAAGAAATAAACACATAGGCCGTTGACACGTCTGTCGTGGAGAATTTAGTCTTCTCCCCTGCAGATACACTTAGATTTCTTATCAAATCGATAAGAAATAAACACATAGGCCGTTGACACGTCTGTCGTGGAGAATTTAGTCTTCTCCCCTGCAGATACACTTAGATTTCTTATCAAATCGATAAGAAATAAACACATAGGCCGTTGACACGTCTGTCGTGGAGAATTTAGTCTTCTCCCCTGCAGATACACTTAGATTTCTTATCAAATCGATAAGAAATAAACACATAGGCCGTTGACACGTCTGTCGTGGAGAATTTAGTCTTCTCCCTGCAGATACACTTAGATTTCTTATCAAATCGATAAGAAATAAACACATAGGCCGTTGACACGTCTGTCGTGGAGAATTTAGTCTTCTCCCCTGCAGATACACTTAGATTTCTTATCAAATCGATAAGAAATAAACACATAGGCCGTTGACACGTCTGTCGTGGAGAATTTAGTCTTCTCCCCTGCAGATACACTTAGATTTCTTATCAAATCGATAAGAAATAAACACATAGGCCGTTGACACGTCTGTCGTGGAGAATTTAGTCTTCTCCCTGCAGATACACTTAGATTTCTTATCAAATCGATAAGAAATAAACACATAGGCCGTTGACACGTCTGTCGTGGAGAATTTAGTCTTCTCCCTGCAGATACACTTAGATTTCTTATCAAATCGATAAGAAATAAACACATAGGCCGTTGACACGTCTGTCGTGGAGAATTTAGTCTTCTCCCCTGCAGATACACTTTAGATTTCTTATCAAATCGATAAGAAATAAACACATAGGCCGTTGACACGTCTGTCGTGGAGAATTTAGTCTTCTCCCCTGCAGATACACTTAGATTTCTTATCAAATCGATAAGAAATAAACACATAGGCCGTTGACACGTCTGTCGTGGAGAATTTAGTCTTCTCCCCTGCAGATACACTTAGATTTCTTATCAAATCGATAAGAAATAAACACATAGGCCGTTGACACGTCTGTCGTGGAGAATTTAGTCTTCTCCCTGCAGATACACTTAGATTTCTTATCAAATCGATAAGAAATAAACACATAGGCCGTTGACACGTCTGTCGTGGAGAATTTAGTCTTCTCCCTGCAGATACACTTAGATTTCTTATCAAATCGATAAGAAATAAACACATAGGCCGTTGACACGTCTGTCGTGGAGAATTTAGTCTTCTCCCCTGCAGATACACTTAGATTTCTTATCAAATCGATAAGAAATAAACACATAGGCCGTTGACACGTCTGTCGTGGAGAATTTAGTCTTCTCCCCTGCAGATACACTTAGATTTCTTATCAAATCGATAAGAAATAAACACATAGGCCGTTGACACGTCTGTCGTGGAGAATTTAGTCTTCTCCCCTGCAGATACACTTAGATTTCTTATCAAATCGATAAGAAATAAACACATAGGCCGTTGACACGTCTGTCGTGGAGAATTTAGTCTTCTCCCCTGCAGATACACTTTAGATTTCTTATCAAATCGATAAGAAATAAACACATAGGCCGTTGACACGTCTGTCGTGGAGAATTTAGTCTTCTCCCCTGCAGATACACTTAGATTTCTTATCAAATCGATAAGAAATAAACACATAGGCCGTTGACACGTCTGTCGTGGAGAATTTAGTCTTCTCCCCTGCAGATACACTTAGATTTCTTATCAAATCGATAAGAAATAAACACATAGGCCGTTGACACGTCTGTCGTGGAGAATTTAGTCTTCTCCCTGCAGATACACTTAGATTTCTTATCAAATCGATAAGAAATAAACACATAGGCCGTTGACACGTCTGTCGTGGAGAATTTAGTCTTCTCCCCTGCAGATACACTTAGATTTCTTATCAAATCGATAAGAAATAAACACATAGGCCGTTGACACGTCTGTCGTGGAGAATTTAGTCTTCTCCCCTGCAGATACACTTAGATTTCTTATCAAATCGATAAGAAATAAACACATAGGCCGTTGACACGTCTGTCGTGGAGAATTTAGTCTTCTCCCCTGCAGATACACTTAGATTTCTTATCAAATCGATAAGAAATAAACACATAGGCCGTTGACACGTCTGTCGTGGAGAATTTAGTCTTCTCCCTGCAGATATCACTTAGATTTCTTATCAAATCGATAAGAAATAAACACATAGGCCGTTGACACGTCTGTCGTGGAGAATTTAGTCTTCTCCCCTGCAGATACACTTAGATTTCTTATCAAATCGATAAGAAATAAACACATAGGCCGTTGACACGTCTGTCGTGGAGAATTTAGTCTTCTCCCTGCAGATACACTTAGATTTCTTATCAAATCGATAAGAAATAAACACATAGGCCGTTGACACGTCTGTCGTGGAGAATTTAGTCTTCTCCCTGCAGATACACTTAGATTTCTTATCAAATCGATAAGAAATAAACACATAGGCCGTTGACACGTCTGTCGTGGAGAATTTAGTCTTCTCCCTGCAGATACACTTAGATTTCTTATCAAATCGATAAGAAATAAACACATAGGCCGTTGACACGTCTGTCGTGGAGAATTTAGTCTTCTCCCTGCAGATACACTTAGATTTCTTATCAAATCGATAAGAAATAAACACATAGGCCGTTGACACGTCTGTCGTGGAGAATTTAGTCTTCTCCCCTGCAGATATCTCTTAGATTTCTTATCAAATCGATAAGAAATAAACACATAGGCCGTTGACACGTCTGTCGTGGAGAATTTAGTCTTCTCCCCTGCAGATACACTTAGATTTCTTATCAAATCGATAAGAAATAAACACATAGGCCGTTGACACGTCTGTCGTGGAGAATTTAGTCTTCTCCCCTGCAGATACACTTAGATTTCTTATCAAATCGATAAGAAATAAACACATAGGCCGTTGACACGTCTGTCGTGGAGAATTTAGTCTTCTCCCCTGCAGATACACTTAGATTTCTTATCAAATCGATAAGAAATAAACACATAGGCCGTTGACACGTCTGTCGTGGAGAATTTAGTCTTCTCCCCTGCAGATACACTTAGATTTCTTATCAAATCGATAAGAAATAAACACATAGGCCGTTGACACGTCTGTCGTGGAGAATTTAGTCTTCTCCCCTGCAGATACACTTAGATTTCTTATCAAATCGATAAGAAATAAACACATAGGCCGTTGACACGTCTGTCGTGGAGAATTTAGTCTTCTCCCCTGCAGATACACTTAGATTTCTTATCAAATCGATAAGAAATAAACACATAGGCCGTTGACACGTCTGTCGTGGAGAATTTAGTCTTCTCCCCTGCAGATACACTTAGATTTCTTATCAAATCGATAAGAAATAAACACATAGGCCGTTGACACGTCTGTCGTGGAGAATTTAGTCTTCTCCCTGCAGATACACTTAGATTTCTTATCAAATCGATAAGAAATAAACACATAGGCCGTTGACACGTCTGTCGTGGAGAATTTAGTCTTCTCCCTGCAGATACACTTAGATTTCTTATCAAATCGATAAGAAATAAACACATAGGCCGTTGACACGTCTGTCGTGGAGAATTTAGTCTTCTCCCTGCAGATACACTTTAGATTTCTTATCAAATCGATAAGAAATAAACACATAGGCCGTTGACACGTCTGTCGTGGAGAATTTAGTCTTCTCCCCTGCAGATACACTTAGATTTCTTATCAAATCGATAAGAAATAAACACATAGGCCGTTGACACGTCTGTCGTGGAGAATTTAGTCTTCTCCCCTGCAGATACACTTAGATTTCTTATCAAATCGATAAGAAATAAACACATAGGCCGTTGACACGTCTGTCGTGGAGAATTTAGTCTTCTCCCCTGCAGATACACTTAGATTTCTTATCAAATCGATAAGAAATAAACACATAGGCCGTTGACACGTCTGTCGTGGAGAATTTAGTCTTCTCCCCTGCAGATACACTTAGATTTCTTATCAAATCGATAAGAAATAAACACATAGGCCGTTGACACGTCTGTCGTGGAGAATTTAGTCTTCTCCCCTGCAGATACACTTAGATTTCTTATCAAATCGATAAGAAATAAACACATAGGCCGTTGACACGTCTGTCGTGGAGAATTTAGTCTTCTCCCCTGCAGATACACTTAGATTTCTTATCAAATCGATAAGAAATAAACACATAGGCCGTTGACACGTCTGTCGTGGAGAATTTAGTCTTCTCCCCTGCAGATACACTTAGATTTCTTATCAAATCGATAAGAAATAAACACATAGGCCGTTGACACGTCTGTCGTGGAGAATTTAGTCTTCTCCCCTGCAGATACACTTAGATTTCTTATCAAATCGATAAGAAATAAACACATAGGCCGTTGACACGTCTGTCGTGGAGAATTTAGTCTTCTCCCTGCAGATACACTTAGATTTCTTATCAAATCGATAAGAAATAAACACATAGGCCGTTGACACGTCTGTCGTGGAGAATTTAGTCTTCTCCCCTGCAGATACACTTAGATTTCTTATCAAATCGATAAGAAATAAACACATAGGCCGTTGACACGTCTGTCGTGGAGAATTTAGTCTTCTCCCTGCAGATACACTTAGATTTCTTATCAAATCGATAAGAAATAAACACATAGGCCGTTGACACGTCTGTCGTGGAGAATTTAGTCTTCTCCCCTGCAGATACACTTAGATTTCTTATCAAATCGATAAGAAATAAACACATAGGCCGTTGACACGTCTGTCGTGGAGAATTTAGTCTTCTCCCCTGCAGATACACTTAGATTTCTTATCAAATCGATAAGAAATAAACACATAGGCCGTTGACACGTCTGTCGTGGAGAATTTAGTCTTCTCCCCTGCAGATACACTTAGATTTCTTATCAAATCGATAAGAAATAAACACATAGGCCGTTGACACGTCTGTCGTGGAGAATTTAGTCTTCTCCCCTGCAGATACACTTAGATTTCTTATCAAATCGATAAGAAATAAACACATAGGCCGTTGACACGTCTGTCGTGGAGAATTTAGTCTTCTCCCCTGCAGATACACTTAGATTTCTTATCAAATCGATAAGAAATAAACACATAGGCCGTTGACACGTCTGTCGTGGAGAATTTAGTCTTCTCCCCTGCAGATACACTTAGATTTCTTATCAAATCGATAAGAAATAAACACATAGGCCGTTGACACGTCTGTCGTGGAGAATTTAGTCTTCTCCCCTGCAGATACACTTAGATTTCTTATCAAATCGATAAGAAATAAACACATAGGCCGTTGACACGTCTGTCGTGGAGAATTTAGTCTTCTCCCCTGCAGATACACTTAGATTTCTTATCAAACAGATAAGAAATAAACACATAGGCCGTTGACACGTCTGTCGTGGAGAATTTAGTCTTCTCCCTGCAGATACACTTAGATTTCTTATCAAATCGATAAGAAATAAACACATAGGCCGTTGACACGTCTGTCGTGGAGAATTTAGTCTTCTCCCCTGCAGATACACTTAGATTTCTTATCAAATCGATAAGAAATAAACACATAGGCCGTTGACACGTCTGTCGTGGAGAATTTAGTCTTCTCCCCTGCAGATACACTTAGATTTCTTATCAAATCAGATAAGAAATAAACACATAGGCCGTTGACACGTCTGTCGTGGAGAATTTAGTCTTCTCCCCTGCAGATACACTTAGATTTCTTATCAAATCAGATAAGAAATAAACACATAGGCCGTTGACACGTCTGTCGTGGAGAATTTAGTCTTCTCCCCTGCAGATACACTTAGATTTCTTATCAAACAGATAAGAAATAAACACATAGGCCGTTGACACGTCTGTCGTGGAGAATTTAGTCTTCTCCCTGCAGATACACTTAGATTTCTTATCAAACAGATAAGAAATAAACACATAGGCCGTTGACACGTCTGTCGTGGAGAATTTAGTCTTCTCCCCTGCAGATACACTTAGATTTCTTATCAAATCGATAAGAAATAAACACATAGGCCGTTGACACGTCTGTCGTGGAGAATTTAGTCTTCTCCCCTGCAGATACACTTAGATTTCTTATCAAATCGATAAGAAATAAACACATAGGCCGTTGACACGTCTGTCGTGGAGAATTTAGTCTTCTCCCCTGCAGATACACTTAGATTTCTTATCAAATCGATAAGAAATAAACACATAGGCCGTTGACACGTCTGTCGTGGAGAATTTAGTCTTCTCCCCTGCAGATACACTTAGATTTCTTATCAAATCGATAAGAAATAAACACATAGGCCGTTGACACGTCTGTCGTGGAGAATTTAGTCTTCTCCCCTGCAGATACACTTAGATTTCTTATCAAATCGATAAGAAATAAACACATAGGCCGTTGACACGTCTGTCGTGGAGAATTTAGTCTTCTCCCTGCAGATACACTTAGATTTCTTATCAAATCAGATAAGAAATAAACACATAGGCCGTTGACACGTCTGTCGTGGAGAATTTAGTCTTCTCCCCTGCAGATACACTTAGATTTCTTATCAAATCGATAAGAAATAAACACATAGGCCATTGACACGTCTGTCGTGGAGAATTTAGTCTTCTCCCTGCAGATACACTTAGATTTCTTATCAAATCAGATAAGAAATAAACACATAGGCCGTTGACACGTCTGTCGTGGAGAATTTAGTCTTCTCCCCTGCAGATACACTTAGATTTCTTATCAAATCAGATAAGAAATAAACACATAGGCCGTTGACACGTCTGTCGTGGAGAATTTAGTCTTCTCCCCTGCAGATACACTTAGATTTCTTATCAAATCAGATAAGAAATAAACACATAGGCCGTTGACACGTCTGTCGTGGAGAATTTAGTCTTCTCCCCTGCAGATACACTTAGATTTCTTATCAAATCAGATAAGAAATAAACACATAGGCCGTTGACACGTCTGTCGTGGAGAATTTAGTCTTCTCCCCTGCAGATACACTTAGATTTCTTATCAAATCAATAAGAAATAAACACATAGGCCGTTGACACGTCTGTCGTGGAGAATTTAGTCTTCTCCCCTGCAGATACACTTAGATTTCTTATCAAATCAGATAAGAAATAAACACATAGGCCGTTGACACGTCTGTCGTGGAGAATTTAGTCTTCTCCCCTGCAGATACACTTAGATTTCTTATCAAATCAGATAAGAATTAAACACATAGGCCATTGACACGTCTGTCGTGGAGAATTTAGTCTTCTCCCCTGCAGATACACTTAGATTTCTTATCAAACCGATAAGAAATAAACACATAGGCCATTGACACGTCTGTCGTGGAGAATTTAGTCTTCTCCCCTGCAGATACACTTAGATTTCTTATCAAATCAGATAAGAAATAAACACATAGGCCATTGACACGTCTGTCGTGGAGAATTTAGTCTTCTCCCTGCAGATACACTTAGATTTCTTATCAAATCAGATAAGAAATAAACACATAGGCCGTTGACACGTCTGTCGTGGAGAATTTAGTCTTCTCCCCTGCAGATACACTTAGATTTCTTATCAAATCGATAAGAAATAAACACATAGGCCGTTGACACGTCTGTCGTGGAGAATTTAGTCTTCTCCCCTGCAGATACACTTAGATTTCTTATCAAATCGATAAGAAATGAACACATAGGCCATTGACACGTCTGTCGTGGAGAATTTAGTCTTCTCCCCTGCAGATACACTTAGATTTCTTATCAAACAGATAAGAAATAAACACATAGGCCATTGACACGTCTGTCGTGGAGAATTTAGTCTTCTCCCCTGCAGATACACTTAGATTTCTTATCAAATCGATAAGAAATAAACACATAGGCCATTGACACGTCTGTCGTGGAGAATTTAGTCTTCTCCCTGCAGATACACTTAGATTTCTTATCAAACAGATAAGAAATGAACACATAGGCCATTGACACGTCTGTCGTGGAGAATTTAGTCTTCTCCCCTGCAGATACACTTAGATTTCTTATCAAATCGATAAGAAATAAACACATAGGCCATTGACACGTCTGTCGTGGAGAATTTAGTCTTCTCCCCTGCAGATACACTTAGATTTCTTATCAAACAGATAAGAAATATTCACAGAGGCCATTGACTCGTCTGTCGTGGAGAATTTAGTCTTCTCCCCTGCAGATACACTTAGATTTCTTATCAAACAGATAAGAAATAAACACATAGGCCATTGACACGTCTGTCGTGGAGAATTTAGTCTTCTCCCCTGCAGATACACTTAGATTTCTTATCAAACAGATAAGAAATAAACACATAGGCCATTGACACGTCTGTCGTGGAGAATTTAGTCTTCTCCCTGCAGATACACTTAGATTTCTTATCAAACAGATAAGAAATAAACACATAGGCCATTGACACGTCTGTCGTGGAGAATTTAGTCTTCTCCCCTGCAGATACACTTAGATTTCTTATCAAACAGATAAGAAATGAACACATAGGCCATTGACACGTCTGTCGTGGAGAATTTAGTCTTCTCCCCTGCAGATACACTTAGATTTCTTATCAAACAGATAAGAAATAAACACATAGGCCATTGACACGTCTGTCGTGGAGAATTTAGTCTTCTCCCTGCAGATACACTTAGATTTCTTATCAAACAGATAAGAAATAAACACATAGGCCATTGACACGTCTGTCGTGGAGAATTTAGTCTTCTCCCCTGCAGATACACTTAGATTTCTTATCAAACAGATAAGAAATAAACACATAGGCCATTGACACGTCTGTCGTGGAGAATTTAGTCTTCTCCCCTGCAGATACACTTAGATTTCTTATCAAACAGATAAGAAATAAACACATAGGCCATTGACACGTCTGTCGTGGAGAATTTAGTCTTCTCCCCTGCAGATACACTTAGATTTCTTATCAAACAGATAAGAAATAAACACATAGGCCATTGACACGTCTGTCGTGGAGAATTTAGTCTTCTCCCCTGCAGATACACTTAGATTTCTTATCAAACAGATAAGAAATAAACACATAGGCCATTGACACGTCTGTCGTGGAGAATTTAGTCTTCTCCCCTGCAGATACACTTAGATTTCTTATCAAACAGATAAGAAATAAACACATAGGCCATTGACACGTCTGTCGTGGAGAATTTAGTCTTCTCCCCTGCAGATACACTTAGATTTCTTATCAAACAGATAAGAAATAAACACATAGGCCATTGACACGTCTGTCGTGGAGAATTTAGTCTTCTCCCCTGCAGATACACTTAGATTTCTTATCAAACAGATAAGAAATGAACACATAGGCCATTGACACGTCTGTCGTGGAGAATTTAGTCTTCTCCCCTGCAGATACACTTAGATTTCTTATCAAACAGATAAGAAATAAACACATAGGCCATTGACACGTCTGTCGTGGAGAATTTAGTCTTCTCCCCTGCAGATACACTTAGATTTCTTATCAAACAGATAAGAAATAAACACATAGGCCATTGACACGTCTGTCGTGGAGAATTTAGTCTTCTCCCCTGCAGATACACTTAGATTTCTTATCAAACAGATAAGAAATAAACACATAGGCCATTGACACGTCTGTCGTGGAGAATTTAGTCTTCTCCCCTGCAGATACACTTAGATTTCTTATCAAACAGATAAGAAATAAACACATAGGCCATTGACACGTCTGTCGTGGAGAATTTAGTCTTCTCCCCTGCAGATACACTTAGATTTCTTATCAAACAGATAAGAAATAAACACATAGGCCATTGACACGTCTGTCGTGGAGAATTTAGTCTTCTCCCCTGCAGATACACTTAGATTTCTTATCAAACAGATAAGAAATAAACACATAGGCCATTGACACGTCTGTCGTGGAGAATTTAGTCTTCTCCCCTGCAGATACACTTAGATTTCTTATCAAACCGATAAGAAATATTCACAGAGGCCATTGACTCGTCTGTCGTGGAGAATTTAGTCTTCTCCCCTGCAGATACACTTAGATTTCTTATCAAACAGATAAGAAATAAACACATAGGCCATTGACACGTCTGTCGTGGAGAATTTAGTCTTCTCCCCTGCAGATACACTTAGATTTCTTATCAAACCGATAAGAAATATTCACAGAGGCCATTGACTTGTCTGTCGTGGAGAATTTAGTCTTCTCCCCTGCAGATACACTTAGATTTCTTATCAAACAGATAAGAAATAAACACATAGGCCATTGACTCGTCTGTCGTGAAGAATTTAGTCTTCTCCCCTGCAGATACACTTAGATTTCTTATCAAACCGATAAGATATAAACACATAGGCCATTGACACGTCTGTCGTGGAGAATTTAGTCTTCTCCCCTGCAGATACACTTAGATTTCTTATCAAACAGATAAGAAATAAACACATAGGCCATTGACACGTCTGTCGTAGAGAATTTAGTCTTCTCCCCTGCAGATACACTTAGATTTCTTATCAAACAGATAAGAAATAAACACATAGGCCATTGACACGTCTGTCGTAGAGAATTTAGTCTTCTCCCCTGCAGATACACTTAGATTTCTTATCAAACAGATAAGAAATAAACACATAGGCCATTGACACGTCTGTCGTGAAGAATTTAGTCTTCTCCCCTGCAGATACACTTAGATTTCTTATCAAACCGATAAGAAATATTCACAGAGGCCATTGACTCGTCTGTCGTGAAGAATTTAGTCTTCTCCCCTGCAGATACACTTAGATTTCTTATCAAACCGATAAGAAATGAACACATAGGCCATTGACTCGTCTGTCGTGAAGAATTTAGTCTTCTCCCCTGCAGATACACTTAGATTTCTTATCAAACCGATAAGAAATGAACACATAGGCCATTGACACGTCTGTCGTGAAGAATTTAGTCTTCTCCCTGCAGATACACTTAGATTTCTTATCAAACAGATAAGAAATAAACACATAGGCCATTGACTCGTCTGTCGTGGAGAATTTAGTCTTCTCCCCTGCAGATACACTTAGATTTCTTATCAAACAGATAAGAAATAAACACATAGGCCATTGACTCGTCTGTCGTGAAGAATTTAGTCTTCTCCCCTGCAGATACACTTAGATTTCTTATCAAACCGATAAGAAATATTCACAGAGGCCATTGACTCGTCTGTCGTGAAGAATTTAGTCTTCTCCCCTGCAGATACACTTAGATTTCTTATCAAACCGATAAGAAATGAACACATAGGCCATTGACACGTCTGTCGTGAAGAATTTAGTCTTCTCCCCTGCAGATACACTTAGATTTCTTATCAAACAGATAAGAAATAAACACATAGGCCATTGACTCGTCTGTCGTGGAGAATTTAGTCTTCTCCCCTGCAGATACACTTAGATTTCTTATCAAACAGATAAGAAATAAACACATAGGCCATTGACTCGTCTGTCGTGGAGAATTTAGTCTTCTCCCCTGCAGATACACTTAGATTTCTTATCAAACAGATAAGAAATAAACACATAGGCCATTGACTCGTCTGTCGTGGAGAATTTAGTCTTCTCCCCTGCAGATACACTTAGATTTCTTATCAAACCGATAAGATATAAACACATAGGCCATTGACACGTCTGTCGTGGAGAATTTAGTCTTCTCCCCTGCAGATACACTTAGATTTCTTATCAAACAGATAAGAAATAAACACATAGGCCATTGACTCGTCTGTCGTGGAGAATTTAGTCTTCTCCCCTGCAGATACACTTAGATTTCTTATCAAACAGATAAGAAATAAACACATAGGCCATTGACTCGTCTGTCGTGGAGAATTTAGTCTTCTCCCCTGCAGATACACTTAGATTTCTTATCAAACCGATAAGATATAAACACATAGGCCATTGACACGTCTGTCGTGGAGAATTTAGTCTTCTCCCTGCAGATACACTTAGATTTCTTATCAAACCGATAAGATATAAACACATAGGCCATTGACACGTCTGTCGTGGAGAATTTAGTCTTCTCCCCTGCAGATACACTTAGATTTCTTATCAAACCGATAAGAAATATTCACATAGGCCATTGACTCGTCTGTCGTGGAGAATTTAGTCTTCTCCCCTGCAGATACACTTAGATTTCTTATCAAACCGATAAGAAATATTCACATAGGCCATTGACTCGTCTGTCGTGGAGAATTTAGTCTTCTCCCCTGCAGATATTCTTAGATTAGAAATTCAAATTTTTTCGAAAATCTGTCACTCGGGCAGTTTTCCGACAAGGTTTTGAGTTTTAAGACATAATTAAGGGTGGTAACTGTCAAATGTAGTAAAAATATAAAACCATTTTTTTAGATTCTCACTGGAACCAAGATAAATGAGTATTTATTTCATTTTTTCAGTAAAGGGAAGATTGTGAACCACAGGAAAAGAAATGAAAAAAATAGAGACAAGGGAAGGAAAGTTTGAGCGAATTGACTAAGGAAGGGGGGTACTGTCCTTGACGATTCCCAGGCGTTATTTCGATGAAAATTTTTTTCGTATAAATTTGGCACCCAGGTGGTAAGGAACTTTGAAAATTTCGGCCAAAAAATGTTTTTTCCAAAACTTCAAATAATGAAATTTCTTGTTAAAATAAGTACAGGAAAATATTACAATTCCCCAAAAAGCGTCAAAATAATGATGAAACTGTACACCCAGAAAAACCAAAAAATAAAAAAACGGAAATGCCCTGCATGGGGTCGATCCCTACCCCCTTCCAACACCAACTCATCGCACATCCCCTCGGCCACTCGGCCAGTCGAAAACGTGGCAACGGGAGGGAAGTGACAATTTGGGAACTCTTGAGAAGTGAGGAAATGAGGTTTACTGTGTTGAATCTGAGCCAAACTTTGAGAGCCCATAACTCGGAGCGGAGTGTCGGGCGGATTCCAATATTTTGTGGGAGCTCTATTGGAGTGGTCCTTGACCTCCCACCAAAGTCTCATCAAATTCCAAACTTGCAAGGGCTTGGGGTTCCCTTGTCAGGAAAAAGTCATCTCCCAAATAGTGTCAAAAATGTTCCGATTGACTTGTCACTTTCTGCGCGACATCTATCTTCCTGATCATCCCTTGCTTCTTAAAACCGGATGTGTGAAATAAAAATAGGAGGTGACGACGTGAACACGAATGTCGTTAGCGATAGCACCACAGTACAAAAAATAAGATAAATAATTGTTAGGTATGATTTCACCAGTCTAAACGTTTTATGATTTCTTTGAAGTTTTTTAGAATTTCTAACCGCCACGACTAGATAAACAATTAACGGAAATAACATAATTATCATAGTTCCAGTCAGTGTTCTTGACACTTTTTGATTCTGAGCGGATTGGGATTGACCAACAGATCTTAAAATATATTCAAGTCTCACTATGTATTATAAAATTGATAACTCACGACAACATCTTTCGTTCCCTTATTTTAAAAATCAATGCAATATTTAACCCAATTATAATGAAAGTCACAATTGCGGTTAATAGAAAATTACCAAATGCATACAGTGCCTGTAACATAATATTCTGCATCTTAGAAAATAAACATCTTTCAAATCTAACGTTGTTTTCATCAAAAGTTTTCGAAATTATTATAAGTGCACCAAACATATACGGCTGGTCCATTTGTAGGCAGAGTCCTTCGGATAACAAATGAGGTATACTGGCCAGAAAAGGAAAAGTGATGAACGGTGGTATGAGGTAGTAGAATAACTGAATTTTGAGAAGTTATTCAAATTTATATAGGTACTACTTGATGTCTTGTTACTCACTTTCTCCTTTTCTTTGTTAGAACTGGAATACAAAATAGCAACTCTTAGTACACAAAACAATAATGTAAACAATAAAGAGGAATAATGTGCCCAATGTAAGAAAAATACTGTCAACCTCAGCAGAACTTGCGGATCATTATTGGCACAATAGTTTGTGAAAATTCCAGTGATTGGAATTTTGAACATCAAAAATTCTCCGATTGTCATACAAATACTCCAGATCTGCATCAACAAAAATGACTGAAAAACGTCGAGTCGCAATCCGATTTTTTTGATTTTCCGTTTGTTTTTGAAATAGAATATCGGGATTCGAATGAATATCAAAATGCCGATAATATTCAATAATAAATCAATAATAGTCACAGGTGTGACCCAATTTAATTTGTATTCGAAATTCATATAAAATGGGACACCTCGAATATTTTGGTAGGCTAATGGAATCGGGTCAAATGTGTCGGGTGGCATTGTTCTCTGAAACTAAATTTTCAATAAAAAAGTTGGGTTTTTTTGTAAAATGACCGTTAGAAACTTACCTTATCATATATGTTATTCAGCTTTCTAAGAACACAGAAAACACGTGTCGGGTGGAATTGCTCGCTGAAACTGAAAATTCAACAAAAGTCAGGTCTAGAAAAACAAAAGTATCTAGTTCCTTGTCATAGAAAGCAAGAGGAACGCAATTTCAGAACACAGAAAAACACCATTAACAGGGAAAGGTGATTAAACTTTTTCATATTTTTCTCTTGTCTACTTATTGAAAAAGTGGATTTTAATAAATCAACTTTAGCCGTTGGTGAAAACACTGTCACTAGAAGTACTATAGGGACAGCAACAAAATAGTCTTTGTGAACTTTTCAGCAGTGCTCATAACTCCGAGAGCAAAACGAACCACTGTTCCGCGTACCATTAAGGTCCAATCCGGGCTGTTTTTCACTTCCGACTCCCGGCTACCGACTTCCGTTTTCAAAATTTTTCTTCTGACTTCCGTCATTCCATAATTGTGGGATTTCGGAAAAGTACATCTTGCAGAACTAGAAAGAAAAATGACAGAGTTGCGCGGAAGTGATTTTTTCTAAAACGGAAGTCGTAAGTCGGAAGCCGGAAGCAAAATTTTGAAAACGGAAGTCGGAAGCCGGAAGTAGATTTTTTCGCAAAGATTCAAAAACTCCTAGAAAAAGTTCATAAAATTCGCGAAAATCAGTGAAAAATTAGTTTTTGGCTGAAGAAAAGCTCATTTTCTGTTTTTTTAGATCATTTTTCCTTCTTATATCTGTTATCGCAATTTTGGAAGAAATTCATGTTGTAATAGTCAATTTCTTTACTTTAATTAATTGTCCGTAAAATTTCCCAATTAATTTGATACGAGGTAAACGATAATATTCATTTGAAAAGTAATTTTTCCTTTGAATTTTTTGTTGCTGTCCCTAAACTAGTATGCTTCTGGTGGGGTTGTTTTCACCAAAGTTATTATCAAATTCGTTTTATTTCTCAATCTTGATTTATAAAAATTCAATTTTCCAATAAGCAGATAGAAGAAAAATGAAAGAATTTAATCACCTTGCCTGTTAATGGTGTTTTTCAGTGGTCTTGGAAAACTGAGTAATATATTTTTTCAACCGTTAGTTCCTTGTTTTTCGAGACCTGATTTTTTTTCTGAAAATTTAGTTTCAGAGTGCAATGCCACCCGAGACATTTGACCCGATTCCAGTTCCCTACCAAAATATTCGAGGTGTCCCATTTTATATGAATTTCGAATACACATTCAATTGGGTCACACCCATGACTATTATTGATCTAGTTTTGAATATTATTGGCATTTTGATATTCATTCGAATCCCAATATTTTATTTCAAAAACAAACAGAAAATCAAGAAAATCGGATTGCGACTCGACGTATTCCAATCATTTTTGTTAATGCAGATCTTCAGTATTTGGATGCTAATCGGAGAACTTTTAATGTTCAAAATACCATTCACTGGAGTTTTTACAAATTATTGTGCTAATAATAATCCGCAAGTTTCACTAAGATTCGTAATATTTTTCTTTTATTGGGCACACTATTCCGCTCAATTGTTTACATTATTGTTTTGTGTACTAAGAGTTGCTATTTTGTATTCCAATTCTGATAAAGAAAAAGAGAAAGTGAGTTTTCTAATACACCGCTTCAAATTTTCAAAATAAATTCAAATAACTTCTTAAATTTCAGTTATTCTACTATCTCATACCACCTTTCATCATTTTCCCTATTCTAGCTAGTGTACCTCATTTATTAACCGAAGGACGCTGCCTACAAATGGAACAACCGTTTTCATTCGGTGCAATTCTAATAATTTCGAAATTTTTTGATGATAACTTAGTAAGATCATTTTAAAACATTCTCTATTTCAAAATGCATAGTTTTATGTTACAGGTACTGTGTGCAGTTGGTAATTTTGTATTAACCGCGATTGTGACTTTCACTATAATTGGGTTGAATATTGCAATGTTTTTTAAAATAAGGAAACGAAAAAAATTGTCGTGAGTTATCAATTTTAGCAGACTTGCAAATTGGGAACTTCAAGCCGATAGCCCGTTTTTACATGTCTGAGTTTTACACCATTATTTCACTGAATGTATTTTCAGAGTTGCTGCCCAATCCCAATCTACTCAGAATCAAAAAGTATCAAGAACTCTGACCGGAACAATGATAGTTATGTTGACTCCCTTAATCGTTTATCTATTTGTAACGGTTAGTTATTTTAAAAAAATCATAATTTAAGCATAACGTTTAGGCTTTAGAAATCATACAAACCGACTATTTCGTCTATGTTTTGTACTGCGGTGATATTGCTGGCGACGTTCGTGTTCACATCGTCACCTGCTATTTTTATTTCACACATCCGGTTTTCAAGAAGCACGGAATGATTAGGAAGATAGATGTCGCGCAGAAAGTGACAAGTCAATCAGGACATTTTTGACGCGCTTTGTTAATAAATGAACGTTTTAATAGTAGGACAAGTTGTGCAAGGCAAGTCAGACTTTGGATAGTTGGACAAGCTCAATAATATTCTACATCGGACCCGTGTCTCATAGAAACTGATTATGAAACGTTATGCGGTAAAGTTATCACAAACACCGCGATTGGACCTTAATGGTACGCGGAACAGTGGTTCGTTTTGCTCTCGGAGTTGCGAGCACTGCTGGAAAGTTCACAAAGACTATTTTGTTGCTCTCCCTATAGTACTTCTAGTGACAGTGTTTTCACCCACGGCTAAAGTTGATTGATTAAAATCCACTTTTCAATAAGTAGACAAGAGAAAAATATGAAAGAATTTAATCTCCATGTCCGTTAATCGTGTTTTTCTGTGTTCCAAAATTGTGTTCCTCTTGCTCACCATGACAAGGAATTAGATACTTTTGTTTTTCTAGACCTCTGATTATTTTGAAATGTTTTTCAGTGTTTTGAAAACGCTGAATGATATACGTGTTCAACCAAAACTTAGTTCCTTTTGCTTGCCGTATAACAGTCAAGCAAGATGTCTAATATATCTAATAAGGTGAGTTTCTAACAGTCAGTAGACAAAGAAACTCAATTTTTTTGTTGAAACCTTAGTTTCAGAGAGAAATGCCGCCCGACACACTTGACCCAATTCTAGTTCCCTACCAAAATATCAGAAGTGTTCTATTTTATAAGGATTTCGAATATAAATTAAATTGGGTCACACTCATGACTATTCCTGATCTACTATTAAATATTATCGGCACTTTGATATTCATTCAAATCCCGATATTCTATTTCAAAAACAAACGGAAAATCAAGAAAAACGGATTGCGACTCGATGTTTTTCAGTCATTTTTGCTGATGCAGATCTGTAGTATTTGTATGACAATCGGAGAATTTTTAATGTACAAGATTCCAGTCACTGGAATTTTCACAAACTATTGTGCCAATAATAATCCGCAAGTTCTTCTGAGATTAACAGTATTTTTTACGCATTGGGCACACTATTCCTCTCTTTTGTTCACATTATTGTTTTGTGTACTAAGAGTTGCTATTTTGTATTCAAATTCTAGCAAAGAAAAGGAGAAAGTGAGTATGCATCCTAAATTATTCAAATAACTTCTTAAAATTCAGTTATACTACAACCTCATACCACCATTCATCCTTTTTCCAATTCTGGCTAGTATACCTCATTTGTTATCCGAAGGAATCTGCCAACAACTGGATCAACCGTATCCGTTTGGTGCAATTGTAATGATTTCGAAAATTTTTGATGAAAACACAGTGAGATTTGAAAATTTTATTTTCTTTTAACTTGCTGAATGATATGTTACAGCCACTGTTCGCTCTTGGGAATTTTTTATTAACTGTGATTGTGACGTTCATTATAATTGGGTTGAATATTTCAATGTTTCGGAAAATATGGAAACGGAAGAAAGTGTCGTGAGCTATCAATTTCAACAGACTTTTTACTGAATATATTTTCAGAGCTGCTGGCCAATCCCAATCCATTCAGAATCAAAAAGTGGCAAGAACACTGACCGGAACTATGATAATTATGTTAATCCCCTTAATTGCTTATCTAATCGTGGCGGTTAGTTATTCAAAAAATTCATAATTTAAATATAACGTTCAGACTGGAGAAATCATACCTAACAACTATTTATCTTATTTTTTGTACTGCGGTGCTATCGTTGGCGACATTCGTGTTCACATCGTCACCTGCTATTTTTATTTCACACATCCGGTTTTTAAAAAACGCGGGATGATCAGGAAGATAGATATCGCACAGAAAGTAACGAGTCAATCAGAACATTTTTGATACGCTTTGTGAATAAATGAGTGTTTCAATAGTAATTATGTTTCACATCGGACACCTGTCTCATGAAAACTGATAATGAAAAGCTATGCGGTAACGTTGTCACATACAATACCGCGATTGGACCGGTACGCGGAACAGTGGTTCGTTTTGCTCTCGGAGTTATGAGCACTGCTGAAAAGTTCACAAAGACTATTTTGTTGCTGTCCCTATAGTACTTCTAGTGACAGTGTTTTCACCAACGGCTAAAGTTGATTTGTTAAAATCCACTTTTTCAATAAGAAAACAAGAGAAAAATATGAATGAATTTAATCTCCATGTCCGTTAATCGTGTTTTTCTGTGTTGTGTTCCTCTTGCTCACCATGACAAGGAACTAGATGCTTTTGTTTTTCTAGACCTCTGATTATTTTGAAATGTTCTTCAGTGTTTTGAAAACGCTGAATGATATACGTGTTCAACCAAAATTTAGTTCCTCTTACTTGCCGTATAACAGTCAGGCAAGATGTCTAATATATCTAATAAGGTGAGTTTCTAACAGTCAGTAGACAAAAAAACCTAATTTTTTTGTTGAATAATTAGTTTCAGAAAGCAATGCCACCTGACACAGTTGACCCGATTCCAGTTCCCTACCAAAATATCCTAAGTGTTCCATTTTATAAGAATTTCGAATATAAATTAAATTGGGTCACACTCATGACTATTATTGATCTACTATTGGATACAATTCTCACTTTGATTTTCATTCAAATTCCAATTTTTTATTTCAAAAACAAACAGAAAATCAAGAAAATCGGATTGCGACTCGACGTTTTTTAGTCATTTTTGCTTATGAAGATCTGTAGTATTTGTATGACAATCGGAGAATTTTTAATGTTCAGACTTCCATTCACGGGAGTTTTTAAAACTATTGTGATAGATCTGGAGTATTTCTATGACAATTGGAGAGTTTTTAATGTACAAGATTCCAATCACTGGAATTTTAACAAACTATTCGTACTATGAAGATTTAACAGCTCATTTTCTGTATACAGTCATTTCTGAGATTTTAAAGATGTTTGAGAAATGTGAATAAATGATTTCGGCTCTATTACAGTTTAGATGTCCTTTGAAAACTTGAACGTCCCAAAAAACACTTAGACGTCCCTTAAAACACTTAGACGTCCCTTGAAACACTTAGACGTCCCTTGAAACATTTAAACGTCCTTTCGGATCCCAAATATGTTCAAAAATGTTTAAACGTCCCAAAAAACATTTAGACGTCCCAAAAAACGTTTAGACGTCCCATTAAATATTGAGACGTCCCTAGAAGTCCGAAAATTTGGTTTTAAATACTTAGACGTCCCAAAAAACATTTAGACGTCCCAAAAAACATTTAAACGTCCCAAAAAATGTTTAAACGTTCTTTCAACACTAAAAGTCACTGAAAGTGTTCAAGAGACGTCTAAATATTTTTTGGGACGTTTAAATGTTTTTTCGGACGTTTAAATGTTTTGTGGGACGTTTAAATGTTTTTTGGGACGTTTAAATCTTCAGAACTATATTTTGGGATTACAAGGGACGTCGAAACATTTTATGGGACGTTTAAACGTTTTTTGGGACGTCTAAACTTTTCAAAGGACGTTTAAAAAAAATTAGAGTTTGAAAGGACGTTTAAGTGTTTCAAGGGACGTCTAAGTGTTTTAAGGGACGTTTAAGTGTTTTAAGGGACGTTTTAGTTTTTAAAGGACATCTAAACTGTAATAGAGCCATGATTTCTTTTTTGTAAATGTTCAAGTAATTGTTTGAAAACATTGTTTGCATTAATCAGAAGTAAATTGGGAAAATGAGAACTGTAACGATGTTATTGGTATTATTTTGCTCCTAATGGTCGAGCACTATTGCTAGAGAGTTCTAGGATCCATATACTGCCAAACATTTCCTAACTGACTGTCACTCTCTACCTTCCTCGTCATCCCTTTCTTCTTAAAAACCGGATGTGTGAAATAAAAATAGCAGGTGACGATGTGAACACGAACGTCGCTTGTAATAGCACCAAAGAACATATTAAAATTAAATTTTAATATGTTCTTTGGTGCTATTACAAGCGACGTAAAAATAAATTTGGTGTTAGGTATAATTAAATTTGGTGTTAGGTATAAATTCTGAGCCCTAAATATTATATTTTACCATATGTCTCTTGAAGTTTCGCAAAAAAAAACTAACCGCCGATAATAGACAAATAATTAGGGGAATCAACATAACTATCATAGTTCCAGTCAGTGTTCTTGCCACTTTTTGATTCTGAGCGGATTGGGATTGGGCAGCAACTCTGAAAATATATTTAGTAAAAACTCTGCTAAAATTGATAACTCACGACAACTTTTTCCGTTTCCATAGTTTCCAAAACATTGCAATATTCAACCCAATTATAGTAAACGTCACAGTGGCGGTAAAACCAAAAGTAGCTAATGCGGTCTCTACCTGTAATATAGCATCCTTTTTTAGAATATAACACATTTTTGAAAATCTTACTTTGTATTCTATATTAAATTTTGAAATTATTAGAATTGCACCAAATGGAAACGGTTGTGGCATTTGTAGGCAGAGTCCTTCGGTTACCAAATGAGGTACACTAGCCAGAATAGGGAAAATGATGAACGGTGGTGTGAGGTAGTAGAATAACTGAATTTAGGAAAATATTTGAATTTATTTGAGATGCAGCGATGCGGTCGCGTTGCGTGCGCATGAAAGTTAGCACGGCAACAATCACTAATGTGTAACTACTCACTTTCTCCTTTTCATCGCTAGGATTGGAATACAAAATAGCAACTCTCAGGGCGCAAAACAATAAAGTAAACAATAGAGAGGAATAGAGTGTCCAATGATAGAGGAATACCGGGAATCTGAGTAGAACTTGTGAATTATTATTGGCACAATAGTTTGTAAAAACTCCAGTGAATGGAAGTCTGAACGTTAGAAGTTCTCCGATTAGCGTAGAAATATTCCAGATCTGCATCAACATAAATGAGTGGAAAATGTCGAGTCGCAATCCGTTTTTCTTAATTTTTTGTTTGTTTTTGAGATAAAAAATCGGAATTTGAATGAATATCAAAGTGCCGATAGTATTCAGTAGTAGGTCGGAAATGGTCATGAGTGTGACCCAATTTATTTCATATTCGAAGTTCTTATAAATTGCTACACCTCGGATATCCTGATAGGCAAATGCAATCGGGTCAACGGTTTCAGATGGCATTGCTCTCTGAATCCAAATTTTTGGCAAAAATTGGGTTTTTTTCTCTAAGGAACTGACCTTATCGGATATGTTCGACATATTGCTTGACAAGCAGGAGGAACTAAATTTTGGTTGAACACATATATTTCCCAGCTGTCCCAAAACACAGAAAAACACAATGAACTGCCAATATTAAATTATTACATATTTTTCTTGTGTCTGACTATTGGAAAGTGGGAATTATGAATCAAAGGTGGAGAAATGAAGAACAGATTTATAGTAAAGATGATAAAGATATTACCCGGGGTATCAGTATGCTGACAGTATTTTCAGGCTTTCAAAAAGGCCGTTGAGCGATTCTATACCTCAGTTCCCAGCTACGGAAAATTCTTGCTTCTTCAGACGGCCTTGTAGAAAACCAAAAGATTAGCCGATGTGGAAAAATTCAGGTCATTTGGTTACGCAGGTCGCGGCAGGCCGTACGTAGGACAGTCTTGAGCCACGGTTAATATCTTTATCGAGATTTACTTATTTCTAATTGTAAGCCTTTGATTCACAATTCCCAATTTCTGATAGTCAGACAAAAGAAAAATATGTAGTAATTTAATATTGGCACTTAACGATGTGTTTTGTGTTTTTGGAAAGCTATGTGTTCAACCAAAATTTAGTTCCTTCTGCTTGCCGTATAACAGTCAAGTAAGATGTCTATTATTTCTGATAAGGTAAGTTTCTAACGGTCATTAGACAAAAATACCCCAATTTTTGCTGAAAACTTAATTTCAGAGAGCCAACGCGTTTGACCCAATTGAATTTGTCCACCAGGATATCCGAGGTGTTCCAATTTATATGAATTTCGAATACAAATTAGAATGGGTCACACCATTCGTTATTTCTGAACTATTATTGCACATTATCGGCAATTTGATATTCATCCAAATCCGAATATTTTATTCCAAAAACAAACAGAAAATCAAGAAAAACGGATTGCGAATCGACGATTTCCAGTCATTTCTGTTGATGCAGATCTGGAGTATTTGTATGACAATCGGAGAATTTTTGATGTACAAGATTCCAGTCACTGGAATTTTTACAAACTATTGTGCCACTAATAATCCCCAAATTCTGCTGAGATTCTCTGTTTTTTATTTCATTGGGTACACTATTCCGCTCAATTGTTTAAATTACTGTTTTGCGCACTGAGAGTGGCTATTTTGTATTCCAATTCTACTGAAGAGAGGGAAAAAGTGAGTCTTCTACTGATAGACACGCAACGCAACCGCATCGCTGCACCCTAAATAAATTCAAATAACTTCTTAAGATAATCTACTACCTCACACCACTTTTCATAATCGTTCCTTTTCTGGCTAGTGTACCTAATTTGTTATACGAAGGAATCTGCCAACAACTGGACCAACCGTATCCGTTTGGCGCAGTTACAATTATTTCGAAAATTTTTGATGAAAACACAGTAAGATTTGAAAAGTGTCTAACTATATGATGCAGAATATCACGTTACAGCCAATGTTCGCATTTGGTAATTTTTTATTAACCGTGATTGTGACTTTCACTATAATTGGGTTAAATATTGCATTGTTTTTTAAAATAAGGGAACGAAAGATGTTGTCGTGAGTTATCAATTTTATAATACATAGTAGACTTGAATATATTTTAAGATCTGTTGGTCAATCCCAATCCACTCAGAATCAAAAAGTGTCAAGAACACTGACTGGAACTATGATAATTATGTTAATTCCGTTAATTGTTTATCTATTTGTGGCGGTTAGTTATTTTAAAAAAATTCGAAAGAAATGTTTCCTGTTTAGACTGGGGAAATTATACCTAACAATTATTTATCTTATTTTTTGTACTGTGGTGCTATCGCTAACTACATTCGTGTTCACATCGTCACCTCCTATTTTTATTTCACACATCCGGTTTTTAAGAAGCAAGGGATGATCAGGAAGATAGATGTCGCGCAGAAAGTGACAAGTCAATCAGAACTGTTTTGACACTATTTAGGAGAAGACTTTTTGCTGAGAGTGATATGGGTAACTATGAAGACTAATTTTTTAGTTTTTCAAAATATAAAAGTTTTCAGAGAATCGCTTCATCTCAGAGCTCTGGAACATCGCTGTGAACTCAAGTGACTTCGACCATTTCAGACTGAGATAATCTGTTCTGGAAATTGATCCATCTTCTATTCCAACATCGTGGTGGCTGAAAGAAATCTGTTACTCAGCGGACCATCGGACTATAAGGATGCGTTGAGTAACAGCTCACCTTCGATATGAGCCTTTAAAGATCGGCCCCCAAAGGTCGGGCAAAGAGACGCAGAGAAAGCAGAAGCTCTCGCTTCTCTGCGTCTCCCCCTCCTACCAATCTTTGAAGATGCGTATCTCAAAAGCTATCGGAGCTATCAAAAAGTTTTCAACTCCAAAAACTAAGCCCCATTTTTGCTCTAGCAGCTCAGCAAAAATTAAATTTACCGGACAATAATAAATAGTTTTGTTCCTTTTTTTCAGAAACTCACCACAGCCGTCTACAACATCTCCGAACGCGTACAAAACAAGACTGTTAGCCTCATCCCTCCCTCTCGATTCATCTTCTCATTCATCAGTTTTTTGGCTAGCTGGACTATCGTGCCAGTCATCAATACTCCCAGAAAACTCAGTGGCGCCGCGTCGAGTCTTCTGAGGTTTCAAGACAGGAAGCCAGTTGAGAATGGGTATTCTAAAAATGGGACTCAGCGGAATGGAACGATAGCTAATGGAGTTGAGAAGAATGGTGTCCGTAAAAATGGAACATCAGAGCCAGACTCAAAAATCTCTAAACTGATAATTACTCCCGTGGAAAGTGATGAGAAGCTCAGAAAATTCCATGAAGAAATGAAAGATACGGAGAAGTTTATTTCGGGGAAGGACCAGGAGTGGCACGAGAAATTGAACATGTATCAGAAGGAGATTAGTGCGAGGTAAGCCTTCAACAGAGCGCATTTGTTTGTAGCACGTTGAGAGAGCGCAGAGAAGTCAGACGGTTACGCTTCTCTGCGTCTCTCTTTTGCCACCAGTCTTTAAAGGCGTTTATCTCGAAAGCGTGAAGAGTTATCAAAAAGTTGTCAACTAAAAAAATGTGTGAAATTTTATGAAGATTATTTTTGTAGTTGGAAGTTTTTTGATAGCTCTTCACCCAACTGAGATACGCGTCTTTAAAGATTTGCACCTGAAGGAGGTACAGTGGAGAGACGCAGAGAAGTCAGACACTCTAGCTTTTCTGCGTCTCCTTGTGTGCCTCCAACTACCAGTCTTCAGAGGCGCTTATTTCGCAACTCTGTAGAGTTATTTAAAAATTTCCAACTTCAAAAATGTAGCCCTTTATTTCATCTACAGAATCAATCCTAACTCAATACAAAAAATTCCAGACTAGAAGAAGCGTCTATACTCTAAAATCGAAAAGTTCCAACAAGAAAAGGAAGCGCGCCGTCAACAAGAGGAAGAGAAGTTCACCAAGCGAATGAATCAACAAGACACTGAATTTCACAAGATTATCAAAAAAATCGATGATGAACGCAAGAAACTCTCGGTATGATCGGAAAACTTTTAAATCTGAAAATCCAAAAAATGATTTCCAGGAAGAAGAGCACAAAAACCTATTGGAAACCTGCAAAAAACAAGATGCCGAGCTTCTGAATCTTCTGGAAATGACACTCTCTCCAAAATCTGTGCAGCGAAATTGGGAGGAGCACGATGACTACTGGTCGAGTCGTTTACAAATTCTGAGGAACTCATTGGCGCTGGTTCGCTCCGAATTTTGGCATTTCGAGAGATATTTCCGTCAACAATCGGAGAATCCGGATAGGAATCCGAATTTTGTAAAGACTGTTTATGAGGTGAGTGTGAAATAAGATGAGAAAATACCACTTGGTACCAGAAAATTTACATGTTCGGGTTTTTATGGTGTTCAAAGAGTAGTAATATACCAAATTTACTTTGTCTTATTACCGTCATTTTCATATTGTCAACGATTATTTCTTATCCGTGTTACTTCCCCAAAACTCATATCTTTGTGATTTTGGAGCCTAGACACCAATTGGTTCTTGTTCATCCGGTTATGATCTCCAAATGTTGTGAATCATGGCTAACAATTCCTACTATTCAATAACTTCAACATTTTCAGAAGATAAATTATTTATTTACATCTCATGTATATTAAAAATCTTAGAAATGACTATATACAGAAGGTGAGCTGTTACTCAACGCATCCTCATAGTCCGATGGATCCGCAGAGTGACAGATCCCTTTGAGTCTCCACGAGGTAGGAATTGAGCATGGATCGATTTCCAGCACAGCAGATCTCAGTCTGAAATGGTCAAAGTCACTTGAGTTCACAGCGATGCTCCAGAGCTCTAAGATGACTTTGTCGAGCTGGTTGGCAATGTTGCTTGTGATTTTCTGAAAACATTCACAATAATTTTTTTTTAAAGTTTTGTTATTACAGTTACCCATAGCACTCTTAGGAAGAAGTCATCATCATATTTATCGAAAAGTGCATCGAAAAACTCGTGCTGGTTATTGATAAGAGATTGGGCTCTGGTGACTGTTTGACCGAATGACGCGGATTCCATCTGCAAAATAACAACGTGTGTTTTTTCGTTCACAACTTATGTTTCTGTTCCAACACTCACCTCATAAATAGTCTTCACAAAATTCGGATTCCTATCCGGATTCTCCGATTGTTGCCGGAAATATCTCTCGAAATGCCAGAATTCTGATCGGACCAGTGCCAATGAGTTCCTCAGAATTTGTAAACGACTCGACCAGTAGTCCTCGTGCTCCTCCCAATTTCGCTGCACAGATTTTGGAGATAGTGTCATTTCCAGAAGATTCAGAAGCTCGGCATCTTGTTTTTTACAGGTTTCCAACAGGTTTTTGTGTTCTTCTTCCTGGAAATCATAATTTTTTGTTTTGGATTTTCAGATTTTCAGATTTTTTGGTCATACCGAGAGTTTCTTGCGTTCATCGTCGATTTTTTTGATAATCTTGTGAAATTCGGTGTCTTGTTGATTCATTCGTTTGGTGAACTCCTCTTCCTCTTGTTGACGGCGCGCTTCCTTTTCTTGTTGGAACTTTTCGATTTCGGAGTAAAGACGCTTCTCTTGGACTTCTAGTCTGGAATTTTTGTAGAAATTGTACAGAGTTTAGGTTAAATAAATAGATTAAATAAAGGGCTACAATTTTGTAGTTGGAAATTTTTTGATAGCTTTACAGCGTTTTGAGATAAGCGCCTTTAAAGACTGCGAGCACAGAGATGCAGAGAAGCGAGACTATCTGACTTCTCTGCGTCTCTCCCCTGCACCTCTTTCAAGTGCCTTTCTTTGATGACGCATGTCTCAGTGGGGAGAGAAGCTATCAAAAAACTTCCAACTACAAAATTAATCTTTATAGAACTTCACACATTTTATTAGTTGACAACTTTTTGATAGCTCTTTACGTTTTCGAGATAAACGCCTTTAAAGACTGGTGGCAAAAGAGAGACGCAGAGAAGCGAGACCGTCTGACTACTCTACCCTCTCTCAACGCGCTACAAGCAAACGCGATCTGTTGAAGGCTTACCTTGCACTAATCTCCTTCTGATACATGTTCAATTTCTCGTGCCACTCCTGGTCCTTCTCCGAAATAAATTTCTCCGTATCTTTCATCTCTTCATGGAATTTTCTGAGCTTCTCATCACTTTCCACGGGAGTGATTATCAGTTTCGAAATTTTTGAGTCCGGCTCTGATGTTCCATTTTTCCGGACACCATTCTTCTCAACTCCATTCGCCATCGTTCCATTCCGCTGAGTTCCATTTTGATTGAATTCTGGCTTCCTGTCTCCCTGGAACCTCAGAAGACTCGACGCGGCGCCACTGAGTTTTCTGGGGGTGTTGATGACTGGCATGATTGTCCAGCTAGCCAGAAAACTAATTAGTGAAAAGATGAAGCGAGATGGAGGGATGATGCTAACAGTCTTGTTTTGTACTCGTTCGGAGATGTTGTAGACGGCTGTGGTGAATTTCTGGAAAAATTGCTATTAATTATTGTTCGATAATCTCAAATTTATGTGAAGCAGCTAGAGCAAAAATGAGGTTTGATTTTTGTAGTTGACAACTTTTTGATAGCTCCGATAGCTGTTGAGATATGCGCCTTTAAAGGGAGAGACGCAGAGAAGCCAGAGTGTCTGACTTCTCTGCGTCTCTTTGTGTTGCATTCTTTAAAGGCGTATATCTCGAAAACGTGAATAGCTATCAAAAACCTGTAAACTACAAAAATGAAGGTCTAGATTTGATCTACGTGCTTGGTTAAAGTTGAAGTTATGAGACAAGAAGGGAGATCAGGGCACAGCTTTCAAGTTCCGTGAAAGTTTCGATCGGTATTCTGTGTTATCGCTGGCAGACTTGCTAGGAAGATGGACGTGATCTATACCGTTAGAAAGCTGAGAAAACGTTGATTCCAAATACCTATTCGGTTTTTGCTCCTGAGGCTTAGTTTTCGAGAAAAATGAGGCCGAAGTTTTCTTAGTTAATCGCCAAGTGCGCGCCAAGGATTTCATGGAAAGATCACTATCATCGTCGGCGTCTCTTAATTTTCAATGCTATTTTCGCTTTCTAGCAATCATGCTCTACCGAACTTCTAGATTATTTAAACCACCTACCTCAAACCTCCCTCTCTTCCACAGTTCCTCATGGAAATCCACTCCATTCTTCTTCGCACTGACCGCAAAGTCATGAATCTCCGTCTCATATTTGTAAAAGAAACCTCGCCAATCCTAGAAAACTCAGTTCCTTAAATACCCCAGATTCCATAAGACTTACCCTCTGCGCATCCCTCAAATCGTTCTCAAAATCCGAGACCTCATCTTCCGGCGGCTCACTTTTCGACCTCCGCAACTTCCGCGGGTTGACCAGAACGCTTGCGGTACTCATAAAGTTCTGCATGAGATGGGCGGGGACTGGTTTCAGGTTTTTAGAAGTTTCCGCATCTTTAAGTTTGGTATCGATCTTCTCAACAAGTCCCCAGTTTTCACGGAGGATGGTTTTGATGGGGCGCTAAAAAGTGAAAAAAAACGTTTTTTTTGTATTTAGAAACTGAAAAACTTAGGACCAACCTTTCTCGAGGAGCTACGGATCTCCTGAATCAGTTCTTTTGGAATTTCGATTTTAGAATTAGAATCCATGTCTTTATTCCTTTATTCACAATGTAATACAGCAATAGAACAAAAAATGTAGAATGAATGTGTATAGATAGATAACAATGATCAGTGACCGGTGGAAACACAGAGAAAGAAAAAAGAAGAAGTGGTAAACATGTTTATTTTCAACTAGCATGTGTTTCCATCTGCGTCTCTCTTCTAGTGTTATTTTCCCCCTCGTCTCCATTCCCCTCCTCGTCATTGGGGTGCTTTTCTGAAATTTGGTGTCTTGAATAGGAGATCATTTGGTTATTTTTTTGGTTATGGGGTTTGACCTACTAAGGATTCTTTCTGGAGTTTTCTGATTCTAGGATATTGTTTTGTGAATGGATAGTTAATTATGAATTTGTTTTCCATACTTTGAGAAAATTCGAATAAATCAAGATACATAGAATTCAGAATGTCCTAGACAAATTTTAAACACAAATTCAGAATCCTCATGTTTTCAGCTTTCTAGCCATATCAAGATGAAAAAAAGAAATATTTCTAGGTTTGGGTTAAGGGCTTATCTTATTCTATTTGGTTTTGGCCAAATCTGAGAATCGGATTCAAAATTGTCATGTCTTCCGCTCACTGACATACCGCAGCTACCTATCCTCTCGGGAAAATATATTGGTAATACACATACCTTCATCACAATTATCAGATTCCGTCACCACGCCAGGCTGATCCGCTTTAGACTCTTCTGCACCTTTTTCAGTTACTTCTTCGTTTTCAGATAAATTACCTGGCAATGTTTCTTGGGTTTCAGATTTCCCGTCAGTCTTCTCAGAGCTTTCCGCCATCTCCTTTTTCTTTACATCGCTTTTCGGCTCATACTTCTTCGGGTCTTCAATATCCTTATATTTTTCTATATCTTGTTCTCTATCCAGTTTCCTCAATTCTGAAGTATAATAAATATCGGATGAGTCGAATAGGGAGAACAAGGATCGCAAGTTTTCCAGACAGTTCTCTTCTTCGATCTGAAAGTTATTAGTCATTATCGAAACATAATGAAGCTCACCTTGGTCTCATCAATTCCTTTGAGTACGGTTAAAAGTATATCACAAATTTTGGACAGTTGTTTTTGGAGAATAAAGAGGAAAGTGTGATCTGAATGCTGGGTAGAAAGTTCTTTGATAAAAAAGTAGGCGTCGTAGAGAACGTCATGGGTAGATCGGACTTCCTGACGGAGTTTTCCAAGGTCTTCCTGAAAATAATAGAAATATTCCAGATCTTCCAGACCACTACAGTATATATACCTCTACCCAACACCTCGATTCCTTGTCTTCAACTCCATAACTCTGAACCGACGCTTCAAAATTCAAAAACTGGTTCCTTGCCCGTGCAACCAATGATCGAAGTGTTTTCAACCAGTCCACCCATTCCTCCTCCTTCATTTCCCATTTAATTTTTAATTTGATACATTCCAAGAATCCTGTTACAAAGTTGTGCAGTTCTTTAATATGTTGTTGACGTATGTTTTCTGTTTCTCTCTGGAAAAAGTAAAATAGTAATCGTGTAAACAGAGGAATTTCTTACTTCATACTCTTCTCTTTCCCGGCGACGTTTTTCCATTTCCTCATTGTTCAGCTTCTGTTTGTGTTTCTCAGCTTTTCGGAACTCCGTCTCGATTCGGTTTCTGTTTTCCTCAAACTCTCGTTCTTCAGCTTCAACTTTCTGATCTGCATTCTTTTTATCTTCCTCCATTTTCACTTTTTGCTGTTTGATTTTCTCATTTAATTCTCGGATTTTTTCGTCTTCAAAGTTATCTCCTTGCATTTTTTGCTGTAGAAGTTTCTCGAAATCGTCCATGTCGGAATCTTCCGATTCTTCTAAAATTTGAAGCATTTTTACAGAGAAATTTTTAAAACAGACGAAGGAATTCCTGGCTGTTTAAAATTACTTTTTTTACCTTTTTTGTTTGTGTCCGGTGTGGTTTCATGTTTAGAATTTTCCTTGATGGTGTCACTTTCTTTTCTCTCTTCAGGTTGATCCTCCTGAAACAATAATAATAACATTACTTGCGTGTCATGTTCGCTTTTTTCGGAACTTACTTGTGAATCGTTTGAAGTTTCCTCTTCTTGGTTATCTGGGACTATATTTTGTTGTTTAACAGTTACGTACACATAGCTATTGTCATTACCGCTAGTTCTTGTTTTTTCTTCTTTAGTGACCTTGTGGTTTTGAAGTGGACGCAACATTTCTGGAAAAAAAAAGAAAGTTGAGAAAGGACATTGTCAGATCGCAAATATTCTCCTTTCGGTGTTTTTTTTTGCTTTCAACACCTGAGTGTTTAAGACCTGATAGTATTAGCTCGGCACTGTTCTTACAACTGCGCTCCACCGAAATCCGCTTGAAAAATGTTTGTTTTTCTCTGCGTCTCTCAATTTCGCACATAGTTTTCTCTGGTTTCGGTAGAGCGCGGTTGTAAGAAGCGCTAATAGTATGATAACAAAACTTACTGTACTGCAGATTATAACAATCGTAAACTCCTTCTTTCCTTCCATCAGTTGTTTTTCTAATCTCCATTGAAATGTTCGATTGCTTCAGGATTGCGAAATTACAGAAAATTGGGGCCAACAGACATCTGTATAATTGTTGCAGCTTTTCATCGGTGACAACATTCTCGTTTTCTACTTGTTTCGTCAACACATTGTATTCAAACGAGCGGTTTGACAACTTGTACAAGCAAAAAAACATTATAGTTTCAATAGTTCGAGTATTTTCCTTCAAACACAAAAAATGGATAATTAAAAGTGTAAAATCAAAAAAATCAAACGTACCTGATACTCAAGAACCTTATTCTGATTATTTAGCTTCTTTTCATTGTACAACCATTTGTAGAACTCTTCCCTTTCCTTGTCAAACCCCTTAAATTTGTTTTTATTATGTTCAATTATATCGTATATATAGATTCTTACAGAAACTCGAAAATAGCAATCATCAGTGAAGTCTGGCTCTCTTTTCATGTTTGCTTCGCTAGAATTGATCAAGCCCATCTCCATAATATTCTTCAGATGTCTGGAAGCTTCTGAAAAACAAGAAATTTGTTGTAGAAGTAATGTCTAGGCTCAAATAGTTACTCACCGAAATAATTGTCTCAACTCAGCTGTTATAGAGTTTGGAAAGTTGATCTGAAAGAAATTGTAGAATTTAAAATACTTGATCACTTTGTAATGGAATACAGGAATTCAGAGAGATATAAAGTTGGGAAACAACCAAGTTATGGGAGATAGGAGTAAAAATAACAGGAAAAAGATAATTACTGTTTATATCCAAGGAATGAAACAAAATTATTGCTCACAGTAAAAATATGTAAGAAATTTTTAGACATAAACAATAGGAATGTGACAAAAATGATGAAATATTGCTGATTGTTTGTCATAATGCTAACTATAAATTTCAGTTTAACCTGAAGTTGTTTATCTCATCTTTTATCGCCGCTCTCTTTTTTCGTTTTTTCTCCATTTTCTTTTCGTGTAACATTAATTTCTTTTCTTCAGCTAGCCGAAATTCCTCCTCCTCCCTTCTCATTTTTTCCTCGTGCGTTTCTGTTTCAGCGTTCCTTTCCAGACTCGAGCTCTGTCTGTCGGTTCGTTCCATTTCATCAGGTCTAACACTTCCTCTCTCTGACATTGGAGTCGATGAGATTAACTCAGTTTCGGTATCGCTCACCTGGTCTGTTTGACTTAGAGCTAGTGGGTTGATCACTTTCAGAGCTTCCCGGAATGTCAAGATTGATACTGTTTTTCACTTCCATCTCTATTCGTTTTA
The DNA here is from genome assembly GCA_002259235.3 of Caenorhabditis latens. Taxonomy (NCBI): domain Eukaryota; kingdom Metazoa; phylum Nematoda; class Chromadorea; order Rhabditida; family Rhabditidae; genus Caenorhabditis; species Caenorhabditis latens. The sequence continues at coordinate 2,313,976 of CM056096.1, forward strand.
TTCTTTCCTCAAACTCTCGTGCTTCAACTTCAGTATTCTGGTCTGCATTCTTTTTATCTTCCTCTATTTTCAGTTTTTGCTGATTGATTTGTTCATTCAGTTCACGGATTTTTTCGTCTACAAGTTCAAATCCCTCCATTTCTTGTTGTAAACGTTTCTCGAAATCGTCAATGTCCGACTCCTCTTTCTTTTCTGGAATTAGCAACAGAAAAAAGATAAAATCTTTGAGATTAGTGGAGATATATCCTTACTAGTTAATTATGGTGTTGCTCACCTGGTGTGTCTGAATTAGAGCAGGTGGGTTGATCACTTTCAGAACTTTGTGGAATGTCAAAATTGTCACTGTTTTTTACCTCGCTCGAACTGTTTTGACGGTTGTCAACTGAATGACATTCTATATCTACTGAAAATCTATCCTCTACAAGTTACCTGACAATGTTTCCTGGTTTTTAGGTTTTCTATTTGAGCATTCAGTAAATTTAACTACTTCAAACTTTGCCCTTTCGTGGATACGTGTTCTTTGCAGGAACATTTCAGAGAAAGAGAAATGTTCCTCCATCATTCTTCTTTCGAATTCACGAAAGCTATCTTGAATTATTTCATCCATTCGCCGCATTTCTATTTTTCGCATTTGCTCACTCATTGGCTCACGCAATCTTTCCAATATTTTTCTTAATTTTCCAAGACTGTCTAGTTCTCGTTCTCTTCGTTCTTCACTGCCAGCTTCAGTGTTTTTTCTCCCTGAGACCTTTCCCGTTTCAACTTTTGGACGTAATCTCTCTGAAAAAAAGCACTGAAAGGAATTCAACTTTTCCATTCAAAATATCGAGACTTACTGAAACTCAAACTCCAAGTATCGTAACGTCCATCAACTGTTTTGCCTTCAGCTTTCCTTGCTTCAGAGGAAATTTTCGATTGCTTCATGACGTTGAAGTTACGAAAAACTGTATTTCTGATCAATCCGAGCCAATCATTCATAGTTTGGTCCTCATTTTTCAAATCTTTTACGAGTAATTTATAATCAAACGAGTATTGAGACAACTTGAATAAGCACATGAGCATAACAGTTTCCAGTGTACGTATGTCTTCCTTGAAACTTGAATGTTGGAAAAACCTGTTTATCAAAAAAGAAAACTAACTTTGAACACTTTGATGTTGTGATCTCCTTCAACTTCTCTAGCTTTTAATAAACGTTTATCGAATTTCTCTCTGTCCTCGTCATGTCCCTTAAATATCATCTAATTGCATATACAAAGTGATAAATTAAAAGTGATATCTTACAGGAACTCGAAGAAAGCAATCATCAGAAAAACATGATTTTGTTTCGGTAGATGTCGTTGAGCCCATGTTGAGACCCTTCTGAAAATTGAAGTAGTTTTGAAATCGTGCCGCAGTCTCAGTGCGGCAAATACTCACCCAAGCAGTTATTGGAGTTATAACGGAACGACCTGTTATAGTTTTATCTCAAAATCTGTAACATTTTGAGGTTTAAAATCAAAATCCATCGAGAACTGGACGCAGGATGTTAGATAAAGATTACGGTTAGAAACCAAGGAATAAAAGATAAATTAACGAAATCATTACTGAATTTATATAAGAAGGAACGTAGCGAAATGGAAAATTGGAAATTTCAGATAATATACATACATATACGCAATGTTACTATTGGGATAAAAAGCATATGTACTTGTCAGCAGGCCGGTCCTGAACAGTTCCTTGAAATAACGATAAAACTTGGAGAGCGATCTGGCAGGGTCTGATAACAAGATGTGGAATGAACCTACTGTTTTCAGTGACGACTACGGTGGCAAGTTTCAGAAGAAGAATCAAAGTCTAGATATTCATTCCTCTCTCCATCTCCTCCCTCTTCCTCTTTTTTTGATTTATCTTTTCCATTTGCGCCGCCTCTCTTCGTGCCAGATCTTCCCGGAACTCTCTGTCCATCTTTTTGAGTTTTTTGTCTAGCTCTTCATCGCTGTCAAGCTCCTCGTTACTGACTTTACTAATAGAGTTTCCAACGCTGTCCTCCAACTTAGAGACATCCACATCACTCATTGATGAACTACCCTGAGAGTCATCCGCTTCTACATTATCTTCATCACAAAACGGATAGGATGCTTCTAGCTCGTCGAAATCCTTGCGCAATCCTTCGAGCCACTCGTGATTGAACTGAAAGTTTTCAGTTATCGTCATTTTGTTAGAAAACTCTTACCTGTGACTTCTCCGGTTCGACAAGAGCTAAGGACAATAAATTATACATTTCTGTCAGCTCGATTAGAAGATTTAGTGACATGTTCTCCTTCAGGTTGTCATACTTATTGAATATCAAAATCCATGAAGAGTGCCACCCGACACAAAAGCCACAAATGTCAAGAGCTTCTTGACAAAGAGCCTATAAATCACTTTGGTTAACAATTATCATTGTGTTATACCTCGAGTAATAATCTGGTTCTATCATGCTCAAATCCATAGCATATCATGCAATTTTCGAACGTCAAAAATGATTTCTTTATCCTTTTCAGTCGGGACCGGAGGGAGACTTCATTTTTCAGCCATTGCTTTTCAATCTGTCCAAAACGTATTATGATTAGAAACGCATTGGACAAACACTGATAATTTTCAAATTTTAAAAATTCAAATTAAAATCTTTAAAGCAAGAGAAGTAACGGGCAAAAAAAGTTTACTCAAGTTTTATTAGCTCGGCACAGTTCTAGCAACTGCGCTCCACTGAAATCTCTTTGAAAAATGTCTATTTTTCTCTGACTCTCTCAATTTCACACACTATTTTCGGTTTCTTCGGTTTCGATAGAGCTTGGTTTCTCTTACTTTGCCAACAAAGCGGCAGGGCTTCCGGACGGATCATTTTGAGCTGAATTTTACAGAAAATAGTAATTTTCGATTTGTTTTTTTTTTCAAACAGTAAATTTCAACTACTGTGCAAGAGTATTGCAGAAGTGGGAGGAGCTGAGACACGCCCCTTCCACAGGGTAAAAAAAGAAAGTCCATCTGCGCTCCAAACAAACTTGCGGAAAATTGGCGCGAAGTTCAAAAAAAGGTTTCCAATTATTTTTGTTTGTTGAAAACGTGTATTCTTCCTTTTTTTGATAAATTCAATATTTTTATGCAAGGTTTAATCGAAGAAAAGCAAGAAAAATGGAAGAACTTAATTCAAAAATTTGATCTCCCTATTGTTGGGCACGCAATTTGGCTGAGCGGCGACTCAATTAGCAACTTGCCAAGTCGTGTGCTTCATATGTGAAATCAGCTAAAAATGTTAGAACTCACTTTCCTTCGTTTCTCCTCCTCACTGGACAATGAAGATCCCATCCTAGGTTTCAGCTGTGCGGATCTTTCTGTAAACATGTAATCAAAAATTCAAGCTGAAAATGAAAACTCACTCAAGTGCTTCCTCGAATTTCTTCACGTCTTCGTCTTCCGAAACTTGTTCAGTTGTAGTAGGTGCTTCAGTACTCAGGTCTTTGGTAACCTCGTCTAGTTTTTTCTTGAATTCAGAAGTGGTGGATGATGAGGTTTCAGTACGGACAGGCACACTTAGAATCTTGCCCATAGACTGGAAATATGAATGGATGGTGTTGACTGAAAACGAAAGGAAAAGATAAGGAAGAATGGGGAGTGGTCAAGAGAAGAAAGACGCTGATAAGACACATTTCCTCACTCTTAGTTGAACAAATTGTAAACAAAATTGCTAATTGTAATTGTAAGGAATTCTCGAGAACCAAGGAAATACTCTCAGCATATAAGTAGAGAACACGGGACCTATAAAAATTCAGATACGGTAACGACCGATTTTAAAACTATTGAAGAAAAAAATCACTTAATTTGACATAACTACAAAATTTTTATCATCAATAAATCTCTGTAATGACACAATGGGACTTCGGGGCTCTTGGTTTTTCTACAATTTTATAGTCTTCAGGTTTAGCTGTCTCACAGATCAGACGGATTTTCGAGGTGGTCGGGATGTCCGTCGAGTCGATTTTTCGTTCCAGAGTAAAAAGTTTGTTGTAGAATGACGAGGTGTTCTGGAAGCAGAGATTTTGTAGAGAAGGAACATTTTTGAATTCTGGAATCACAAATCTGGAGCTCCGGGTAACGCTTTGAAGCATACTTGCAAATCAACGCGTAACTCGCTGAAAACGCAATTTTATGAGCTGAAAAATTTACCAAAATGTAGATCTCGACAAGCTCTATATCCGTGACCTGCTAGGTGCCGGATGGCTTATTGTTAATGTACCGCGGGCCGGGCTAGAATGACTTTTTTGGCCATTTTTACGTTTTTTGGCATTTTTTGAAGACCCACAGCATATTAACGAATATAAATCAGGAATGTCGTAGGTCACGACATAGAACTCGCCGAGATCTGCATTTCGGTATATTTTTCAGCTCATCATATTGCGTTTTAAGAGAGTTATATGTCAGCCCGGCTTGCAAGAGACCTGAGCAGAATTCCAGAAGCATATCATGTAATTTCAGTCCGTACTGTACTTGTTCAGCGGGATTATTCCTAGCCTTGTAGAAATTACTCCCAGAAAACACGTTTCTTCACTTATGATACTTCAAAAGACAGGTTACGGGTTCTCTACAACATGGTTAGTTTAAAAACTCTAGAATTATGAAAATCTCTGTGGTACAAGCCATTTAGGAAAGGCCAAAAGTAAATAAATCCTTCGCTGGAACGTATTATCGCGGCACGTTACTTACAACCACGCTCTACGGGAACAGAGGAAATTTGTGTGCAAAATAAACAGATCCAGAGAAAAAGAAACATTTCTCAAGGGTATTTCGGTGGAGCGATGTTGTTAGAATTGTGCCGAGCTAATGAGAGGGCCCACAACCTTATGCACTTTTCTTTCCATCTGTGCAGCCCTGATTCCCCTTAACCCACCTCAAACCCATCCAAGGCCTCTATAAGTCCACACAACTTCGTGGCCATCTTGCTAATACTACTCTGTATTATTTTCAGAAATAGTTTATCGTCATATCGATCAGATAGCAATTTCAGTTTATCGAATTCATGAACAAGCTTGTCGTACGCAGTTTGCACACACTTTTGGAGATATAGGAGTTCTGTCTGGAAATGGGATACGGTAAACTTGGTCAAATGCATGTGCACTTACCCTATTACCCTCCTCATCATTATTCTTCCGAGCATAATCAAATTCCAAAAACGTCGTCTTCACCTTCACCACGGGATTCCTCACTGCCTTCAACCAATCCCCCCATTCCTGTTCTTGCTCCTCCCACCGTATCCTCAACTTGATACAATTCAAGAACATCTGAATCCTCAATGCCGACTCCTTCCGGAATTGTCTCATGTCCTCCTCGGCTTCCCGATTCATTTGCTCTCGTTTTTCACGTTTTATACGGAGCTCCTCGGCGAATGCCTGGTTTTGAGCGTCGAGAGATTTTCGGAATGCGATTTCAGCCTCTTTTCGAGCAAGGGAGAAGTTGGAGGAGAGAGATGTTTGGCTTTCAGCTCTGGAAATTTTAAATTGTCAAATTAAGACCTCAGCTAATTCGGGTTCGAAAGCTGAAATCGTGAGAATTCTGAATCTGTTTTCAAATGTTCTTTAGAACCAAACTGAAGTGAGTTATAATACTCAAATCATATCAATTTCCAGGCTAAAAGTTACAGTGACCAAAATTGTCAAAGCTTTTAAGCCACGTTTCTAGGGAATCGTTTTAACAAGTTCTGGATTATTTAGTATGGTTGAAAAGTTGAAAACGTGAGTATTCTAAATCTGTTTCAAAAATTTACATAGGACAAAGTTGAAGCGAGTTATAAGGTCTCAAATCGTAGCAATTTTCAGGCAAAAAGAGACCAAAATTGTCAAGCTATTGAGCCATGTTTCCAGGGTATTATTTTTACAAGTTTTAGATTTTTTTGGTATGGTTGGAAAGTTGAATGCCTGTGAATTCTGAATCTGTTTCCAAAATTTTCCTAGAACAAATTTGAAGCAAGTTATTAGGTCTCAAATCATACCAATTTCCAGGCTAAAAGTTACAGTGACAAAATTTGTCAAAGCTTTTGAGCCATGTTTTAGCGTTTCAAACCTTGTATCACGATACATTTTAATCATAGGAAAATTTCAAAGACAGATTCAGAATCCCAACATCTCCCACTAAACTCACCTTTTCACTTTTTTAGGTACTTTTCTTCCTTTCCGGTCGCTGTCACTTCTGGATTGTACCTCAGGCTCCGGACCCTTCCGGATTTCTTCCAACTGCTTTTTGTATTCCTTTTCTGCTTTCCGGTCGTTGATTTTGGTTGTCCGTACTTTTTGATTGGAGCTGACAGGAGCCGGGGTACTGTAGCTGACTGGCGTCGGGGTACTGTAGCCCGTCGAAACTAGCCTCTGCTAGAATTAAAACGATAATAAATTCAGAATAGTTTATGGAAAACTCACATTTTTATTCCTCGGGTCCGGTATTTGCTGCTGGATTGGCGCACATTGAATGGCATCATCGAACTAAAAAGTTTTCAACTTTTACAATTAAGATTCTAGATTTACTCACACCGTAATACCCCACTCTATCCGATCCCTGAACCCTTATATCCACAATTCCTTGCTCTCTCATGTAAGCCAGTACACTGTCAAAATAATATATGTATTTGGATCGGAACGGTGTCCAGTTCTGAAATTTTGAAATGTTATAACTAATTATTTAAGAAATAACTTACTTTAGTCTGGTTTAATTCGATCAGTCTTGCTTTGAACTTTTTGGTTCTCTGAAATGATTTGGATATTTTATATAGTGAGGATATATAAAATGTGTATTAATTGGGTAGATCAAACCTAGACCTTCATTTTTGTAGTTTACAACTAATTGATAGCTGTTCACGCTTTTGAAATATACGTCTTTAAAGTTTGAAAAGTGAGAGAGAAGAGAGTGCAGAGAAGCGAGGGCGGCTGTCTTCTCTGCGCCTCTTCCCCTATCACTCTCTCGCCGCCAGGAGTACCTATCTTTCAAGACACGTATCTCAGCAGGGTGAATGGCTATCAAAAAGGTGTCAACTACAAAAATGAAGGGCTTAGTTTGAACTATTTGTTTATGCAAAAACATTTTTAATTTTAATTATTTTTCGTACCAAAACCTTCGCTCAAAGTTATACAATTAAAAACTGACTCACGGATAGCTCTGGAAGAAGTCTCGATCTCTGAAATCCTTCATAATTTAAAAAAAGGTCTGTGAACTTACAAATTTTGGTTTCAATCCCAGCGCTGTTGGATCCCAAAACAATGTTAATAAAAGTAAAAATGAATCACATATCAATTTACACAACTCCTCCTTTTTCTTCTCGCATCTTGGAATTTTTACTCTTTTTAAATCTTCGGAAATTCTTAATAAAAGTTGTTCATGTTTTTTGTACCATTGTTCCATGGTATTCTAAAATAAAATGTTCAGCATTTAAGTAAAAAAAAATCCTAATACTCACATTCTCAAAAGCCTCCAAGAAATGCTGCTGGAATTCCAGAGTCATCACAAATTTTTGCATTTTCTGGTGTAAGTTGCAAAAAGAGAATAAAAGTCAAAAGCAAAATCAAAAAGGTAAAATTTCGGCGTAAACAAGTCGAGTAAACCGATAACACATTTCTTTCTTCCTCACTGTTAAATTGATGACTGGTGAGAAGAGAAAGAGAAGAGAGAATTAGAGAGGAGGAGACAAACATGATTGCTCATCGTTTTTTTGGAAGGGAATGAGAGAGAGATTTAGAGAAAAAAATTAATTGAAGAGAAGATTCTGAGATAAGGCTGAGATAAGAAATAGGATGTTCACAATTTCCACTAGCGGTTGGACTTTTACTTTTGAAATCGCTGATCTTTAACACTCTATAACTATTCCACGTTACATATTTGTTGCTATTATTATGTATTGGTTGTGTAGATCTGGAAAAGTTCTACGTTTTTGTTGTTGACAGCATTTTGATAGCTATTCTAGGTTTTGAGATATGCGCCTTCAAACATTGGGATTTAGAAGAGAGGGGAGAGAGAGAGACGCAGAGAAGCTAGACTGTCTGACTGTCTGCGTCTCCTTCTTTCTTTTTTGAGTTTATCCTTGTGATAATTGCATTTTAGTAATTCGAATCCTTTACTATTCCAGCTTTTGAAACATTTTACAGCCGAAACAGGGGTTCTCACGATTCTGGTTATTTTGCTGAAAATTCCGAATTTCAAGATCTCATCATTTAGCCACACGCTGCTCCGACAACGCTGAAATTTATTAATTATTGATTTTTCTAGAACAAACCTTAATATTCATTTTTGTAATTGACAACTTTTCAATACGAGCACTCCCTCGCAAGTTACACATCGACAAAGTTATCAAACCGACAAATTTCAGCTAGTGCTATTTGGCCTGTCGTATTAAAATGACCACAACTCTCTAGGAAGTGTTTGTACAAAAAAGTTGTAAACTACAAAAATAAAGTTCTATTTTTGATTTGTTTGACCCATCAAAAATCTATTTGATGAAATAATTAGTATTACCATGCCACACTCTCAAAGTTGGACAGTTTCCAATAAAAATGGTCAAAGTTTACAATTTTTGACCGGTACTGTAATCGAGTAAATATAATAGGAACTGTGAACAGGCCTTACAAAGAATTTCACATCTTACCAAAAAAAACTTTATTACTCAGGCAATGTTTCACATGGCTCTGAAAATGAGCAATGTGGCCCACCAAATGGGCAGTATGGCCCGCCCTACGCGGCATTCAGCTCCCTTTGCTCCTCCCCATTCATCACAATAATTAACCAGAATACACACTTTTCTACTTTTTACTATTTATTTGTCAAATTCAAACACAAAATAATTATTGTAAAAATTATGGGAAGTAATAGGATAAAATATGCTGAAATTGGTCAAATTAGAACATGGAGAATTGGGATACACGAAAATTAGATAATTTTTCGTGAAAACTTCAAATATACAAATGCAACGATTAAATGAAAAAAATTATAGATAGAAGAAAATGAACAGTGCCCACACCCACCAAGTATTTCTTATCTCTCAACCTGTGGCCCAACCTGTGCCCAGCTTGTGCCCACTGGGCCATGTGGCCCTTTTTGTAGGCACTGTGCCCTATTCACGGGCCACATGGTCCAATTGAAAGTTTTTCTGCCCCACCCTTGCCCAAAAATACCTGAGTATACATTTAAGAAAACAATTAAAGGAAACCAAAAATCTCCCCAACGTAGTTTTCAATTAAAATAGTGCTCCAAATCAGGGCATTTTAATTTATACCACAACATATCTGAAGTTGCTTTATCTACTCTATTCAAAGCTTCAAAATACTCATTGATCATATGATCAATTAATTTCTTGTCCGGCACTCCCTTTCCTAGAAGTTTTTCCTCGAATATCTGCCGAAAGATCCCACGGATCGCTGGGAAGCGCTCGTCCAAGAACTTGATACCAGCGTCCACATTTTTCTCAAACAAGTGTGTGCTGTTGAGACTCCGCCTTTGGTTACGTGGCTCTCTCAACTCATAGTATGCTTCTGGAGTCGGTGCATTCTTCAGCTCAGTCTCCGATGGCTTGGTTCGATTGTACACTTGCCAAGGATGAAGTGGTGAGAATCCAAGTAGAGCCCGCAACTCTGAAAGAGCAATGCTGGCAACACTCTCGTGTACCAACACGTGGGAGAGTGGTAACGCGGTGTTGTATCTGACAACGTTGCCGCAAAGCTCTTCATAATCTGTTTCGCTGAGACAGGTGTCCGCAATCTTGGCTAGCTCGTTTTCAATGTGAAGGCGAGGTGATGTAGAGGGAAGGATGTCTGCAAGATGAAAATATTTCTTACAAGGGAAGTTCGTGACGAGGCGAGTTGAACTTTTCTAAAAATTGGACCCCTGGTACTTACGACCCTGCTGATTCCAAAAATGCAAGAAAAATCGGCGAAATGTTTCCGTGCACCGAGTTATGAGCCGTCAAACAAGCAATTCTACTGCACTGTTGATGGAAACGTGAAAAGCTGGACCACGTGAACAAATTGAAAAGTTTGACGGGTCATAACTAGGTTCACGTGAGCATTTCGTTGATTTTTCTTTCATTTTTGGAATCGGCAGGGTCGAATGTATCAGGGGTCCAATTTTTAGAGAATGTTCAACCCGCCTCGTCATGAATTTCCCTTGTTAGAATACATATGTTTTTAAATTTAATTTTTGTAGGACATAAAAACTCATTGCTGAACTTTTATAGTTCAAAACTATTCAGTGCGAGTTATTGATGGCAAATTCCTACTATTTTTACTCCGGACCAATATTTATCATCGCAAACCTCACGTTTTTAAGTACACTGCTTGCTAGGGAAGGTCATGGAGTTTGTTCGGAGTTACGGGACATCCCCTATATCGTTGGAAAGCTGAGAAAACGCTGATTCCAAATATATATTCAGTTTTTGCCCCCGAGGTCTGGTATTCGAGAAAAATGGGGTCAACGTTCAGAAAATAGATAAGTATTTTCCTTTTCCAAACTTTGACCTCATTTTTCTCAAATCTCAGACCTCGAGGGCAAAAACTGAATATATATTTGGAATCAGCGTTTTCTCGGCTTTCCAATGATATAGGTCACGTCTCATAACTCCACTCGGAAGCCTTCCCTACTTAGGTTTTCATTTATTTTTTCATTTTAAGGGATATGACATCTTCAATCTTTTAGGCTAACTGATAATCAAAAATAAGACAAACCTGGACGTAAAGCGGCTCCAGCACATATGACAACTGCGTTGACGAAAAATGCGACTAGTATGACGTTTTCTACAAACATATAGTTATTATCTTTTGATTTTGATAATAATTATATGTGCGACAAATATAATAATGAAAATGACCGAAAGAGATAAATGAGAGGAGAGAAGGCGGCCCACCCGATCGACCTAATTTTCATTAACAGTGAAAGTGTCATTGTGATTTTATCCATTAACGTTTCTGTATGGAACTCTGTTAAAATATAGCGGTATGAAATCTATATTTGCCTAATACGTTTTAGAAAAAAATGATTAGAATTTTTTAAAAAGTTTTTTTCTGGGAACGATACCATTTTTCATAAGGAACACTCGACTGGATTTTTGAAAAGAATCTAATGGATTTGATCTTTCTGTAAAACTAGAGAGAGAGACGAGACGAGACACAGACACACAGACACTCTAATTTCTCTGCACCCTCCCTCTCTCCCCTCTCACACTCTACCGTCAATTTCAAAGACGCATATCTCAAAAGTGTGATCAGATATCAAAAAGTGGTCAACTACAAAAATAATCTACATGAAATTTTGCACCTTTGATTAGTTGAACACTTTTTGATAGCTCTCCAAGGTTTTGAGATATGAGGCGTTTACCCCAAATGAGAGGGGAGAGGGGGGACGCAGACATTCAGTCACTCTCGTTTCTCTGAGTTCTCTCTTTTAACCTTGCCTCTAGTCGTCTGTATTTAAAGAAGCATATCTCAAAAGTGTATTAGAGGTGGAATTGGGAAGAGAGTTGAGAGAAGTCAGAAACACTAGCAAAGGGGTCAACTATAAAAATGAGGTTAAGTTCAACTATTTTCTCTGAAATCACGTTCCACTATCTCAAAAACTTAATGTTGACTTCTTTTGTCCACTTTTTTTTTTAATTTTCCAAAAACGATGAGCAATCATGCATTTCTCCTCCTCTCTAATTCTTTCTTCTCATCAGCCAATTTAACAGTGAGGTAGGAAGAGAGTTATCGGTTTCTCCGTTTCACGATTGTTACATTTTATCCGAAAACGCAAAAGTTTGTCATGGGTTTGGCTCACTCTGCATTTTTTTCCATTGCATCATATGTATTCATCTTGTAGATCTGGAAAAGAACTATATTTTTGTAGTTGACAATATTTTGATAGCTCCTCTAGCTTTTGAGTTATGCACCTTCAAACATGGAGACTAGGAAGCGAGAGAAGGAGAGAGACGCAGAGAAGTGAGATTGTCTGACTTCTCTGCGCTCTCTCACTCCTGACTCTACTTTTTTGTCATTGTTTACTCAGTGAGACGACAGTTTTCAACTAACGATTAGCAATAATGTTGTTGACTTCATTCCAATACTTTTTCATTATCTGTTTCCTTCATTTTAGGCAGTTTTACAATTATGAAATAGTTTTTTTCACTCTGAATTTTTAGATCACTAATTTCAGAGGGTACCAACCATGTTCTCCCGTTGTCAACCAACTTTTGAACTAGTAAGAACATGGTGTCCATGTTTTTCAAAGATATTTTGTTGTTGCTGCTGCAAAAATGAGTCGTCGGAAGAGCGTACTCTTCTGAAGGATAATGAAGCACCTGGTGGGAAAGAAATGCGAAATTTCTTGAAGCCTCCTGAGGATTTTGAGGATTCTGAAGAAGAAAAAGCTTCTAAGAGGAGAATAGCTGAGCATAAGAAACAACTTGAAGAAAAAAGACTGCTCGCTGCGGAAAAAGCAAATGCGGAAGTTGCTGAAATGCGAAAAGAGCGGGAGAAGATCGAGGTAGGTTTCTTAATTTGTGTGTCTCAAAAATCGCAATTTCAAGCATTTCAGAAGGATTTGAAAAGTCAAGAAAAACGACTTTCTGAACTGGTTAAGCCGAGAAGATCGGAAGGAGCTGGGAATGGAGATGAGGTAAGTTTTGGATTTTTATGTTTACACATTTTAGTAAGACCATAACTATTTTAAGAAAACTGACATATTTTTGAAATTACCTTCATCGTGTAGATCTTAACTAAGGCTTCATTTTTGTAGTTGAAAGTTTTTTGATAGCTATTCACGTTTTTGAGATATGCGCCTTTAAAGATGGCGATCGGAGGAGAGAAGCAGAGAAGTGAGGGTGTCTGTCTTCTCTGCGTCCCTCTCTCTTATGGAATATACATGCACGCTATACATCAAGACCAGGGCCTCATTTTTGTAGTTGATCACTTTTTAATAGCAATGCTAGATTTCGAGATATGTGGTGTGCTGTTCCAGGAATCTTATAAAAATTGAGAAAATCCACCAAATTCCAGAAGGTGTCGCGGGTTTAGAAAACGTTAGAATGTTATCAATTTTAGATGAGCTGATAGATTAAAAACAGGGCTACATTATTGTAGTTGACAACTTTCTGATAGCTCTTATAGCTTTCGAGATATACGTAATTGAAAATCGGTGCTGTCTGCGCTCTCTTCCTTTGAATCTCGTTCATTCCCTCATTTTCTGACTATCAACCTTTAAAGGCTCGTATCTCGAAAACCTGAAGAGATATCCAAAAGTTCTCAACTACAAAAATGAAGCCCTAGATTTCATCTACATACTCTATAAAAATGAGCGTCTGTGGTATCTAGTATACTAGTTTTCAGATAGTGGAAAGTTCGGACGACGAAGAAGCACAAATCCATAAAGAATTCCAAGAGAAGATAAAAATTCAAAACGAACAATATGGAAAGAAACTGGAAAATATGCAGAAAAGAAAACTGATAAGACAGGAACTAGCCCAAACTTTGAGAAGTTGTTACGGGGTTTGAAAATGTCAGATTTATATAAAATTATTAAAATCTTATAGATCAAACCTAGAACTATAATTTTGTAGTTGACAACTTTTTGATATCTGCCAACACTTTTGAGATATGCGCCTTCAAACTTATACAACTAGAGAGAAGGTCAAAAGAGAGAACCCAGAGAAACGAGAGTGCCTGGCTGTCTGCGCCTCCTCTCCCTCTGCTTTTCCACCGCCAATCGAGGGAGCTTCATATCTCAAGACCGTGAAAAGCTATCAAAACGTGTTCAACTAATAGAATGTGCTAAATTTTGTGTAAATTATTTTTTTTGTTAACAACTTTTTGATAGCTGTGCTTGATTTTGAGTTATGAGGCTTTGAAACGGACCTCTTGGCTCTAGACTTATTGAAAACATACTGATGAAATGCACACGTATTTATTGAAAACCCAATTGACAGTTTTTTTACAAAATGATCGTAAAATTTAGTTCGCTTGTTGTCCCTGCCCAAATCCAGCCTCCCTCTTTCCATAGTATCCATAAGCAGATCCATATCCATAAGCACCACCATAATATCCATTGTATGCTCCATATCCCCCGTAGTAAGATGGATAGTAAGAGGAAGCGTATCCGTAGTATTGAGCAGATGTCTCAATTGAGCACATGATCACTGCGAGGAGCACACAGAGAAGGCTGGAAATAAAAGGAATTAGGTTATTTGAGTGCAGAAGAAAAACTTACAATTTGGAGTTCATTTTTAAGACGAGGTAGTCGGTAAAGTTCTTGGGTTAGGCGGCGCTTTAATACCCTGCCGTTCTATTTGCTCATAATTATTTCGGGAGGTTTACCCATGTGTCAAAAGGGTAACCAAAAAAAAAAAGGGTCACCAAATCTTTAATAGAGTACAAAAATATGTAGTTTGGTCGAGTCGACCCACAATACGCGCCGGAGGCGCGACAGTCTACTGGGTCCAAACTTTGACCTCGTGTTTTTCGAGTACCAGATCTCAAAGACAAAAACTGAATATATATTTGGAATCAGCGTTTTCCCAGCTTTCCAACGATACAGGTCACGCCCCATATCTCCACACTGACTCGAAGACCTTCCCTAGTTAGAACTGTTAGCAATGAACATTACCAATTATTATAAAAATTGTATTTTGTAAAATAAATGAAATGTGAACACGTGAACTGCCCCCACCCCCTACCCTTATCTACTCCCCATCTCGACAATCCTCTCATTTCACAGTGTATCAACGTGTATTCCGTCAAAGTGTGAGTTCTCCCTGTCTACTTCCTCCAACCGATTCCATTCCTGCAGGATACAAACAAGACGACAAAATTTGTAAAATGCTCATCGAACTCCTCTTGCTCTCCACCCTAATCGTCTCGATGCTCGCCGGCTGTAAGAAGACGAACAACGCGTCGAAGTTGAAGCCAAAGGATATGGGTAAAGGAACGACTCCGATGAAAGCGAACGCGCCGAACGGTGCAAATGGATCGAGTAAGGAACCGGTTCCAGGACCACCGGTGCCGGAGCGTGAGTTTATCTGAAAAATGAATAGGAAATACAAAAAATTTGAAAGTTTCAGTAACCTCGGAGCCCAAGTTGGCAGAGCGTCCAGCCGATGATAACGAGACAATCAATGATGCGAAATCCAACTGGGGAACTGTTAGTTAATCTAGTGATCCCTGATACTCGGTTACTTTTTTCGAAATAAATAGTAGAGACAATTGAATTATTTATTCCTACCACCCCAATTAAAGAATAAAGTTCACTATCACGGCTCCTGCTCCCCATCCTGTCTTGTACGTTGTGTCGATGGCTCACTCGTAAAATTATTGAACCTATTATCCTGTCGATGCTTCATAAAACACCAGCATGCCGACGAGACGATACAGAAGAGAATACACAGCCCGAGAAGTGTCAGCATGACGACGTACACCGCATTCAGGGCAACACCGGCTCCCTCGCGGAGCAAACTTCCGCCGGAATTTCCAGATTCTGTTGTGACGTCGATTGTGGAGGTTATGATGGTTTTGGTGGCGGATGATAGGGTGGTGCTGGCGATTTTCAGAAGTGGAGATGGTGATGGTGTTGGTGCTGGAACTGTAGGGGTCGGAGGAGTTGACGAAGCGAGAATTGAGGCGACGGTTGATGAGATGGAAATCGACATGTTCTGGAAATTTGATACTATTTTGGGATTGGCGGGATTTTAAATTTTTGGACGATTTTTAGAGTTTTTCAAGAATTTTTCGGTTAAAAACTGATTTTTGGGTTTTTAGCTCTTGAAACAACCAGAATTTCACAAAAAACCTGAATTTCGAAAACTGCGCGAAAATTTTGAATTCCCGCCTAATCGCTCCGCCACCGTAATCCGTTATGACTGGGTTTGGCGGAAATTCGAACTTCTGAGAGAATTTTCCCAATTTTAAAAGTTTTTCAAGAAAATTGTCGGTTATAAAGCAGATTTTTGGCTATTTAAATTGTGAAAGCTTTGAAAAACCCAAAATTTGAAAGTTGAGCAAAAATCAGAAGGGCAGTGCTGAAAAATAGGCAATTCCTAGGAGAAAGTGAGCTGAAAATCCAAAAAAATCTATAAAAAATTAGCAAAAACAGTGTTTTTCGACCGATTTTGAGTGATGGCCTAGAAACCCAAAATTCCAAAACTTAGGCCATCACTTGAAAATCTGGTTTTTTCCGATTTTTAGGTTTAAAATAAAATTTTTCGAGGAAAATCAGCGGAAAATCCAAAAAAATCGGTTAAAAAATGAACAAAAACGGTGTTTTTTGACCGATTTCGAGTGGTGGCCTAGAAATCCAAAATTGCAAAACTTAGGCCACCACTAGAAAAAATGGGTTTTCTCCGATTTTCAGGTTAAAAATGAATTTTTTTGAAGAAAATCAACTAGAAATCCAGAAATCTGGTGAATTCCGATTGGTGGCCTAGAAACCCGAAATTGCAAAACTCAGGCCAACACTAGAAAATCTATGGTAGGAACCTAAGGATTATGAACCCGCAATGCTCTTGATATCTGATACGCGATGCAGCTAACGAGTCGCTACGCAGCAGAAACGATGGTGGATCATGGACACGCGACGCACCCGAAAAATCCTTACCTGCAGATTTTTATAAGCTTTTTTTGGTGAAGAATTGAGAAATGCCTTTTCTCCGCCCTTCCCCCCCCCCCTTTCCCAAAAACCACGAATTTACGTGAACTTTTTATTACATTTATTCCAAAAATTATTATTTTCACAAAAAACAAGTTGATTTGCCACGTCGACACCACATCAAGTGGTCTTCTCATCGCCTCCAGTTTGAGTCTGCTCCTTCGATTTCGCCGATTTTCCAGATTTTTCCACGGATTTGACCTCCGACTTCTTCGATTTTGGCGCTCCATCACCACCTTCCGCTGGAGAACGAGCCGCCGGTGTTCCATCAGCGGGCGGAGCCTCCACGTCCTCAGCTACCGGATCGGCGTTGGCAGCCGCCTTGTTGAACGCGGCCATCCGCTTTCTCTTACGACGAGAGCACCACACAATCAACACCCAGAACACGATGATGGGGATGGCGATGCCGAGAAGGATGACGATGAGCATCACGATGCTCCCCGGCGAGCTCGAGTCGGTGGTACCCATTTTTGGTGGAACAGCTGAAGGAAGAGGACGTTGAGAAAAGGAGGAAGGGGGAGGGGGAAGGACTCACTTGTTCTTCCTTCTTGAAGTTTTTCTAGCGAAGAGACGAAAACTGAAACTGATTGTCGGGGGAAGATGTGGAAAGAGAGCGATCGGTGGCCTAAGGCCGGGGGCATCATAGTTCAGGGGCAAGGAGGGTTTCTGGAGCAAAAAAGGTTTTTGGAATTGTAATTTTTTAACGTTAAGGGTTCTTGGAGCCTGGGCAACAATGAACGATCTATTTTTTGCCGCCAGAAAAAATGTGTTTAGAGGTCAAATGTTTGGTTACTGTCATATCAGTTCTTAGATCAAATAATCAACTTTTTATTTCATTTTAGATCAGCGGTTCTAAAAATATCGGACAAACATTGAGTAGATATAGTTTGACCTCAGAATGAGCGAGAAAGAGAGCGACGCAGAGAAGTCAGACGGTCTAGCTTCTCTGCGAGCTCTCTCTCTCTCTTCCACCTCTATCCCGGGCGCTCATCTTTGAAGGCGTGTATCTCAAAATCGTGAAATGCTATCAAAATCTTGTCAACTACAAAAATGTAGTACAGATCTTGCTCTTTATTTTTGTAGTTGAAAATTTTTGAATAACTCTTCAAGTTTCAGAGATATAGCGGCTGTAAGTTGATGTGTCAAAGAGAGAGCTGATGAAGAGAGACGCAGAGAAATCATAGTGTCTACCTTCTCTGCGTCTTCACTGTCTGCAGACTCTGTAACCTCATATTCGAATTAATAAAAATACACGTGTTTTTAAGAAAGAGACGCAGAGAAGTCAGACACTCTCGCTTCTCTGCGCTCTTTCCCCCCTCCACTCACTCGCCTCTGCTCACTTCAGCCTTTGAAGGTGCGTATCTCGAAAACGTGAATAGCTATCAAAAAACTTCCACTTACAAAAATGATGCCCTATTCTTGATCTACATAACCATGTAAATTTTTAGTCAACTAAACTGAATATGACGCCGTGACCCAATCTCAAACATTGCCAGTCCTTCAATTCCCCATTACTTGTCACCCTCTCCCATGTTTCTTCTCAAGTTGTTCCCCACTGTGTGAGAGATCACATTAGGAGCACAAGATATGTTTGTTTCTTCTCTTATCACATCACTTATCTTCTCGAAAAGTCCTCGTTTTCGAAAGTGCTTATCTCTCTTCTTTTCTTCTCGAAAAAGCCCAAAAGTTCTCGTCCTGCGGACCCCTTGGTAATCAACAAACACGGCGGAAACGAGGCAGGTTTTAGTGAGGTCAGCACTTTTTGCAGTTGTTGCAGAAGTGTCAGTTTTGAAGATTTCGAAAATCAAAAAGTCAAAAAGCTTTAAAATCGGAAAGTTTTGTTGTAAAATATATAAATTGTTTTGAGGATTCTGAATCTGTTGTCAAACTTTAGAAAAGTGGAAAGGAACCAAGGTATATATTAGCCGAGACGAAACCTGATGTGTCTCTGCCAAACGAAATTTTTAAAATATTCCAAAAACAGATTCAGAATCCTCACGACTTCAGCTTTCCAATCATATAATTTTTACTACAAATCGTCATCCGGATCCCAAAAAACTGGACTCATGATTTCTCTACTGTCCTCTGGAAAGTTTCTGAACATTTACAAATGTGCCCCGACAAACAGTGGTGTGTCTGCTTAAAAAATGAAAATAAATAGGATTTTAAAGCTGAAATCTTGAGGATTCTGAATATGTAATTAAAATTTGTGTAGGATCAAAGTTGACGGAGACAAAGCTTCAAAGTTTTTTTTGTTTCATTAATTCAACATGCTCTGACAAAACGTGTCATAACTCGGTTTCTTTTAAAGCTACAGAAAAATTTAAAAAGAGATTCAGAATCCTCATGACGTCAGCTATCGATTCATATATATTTCAAAAATGAAATTCAAAGAGAATTCAGAATTCCAGGAACATTTACAAAGCCAGCTGCCTCAACTATCCTTGAATTCCAGTGTGACAAAACGTGTTGTAGCTCGGTTCCTTTTGACGCTACAAAAAATTTAAAAATATATTCTGAATCCTCACATCTTCAGCGTTCTAATGGCACCCATTTCATTATCTAATTCTGAAACACGATCTCATAATATATACATGCACTGGTGACGCCTGATAAACATAGGTGAAACATAGGAGAAGTGTTGTAGCTCGGTCCCTTTTGACGGTACAAAAAATTTGAAGACGGATCCAGAACCCTCACATTTTCAGCATTCTAATGGCACTTATTTCATGACTTATTGTTTCGGTTAAGCCTTGTAACCATCTATTCATTGCGATGACTTCAAAATTTTGAAAACTTATCCAGAATCCCCAGAATTTGAGCTATAGCATGCTTCTTGCTCCAGCTCCCTGGCACCTTGCCAACATATCCGTTACAACTTTCCAGGTACCTAACTTTATCACGTTTCGTATCCCTTTCAAATTGCACCGACTATACTCAAAGATCTCAAATTTCTCCATGTTGCTATCTCATCATCAGAACACAAAAGTTGTCACATGACTCTCATCATCCGGCCGCGGATCCTTCCAGTAAATTCAACACCGACCTTTGTTCTTATCCGTTTTGTGTGACGTTGAGAGAGAAAAGACAAATGATCGCGAGGAATAGAGTCGAGGAGAAAAGCAAATCGGCAGAGATCGGGGAGAGAGAGACACAAACAACAAATGACGCATCGGCACAGGCGCTGAGATCCGCGAGAGTCGTTAGAAAGACGAGTGTGTGCAAAAAATGCTCGGATATAAGATTCTCGTCTCTATCTCTCTCAGTCCTTGCAACGCCCATTCGCCGATTAGTCGCCTCGGCGGGAAGGCTCGGAGTAGTTTAGTGAGAGAGAGAGAGCTCAATTTGTTTTCGATTGATGCTGTCTAGGTTTTCATTCTTTCATTTCGAAATAATTTGTTGGAACTTAAGTTGAGACAGGTCATCTTTTCTAAGCGTTAAGTTAAAGTTCCATGAAAAAAAACGATTATAAGGAGTCTAGTCTATAGAGTCTAGGCAGCCAGCTCTGAAAATTCTTTTCTTAAAATATATCCATGTAAATTGATAGCTGACGTCATCAGGATTCAGAATCTGTGTTCAAAATTTTTGTAACATCGAAACGAACCGAGTTATAACACGTTTTGTCAGAGCATGTTCAGCTGAAAAACTTTGAAACTGTGTATCTCCGTCAATTTTGATCCTACACAAGTTTTGATTACAGATTCAGAATCCTCATGACGTCAGGATTCCAGTCATGTCAGTTTTATGTGAAAACACAGTCTTAAAGCTAACGTCATATGGATTTAAAGCCGGGTTGCAAATTTCGCTAAAAACGAGTTACGCGGCTTCTGTTTGAAGCTGTGTATCTCAGTCAATTTTGATTCTACACAATTTTAATTATAGATTCTGAATCCTCACAACGTCAGCTTCTCAACCATGCCGGTTTTACATAAAAATATAGTTGGAAAGTTGACGTCCTGCGGCTTCAGAATCTGGTTGCAAAATTTTGGTGAAAGGTTTTCAGTTTGAAGCTGTGTATCTCCGTCAATTTTGATTCTACACAAATTTTAAATGCAGATTCTGAATTCCCACGACGTCAGCTTTCTAACCATGCCAGTTTTATGTGAAAGTACAGTTAACGTCATGGGGATTCTGGATCTCGTTGAAAATTTTTCAAAAAACGAGTTTCGAGGTTTTCGAAGCTGTGTATCTCCGTCAATTTCGATCCGACACAAATTTTGATTATAGATTCTGAATCCTCACGACGTCAGCTTTCCAGACATTCCAGTTTTATGTGAAAACACAGTCCTAAAGCTGATGTCGTGCGGCTTCAGAATCTGGTAGCGAATTTTGCTAAAAACGAGTTACGAGGTTTTTGAAGCAGCGTATCTCCGTCCGTTTCGACCCTACCCAACTTTTGAATATAGATTCTGAATCCCCACAACGTCAGCATTCCAACCATTGTAAAACTTTATCAAGTAACGGATTTTAACCAATTTCAACCGACCTCAGCTCTTCCTAACCAATCCCAGCCAATCTCAGCCGATCTTAACCATTTTTGAACGATTTCAACCGATTTGAACCAATCCTACCTCTTTTTCCATTCTTCACAACATTCTATCACATGATATTGTTTGATTATTTTCAGAAACACTTTCAAAGTCTCTACCCCCAATAAACAATGACGGTGAACATCGAAACCCAGGTACCACAACATCCCAGTGTAATAGTATACCCCATCCACATTCAGACCAATGACGAGTCCTCCTCCCCACTCATTCAAAACATCCCAACCGAAGTGGTTCGCGAGTTGAATGGCGAAAAGTTGCTCGACCGCACCACATTTTTCACCGAGTTCTCGACGAACGCCTATCTCGAGGACTTCTACACAAAAGTCGATGATCCGGCGATGCAGATGGTGCTCACATTCCTCCCGAACATCGTCGCTCGTCTGGGAAAAGTCGACAAGATGTTGGATTTCGGCGCGGGCCCGACAATCCACGTGGCCGCGTGCTTTCGAGAGATTGCGAATGAGGTAAGGGATGGAGAGATATCAAGTTACACATCACATGTTCGCAGATCCATCTGGCCGATTATTTGCCACAAAACCGTGATGAGTTGTGTAGATGGGTGAACAACGAGAGCAAGTTCGACTGGACTATCCCGTTGAGAATGATTTTGACGAGAGAGGGACAGAGTTGGGACCTCCTGCCAAAGGTGGAGCCAGCGACTCGGGAGAAGGTAGGTTTAGAAGAAAGATGATCGAATAAGAAACATGAAATACACGATTTTTTGGTGAGCTAGACAAGGATGACCACCAAAAATGCACCCCGGTTTTTCTAATTCCACATTTTTTTCAGATCATGGACATCTACCACTGCGACGTGTTCCAGAACCCATCTGTCGACTGCCCCAAGGAAATTTTCGGGCAGTTTGATGTAGGTGCAGTTTCCCTAATTCAAAAAAACTCAAATTTTTTAAAATTACATTATAGAACTTAGCTAGCGCTACATTTTTGTAGTTGGAAGTTTTTTGATAACTCTTCAGCGCTCCGAGATAGAAGGTTTTGAAGTTGTACATAAGGAGACGCAGAGAAGCGAGGGTGTCTGCTTTCTCTGCGTCTCTACCTCTCTCCCTTCAAACTTCGAAGGCGTGTATCTCAAAAATGGGAATAGCTATCGAAAGACTTCCAACTATAAAAATAAAGCCCTACTTTTAAGCTTTACGAATAGGTTACAATTTTCAATTTAGAATCAAATCTGATAAAGTTACAACGATTGGATGAGAACCCACATTTTTCATGACTTCAAGTTTGGCTAGCCGAATTAGATAAAGGGAACAATGACGTTGGATTACACATTTTTGGCTTCTCAATAAACTTGATTGGAAAAATTGACAAATTGGTCAACTTTGATTTCAGTATCAAAAACTAAGAAACTCACAAAACAACTTATAGGACTGGATACCTCAAGAGTAGCTCTACATTTCTGTAGTTGACACCTTTTTGATAGCTGTTTACCCTACTGAGATATACGAGTTCAAAGATAAGTACTTGAAAGGAGGATTGGGAGACGCAGAGAAGCGAGGGTGTCTGCTTTCTCTGCGTCTCACTACCGCCCGTTTCAGGAAATAAACTTCAAAGACTCATATCTCAGTAGCGTGAATAGCTATCAAAAAACTCTCAACTACAAAGATGAAGCCCTTTTCTTGAGCTATCCAGTTGTATTAAAATTTCTTTAAACTTCCTGGTTTTTGATACTGAAAGATAGGGTCAAAGTTGGCCAATTTTTCAAAATAAAGTTTTGTTTTACAAAATCCACACAATCAATAGACTTTCGAGACAGCTCAATAATGTTTAGCAAAATTACAGGCGCTCGTCACCATCTTCTGCGTCGAGTACTGCTGCAACACCCTCGCCGAGTACTACTCAGCCATCAAGAACACCGGAGCCGCCGTCAAGCCAGGAGGCTACATGATCTACGGAGGAGTCTTCGAGGAGACCTGGTGTAGTTTCGGAGGCCGTAAATTCACATGCCTCTACATCACCAAAGAAGTCATGCTGGACGCGTTGGCCAAAGCCGGATTCTACGTGGAGGAGGCGGATCGCGGATGTGTTCTCTATGAGATCAATGGCATGTTCATGGTTTCCGCAAAGAAGAGAATCTGAGAGACAATCTTTTGTAAAATGTAAAAAGTTTTTACTAAAAACTATATCGTATCGTACAGTATTCATCTCATATACGCCCAAAATTCGCTTTTTTTCAACAAACACCTACATGCACCACATCACCCCCTTCCTTTTTCTATGAGTATTTTATTTGGCAATTTTCGATTTTTTTTTCTTTTAAAAACATTTGCTGGTTTCTAGACTCTTCATTTATTTGGAATTTCAATAAATAATCGGTTAGGAAATCAATTTTTTAACAAGAATATTCAATTAATTCCGGTTTTTCTATAGCAAAATTTAATGAAGTATTATTAGAAAGGGTCGCCGAGGCCCTCAGACATTTGGTACCTTGGAAAACCAAACATTCCGGGTACTTGTCCGGATTTTTTGGAGAGCAGCTTGAAAAAGCCTGAAGACGTTGGAAGACTTCAGATGAGGAGTTTCGGATTCTGAAAAATGAGCGGAGCTCAGCTATTAAGTAGTGCTTACCTCTCCCAATCTTTCTCAATTTCCTCTAGTTGATCTACCCTGAGCAATGGAATATCTCGACGAATTGCTTTGGGAATAGCAGAGTTTTGAAGTTTATCAATTTTTTGATTTTCCAATCGAAAAATTCCATTGTGCACTCGCTTGGTTACCCTAGAGCTGGGTCCTCCTCCATTCACATTAACTGAAAATCGGGCTCCTGTTGAATTGAAAATTTTCGATCGGACTACAAGTCTCCCGGTGCGATTTGCCTTTTTGAAATGACCACTTTTTATAGTGTTCTCGATGCTGAATTGGGTCAAGGAGTCTTCTGAAATATGGTGAATTTTCAAGTTTTGAAAATAGTCGAAAATTTTTAAAATTAAAATGAGCTAGTAGATCAAAAATAGGGCTACATTTTTGTAGTTGAGAGTTTTTTGATAGCTATTCAGGTTTTTGATATATGACCGTTTTAGTGTTGCTTGGGTGAGACTAAGAAAAATATGCCAATCTTTAAAGACGCATATCTCAAAAACTAAGACAGCTATCAAAAAATGGTCAACTACAAAAATGTAGCCCTAGGCTTGATCTACAGAAACAATATAAATTTGAAGCATATGGAGTGACGCAGACAGTAAGACACTCTCGTTTCTCTGCGACCTCTCTTTCGCACCTCTCGCTGTCCGCAACTCAAGTTTAAAGGCGCATATCTCGAACCCCAGAACTGCTATCAGAAAATTTCCAACTACAAAATGAAGCTCATTTTTTGGTCTACACAACCAACTTGCCTCTCTCCACTTCCAACAAATACTGCTCATACTTCAAACTGCTAATCTCATCGTTCCCTCCGAACTCTCTCATAAACTCCTCATAATAAGAAGACGCTCCAGAAGGTATCAAAATCTCATTGGCACCCATAAATCCTATATAATCCGTTGCTTCTTTGTACTGTAGCAGACAGTCAGTGTAGACTGCACCATTCGTAGAGTTAGAGGTTGTCAGCCATGGTTGCAAAGTGATGTATTTTTGAGTTTTGTATAAATTGAGTAAATCAAAAATTGGACTGGAAATGTTGGTGAGATAGAAATGCAAATGCGCACCATAGTGATGAGCGAAATGGATTTGAGATATTGTGTCTGGCCAGTTGAAGGGCATTGGCGCGATGCAGAATACCACAGGGTATTGCTGGGGGATGGGGATTTTGAAGGGGATCTGAATATTTGCAATAGGGCGCACTTTCTGAACTAGACTCACCTGAACACCATCTACTTCAAGTTTCTCTAAGCTTTTAAGAGTTTTCAGATTCCCTGTTATTATTGCTGTGGAGTATTTGGTATGGTTTTCTTCGGGTTCCAGAATTATAGCAGCGTCTATATATTCTGTATCATTAGACACCCCAGTACCAACCAACTGGATAGTGGGGGTCTCAAATGTCAGGGGTACTGTAAGTACTATAGCAATAGCTTGGCTGCCAAGGCTGGAATTTAAGAATCTGAGATTAACTTGTAGTGAATAACTTACGACTCAGATTTTTCATAGTAATACGCGGAATGGATGAATCCTTCTAGCTTGATGGGGTTTCTTACTTTAAAAAGGAAAAATATAGAAATAAATACAATAATTAGGAATAATAGGACAAAAATTTTTAATTTAGCAGCCATTGAAATGACAGGAAGAGTAGAATAGTGGATTGGTCTCTTCAACGAATTGCGAGAATTTTTTTTCTGGGAACGAATAAATAGCGATACCATCTTTCATAAGGAACACTCGACTGGATTTTTGAAGAAAATCTAATGAATTTAATCTTCCTGTGAAGATAGAGAGTGACTAGACACAGACAGCTAGACACTCTCGTTTCTCTGCGCCCTCCCTCTCTCCCCTCTAACACTCTATCGTCAATTTCAAAGAGTCAAATCTCAAAACTTTGCATAGCTATCAGAAAGTTGTCAACTACAAAAAAAGATCTACATAAAATTTCGCACATTTTATTAGTTGGTCGTTTTTCGATTGGTCTTCAAGGTTTTGACATATGATGCGTTTACCCCAAAAGAGTGGGAGAGGAGGCGCAGACTGTCGTGGAAATAATAATCCATCATTATTTCCACAACTGGTATTGTCTAACTCGTAGACTTTATCACGTATTATTAAAAGATACAACGGTGAACTTATTGTTACCCTCAAAGGTTGAACCCACTAACCGAGTGACACGTGCGACATTCCCACATCTGGACGACCTTTGCTACGTGTCACTGTCGATGTAAGCTATTGATTTGCAATCAATTAGTATCGGAAGTTAGACATCCACCGATCGACCAACAGAAGTTCCTCGCCTACCGGACGTTCTACAACATCGAGACGACGTGCTCCCAACAACTACAACAATGGCACCGGATCCAAGAACTCTCTAACCAAGGTGCTCGACCTTTGGGAGTACAGTAATAAACCGTTTGTATTAAATGTTGTCTTGTTTCCTAAGTCACTGTCTCTCTCACTTCTTGAGTTGGTTTGGGTTCACCAACCCTATAAACCTCCTCAACACAGACAGTCAGACACTCTCGTTTCTCTGGGTTCAACAAAATTTAGACATATTTGGAATTCAAATTCTTTATTGGAAAGTTAAGATCAGACGTTCAAAAAAAAATCAATTTGCTTGGTGTCCTTGCCCCAATCCGGCCTCCCTCTTTCCATAGTATCCATAAGCAGATCCATATCCATAAGCACCACCATAATATCCATTGTATGATCCATATCCTCCATAGTAAGATGGATAGTAAGAGGAAGCGTATCCGTAGTATTGAGCAGATGTCTCAATTGAGCACATGATCACTGCGAGGAGCACACAGAGAAGGCTGGAAATAAAGGGAATTGGAATTTTACGGGGAGAAAGAAAACTTACAATTTGGAGTTCATTTTTAGGATAGGGTAGTCGGTGAAGATCTGGGGTTACGCCAAGGTTTTATACCCTGCCGTTCTATTTGCTCATATTTATTTTTGGGAGGTTTTCTCTAAATGTGTCAAAAGGGTAACTGGTATGAGTTCGTCGATCATCGAACACCAAATTTTTGATTCTCTCAGTTCAAAAAGTAGGTCACTGAGTAGTTTGGTGACTCCGAGCGAGGGATTCTGCAAAAAAAACGCGGCGGAGGCGCGACAGTCTCTTTATTACCTATCCACTGAAATTAAACTTCAAAAGTTATTTGGGGATTAGTTCAATCAAATAGAAAGTTGACACATTTTGTGCAAATTCTCCAAAAAAAACTATGAGCAAATAGAACGGCAGGGTATAAAAGTGCGGCGTAACCCCAGAACTTTACCCACTACTCCGTCTTAAAAAATGAACGCCAAATTGTATGTTTTCTTTCTGCCCTCAAATAACCTAATTCATTTATTTCCAGCCTCCTCTGTGTGCTCCTCGCCGTGATCCTGTGCTCAATTGAGACATCTGCTCAATACTACGGATACGCTTCCTCTTACTATCCATCTTACTACGGGGGATATGGAGCATACAATGGATATTATGGTGGTGCTTATGGATATGGATCTGCTTATGGATACTATGGAAAGAGGGAGGCTGGATTTGGGCAGGGACAACAAGCGAACTAAATTTCACGATCATTTTGTAAAAAAACTGTCAATTGGGTTTTCAATAAATACGTGTGCATTTCATCAGTATGTTTTCAATAAGTCTAGAGCCAAGAGATCCGTTTCAAAGCCTCATAACTCAAAATCAAGCACAGCTATCAAAAAGTTGTTAACAACAAAAATAATTTACACAAAATTTAGCACATTCTATTAGTTGAACACGTTTTGATAGCTTTTCACGGTCTTGAGATATGAAGCTCCCTCGATTGGCGGTGGAAAAGCAGAGGGAGAGGAGGCGCAGACAGCCAGGCACTCTCGTTTCTCTGGGTTCTCTCTTTTGACCTTCTCTCTAGTTGTTTAAGTTTGAAGGCGCATATCTCAAAAGTGTTGGCAGATATCAAAAAGTTGTCAACTACAAAATTATAGTTCTAGGTTTGATCTATAAGATTTTAATAATTTTGTATAAATCTGACATTTTCAAACCCCGTAACAACTTCTCAAAGTTTGGGCTTTTTTTATCAGCTATGGATGTAATATGCAAAAAAAAAACGCACAAATTTATTCAAAAATCTACGATGTAACTCAAAAACTCCCCCTCAATAGAAGTATCAACCCATTGACCACCAACAAGCAGCAGTGGAAACTCTGATCTACCGGTGAATTCCTGAAACCATCAAAACCTTAAAATAGGGCTATTTCAAATGAAATTACCTTTATTGCTAACCGGATATATGGGTCATCATCGATCGGAACTTCCTTAAATGATTTATTGTGACATCTCAAAATTTCAGCGACTCTTTCAGATTCCTTCTCATTTTTAACACAGCTAGTAAACAGGAAAATTGAGTGAAGCTTGAGTAAATTGTCAAGTTTTTCCAGTCGCTCTGTTTTCAATGTGGATACAAAATACAATTTTCATAATAATTGGAAATGTTCATTGCTAACAGTTCTAACTGGGGAAGGTCCTTGAGTCAGTGTGGAGATATGGGGCGTGACCTGTATCGTTGGAAAGCTGGGAAAACGCTGATTCCAAATATATATTCAGTTTTTGTCTTTGAGATCTGGTACTCGAAAAACACGAGGTCAAAGTTTGGACCCAGTAGACTGTCGCGCCTCCGGCGCGTATTGTGGGTCGACTCGACCAAACTACATATTTTTGTACTCTATTAAAGATTTGGTGACCCTTTTTTTTTTGGTTACCCTTTTGACACATGGGTAAACCTCCCGAAATAATTATGAGCAAATAGAACGGCAGGGTATTAAAGCGCCGCCTAACCCTAGAACTTTACCGACTACCTCGTCTTAAAAATGAACTCCAAATTGTAAGTTTTTCTTCTGCACTCAAATAACCTAATTCCTTTTATTTCCAGCCTTCTCTGTGTGCTCCTCGCAGTGATCATGTGCTCAATTGAGACATCTGCTCAATACTACGGATACGCTTCCTCTTACTATCCATCTTACTACGGGGGATATGGAGCATACAATGGATATTATGGTGGTGCTTATGGATATGGATCCGCTTATGGATACTATGGAAAGAGAGAGGCTGGATTTGGACAACAAGCCAACTGATTTTTGTGTGAATTTTTCGAGTTCTTGTTTTTAAACTGTCAATTGGTGTTCCAATAAATACGTGTGCATTTTATTTCCTATTCATTATAAGTCTAGAGCCAAGAGATCCATGACAATGAGTTCTCACACTCCATATCCATTTCAAAGACTCATATCTTAAACCCTTGCATAGCTATCAAAAGTGGCCAACTACAAAAAATGATCTGCATGAAATTTTTTTAATAGCTCTCCAAGGTTTTGACCGATTAGTAGAATTATGGTAGGATTCCAGATCTTGAGATATGAATGAAACATGCAAATGTGTCATCAGATACTCATTCAGATACCCGAAAATCTCGATTCAAAGACCATTCAAAGACCTTGTGCGTTTTCGAAACAGTGGAAAAAGGGTCCACTCAAACAGACTTTTTACAGGCAAACAGAACAAAAAAAAGTATTATTCTGTTCTATTTTGGTGGCAGAACCTAAAATTCAAGTTTAAATTGAATGTCCGCAAAGTGCCAAACACAACTTTTTGACTTTCGCCAGTTTGAAAACGGTATGTTTCTCATCTCATGATACAGTACCGTGCATTAAAATTTACGGGCTTTTTCAGTTAAAGAAGTTACTTTGTCGATATGTAACTCTCTAGGGAATGTCCGTACAAAAAAGTTGTCAACTACAAAAATGGAGATCCACCTTTTTTCTGTATGGCTTATACATAATTTACTTTGTTCTATAACCAATTATACCGTAACACCCTCTTGAAGTTGGTCATTTTCTGTGGCGTACTATTTCCGGGAAACAAAATGGAGACATATTTGGAATTCGAATGTTTTATTGGAAAGTTAGGTTAAGACATTCAAAAAAATCAGTTCGCTTGTTGGCCAAATCCAGCCTCCCTCTTTCCATAGTATCCATAAGCGGATCCATATCCATAAGCACCACCATAATATCCATTGTATGCTCCATATCCCCCGTAGTAAGATGGATAGTAAGCGGAAGCGTATCCGTAGTATTGAGCAGATGTCTCAATTGAGCACATGATCACTGCGAGGAGCACACAGAGAAGGCTGGAAATAAAGGCGATTTGGAATTTTACGGAGGAGAAGAAAAACTTACAATTTAGCGTTCATTTTTAGGGCGGGGTAGTCGGTAGAGTTCTTGGGTTAGGCGGCGGTTTTATACTTTGTATACCCTGCCGTTCTATTTGCTCATAATTATTTCGGGAGGTTTTCTCTAAATGTGTCAAAAGGGTAACTGGTATGAGTTGGTCGATCATCGAACACCAAATTTTTGATTCTCTCAGTTCAAAAAGTAGGTCACTGAGTAGTTTGGTGACTCCGAGCGAGGGATTCTGCAAAAAAACGCGGCGGAGGCGCGACAGTCTCTTTATTACCTATCCACTGAAATTAAACTTTAAATGTTAGTTGAGGATTAATTCATTCAATTATAATGTTGACACATTTTGTGCGAATTTTCCGAAAAAAAACTATGAGCAAATAGAACGGCAGGGTATAAAACCACCGCCTAACCCCAGAACTTTACCGACTACCTCGTCTTAAAAATGAACTCCAAATTGTAAGTTTTTCTTCTGCACTCAAATAACCTAATTCCTTTTATTTCCAGCCTTCTCTGTGTGCTCCTCGCCGTGATCCTGTGCTCAATTGAGACATCTGCTCAATACTACGGATACGCTTCCTCTTACTATCCATCTTACTACGGGGGATATGGAGCATACAATGGATATTATGGTGGTGCTTATGGATATGGATCAGCTTATGGATACTATGGAAAGAGGGACGCTGGATTTGGACAACAAGCGAACTAAATTTTTTTTTTGAAAATTTTTTACGTGTGCATTATTTTTCTTCTCAAAAACTTCCACTACAACCTTATAGACCTTACGAACCGACACCCTAGAACACTAGCCTCTAATATTGAAAATTGAAAACTTTAAATCCAAAAAATATATTCCTTCAAAATGACGACTATACCAACTTCAACAACAGACCCTTCATCAACCGATAGCTCAACAATTTCTAGTGTAGTGTGAGTTTTATAGAAGAGAGACGCAGAGAAGTCAGACACTCTAGCTTCTCTGTGCTCTCTTTCTCTATCAAATTTTCGCCTAAAAACTTCAAAAAAAATTGAAAAATTGACCAACTTTGACACTTTATTTCAGCATCAAAAACTCAAAAATATCACATTTTTTAAATACCATTGGATAGCTCAAGAACAAAGCTTCATTTTTGTAGTTGAAAGTTTTTAGATAGCTATTCAAGCTACTGAGATATGCGTCTTTAAAGTTGAGTACCTGAAACGAGCGGCGAAGAGACGCAGAGAAACGAGACGCGTGCGCTTCTCTGGGTCTCCCCCACTCTCTTCCTCTCGCCGCCAGAGTTACCTATCTTTCAAGGCGCGTATCTCAGTAAGGTGAATAGATATTAAAAAACTTCCAACTACAAAAATGTAGCTCTATTTTTGATCTATCTAGTGATGTTAAAATTTTTGGAATTTCTCAATTTTTAACTTTGAAACACAGAGTCAAAGTTGACCAATTTTTTAATTTTTTTTGTCAATAATCTCTAACTTTGATGACGCATATCTCGAAAATGTGAATCGCTATCAAAAAGTTGTCAACTACAAAAATAAATCATTTTTCAGTGTCAATGTCACCTCATCTTTGCTCTCTTCTACTCTTCTCACCAACTCCTCTATTTCTGCTACGACAACTCCGGAAATAAAGAATTTTACTGTAAATTCTACATCTCCAAAACCCACCAGACCTCCCCTCTCATCTACCACTACAATGTTCCCAATCTCGACTCTAAACTACACGGAAAACGATGATATCATCTCATTCATCGTCTTTGTTAACCTGGTGCTCACTTGTTGTCTGATGATTGCGGTGGCTTATAACAGACAAGTGTTCTGTTTTGCGAAACCGAAGAATGGGCGGAAAAAGAAGAAGAAGTCGAAGAAAAAGAAGGGGAAGCATAATGCGGAGCCATGGGATGATGAGGACGATGATGATGACGATGACGAGGATTTTGATGAAATTTGAACTGACTTATTTCATTGTTTTTTATTATTAATAAAACAAAACCGTCGTAACTAGCTCAGAAAACACAAAAACAGCTCGAAATTACATTAGCTTTGTAGATCAAACCAAGAGCTACATTTTTGTAGTTGAAAGTTTTTTGATAGCTTTTCACCCCACTGAGATATGCGTCTTTGAAATTGAGTACCTGAAACGGGCGACAGAGAGACGCAGAGAAAAGAGACGCGCGCGCTTCTCTGCGTCTCTCTGTTCAGGTATTTCACTTCCAAGACGCGTATCTCAGTAGGGTGAATAGCTATCAAAAAACTTCCAAATACAAAAATGTAGAGCCAATTTTGATCTTCACAACCATATAAAAAGTGTTGCGGACACATTACATATGGCTCCAGGACATCCTCTCAAAGTTGACCACACGCCGGCGGCACCTCGGCCATTCCTGACCTTGATAAGAAGGAAATAAATAAAAACATTTTTGATAAATTTCCTCTTTCTGACAGACAGAAAGTGACACACACACTCCCATCAACTATATCATTCACATGGCCTTCCATTTTCCCATTTTCCTTTTCTTCTCTCCGTCTCACTGCAAAAAATAAACGACGATGAGCAACACTGTTTACTAGTTTTCTACCTATTTCTGTGGAATTTTCTCATTGATTCATTGCTATGAAACCACTACTGATAACTCGTGAAATTCAGAATGGATTTATTGAAGCGATTGGAAAAGTGAGTTGGATTTTTTAAATAAAACAATGCCCAACTTTGGAGAAGTGTCCTGTAGCCATATGTAGTCTGACGGCAAAAATATTAATATCGTTATGCAGATCAAAATCAGAGCTACACTTTTGTAGTTGGAAGTTTTTTGATAGCAATTCACCCTGTCGAGATATAACGGTTTTAATATGGCTTGCCTGGATTGAGAGACGCAGAGAAACGAGAGCGGCTGTCTTCTCTGCGTCTCTCTGCTCCTCGTCAACTTCAAAGCCTCGTATCTCAAAACCCTGAATAGCTATCAAAAAACTTCCAACTACAAAAATGAAGCTCTAGGTTTGATCTACACAACGATTGTAAATTTGAACATTTTGGACGCGATATGGATCCAAGAGACAGTGTCAAACTCACGTTTACTTTTTGCAGCGAGATCTTCGAAACTGGTACGAATCAAACAGCGATTTACTGACCATGGTTTCTGAATCATTAAAATCGCTAAGAATTCCATGGAGTCAACGAGATAAAGAGCAAATTTGTGAATTCATTTGTCAGTCCTTTTTCACCTTGTTTTTGGTGCTATGTGGGGAGGAAATGGACAATTTGAGGCCAGAAACGGTAAGTTCATTCTCCGGAAAAAATAATTGTTTAAAGTTTAATTACAGTACACCGGTGGATTCCTACTAAAACTCAAAGCATCATATGACTCGAATGTAAGTGAATTAATGTAAACGCGCTCTATCGAGAATTCGGTGGAGCGCGTTTACAATATCCCTGTTTAGGATTGGTCCCAATTCTACAATGACCACGAGCACTACTTCGATTACCTGGTTAATCTGGCAAGAGTTCAGAAACTAATCGATATTAAAATCGAGGCAAAGAACGGAACGGTTTGGGATACTGTAAGCCTTTAAGATGATATGTAGATCAAATCAACAAAAACAATTTCAGTTTCATGAAGCCAAGAACTCAATTGAGACACCACCTAGGTCATATTGGTTTTGCTGTGCTGGAACTGTAACTCCCCCGGTAGATCAAAAGAAAGAAAATGAGACTGAAGTTGTGGTGGGTTCTCGGTAGAGCGCATTTACATAGCCTAGAATTTCAGACAGTTCAACCGAAAGAGCCCGTGATACTACCAGATATCATACCTATACCATCTGAAACGGGGGAACCGGAATTGGTGGTGGTGCCGTTGGAAAATAGTAGTAGTTTTGAGGATTTTGAGAAAGAAATGAATGCGATTGTCAATGATGTGACAGGTTTTGAGTATAGGGAAAGCGAAAAGAAGCCAGAGAAGGTTCCTGGAGTTCATAGGTAAGAAAATAATGTCCAACTTTGGAGAAGTGTCCTGTAGCCATATGTACCCTGACAACAAAAGTTTTGAAATAGCTGTGTAGATCAAATTTAGGGCTACATTTTTGCAGTTGGAAGTTTTTTGATAGCTCTTCACCCCGCTGAGATATGCGCGTTCTAAAATCTTGGGGCCAGAGGGAGAGAGGGGGAGACGCAGAGAAACGAGACGCGCGCGCTTCTCTGCGTCTCTCCCTTCCCCCATTTTTGGTGCCTCTCTTCCAAGGCTTGTATCTCAGCGGGGTGAATAGCTATCAAAAAACTTCCAACTACAAAAATGTAGTCTTAGTTTTGATCTACACAACTATATAAAAATTGTTGCAGTCAGACTGAATTTGGCTCTAGGGCACCTCTTCAAAGTTGGACATTATTTTCAAAAAATTTTGACTTTTGAACATTTTTTTTGGGGAATTTTTGTAATTTTTTGTTACAGAACGCCCAGTATATCCTCGACGACCTCCTTCTTGAACTTCACCAACCGTTTAAATGCAGCGGACGCAAGTTTCCGTCGAAAACTCGACGCTCAAAACGAGAAATTCAACGAGGAAATGCGGAAAAAACGTGAAAAACGAGAGCAGATGAATCGGGAAGCCGAAGAAGACATGAGACAATTCCGGAAGGAGTCGGCATTGAGGATTCAGATGTTCTTGAATTGTATCAAGTTGAGGATACGGTGGGAGGAGCAAGAACAGGAATGGGGGGATTGGTTGAAGGCAGTGAGGAATCCCGTGGTGAAGGTGAAGACGACGTTTTTGGAATTTGATTATGCTCGGAAGAATAATGACGAGGAGGAGAATGTGGTAAGTGCGCTCTACTGATAAACGCAGAATCTTAGCGTTACAGTAGGCGTTTGTGGCTAAAATTCACAATTTTTTACCGAAAAAGTCAATATTTTGGCTATCATTCAGAATTAGAAAAAATTCTTAAAAATTATCAGAATTCTTCTCATTTTCAATGAAAAATTGAAAAAAAAAATCCAAAAAAGTGCGCACGCGACGCGACCGCAGCGCCTCCGCCCGAAAAACAAAACCCGCATGCTGAGTCTCACTAGAGCGCGTTTGCAGCAGAAAAAAATTCAAAAAAAATGTCGAAAATTTGACTTTTTCGCAAAAGAAATTCAAAATTTTCAAAAAAATCGAAAAAATTTGGCGCCAAGTACCCGCGTCTTGACAAGTATGTTTATTCCGATTAAAATCAGTCGCACGCGACGCGACCGCAGCGCCTCCAGAAAGATTTCGCGCGAAAAACAAATCCCTCATGCTGAGTCTCACTAGAGCGCGTTTGCACCAAAAAACATTTTCCAAAAAAGTCGAAAAAATTTAAATTTTGACATTTTTTTCGCATTTTTTCTCCAATTCTCCTCGGAAATTCAAACGTTAACGATGATTTTTCAGTCGAAAACGTCTTTTTTTCGCAAAAAATCTCAAAAATTTTCAAAAATTTTGAAATTTGGCGCCAGTGAGCACGCGACGCGACCGCAGCGCCTGCCAAATTTCATTTTTAATTCCGACGCCCCCCCCCTCCTGATGCTCAATAGAGCGCGTTTGCAACAAAAATTTTCAAAAAAAAAATCTTCCAGACCTCGCTCCAGCACCTCCAAAAAACCGTGCAAATCGCGTATGACAAGTTGACGTATGAATTCGAGAATCTTCTCACCCTAACCGATCAATACGTGGATAAACTATTCCTGCGGGTGATTCAAAAAAAGATTAGTGCGGTGGCGACGAAGTTGTGTGATCTCATGGAAGCACTGGATGAGTATCAGGTAGGCGTGGCCGAGTTGTCGGATCCTAGGCCACCACTATGGTTTCAGGACTCTGAAATCCCATATTCCACACTGAGAGCTCTGGAGGGGACCATTGACTCAATGGAGGTGCCAACCACCGCAGAGCTTCGGAGGATTTGTGCAATGGCGTCGGAGAAGGAGTACAGTTTTGTCGCTCCACCGAAACATCCAAAGTCCTATTGTGTTATAAATGAGATCTAGGTTTCGGTGGAGCGCGGTTGCAAAGGGGGATTTTAAATTACAATGAAAAAAATGAAGGAATGTATATTTTGAAATCATGGCAATAATAAAGAAGACATAAAACATGGATTAAAATTGAAAAACTCGTAGTGAGGGGGGATTTCGAATCGATGTGTGTTACTAAGCGGGTACCCGACATGAAAAGAATATTGGAATGAGAAAGGGAAGAGAAAAATCACAAAAAAGCGGTTAAACTGAAATAATATTAAAATACGAAAGCACTTGATTCGTTCCCGAGTAGACCAGATCGAAAATTTGATCTACGACAGTGGAATTCTGGTCGGCGGTGGAGTTGAGGACACTCTTGATAGCTCCCTCGGTTAGTTGGAACTCGTTGGCGGTGGCGAATGCGAGACCTTGTCCCCATGACACTTCCATTCCTTTGATCTTTTTGGCGAGCTGGAATTGGGGAGGGAGTTCGGTGGAGCGCACTTGAGAAATTTAGAAAAATTTTGGCTCGTTTAGAATCGAATGGTTTCAAAACGACTGGTTTTAAGTGTCTCGGTTTTGAAACACTCGATTGTTTTGGTCGAAATTCGCGAAATTTTCGAGTTTTTCCTCGGTTTTTGGTCATTTTTCATAATTTTCATCAATTTTGACGTAAACGCGTCGATGGTGCGCCAGAAGTCTCGGGCCCATTTTCAGTGATTTTCGGTCAATTTTTGGTCAAAATTCGCGAAATTTTCGAGTTTTTCATCGATTTTTGGTGATTTTCATAATTTTCCGTCAATTCTGACGTAAACGCGTCAAAGGTGCGCCAGAAGTCTGGTCGAAATTCGTAAAATTTTCGAGGTTTTCAAGCGATTTTTGGTTTTTTGTCAATTTTGAAACAAAAGACGGTTTTGAAATGTCCCGGAGCCGAAATCCCGCACATTTTAAGAGTTTCAAGCTATTTCGGGTTACGGTAGCCGAAAATCTGTGCATACACCGAGTCCGCAGACACCGAACACCCAGTTTTACGACCTTTTTTCAAAAAATTTGAGGAAATTTGCTCAGAACCCGAAAAGCATAAAAATCGTTTTAAAAATTGAATTTTGGGACCAAAAAAGTTGTTTGGATACCGATTTTTTCGAAATTTTAAGGGATTTCTAGTGAAAAGATCGAATTTTTAATGAAAAATTGAATTTATCACCCAAAAATAGGCACTTCCTTACCACAATCGGCTGGTCATCCTCAAACTGATAACCGTCTCTCAACAACGAATAAATATACGTCAAATCGAGACACTGCCACGGCATCCAATGACTTCCGTCATCTTCAATTTCAGATTTTCCACGGCGGCATGCCGTCTCCGCGGCCTCTTTAAACTGGCGCAACTCAATCTGTCCCCCCTCGTTTCCTTTCACGAGACCACTATTCAAAGCGCGGTCGAAGAAATAGGAGAACAGGTAGACTGGCGCGCCTTTCAGCTCTCGTAGATGCATTATTTCACTCGATTCGACGAACGCCTTCGTCACGTCGTAGCATGTGGAGAACGAGTGAGATGACGAACCACTGGAAATTTGAATTTATGATGAAAGTGCGCTCTGTTGAGAATCTCAACTTAAGAAGCGGCGGCGTGTACTCCCGGTGGACAAGTCCTATTGTCCACGTGGAGTACACGACGCTGTTGTTCGTGTACTCCCGGTGGACAAGTTGAATAAGAGATTTTGAAAGTTTTTTTTTCGAAAAAATTCAAATTTTTCGAAAATCCTTCCTCAAGTTGTCCACGCGGAGTACACGGCGCTAAAAAAATCTAGAAAATCGATCCAAAACCACTTGAAATCAGGTTGGCAGCGAAATCCACATTGTCCACGAGGAGTACACGGTGGGGCTGCTCGTGTACTCCTCGTGGATAAGTTGAATTTGGGATTTTGAAGATTTCAGTAGTTTTTTGACGATTTTCAGAAGTTTCACTCAAAAATTCTCAGGAAAACTGCAAAAACCCAATAAAATCGCCTAAAACTCTTTTCATTTTCAGTTGAAAAAAGTGATGTCTTGTCCACGAGGAGTACACGATCAGCCTCACCGTGTACTTCTCGTGTAAAATACTATCTGTGGAATTTATTGATTTTTCTGTAATTTTTCCGTTTTTTTTGAAAATCGTCGTAAAACGACTGAAATTTTCAAAATTCCAAATTCAACTTGTCCACGAGGAGTACACTCTTTGTGAACTTCCTTACTTAATATTCCAAAATTTGAGTGCATATTCCCACTCGGTCAACTGATATCCCTCTGGCATACAACTGGTAATCAACTGATGCGTCGTCTCAATATCATTATCAGTTTCCAATTGGAGAATGTTCAAACGGGCGGCAATTAGACCGTTTCCAAGGAAACTGTGAGTGAATAGACGGATGTGATGTCCGAAGAAATCGATATCCCTCTCGTATCCAATATGCTCTGAGAAGACCGCCTCGTTGTTCGGCCAGTAGGTCAGTTGGGTCGATCCACCGCCCAAATCGAATGCGGCGACCGAGCGATGGGCGGCCGGCTTGTTATTGTGACCGATCGTTGGTTCGTCTAGAATTTTCAGATTACACGATGAGGCCAGGTGCTACCAATGCAACTGTGCTCTATTGACAAGAATGGTACATTTTTTTGCGTCACTGAATATTCGAACATATGTGCATACTATATATAAGTTCGAATGTTCACCGTGACGCAAAAAATGTAGTATTCTTATCAATAGAGCGCAGATGCATTGGTAGCGCTGGGTTCATCGTGAGATGGTGGTGTTTGTGATGGAGGTCTTTGACGTAAACTCTTATCAGTATTTTCTGTGATTTTTGTCTGTTTTTCTTGGAGTTTGTGGTAAAGAAATGGTATTGATAAGGAGGAGGTGTTTGGAGTTATATTCACCTTTTTTACAACCGCGCTCCACCGAAACCCAAAACAATTGTGTGCGAAATTGAGAGACGCAGAGAAAAAGAGACAAGGAGATTTCGGTGGAGCGCAGTTTTTTTTTTTTTTTAATTTTTCAGGAAAATTCTTCATTTTTCTGGTTTTTGGAGCTAAAAAGTAGGATTTTTTGTGAAATTTTCTGTGAAACCGCAGTTTTTCAAATAGGTTTTCCTCCGGTTTTTGGGTTGAAATCGGGTCAAAACTGAGCAATTTTCGCAGAAAATGTCAAAAATCCGGTTTTTTTCCGAGTTTATACAGAAAAATTACTGGAAATCTAATTTTTTCATAGTTTTTAAAGTAATAACTATGAGAAAAAAACTCATTTTTGAGGATTTTGGGGTTAGAAAACGCCAAAATCATAGTTGTCAAGGCCCGGGCAAATTGGCGCGAAAGTCAAAATTTCAAAATTTTTCAAAATTTTTCAAAATTTTTCAAAATTTTTCAAAATTTTTGAATTTTTTTGCGAAAAAGTCAAATTTTCGAGTATCGTTCAGAATTAGAAGAAATTCAGAAGAATAGTCTAAAATTGACACATTTTCGATGAAAAATTGAAAAAATTTCGAAAAAAAATTGCGAAAATCATCAAAAATCCAGTTTTTCGGTTTAAAAATGTCGAAAAAATCATATTTTTTAAAGAAAAAAAGCGACTCTCAGCATTTTTTACGAAAACAAAATTTCAGAAATTTCCATCAATTTTTTAGTGAAACTGCAATTTTTCTCATTTTTTCATCAAAAACTCCAATTTTTCTCATAGAAACGCATATTTTCATTACTTTTGAAAATTTCTTCTCATTTTCGTGCTAATCATATCTTCATAAATTGTCAAAAATTGCTGTTTTTTGCGACTTTCTGAGAAAAAAATGCCAAAAATTGCCGATTTTCTCATCAAAACCAGAGAGAAAACCTTTTTTCCAAGAAACGGTGCACATATTTACCAAATTTTGGAATTTTTCAAAAGTTTACATCGAAAAAATGCAATTTCTTGATGAATAACTACTTTTTATTGAATTTTGATGCATAGTCAAAAATCCGACATTTCAAAAAAAATTCAAAATTTCGTCCAAAATTTAGTTCAAAATAATTGTTCCCCTTCCAACGGCTTGGCCTGTTGCAAGTATGCTTTTTTTCACATTTTCATTCCCCATATGATCTCAATAATCTCTATATATTGAGTTCACTGACACTGCTACGTGCTCTATTTCAGTTTGCATTGTTAGTACAGGGATGCTCCCAAGAGCAAACAATAGCTATTTGCAACTTCCATTCCCAAAAAGTGCTCAAACTGTGCTCAACAAAAAATCGAGCTTGTTACAACCGCGCTCTACCGAAACCCAAGAAAATAGTGTGCAAAATTGAGAGACGCAGAGAAAAAGAGACAAGGAGATTTCGGTGGAGCGCAGTTGTAAGAACTGTGCTGAGCTAATAATAAGGCCCGCCTTCAAAAAGTGACCCCTTTTTTCCAATTTTTTTTTCAAATTTTTTCAATTTTTCATCGAAAAAGTGACCATTTTTGATGATTTTTTCAAAATTTCTTCTAATTTAGCCGAAAATTTGACTTTTTCGCAAAAAAATTCAAAATTTTTTTGAAATGTTGACTTTCGCGCCAATTACCCGGGCCTTGACAACTTTGAGTTTGATCACTTTTGCCACTTTTTGAGCCAATTTTTGGCCAGTTTTTCGAATTTCGCGCCAAAATGTTCGCTGATCTCTCAGCAGAGCGCATTTACTTTTTCAGTACCCCGTGTGTGCTCAAAAGCTCACCATTAAAAAGAGTTTCGAGTAGAATGTTAAGTGTGAACCAACTGTACACCCCCTCATCACTCCCCGGCATCACGTTCACCGCATCGGGAAACGCCGCAAAGAAACCGCTATTAAATATCCGCTCCTCCACTTTTTCCAGTATATCATCCGCCATATCACCGGGAAGGAGGCGGAGTCCCGCTGTGGCTTTCAGTGTGATTGGCGTCTTCTCCCACATGAAATGAGGCACTTCTTTACGGGCTCTTTGGAGCAATGGCTCCAGTGAGTTGGCCGCGTCGATTGGAGATTTGGCGAACGAGGAGAGACCCGGTTTCACCTGGAATCAGGGGATGGAATGAATGATTTTCATACTTGCAAACCGGGCCGGCGCGTAACTCACTTCAAACTCAACATTATGATCTGAAAAATATATCAAAATGTAGATCTCGGCGAGCTCTATGTCCGTGACCTACTACGGGCCGGATGGCTATTCGTTAATATGCCGCGGGCCGGGCTAGAATGGCTTTTTTGGCCATTTTCGCGTTTTTTGGCACTTTTTCCCGGCTCGCGGCATATTAACGAATAGCCATCCGGCCCGTAGTAGGTCAGGGACATAGAACTCGTCGAGATCTACATTTTGGTATATTTTTCAGCTCATAATGTTGAGTTTGAAGCGAGTTACGCGCCGGCACGTGTCGGCCCGTTTCGGCCCGGTTTGCAAGTATGATGATTTTTGATTTTTTTTTTGAAAAATAAAAATTTCACTAGATTTTTGACGATTTTCAGGAGTTCTACTCAAAAAATTTCAGGAAAACCGCAAAAAATCCAATAAAATCGCCTAAAATTCTTTTCATTTTCAGTCTTGTCCACGAGGAGTACACGACGAGCCTCACCGTGTACTCCTCGTGGACAAGTTGGAAGTCATGTGGCGATTTTCATGAAAACCTTTAAAATTGTACGAAAAATCGCCGATTTTCTGTATTTTTCGGTGAAAAAAACCGAGCTTCGAATTTTTTCGAGTTGCGAAATCGCTGAAAACGTGTAAAAAACGTTGAAAAATGGGCGGGAAATTCGATTTTTTCACTAAAAATTTCTTAACATTGGTCCAAAAAATCAATTTTCAACGCGATTTTTGGACTTTTCGGGTTCTGATCAAACTATGAGTCAATTTTCAGCAAAAGTTTTCAAATTTTTTAAAAATTTGTTGTAAAACTGGATGTTCGGTGTCTGCGGACTCGGTGTATGCACAGATTCGAGGCTACAGTAACCTAAAATTACTCTTAAAGAGTCGATTTTCTGAGTTCGAAACCAAAAAAAAACAAATTTCAACCAAAAAAAAAGGAAACAGTGCTGATTTTTTTAATTGGATTTTTATCGAATTTTGTAAATTTTTTGTCTAAAAATTTTGAAAAAATGGTGAAAAATGATGGAAAAAAGCTGAAAATCGCTCAAAATTCTCGAAATTTCACGAATTTTGACCAAAAATTGACCGAAAACCTGTAAAAATGAGCCCGAGGCGCCCAAGGTAGACTTCTGGCGCACCTTTGACGCGTTTGCGTCAAAATTGATAAAAATGACGAAAAACGACTAAAAATCGCCGAAAAACTCGAAAATTTCGCGAATTTTTCGGAAAAACTTCAGTTTAAACACTAAAAATTAGAAAAGCTGTGCTAATTTTCCTTTTTTTTTTGGGATTTTTTGCGAGTTTTATGTGATTTTCCCGTCTAAACGAACCTCCTGGAATATCTCCTTCTCTACTTTAAACGGCATTCCGTGCGAAGCCGTCGCCGGATCGTGTATAAACTTGTAGAGATGTAACCGAGTACCCGTCGAACCCGCGTCGATGACTATCGTGAAGAAGCGGCATGTGTGTTGCTGGAAATGGGGAAATTCGGGGGTTTTTCTTAAATTTATGTGTGGAAAAATGCTCAAAACCCCTCTAAAACTGATTTTTCAGCCGTAAAATGCTTAAAAAAGGTGCTGGCCGAACTTTTTGTTGTTGGGTTTCTAGGCCATGGAAAGTTC
Source organism: Caenorhabditis latens (assembly GCA_002259235.3). Classification (NCBI taxonomy): domain Eukaryota; kingdom Metazoa; phylum Nematoda; class Chromadorea; order Rhabditida; family Rhabditidae; genus Caenorhabditis; species Caenorhabditis latens. Next base: position 2,356,672 of record CM056096.1, read on the forward strand.
GTCCCCATCTGTTTCGCAACGGGGACGAACTCTCCGTGGCCTAGAAACCCAAAAAACCAAAAGTTCGGCCAGCACTGACCATTTCGAGCATTTTTGAGCTAAAAAACTGATTTTTATGCGAAAATACGAGAAAAACTCGAATTTTTGAGTGAAATTAGACCAAAATTGGCTAAAACTCTGGAAAAAAACCAGTTTTCTGATCAAAAATTGGAAAAAAAGCTCGATTTTCATCAAATTTTATGACCGAAAACTCAAAAATGTTAATTTTCTGATTGAAAATTGACTAAAATCAGATTTTTATAGCTTGAAATTTGAAAAAATCTCCCTGAAAAGTCAAAATTCGGAAAAAAAACACTAATTTTCAATGAAAAATCGACAAAAAACGGATTTACTAGCTTTCCTGGCCGAACTTTTGCATTTTCTCGGCCACCAACGTTTTTATTTCAAAATTAGAGTGTTTTTGACTACAAATTTTGAAACATATTAGCACGGCAGGGTTCTTACAACCGCGCTCCACCGAAACCAATGAAAATAGTGTGCGAAATTGAGAGACTCAGAGAAAAGAAGAAATGGATTTCGGTGGAGCGCAGTTGTCAGCACTATTCCCACTTTTTATGGGTTTTTCGTTCATTTTTATGATATTTTGAACTCAAAAATCTGAGTTTGAGTGTCAAAAACCCCCTCATTCTATCCCTTTCCTCATATCTTCATGGGTCAAGCAGTGTGTAATCTTTTTTCTTTCTTTTTTTGCAGAATTTTATTTTCTCTTTTTCTATTAATAGCCTCTACCACTCACATTGCTCAAAACTCCGTCTCCATGACACCAGTATTGAGTTTTCGCCTCTGTTACGGCTACAGCAGCCAATATAATAAAAGGGAATAGCATTTTGACCCGAGAAGAATCACAGATTATCGATTTAGAGAATGGAATGAAGTTGCTCGACGGATGGAAGGGGGCGGAGTCTCTTTTTTACATTTCACCACCAAAAAGTGACGGGAAGAGACAAGGAGAGTTGACGAAATCGGAGAGTTGTCTGTAAGGGAGAGAAAACGGTTTTTGTCAATCAAACAGCTGCGCGACGAGAGCCGAAAGAACAAATAGAGACACCACAACGACCTCAAAAATTGACAAAGGTGAAGGGAGAGAAACCACACAAAAAGACTGATAATTTAGTGTCATCATCGGTGAACACAAATGAAGTTTGTAGTTTGTAGTGATGGAGATGACCAGAGAGTGTAAAAATTAAAACTGTTTCATGTGACCCAAGAAGGAGAAAAAACATGTGAAAAACAAACAGTGTGACCGTAGTACTTTGGTACTTTGATTTTGGAGGGCAAAAAATGTTCAGTTGAAAGCTCGGAAATTTTACGATTTTCAATTTTAAAATTCATTGAAATCGATTTTTTCATCGGAAAAATCGGTTTTTCATGTATTTTTGGCTGAAAATAGAAGTTTTCCAAGTTTATGCTAACAAAAACACAGTTTTTACTGCAAAAACTAGCAAAAAACCTCATTTTCCCGTGATTTTTCTCGAAAAATGGTACTTTTAAACGATTTTTCGAAAATTCTAGCCGGATTTTCACAAATTTCTTCCAAAAGTCAGTGTTTCCCTGTAAAATTCGTATAAAATCCGGCTTTTCATAAAAAAAAAACATCAGATTCTCCGTTAAAAATGATGTAAATCCAAAATTTTCATATTAGCTCGGCACAGTACTTACAACTGCGCTCCACCGAAATCCCCTTGAAAAATGTCTCTTTTTCTCTGAGTCTCTCAATTTCACACACTATTTTCTTGGGTTTCGGTAGAGCGCGGCGGTTGTACTATCACGACACGCTTCTTACAACCGCGCTCTACCGAAACCTAGGAAAATAGTGTGCGAAATCGGGAGACGCAGAGAAAAAGAGACAAGGGGATTTCGGTGGAGCGCGATTGTGAGAAGCGTGCCGTGCTAATATGAAATTTTGAAATTTTTGGAAATACATACATTTTTTGTTGAAAAATGCCATTTTAACGGGAAATCTGATGTTTTTTTGTAATGAAAAACCCAGTTTTATAAAAATTTTCCACTGAAAAATGCCGTTTTGACAGGGAAACCCTGATTTTTTGGTGAAATTTGTGAAAATCTGGCTGGGATTTTCGAAAAATCAGTTTCTAAGTACTTTGGAGCGTGCTGATTCCAAAAATTGAATTGATTTTCTGCGAAAATCACGGGAAAATGAGGTTTTTTGCTAGTTTTTGCAGTAAAAACTGTTTTTTTTTGTTAGCATAAACTTAGAAAATTGCGATTTTTAGCTAAAAATACATGGAAAATCGATATTTTAGGCGAAAAAGAAAATGTGAAAAAACACAGTGTGACCGTACCGCCGCGCTCTACCGAAACCCAAGAAAATAGTGTGTGAAATTGAGAGACGCAGAGAAAAAGAGACATTTTTCAAGGGGATTTCGGTGGAGCGCAGTTGTAAGTACTGTGCCGAGCTAATATGAAAATTTTGGATTTACATCATTTTTAACGGAGAATCTGATGTTTTTTTTTTTGATGAAAAGCCGGATTTTATACGAATTTTACAGGGAAACACTGACTTTTGGGAGAAATTTGTGAAAATCCAGCTAGAATTTTCGAAAAATCGTTTAAAAGTACCATTTTTCGAGAAAAATCACGGGAAAATGAGGTTTTTTGCTAGTTTTTGCAGTAAACACTGTTTTTTTGTTAGCATAAACTTGGAAAACTGCTATTTTCAGCCAAAAATACATGGAAAACCGAGTTTTCAGTTGAAAAAATCGATTTCCTTAGTTCTAAAGTTGAAAAAATTGGAAAAAATTGATTTTTTTCCGAACAGGTGGAATTTTTAGTCAAAATACGCGATTTTTTTGGTAAAAAGTAGCTCATTTGCTAGAGAATCAAATTTTCCACACTAGAAGACCACGAACTTGTGAAAAATAAAGCTGAAATGAGCTTAAATTTTAAAATTTGAAAATTCCGGCAAAAAAAATTGTTTTTGCACTTTTTTCGACAAAACACTAACCAAATTGTGGAAAAACCTTATTCTAAGTATTTTTTGATAAAAAAGAGACTAAATTATTCAGAGTTCTCACACTTTATGACTAGGAAAAATGTTTTTTTTTTCAATTTTTTCGCAAAAAATTTTTTTTTGAAAAAATATATAATAACTCCACTATACGAAAAAATGGAGTTTTTCTCTCTATTTATTTCGAAATTACATCAAGATAAGAGCCAGAGGTCTTGTGCTCCGATAGCGACGAAAAGTAAAATGAAAAAAATTCTTATTTTTTCGAAAATATGAAAAACAATTTTGAAACCCATTTTGGCTAAAAATATGTGTATTTTTATATTTTTAGACACTCTCACTATCTAATTTTCATGTTTTAAATGTGAAATGTCCGTGACAGGTGTCGATTTATCACAGATTGTCTAGATTGACACCAAAGGACGGCGGGGGAAATTGAAAAATGTTGGTGAGAGTGAAAGCAAGTGCGATGTCAAATGTTTATTGCATTTTTCAACTCTTTTTCGACTTCTGTTGCAGAGAAATTGAGAGAATTGAGAGAGAAATAAATCGAAAAAAAGGTTGGTCAGGTTGTCCGAGAGGAGTACACGGAGGGGAGGTAGTAATTACGCTCTATTTGCATGGGCGAGAGAGTGGAGGGTGCAGAGTTGGTGGGAGATTTGGTGCAATTTTTGGTGAATTTCGTGAAATTTCAGCAGAAAATCCGTGAGTTTTGCTGGATATCGATGAAAAAAGTGGGTGGAAATGAAGAAAATAATATTTTCAAGGTGTCCAGTTGGAAAAAATTGAAAAAAATCGCGAAAAATTACTGATTTTTCGAAGAAAAAATAAAAAATCTTGAAATTCAAATTTCTCACTGGAAACACGACCGATTCTTCTGATTTTTAGCTCAAAAAATAGCGCTTAAAATTCTCTAAATGAGCTTTGGTACAAAAAATTGTGAACAACTTTTTTTTGCTGAAAAATCGCATTTAACGAAAAAAAAAACCGATTTTTACGATTTTTATACCAAAAAGTGCGCTAATAACCTACAGACCACGCCGCAATCAGGATTTTTATGAAAATTGAATTTTCAGCTCGAAAATCGCTGATTTTTTCCAAAGTTTTGCATAAATTTCGTGTTTTGCAAAAAATATCCAAAAAAAACGTTTTCGCGAATTCTCGAAAAAAATCGAATTTTCAGCTCGAAAAATAACTTTTTTGTTTCGAAAATCTCAATTTTTCAGTGTTTTCAGTCTTTCTCTGCAAAAATATCGTTTTTTTTTCGACAAAACTCCAGTTTTTTCGGGAAAACATTTTCCCACTAAACATTTTCCCACACATTTTCCCACTAAAATCCTCTCCAGAATCCGTTTATCACATGGTCAACTCAAAAATTCCCCCTAAACACAGCCCCGAAACCAAAAACCAACAAAAAAAAGGAAAATTCTCGAAAGAGAACAGAACGACGGCGTAGTTTCCGGCGTTGATTCCATCCCCATTCTGCTGAAAAGATGACATCTTCTTCTTGCAGAATTCTCTTTTTTCTTTTCGTCTCCGCGTACAGAAAATGTCCGGTGCGATGAGAAGAAGTGTACCGGCCACCAAACTGGTTTCTCCTCAATTCTCTCCCTTTTCTCAACAACAGCAATCCGCTTGCAAGAGAAATTGAGAAATGAGAAAAAACGAATGGCAGATGCAGATGCAGAACCAAAATACATTTATTATTTGGAACAGGGAATGAGAGAGAGAGGGATGAGAGAGATTTAGAGAAAATGAGAGGGTTCATGGAGTATTATACTTTTTCAATGTTTTGGATAACGTCGGTTCGGAATCAGTCTTTCGGTCCAGCGAATTGTCGAAACTCGGCATTTTTACGAGGTCGTCGCATCCTCCTTCGACGCTTTTCGGCTCCCGGCTGAGGCCGAAGTTCTTGGTGGAGCCGGAGCCGTCCCGTCCGCTGACGACTCGTCGTTCCTTAACAGTTTTATTGCATACATGCAAACCGGGCCGAAACGGGCCGACACGGGCCGGGGCGTAACTCGCTTCAAGCTCAACATTATGAGCTGAAAAATATACCAAAATGTAGATCTCGACGAGTTCTATGTCCCTGACCTACTACGGGCCGGATGGCTATTCGTTAATATGTCGCGGGCCGGGAAAAAGTGCCAAAAAACGCGAAAATGGCCAAAAAAGCCATTCTAGCCCGGCCCGCGACATATTAACGAATAGCCATCCGGCCTGTAGTAGGCCAGGGACATAGAACTCGTCGAGATCTACATTTTGGTATATTTTTCAGCTCATAATGTTGAGCTTGAAGCGAGTTACGCCCCGGCCCGTGTCGGCCCGGTTTGCAAGTATGTTTTATTGTTGAGGCTAATGCAACCGCGCTCTATTGACAAGAACGATACATTTTTGCGTCACGGTGAGTATTCGAACTTTTGTGCATACTACACCGTGACACAAAAAATGTGTCATTTTTGTCAATAGAGCGCGGTTGCATTGGCCTCGTGATATGATTCTCTGGAATCCACTGACCAGAGGCGTGGTTTTCATGTTTAAGAAAAAAAAATTTCGGGAATTTCAGGGGATTATGTATCAAAATGTGCAGAAAAGTGTGGAAATTCCTTTGATAATACTCGAAAAGCCCCTTAAATAGCGAATTTTCGGCCCCGAAAATGCTCTGGCCGAACTTTTTGTTTTTGGGTTTCTAGGCCACGGGAAGTTTGTCCTCGTGGCCTAGAAACACAAAAAACACAATTTTCGGCCAGCATTGACCATTTTGGCAATTTTCGAGCGGAAAATTCGCTTTTTTGGGTATTATCAAAGGAATTTCCATATTTTTCACACATATTGCGACATGACTGAAAAGCTGAAGACGTGGGGATTTTGAATCTGGCTTCAGAACTTGTCTAGCGTCAATATGAGCCGAGATACAGGCTAAAAGAGACTAAAAGCTTCGTATCTCTGCTCATATTGACGCTAGAAAAGTTCTGAAGCCAGATTCTAAATCCTCGCGACGTCAGCTTTCCAAATCATATAGGAATATAGCAGAATCATAGAGGATGATCCAATTCGCTGAGTAGCGACTCTAGCTTCTCACTGTCGTGTCGAGGTCGAGCGCACATTCTCGCCAGTTAGAAGTTGCTACCTAGTGAGGAAATGCGCTCTACCGATGAAATGGTTCCCGCCTTTTTTCCTTTCGCTGTGTATCGCCCTCGATACGACAGTGAGAAGTTTAGGGTCGCTCCTCAGCGAATTTGACTGAAATTTTCCGGATACAATGAATCACACCCCTTTTAGCTACATTTCTTTCCAGACACATCCAGATATGAATCACACACAAAAAACAACAAAACTGACTAATACGAGTGGGGATATAGAGCACACACCTGCTTACCTGCGCCTCTGGCAACGCGTGGAAAATCGGTTCGGTGGCGCGATGAACGAATCGCTTTCGCATATTCTGCAACAAGTCATTGGCACTTCCCTTCTTGTCGACTTTACGTCCGTCTTCTGGAAGTTTCGCGAGTTTGTCGGTTGACGAGCTCGACGATGTGCTGTCACGACCGTTGAGAGTGTCGGAGGACTCGACCTGGAAGACGTACACTTTTACAAGTCAGATAGTGTAGATCAAATTGAGAGCTTGATTTTTGTAGTTGACAGTTTTTTGATAGCTTCGCCCACTTTTGAGATACGCTCCTTCAAAGTTGATCGATTTTTAAAATTTCCAAAATTTTCAAAAATTTGAAAATTCGGTCAACTTCGGGAGCTGGACGTAGCTGTATAGATGATTCGACTGGTACAAATTTATATTGGTTGTGTAGACCAAACTTAGCTCTATATTTTTGTAGTTGACAGATTTTTGATAGCTCCGCCCACTTTTGAGATATAACGGTTTGAAGATGGTGGCGCTCCAGCCTAGAGTCCACAGCTACCAGTCTTTAAAGGCGCATATCTCAAAAGTGGGCGGAGCTATCAAAAAGTTGTTAACTACAAAAATGAAGCCCGGTTTTTGATCTACATAACTATTACATATTTCTAGTAGGCGGATTTTACGGAGAACTACGCGGAGCTCTCAAAGTTAACCGATTTTAGAAAAAAATGTTTTTAAAAATTTTTTTTGAAAAACTGACCAACTTTGAAGACGCATATCTCAAAAGCGTGAAGAGATATCAAGAAACTGTCAACTACAAAAATGAAGGTCTAGATTTGATCTACAACACCAAAGCGCACTTGTCCTACCTTCTTCAAAGTCTTGATGAAGTCGGTGACGCTAATCTGCTCATCCAAATTATCACAGTTGTTGATATACTGGCCAAAGTTTCCGTTCATGTTTCCCGCAGATTACGATTACTGGAAATAACGGAATGAATATTAAAGCGGTGTGGGTGAGTAGGCAGGTGAGAATGTTTTAACGTCACCAGGTACTCTCAAATATCAAAAAATCTTAGAATCTGAAAAATGAGAAAATCCAATAAAAAGTACAAAGTTTTCTTATTTCTCACTCAGCGAAACGAAAAACAATTTGAATCTTTTGACGCAAATCGAGAAGGAGCGTGTGAATAAAATGATGTAGGAAGGAGTAGGAGGCAGAAGGAGTGATAATGTGATTTGTTGGGAAAGGGGGGATTCTGGATTCTGGATTCTAGATTCTCGAGAAATTGTGTATGTTAGGGATATAGAAAGTGGGGGAGACAAAAAGTTGAAGAAAATGCGAAAAATGAGCAAATTTGAAGATGGAATTGCAGTCAAAAAGAGGAGAGTTGGAGGTGGCAGCATTTGAAAAGTCTAGAAAAATTGATCAACTTTGACCCATTGTTTCATTGTCAAAAACTAAACAATTCAAAAAAAAAAATACCACCGGATAGCTCAAAAACAGGGCTTCATTTTTGTAGTTGGAAGTTTTTTGATAGCTATTCACACTACTGAGATACGCGCTTTTGAAGTCAGATGTCTGAAAAGTGGGTGGCGGAGAGACGCAGAGAAACGGGACGCGCGCGCTTCTCTGCGTCTCCCCCTCTCTCTCTCTCGCGACGACACCTACCGAACTTTGAAGCCGCATATCTCAGCGGGGTGAAGAGCTATCAAAAAATTTCCAACTACAAAAATATAGAGCTAGATTTGATCTACACAATGAATATAAAAACTAAGCTGTCAGATCAATAGTGGAAGAGTTGCAAGCTGTCAAAGTTGAGTTTTTTTAGAAGCTAATATCTCAAAAACGTGAATAGCTATCAAAAAGTTGTCAACTAGAAAAATGTAGCCAATGATTTGATCTACAAGATTCACATGACTCAAAACGTTTTATACAAGTTTTTTGTATCAGGAAATGAAAATTTCTAAAGAGTCTCTGATAACAAGACTACAACTAACAAAGGTAAGCTTCTGGATAGATCCGGGTAGATCAAAAATCTGTAGATCACAAAAAAAGTGTCAACAAGAGAGTGTTACGTCAGGAAAATTATATTGACTAAATTTAGGCTGCATTGCTCACCAAGAACATCTGCTCCCATTTTTTCGATGTCATACTGTAACTGACAGTGCAAACACAATCACGCAAAAATGCGGACTACCGTAAGCTCCTACTGTAACATGTACAAAGTGTCGTCAGGTCTGATGCATGCTGTGCAAACACCACCACGCAAAAATGCAGAGCCTACAGTAGGAAGCGAAGGGGGCTAACCCCTGTACATAGAAAATTACACATTTTTCTTGCCATTTCCCAATCAAAAAGCAGTGTCAAGAAATAAAAAAGAAATAAATGTGAAAAGGAGACCAAGGAGCCAAAGGAAAATGAGATCCCGAGAGCCACGAAGACGGAGCAGAGAGAAATAGGCTCCGCCCACTTTCTCCGGTTGCCCCGGGAGAGCAAAAAGCAGAAGGCAATATCAGAAGAGAAGGGGGAACAAGAGAAGAAAAACGAAAATTGGAAAACGGATTTTTTTTTCTTTTTTCAGATTTGTGACTTGTGATTGAACTGCACTATACGATTTTCAGGTTCCTGATGAAAAAAATTTTGGAAAAAAAATATGGTTGGAAAGCTGAAGACGTGAGGATTCTGAATCCGTTTTCAAAATTTTGATAGGATAATTTCAGGGCGAGATAGCAAGCTTTTAGTAACTTTGAACTTCAAAACGCTGTAACTCTTCGCGTTTTGATGCTAGATAAAATCTGATTATAGATTTGAAATCCTCGTGATTTACGCTTTTTGATGGTATATAACAAGTTATAAAAATTTATTGAAAATTTAGCCAAAAAAATGGAAACTTCCGCTTCGTCTCCATTCTCCATGATTCTCCAAGGTGTTTCTTGATTCCCACCGAAATAACATTTTTTTTAATTTTCAGAAAGAATTTTTGTTTTCAGAGGTTTGATGAACATTCCCAAAGAGTCTGCAACCTTACAAATATAGAAAATATAGAAAAAATTTGAACTTTTTTGATCCAGGAAGTCCTGAAGAACGTGGAGCTTCTGAAAAAAAGCGTGCGCCTTTTCCAAAAGAGCGTAACGGTCTCAAAAACAAATGAAATTGTTTCAATTTCATAATGGTTGTGTAGATCAAAACTCGGGCTACATTTTTGTAGTTGACAACTTTTTAATAGCTATTCACCCTGCTGAGATACGCGGCTTTGAAGATGTGAAAGGCGAGAGTTAGAGAGAGGGGAGACGCAGAGAAGCTAGAGTGTCTGACTTCTCTGCGTCTCTTAGATTGCATTATAACCAGCAAAATTACTCAAAAGTTTCTGAAAATACTTGAGAAATGCATGACGACAAATGAGACGCAGAGAAGTCAGACACTCTAGCTTCTCTGCGTCTCCCCTCTCTCATTCTCCCTTTTCCCTGCACCCAATCTTTAAAGCCGTGTATCTCAGCAGGGTGAAGAGCTACCAAAAAACTTCCAACTACAAAAATGAAGTTCTATTTTTGATCTACACAACCATTATAAATTCAAAACGTTGGGAACTCAGATAATATTTCTGAAACACAGTATATCTTTTAGAACAAAAAAAAATCACCTTCGTCACAGAAGAAGTACAATTTCTGTTTGAAGACAACAACAAAAAAGGTAACTATACAGCTCTGACGCAAGTGGAATACATTTCTTTCTTCCTCTTTTTTTTTTGTATTTCTGTGTGTGAATGAATGTTATGTCACACAATTACACATCTGAAATCGCAAATTCGTAAAATTTCCAAAAAAAGGAATCAGAAAAGACTCGTAGCATTGGGTGCTAAGTCAGGTAAGCCAAGAGATGATCGAAGGGACCAATCAAAGAGATGCAGTTGAAACATGGAATTGAAGTCAAATTCATGTGCATTATGTCAAAAAAAAAAACAATTTTTTTTAATTGAGAAATTGACCAACTTTGACTCTTTGTTTCAGTGTCAAAAACTAGGAAATTCAAAAAAAATTTTACACGACTGGATAGCTCAAAAACAGAGCTTAATTTTTGTAGTTGACAACTTTTTGATAGCTATTCACGCTTTTGAGATACGCGTCTTTATAGAAAGGCGCTTGAAAAGGGGGAAGCGGAGAGACGCAGAGAAACGAGACTCGCGCGCTTCTCTGCGTCTCCCCCTCTCGCCGCCAGAGGTGCTCATCTTCAAAGACACATATCTCAATAGCGTGAATAGCTATCAAAAAACTTCCAACTACAAAAATGTAGCCCTATTTTTGGTCTACACACTGAATATAATTTCGAAACTGCAAAACTGATAGACACATAGTTGCAGGTGCTTAAAGTTGTGCTTCATGGACACCATTGCAGACAGAACACCCAATAATCAAACATCTCATTTCCGTCCAGACGTTTCATATCAGAAGACACAAAAAAATTACTGAGGTTTTGGTTTTTTTTTTGGTTCCAGCAGTGATAAATAAATATCATCTCTCTTTCTCAATTATCAGTATCGAAAATTTTTTTGCAGCAGCATCAACAGCATCATCTTGAAGGGGGAACCAGCGAAACAAGTTCTCTGTCACCCTTCTATACCCGATACGATACGTCTTCATCACTATTCTTCGGCTTCTAACCACAACGTTCAAGACGCCTTTTTTGTTCAATTAGAATTCGTTTTCTATTGTTTGAGACCCCTCGTCCCCCTATGCCATGAACCATTCCACTAAACAAACGATGCAAAAACTATTACGAGGAGTGGGTAATCGAACTTTGGTAGTTTTTTTGGCGGCCAGATGTGTTACCGCCTGCGCCACCCTGAGAGGATCCTGGGTGGCGGCGCGCGCGTTCCCGATCCTACCACCCGTGGCGTAACTGGTAACACGTCAGGCCGCCAAAAAAAACGACCAAAGTTCGATTCCCCACTCCTCGTAATAGTTTTTGCTGCTTTTTTACATTCTCGTCATCAATTTTATATAACTTTTTACTCCAGAAAACGATGAAAGTGGTGCCCGAACTTTTCGAGACACCCACCACCCGTCTCACTTCACGTCTTCTCACAACTTCTGTAATCTCCACATTCGCCGGCGGCTTCCATTTCGGTTATTTGATCTCGGCAGTCAATCCGCTAGCTGATATACTACAACAGTTTATAGTGGAGAATCTACGAATGTATGTGTATACGCGTTTTTTGTAGGAAAAATAATTGGAGAATCACGTCATGGAAAAAATGAGAATCGTAGTCATGAATTGTGAGTAATATGAAAGGAAATTGGAAATAGAGAGAAAAATGGAACCGGGGACGTTAAAAGTCGATTTTAAAAGTAAGTTTTCGACAACACTTTCCCGCTTTCATTTTTGATCTACCACTTTCAAAATTATATTGGTTGTGTAGATCAAATCTAGCTCTTCATTTTTCTAGTTGACAACTTTTTGATAGCTATTCACGGTTTCGAGATACACGCCTTCAAAGATTGGGTGCTGGGAGAAGAGACGCAGAGAAGCAGACACCCTCGCTTCTCTGCGTCTCCCCCTAGAGGTACCAATCTTTGAAGGCGTGTATCTCTGCGAGGTGAAGTGCTATCAAAAAACTTCCAACTGCAAAAATGTAGAGCTAGATTTGATCTACACGATCCAACAAGAATTTTTCAAATTGAGCAACTAGGGAACCCGTGACACTCTGCCAAAGCACTCAATTTTTTTCATCTTTTCAGGCGCTACCATCTCCGCCTCTCCTCCTCCAATCTGGCTCTTCTCTGGTCTTCTCTCGCCGGTTGTCTATTTGTTGGTGCCATGATAGGCGCCTACCTTTCAGTCCCCCTTCTCACAAAAATCGGTCCAAGAAAGACTCTTTTGACAGCTGCCACTATTCTGCTAGTCTCCACTCCAGTATTCGGATTGGCTTATAGTTGTGACATGGCCGAGTTGCTATTGGTATCAAGGATACTGTCAGGAATAGGGTTTGCCATTGGGATATCTGCTCAAGGTGTCTTCCTGACAGAGATCAGTCCGGGTGAGTTTTAAAAGTGTAAGTACGCTCTAATGATAATGATAATTCCAGCTAGATACCGTGGCCTCACTAACTCCCTTAGTGGTCTCATCGGAAACATTGCATTCCTCCTGGCCGCCTGTCTTGGCACCCCGTTCCTTCTGGGTACAGTAACCCAGTGGAAATACATTTTCTGGATCGAGATCTCGCCGTGTCTTATTCATATTCTTCTGAATATACTGACATTTCATGACAGTCCCACTTATCTATTATCGATTGGAAAAGGCGCCGAAGCGGAGGAATCTCTCAAAGCGTACTACGGGGAGACGTGTCATGTGAAGAGGGTTTTGGAGGATTTGAGAGTTGCGCAGGATTCGGGGACCAGAAATCAGAAAAGTTTAAGGGAGATTTTGAAGGATAAAGCTGGGGCCCAAGCGTTGTCACTATCGGTGGCAATCAACTTTTCCGTGGCGTTCAGGTGAGTAAGCACACTCTACCGAACTTAAATTCTTGAGTTCGGTAGGGCGCGATTGCATATTGCCTTTAAAATCGGTTTAAAAGTGCATAATTTGAACTAATAACACAACAATTTTTTGTATTTTTCAAAAATTTCACATTTAAAGACATCAAAAATCAGGTTTCCAACCGAAAAATTCTTGAAAAACTCAAAAAATTGAGAAAAATCGCTCAAAAATTTGAATTCCCGCCAAACCATAGTCACAGCGGATTACGGTAGCAGAGTGGTTCCGCGGGAATTTGAATTTTTGAATGAATTTTCGAGTTTTGTGTTTTTTTCTCGATTTTCACATTTAAAAACGACAAAAATCAATTTTTCTACCGAAAAATTCCTGAATTTTTCTAAAAATCGCTCAAAAATTTGAATTCCCGCCTAACCAGCGGATTACTGTAGCCGAGTGATTAGGCGGGAATTTGAATTTTCGCTTAATTTTTGGGTTTTTCACCGTGAAAACCTTCGGAAATAGATTTCTCATAAAAATTCTGAACACTTATGGCTTTTTTGCCGAAAAACAACCAAAAAATTGACTTTTGGACAAAAACCGATAAAATTTTTGAATTCCCGCCAGACCACAGCCACAACGGGTTACGGTAGCCGAGTGGTTCGGCGCGAATTCAAATTTCCGAGTGAAAATTTCGAATTTTTGGTTTAAAAACTCAATTTTCTTTATATTTCAGCGGCATCGTTGCCATCTCATTCTTCGGCACATTTCTCCTCCGAAACGTGGGATTCACGCCAGAAGGCTCAGCTATCGCCAACAGTCTTTGCAGTTTTGCCTCTATTATTTCAGCTCTGTTAGCAGCTATTGCTATAGATAAGGTCTCCAGAATTTCCAGAATTTCCAGAATTTCCAGAATTCACCATTTCCAGATCGGTCGCCGTCCCCTTCTCATCTCCTCCCTTCTTATTCTAGCCCTCATCAATATCTTGATGATGTCACTGGTCTTCTTATATGATTCCACAAAGGACGCTATGCTAGCCTGGCCGTTTTTAGGGCTCTTTGTGCTTTTCACATTTGTATTCAGCATTGGAATCGGCCCTGCGGCTGTGTTCATTGGAGCAGAGTTGGCGCCACCGGGGACGATTAGTAAAATGCAGAGCTACAGTACTTCTGTACAGTAAGTTGCTTCAAAATCGCTTGAAAATCAGCTCGAAATCTGAGAAAACCTCAAGAAATTACGAAAAACGAGATCCTTGTTAGCTTCAAGCTTTTGGAAAACTCCAAAAAATGTGAATTTTTCGAAATTTTCAGCTCCAAATTATAGAAAACCTCAAAAAATCATAAATTTCAGCGAAAATCTCTGAAAATTACAAAAAAAAAACAGTGATTTTTTGAGATTTCTTGCTGAAAATTAATATAGAAAACTTCAAAATTCTAAAATATCGCTTCAAAATCAATATTATGACTCGAAAACTATACCAAAATATAGATCTCGACAAGCTCTATCTCTATGATATAGTACGGACCAGCTGTGTACCGCCCAACTGGTCCATACCATATCATAGAGATAGAACTCGTTGAGATCTACAATTTGGTATAGTTTTCGAGTCATAATATTGATTTTGAAGCGAAATTTTAGAATTTTGATGTTTTCTATATTAATTTTCAGCAAGAAATCTCAAAAAATTCACTGTTTTTTTTTGTAGTTTTCAGAGATTTTCGCTGAAATTTATTAATTTTTTTTGAGGTTTTCTATAATTTGGAGCTGAAAATTTCGAAAAATTACACATTTTTTGGAGTTTTCCAAAAGTTTCAAGCTGACAAGGATCTCGTTTTTCGTAATTTTTTGAGGTTTTCTATAATTTCGAGCTGAAAATCATGTAAAAATCACAGTTTTTGCGATTTTTTGCTGAAATTTTCCAGGTTTTCTATAATTTCAAGCTGAAAATGCCGAAAAATTCACTTTTTCACTAATTTTTACAAATTTACCTAATGTTTCAAGCTGAAAAAGATTGAAAAATTATAATTTTTCGTGTTTTTTTCTGCATTCCAACATTAATTTGGCTGAAAATCAGGGAAAAATTGTAATTTCTTATTTTTTGTTGCAATTTTTGCTGAAAATGTGGCAGCTGGCCTAGAAACTCAAAACGAAAAGTTCGGCCAGCACTGAAAATTTTGAAATTTTGCAGAGTTTCAACTTCTAACAATCCCAAAACCCTTGTTCCTATTTCCAGATTCATTGGCTCATTCATCTGCCCCGTCATCTATCTCTCCCTGGTCGAATCCGTCGGTGGCCTAGCTTTTCTTCTTTTCATCGTCCCGCTCACCGTAACCGCCGCCTATTTCTACATGTACCTCCCGGAAACAAAAGGAAAATCATCGGCGGAAATTAATGAGCTTTTACGGAAATAAGTGATATCTGATTATGCTTTAGATGATTCAATTTCACCGGTGAATTCATATAAATTATGTACAAATTCTAAAAACTCTAAAAAATTTGAAAAATTTGAATTCCCGCCAAACCACAGTGGTTACGGTAGCCAAGCGATGTGGCGGGAATTTGAATTTTTGGGTTTTTTTGCCAAAAATACTCTGTTATGATGAAAAAAACCAGTGAATTCATATAAATTATGTACAAATTCTACAAGAAAAAGTCTATTTCGGTTGAATTTGAATATGAAATTTGACAGATGGCACCGTCTCGATGGTGGGCGTCACGATGCCTCGAATGTTGAGTCCGGCGAGTGCTCCACGCAGTAAACCACACGGAAACGAGAGAAAGTAGCCACTCTCTTTCACGTATTGATCGCCTTCTGGAAAACTTCGAAGCGTCGTGAACCGGCCGTCTTGCACCACGTAGACACCCTGGAAATGTGTGAAATTTGTGTACAATTGCGCTCCACTGCAAACAAGAGAGAGTATCGGCGAGAGAGACGCAGAGATTTTCATTTTTTAGCGAAAATACGTCAAAAACTGTGAAAATCTCTGCGTCTCTCTCACCGATACTCTCTCGTTTGCGGTGGGGCGGGGTTGTGAGAGGAGTGAACTGCTGATAGAAATAGACAGTTTTTGACTAAAAATAGTGGTTTTCCACAGAAAAATGGCAATTTTCGATTCAAAACATCGATTTTGGCCGAAAAAAAGCATTTTTGAGGGTAAAAATGCTTATTTTTCGAAAAAAAAATCATTAATTTTGACCCAAAACTGTGATTTTTCAGTTGAAAAATGTCGATTTTCAGGTAAAAAAGACATTTTCTGTACAAAAAATGCTAATTTTTGGCCGTTTTTGACTAATTTTTGGTAAAAAATATCGATTTTGATGGTAAAATGGTCATTTTTGGCAGATTTTGACCCATTTTTCGGCCGGAAATTCAAATTTTATCGAATTTTCATATTTTTCGGTCAAAAATATCAATTTTCAATCCAAAGATGACACATTTTGTACAAAAAATGCTCATTTTTGCCCGTTTTCGTTTTTTTGCACCACGTAGACACCCTGGAAATGTGAGAAATTGGAGTACAATTGCGCTCCATTGCAAACGAGAGAGTATCGGTGAAAGAGACGCAGAGATTTTCACAGTTTTTGACCTATTTTTGCTGTTTTTCATGAAAATTTACGAAAAAAATTGCGAAAAATAGCAAAAATACGTCAAAAACTGTGAAAAACTCTGCGTCTCTCTCACCGATACTCTCTCGATTGCGGTGGAGCGCAGTTGTAACAAAAGTGAAAGTGAAAAGAAGTGATATACCTGATGATTTGTACGGAGATTGTCGACTTGTTTGCCGAAGACTGATGACCAGAAATCTTTGCATATGAATTTTACGATCTGGAAGAGAAAAAAGGGCATTTGAACAGAAAAACCGCGATTTTCGTCGGAAAAATACAAATTTTCAGCATTTTTAGACAGATTTTCGAAGGAAAAATGCTGAAAATTCGTATATACCCGAGGAAAATCACTCAAAAATTGCTGAAATTCGTATTTTTCCGACCAAAATCAGTCAAAAAATAATGAAAATTCGTATTTTTTCAACAAAAATCACACTAAAAATACTGAAAAGTTGTATTTTTCCGACAAAAACCACTCATAAATGCGAAAAATACGAATTTGAGCATTTTCCGAGTGATTTTTCTCGGAAAAATACGTTTTTTGAGTGATTTTAGTCCGAAAAATAGGAATTTTCAGCGTTTTTTGAGTGAAAACCACTCACCTCCAGCTCAGTGACAAGTTTCGGCGCTTCTTTCGACACTTTCTCCACTAATTGTCGTCCGACTCGAAATCCGATCGATTCGAGTTTGGTTTCGGCGTTGACCTAGAAGAAAATGGAGTTTTTAAGTCGATTTTGGGGGAAAATTAGAGATTTCTGTCAAAAATGGGACGAAAATCTGAATTTTCAATGAAAAACTTGAAAAATTGAACAGAAATTCAAGTTTTCGGGTGAATTTTTAGAGAAAAAGCGGATTTTTCCATCAAAATTGTGATTTTCGCCTTTGTTATCTCCGAGATTGTCTTTTTTCTTGAAAATCCGTCCCATTTTTGAAAAATTCGACGAAAATCACACATTTGATGGAAAAATTCCGTTTTTTTCTCTGAAAATTCAACAGAAAACTTAAATTTCTGCTGCAAAAAAGCAGGAAAATGATGGAAATTCAGCCTTTTATCAAGCTACCGTAAAAACTGTATTTGAGTTGCCCCTTAATTTGAAGTGCCCCTCTAATAGTGGTGCCCCCCGCCGGACCTTTTGAACAATAGAGGTGCACCCTCTAATTGAGGTGCACCTCTAATACAGTTGCCCTCCAGCGATTTACAGTTTTCTCTAAATTCATCATTAACTGACTCCGAACTGTTCACTCACATTACTATTTCAGCATTTTTGTTGTTAAAAACGTAGTTTGCTACAAAAATTCAGGATTTTCGCCGTTTTTTACGTAAAAGTCCGATGAATTTGGCATAAAAAACTAATGAAATCAAACAAATTCAAAAGATATGTATTTGGGTATCGAGGTCGTGCAAATTCGTCGACGAAAAATAGAGGCGCACCCTCTATTTGAATTGCCCCTCTAATAGAGTTGCACTCCGGCAGACCCTTTGAATAATAGAGTTGCATGCACCTCAAATACAGTTTTTACGGTAAATCGCGATTTCCACATTATCTGCAAAAATTTATCGACTTTTTCTTTTTTATCTGAATTCTCACAGAATTTTTATATTTTTTATCAGAAAATTGATTTTTCTCACATGAAGGAACGCTTTTTGCACCAATCCATCGTACTTTTCAATGTCTGCCGGTCCATTCAAGTTTTCCAGTATCTGAAATGCTTTTTTCTTCATTTTTTTCCGATGAAAATCAATTATTTTACCGTTCCAAACTCTTCTTTAGCCGCACATCGTTCTTTTTCACCTTCCAACACCGTTCGAATGATTTCCGCATGGAAAATATCAAAGGGAAAAGCCATCGAAAAGTGAGAAGAATTGATGGAAAAAAAGAAAAATTTCCGGGGTTACGCAAACACCGCGACGCACTTATTGCGTACAATGCATTTAATTTGACGACAAGGAGTAGCAAGAGCTGATTTTCAGCTAATTTTTGTGGGCAATATAGGTTTTTTAGGTTTCTAATGCTGAAAAAACTGAATTTGAGACTTTAAATGTGAAGAGATCAGAGATTCCACAACTTTTTTCTAAGAATTACCAGAAATCCGTCTATTTTCTGAAAATAATAAGCTGAGCAATGTGTATTCTTCATTTTAAACTTTAAAAATCATTTATTTTTCATTTTTATTTTCAATTTTCAGCGATAATGACAAATTCGGAGCTGAAATTTTATACTCATCACCTTGACCCGGTAGGTTTTCTGAAAAGTCTGAAAAAAGTTCTGAAACTTTTTTTTAAATAAAAAATTCATTTCTAGACCATGAAATGGTTCCCGCGACCGGGGGAAAAGTGCAGTGGAGAGTATTACGTGGATAAAGTGATGTTGCTAGTGAACTGGTTCAAATTCACCAAAAAAATCTACGACAGGGAGTATTATGAGTATACTGTGGATATGAAGAAGGAGAAAAGAGTAAAAAATAAAAAAACTGGACAGACGACGGTTAAGAAAACAGATATTCCAATGTAAGCTTTGATTCTATCGATTTAATACCGAAAATCCTTTTAAAAACTATTTTTTTCAATTCAAAATTCGAAAATTTGAATTCCCGCCGAATCACTCGGCTACCGTAACCCATTGGTTTGACGGGAATTCAAATTTTTTGCGATTTTTAACGTTTTTCCATAATTTTTAGAGTTTTAAAAGATTTTTTGGTTGAAAACTTGATTTTGATGTCTTTAAATGTGAAAAACGAGAAAAAACCTAACATTTGACGAAAAACTCGAAAATTCATTCGAAAATTTGAATTCGCGCCGAATCACTCGGCTACAGTAACCTACTGTACTTGTGGTTTGGCGGGGATTCAAAAATTTGAGAGATTTTCACAATTTTTAAGATTTTCGAGATTTTTTTGTTGACAAACCTGATTTTTGATGTCTTAAGTTGTGAAAATCGAGAAAAATCCGAGAATTTTGAAAAAGAACCCCGAAATTCAGAAATTAGTTTAAAAATTTGAATTCCCGCCTAACCGCTCGGCTACCGTAACCCGCTGGTTTGGCGGGAATTCAAATTTTTGAATCGATTTTTCAAAATTCGAATTTTTTGGCAAAGAATCCTGTCAGGAACTCGAATTTTGAATTAGAAAACAGCAATTTTTTGATAAAAATTGGATTTTTTGTAGTCTGGACCGCCCAAAACTATTCTGGCAGCATTTACGGCACGAGCAGTCTAAAACTCCGTTCGATATCGAGGATTATGTATTCGACGACAGGGATATTGTCTACAGTATTCATAAAAATGAGTCTGGAATGAATTCTGTCATGCCGGACCCAGAAAACCCGAATATCACATATATTCTACGGATTCAATACATGGGACCATTCCGATTACATTTTAGTAGAGAGGACCCGGCGAAAGACGACTTGGCGAATAGAAGTTACAAGTTTTTGAAGGTTTTTGTTGAGAAAAATATTGGAAAAATGGAAAAAAAATGAATGAATTTCAGGGAGTGATGACGCAGAAAGTGAGATGTGCACCGTATATGGGGAATGAGATTGCCATGTGAGTGGAAAATTGCTTTTTTAGCTCAAAAAGACCAAAAAATGCTCTAAAATTATTTGAAAAAGAGGCGGAGCGTGCGTACCTGCGCTCTACTGAAACCGAAGAAAATAGTGTGCGAAATTGAGAGACTTAGAGAAAAAGGGAGAAGGGATTTCGGTGGAGCGCAGTTGTAGGCGTGGCCGAGGAAAAGTTAGGCCACAAAAAATGCCCTTGAGAAATGTCTCTTTTCTGTGAGTCTCTCAATTTCGCACACTATTTTCTTTGATTTCGGTGAAGCGCAGTTGTGAGATTTGTGCCTAGCTAATATGAACAATTTGAAAAAGGGGCGGAGCCTAATGAACTGAAGCACTTTTCGAAAATTTTAAAAAAAATCAATTTTTGGTCAAAACAGAAGGTTTTGTGACCTGTTTTTGAATGAAAAATGAAATTTTTCACGATTTTTGCATTTTTAACTCCGAAAAATGGCAAAAAAAGCAGTTTTTCGATGAAAAACTAGAGAATAACTAGAAAAATCAGCTGGCAATTTAGGCCCCGCCCACAATAACCCTGCCGCACTTGCGTTTCAGCTGTGGAGACAAAAATCTTTAAAAATTTTGCTGAAACTGACTAAAAATTACATTTTCTAATAAAAATATTCCATGAAAATGATAAAAATTGTCGATTTTTGTCATTTTTTAACCAAAAATCAGTTTTTTTTTTCTTATTTTCGGTCAGATTTTTGAGTTTTTAACATGTTTTCTGTCCCAAAAATTCCCAAATTCTCAGTTTTTCAGCTGAATTTCCTTAAAAATGTACTTTTTGACCGATTTTTGAATCAAATCCAAATTTTTGAATTTTTTCCAGCGAATTCGCGAAAAACTTTGTCTACGAGGGCAATTCGATTCTCCGAATCCCAGAATCCTTCCACGACCCATCGAAATTCGATTATTCGCTGGAAATCGCGCCGAGAATCGAGGCATGGTTCGGAATTTATATCGCAGTGAAGGAACTTTTCGACGGGGAGCCCGTTCTCAATTTTGCCAGTGAGATTTTCAGATTTTTCAGATTTTTTAGGCGAAAAAATGCGAATTTTCATGTTTTTTCGCCTAAAAACCTCTAATTTCAGTCATTGACAAGCTATTCTACAACGCTCCGCAAATGTCGCTTCTCGACTATATTCTACTAATCGTCGACCCAGAAACACAGAGTGATGAGAGGAGAAACTACCGAAAACAACAATTACGCAACGAGAAACTGAGAGTTTCCCCGTTTCAGGCGAAACAAATCGGGAAATGGGTGGAGAATCTGAAATTAAAGTGTTCTGAAGTGTGGGATCCGAATTTGTGAGTTTTAAAACTAGTTTTTGAGCGAAAAATAGGCGAAAATCGGTTGAAAATCGGCGAATTTTCAGCCGAAAAACAAAAAAATCAGGGCTGGCCGAACTTTTGTTTTTGTGTTTCTAGGCCACGAGTGCGGCAGGGAATTGTGGGCGGAGCTTAAACTGCAAGCAACATTGAATTTCAAGATAAATTCATGTTTAATGGATTCAGCATGGAAAAAATGCAGAAATACAGCAAAAAACGTTGAAAACATGGATAAAAATACAGAAATTCAACGTTGCGCCGCTTTAAGCTCCGCCCACTATTCCCTGCCGCACTTTAGTTTTAAAAAAAATAAATTTTGCTTGTTTTCAGTGTTATTCACCTATTCGCTCGGCACAATTATTACAATCGCGCCCCATTGCAAACGAGAGAGTATCGACGAGAGAGACGCAGAGTTTTTTCTCCCACCAACACAGATCTTTACAGTTTTTGACCCATTTTCGCTGTTTTTCATAATAATTCACCGAAAAAATTATGGAAAATAGTGAAAATAGTTTTAAAAAACTGTGAAAATCTGTGTTGGCGCGAGAAAAAAAAAAGAAAAAACTCTGCGTCTCTCGCCCCGATACTCTCTCGTTTACGGCGGAGCGCAGTTGTAAGAGGGCGTTTGCTGCACTTGGAAGAAATTTCGGTGGCCTAGAAACCCAAAACCGAAAAATTCGGTCACCACAAAAAAATGGCCCAAATATTCCAGAAACCGAATGGCCGAACGACATCTGACATTCCTCCGATTAAGCGAATACACCGCTGTCGAACAGACCTTTCCGATTCCAAGAGGACGAAGCAGAGACGCTCCGATAGACCACGTTCCACTCTCCAGAATCTACGAAAAGAATCGAAAAGAAATTCATTTTCCACTCCTGCCACTAGCCATCGTCAAGAGTGGAAATCGTGAGTACTCGGTCCCTCTGGAGTATCTGGAAATCCACGAAAAGCCGAGTCGATACAAGAATATCATCGATCACGCTATGAAGTGCAAATTTCTGAAAGTGGCGACACGAAAACCTCATATTTATAAAGAGGAGACTATCAAAATGCTGAAAGATTTAGATTTTTCGGATGGAGAGCTCAATTTTGTGGAGAGATTCGAGTTGTGCTCCGAGCTGAAAATGATCTCATTAATGGGAAAAGTGCTGAAAGAGCCGAATCTTGTTAACAAAGAGAATAAAAAGATCTCGATGACTCCGGTGATTCGAGGATTCCAAGAGAAACAGTTGAATGTGGTGCCTGAGAAAGAGCTGTGTTGTGCACTGTTTGTGCTCCGAAAGGAGGACGAAAAGGAGGCGTGTGTGAGCGAGGAGGATGCGTCGTAAGTTTTAGGGAGAAAAATTGCGAAACCTGCCGATTTTTCTGGAAAATACCGATAATTTTAGCTCAAAACTGATGAAAATTTGAAATTTTTAGGTTGAAAACCATATTTATCGTTTGTTCTACATGTTTTTCAAGCAAAAACCCTGAAAACCGCGCCAGAAAATAACCGAAAATCATCAAAAATCGTGGGTCCGCAATTTGACGTGATGGTGTTTGCGGAGAATGCATTTGATTCGACGACAAACTACCGTAACCCGGGCGGCTTTATTTCGGTTTCGGACCGATTCGGACGGCGGAAAGTCGCGTTTTCATGGTTTTTGAGTGAATTTCGATGGAAAAAATGAGAAAAATGATGTTCCTGACCTAAATTTCAGTTATTTTCACTAGTTTTAAAACCGAAAATTATCAAAAATCTATAAAAATTGAGATAAAAACCGTTTACTTCAATTTTTCTCCGATTTGGGCTAGAAATTCATCATTTTTGGCTTATTCAAAAGAAAAACCTAGATTTAGGTTATTAAATTTGAATTTTTAGCCTAAAAATTGCCCCTTTTTTTCGGTAAAAACTCAAATTAGGGCTCCAAAATTGTCATTTTGACTGAAAATTTTCAATTTTGGACGTTTCCGGTCAGAAAATCTGCTTTTTCCGGCTGAAAATGCTCAATTTTTCGCTATAAAGTGTAAATTTCAACTAAATATGACAAATTTTAACTAAATGTCTCCTTCCAGACTATTCTACAAGACACTGATCGATGGATGCGAGTTCCGATCGATTCGAATTGGAAATCACGATAATTCGAACGCACGTTCGATACTCTACGATCCAGAAGCGAAGCGATATGGTGTTAGTCAAAAAACGCTTCTTACAACTGCGCTCTACCGAAATTGAAGAAAATAGTATGCGAAATTGAGAGAATTAGAGAAAAAGAGACGTTTTTCAAGGGGGTTTCGGTGGAGCGCAGTTGTAAGCCCTCTGCTGAGCTTAGACTTTTTCTCTATAAAAACCGCATTTTTCTACATTTTGACCATTTTTTACCTAAAAACTCATTTTCGACCCAAAAATGAGCTCAAAAATCAATGTTTCCCACTCAAAATCTCCGCTTTTTTCGCATTTTCAATCAAAATCCCCGTTTTCAGTTCTACAAAGACGTCCCCCTCCACTACGGAGCCGCGAACTTCCAAGCGGCGGCCAACGACGCAAAGGCGATGTTTGACCGTCTCCCTGACAAGGATCAGAAGATCCTTCTGTTCATCGTTATCTCGGAACGACGTCTAGACGCCTACGGTTACATCAAACAGTACTGTGACGTCACTCTAGGTGTCGCCAGTCAACACATCGCCGCGGATACTGTAACCAAGGCGTTGCATCAAATGAGACCGGAAAGTGGTGTCAAATCGAAACGAATCTTCTATCAGATCGCACTGAAAATTAATGGAAAGCTGGGCGGAGTGAATCAAGAGTTGGATTGGTCGGAGAACGGAGAAATGACACCGGAGGAGAAGGAGGAGCGTCGAAAGATGCCACTTCGAATGTATGTGGGAATCGATGTGACTCATCCGACGACTGGAAGTGGTCTTGATTTCTCTATTGCTGGAATTGTGGCGAGTATTAATCCGGGCGGTACCGTCTATCGGAATATGATTGTGACTCAGGAGGAGTGTCGGCCTGGGGAACGACCGATGGCTCATGGAAGAGAGAGAACGGATATTTTGGAGGGGAAATTTGTACAGTTGTTGAGGATTTTTGCGGAGGTAAACACTGAGAAAAAGGAGAAAAAACAAGCATTGTCATGTAGAAAAAATGGAAAAATTCGAATGCCTTTTTCCATAGTTTTCCAGACGAAAAACTGACCGAAAATGCAGGAAAAGTGACAAGTATCCGAAATTTGAATTTCCCGCCAAGTTTACTGGCATGACTCACTTCTTACAACCGCGCTCTACCGAAATCGAAGAAAATAGTGTGCAAAATTGAGAGACGCAGAGAAAAGGAGACATTTTTAAGGGCATTTCGGTGGAGCGCAGTTGCAAGAGCTGTGCCGATCTAGTAGTTTATCATTTGTCTTTTGCGAAAAAAAATTTGAAGAAATTTGAATTTTTCCTTTTTTTTGTCGAAAAATCCAGATTTTTGACGAAATTTCAGCTTCCGGACGGAAAATTTCCAAAAAAATCTGAATTTTGAGAGAAAATTTCGATTTTTCACAAAAAAAAACAGAGTTTTCAGCTGAAAAACCAGTTTAATTATCGTTTCTGGGGCGGTTTTGCTGATTTTTTGATAAAAATCGAGTCGAAAGGTTCAAAAAAACACTTCTCAGTCGAGCAATTTCGTTACAACTGCGCTCCACCGCAAACGATAGAGCATCGGCGAGAGACGCAGAGTTTTTTTTCTCGCACGAAACAGATTTCACCGTTTTTGACCTATTTTCGCTGTTTTTTTTTGTAAGTTTTTAGGAAAAACAGCGAAAATCGGTCGAGAAAAAACTCTGCGTCTCTCTCGCCGATACTCTATCGTTTGCGGTGGAGCGCGGTTGTAAGAGGAGTGGGCTGCTAATAAAAACCAAAGTTTTCGCAATTTGTTTCAAAATTTTCTGGAAAAACTGAAAATTTTCAAGTTATCAAATTTTAAAAAACTGAAATTCGCGATTTTTCAGAACAACAACAACCGAATTCCCGCCCACATCGTCGTCTACCGTGACGGTGTCAGCGACTCCGAAATGCTACGTGTCAGTCACGACGAGTTGAAATCTCTCAAGTCAGAAGTTGACGTCTTCCTTAATGAACGTCATCTGGATGAGCCGGAGCCCAAGTACACGTTTATAGTGATTCAGAAAAGACATAAGACACGAATTCATCGAAAAATAGAGGAGAAACGACCGGAGGAAAAGGAGGAGGCGAAACGATGGGACGATGATATGAAGGAGAGCGAGAATACGGGATACGTGAATCCGTCGTCGGGGACTACGGTAGATAAGACGATTGTCTCCAAGTATAAATTCGATTTCTTCCTGGCGTCACATCATGGAGATCTTGGCACGTCGAGACCCGGTCATTATACTGTTATGCATGACAGTATGGGAATGACGAAGGATTGTATTTATGTAAGGAGTGGAAAAATCCTGATTTTTTCATTAAATAATGGTGGAAATCGGACGAAAAATGACATTTTTATGCATAGGAAAAGTTAGATTGTCAAAATCGTATTAGATTTTGACGAGCTCATACTGCTTTTTCAGCTTTTTCATCAAAAAATCACATTTTTCGCAGAGATTTCTTCAAAATTTCCAGTTTTTCGATCCGAAAATCAATTGCTGAATTCCTTTAAAAGGTCTCCAAACTTCTCGAAAACTCAGTTTTTTAATGAGAAATGTTCTAAAAATTGAGTTTTTTGTACTTTTTCTCTATAGAAACCGCATTTTTCTCCATTTTTTGACTATTTTCGACATAAAACCCCTATTTTCCACCCAAAATTGGCTCAAAAATCACATTTTTTTTGCTCTTTGAATTCCGGGAGTTGCTTCAGCATGAAGCCTCATCACAATGGCATTTTTCAGAATGAGTGACGTCATTCTGAGGTTCAAAAGTCGTGAGATCACCATTGGCTAACTTTGAACTAAATTTTCACGTCAAAGGCACGCCAGCTACTTGTTTTCTACAATTTGAAGCCCTCCCAGTGCTTTTTGGCTTGAAATTGGTCGATTTCAATCTTTTTTCGCGTCAAAGGCGCGCCAGACATCCAATTTTTCGCGTTTAGGAGCCTTAGGGAGCATAATGTGGGAAAATGAGTAAAAATGGATAAAACTTGAAAATATCGTAGAGAAAGCCACAAAATGAAGTTTTTCTTAGATGATTTTCCCAATTTTTCACAGTTTCAACTCTTGATTTTCCAGAAAATGACATACGAATTGGCGTTTCTGTCCGCCCGTTGTCGTAAGCCCATCTCCCTACCAGCGCCTGTTCACTACGCTCATCTCTCCTGTGAAAAAGCGAAAGAACTCTATCGGAGTTTCAAGCAACACATCATACCAGGACTTCCAAGGCCACCGACTCGTCAGGACATCGAGAAGTACTTACAAACTAATGGAGACTATCCCGGAATGTCATTTACATGAATTTTTGTATTTTTCTGTATTTATTTCCAGTTTTTTGGTTTAGAAATGTGTACTCCATTGTGATTTAAGTTTTTTTGGATTTTTTTTTGCCAGAAAACAGTTTTACAGCGGTTTTTCTGTCGAAAAATGCAAAAAATTAATTTAGAAAATCGGTTGTCCATTGGAGCGCACTTGCATAGTTGTACAAATTTTCCCGATTCCATTCCTTTTTACGCTTTTTTTCTCATTTTTAGAGCATTCTTCGTGATTTTTTCTCGGTTTTCTTTATTATTTTACTTGCCTCGCCTCTTTTTCTTGTAATAAAAAAAAATTTGACACAGTTTCCACCGTTTTCCCCGTTAAAAAGTTCATTTTGTTGATTTTTCTATGATATTTTGGAATTTTACCAATTCTCGCTTATTTTCCCCACGTTTTCAGACGATCTCACGACTTCTGAACCTCAGAATGACGTCATTGATTGGCACTCATTCTGGAAAATTCCATTGTGATGAGGCGTTCGCGTGTTTCATGCTGAAACAACTGCCGAAATTCAAAGAGCACGCGATTTTGAGGTAGAAAATGAGAAATTGAAGATTTTTAGTGGGAAAAATGTGATTTTTGAGGGTTTTTTGGGTGGAAAAATGGGGTTTTAGGTCGATAATAGTCGAAAAATGGAGACAATTTTTTTTCGTGATTTTCGGATTTTCTAGCGCCAAAAATGACGGAAAAACTCGTTTTTGACCGATTTCAACCTATTTTTGAAGATTTTCACAACAAAAATCATATAAAAGTTGAAATTTTTGACTGGAAAAGTCTCAAAAAGCCATAATTCGAAGAAAAATAGGTTTTTTTTACCAAAATTTCCTGTAAGGAGGCGAAAACTCCCACATTTTTCCCATTTTCCCACTCAAAAACCCCGATTTTCAGTCTCAAATTTTCAGAACCCGTGACGCCTCTCAACTGGAGAAATGCGACATTGTCGTAGATGTGGGCGGAGTCTTCGATCACTCGAAACAGCGATACGATCATCATCAACGCGGATTCACCGAGACGATGCGGACACTTGAGAAGTTGAATTTCGATACGAAACTGAGTTCGGCTGGGCTCGTTTATGCTCATTACGGAAAGGATGTCATTAATCAGGTGGGTTAGAGGGGGATGCAAATGCGCTCTATCGAAAATGTGAAAAAATTGAATTCTTAGCCGGAAAATGCTCTCTTTTGGCCAATTTGGGTCGAATTCACTCAAAAATTCGAGTTTTTCTTCAAATTTTTGTGTAAAAATCAGTTTTTTTTTTTCAATTTTGAACGTTTTGTGTCGACAAAAACTGGTTTTACATCAAAACTACGAGAAAAAACTCATTTTTGAATAAAAATTGACTAGAAACATATTTTGATCACCAAATTTTCAGAAAAACCCAATTTTCAGACTTAAAATTCAGGAAAAACACTCATTATCTCACATGGCCGAACTTTTGCATTTTCTCGGCCACCAACGCTATTTCAGCCTGAAAATGTTCGAAACAGTCGGTGCTGGGCGAAATTTTCGTTTTCGTGTTTCTAGGCCGCCGAAAGTTCGGCCAACACTGACCATTCAGAGCATTTTCGAGCTGAAAATACGATTTTTCAGGGGGGTTTTTGAGCATTTTCACCGGAAATTTTCCAATTTTCGAGTCTAAAATTGAAAAAAAGCCAAATTTCCAGATCCTCGGCGGCAACGTGTCCCCATCGATGGTCGATCTGTTCTACCACCGTCTCTACGAACAATTCGTCGAGTCAATCGACGCGATCGACAACGGCATCGCCCAATACGACGGTGTCCCAAGGTACCACTCTCCGGGTAATCTGTCCGCGAGAACCGGTCAATTCAATGCTCACTGGAATGAGCCGGAGAACGATGCGGACGAGAGATTTCAGAAGGCGATGGAATTCATCGGAGAGGAATTCGTGAGAAGTGTCAAGTATCTGGCGAATGTCTGGTGGCCGGCGAGAGAAATTATAGAGATGGCTGTGGAGAAACGGTTCGAGAATGATGCGTCTGGGAGGATTATTCTGATTGAGAATGGAGGATGTCCGTGGAAAGAACACTTCTTCGATATTGAAGCTGAGAAGAATATTCGAGATGATAATGTCACTTATATCTTGTTTTCAGGTTCATCATTTTTGCAAAATTTTTGTATTATTGTTGTAGAGAAAAAGCAAGTGCGCTCTGTAGAGACTCATGGAAATAAGAATTCCTGTATTAGCTCGGCATAGTTCTTACAACTGCGCTCCACCGAAATGCCCTTAAAAATGTCTCACAATTTTCTTCGGTTTCGGTAGAGTGCGGTTGTATTACAACCGTTGTAAGAAACGTGCTGTGTTAATACTTTTGGTGAATGCGCTCCACTGGTGTTTCGATGGAGCGCGTTTGCTGGTTTTTCCGAAATCTCACATTTTTCTGAGAATTTTCGCCATTTTTTCTCAAATTTTCATCTGAATGCCGACAAAAAACCGAAAAAAAGCTGCTTTATTTAGTTTTATAGAATTTTATTACCGAAAACTCAATATTTCTGCTGTAATGACCGAACGTACTGCAAAAAAACGATTTTTGAACGTTTTGATTGTTCAGAAACTGGTTTTTACCAAAAACATGAGAAAATTCTCATCTCTAGGATAAAAATTGACTAAAACTGATTTTGTTCACCAAAAAAGTCAATTTTTGGCCTTAAAATTGAAAAAAACCTCTTTTTCACAAAAAAATAACAAAAAACAGGGTTTCTAGCTCACATGGCCGAACTTTTGCATTTTCTCGGCCACATGACTTGAATTTTTTTTGAAATTTTCAGAATATGAACATGATTATACTTTTCTGAAAGCTCTAGACTCACTGATTCTGAAATTTTACGAAATTTTACTATTTCCAGACTCCACAAACGCCTCGTGGCGCGTCCAAGCGATCCCAGTCGACAAGACGTCCTCATTCGAGAATCGTCAACCACTTCCAGCCGCGTGGCGTGGTCTCCGCGACGATGATCTCAGTAAGGAGAGCGGAATCCCCGGCGGCGTCTTCGTCCACATTTCCGGATTCATTGGAGGGAATTTGACTCGCGACGGCGCACTGGCAATGGCACGCAAGGCGCTGGAACTTGGTGCTGGAGATGAGGAGAATCCGGCGAAGAAACAGAAAATGGAGAGCTAATTTCTCTAGATTAATTGGATCTTTTTGTTGCTTTTTCTGTTGAATTTTTGATCTTTTTACAATAAATTGATGTCTTTTTTCACCGCCCGGTCACGCTGCTTTCCCCTCGTTTCTCTGCACTCTCTCTCCCTCCTGTTATCTCTCTCCCCCGCCTCACACGTGGTTTGCCATCTAACCTTTTGATATTTTCGTTTGAAAAATGTTTGCCCTTTTATTTTTACGAAATGTCATTTATTTTTATTGTGAATTCTAGAATTCTAGATGACGACCCCGCCCACCACATCATCCATCTGGAAATATGTGGGAATCACTGCCACCGGCGCCGCCGCGCTCACCATTTTTTTGAACTACGCCAGACGACAGGATAATAAGAATATTATCGAAGTGGAGAGACTTCAGATGATGGTTGATGTATTGGGGTTCGGAAGAAAATTTCGGATTTTTTTTTAGAAAATTGAAATTTTTGATTTTCAGCGCGAAGATAGATGATGTCGAAAAATTGCTGAAAAGCATGAATGAGGAGATCAGAAGTCAGAGAGGACCCAGATTGAAGGCGTCGAGTAGTGGTGGAGCGTTGAAGACTGTCTCGTTTAAATTGGGTAGATAATTAGATAATTAGATGGGGGAAATTTAGAGATTTTTGGGCCATTTCGAGTCGAAAAAATGGATTTTTGGCTGAAAATGATCAAGATTTTTCGGAATTTACGGTGAAAATCGATTGTCCGGTGGCTAAAAACTTTTAAAAATCCATATTTTTCCAGAGAATAATCGGGGTTTTCCTAATTTTTGAGCTGAAAATTAGGATTTTTATAGTTTTTCGGTTGATTTTATACGGAAATTTGCGAAAAACGCCGATTTTTCGGAAAAAACAATCGAAAAACTAGAAAAACCCGAATTTTTGGCTCTAAATTTCGTTTTTTGGAGAATTTTGAGTATAGTAAAACGAAAATCGCCGTTTTTTCACAATTTTTTGTTGGAAATCAACTGAAAAACGTGAAAAATCGGGATTTTTTTCTCAAAAATTTGAAAAAAATCTAGAAAAATCGGATTTTTCAGCGCAAAAAATCATACAAACCGGAATTTTGAGCTCAAAAATCGCAATAATCCTAATTTTCCGCTGAAAAATTACGAAAATCAGTATTTTTCACCCGAAAAAACACAAAAAATTGTCGAAAATCTGGACTTTTAGCTCAAAACCACTCAAAAATAGACCAAAAAATTGATTTTCAGCCTTTTTCTCCTAAAATCCCGTCCATTTCCAGAATCCACTTCCACTCGCCCCGCCCCCAGCACCAGAATGTCAAGAACTCGAAGTTGGACATCAATCACTTCAGACTCTGAATATGGAGATGCCGAAGAGGATTGGTAAGATAAGAGACAAGGCGACCAAAGATTAGTGACAAGATAAGATATCTGAAAAACGCGAAGAAGAAAAGAGAGAGATAAGATAAATCGTCTATAAAATGACGTCATCTGGAGCTCACACAGCTCATTCCCCCCGATCATCTGCTCTTCTTCTCGCCGTCCCCACTTTACACTTTTTCCGAAAAAAAAGTCTTTTCGACGCTCTTTTTCCTCAGAAAACGTCTGTCTTTCACTTTTTGACTCACTTTTAAAAATGAGATCGGTGGTTCTGGTTCCTCTCGCTATTATTCTGGCGTTTTCGCTATGCGACGCACGGTAAGTTTTTGGGAACAGATCCTAATCGAAGTAGATCAAAAAATTCCCGAAAAACACTGTTGCAGGTATACGGACGATCGCTCGTACGGCGACACGAAACCGGTCGACAGTCAGGTTAGCTTTCCCGTTTTTTCATTTGATGATAGAGAAAAAGCGCACTTTATACATTGATTCTTCCCGAAAATGTAGTGTTATCTGCACTTTATAGGGTGGAATTGGTATAAAACGGTTTTTGGATAGATTTTTGATAATTTTAGGCCTCAAAACTAGTGAAAATAACTAAAATTTAGGTCTAGAACATCATTTTACTCATTTTTTCCATCGAAATTCATCTAATTCAGTCAAAATGACAAATTTGAAGCCTAATTTGAGTTTTTAGCGAAAAAAGACAATTTTAAGGCTAAAAATTCAAATTTAACGACCTAAACTTAGCTTTTTGTTTTGAATGTGGCACTCATAAGCCAAAAATGATGAATTTCAAGCTCAAAATCGGCGAAAAATTAGGGTAAACGGTTTTTGACACTATTTTATAGATTTTTGATGATTTTCGGCTTCAAAACTAATAGAAACAACTAAAATTTAGATCTAGAACATGATTTTACTCATTTTTCCCATCGAAAATCACCTAAAAACCATGAAAACCCGCCTTTCCGCCGTCCGAATCGGTCCGAAACTGAAATCGAACCGCCCGGGTTACGGTATTTTGTCGTCGAATCAAATGCATTCTCCGCAAACACCATCACGTCAAATTGCGGACTCAAGATTTTTTGATGACTTTTGGTTATTTTCTGGCGCGGTTTTTTGGATTTTTAACGTGAATTTCCCGGATTTTTGTTGGAAAAACGGGTAGAACAAGCAGTTAATAAGGTTTTTAATCAGGAAATTTTGAATTTTTATCAGTTTTTTCAGTCAAAACGGTCTTTCTAGAAATGTTTCCACCGAAAGCGTGATTTTCAATTTTTCTAGCCAGTGACTCATCGAAATTCTGCTCTCCCTGGTCCCTCCGTTTCGTTTGTTTGCGAACTTTCCGTGTAGCCTACGCCAAAAACATCTCTCCATCTCTGCGCCCTCTCACTGGCACCACTCTCTCGCCTTTGTATGAATCAACAACACGCTGTTCTCGCTTTCTTTCTTCGCCATTTTGATACGAATTTTTCACTTTCAGCGCAGAAACCATTTTTCGCCGATAAGAACTTTATATTCTCTTCTCTAAAATATAAATGTTCACTGAAAATTTTTCAGACTCAATCATCAATCATGTCGTTTGAGGAACTCGATAAGCTTTTCGGCACCGATCGTGTCCAAGAGGGTTACGATGAACTGAAGAAGGTATTTATCGATTTTTTTTCCATTTTTCATTCAAGAAATTGTATTTTCAGCGCTACGACGCCGGCGAGAAGTCTATCGATGTCCTATGGAGACTTGCGAAATTCTGCAATGAGATCGGAAATCGTGTCGAGAAAAACAAGAGAAAGGATATCATCCTCGAGGGAAAGAAGTACGCTGTCGAGGCGTGGAATCTCGATTCGAACAACTTCTTGGCGGCAAGATGGGCTGCTTTGATGTCCGGCAAGTCTGCAGAGTTCCTCGGAACCAAGGAGAAGATTGAGGAGGGAAAGCATTGCAAGGCATCGATTTCCAAGTTTAAAATTCTAATTTTCACTGAATTTCTTTACAGGAATACCTCGACCGTGCCATCTCCATCCAGCCAAAAGAGGACGCTCTCCTCCATCTCCGTGGTCGTTGGGCACTCTCTGTTGCCAATCTCTCTTGGTTGGAACGCAAAGCCGCTTCGTTCCTCTATTCGGAGCCCCCAACTGCCACTGTCGACGAGGCGATCGCTGACTTCAAGGCTGCTTTCGACATCAACTCGCTTTGGATCGAGAATACTGTCTATCTTGGAAAGGCTTACTATGAGAAGGGAGACAAGGCCTCTGCCAAGCCGTACTTCGAGCAGGCGCTCAGACACACCGCTGCCAATGATAATGAGAAGGAGTTGCTCGCCGAGGCCAAGACTTTGTTCGGAAAATGTTAATTTCTCGCCCGGGTTTTGTTCTTTTTCCCCAATTTCTGTTGTATTTATGTAATCTTTTTAACTTTTTCTACCCCTTCTACACATTGAATTCTTTTGCATTTTGTAATCAACATAAAACAGTAAAATCAATTAGACGGTTTATAGGCAAAATCGATATTCGTTCCTTTCGATGACGTCACTTTGCTCCAGAATTCCCTCAACTTCTCCTTCACATCACTCAACGTATTCTCCATCTCTTCTTCTGGAATCTGATAGAGTTCTGCTGGCGCGCCGTCTTCTTTCAGACTGACGAGAAGACCTTGTTTTGCCTGGAATTTTTGATGTTTTTTGGAGGGAAATCGGAGAAAATTTGGACTAACGATAGGCAAATCCTCGAATCGAACATCATAGTTATAGGCGGATGCGTAGGCGGCGAGCTGGCGGACGTAGCTGGCGTAGGAGAGGCTGAAAAAGCTGAAAAGTTCGAAGAAAATCGCTTTTTGATAGCAAAAGTGGAAGTTTTGCCGATTTTTTAAAAATATTAGAAAATTTTCACTTTTTTGAACCGGTTTTTCGTAAAAAGTGCTCGAAAATGCATTTTCCGGTCAAAATTGAATGAAAACTGCGAAAAATCAGCTGTTTTTCGCTCATAAACCTTTAAAAATTGGAATTTTCCGGAAAAATCCGCTGAAAAATGCAAAAAAAAAGAATAATTGTGTATTTTTCAGTCAAAAATGAATGGAAACTGCGAAAAACCGAAAGAAATAGAGATTTTTCAGCTTTTTCCAGATAAAAATCTGCTAAAATCTCTAAAAATTGAAAATAATCCGCTGAAAATGGAAAAAAAATTCGAAATTGTGTATTTTTCAGTCAAAAATGAGTGAAAACTGCGAAAAAACTACTGAAAAATGAGTTTTTTCAGATTTTTGGCATTAAAAACGCGATTTGAACAAGAAAAACGCTGAAATAATAAGATTTTTGTGATTTTTTGTCGTTTTCCTAGCGAAAAGTGGGCGTGGCCTCTTTCTACCTCTCCTCCCCTTGCTTGCTGAAAGAAGATCTCGCCGGTGCGGTTTTCCAGTCGAGAATTGTCCAGTTATCGCTGAAAAATTCCAGAAAATTTCAAAAATTTCAGATTTTTTATACTTCCACTTCACAACGGCATCGAATCGTCCCTGATATGCCAACAGGGGGTGTCTCACTCGTTTTTCGCAAATTGAGGATTCAGGATTCTGAATTTTCAGAATCACGGGAAACGCGCTTTTCATGTAGTTTCGTATCGCCACATTCTTCTCCGCATCGATCTGAAAATCGCGTTTTTTCGATTTTTTAACGATTTTTTGGAGAATAATACTGATTTTTTTTTTTCGATTTTTCGGCGAAAAACTGATTTTTTACAATTTTTTAGCGAAAAAGGTGATTTTTTTTTCGATTTCTTGGCGAAAAAGGTGATTTTTTTCAATTTTTTAGCGAAAAAGGTGATTTTTAAAAAAAAAATTTTAGCGAAAAAGGTGATTTTTTCGATTTCTTGGCGAAAAAGGTGATTTTCTAACGATTTTTTGGAGAAGACAACCATTGTTTTGTTTTTTTGGCGAAAAAAACTGATTTTTTTCGATTTTATTCCAAAAAAACGCACAATTCCATTCAATTTCTGCTCATTATGCCCAATTTTGAGCATTTCTTCAACTTTTGTGTGAGTTTTCGTTCCCAGCGCCATTCGGTCCGTCATATACGCCTTGAAAGCGCTCAGACCCATCTCATCGATTTTCGCTTTTTGCCATAAATAAAGCGCTTTTTGATCACTAATCGCTGATAAAATCGCTGAAAGTGACGGTCTTCTGAGACTCGAGAGTTCTGGAGCCTCTGGGATTCTGGAGGATGTCGTTAGGAAGGTGTTAGTGAAGTCTGAATCGGTTGGAGGCACCGCGTCGATGAGTTTTGCAAAGTTCGGAGTGATCGAGGTGCCGAAACGGATTGTGCATTTACGGGGGAGCATCTGAAGGTTTTAAAGACAATAAAAACTGGAAAAATCGATTTTTTGATAGCGAAAAGTTGGAATTTTGGTGAATTTTCAAAAGAAACCGGTTTTCGGTCACGGCACGCCTCTTACAACCGCGCTCTACCGAAACTGAGGAAAATAGTGTGAGCGATTGAGAGACTCAGAGAAAAAGAGACAAGGGTGTTTCGGTGGAGCGCAGTTGTAAGAACTGTGCTGTAAGAATATAAAAATGACAAAATTGTGCATTTTTTCGGTCAAAATTGAGTGAAAATTGCGAAAAAACTACTGAAGAATGAGTTTTTTTCCAGCTTTTCCAGACAAAAATCTGCCGAAATTGGTGAAAACTCGATTTTTCGCTTAAAAAAAAGGAAAATTGTGCATTTTTCGGTCAAAAATGAGAGAAAACTGCGAATAAACTACTGAAAAAAAAAGAGTTTTTTCGCCGTTTTCAGACAAAAATCCATTGAAATTCTTGAAAATTCGAGTTTTTCGCTCGCAAAATATTTCAAAATTGAAATTTTCTGGACGAAATTCGGATTTTTTGAAGAATTCGTGCAATTTCGGGGAAGCATCTGGTTTTAAAAGGTTAAAAAAGGGGTTCTGAAATGGTAAAAACAAGAGATAAATTGAAAAAAATACAATTTTTCCGAGAAAAAAAAGTAAAAAATAAATAAATATTCATGCAACAACAAACAGAAACAGAAAAGCAATAAAACTAGAAAAAAGATGCAATCAAACTGAAGATTCCAATCGATATTTCTGATTGCGGAGCTGCTTGATTCGAATCACAATCAAAAACGTGTTCTCCACTCCGTCAACCGGCAAGAATTGCACATCGATCGCATCTAAAATGTTCTCAATCGGTGGCACGAACTCCGTCTGCACCGCCGTATCCAAAGCGAGACGTAGATTGTCCTGTTTCCCCGCATTCAACAGACACCCAGTCACTTTTCCATCTTTTTCAACTCCAAACAGAATTACAGCAAGCCGTTGAGCGTTGAAAGCGTCTCGAATGATTTGTTGGATATCGTGAGTCTCCATTTCAGCCATTTCCTGGGCGCTGCGACAATGGACGTCGGTGAATTTGCACGTGGAATTGATAGTCATTCCACGCTTCACCGTCGGCACTTTCTTCCCGAGAGTCAGCAGCTCATTGAGCGGTTTATCGTTCTCGTAAGTCATCACTTTACAAGAGTTAATCCAGAGATCGTCACGACGAGCGAATTCGAATCGCGGTGGGCGAGAGATGTTCCCAGTGCGGACATTGAAACTTGTCCCGTAGACGTTTCTGGAAAAAATCTCAATTTATGAGTTTTCTTCTTTAATATTCTCATAGCTCGCTTAAAACTCAATCTTATAAGCAGACAAATATACCAAAAGGTAGATCTCGACGAGTTTTACCTCCTTGACCAAATGCGGGCCGAACAGCGGATCGGTAATGTGCTGCGGGCCGGAGAAATGTGGCAAAAAAAAACGCGAAAAAACGCAGAAAAACGAAGAAAAAAGGAGAAAACACAGAAATAGCCAAACCCCTGGCCCGCTTTTTTGCGTTTTTTGGTCTTTTTCTGCGTTTTTTCACGTTTTTCCGAGTTTTTTTGCGTTTTTTCAGTGTTTTCTCGCGATTTCCTGCGTTTTTTCGCGTGTTTCTGCGTTTTCTTCCGTTTTCTGGCACTTTCCCCCGGCCTGGAGCACATTACCGGTCCCACATCCATCCCGGATTAGGTCACAGTCATAGAACTCGCCGAGATCTACATTTTGGTGTATTTTTCACCCTGTAACGTTGAGTTTGAAGCGATTTACGCGCCAAGTAAGAAAATTCCCGATTTTCCTCACTTTTTCGATGCGAAATCCGGTAGATCATCCACCGAGACTTCATGCTCCTCCTCATTGATGTATTGCAAATACCTATCAATCGATGACATATCGAGGAGCTTGTCTTCTGTAGATTCCTCAGATGTCTCCGCCGAAACCGATCGACTAGCGCCCGTGCTGATGCCACTATCCTCGGTTTCCAGCAATCCGCGATCGATTATTTCGGGCTCATAATCACTCAAATCATCGAATAATCCATCCACAGACGGATTTATTTGATCTCCTGACAACGCTTCGCCGAGAAGAGAATCCAGAAGCGAATTGTCTTCGTCTCGTGGAGCGGAAGACCCAATTTCTAAAAAAAATCGTTTTATAAAATAAAATTCCGTTTTTTTCTAACCTGCCCCATCCGGAAGCTCTACAACATCTGACTTTTTCAGATTTAGATCCCAATCCGTCTCCTCTTCACCTTCCGACTCGTATTCTTGCTCAGTTTCCTCCGGGTCGCTTAGAAATTTCGAGAAATCCTCGTCGTGCTCGGATTCCTGAGGAATTTACGAATATTTTAATTGGAAGTTGAATTTTCAACATACCGAGAAGAAATCCAGCTCATCAAACGACCGAAAATCCGTCATTTTCGGGGGAAAAATTCAAAAAAACTATTCAAAAATTAAAAATTTCCAGCAACGTCATCTACAGTAAGAATTTAAAGGAACATAGCCAAAATTAGTACTGTGGTTCTCGACAAGAAAAGTTTTATAGAGTTTTCTAGCGCGAATAACGACAAATAAATTATTTTTTTCTGGAATTTTTTTGTTTCGAAATTTTAAAAACATTTTTTCAGCATTTTATTCACAAAACACCCAATATTTCATTGTCCAGGAGTGAAATTCTATTGCTCGCCGTCTTTTTGCGTGTACGCAATTGCGCGTAGAATCAGGCGATTGCGGACCATTTTTCGAATTGAATTTTTTCCCTCCTAAAATGATTTTTCTCTCGTTTCCTTCGTTAAAAACCATATAAATATCGATTTTTCAGCAGAAAATGGATATGGAAATCGACGATCCAGCCACCGGAACCTCCTCCTCACGTTTGGCCCCGATGGAAGAGGTTTGAAATCAATTTTTTCGAAAAAAACTTTAAAAAATTAAAAAATTGCAGGTGAAGCCAACTGTCAAACAAATCAAGAGAATCGCCGCTCACAGTCATGTAAAAGGACTCGGAATCGACCCGGAAACGTGCGAAG
This sequence comes from Caenorhabditis latens, assembly GCA_002259235.3. Taxonomy (NCBI): domain Eukaryota; kingdom Metazoa; phylum Nematoda; class Chromadorea; order Rhabditida; family Rhabditidae; genus Caenorhabditis; species Caenorhabditis latens. Next base: position 2,395,366 of record CM056096.1, read on the forward strand.
CGCTGCCAGAAGTGAGTTTTTTGTCTAAAATCTAGTTTTCACTCATTAAATATCAATTTTTTAATTTCAGGCTGCCGGATTCGTTGGCCAAATCGCCGCGAGAACCGCCGCTTCAATCATCGTAGATATGATTAGAGGCAAGAGTATGGCGGGTCGAGCAGTACTGCTCGCCGGACCACCAGCCACCGGAAAGACCGCCATCGCTCTGGCGATGTCACACGATCTCGGAGACGGAGTCCCGTTCGTACCACTGGTTGCCAGTGAAGTATACTCGAGTGAAGTGAAAAAGACTGAAGTGTTGATGAGAAGCTTCCGAAGAGCCATTGGACTTCGTGTCAAGGAGACAAAAGACGTCTACGAAGGAGAAGTCACCGAGTTGAGTCCAGTGGAGACGTCGGATAGCTCGGGACTCGGAAAATCGATCTCCCATCTTCTTCTCAGTCTGAAAACAGCGAAGGGTAGCAAACAGCTGAAGTTGGATCCCAGTATCTACGATTCAATTCTGAAACAGCGTGTCGAAGTGGGCGATGTCATCTATATCGAAGCGAACTCGGGAATCGTGAAGCGAGTCGGACGGTGCGATGTGTATGCGTCGGAATTCGATTTGGAAGCAGACGAATTCGTGCCGATGCCGAAAGGAGATGTGAGAAAGTCGAAGGATATCGTGCAGAACGTCTCGTTGCATGACCTGGATTTGGCGAATGCAAGACCACAAGGACGTCAAGGAGATGTGACGAATATCGTCTCTCAGTTGATGGCTCCGAAGAAAACTGAAGTCACAGGTGAGAAATTGCCTTGAAAATGGTGTTTTTAATCAGAAAATCTTAATTATTACAGATTTCTGATGAATTTTTATATATTTTTCGCAGTTTTCATCCATTTTTGACCGAAAAATGCACTATTCTCTCATTTTTATGCATTTTTCAGTTCATTTTCAGGAATTTTCCATTTTTTAGAGGTTTCATGAGCGAAAAACTTGAATTTCCAAAAATTTCAGCAAATTTCTGTCTGGAAAAACCTCCTTTTATCAGTTTTTCGCAGTTTTCACTTATTTTTGATCGAGAAATGCACATTTTGTCTTTTTTAATGCATTTTCCAGCCGCTTTTCCAGAAAATTTTCAATTTTTGACGATTTCATGAGCGAAAAACTTGAATTTTGAAGAATTTCAGCGGATTTTTGTCTGGAAAAGCTGTTTTTTGCAGTTTTCACTCAATTTTGACCACACTTTTGACAATTTTTTTACGGAAATCCGGTTCAAAAAAGTGAAAAATTAATAAATTTCTCTGAAAATTTAATTTTCACGATTTTTTGCCGTTTTTTTTTGAAAAATCGGCGGAATTCGAACTTTTTGCTGTCAAAAGAACGATTTTTTTTTCGAATTTTTGAGCATTTTCAGCGGAATTTCTTGAACATCCCATTTCCAGTCATTTTTGACCGAAAAATGCAATGTTTTCTCATTTTTCTGTCAAAAAAGTGATTTTCTTCGAATTTTTGAGAATTTTCACCCAAATTCTGATTCCAGATCGTCTCCGCTCGGAAATCAACAAAGTCGTCGACGAGTACATCGAATCAGGAGTCGCCGAGCTGATGCCAGGAGTTCTCTTCATCGACGAAGTGCATATGCTCGACGTGGAATGCTTCACCTATCTCTACCGTGCTCTCGAATCTCCAATGGCTCCAGTCGTCGTGTTCGCCACGAATCGCGGCAAAACGACAGTCCGCGGACTCGACGACAAATCGGCGCACGGAATTCCGCCGGAGATGTTGGATCGACTCATGATCATTCCGACGATGAAGTATAACGAAGACGACGTTCGCAAGATTCTCATCCATCGTACCGAGGCGGAAAATGTGAAATTCGACGAGAAGGCGTTCGACTATTTGAGTCGCGTCGGCTCGGAGAAATCGTTGAGATACGCGTTGCAGTTGATTGCTCCGGCTCGTCTTTGTGCTCAAACTTGCGGAAGAGAACTCATTGAAGTGCGGTTTAATTTTAAGAAAATTGCTCTTTTTATCTGAAATTAATCTGAAATTTTCCAGCTGGAAGACGTTGAGAAGTGCACGACACTCTTCATGGATCGTAGCGAATCGCTGAAGAAGGCCGAGGAGACTCAGCAAAGACTCGCCGCAAAGAAGGCCTAATTATCTTTATTCTTGTCGAGTTTTCCCTTTTTTTCCACAATCTCACATTTCCCCTCAACCGATTTTTGATTATTGCTGAATCCGATCCTCAATATTGTTTCATTTTGTTGTCTTTTTCCCCATTTTTATACAGAAAACGGCTCTGAAAAAAACGTTTTTAGCGCGAAGAAGAACCATCAAAGCGGAAGAAGGGACCCCGCCAATTCGTAATACGTCTTCTCCCCCCACCCCTCTCGCGTCGACGGCGTCGAGCATTTCTCCTTTTTTTGTCGTCGTCGTCCCCCCCCCGTTTCTATATCGATTCTGACAGAGTACCTCCCTCTCCCTCCCGCTTCACTCTATCCATTCCGGAGAAAAAGAAAGAAGAAGGAAAACGAGGAAAGGAGAAGAAGAAGAAGAAGACAAACGTCTTCTGGGAGCGCTTTTGCCTCCACACTCCCAGCATATACATACTCCCACTTTTCCCATCTAGAAAAAGAAAAATTCCGAACTTTCTTCTCTGCTTATTTCTAATTCTCGTTTTCTAGCCATCTCGCTCCACTGAAACAAATTTTTTATTTTTTTGAATTTCTATGGAGCGCACTTACCACTGCGCCGCCTACTGTGGTACTAACATGTCAAAAACAGACGGATTTAAAAGATCCGTCGTGTCCATAATTGAATGTGCAAATGCATACGACGCCACCCCTCCCGGAGATTCAGATTACTTTTTTTTGTGCTGGCTTTTGGATATCTTTTAGAATGGAGACAATGGATTTACATTTTTTGCAAGGAACCTGAGCCAAATTTTGCTCGAATCTTCTTTAATTTACATTGGCTGTGTAGATCAAAACTAGCTCTTCATTTTTCTAGTTTATCGTTTTTTGATAGCTCCGCCCACTTTTGTGATATGCGCCTTTAAGTCTTTTGAAGGCCCATATCTCAAAAGTGGGCGGAGCTATCAAAAAGTTTTCAACTACAAAAATGAAGGGCTAGTTTTGATCTACAAGTCACAATAAGAATTTTCAAAATTGGGTGAAATCCTGGAAAGTTAAACACTCTTGAGATTTGTCATTTTTTGACTTTTAAAAACACAAATATCTCAAAAGTTGGCGTTTTTGAATAACCGTAACTATGTCAATTTTCTGCCAAATTTTTTGATTTTTTCATCAAAATATTCAGCGATTCTAGACGGTTCTAATAGTGTAAAAACTATTTCTCTATGATTATTTTGCGCAAAGTTATGCAGGTTAGAAGTTAGGACTCCTAAAATAAAAAAATTGACCAACTTTGACTCTATGTTTCAGTCTCAAAAACTGATAAATTCAAAACAAAATTTATACCACTGGATAGCTCAAGAATAGAGCTTCATTTTTGTAGTTGACCATTTTTTGATAGCTCCGCCCCCTTTTGAGATATAACGGTTTGAAGGTCATGAGACGCAGAGAGCCTTGCCTTCTTTAAAGACGCGTATCTCAAAAGTGGGCGGAGCTATCAAAAAACTGTCAACTACAAAAATGAAGCTCTAGTTGTGATCTACACAGCCAATATAATTTCGGAGCAGTAGGGTGCTCTCCACTCGATCTGAGATGAGCAGATGAGTGAACCACTTAAAAATAAGAAGAGCCCTGTCTTCCCACGATTTCGAAATTCCCCCTTTTTCCCATTCTCCGTTTTTCGCCATAATCGTGGTGACTCCCCTCCTTCACTTTATATATGCATTGGCCTTAGAGCGGAAAGGGTAGATTGATGGGTAGATTTGGGTTGGTTGGACGGCGGCGAAGACTGGATAATCTGGAAAATCAATTTTTTCTTCTTCTGGATTCTTCCACTTTGTATAGAGAAAGGTCCCCCCTTTTGGTGCTATCAAATTTCCAGTTTGTTGACACACCCTTGTTAGAGATGGTGTGGGAACAATGACGTTTACTTGCAAAATTTATTCCAAAAAATTGGTCAACTTTGACCCTATGTTTCAGTGTCACAATCCGAAAAACTCAATATTTTTTAAATATCACTGGATAGATCAAGAACAGAGCTACAATTTTGTAATTGGAAGTTTTTTGATAGCTCCGCCCACTTTTGAGATACACACCGTCAAAGTTAGAGTTGTAGGCGCGCGCGAGAGAGAGAGGGGGAGAGACGCAGAGAAGCGAGACGCCCTCCTTATTTCGCATGCTCTCTCGCGGGAAGCGTTATATCTCAAAAGTGGGCGGAGCTATCAAAAAGTTGCCAACTAGAAAAATGAAGATCTAGGTTTGTTCTACAATTTGCAGTAAACATTTTCAAAATTGGATGAAATCCTGCAGAGTTAGACACTCTTGAAATTTGTCGTTTTTTGACATTTTTAAAACGCATATATCTCAAAAGTAGACGGAGCTATCAAAAAGTTGTAAATACAAAAATGTAGCTCTATTCTTGAGCTATCCAGCAATATTAAAAACTTGTAGAATTTTTTGGTTTTTAACACTGAAAAATAGTATCAAAGTTGGCAAATTTTTCATTTTTTTGTGAAACATTTGAAAAATTCGTCAACTTTAACCCTTTGTTTCAGTGTCAAAAACATAAAAATTCAAGTAAATTTTAACACCATTGAGTAGCTCAAGAATAGAGCTTCATTTTTGTAGTTGACAACTTTTTGATAGCTCCGCCCACTTTTGAGATGCGCGTCTTTTAAAGACGGAAGCAGTTCCTCAGTTTTTGACACTGAAACATAGTGTCAAAGTTAGCCGATTTTTCAACTTTTTGTCAAAAAGTTGATTTTTGGCTCGTGGCGTCGTATCCATTGGAAATTACCTCAATTTATATAAAAATTAGCTTTAGAGCGCACTTTCTATCATTAAAGTTACTCATTAATAGCAAATTGAGCCAATTTCAGTTTTTTTTTTCTCAAAATCTTTTATTACTCATTTCCCTCCCGTCAAACCATATCCTATTTCCAGAATCTGTAATCCAGATGTCCTGGCGAGAGGGTGATTTCGACCCGCACGGCGGTCGAAACGCGTTCCGTCTGACCGACGAGTCGAAGCAATCCTCGTCAGAACGGGCGGCCTCAATGCGTGCGATGCGCTCATTCACCCAATCCATCGAAGACATCGAAGGACCGCCCGAGCTGCCCGCCTCTCTCGACATTGACATGATAGAAGGTGTCAGTATGAAGACGTCCGATACCAACGACACAATCATTGAAGTGAAGCCGGGAAGCAAGGTGGATCCTCAGTTGGGGGAGACGCAGAAGTATAAAATGGCGGTGCCAGGTCCTGGACACTCGGAGCAAGAGCAGGAGTTGCATAAGAGTTTGATAAGGGATGAGGAGGAGGACGCCGAGGTCGAGCAGGTGTTCGCAGCGGCGGCTCCGGAGCCAGTGGTCACTCCTCCGAAAAGTTTGAATTTCGCGGAGACAGCGGAGGAACTGAGACACGCTTATGACCAGAAGATTCGGAAGAGGCCGACCACACCTACCTCTGCTTGTGTCCTGGATGGAATTGCGTTCTTTGCTGGAAGTCTAGAGGGCGGAGCTAGTGATACGGTACCCACGGACACTGAGAAGATCAAAGTGTCGATACCGAATAGTCGAAGAAGAAAAACTGAGAATATGTCGTACTCCGAGTTCTATGAATCCATGGCTAACCAGATCCCAGGAGGTGGTGGGCGGAGGATGAGCCAATCTGGAAGAACAACACCGTTACACGATTATGAAGGAGACATTTTGGATGAGAACCCACATTATAAGGATATTGTGAGTTTTCAGTTCTTTAGGACTTATAAAATTACCCAACTTTGACCCTACGTTTCAATGCCAAAAACTATGAAATTTCGAAATTTTTTAATACCACTGGATAGCTCAAAAATAGAGCTACATTTTTGCAATTGACCGTTTTTTGATAGCTCCGCCCACTTTTGAGATACACGCCGTCAAAGTTAGGGTTGTAGGCGCGCGAGAGAGGAAGTGGGGGAGACGCAGAGAAACGAGAGCGGCTGTCTTCTTTGCGTCTCTCCCTCAAGGTACCTATCTTTGACGACGCGTATCTCAGTAGGGTGGATAGCTATCAAAAAGTGGTCAACTAGAAAAATTTAGCCCTATTTTTGATCTACAAAGTGAATGTAGTTTTGAAACATTTTGCTGCGATCTAAAATTGTTACAAGCTCTAGAAGTTTTGATATTTTTTGAGTGAAACTTTTCTGATTCCAGGCCCCACCCGCGCCGGTAGTCCACCGAAGATCCAGCATCGAATGGGAGAATTTCGCAGATATGGAAGGTACGGTCCCTTTTTTTTCATTCGAATTCTTGGAAATTCTGGGGACTTTCGCAACATGTCATAATCTCAGACAAAAAATATATCCCATAAAAAAGATCGTTAAGATCCAGTCGTTATGGAGAAATGAGAAAGGGAGAAATAGGAGAAGACTTTGATGAAAAAATTTGAATTCTGATAGAAACAAGACACATTAAAATGAGGTCAACTTCAAAAGTGCGCCACACTCTCAATTTTCATCCAATTTTTTCAAAAATTATATGACTGTGAAGATCAAGTTTGGATCTTCATTTTTGTAGTTAATAACTTTTTGATAGCTCTTCACCCCGCTGAGATATGCGCCTTTAAAGTCAGACACCTCTGGCGGCGAGTTGTGGAGACGCAGAGATAGCAGACACTCTCGCTAGTCTGCGTCTCTATCTCTCTTGCCCTCAAACTTTGAAGCTACGTATCTCAACAGCGTGAAAAGATATCAAAAAGTTGTCAACAACAAAAATGTAGCCCTATTTTTGATCTACACATCCATTATAATTTGGAATTATTGGGGTCAAAAGGGAGATTGTTACGAGCTGTCAAAGTTAAGCTTCTTCTCAGGCCTGTAACTGGTAACAACTCTCTTTAAAACAGTGCTAGAAAGTTGATTTTTTCTATCGTTAGAACCATTTATAGCAAAAACAGACACCCCTCAATCAACACATCCTAAATCCCTCTTCAGCTTTTCTTCCCCCTTCCCCTCTTTTTAGAATACTTCTCGTCTCCATCTAATCCCTGTCTTCCTCAGTCGTCCCCCTACTTTACATATTTGTGCTCTCTTCACACATGCTCTCTCTCTCTCTTTTCTGCATAAAAACTGAATTGATCATAGAGGAGGACGCGAACTCTTCCTTCTTTTCTCTACACTCTCCATGTGTCCACATCGTCTGAAAAACGACGGAAGATGTGCTTCTAGTGGAGAGAGAGTGGAGGGGAAGCCGTCATTTGAAACAGCAGCGATTTGGGAGGTGGAGTGGGGAGGAGGCGTCTCTCTCGCCTTTTTACTCTTTTCTACACTTTTTCCTGAACTTCATATAGTTTATTATTCAGAGGAAAAGGTTCCTACCCTGGCAGATGCGCCCCGTTGATAACAGTTGAAAATACCCCAGAGATACAGGCCTCTGAAGTTAGGTATATGAAAACACCTGAAACAAGAAAAGACGCAGAGAAGCGAGAGTGTCTGATTTCTCTGCGTCCCAGCGTATTTATTCATTTTTGAGTTTTATAGAAAAATCTGACAGTTTTCAACACGTTTTTTACCGAAAATTGGCAAAATTGGGTGACATGACCAACTTTAAAGCACCGTCATGGCTTTGTTTTTAGTTTAATCTACGCAATTTCTAAATTTTCATGTAGATCAAACCTAGAACTTCATTTTTCCAGTTGACAACTTTTTTATAGCTTTCGTAGCTTTTGAGATACGCGCCTTTAAATTAGGTATCTCTATTGGAAGACGCAGAGAAGCGAGAGTGTCTGGGTACCTCGCTTTGAAACCGTGTATCTGAAAAGTGGGCGGAGTTATCAAAAAGTTATCAACTACAAAAATGTAGCTCTGTTCTTAAACAATCCAGTCTTTTAAAAACAATTCTGAATTTTTTGGTTTTTGACCCTGAAATCTGGGGTCAAAGTTGGTCAATTTTTTCAATTTTTTCTGTGAAATTTGCAAGCCAAATTTTTCTCAAAGTTGACTATTTAACGGGTTTTCTGAATCTCAACATAATACATGCTCTCTGCGATGAAAAATTCATAAGAGAAGTTCTGCTCATACATGACAAATCGAGCTCATTATAAATCTCTCGTCTTTCTTTTTTTTTCTTGCTGCTGCTTGCGCAGTAATTACCATATTTTTTGTCATAACATATTTTTCAGAGATTTCTAAAGAATTGTAGCTTTCCATATATGCTATAACATATAAAATTTTATGATGTCATTATGTAACCTGGTGACGGGGCGGCGGTGGGGACCCACACGCTTCCGTCCTCCCCGTAATTTGTGCATCAAGTGCACCGCCCGGGCTCAGCAGCTCGGCTCACACATAATTCACGTCTTCCTTCTCTTTTTTCTATAGCATTGCTTTTACTTTTAGTCCCGCCAGAATATTGATTTATGTAGTGTTTTTTTTCAGAAAAAATGGAACAAGCAGAAGAAAAAGCGAGAAAAGAAGAGGCGGAAGAGGATGTTGCAAAGAACGATGATGATGTCATGAAGAAAGAAGCTGAGAAGACGAAAAAGAAGTTGGGATTCCATGCAAAAGTGAGTGAACTCGACGAAAAACAATAAAACGAGAGATTAGAGAAAAAAAAATATTTGTAGGGTCACTTTGAAACTGCGCAGCAAAGTGAACAAGTGTACAAACTTTAAGGTTTTTATATCAGTGTGTAGATGAAGAATAGAGCTTCATTTTTGTAATTGAAAATTTTTTGATAGCACTTCACGTTTTAGAGATACGAGCTTTTCAAGTTTGGAAAGTGAGAGCGCGAGAGAGAGCGAGAGAGAGACGCAGAGAAGGCAGACACGCTAGCTTCTCTGCGTCTCTCCATTATTAAAATGTGAATTTTAGGTTGGATGATCCGAAAACTGAACGTTTTTGTGAGGAATTTCTATGAAATTCTAGAAAAAACTAAAAAAGCTTAGATTTGGTTTTCAAATTTTAGGTTTTCGCCATTTTTGAAAGACTATAACTCCTTCAGAAGTAATCACACTGCTTCAATTTTAGATTTATTAAATAGATCAAAAATAGGACTTCATTTTTGTAGTTGATAACTTTTTGATACCTATTCACCCTACTGAGATACGCGCCTTCAAAGATAGGTACCTGAAAGGAGGAGAGGGAGAGACGCAGAGAAGACAACCGCTCTGTTTCTCTGCGTCTCTCTCCCTCGCCTTGCTGCTGATACCTTACTTTAAAGGCGCATATCTGGAAAACGTGAATAGCTATCAAAAAACTTCCAACTACAAAAATGTAGACCTAGATTCGGTCAACACAACAAATAGAAAATCAAGCAAATCCGGCATGATTCTGCTGTGTGACAAATGCTGAAAGTTCATCAATTTTGGCTCCATTTTTAAAGAAAGACAGCTTTAAACCGACTGAATCAATCTAGAATGTTCTTTCTCCAAAACTGAATTAATTAGCTGGAGAGATTCGGAATAAGGAGGAGTCTTCTATATCCGTCCCCAGGGAACACAGAATATAGATTTTTCTTCTCGGAACGAGTCTTCGTTTCTTTTTCTCAACCCAACTTTCATTCCATTCGAAAAATCTCATTATTTCCTTATTTCCAGCCGCCAACCGTCGAAATAACCTCACCGGATGCACCACATCAAGGGGTAAGCTCATTCCCCGAAATCCGATCCGATCGGATTACCACTTTCACGCCTTTCCATTGTCTTCATCTTTTTTTTCAGGCCTTCCACGACAACACTCCGAAAGAGCCGAAAGTAGTCGAGGTTGCCGAGGAGGAGGACGACGATTTGCCCACTTTTTCGGAGGATATGGACGAGGCGAGGCAGCAGATTCAGAAGGTCATGACCGAGTCGGTGGTGGAAGAGCCGGTGCCTGTAGCGGAGCCCGTGGAGCCCTTAGAGCCAGTTGCTCCCGAAGAAACCTATCAAAATAACGCTGACTATCAACAAGAAGGCCAAGAAGCTGCGTACGACCCAAATGCCTATCCTGGTAAGGTTTTTTTCTATGCAATAAAAAAAAACAAAAAAGAAAAAAAAGAATTGGCTAGGTCGGGGAGTCGAACTTTGGTCCCATGATTAGTAGCTAATGATGTTCCCCGTTGCGCCATGAGGGGAGAGGAGGCGGCGAGGAACAGAGGGGTGATATAAATGTGGGGCGATGGACGACTCGCCGGCCGCCAGGCGAGCTTCACCACATAGTGACTAATGACCGTGGCTCAACTGGTAACAATTATGACTACTAAAATTGCGACCAGAGTTCGATTCCCACCACCTCCAATTAGTTTTTTCTGTCTTTTTACATAGTGGTAATGATGATTCCTTGTGATTCTGATTCTATTTCCAGGCTACATCTGGAACTACGAAACCCAAGAATGGGAGTACGACCCGAACTACGTGGCTCCTGAAGTGGATCCGACAGCTCTGGAAGCGCAAGCAGCCGCCTATGCCGAATACGATCAGAATGCGGCAGCAACCGCCTATGACGCAGGTTACGATCAGTACCAGAGCTATCAGGACACCACTTACCCGGCTCAAGCATACGCTGACCAAGGGCAAGGTTACGGTACTGAAGCAGTATACGGTACCGAAGGCGATCCATCTCAAGAATACGATTACTCGGCATATGGAGGGTATGAGGGGTACCTAGCGGCTTGTAAGGCTTACGAGGAGGCTAATGGAGTAGAGGCCCCTGCAGAATACGGATACGAGCAACAAGGGGATTACCATCATGGAGCCGTTGGAGCCACTGACGAAACGGAGACGCCCGTTACATCGACTTATGAGCCCAACGGTGAATACGCTGGGTATGGAGATGCCTATCAGGGGTATGACCAGGGTTACTATCAGAGCCAGGACTATCAGGCCCAGGAGTACTCACAGTACCCCACTGAACAAGAAGCTCCGCCCCCAAGACCTATAGAGCCACTCTTCAAGCAAGCACCCCAGGAGCCTGATCCATTTGGATGGGATGCAGGGGCTCATGCTCCAGAAGCCGTCGCTCCAGCCCAGCAGGCTCCAGAAAGTGTTCCCACGTCTCCACAACCTGCCACATCGCCGGCTCGACCCCCACCAGCCAGACCTGAAGCTCCGAAGAAGGCGGAAGAAAGTGAGGCGCCAGGTAAGCAATGAGGGCTCTAACCCTTTAATTTCTGTATTTCAGCACCACCCCGTCCGCCACCAGCGGCTCGTCCACCACCACCACGACCTGCTCCAGCAGCCCTGAAAAAAGAGGAGCCAAAAGAGCCGGAGCCAGTCGAGGAAGACGCGTGGGCGCAGTTCAAACGAATGACGGAGAAGGTGCGCCAGCCAGTGTGTCGACCCCGCGCGCGCCGCACTCTCCTCTATGCCCTCTTCCCCCCTCTCACTGATGTCTTTCGGTGGTTAAGTGGGGGGAGGCGCGCGTGTCGTCCGACGACTCGCTGGTTCGCCACCCACGCAGTAGTATTAAGGCAATGAAATAGTTGCACAGACCTGTTCCTATTAGTTCACTGAGGAGAAAAGCAATCATGAGCCTTCTTTTTCGTTTTTGTTTCATTCTAATTAGGTTTTTATATTCCAGGTGTCCACAGCAGTAAAGTCTACTGAAAGCACGCTGAAAAACCTCGAAGAAACATCCGCAGCGAATGATATCAAGGATGAGAGCTACCTTGCAAATGTCGGAGGATCCCAGGGATTCGTCAATGAATCCACCCAAAAAGAGATTCAACGACTCACAGAAGAGAAGAAGATGGAGAAAATGCAAAAGAAGAAGTTGAAGCAACAAGGGAAGAAAGTGGCGTCCCCAACGTATGATCCAGATGAGGAAGACGCAATGGACAGGGCTCAGGAGCTAGCGATGAAGATGGCAAGTATGCGGACGGATATGGATGATTGGAAGGCACCAGAGATGATTCCGGTGAAGGAGATCAAAAAGTCTCCGGAGATTCGAAGAGTCGACTCTGCCTCAGCAATCCCTCCTAGAAAACGGAGCTCTATCAAAGATGTACAACAAGATTCTGGAGGATCCCTTGAGCTTCCCGCCCATCTCGCTGATAAGGATGGAAATGTGGCGCCAAATCCAAAAGGAGATCACGCTCCAGATGACCCGATTCTTTCTGCCCCGGCGTGGGCGGACTTTGAGAGCTCGGAGCCAATGTTACCACCCAGTGAATCTGGATTCTTCAGCAATAAAGACGCGTCGAATGAGGGTGGAGTGGTCAGAGAGCCGTCGGATGATCCATTTGTGACAACTGCTATCAGTTCGGAGAAGAGATCGAGTTTTGTGTCGGATCCGTTCGCTCCACAGCAAGCCGCGTTGATTGATGATGTGAGTTTTTTTAGCTTAGAAAGCTGAAATTGGGACAATTCTGAATCTGTTTTCAAATTTTGCACGTGTCTAAAACTGACTGAGTTATAAGGCTTTCAGTTTCGAAGCTCTGTATCTCAGGTCAGACAGATCTGTATGAAATTTTAATAATGGATTCTGAATCCCTATGATCAGAGCTTTCTTTTCGTGCCAAAATGATAAAAATATATATTCAGAGAGCTGAAAATGGGACAATTCTAAATCTGTTTTCAAATTTCGCTTATGACTAAAACTGACCGAGTTATAAGTCTTTTAGTTTTGAAATTGTATTTCTATGAGATTTTTGATAAACACTTGTGGAAATAGCTTTTCGGAAACACTAAGTGAGCCTGATAACAAAAAATGCGGCATGTCTGAAAAGCTGATGTCGTGCGGATTCTGAAACTGTATTCACGTTCTGTCTCGGGGTTGAACTAGCTGAGTTACGAGGCTTTCAGTTTGGAGACCTGTATCTAGGGATGACAATAACTCGGGAAAACAGCTTTTAGTGATATTTAGCTTTGCCTGGTGACAAAAAATATGGCATGACTGAAAAGCTGACGTCGTGCGGATTCCGAAACTATGTTCAAGTTTTGTCTAGGGCTTATCCCGTCCGAGTTGTGAGACTTTCAGTTATAGTGAAATTTTGAAAGCAGATTCAAAATCCGCACGTTTCACCCATAAATTTCCAGAGCTACGACCCATTCGCCGTCGTCGCCGTCGAGGAAGTCGTCGCAATGGCGAAAGCAAAAGCCGAACAAGCCGCAGCGAACGCCGAAAACGACGACGACTTCTACAACGGACGTCAATCCCCGACTCTCTCCACACCAACTCCAGAAGGTGGGAGCCCGATCAGCCAGAGGCCAAATGCATTCGAAGACGACTTCAAATGCGCGGAGCTCACCGGTCTGGATACTCCAACTCCTTTGTACGACGAGGATGACTCCCAACCCCTCGCAGATTTCCTCCCAAAATTCGAAGGGGACGGTTGGGATCTTATGGTTCGTCACCCCATAAAAAAGAAGTCATTCATGGCGGAACGCTGCTGGAAGCCTTGCTATGTTCGTCTCCACGGCTTGACACTGTACGTCTACAACGACAAAAAAGATGCTCAACCTATCCAGGAGCTCCTCCTACAAGCCACCTACTCCCTATCAGATACCACTCTTCAAGCGTATGATGTATATGGAAAAATTCATACTGTCAAGCTGCAATTTGTGGTGTATAAAGAGAAAGTGGGGATCCGACCCGGCCAGATAAGTCGGCTGGTTGACGGTCATATCACAAAATATGGTTTGCCACTGGAACACTCTGCTCAATGTACCGTACTTCTGAAATTCGGTTCTCTAAATGCCGCACAGCTTCAAGGATTCGTAACGACTGTGGAGGATCTTCTATTCAAGTGTAAAATCACTCGGACAGCGAAACCGGTCTACAAACAAGATGAGGTGCAGATTCACTGCTACGATGAGTACTCGGCGTTTGTTGACAAGGAAGGAGTACTGTCAGATCAACGTGCCCGGGTGAGACTCTTCTGTCTGGCATTCCTCACTGGATCACCGCTTCTCGAAGTGGGGTTGAATGATAGAAGACGTCAAGGAAAGGAGATTGTGAGGAGGAAGGATATTCTGCCAATGTACACTGAGAGATGGATTCGATTCGAGGCATTGGAGTTCCATTCGATTGTGAATAAGCCGGAGTTTGATAAGGAGCAAGTGATCTCGTTTAGCCCGCCGGATGGGTGCTTTTTCGAGGTTAGTTGCATAAAATACAAGTTGTGGTAAAAACACCCACAGCCCCAACCCCAATGTCCCATTTTCCAGATAATGCGTTTCCGTGTCCGACCGCCACGAAACCGTGAAAAGGCAATGTCCGTAAAATGCATCATGAAAATCGCCGGCTCCAAAGTGGAAATTCGAATCGAAGCGATGGCAGCGGCTCAAATCCAACGGACCCGCGGATCAGACGAGCGACGGAACATCCCTTGCGAAGACATCGCCATCAGATTCCCAATCCCAGAAGCGTGGATTTACTTGTTCCGTGAAGAACGTCACTGGGGTGTCGGCTCGATTCACTCGAAAAAGTTGCGACCGGGAAAGGTGAAAAACTTAAAGGACCGACTGCTTGGCGCCGTGCAAGCCAGTGAGCCAAATCTAATCGAGTGTGCAATCGGAGAGGCAAAGTACGAGCATGTCTACCGGTCGCTGGTTTGGAGGATCCCTCGACTACCCGAAAAACATCACGCGGCATATAAATCTCATCTGTTGAAGTGTCGCTTCGAATTATCCTCATTCGATTTGATGCCAGAAGAGTTCCTTCCTAGATGTGACGTGGATTTCACTATGCCACTAGCCACCGTATCGAATACTGTAGTGAGATCGGTGTCTGTGGAGCAACATGAGGATAGTGATAGGGTGGAGAAGTTTGTGAGATATGTGGCCAAGTATCAGTATAAGGTGGGTAGAGTTTTATTTGAAAAAAAAGCAAAAATCGATTTTTTTTTTCTGAAAAAATGTCATCTTTTAAGCCGCGCCATCATTCCAGTTGTTGTCCAACAATTTCAATTTTACACTTATTTTGTAGATCAAATTTAGCTATACATTTTTTCAGTTGGAAGTTTTTTGATTACGGTTCACACTTTTGAGATAAGCGTCTTTGAAGTTGACTACCTGAAATAAGAGGGAGAGAGACGCAGAGAAACGAGACGCGCGCGCTTCTCTGCGTCTTTCCCCTCCCCTCAGAACTAGTTGTCTATTTTAAAAGCGCGTATCTCAGCGGGGTGAAAAGATATCAAAAAATGGTCAACTACAAAAATGAAGAGCTAAATTTGATCTACATTTTTCAATAAGAATTTTGAAATTAAGTTGAGAGCTGACAGAGTTACGACACCTCAAACTTTTGATTTTTTTGGATTTTTTTTCAAAAAAATTTAATTTCCAGGTAGAAATCGACTATGTCCAATGCGCCGATCTCGACCTAGACATGGCAGACCCATCAGTCAATCCAGAAGCCGCCGCCGCTCCCGTTCCGGAGCTCCACCAGCCAACGTTCAACCCAGCTAACCAGGGACCGGATTCTCAGCAAGGGTAATTTCACTATATGAATTAAGAAAATTGAAAATTATCCGTTCCAGCTACCGAATCGACTTCAACGAAGCAGAAATGGGCGGTTCGAACCGTCGAGACGACTCGAGTTCCGATGATGAACCGGATAATCATAAAATGCCAATTGTCAAAATTGATATGAAAAATTATGGATATTAAGTTAATTAGTTAATTATTAAAGTTAATTATAGCTTGAGTAGTAATTTATTTAAATTTTTATTTATTCAAATTTCCAAATTGTCTTCCGATGCTCTCATTTTCACTTTTTTTTTTGAATGTTGCGAATAGTTTCACATTGTGATCTCATTCAATTTCAATATTAACTGCAATAATTTATGAAACAATAATTAGATTTTTAAATTATTTAAATAAAACATTTAGAGTTTCTTGTTTTAGATATCAAATTGGTCTATTGGACAAGCACTGTAGAAGGCGAGAGGGAGAGACGCAGATAAAACCTCTCTCTCTCACCTTCAACTTTAAATGCCAATAGGGTGAATAGCTATTAAAAAGTTGTCAACTACAAAAATATAGTTCTGGTTTTGATATACATTTTTGTAGTTGACAACTTTTTAATAGCTCTTCATCCTGCAGAGATACGCGCCTTTGAAGATAGACACCCAGTTTTAAGGAGTGGAGAGACGCAGAGAAGCTAGAGTGTCTGGCTTCTCTGCGTCTCTTCTTGTCGCCAGTTCAAGCTTCCGATGTTTAAATGCGCATATCTCAAAAGCGTGAATAGCTATCAAAAAGTTGTCAACTACAAAAATGAAGATCAAGGTTTGATCTACAAAATCAATATGAATTTGACTATTTTAAAATTGAAAATTTATGTCAGCACTCACTTCAAACCCCTCATATATGTACCCAACTCATTTCTACCCCGCAAGAGCCGAGTCCCTTCCACACTCCAGCAAAAAAAAAACGTACACCTCATCGACTCATTCATGCGTCGTCGTCCGTCGCGCGATTTCATTTGGAAGAGAGAGAGAGGGAGACGTTGCGCTAACTGCCTGCGCACGGGTATGCTCACGTTTTTGCGCAGAATAAAAAACACATCTTCTTCGTGGCTTGTTTGTTGGAAGGGAAAGTAGTAGTGTGGTACGAGGATTCTGAATCAGTTAGATTTTTTTGGCTGGGACAAGAATGAGACGAGTTACAAAGGTTTGATCTGGAGAGACAAGTTATGGTATATTAAATCCGCAAGCTCGGTTCGTTTCAATGCTACCAAAATTTTGAATTCAGATTCAGAATTCCCAGGTTATAACCTATCCAATGGTATCAAAGTGTGACTCATACCAATTCTCCTGTGTATAATCAGGCGCACAAGATTTAAAGCTTAGATCCCTCTGAATTCTGTCAGAACGTAAGTCACCTCCCTCCCTTCCATCATAACATTCAAGTCATTGCGGCGGTGAGGCGTGGCAAGAATGGCAAATCGACGAAGAGGAGGAAGAGAAAACGGAGCAATATTATTGCGTCTGCTTCTAGCTCTACGACGGAGCCGCGCGCCCCGTGGCCACACGACATACACAAATATGTTTGCGTCGCCCGTGTCGATTGAACGACGTCGGCCGACTGCGACACACAGTCACTTTTTTGAGCTGATGTGAGACAGAGAGGGGGAGGGGGGAGAAGTCGAACGTCTAGTCTTCGTGTGTGTATCAATTATTGGTCTGGCGCTGAAGGAGAGTTTGCTGATAGTATAGTAATCGAAGTGTTAGGTAGGTTGACTCCTTGCTAAGATTTAGAAATTCTCCCCGTCCCTCTTACGGTAAAAATTCACAAAATAGTAAGTTTTAGGAAATAGGCTTAGGGCCTTAGGCTTAGGGCCTTAGGCTTAGGGCCTTAGGCTTAGGTCCTTAGGCTTAGGGCCTTAGGCTTAGGACCTTAGGCTTAGGTCCTTAGGCTTAGGTCCTTAGGCTTAGGTCCTTAGGCTTAGGTCGTTAAACTCAGGACTAATTGGCCTAGAAATAAACATATGGTTACCAAGAATATCTCAAAAATTTGAGTGTTTTGAATTCTCAATCATATTGGCCCGACCACTGTCCGTCGCTATCCGCCACTTTTTTCTTCCGTTTTCCGTTTTTTTTTCAGAAAATCGGAAAAATTCGTTTTTGTACTACTTATAGGTCCTAAATTTTGTTGGTCTGCTTCTGTTGGACCTTCTAAATGAGATCCCTGACTCCTGTCACTTCAAATCACGGCTCAAATTCAGACTTTGAAAATTTCCCCCTTCCTTCTGATAGCCGCCCCCCCTGCTCATCTCATCTCACAAAAAATTCCTGTTGTTGCGTCGTGTCTGCTCACACAGCCCCCTGTTGGGGCGGACGCAAGTAAGAATTGCGCTTGCGCAGAGCCCGAAAACATCGTCGCCGGCGACACGAGAGGCGTCCATTTTGTGTTGTGCGGCGGCGGTGTACACATTCTTCGTTTCTCTATTTTCAGTGACTACCGCAAGAATTCTTACCTCCTCTGTGGCCTAACCATGTTGTTATCACTACTGCTTTTTATTAATTGTGTTGATAAGAACGGGTGTGTGTTTTTCTCTTTCAAAAAGACTTTTTAAACCGTAATCCAACTTAGCCGTGTTATCTTCAAATCTTCAACCACCCCCGTCTTGCTCAATGCTTAAAAAATGACATGTATATCTGCG
This sequence comes from Caenorhabditis latens, assembly GCA_002259235.3. NCBI lineage: Eukaryota > Metazoa > Nematoda > Chromadorea > Rhabditida > Rhabditidae > Caenorhabditis > Caenorhabditis latens. The sequence goes on from CM056096.1 coordinate 2,413,541, forward strand.
CAAAAATTTTTTGCGGTGGCAGGTGCAAAATTAGTAAAGCCAATCAGTTTTCGCGGCGTAAGCTTTTTTCCTTCACCGCATGAAGGTTAATGTATGTACCCATACTATCTCATGCATGTTACAACTTCAGCATTTTTTTCTCTTTTCCATCATCATCGTTCGTTTTTGCCGCCGCCGCCGTAAACAAAGACATCAAGGGCGCCCCCCTCCCGTGAGCACACCCGACAGTTTACAATATTTTCTTGCGTTTCGCCCCCTTGCGACCTTGATTCAGTGTTGCGGCGTCTGCTGAGATTTGTAGAAGAACCTATTTAGTTTTGTTTGTTGGTATCTTAGTTGAGAGATGTTACTGGGTTTGAATTATCTTACGTTTTTCTCGCACAATACGGTTTGTCATTTTTGACCAAAATTTCTCAATTGTTTAAAGACTTTCTTTAAGTTTTCCTGTCCTGAGATTTGGTTCAGTGGATTGCCAACCGGGGTTTCACGGAATATACCAAAATGTAGATCTCGGCGAGTTATATGTCACTGACCTACTACGGCCATACTTGCGACGGGCCGTGCCCGGGCCGATATGAAAATTTTCACCGGCTCGGCCGAGCCAGGTCGGTCAGGGTTTCAGTTTCAAAAAATTGAAAATGACGAATATTTTTTGAATTTTGTTCAAACTTTGTATATATATATAGCTTACTGGTTATTCTCCAATTTTGTGGCTGACCACATTTTTGCAGTACCGCATTTAAAAATGATACAGCTTGTTGAAACCGGTAAGCCTAAAATCGGGATCTTCATTTTCACAATTTTCCCTTATAACGTTTTACCAGACCTTCTTAAAGTGCAGAATTTCGTATAGTCACATTAATTTGTCATGGTCTAACGTACCCTTCCAAATCTTGTGATACGAAAAAGTACAAGCCCTAATCAAGCAGCATACGTCTCCCTGAAGAGGTATAAGTCATTAAACACTTTTGGTTGCGCTCTTAATCATTATACTCTCGTGTTATACCGCTTTTCTTATCTCAATTCTCTTTTAACCATTTATTTTCCAGCCATGACCTCCCCTATCAAAGAAGGCTCCCCGAGTTGCGACCCCCTCGAAGACGATTTCCTCATTGCGCTCATCGACTCGGTCCAACGTAACCCGTGCGTATACAATCGCTATGATCCGTTGCACAAAGTCACCGATTACAAGCATGAGATATGGAAGATGATCAGTATTGAAATTGGGTATGATGGGCAGCCGGTGGAGTTGGAGAGGAAGTGGAAACACATGAGGGATAAGTATGTAAGGTTGAGGAAGCAGGATAAGCAGAAGGCGCCGATCAAGGAGACCAATAAGTGGTGAGTATTGGAAGACCGAAGGGTATGATCTGGTCAATTGCATGGTTCCAGGTACAACTATTACATAAAAATGTCGTTTTTGGACCCTTACGTCGAGCACCGTAACCGCAAGCGTCAGAAGGATCGAGATAGTTCTCCAGATATGATTGATGAGGACGCACTATTCATGGATGATATCAACACCATGAGACAAGTTATTGTCAAACAGGGAAATAAGTCCCCTACGACCTCGTCAAGCACCTCATCTTCTGGAAACACTCATGATTCTCCAATGGAGGAAGTGGAGGTGGAGGTGAAGAGATTGGCGCATTCTTATGATAAGATGTTCGATGAGGCGCATTTTAAGATTGTTGAGGAGGTTGTGAAGGTGAGTATTTCATTTTTGTAGTTCACTGTTTTTAGATAGCGCTGAGGGGTTTTGAGAAACAATTTTTTAATGTAGATCAGACCTAGCTCTCTATTTTTGTAGTTGACAACGTTTTGATTCCTCCTTGCGCTATTGAGATATGCGCTCTTAAGATAAAGATGAGATTGCTACTGGGGAGAGACGCAGAGAAGGCAGCCGCTCTCGTTTTTCTGCGTCTCACCCTCTCCTCCTTTCAAGGACCTAACTTTGAATGGGCATATCTCAAAAATCTGAATAGCTATAAGAAACTTGTCAACTACAAAAAAGTAGCTCGATTCTTTATCTATCCAGTTGTGTTAACAGTTTTCTAAATTTCTTAGTTTTTCACATAGAAATTTAGTGTCAAAGTTGGCCAAGCGCTTATCTCAAAACCTAGTGGAGCTATCAAAAAGTTGCCAACTTGAAAATTAAAGCTCAAAGTTTTCAGACTATCCCACTACTCCCCCAATCAAACGGAAATGCCGCTCCTCCACTTCCTCAACACATCGAGATGCCAAGATCTCGTAAACGCAAGCCGATTCCCATCAAAATTCCATCTGAAAGTCCATCACCCCCAGAGAAAGTAATGAAGGAGAGTATTCTAGAAGAGATGTTGAAAGAACACAATGAGGATCAGGTGAGATTTAGTTTTTCAGTTCAAAATCACATTGAAAATATAGAAAATCACTTTCTCTTCATTATTGTAGTTGAAAGTTTTTTGATAGTTGTCCTAGTTTTTGAGATATGGGGTTTCATAAATTGAACTTGTGGTGGAGAAAATAAAAGGTGAACTTTGACGCCACGTAACTATGTCAGTTCCTGTCCAACTATTTTAAATTTACACTGATTGTGTAGATCAAATCTAGCTCTTAATTTTTGTAGTTGATAATTTTTTGATAGCTATTCACCCTTTCGAGATATGTGTCGCAGAGAAACGAGACGCGCGCTCTTCTCTGCGTCTCTCTTTTCAGGTGCCTAACTTCCTCCGCTCATATCTCTAAAGCGTGAATAGCTATCAAAAAACTTTCTACTACAAAAATGTAGCCCTAGTTTTGATCTACACAAAAATTTTAAATAAAAATAATTTTTGACACTATCTGGCAAAGTTACAGGCTCTTAAAGTTGACCCATCTCATTTCAGGCGGCTATTTCCTGTACGAGTTATCAAAATCTTGTCAACTACAAAGATGTAGACCTAGTTTTGCTCCATCTCCATATCCATTTTTCAGGTTTCCTTCTTCATCCGCACCATCTCCCAAGCCCTCTCTAACATGGATCGCAGACAGTTTGCAACTGCTCGTCTGGAAATCTCAAAAGTGTTGTATAATATCGAATTGGACAAAGTCAAAATGACAAGTCTTGTTCCTTCATGTAAATAATTTCATTTTTAATTTAACTCGGATATTTTGTGATCTCAATTTCCTTAGATTCTCTCCGATTTTCTTTTATTAATAATATAAAAACAATAAAATATATGCAAAAAATGTATTTATTTCCTCAACATGCCAACGAACTTGTGCCGAATCGGTTCAACAATTGAATATTATCCAGACCAATTACATAATTGTTATGGAGTCCCTCGACAACGAAATGGAGCACATGTTGGCCGGCGTTGATGTCAAAATAGTAGTTCTTCCATTTCTGGGAGTTCGCGTCGATGTCCCTGAAAAAATCATCTTATAATTGCTTAAAATCGCTTAAAATCGCTGAAAATCGCCAAAAAATCGCCTTGTGGGTTCACTCACTTCCCCTCCAACACCACTGGACAGTCCTCATTATCATCTACACACACTCTGAACTGTCCCCGGATTCCTGCTTGATAAACGAAGAAATCGACTCGAGCTGGCTCGGTTACAGTAACCGGATGGTTGGAGGATAGGATGAATGTGTCGCCAGGACTAGCCGAGGTGCCGCCGGCGTACAGGAAATAGCCGCCTGGAAATGAACTTTGGAAGAGTCATATGTGGTCTGACATCAGAAATTTTTATATGGTTGTGTAGATCAAATCTAGCTCTACATTTTTGCAGTTGGAAGTTTTTTGATAGCTCTCCACCCCGCTGAGATATGCGCCTTTGAAAATGGGCGCCTCTGGTGCCTCAGGCGGCGACAGGGAGAGACGCAGAGAAGCTCGCGCGTCTCGTTTCTCTGCGTCTTTCACTCTTGCCGCCGGACCCACCTTTTTATAAAGGCGCATATCTCAGTGGGGTGAAGAACTATCAAAAAACTTTCAACTACAAAAATGTAGCTCTAGGTTGGATCTACACAGCCAATATAATTTTGAAACAATTCAACATATCCTGAGAAAGTTATGACTGTCTAAAGTTGAGTGTTTTTTCACTGTTTTTTTTCAGTAGGTCATGCTCCATCTCTCTGGGATTAGTTTATACCTTTTGAAATATCCGACGGTATCCCAGTCAACGAGTTCAGCACACTTCGATTAGACAGCGCCCATTTTTTCAAAGAGCTTCCATCCTCCGCAGTCACATTAGTAGAACTGGTCAGATAGTTGCATAGGGTCTGGAATATCAAAATAATTTGAATGTAGATCAAAACTCAAAAATTTTTCGATGTAGATCAAAACCCACATTCTCATCAAACGTGCAATCCACACTTTCACAAATCGACGCGAACATTGGACCACTCCGCGGACCTCCCAAATCATTTCCCTTCCGTTTTTCATCTCTCGCCGGGTTTTGGATCTTCTGACTAGTCGGAGCTCCATAATTGACCGCCCGAGTTGGCAGGGGCACTGAGACACTCTCAAACTGGTTGATGGTCACATCGTTCCCGTCGAAATCCAGGAGTTGGGTGGGGGTCCGACCAGGGGAGCCGACGTCATCGAATGTGCCACCAGCGCCTTCTGATGCTCCGCCGTTTGTGGATTCTGGAATTGTTAGTAAGGGGGATTAGTATAAATGAGATAGGTAGAAGGCGGTGGTCAGGAAACCAGAAAAAAGTAGAAAAACTGAGAGAAAGTAGCCGGAAAACCTTTATTAAGATTCAAAAATATGTACAATTCTAAACAACAAACATTTACTGACTTTGCCCCTTTGTAACTTTGTCATTTTCAGTCAAACCGCTATAAAACTACATTTACTGTGTAGATCGAATCCAGGGCTACATTTTTGTAGTTGGAAGTTTTTTGATAGCTTTTCATGCTAGGGAGATACACGCATTGGAAGAGAGGTACCCAAAACGGGGGAGGGGAGAGACGCAGAGAAGCGCGCCCTCTCGTTTCTCTGCGTCTCTCCCACCTTCTCTCTTTTGGAGAGTCCATCTTCAAAGGCGCGTATCTCAGCGCGGTGAAGAGCTATCAAAAAACTTTCAACTACAAAAATATAGCGCTAGAATTGATCTACACACTCCATCTAAAAAATTCAATTTTGGACTCTGTACGGCAAAGTTACAGATGGTCGAAGTTGACCAATTTTTTCACTTGAAAATACCCGTAAAGCAATTAGTCATGTTTTTTTAACTTAAAATCATTAAAATCAATTCATTCTCCTCCTCGCCGCCTTCCTCTTCATCATCTCCGCCATCATCTTCCTCGTCACCTTCATCGGCACAATCGGCGGTGGCAGTAGTCGAACGTCATCCGTCTCCATCGGCAACCCAAGTGTTCTTCTCATCAGCCGTTCCATAAACTGCGATTTCAGCCGTCCAAACCCGCCCGGTTTTCGTATATCCGACAAATCCATTCCCTTAGTCAACCCATCCAAATCTGGTATATTGCGAAGCGCCGTGAGGTCTTGTACCGCTCCAGATGGGAGGAGCTTCGCAATATCCGCTAGTTTTTCTGCGACCTCCGCCTCTCCGGAGGTTGGTTCCTTGAATATAATGAGCTCGGTCGAAGATGGAGGGATGTGTGCCGGGGATACTGTAGTGGTGCTCACTTTGAAAAGGCTCTTATGGTATTCCTCGATGTTCTCTGAAGTGGTTGGAAGGGGATTTGGAATCTTCTTAATCGGATTCATCGTTATCTTTTTCTTGTGTAGTAGGAGATTCGGCGGGTAAATGGCTGATTCCTCGGTAAGCTTGTTAGGGAGTCCGAATTTATTGTTATTAGTTGGTGGGTCCGGTCCCCTAGGCGATGGAGTCGTACTTTCCCACAACCCAAATTTTTTCGCCAAATCTACCAAGGTCTTGTCTTGGCTATTTTGGCTGCTGGAATTCGTCAGCAATGTCGGCTGATTTGTATTATAGAAGTGAGAAGATGTTACCGGGCTACGTCGGACATCTATAGGGGCTCCGGAAGCCGCAGGAGGCGGGGCTTGAGCAAGACCCAGACCCAAATCTTCAGGTACGCCCCTGGGATCCAAAGCCGTTAAGGATCTGACCAGGGTAGGAATGTACGGAATGACAGGGGCGGTTTGTTTGAGAAAATTGACGAAATTTGCGAATTGTTGCTCATTGGATATAGTGGGCGTGGTGGTTTGGTTGGATGGGTCCGGAGGAGAGGTGGTGGCGGGAGGGTTCGTGGTGGTAGTAGGTACTGTAGTAGTGGGTACTGTAGTTGTGGAAGTGGTGGGTACAGTAGTTGTTGTAGGCTCTTGGGTAGTAGTGGTGCTTAATATCGCTATCTTGGCTTCTAGGTTTACGGGCGGCTCCATGGCGGGCGCCGCGGGCGCCGCGGTCGAATTCTTCCCCAGCTGATCCGCCACATCCTGCGCCACTATCAGCATCAACTCTCCGTTATACAAATTCGACGAGCGATAACTCTGCCAGTCATGGTACCCAATCCGTCGGATCTCTCGACGATTACGACCGTACCCTATATAACAGAATTTAGACACCCCAAACCAAAAAAGTAAAGAGAAAAGTACCCACCACAGAGTGTCGCCTCGAATACAATATTGTCCAGAGCTATCACGCTGCTCGGTGGGGAGTAGATGGTTTTGAAGACGATCTCGAAGGGTTGAGCGATCGGGGGAAGCTCGACGGCACGGAAGATCCATTGCTTCCCGAAGGTGGATACGCCGTCGTAGCATCTGGAAAAAAAGATCATTTTTAGGGCTATCGTTTGGTATAAAAATTGGCGAAATTGGACTGGAAAATCGTTAAATTCAACAAAAAACTGTTCAATTTCATGACCCCGCCACGGTCCCATTTTACACCCGATTGCTATAAAATTACATTAGTTGTGTAGATCAAATCTAGGGCTTCATTTTCGTAGTTGGAAGTTTTTCGATAGCTATTCACGCTTTCGAGATATAAGCTGTCAAAGTTGAGCGTCTTAAAGGGAGAGGAAGAGACGCAGAGAAACGAGACGCGCGCGCTTCTCTGCGTCTCCTCCCACTCTTGCGGCCACAGATACCCATCTTTAAAGGCGCGTATCTCAGCGGGGTGAAGAGCTATCAAAAAGTTGTCAACTGCAAAAATGTAGCCCTGGGTTTGATCTACACAATGAATATACATTTAAAAAGTTTTCATCGAAATTGGGGGAGTAATGAGGTCTCAAAGTTGGGCAATTTTTATCTCAAGTACACTAATATTTAAAGTTCCATATCTAAAAAACTAGAATAGCTATCAAAAAGTGGTCAACTACAAAAATGCATACTTGTCAACCGGGCCGAGCCGGGCCGACGGTTTTTCTCGAATAACTTTTTTCAAAAAAATCGTACAATGTTGGTTGATAGCTCAAAAGATAGGTATTTTGAATTGTCATCCATTGAATATAAAATCAATTCCCCAAATAAATCACGCGAGCCAATACAGCCTTCGGCCCGTCCGGGCCGGGCCGGGTCGGGCCGAAACCGGGCCAAGAGCAATTACAGCTCGCGTGATTTTACTTAAAAACTGATTTTATATTCAACGGATGACAATTCAAAATACCTATCTTTTGAGCTATCAACCAACATTGTACGATTTTTTTGAAAAAAGTTATTCAAGAAAAACCGTCGGCCCGGCTCGGCCCGGTTGACAAGTATGCAAAAATGTAGCCATGGTTATTATCTACATAGAAAATATAATTTTACCTCATCTGACTCAAATCCCTATTCCCAGGCGGTTGTCGTATACAAACTTCCAACTGCGAATCCAACCCAGTCTTGTAATACCAGTACTTGATGCTAGCGCCTCCAAGTTGGCAGGTTATTACCTAAACAATATATATTTTATATTTTTTTTTCTCATACGGTATACGGTACCTCCGACACAAGTAACGCCATCATTCGTCCCATAAGTCCCGCGGTGTAGGCGAATGGTTTTGCTGAAATGAAGAAAAGAAGTCTTAAAATAAATCAAATTAATAGAATCCTTACGATTATTCTCATCAATCGGCATAATTCTGTTCTGTGCATCCGCTTCCAGAAGGGAAGTCGTCTCAAAGTGTCCACCGACATCTGATGAGTTCCGCCAACGGCATGACGAAGTGAAGTCGCAGTTGAGATCCGAGGAAGCGGAGATTTCCGCTGTTACAGTATGCGTATGCCACGTGGCAGCCAGCAATAGAAATAGGAAAGCAAAAACCGTATCCATACTAATGCGTTGAGGTAGGTAGAGAAGGTAGATACTGAAGTGACCAGTGACCTATAAGAAAGTGGACAAACTGGAAAGCCCAATTATCCCCCTGTGGAGGAGGAGAAAGTTCTACGGTAATTGAGAGGTGCGGCAGGGAAGACGGGGTGAAAGTGAAGAATATGAGATGACAATTAGGATTCGGAAATTGAAATCTCATGTTCTGTTCTGGTAGGAAAAAGGGGGGAGGGGAGGAGAACAATACAAAAGAGTTCAAGAATCTACCCACTTTGAAATTGATCGATTTTAACAGGTTCATTCTGCAGTCCACTTTTTACCAACACATTTGAAAGTTACATCTTTGAATAGATCGAAAATATGGCTTCATTTTTGTAGTTGATAATTTTTTGATAGCTATTCACGCTTTCGAGATATGAGCAGTGGAAATCAGGCACCTGAGACAACGGGGGAGCCATTGAAATTGGTAGATTTTGAAAGGTTCGTTCTGCAGTCAGATTTTCACCAATTTTCTTGAAAATTATATTTTTAAGTAGATAAAATCTAGGGCCACATTTTTGTAGTTGACAGTTTTTTGATAGCTTTTCACCCCACTGAGATACACGTCTTCAAACACTGGTACCCAAAGAGGCTCGAGGGGAGAGACGCAGAGAAACGAGACCGGCTGTCTTCTCTGCGTCTCTCTCCCCCCCCGCTCCTGGTCCACATCTTCAAAGCCGCGTATCTCTACTGGGTGAATAGCTATCAAAAAGTTGTCAACTACAAAAATGAAGATCCAGGTTTGATCTACACAACAAATATAAATTTATTGCATTCTGGTGTAAAATAAGACTGTGGCGGGGTCTTGAAATTGAGCAATTTTTTGAACGGGAAATTCAATTTGCTGAATTCAACGATGTTTCAGTAACAATCATCTAGAATGCAATTGCGCTCTATCATATTAAGCCAGTTACAAAACTGCGAGGTATGAGTTTTGAACCAATCTGGATCTACAGACACACCGACCGACTACCTGATTTTGAATCCCCGCTTTGAAACTGCTCGGTTCCCAAATGCCAGATCCCTTATTCCTCAAATCCGGTATCCCCACATCACTTTTCCAGGAAGTTCCTTATGGAACACACACACATTGCAATAAAAAACCGAAGAAGCCAGAATCAAATTCATGTTACTATTCGTTAATAATCTTTACAATAATGGGAAACCTTTTTTGCATAGATATATATCAAGAAATGAGGTTGTTGTTTGTTCTTCCCAGTGTCTAGACGACATCGAGAACCTTCTTCTCCACGAGTCTCACTTCTTTCGTCTCCTCCTGACTCTCCTTGCTCTCCTCCTTACTATCCGCCTCCGGATCCATGTAATCAGCGTTGAATCCCCCGCGACGACGACGGGAGACAAGGAGCTCACGCTCCTCCTTGGCGAAAACTGTTTCGAGGTTGAGCACTCCTGGAAAAGGGCGAAAAGTATGACGCACGTTGGAAACCAAAACCACTCATCCGTATATTTGGTTTCACCACTCACCGATGTCAAACGTTTTCTTAGCCACTTTTCCGCTGGTGATGTAGCTTTTCGGAAGTGCGAATTTCACCTTGCGTGCTCCTGGCTAAATGTATATATATATACTCAAAAGTCCAAGACCTTATGCCCACCTTCAACTTCGAGTCGTCGCACTTGTGATACACTTTGAAGACCGGGTCGATGGGTGTCAACTCGGCGGTTCCTCCCTGGAGTTGGAACTCTCCGTTGGCATCGGTGTAGCCCTGGTCGAGAAGATCGTCTGGGTCTGGTCCTGGAAATAAGTGAGGGTTGGAGGCGTTGGATGGAAAAAAATTGATCAACTTTGAGATTCCGTCACGACTTCTGTTTTGTTCAGAAAAACGGGTCTTTAGGGGAAAAAATTGGTCAAATTTGAGCGCCTGTAACTTTGTCGGATAGAATCCAAAATTGAAAATTTTACATGGAGTGTGTAGACCAAATCTAGGGCTACATTTTTGCAGTTGGAAGTTTTTTGATAACTCTTCACGCTTTCGAGATACGTGTCGCGAAAGTTAGACGATTGTGGCAGAGAGGCGCGCAGAGACGCAGAGAAACGAGACGCGCGCGCTTCTCTGCGTCTCTCCTCCTCGCTCGTTTCAGGTGTTTAACTTCCACCGCTCATATCTCGAAAGCGTGAATAGCTATCAAAAAACTTCCAACTACAAAAATAAAGCTCTAGATTTGATCTACACAACCATTGTAAATTTGAACATTTTGGACGCAATATGGATCCAAGGGACACTGTCAAAATCACGGGTTTTGAAATATTTTTTGCATGTACGAATCAAATTATCTTTTCAGAATGAGTTTGTTTAGAAAAGTTTTCAACAACAAAAAAATGGAGATCTAGGTCTCATCTATCAGAAAATCAAATTCTTAGTTTCTTACCAGTATCCTCCTCCCACAACTTCACACGAACATTCGCCGCCGGTCCGTTTCCACAAAGAAGTCGTCCCTTCACAGCAATCGACTGATCCCTCATAGCGGCCACCAACCCGAATAGGGCGACGAGTAAGATGAATTTCATCTGAAAACTAATTAAAAAATCGTATACAAACACAAAAATATAAGCGGGAAGTTAGTTGTCGAGAGCTGTCTTCTCTTATCATAGAAAAATGCTTATCAATCGAATTCACTGTACTCGACGCCGCGTTTTATTGTCTATTTTTTCGTCTCCGCCCCTTATTTTCTCCCTCAAAAGATCATCAAGTACACATCGATTGATCAGGAGACACCAGGTGATGAATCATGTAAACAAGGGGGCTGAAAGTCCAGGCTGAAATTCTTGAATGATATCAGATTCATCATAGAATTCTGAAAACACAAAGTCCACTTGAATCCGTTCATTACGAAAGAAAAGTGGCTTCATTCCTCCTTGAAAACCATGCACGAGCAAACTACGTTCACACTCTATTTCAGAGAAAACTCGCTAACTTTGAAAGACTGTAGTGAGGTGATGAGTTGTCTCAAATAGTTTATATATATATTGATTGTGTAGATCAAAAAATTCTCTTAATTTTTGTAGTTAACAACTTTTTGATAGCAATTCACGTTTTTGAGATATGCGTCTTTAAAGATTAGCACCGAGGGGAGAGACGCAGAGAAGACAGACGCTCTCGTTTCTCTGAGTCTCTCTCCTCCTGCAACTGTGTTTAAAGGCGCATATCTCAACAGCCTGAATAGCTATCAAAAAGCTGTCAACTGCAAAAATGTAGCCCTAGATTTGATCTACACTACCAACTTACATAAATTTGAAACAATTTGACGCACAGGAATTCGACAACCTCCAAAAGTCTTATAAATTTCAAATCACCCCGTCAATTTTCAGATCAAAACCATTCCGAATGAGTCAAAACTTGTTCTCACAATCCTATTTTTTAGATTAACATATGTACATAGGTATTCTCTGATCATTTATCTCTTATCCCACTCTCTACAATAACACAAAACTAAATAAAATCTTCCCTGTTCAAAAAACACCCTTCTTTTCTTATCTCACTGCTCTAATGATGGGAGCAGGGTGAGTTGGACTAGACCTTTGTTTGTATTGAGAGAATCGCAATTTTTTTTCAAAACGCTTGACCAACTTGGACGAGTCATAACTTTAATATCTGATGTTCCAGCGTTTCAAATTTATGTTCGCTGTGTAGATCAAATCTAGATCTCCATTTTTGCAGTTAACAACTTTTTGATAGCTTCACTAGGTTCTGAGATATGCGCCTTCTAAGACAGGCGCCTGCAGGAAGACGCAGAGAAAAGAGAGCGTCTGTCTTCTCTGCGTCTCCCCCTTTCTCCCTCTCGCCGTCAAAGGTGCCGATCTTTAAATCCGCATATCTCAGCGGGGTGAATAGCTATCAAAAAACTTTCAACTACAAAAATGTAGCTCTAAGTTTGATCTACACAGACAATATAATTTTAAGCAATTGTAAACAAACACCAAGCCGTAACGGGATCTTAAAGTTCACCAATTTTTTCCTTGCAGATACCCTTCAATTAGTCATTTTTCAATTCAAACTTTCCAGTATTTTTCAATTTTTTCAGTGTTGGCTCCACCCATTTGTAAAATATTTTTCTTTCAGAAAATTTTCTTCAGTGAATATCCGGATGTCCCCTCCTTTTCCTTATTTATTCAAAAAAAGTGTTTATTTGCGAAATAAAAACATGGAATGACGTTTCGACAGGAAATGGAAACATGCGGGCAAAAAAGTGCAATACCGATTTGTGGTCACCCCAGACAACATTTTTAGAAAAAATAAAAAAGATTCAGTGAATCAGAATTCTAGACCTCTTCCAGAAAGAAAAAAATAGAAAAAAGTACGCAAATCATCTGATAAATAGAGGATTATGGGAACTCAATCATCGTCTGTGATGAGCAAGCATTTCTACTTTTTTATTCGAAATTTTGCTGTCATGCAGACTTATTTGAAAAGGATTTGAGACGTCGTTCCGGGAAGAGAAAAAACAGAGAATAAGAAAAATTGAAAAGTGAGAAAACGTGGGAATTTCGACACAAGATGATGGGAAACTGAGTATTGTTAAGTCTGGAAAATACTCAGAAATCATGGTTTTTAGGAAAATGTAGATCAGAAACTTTCTTAGAAATATGTAGATTGTTTCCAGCTAACAATTGAAGGACTTTCAGAACCCGTCTCTACATTAATCAAAAAACAGAAAGCAAAAAAAAAGCTTAAAACGTTTATTACCACTCATTCAAATTCAAAAAATACAATTTCATACGATATTTAATTAAAACATTGATTGCATTTGACCCTTTGTGACTTTGTCAATTGTAGTCAAACCGCTATAAAACTACATTGATTGCGTAGATCAAACCCGGGGCTACATTTTTGTAGTTGGAAATTTTTAGATAGCTCTTTACTCCGCTGAGATATGCGTCTTTAAAGATAGACGCCTCTAGCGGCAAAAAAGAGAGACGCAGAGAAGCGAGAGCGTCTACTTTCTCTGCATCTCTCTCCTTCTGCAACTGTGTTTAAAGGCGCATATCTCTGCAGGGTGAAGAGCTATCAATAAACTTTCAACTACAAAAATGGAGAGCTAGGTTTGATCTACACAATCATATTAAAATTTTTGATGTCACCTCACATATGGCTACAGGTGACTCCTCCAAAGTTTGGCACTATTTTAATAGATCTTTGAGTTTTCATGCTATAACTCTTTGCGATGAGTATCTAGACAGAAAATTCCAACTAGAAAAAGCAAAATCTAGATTCAGGCTATAAAACCGTATAAAAAATTTTGCTCTTAAACCTAATCTGACAAAGTTACAAGCTCTAACTTTGGAGAAGTGTCCTGTAGCCATATAGGGTCTGACGGCAAAATGTTTTAAATTATTGTGTAGCCCAAATCCAGCTCTATATTTTTGTAGTTGACTACTTTTTGAGGGCTCTTCACGCTTTGGAGATATAAAGGTTTTTCCGAAGCTTGCCAGGAGAGACGCAGAGAAGTCAGACACTCTCGCTTCTCTGCGTCTCTCCCTCTCTAGCTTTTTCACTGTTCATCTTTAAAGGTGCGTATCTCAAAATCGTGAATAGCTATCAAAAAGTTGTAAATTACAAAAATGAAGATCTAGCTTTGATCTTCACATTCCTGTCTCCATGGTACTTTCTTGAACAATTTTTATTCGAATTCCAACTTTCTTCCCTTGCCTTCTCCTCCACCCACATCATCTCCCATCACTTTCTCCCTAAGCCTCGCCCCTAAAAAAGCGGAAAAGAAAGTGGGGCGGAGCCTCCAGTGAAGAAATAAAGCCATCGCCTCTCGTTTTTTCTCACCACTTTTCTGTCGAGTCCGTTATTCTGACTGACGGCCTTCATATTATTCCACGATGATCTCTTCCCACCACCTTCTCGGTCTTCTCCTGTTATTATTCGTGACCATCGCCTCGGCTCAACTCGACACCCATTTTGATGATGTGAGTTGAAAATACTGAATCCTCAAAAATATAAATCTCCTCTGCGGTATTGACACTTCCTTATTCACCTTTTTTTCAAAAAATTTGGATGTCGAACGTTTTCCTACGAAGTGTATACATAGCAAATAGAAAACTATTAATCAAGGTGGTGGGAGAAGTCCGAAAAATATATTTTTTGAAAAATGACTTTATCGGTGTAGTCATGGGGTAGAATGACGAGCTTAAAGGATGGTGGCTCATGCTTCGGGGGTACTGTAGATGGACTAATTGAAGGCGCATAGGGGTACTGTAGTTGGGGTACAGTAGGTGTGAGCTTACTGTACCTGGGTTACGGTAAGTCAAACCTGAATCCTGGATCCTCTAACCTCTAAGTTATGAAGTTCAGCCATTTCGTACTGTAGCCGGGTTACCGTACCTGGGTTACTGTAGCTAGCTTACTATAGCCTTTCTTATTAAAACGGGGCTACGGTAAGCCAAAGTAAGCCTGTTTTTCTTTTTCGCATTTTCCTTAAATTCCACTTCCTTAGTCATAGCTCTTTTTCATTTAAATATGGCTTCTTTTTTCTCTTTTTTTTGGAATTTAGATTTTGACCTACACGTCAAATTCTCAAATTCCACAAAGTCAGGAAGCCATTTCAATAATTTTCATAATTTCCAAATGATCTCATCAACCAATTCCATTATATAACATCTAGACTAATATTCCCTGAAAGCCCCCCCCCCCTTTATTACTTATTCAGGCTCCGCCCCCTTCTGGCTCCTTAGAGGGACCCCTTAAGGAGAGGGAGACCAAGAAATTAAACAAAGTGCGTGTTGAGTTTTTGTAAGTGAAAGAGGTGCACCTACCAAACCGGAACCGGAAATTTATATGTCGAATTCACGCTTCAACTGTCAAATGTAGAAAAATCACGTTTTTTATTTCTTTTTTGGGATTTTTTGAGAGAAGAGGGTGGAGTCATAGAGTAGGGGGATTAGAAAATTATGAGAAAAATAAGAGCATCAAGAAGAGCAGACTGAAGAGAAAGGGTTAGAAGAAGAAAAGCTTTCTTTTGTTTGAGGCAATTTAACAAAGTCAGCAGAAAAATTCTGGTATTAAATTCAATTTCATTGCGAAGATCAAAAATAGGGTTACATTTTTGTAGTTGAAAGTTTTTTGATAGCTATTCACGCTTTTGAGATACGCGCCTTTGAAGATAGGTGCCTGGAAAAGAGACGCAGAGAAGCGCGCGTGTCTCGTTTCTCTGCGTCTCTCTACCGCCCGTTTCAGGTAGTCAACTTCAAACACGCATATCTCAAAAGCGTGAATAGCTATCAAAAAGTTGTCAACTACAAAAATGTAGATCAAATCCAGGGCTACATTTTTGTAGTTGAAAGTTTTTTGCTAGCAATTCACGCTTTTGAGATACGAGGCTTCAAAAATTGGTGCCTGGAAAAGAGACGCAGAGAAGCCCGAGCGTCTCGTTTCTCTGCATCTCTTTTCTGCCCGTTTCAGGTAATTAACTTCAAGGACGCATATCTCAAAAGCGTGAATGGCTATCAAAAAACTTTCAACTACAAAAATGTAGAGCTATATTTGATCAATCTAGATAACAAAATTTCAAAACTATGGGACAAAACTGGGCCTGAGGAAGGAGTCTCAAAGTTGAGCATCGATTTTCATTAAAAAAAAATGCTCCTAGCTTGTACTCCACTTCCTCCTTATAAAAAATTGATAAGATGGTTGTGCATGAATGCAATTTATATCATCCTATCAATAATTTTTTGGAGAAAACATGTACACCGACACTTTCAACTCCACTGAACCCAACATTTATTCCAGGCGCAAGTCTACTGGCCATCCGAATACAAGCGAAACGCTCCAGCGCAGGCGTCCTCCGAAGGTGAAATGTTCGCGTTCCCGGGACTTCGTGGACTACGTGGAAAGAGGGATCCAGTGTACAACAAACGTGTTCCAATGATGTCGTTGAAGGGACTTCGGGGTAAACGTGCACGTTATTTCGACGGACAACAAGAACAGGAGCAATAGGTTGAGAGGGGCGGTTTTGTGTTTGTGGTGAGTTTGTGTTTTTTTCAACAAGTTGTGTAAAATTTCCCCAATTTTACCAATTTTCAGATTTTCTCCATCCCAAACTCCACCTGGTTTCATGTGTGTGTGTGCTCTGCTCCCAACTCCCTTCCCGTTTTCAGACGATTTCTCTTTAATAGTTGCCGAATGACTGTACTCCTGTGTATCATTCTTCTTTTCTTCTTCTTTCTTGCATTCAGACACAAATAAAGTCATCTCAGTTGTTTGACGTCTTTGTGAAAACGTAAAGTCTTATTTCGGGGGGTGTCACTTATGCAAATTGGTCAGAAAGACAAAGGGAGCGCTTGGAAAATACATAAGGTGACAAGTTTTACATGAAAGTACTCTTTTGACGCCTGAGAAAATGTTTGAATTTAAAAAAGTGACGAATATTTCTGAGTTGCGGGAATGAAAAGAATTGAAATGCGTTTATTCAGACAGAAAAAGTATACTAGACATCACATCGCCAGTTTTTGTCCGAGCATATCAAAAGTATAATGAGTGTGTAGATCAAAAATAGGGCAACATTTTTGTAGTTGACAACTTTTTGATAGCTATTCACCCTGCAGAGATACGCACCTTTAAAGATAGGTACCTTGAGGGAGAGACGCAGAGAAAGCAGCCGCTCTTGATGTCTGCGTCTCTCCCTAGAAGTGTCTAGCTTTAAAGACGCGTATCTCAATATGGTGGATAGCTATCAAAAAGTTGTCAACTACAAAAATATAGCTCTGGATTTGATCTACATTTTTGTAGTTAAAAACTTTTTGATAGCTTTTCACCCTGCAGAGATACGCGCCCTTAAAGTTGACTATTTGAAATGGGAGGCAGGGAGACGCAGAGAAAGCAGACACACTCGCTTGTCTGCGTCTCCTTCTAGAGGCTTCCACTTTTAAAGGCGCGTATCTCAGCTGGGTGAATAGCTATCAAAAAACTGTAAACTACAAAAATATAGCTCTGGATTTGATCTACACAACCATCATAATTTGAAACCTCGTGACACCACTCAAACCCAAGAATCGCTCAATTGCTTAAAATACAAGTTAGTCTCCATCTCCAAACTCTTCTTCAAATCCACAATTGGCTCCACTGTCGCAGAAATCTCTGGTTTTTTAGTGTTCCTTACAAATCTACACGAGGGAAATGCCTTTTCGAATTCCTGCTGCCAAGCAGGACTACTGTACATTGTGACAAGGCATACCAGGAAGGGATTTCTGGAATTTTTCAAAATTTTTCAAATTTATAAAGATGAGCTCTTATAAATCTTACAGGAACAAACAATTCTCCACAAAATGACATAAAATGGGCGGGACCAACTCAAAAATGAGAAATATCACACCAGTACCGCAAGTGATCATTGTAAAGAGAGCAGCAAAGATTAGACGTTTTCCGAGCTGAAATTTTATAAGGAGATCAAAAAATTGATCAAAAATGAAAGAAACTAACTCTAAGAGCCTTTAAATTTTCTTTGACTTGAAATCTCTGGGATACTGTAAAAATACGGATCCGACGGGGGTCCTCCATCTCTCGTTGCCAGCTTTCATTGAGGTTTTTGATGGTGAAGAAGAGCTGGAATAGAAAAACGATCAATTGAAAAAATGTAGAGCTAGATTTATACTATATTTTTGTAGTTGACATCTTTGGTAGGCTGTATAAGTTTTGAGATACACGCCTTAAAATCTAGGTACCTAAAATACCTATCTTCTTTTGAGGAACCTAACTTTGAAGACCCATATCTCAAAAATTATGACAGCTATCGAAAAATAATTAACTACAAAAATATAGCGCTTGATTTATACTATATTTTTGTAGTTTATAATTTTTTGATAGCTACTCACACTTTTGAGATACCAGCTTTCAAAGATAGGCAGCAGAAACGGGCAAGGGAGAGACGCCGAGAAGACAGACGCTCTCATTTCTCTGCGTCTTTTCTCTAGAAGCTTATCTTTACAGCCATATATCTCTATAAGGTTAAGAGCTCTCTAAAAACAATCAACTACAAAAATGTAGCTCGTGTTTTGATCTACATAACAACCGTAATTCTAAAATTGTACCGCTACATTGAGCATAGTTATAATATGCTGAAATTGACCCTCATTTTTCACTAAAAGCTGATGGATTTTTGACAGAAATCGCGTTTTTCTGCTATTTTCAATCGAATTTCTTGTAAAGTTTGTGTCAATTAAAATGAAACAAAAAACGATGAAAAAAGGGGCTTTTTTCAGTGAAAATCGATGCTCAACTTTGAAACTTCCTCCTGAGGCCACGTTTGGTCTCATCGTTTTGAAATATTGTTTTCTGAGTTTGTCGATTCTTACTCTACATTTTTGCAGTTTAAAATTTTTCGGTAGGTTGTATAGGTTTTGAGTTACACGTCTGTAAATCTAGGTACCTGAAATGGGGAATGCGTTCATCAGACCCCTATCTTCGAAGGGCATATCTCAAAAACTTTGAGCGCTATCAAAAAACTGTCAACTACAAAAATGTAGCTCTCAAAATACACAAAATTTTTGTTGTTGGCAACTTTTTGATAGCTCCTCATGATTTTGAGATACGCGCAGTCAAAGTTGGGTACCTGAAAAGAAACGAGAGAGAGAGAGACGCCGAGATCAGACACCCTCGTTTCTCTGCATCTCTTGCTTTTTTAAAGGCTCATATCTCAATACTTAGCGCCGCTATCAAAAAATTTCCAACTACAAAAACGAAGCTCTTTTTGTGATCTACACAACCAATAGACTCACCACCACCGAAATAACACTGGTCACAATCCAGGGCACATTAAACGCAAATATCCCAATCTTGTCAAACAAAACTCCACAAGCTACAGTAACCGCTAACAGTTGAGTGGCACAAGTTAGCAAGATGGGGATCCAGGTTTGTGTGTTGGATTCGTAGTCGCTATAAACTTTATTTTTGGTTTTTTCTTGTTTTCTGAAAATGGATTCCTACTCTATCAACATCGATGCTATGATCCTTTCCACACAAACTGATAAAATACCGAAAACCATTGAAAAAATGTAATGCCATTGTAGAAAACCGGCAAAAAGGAGTAGCTCGAGCCCATCGAATGACTCAACCACCAACATTTTATCCGAGTTCTCAGTCCACATCACAAAAAAGTCATCTATATTATAACCAGTTTCCAGAACTTTCAGATTATATAACATAGTGATGGCTTTCGCGAAAATAAGCTCATACCATAACCCAAACATTGGAACTGACAAAACTATAAAATTATGATGAAACATTCGAATTTTCAGAAAAACTTTGAGATGTACTGTCATTATATAAAATGCAGCGGAATACAGTATGAGTTCGATGAGTGAAATTACAAGTCGCACCGGTTCAGAATCATTGTATAGATAGACAGGTAGCCAGAAGAAAGAGGAGTTGGTGGAGGACTTGACAAGTTTTATATTCATTGGAACAGCGAAAAAATTGTAGAAAATAAAGAAAAGTAGACGAGTGAGACTGGAGCGGAAAATGACGCATGTATAAACTAGTTTCACCTGTTTTTTTTGGCAGAGATCTGAAAAAAGTGTTACACAATCATAACACTTAATTGATCAACACTTTTTGAAACTAATTTAAAAAATTGTTGTTTTTGAGACCCCGTCTCTTAACTGAGACTTGCTCAAAAACATTCAAAATTATTATGAGTGTATTGATCAAGTCAAGTGCTTCATTTTTTCAGTTTACAACTTTTTGATAGCTCTTCACGCTTTTGAGATACACGCGTTTAAAGATAGTTACCTTGAAGGAGAGACGCAGAAAGACGCAGAGAAACCAGACACGCGCGCTTCTCTGCGTCTCTCCGCGCGCCGTTTTTGGTAAGCCTCACTAGAACCGTTATATCTCCCTAGGATGAATAGCTATCAGAAAATTTCCAACTACAAAAATGTAGTTCTTGTTTTGATCTACGCAACCAAGGCAGTTTTATAGCAGTTTGATTGAAATTGACAAAGTTACAGAGGGTCAAAGTCAATCAATTTTTAATCAAATATCGGTATCTTTTATGGCTCTACTTTCGATATTGAAATTCCACAAGATTTTAAACTTTTCTGAAACTTGTTTCATTGGGAAAACGCATTTTATTCAGAAAAATACAATTACATCACACAAATACACATAAAACTGTTCACAAGTATTGTTCACTCTTCTTTTGTACATCAGATCTGGTTCCTAGGGAGGGGCAGACGAAGAGGGTTTCTTGGGTCCTTTATCAGAGAATTCGCTCGGTATGCCTTCCAGCGTGCCTATTGGATTATCGGTTGGGGTTTCAGAAGGCGGCTCATGCCGGTCGGGCGTTTGGTTCGCATAACTATGATCTACTGGTGGTTCAGTAGTGCGCATCGCATCATTTTCTCTCTGCGCGCTGCTTTCCGCACCAGCTCCACCAGCTCCTCCGGCATTTCCAGCGGCTCCAGCTACTTGGACATTACCGGCGGCTCCACCAGCTCCTCCGGCATTTCCAGCTACTTCACCATTTCCACGTCCTCGGGCATTTCCAGCGGTTCTAGCTCCTCCGGCGTTACCGGCGTTTCCAGCAGCTCTAGCTCCAACAGCTCCTCCGGCGGTTGAAGCTCCTCCGGCATTTCCAGCTCCTCCGGCGTTTCCAGCGGCTCTAGCTCCAACAGCTCCACCGGCATTTCCAGCTCCTCCGGCATTTCCAGCTCCGCCGGCAACTCCAGCAGCCACTCCGGCAGATTCATCATCATTTCCAACTGCATCCACCTCGACAGGGTCCGCTTCTGAAAATTGATTGATTTGTAGTGTAAATGGCAATCAGGGCACTCGCAAAACAAAACAAAAAAGATTCGGAGCTATAGGGAATCGAACCCGCGTCCTCCGTTTTCTAGTCATCCGCGCTATCCTCTAGACCACACGGGCAGAGCCTGTTGCCTCAAGGTGGTAATATTCTACAGGGTGAGGCGGCACGTCAGCTAGTTTCAATGATACTATTTGAGGGAAGAGATGAACACAAATAGGAGAAAGCATATTTTTCTGGAATAAAATGCTTTTACCAAACAAAATCCGGTTTATTTTATGGTTACAGACAATTAAAGCCACCCGTAAAACAAAACAAAAAAGATTCGGAGCTATAGGGAATCGAACCCGCGTGCTCACACAGGTCGTCCGCCACGGACACGATATGGACGATATATGGGCCGCGCGTGGACGCAGCAGGAATCCGGAAAGGCATTGTATGTGGTCCGTTTTGAGTCCGCGCGCGGACGTAGTCGCTCGCACTGCCAGCCCTCTCCCTACTTTATTTTCCGGTTGAGATCGTCATTTAACAAAGAAGATTAGAGATAAAATTACTATTTTATTAAAAGAAGGATAGAAGGAACATTAAAATGATAAAAATAAGAAGAAAACACAGCGAATTACTTAGAAATCACATGTTTGTCCGGCAGTCGTGTCCTTGAAATCCATCGAAATCCAATTGTGGTAGAAGCATTTTTAGTCGTTTACTTCTGTTTTCCCTTTGTATTTCTGAAAAGAAAATCAATTAATTGTGAAATATAATATAATTGTTCAGTTAACTTACTTTCGAAAATAGGTTCCTCCTTCCGGAAAAATACAGTGTTGTGCTTGAGAAGTGGCCAATTTCATCGAATTACCTCACTGAAAGAAGTGTATTTTGAATAGAAAATGCAGAATACTATTACAAACCTTCGAGAAAATCGATGAATTGATTCCATTTTAACTCTCGCTGCTGCTTCTCTTTTTGCGATCATCGGACTGACTGAAAACACAATATTTTTCTGATCATTCACAGTAAAATAAGAGAATTTTTCACGAACAAATTAATTAAGAGAAATTTGAATATAAAAAACATAAAGAAAAGCGAAAACTTTGAAAAAATAGGAAAAGAAACGTAAAAGCTCCATAAATGATTAAAAAATTATCATTATCCGAGAGAAGTCCGAGAGCTTTTGGAAGAGCTGCTGCATGCCGCGGCCGCGGCCAGCGCGTCCACATACGGTCCGCGCGCGGACGCCTGCCGATCACTTCCACCTCTTTTCCCGAAGTCCACGCTGCGTCCATATACAGTCCGCGGCGGACCATATTTCCGCTGCGGACTCTATACGGACGGAAAAGAGGACTGAATCCGCATGCGGTCCGCACGCCAACTACCTGTGCAGACCCCCAGTCATCCGCGCTATCCTCTAGACCACGCGGGCAGAAGCGGTGGCCGGATCTCAAGGCGGTGATAATCTAGAGTCACTTACGTGGTGTTGCAACAGGAGTGTCTGGTGCAGCAGGATACACTACTTCCGTCTTCTTTTCCTTCTTCTTCCCGAAACATCTACATGTCATTTTCCTCCAACAATTCTCGTACTTTTCATCTTTTCTATTATAGAACACGATTGAGTAGAAAATGGCGCAACAAAGAAGAACGAACAGTGGGCCTCCAATCATCAAGACCATTTTGAAACTGAATTATTATAGTTATTAGAGGGGATCTGAAAATCTACAACTCACTCAAAATCTGATCCATCCTTTCCAACCATCTCTTGTGGTACTGTAGAAGATGATTGTAGTGAATTTGAGCCCAGTACCGCTGACAATTGCTTCAGAGTATCCGGCATTTGATTGAGTGACGACTGGAATCTGGAGAACTTGAGATCGAGCTTGGAAAGTTCCAAGAGTGACTTCTTGAATTCCGGAAGAACATCTTTCAGCCCTGGAATTGCTGGAACCGTCCCAAAGAGAACCATTGCCGACAATCGAGCATCGGTCATCAAATCCACGTTATCGATTTTTTCGAGGCCGGTGAAGATCGGTGCGAAATCAGTGAACTTTGGATTTTCTTCACTTCTCACTTTACTCATCCATCCATCAATCCGAGCCAGCATTGTGATGATTTCACCTGCCGTTGCATCAAAATCTCCCCATTGTGATTTGAATTCTTCAAAAAATGAATATGTTTTGGCTCCAGATTCTATATCGAATCCGTTTTTGATTAACAAGTTGAAGTCAGCGTTTTTCTCGGATGCCCTCTTTGCCATAACCAACGCGTTGACACCCTCACCAAACATTTTCGATAACTTTGGCAGATCCTTGAGTTGTCCATCCAGCTGCTTGTCTCCACCATTGACATTGGCTTTCCACGTATCCAGCACCTTACGAATAGAAACCAACGAGCCAGACGAATCGGACAAAGCCAGTGTTACTTCCTTCATCGTCTTCGTCACATCCCCGGCCTTTATCAACTCACGAACCTCGATTGAAGCCATTGCAGCCTGAGCGACGTGGATAAATTCAGAGCCCAGCGTGTTCATTTGATTGGATGAAGTGATAATAGGAGTTGTCAGATTATTGGACGTGATATCGGTAATGAACATCGTCTCCGAAGTTTCCATATCAATATCTTTGAAAGCAGGTGCCGATGTCACTATAGTCAGCTGAGATTTGAGTGCTTGCAAGAATTGCAAAAGCTTCTGAGCATTTTCTGATGTAGTGCTAATTGACAGACTGGATATGGAATCCTTCACTTGAATAGACATAGTGCGGATGAAGTTGAGCGCTGCAAGCTTGTTGTTGAGGATTCCAACACTATCCGAGATTTGATGCAGCTTTTCAGTGACTTCTGGTTCTATGGTAATTGACTTGTACCCTTTGATCAAATTCATCTCCGTTTTTATGTGCGAATCGGTTAATTCAACAGGACTTTTGGAACTCAGGAGATGGTGAGCACCAGCGAGACGATTGACAGTGTTGTAGGCTTCTTCCGTGGAAATCTGTAAATGAAAAATTTATTACTTTTACAGTTTACCCCAATTAGCTCAAAAGCATAATAAAAACTAGGTTAGAGGGGGGAGCATTTTAATGTGCGGACTTTTGAAATTTCTGCTCGGGTCCGGTTCCTCGTTTTGTTTTTTCTTTTTGTTCCAAGAAACCATCACTCAAGAATAAAAACTAGTTTTTTTCTATTTAAACCTCAAATTGTTACTCTTTGGAAAAACAATTCTCAAAGGAAAGGAAAAAACGGTATGAGGAATCGAACTTGACTACAAAAATTTCCAAAAAGCGAGCCGCTTACCGCCTGCGCCAAACAAACACAGCGCGAGAGGAGTGTTCGAGATTTCATAAAGTAAGGGCGTTTCGGAGGTGGAAAGAGGGGAGAGAGACTGCGAAAATGATAGCTGTTTTTTTTTGTAACCGCCATTTCTCCTTACCTTCCTCCATTTATCATCCAATTCCTTCATCGAACTCTCCAACTGATAAAACTTTCCAAATCCTTTGATATCGATAGATTGATCAATTTGGTTCAGCAGCCATTGATCACTGACGTCATCTTTCAAATATCTCAAATCCTTGAATCCATTAACAAAGCCAGCCAAATGCAGTCGAGTCATCGAGTGATGGAACAATCGGGAAGTGATAACGGAGCGCATTGTCTTGGCAGATGAATCAGAATCAAAATTCGAAGAAATCGCTTTCAGGCTTTTGAAGTTGAGTACAGCAGAATCAATTCCGGTTTTCGTCGACGAAACGATGAATGAGGGTAGTTTTTTGTAGAGATCAACGATTTGTGCCATGGAGCCAATTGGTTTCAGTCGATCCAATATTTCAAGATACGTTGGGAAATCGGAAGACGCCGCCAATTTATCGATAGCATTTAGAATACTCGATAATTCAGATTTCAGAGTTCCGATCGTTTGTTCATTCAGAGAAGAAAATGTGGAGAGTTGAGTGATGAGAGGATCCAAAGGTAGCGAGGCCAATGGTGTCGTATCCAAATTTTTCAAAGATTCCAACTCTTTATACGTGGCATCATCTGGCAACCCATCCAAACCCTTCTTTCCACCGATTTCCTTCCAAATCTTCCGAATCAAGAACACATCTCGGAAGCCTTCATCCAATATTTTCGATTTGTCGTCCAACTTCACTCCATAGATATTTTTCACAAAATCATCGACTTTCTTCTTGTCAAACGCCTCCAGTCCTTTCAAATCAGCGGAATCAATGTTGAGAAGCTCCGCGATGACGTCATCGACTGGAATCGAGCCATCCGAGAGACCGTTTTGGAGGGAGAGGGCAGAGACGACACGGGCGGTCATGGAGAGTTTTCGGATGATGGAATTGAAGTCCTCATCTGAAAATTTGTAGAGATTATAGTCTAGAAACGAATCGTAGATTGAAACTCACTCTGAGAGACTCCTTTAGCAAACGACAGTTCATCCAGACCGGCTCGTTCGTAGGCGGAGTCTGAAAGTTTAACATTTTGAAATTTTTCTGTAAAGGGTACATTTGAATTACCGTAATAAGTTGCACGTTGGTAACGGAGACGATCTCCAGTGGGCGGTTGAGCGTAGTCTTCGGTACTTTTACCTGAAAAATTTAGATTTTAAGATAGGGGAGGTTTTGTAACTGAGTCGTTCTAGAACTGTCAAGCCTCGCGCATCCCACTTATAAACTCACTGATAGTCCATAACAATGCAATGACTAATAGTTTCATCTTGCAATTGTTTGGCTTGGAATGATGAAAATTTCAGTACTGACAGGAAAACGGAATGGAAAAACAATTTACATTTGGAACAAGGGCGGGGTCAGGTTACTATATCAGAGCGGAGGTCATCAACATTTCTTTTTTGAACTCTAGAACGTTCGAAAAAAGAAACAAAAGAAATTAACCTCAAAAAGTTTCGAACCCGCGATGCTCAGATTCAAAAACGAGACTTCTAACCACTAGGCCAAACCTGCGAACAGTGGAACTAAGGGGGGAGATGGTGATAAAAGAAAGGGTCGCGAGCCGAGATAAGGGGATCGCGCCTTCGACGCGCCAGACAAACTCACTTTCAGACTGTTCATGAGAAGGTGATAAGTTGGCAGGTTCTCTAACCCTCGCGAATCCGGCACCTGAAATTTTCATATTTTGTTTTCATAAATCGGAAAAACGGACGGGTTCGCTTATTTTTTGACCCTATAAGGTCCCCCAATTCCAATTATAACCCATAAACTCACTTATAGCTATTAGAATAATAACTAATTTTGATGAATTGATCATTTCTATCTATTAGAACGATAGAGAGAGAGAAAGAGCTCTTTTCTTGGACTAATTGTGGTGACAAAGATTATTCGTTCTCGAAGAAAACGTGGAATTCGAAATACGGGCGTTGCGGGTTACTGTAGGGTGCGAAGGGTCACGGGCGCGTGGAAAAATTGATTTATTCTTGTTATTTTCTATGGGAAAGATGACGTGGAGGTTACGAGGAAAAATTCGGAAAATTTGTATTTTTTGCACTTTTTTGCACTATTTTCAGGTTTTCAGACGTCGCAATGGATGAAAAAAGGTCCCATCCATCAGAACAGTGGAAAATTAAATTCTCTATCCCTATCCAGAACTTTCCGATTATATAACATAGTGATGGCTTTCGCGAAAATCAGCTCATACCATAACCCAAACATTGGAACCGACAAAACTATAAAATTGTGATGGAACATTCGAATTTTCAGAAAAACTTTGAGATGGACTGTCATTATATAAAATGCGAAGGAATACAGTATGAGTTCGATGAGTGAAATTACAAGTCGCAGCGGTTCAGAATCATTGTATAGATAGACAGGTAGCCAGAAGAAAGAGGAGTTGTTGGGGGACTTGACAAGTTTTATAATCATTGGAACAGCTAGAAAATTATGAAAAAGTGGACAACTGAGACTGGAGTGGAGAGCAAAAATGAGACAATTTTCACCTGTTTTTTAAGCAAAGATCTGAAAAAAAGAGTTACATAATCTTAACACTTAATTACAGCTCTTTTTAAAACCAATTAAAAAAATTGTTGCTTTTGAGGCCCCGCCTCCTAAATGCCACATCAAACAAGCAATTTGGATGTATGTTTCCTAACATCTAAACCAGAGTTGCGCGGAAGTGATTTTTTCAAAAACGGAAGTCGGAAGCCGGAAGTCGGAATTCCGCGCAACTCTGATCTAAACCATCAAGTGGCGCTAAACTACAGTAGTTGGGAGGGTCCGAGTCTTTCTGGTATAATTTTTTGCTTTTATGCAACAGATACATATGAAAGGAAAACAATTGGGTTTTTATTGAAAACTTTATTCTAGAATCAATAGATTAACTTTCATTTATAATAACCAGCATCTTCCGCTCAAACGACCAATTCCCCAAATGAAACGACCAAATGTTCAGAACAACCTGGAAAATTATAGATGAAATTCAGTGGTATCAAACAAAAGTTGAAACAGATCATACTTACAGTTGAATCACTACAAAAATCATTGTCAGCTTTTCGAATTCAAAACGACTTGATCCATAATTGGGTGCACCTTCCTTTCTATCCTCCTTCAACAAGTTCTCTAATCTTCTTCTCTTTTCATATTCATGATCTACAATTTCTTCCTCAGTATTTGTTTCGTCTATTGTATCCGGATTTCTCAACTTTTCAGACAACTTCATCAATGTAGTTGGCATTTGATTAAGTGACGACTGGAATCGAGAGAACTTGAGATCCAATTTGGAAAGTTCCAAGAGGGAATTTTTGAATTGAAGCGCATTATCTTTCCATTTATCGTCAAGGGAAAACTTATCAAAGAAACCGACAGCTGCCATCCTGTTATCCGTGTCCAGGTCCACGTCATTAAACTTTGGAATTTTAGAAAATATTGGAGAGTAATCCGAAAGATTCGAATTTTTAGCCACATTCATTCGACCAATCCAGCCATTGACCATAGTGATGATAGAGATAGTTTCACTGGCAGTCTTGTCGAAACTTCCCCACAGATTAGGGAACTCCAATTTAACTTCAGAAATAAGTGTAGGACTTAATCCAGCTCTCATTGACTGCCCAGATTCCACGAAAGTTTTGAATTCTGCTTCTTTCTCAATCGTCTTTTTTGCCATAACCAACGCGTTGACACCTTCTCCAAATGATCTTGATAACTTGGGCAGATCTTTCAGTTTTCCATCCAGCTGCTTGTCTCCACCATTACCATCATCTTTCCATGTCTCCATCACCTTGCGAATAGAAGCCAACGAGGCAGATGAATCGGACAGAGCCAATGTCACTTCCTTCATCGCTTTCGTCACATCTCCAGCATTTATCAACTCACGGATCTCGATTACAGTCATTGCAGCCCGAGCGACTTCATCAAATTCAGAGCCCATTTCCAGAATTTGTTTGAATGTTGCGAAGTAATCTTTGGTGTAAGTGTTGGTTTTGATGTCTGTGATGAGCCTCGCATCCGAAAATTTCATATCAAGATCTCTGAAAGCAGGTGCAGATGTCACAATAGTCAGCTGAGACTTGAGCCCTTGCAAGAATTGAGAGATCATTTGAACATTGTCAGGCGAAGTATTCTTCGACAGACTATTTATCAACTCCTTCCTCTGATTAGCCATTGAGTTAATCAAGCTGAGTGATGTCAGTTTGTTGTTGAGAATTCCAGCACTCTCCAAAATCCCATTCAGCTTTATAGGAACAGCTGGTTCCTTGCGATATCCTCTGCGTGTTTCAACCGCTCCCATCTCCGTTTTTAAGTGAGCTTCGGTCAATTCACCTGAAGTTTGAGAACTCAGGAGAGAGTGAGCATCAGGGAGACGGTTGACAATGTTGCACGTGTTTTCCGTGGATATCTGTAAGTAAAAACATAACTTCTTGAACAGTCAATTTCAGTTTGCTCAATTAAATAACTAGAGTATGAGAAAACAACACCCTTACAAAGAATGCTCGTACAAAAAAATTTTCAACTACAAAGCTGTAGCTCTACCATTGTTCTAAATCATTTTTAGTTTTAGTAACACTGTAACACCCTCTCAATGTTAATGATTTTTAAGTGGAGAAGGCAAAATTGTATATCTTACTGCATGGTACTGTAACACCCTTTATACTTACTTTAATCCATTTTGCATCCAAGTCCTTCATTGGGCCCTCCAACTTATCAAGTTGTCCAAATCCTCTGATATCGATGGATGGATCGATTTGATTAAGCAGCCATTGATCCTTGACATCATCTTTAAGATATGCCAAGCCCTTGAATCCATTCACAAAACCAGCCGAATGGACTCGAGTCATTGAGTGAAGAAATAATCGAGAAGTGATAACTGATCGCATCGTCTTGGCAGATGAATCAGAACCAAAATTCGATGAAATCGCTTTCAGGTTTTTGAAGTTGAGGACAGCAGAATCTATTTCGGATTTTTGGTTAACGTCGAATGGAGGCAATTTGTTGTAAAGATCAACAATTTGCGCGAAGGGGCCAATGGGTTTCAGTCGATCCAAAGTTGCAATATACTTTGGAAAATCGGAAGACGCCGCCAATTTATCGATAGAATTCAGAATATTCGATAAGTCGGATTTCAGAGTGCCGATCGCTTGTTCATCCAGAGAAGAAAAGGCAGAGAGTTGAGTGATGAGACGATCCAGAGGTAGCGAGGCAAGCGGAGTGACATCCAAGGTTTTCAAAGATTCCAACTCTTTATACGTGGCATCATTTGGCAACCCACCCAATCCTTTCTCTCCACCGATTTCCGTCCAGATCTTGCGAATCAAGAACACATCTCGGAAGCCTTCATCCAACGTTTTCGAATTGGCATCCAACTTCACTCCATAAATATTTTCCACAAAATCATCGACTTTCTTCTTATCGAACGCCTCCAGTCCTTTCAAATCAGTGGATTCAATGTTGAGCAGCTCTGCGATGACCTCATCGACTGGAATCGAGCCATCCGACAGTCCATTCTGGAGGGAGAGAGCAGAGACAACACGGGCGGTCGCGGACAGTTTTTGGATGATGGAATTGAAGTCTTCGCCTGGAAAATGATATAGATTATAGTCTAGAAACGAATTTCGGGTTGAAACTCACTCTGGGAGACTCCTTTGGCAAATGACAGTTCATCCAGTCCGGCTTGTTTGTAAGGGGAATCTGAAAATTCAAAATGTTATAAATTTGTTGTAAGAGGTACATTCAAATTACCATAAAATGTAGCCCGTTGGTAACGGAGACGATCTCCAGTGAGTGGTTGAGCGTAGTCCTCGGAGCCAACACCTGAAAAATTTTGATTTTGAGATAGGACGTTTTGAAACTGAGTCGTTCTAGAACTGTCGGGTCCCGCGCATCCCACTTATAAACTCACTGATAGCCAATAGTAATGCAATGACTACTAGTTTCATCTTGCAATTTTTTTGGCTTGGCAACGAGAGAAAATGTTCGTAATGGCAAGAAAACGGGATGGAAAAACAATTGACATTTGGAGCAAGGGTGGGGTCAGGTTACTATATCAGAGCGGAGGTCATCAACATTTCTTTTTTGAACTCTAGAACGTTCAAAAAAAGAAAAAAAAAGAAATCAACCCCAAAAAGTTTCGAACCCTCGATGGTCGGATTCAAAACGTAGATTGTTAACCACTAGGCCAAACCTGCATACAGTGAAACAAAGGGAGAGAGGTGGTGATAAAAGAAAATGTCACAGGCAGAGATCAGGGGATCGCGCCTCCGACGCGCCAAACAAACTCACTTTCAGACGACTCCTGAGAAGGCGATTCGTTGGCAGGTTCTCTAACCCTTGCGAATCCGGTACCTGAAATGTTCATATTTTGTTTTCATAAATCCACAAAAGTTGTTGTAAGGTCCCGATTCCAATTATAACCCATAAACTCACTTATAGCTATTAGAATAATAATTAATTTTGATTTCTTGATCATTTCTATCTATTAGAACGACAGAGAAAGAGAAAGAGAGCTCTTTTCTTGGACTAAATGTGCTGACAAAGATTATTTGTTTTCGAAGAAAACGTGGAATTTGGAATACGGGCGGCGCGGGTTACTGTAGGGTGGGAAGGGTCACGGGGGCGTGGAAAAATTGATTTTTTTTTTTGAAAACTTCGGAAAAATTGCGAAAAAAGTTGCGAAAAAGAACGGCAAGAAACGGGAAGCCGAATTATTTCGTTTTTCCCACTGAAAATCCAGTATTTTCAGGTTTTCAGACGTCGCAATGGATGAAAAAAGGTCCCATCCATCAGAATTGTGAAAAATTAAACACTCTATTCAAATTCTCGCCAAAAATCGTCAATTTTGATCGAAATGTTTGACATTAATAGAATATACCTTCTTCTAAATATTGTAACAGTTCCAGAGCATTCTTAAGAAGTACATTATGCGCAATTTTTATTAGAAAAAGTTTCTTCTGAAAATCTTTTTTTTGTATCAAAAAAGTCAATAGTTTTTGACCAAAATTCACGTGCCACAATGCTCTTACGTTACTTTTTTCTATCTGTAGATCGTCGGAATGCCCTCTAAATGTCCGATTTCCTCTATCAATCTTCAAAATGTGACGAAAAAGTCGAAAAATGTTCGAAGTTGTCCTACTCTGTTTTTGGAACAGATGTCCTACAAGACAGTCTCAATCTTATAAGACATCCAATATCCATCTGAAAATTTATGCACGACCCCATCCCCATTTGCCGATCCAATTTACCCACTGTCAATTGTCTTTATTCGAACATTCTCATTCATCGAGAAATCTCAGTCTTCACCATATCTACGTTCCGATCTACCTCTCACAACATTTTCCTCTTATTTTATAGGAACTCTTTTTCAGGCTGAAATGAAAGGTAATATCTAAAAACATGTAAGTGGGGGGAGTCTTTAGGGACTACCTGTCTGGGAAGATGTATTGCTGACGTACAGTTTATGATCTTCACTTCCCAGACAAGTAGTCCCCCAAGACTTCCCTCCCACATATGTATGTTTTCAGTCTCTTTTCTATTTCAGCCTCACTTTTCTTTCAATGTACATCAGCTGGACCCACTTCTATATTCCAAAACTTTTCGCAGGTCTCGCATTCCTGGTGAACCCGATATTTGTCTATTTGATTTTCACTGAAAAATCGAATAAATTCGGGAATTATCGATTTCTACTGTTATATTTTGCAGTGTTTAATCTAGTCTACTCAATGTTTACTTTTCTGGTGCCAATTGTAGGTTCGGTAGAGCGCGTTTTCCTCAATTGTTGACTTTCAGGACATCCACTCCTACCGCTACTGCTTCTTCGTCTTCTTGAGTGACGGCTGGTTTGTAGAAGCTTCTAGAATCGGATTCCACTTGCTTTCCGCCAGATGCTCTCTTATATCTGGTAGTTATGCAGTGCTTCTGAGCCATTTCATTTATAGATATCTAGCGATTCGGAATAGTTTTATAGCTACCAGGTTTAAGCTGTATATTGCTGGAACTCTGATTCTATTTCTTGTATATTTTGGGACGTGGAATGTGGTAAGCTTTTCTTCTCACAAGGGAAGTCTTTGGAGACGCCACGATCCATAAATTTGGTCATTGGTACTTTCGACTACGGGGAGTCCATTTCTGCAGTCAAAACCTGCTAAATGGCTCTGCGAACCGAGCTTTTTCACATGGAATACCAAATCGACAAGTAGTATACGCAAGATATTCTCAGGTAAACCGCTGGAGAACACAAATTGAATCGCGTGGTAGCGTATATTCGGCCGATTTGGAACTCCATGTGAAAAAGCTTGAAGTTAAAGAGCTCATAACTCGGCTCGCAGAGACATTTAGCAGGTTTTGACTGCAGAAATGGACTCCCCGTGGTCGAAAATACCTAGGACCAAATTTATAGGTCGTTTGAAAGTGGCAAATGCGCTTCAATGGAATTTCATTGTAATGCCTACATTCAGATCGTTCAAACCCTTGGATGGACCTCTACTGAAGTGAACAATTACATTCAAACCGAATTCTTAGAGATTTACGGCATAGAACCGTCCAACGTGAACATTATCTCAATGTTATACAACGTGAGTTCGCCTTCTGTGGAGTCCAACAGAGCGCACTTGCAGGAAGGTTCATCAGAAGTGATCCTCCGCTCCTGGGTGGTTCTTATCAGCTTAACCATTGTCTCCTTATCATCTATCCTATCATATTTTGTCCTTGGCTACCTGGTAAGACTAACCAAGGGAATTCTTTGGAAACGCCACTTTCAAACGACCGGCTATAGGTACTTTCGACCACGGGGAATCCATTTCTGCAGTCAAAACCTGCTAAATGTCTATGAGAGCCGAGTTATGAGCTCTCAAACTTTTCATAAGGTTAAGTCATTTCGCATGGAATTTCAAATCGTTTGCATATACGCCAGAGCTGCATGGAATTCCGACTTCCGACTTCCGACTTCCGGATAAGAAATTTTACTTCCGACTTCCGTCATTCCATAACTGTGGAATTTAGGAAGAATGAATTTTGCAAAAACACATGGAAAAATGGTCGGAAAGGACAGAAAACATGCTTCTCTTGGAGTTTTCGAAAATTTGGGAAAAAAATCTAATTCCGACTTCCGACTTCCAACTTTCTTTTTTGGATTTTCACTTCCGACTTCCGACTTCCGGATAAGAAAATTCACTTCCCACTTCCGACTTCCTATTTCCGGGCATTTTTTCACTTCGGACCTCCGACTTCCGTTCACAAAAATTTACTTCCGACTTCCTTTTTTGGATTTTCTCTTCCTACTTCCGACTTCCGTTTTTGAAAAAAATCACTTCCGCGCAAATCTGGTACAAAATCCGTTGATGTCTCGGAAGACCTAACAATCGCTACCAGGTATTATCGTTCCAAATCGCTACCAGGTATTAAGGACAGCTTGAATAGGCGTATCCCAAATTTTTGTTTTGTGCTCGTCACTAGCCGCTGAGATAAACGGTCCCAAAGTGTCTGATTTAGCACTGTAAAAGCCAAAGAATGACTTTCAAGTACAGGGGTGAAACTTTGGGACCGTTTATCTCAGCGGCTAGTGACGAGCACAACACAAAAATTTGGGATATTCCTATTCAAGCTGTCCTTAATACTTGGTAGCAATTTGGAACGATTTCAAACTTGTGACCTCTTGCGGTTCCCTTGTAAGGGATTGCGGTATACCTTACATACGCAACCGCCATTTGTGTTCCCCAGCAGTTTACCGGTGCTCGTACGTTGCCATATCTTGCGTATAGTACTCGTCGATATGGAAAAGCTTATCCGTGTGAAAAGCTTTGAGAGCTCACAACTCGGCTCTCATAAACATTTAGCAGGTTTTGACTGTAGAAATGGACTCCCCGTAGTCGAAAGTACCTATGACCAAATTCGCTTGAAAGCCACGCCTCCAGAGACTTCCCCTGATAATTGTTCCTTTCAGACCATGAAAAAACTAAACGAAAACGCGATTCAATTCAGCCAAAAGACAGCAAATCTGCAAAAAGATCTCCTCAAAGCCCTTTCCGTTCAAACTATTATCCCTATATGTGTCAGTTTTTCGCCATGTGTCATTTGTTGGTACAGCCCTATTTTTAATATCAATTCTGGGAGGTAAGGGCGAAAAAATTTTTCCGGGTCGCGTTGCGTGTGCGTCGCGGTTCGAATTGACTTCACCGTTGCGCGACCTTACACCTCCCGCTGCAATCTCGCCCCACCGAACTCCTCCACTCTCAAAACATTTCAGATTCCTCAACTACCTCGAAGTGATCGCCCTCTCTGCTTTCCCCTTCTGTGATCCCGTCGCCATCGTTCTCTGCCTACCCGCACTTCGAAAACGAGTATTATTTGGAAAATCGAGTAGCATATTTATTAATGCCTCCAACCGGCAATGTCAAGAATGAATGTGTAGTATATTTACAGAAATGATGAGCACTGTTAGATGTGTATGAATCGGTTTAAGAATAAATATAATCATGAGATAAAAATTGGGGGGAATGTTAGTGCAAATTATCAAACAATATCTCATCACTTCGACGTCGACGGCTCCATTGCTTTGCTTCGACTTCTCGTCTGTCGTCTGTTCGGATCGACGTCTTCCACAAAGATTGGTCGCTGACTGGTAGGAGTTGGTAGTGGTGGAAGTGCTGGAAATAAGCGAATGAGAATCGAATTTTCAGCAAAAACTCCGGATTTTCGACGCCGAGAGCTACTTTTTGAAACAAAACTAGGAAAAAAGAGGCTGGAGAGCGGTATCGATGATGATATGGCGGTTTTTAGCTATTTTTCGCCGCTGAAAATCACTTTTCATTGCTTTTTAATCGATCTTCAGCTTTCAGCACATCTTTTTCAACTTAAGAATAGTAAAAACCGCTGAAAATGACTGAAAATCAGCGGCAAGTGCAAAAATGACACCTTCCAACTATTTTTTGCGTTTTTTCGTAAGAAAAAAAAGGCGTAAAAATCGCCGATAAATGACTTTTTGTCATTCAAAATGCTGTTTTCGTCGATTTTTTTGGCCCCAAGACCCAAATATATGCAAAAATTTTGGTATTTCCGCCTAAATTCCCTCTATAACTCGACGAAAGCGCCCATCTGACCACATGTCGTTCCGTAATGTGAATTTCAGCCAAAAATTATCTTTTTTATTGCAAAACTTGTGTAAATTACTCTCTGCTGCTTGTTTTCACCCAAAATATGGAAAAAATCGATTAAGAACTGGTTTTCTAGATGAAAAATG
The DNA here is from genome assembly GCA_002259235.3 of Caenorhabditis latens. Lineage (NCBI taxonomy): Eukaryota > Metazoa > Nematoda > Chromadorea > Rhabditida > Rhabditidae > Caenorhabditis > Caenorhabditis latens. The sequence goes on from CM056096.1 coordinate 2,449,203, forward strand.
ATGTTTCAGTGATCTTTTCCAGGAAAAATGACATTCTAAACTAGAAATACCGCTTAGAAGCTTTATATTCTGAAATTCACTAAAATTATTAGCTCGTCACAGTTCTTACAACTGCGCTCTACCGAAATCCCATTGAAAACTGTCTCTTTTTCTCTGATTCTCTCAATTTCGCACACTATTTTCTTGGGTTTCGGTAGAGCGCGGTTGTAACAAGCGTGTCGTGCTAATAGAGAACAATCGGTGGTGAAAATAGGTATTTCGATGCAAAAATCCTAAATTTTTCCATAATTTTGACATATTTTCATTCAAAAAACCTGCAAAAACCTACTCAAAAGCCCTCCCATAATCAGTCCAATCTCTCGGTGCCGTTTCGTCTTCTCCTCAATCAACTCCTCGAAAAACGTGATGAATCGATCCTTGGCGTACGCGTACTGATCATCGTGTTGCGTCTCGTTGATCGCCATCTCCGCCTCGTACTCATCCTGAATCTGAGCCATTTTCAGCTCATATCGCGTTTCGTTGATCTGAAATAGGATTTTTTTTTTCGAAATTTGAAGGTTTTTGGGGTAAAAAAAGGTGAAAAAATCGATTTTTTCAGTGAAAATCACGAAAAAACCATAAAAATTACCACATACTTCCAATTTCTTCTTTAATTTCTCATCGGCTTCCGCTTTTCCCAGCAAAAACTCGGGACATTCTCCTCTATCAACTAGTGCCTTGTATTCCAGGTATTCCTGCTCCTTATTCTTTTTCAACTGCTTTCGGAGCTCATTGTATTGCGTTTCGGCGATCACCGCGATTCGGAGCAGCTTTCTTTTGCTGAAAAACAAATTTAAATTGAAAAAAAAAATTTCTCGAAAAATTATTTTTTTTCAAAAAAAAAACCAACGTTTCTTGATATTCTTCCTCCGTCATAGCCAACTCTTTCGCTTTCCGCTCCTCGGCCTCTACTCTTCTGCCGTTTCCCCGCAATCCACCGCGCTCGCGGCCTCTTCCTCTTTTACGTCTTCCTGACAGGTTATCCGACATTTTTTTGACTGCAAAATGTTATTTAACATTATTTAATCATTTAAAATCAATATTTTGTGTATTTTCTGCAAAAAAAACCAACAAAAACAACGAAAAACTGATGAATCAGAGGTTCTAAAACCAAAAAATAAACAATTAAATAGATGGGCGGAGCCCCCGTAAATCCTGCCGCAACCCCCGCACGAGGTTTTTGCAAGTGTGCGGCGCGCGCTTTTTTCTCTTTTTTTAGCGCGAAATCTCAATTTTTTGAATTCAAATCAAGCATCCATGAGCTCTAAATGCACATTCCTGTTCCAATATTTCAACGAAAGACATATTTTACTAAAGGACGAGTGGTTGAACTCAGTTATCGACTTTTTACACAACAAACTGCCGATTTCCAAGGGTTTTGTAAGAAAAATAAGAGAAAAAAGCGAAAAAAATAGGTTTTTTTAATTCCAGGACGACGAAAAGTTTGCGAATCTCGTCCTAGATCAATGGACATGCTCTCACATCGAAAACACCTCATTTCCAGTATTCGGAAATCACGGAATCGATGCCAACGTGGCGAAACAACGCCTTCAGGGCCCGATCGTTTGTCAAGTACCCATTTTTTCAAAATTTTCTGGATTTTTATCGATTTTTTCCAGATTAATGGATTTATCGACACGGGAAGTCCGTATTATCAACAATACTGTAATTTGAGCGGGCGGAATGGGAAGAAAGAGGATAATTCGGGGTTTGAGAGGGTGTTTCACGAGAAGAACGATGATTCGGATCAAGTACGCAAGAAGATTCAAATAGAATTAAAAAATATGAAAATTTGTTTTAAAAGTGTGAATTTTACATTAAAATTCGATATTTATACTGAAAATCGACGTTTTTGACCGAAAATATTGTCAAAATCCGTTAAAAATGAGAATTTTTGCGAAAAAAGTGTCAATTTTTGAATTGAAAGTCGACACCTTTGGCTTAAAAATTGCGATTTTTGATTGAAAAATCGACATTTCTGACCAAAAAATACTCTTTTTTCTGAATTTGAAAAAAATTTACTTTTCAAAATAAATACCGACATTTTTCAGGTTGAGAATCACACTTTTGGGTTGAAAATTGGGGATTTTTGACCAGAAAACATTAAAAATCTGTCAAAAATGAACATTTTTTAGCAAAAAATGTCATTTTCAGATTGAAAATCGACAGTTTTCAGGTAGAAAATCACTATTTTGGGTTTAAAAAAAAAGTTTTTGCAAGAAAAATAAGCATTTTACCCTTAAAAATGCATATTTTACTGCTAAAATCGATATTTGCAATCAAAAATTGCGATTTTTCTGTTAAAAACAGCTATTTTTTACTCAAAAACTGTCAGAAATGACATTTCCAGAACGGTTTCTGGCGAAAATTCACTTTTTTAAAATCAAAAATCTCTATTTTCTGGAAAAATGTGAATTTTGACCCCAAAACAGTTTTTTTTTGCAAAATTTAGTTATTTTTTCGACATTTTTGACCAAAAAATAGTCAAAATCTGTCTAAAAATGAGAATTTTTCGAAGAAAGTGTCAATTTTTGAATATCAGCTCGGCACAGTTCTTACAACCGCGCTCTACCGAAACCTAAGAAAATAGTGTGCAAAATTGAGAGACGCAGAGAAAAAGAGGCAAGGTGATTTCGGTAGAGCGCAGTTGTAAGGCCCGTGTCGTGATAATAGTAAAAAATTCGCACTTTTTTTGAAAAATTCTCAATTTTTGACTATTTTTTGGTAAAAAATATTGAATTTTTATGTGAAATTCACACTTTTATAGACAAATTTTCATATTGTTTCGGTGAAAAATCCAATTAAAAATTAGTGTTCCAGAAGTTTTTTACCCTTAAAAATGCATATTTTTCTGCTAAAATCGAGATTTTAAATCAAAAATTGCGATTTTTCTGTTCAAAACAGCTATGCTATAGTCAGGAACTGGTTTTCTAGTGATAATGTGAATTTTTGACCCCAAAACTCTTTTTTTTTTGCAGTTTTTGTCGTTTTTTCGACATTTTTGACCAAAAAAATAGTCAAAATTTGTCTAAAAATGAGAAATTTTCAAAAATAGTGTCAATTTTTGAATATCAGCTCGGCACAGTTCTTACAACCGCGCTCTACCGAAACCGCAGAAAATAGTGTGCAAAATCGAGAGACTCAGAGAAAAAGAGACAATTTTAAAGGGGATTTCGGTAGAGCGCAGTTGTAAGAACTGTGCCGAGCTAATAGTCAAAAATTCGCACTTTTTTCGAAAAATTCTCATTTTAGACTATTTTTTGGTCAAAAATGTCGAATTTTAATGAAAAATGCACACATTTATAGACAAATTTCCATATTTTTCGATGAAAAATCCAAATTTCAAGCAAAAATTGAAAAATCAGTGTTCCAGAAGCCGTCACGTCTTCTAAAACTGTCTCTAACCGACGGCGAGTCGTCTCTCCACGCAATTGAATTCTGGAAGTGTCCTCAGTTATCCCTTCATCTGAAACCGGGCACAAAGTTACTTATCGAGCCTCCATGTGATATTCGAAAAGGAAATTTCCTTCTGAAACCGACGAATTGTCGAATTCTCGGAGGAGAGGTGCTCCCACTGCTCAATAGTTATCTGCCGGTGGAGCAATACGCGAGAAAACTGAAAATTCAGAAGGGGGCGGAGCCTATTCAGAATCAGAATCCCCCGACGTCTTCAGTGCCTTCAGTACCTTCAGTACCTGCACCTTCTGCCATGATAAGCCGATATTTCCAGAAAAAACCGCCGCCTTGCACGTACGATTTCATTATTTTTTTTGGAAATTTCGGAAATTACCCCCAAAATATCGCAAAAAACCTCAAAAACACGAATTTTGAGCCCGAAAATGCTCGAAATAGTCAGATCTTCGTTGCAATCGCGCTCTACCGGAACTTGGTTGTTGTTCGGTGGAGCGCGTTTGCAACAAATTTTAAAAAATCGCTGTATTTTTGACTTTTTTTGTTGATAAGTACAAAAACCCCTCTAAAAACGAATTTTCATACTCGAAAACGCTCGAAATAGTCGCTGGTGGCCGAATTTTTAGTTCTTGTGTTTCTAGGCCACCGAAAGTTCTTCCACCGTAAAAATCGAATTTGGAGACATCCGGACATCCGGACAAACAGATTTTTTGACCATTTTCGAAGAAAATTGGGAGAAATTGAAGTTTTTTACGTTAAAAATGAGATTTTCTGCTTTAAAAGTCGATTTGAATTTTGGAAAAAGACAATTTTGAGGCGAAAATTCAAAAAATTGTCAGTTTTTTCCGACAGTTTCGGAATTTTCAGTGGTAAAACTTGGATTTTTGAGCAAAAATTGTGTTTTTTTTTCCGAAAAATTCTCGAAAAAAATGACCAAAATGAATTTTTTTGTTTGAAAACTCGCTTTTTCGTGAAAAACTCTTTTTTTCAGAAGTTTTCGCAAAAAATTTACGAAATCTGGGTTTTTGAAAACACCTATACACATGTTTCCAACAAATTTCAAATCTTTGTCGCAATCGCGCTCTACCGGAACTTGGCAGCTGTTCCGTGGAGCGCATTTGCAACAAAGTTGTAAAAATCACTCTATTCTTAACTTTTTTTGGTTGATAAGTACGAAAAACCCCTCTAAAAACGAATTTTCATACTCGAAAACGCTCGAAATAGTCAGTGCTGGCCGAACTTTTTGTTTTTTTGGGTTTCTAGGCCACCGAAAGTTCTTCCACGGTAATAATCAGATTGGGAGATATCCGGACATCCGGACAAACAGATTTTTTGACCATTGTCAAGGAAAGTTGTGAATTATATGTAGAAAAAGTCGAGTTTCAGCCGAAAATTCAAAAATTTTCTGATTTTTTGTCTGAAAAACGGCATTTTTGGCTGAAATTGTCTGAAAATCATTCCCAAATTGAATATTTAAAGCTGAAAATCTAGTTTTTAGCTTCAATTTCTCACAATTTTCATTGAAATCGTCAAAAATCTGTTTGTCTGTTTGTCCGGATGTCTCCCAATTCGATTTTTTCGGTGGAAGAACTTTCGGTGGCCTAGAAACACAAAAAAGCAAAAAGTTCGGCCAGCATTGACTATTTTGAGCATTCTGGAGCTGAAAATGTGTGTTTTTGAGTGATTTCATTGAAATTTTTGCTGAAAAATCCAGTTTTTCGCACCAAAACCCCAACATTTTCAAAAATTCTCAAAAAAAAACACAATTGTTTATCCCAAAAATGCTCGAAATAGTCAGTGCTGGCCGAACTTTTTGTTTTTTGTATTTCTAGGCCAACAAGAAAAAAGTTCGGCCAGCATTGACTATTTTGAGCATTCTGGAGCTGAAAATGTGTGTTTTTGAGTGATTTCATTGAAATTTTTGCTCAAAAATCCAGTTTTTCGCACCAAACACCCCAAAAGTGTCAAAAATCCTCAAAAAACGCGATTTTTCATCCCAAAAATGCTCGAAATAGTCAGTGCTCACGGCGTCGCCAAAACGACGAGGGACTAGAAAAATCGTGCGATAGATACTCAGCCGAGGTACGCAGCAAAAAGTACAGTAACCCGAAAAATATTATTTCAAGTATCGAAAAGCTTGTCGATCTCGAAAATTCGGATGAAATTTGAAGAAAAACTCCACTAGAAATGTTGAAAACACTAATTTTGAATTTTTGATGAAAAAAAATTTGTGAAAAAATCACAGCAAACAGGGAAATGAGCATTTAGCGTTTTGTGCATTCAACAACTGATATTTCAAGAATACAGACAGTTCTGAGTATTTTTTTCAGCCCAAACGTGTTAGAAGTTATCAAAAATCTATATACAAGAGCTTTTTTAACATTTGAGCCGATATTTATAAAAAAACGGTTTTCGTGTTACAGCCGCGCAACAATTTTGTTGAATTTTTCAGAGATTTTTCATAAAAACTCAAAAACTAAGCTATAAAAAACCTATAATTTTTGTACCAAAACGTAGAGCACTCTTTTTTCTATCTCCTGGTCAAATTTCATTTAGCTTGGCAAAAGAGGCACCGAGGAATCAGTTTTCAAAAGAATTCATTTTTATCGAATGGCTTTCTCTGCGAATTTCTGCCTATTAACTGAATTTGTCGGAACTGGAGTCGCAAAACGCAATAAATAAACATGAAACAGTCTAATTAAACATAAAATATCTCGTTCAGTCAGTTTTCATGCCACGGACGTGATTATTTTTAGTAAAAACTGTCGGTTACAGCACTAAAAAGTTGCACTTCTTGGTTGGGCTCTAGCGCGAATTTGAACTCGGCAACCCCTAAATATTTTTATGGATTTAGAATCACCGTGTTTTTATCTTTCATTTAACACCAAAAAATGCAATCTGGACTAATAACTTTTTGAGAAATTCGTCATTGAAGATACGTAATTTTGTTGCGATTTCGAAATTTCGCTGAAAAATTCGAGCCGGAATCACGAAAACAAAACTCGAAAAATATAGTTTTTTGCAAAATATTGATTTATCAGGACATAATCAATAAATATACTAGTTTCCAGCTTTCCGGAATGTTTATAATACTTTTTTTGTACTCTGACTTTTTGCACTGTTTAGTAGAAATCACTGAGAAACAGCTATGATTGTTACGGCCATATCTCAAAAACGAGATCGGTAGCCTATAAAATTTTTTACATTTTTAAATTCAGCATGTTTTCAACTACAAATTAATATAAATTTTAACAATTTTGACTAATAATTTTTCGAGATATCGTTGATCAATTCTGAACGCATTTTCAGTTCGACGCTGAAAAATGGCTTCTTTTCTCGAAGCAACAGCGCAAAAACGGAATCGGTAACCCTTGTAACTTTTGATATTTTTAGATTCCTCGTGTTTTAATCTACATATTAATGCTTGAAAATCTTTCTTTGACTAATAACTTTTTGAGAAATCGCGAGAGGAAAAAGTGCGAAACTTCCTGTGCTTAACAGCTGGTGGCCGAACTTTTGCAATTTTCGCGGCCACCGTCGTTTTGGCGACGCCGTGTGCTGGCCGAACTTTTTGTTTTTTGTATTTCTAGGCCACCAAGAAAAAAGTTCGGCCAGCTCTGACTTTGAGCATTTTTGGGCTGAAAAATCGTGTTTTTGACAAAAAAAAAAACAGTAATTTTCGCTCAAAAATCCAATTTTCGACACCAAAAACCTCCAAAATTTTCAATTTTCCCATCCATTTTCCCACCTTCCAGACCCTCGACCTCCCGAGCTCCGGAGCCGCGAGAAATCTCACCAGATGTTATGGCATATACGGATAATGAGGAGGAGGAAAATGTACCGGAGAGCGATATGGATAGTGATTTTGGTATGAAAAATGGGAAAAAAAGCTGAAATTTCAGGGTTTTTTGTGAAAATTGAGTATTTTTTTCGGTTTTTAGGACCCAAAAATGCGAAATTTTGCCTGTATTTGCACGATTTTACGACAGTTTTCAGTTTTTTCACTCATCAAAACGCTGCCAACGCGCCCCAGCCAATCTCTCAATTTCAGACTACGAGAATCGCCGCACGTCTCCTCGAAAATCACGCGACGCCGTTCTCGTCTCCTCCCTTATACGACAGATCCAAGATAGCGACGACGAGAATTTCGAGACGTCTAGAAGACGAATACCACGGATGAAATCACCGAAGAAGAGCACTTCATTGACAACACCCGATATTGTTAGTGTAGTGGATTTATAGGGGGAAATGAGAGTTTTCTGGCTGGAAATTGACATTTTTTGGGTGAAAACAGGCATATTTGCCTATAAAAGTATGCATTTTACGTCAAAATTCAATATTTCTGACTGAAAATCGACATTTTTGACCGAAATATAGTCAAAATTAGTCAAAAATGAGTGTTTTTCAAGCAAAAGCTGTCAATTTTTGAATTTAAAATTAGCCTTTTTTTTAGTGAATTTTACATCAAAATTCGATATTTCTGACTGAAAATTGGCATTTCTGTCCAAAAAACTGGTTAAAATATGTCAAAACTTGAGAATTTTTTGAAAAAATGTCATTTTTCGAATTTAAAATTGACTTTTCAAGATGAAATTTGACGAAAATTAGGATTTTTGACCAAAAAAATAGTCAAAAACTACAAAAAATGAGTAGGTTTTGAACAAAAATGTCATTTTTGTATTGAAAATCGACTTTTTTCAGCTGGAAAATCACTCTTTCATGTTGCAAATTAAGGATTTTAACAGAAAAATGAGCATTTTTATCCTTGAAAATGCATATTTTTCGGCTAAAATCAATTTATTTGAATAGAAAATTGTCATTTTCCTAAAAAAAAAAAAAACTATTTTTCACTCAAAAAACTGTAAAAAATGTCATTTCGAGAACGGTTTCAGATAGAAACTGATTTTTTTCTTTTTTTAATCAAAAAATCCCGATTTTCTAGTAAAAATGTGAATTTTTGACTCCAAAACTTATTAACTCGACACAATTGTTACAACTGCGCTCTACCGAAATCCCCTTTAAAATTGTCTCTTTTTCTCTGAGTCTCTCAGTTTCGCACACTATTTTCTTCGGTTTCGGTAGAGCGCGGTTGTAAGAAGCGTGTCGTGCTAATGCTAAAAATGACAATTTTCGGTCTGAAATTTCGATTTTTGGTTGAATTTTTTATCTGAAAACTCAGATTTTCAGCCCCAACCCCTTCCCAATTCCAGACTCGTCGTTCCTCGTGTCTGCTCACCTCCCGCCGTGTCGATCCAATGGATGAAATACTGGAAAATATGATTGAAAAGGGGGAGGAGCCTATCTCATACACCAAATCATCTCCGATCAATATCAACCCATTCCGTGTACAACCGCCGACGAAAAAAGTGAAAATGGAGGTGGAGAGTGATGACGATGATATACAGATCATTGAGCTTGTCACACCACCTCCGGTACCGAAAATTGAGAGAAAATCGTCGATTTTGGCGGAAAAAATCGATAAAAATGAGGAGAAAAACTCAGAATATTCGCCAGAAGAACGCGCGGCCCTCCAGGCATTCAGTGCTCTGAAACTGAGCTCTCTGACTGAAAGTTTAAAGAAAATGAAGTATTCGATCGGATCGAAACGATTCCTTCTCCTCGCATTCATTGTGGATTTCGTCGAACCGTTGAGAGTTATCGACGGGTTGTGGACGATGAAAGTACAGTTGAGAGATGATTCTGGAGAGACGGAGGCGTTGATTGATAATCGAACATTGGAGAGACTCATTGGCTATACGTGTGAAGAGGCGATGGTGGGTAGATATATTAGCAGTCCCTCAGAGTCATAGAAAGTTCATATGAAGCAACTGCGCTCCAAAAAATAGCGTAAAAATAGCGCGAAAACCAAAAAAAAATATCAAAAAAAAAGTTTGTCTGGAAAACGTGTATTTTTCCTTTTTTAATGAATTTGATATTTGTGCGAAGTTTAACCGAAAAAAGCGAGAAAAGTGGAGGAGAAATGAGCTTCATTCGAAAAATTTAACTACATATCGCTCGACCAGGTAATAAGCACGCGATTTGGCTGAGTAGCGACTCAATTGGCAATCTGTCAAATCGTGTGCAAACGCGCTTCACTAGACTTCCGGTGTCGCGGAAAATCGCTAAAATTATCAGTGGTGACCGAACTTTTTGTTTTTGGGTTTCTTGGCCACGGAAAGTTCTCTCATAAGAAATGACATTTTTTGTCTGATAAGAGACATTTTCTGACTGAAAAAAGGAATTTTTGCTGAAAAATGGAATTTTTCGGCCGAAATTGTCTGGAAATCATTCCCAAATTGAGTTTTTAAAGCTGAAAATCTAGTTTTTAGCTTCAAGCTTTTATTTTTGGGTTTCTAGGCCACGGAAAGTTCTTCCCCGTCCGTTTCGTTATGTTGCTTGAATGTTTCCTTATTTTCGGTGCTATGTATTAACACGGTTCATCAAAAACTATTGTCAAAAGCCCAATTATTCCAGGCAGTCCGAAAATCGAGTGATCTCGAGAAACGGAAAGACGGAAAGAGGCGATTGGAGGCGTTGGAACAGCAATTGGAACGGCTGGACTTGATATTTGAGGTAGTGCTAAAAATCCGGGTTTTTAATGTTAAAAACCCGATTTATCGCGATTTTTTCCATGAAAACCTCTCAATTTTCATCTTTTCTGCTCATTTTTTCTCCTCGTCAATTCGTAAATGTCCACGTCAAGTTGGCGGAGAGTGTCACATGTCAGGAAGCGCCCGGTGGACAAATAATTATTTAAAAACAATATAAATGTGTTACATGAAAACGGAGGAGGAGGTCGTAAAGATAACGAAAGAGCACGGAAATCATTGTATTTTATAGCTTTGTTTATTGTATTTGCACTGAGAAACACTCTGAAAATCTGCTGAAAAATGACCAAAAGATGGAAATCGAGCAAAAAATTCTCGGTTTTTTCGAATTTTTTCAAAAAAAAAAACACCTGAAATTCAAAGGTTTTACCATTTTTAAGTATAAATTCACATATTTTCAGAGATTCCAGCATGGGGTGCTCTTCTGTTTAAGCCCTCTCACGTAGAGACCATCAGAACCAATGCAGACGCGCTCTATTGACAGGCAGGGTACACATTGTCGTAACGGTGAACTTTCGAACTTTGTGTGCATACCGTGGTGAACTTTAGAATATATTTTTCACGTTGAATAAATTCTAATGTTCACCACGATATGCACACAAAGTTCGAAAGTTCACCGTTACGACAATGTGTACCATGCCTGTCAATAGAGCGCGACTGCATAGGTAGTCTGGGACTCTACGTGCCCTCTAAAAATCTGGAAATTCTGAAAATTTCAGTTTTTTTAAAAACTTTTTCCTCCACCAAAAAACCACAAAAAATACAGTTTTTCGTGAAAAAAAACGTCGAAAAACTGTTTTTTGGTCTGAAAAACTGAAATTTTCAGACATTTTTGACTGAAAAATACCAAAAAATCGTGAACTTCTCAAGTTTCTTCACTAAAAAGTGAAATTTTACAATCATTTTAAATGAAAAAGTCTGAAAATTGCGATTTTTGGGTTAAAAATGCTGTAATTTCTCGTAAAATTTCAGACTTTTTGAGAAAAATCACAAAAAAACTGTGATGTTTCCTTCAAAAAAGCCCAAAATCCCTGTTAGTCCGGCACAGTTCTTACAACTGCGCTCCACCGAAATCCCCTAGAGAAATGTCTATTTTTCTCTGAGTCTCTCAATTTCGCATACTATTGTCTTCAGTTTCGGTAGAGCGCGGTTGTAAGTCGCGCTAATGAAGAAAATTACAAAAAGTCGATAATTTTTCCCTCAAAAAACCCCCAAAAACCCCAAATTTCCCCCGATTCCAGATCGAATTCTTCGCCGGAACCGCCGTCTCGTGTCCCGTGATTCGATCGATGAAGACGCTGGCAGAACAAATTGATGTTTATTGAATTGCTCACTTTATTATCAATTATATTATGTATTCACCAATTTTTTGCGATCTTTTGATTAGACAATATTCACAGAATATAACCAAATTATGTACATACGCTCTACCGCACAGAAGTCCGGTAGAGCGCGCTTTCATTTATTTAAAATTCGATCGACACTGCAAAGCCACCACAATAACGCATAGTGTTACTGCGAAAATTCCAAATGACCAAGCGATCAGGGTGTGTTTGTGCTCTTTTAGGTACTCCACCACTTTATTCGGCGGCTTTTTCGACGTTTGGTGTCCTAAAAATGTCATTTTTTTTGAAAAAAAAAGTCCGATAGAGCTCACTTTCATGCGGCGGAATCACCCGGTAGATATAGACGGGCGGTGGCTCGTTGAAAATCTCCGAGGTCGAAATCGCCGGCGGTCTTATAGTTTGTAGTTCGTAATTTTGCATGGTGAGAGTTTCCGGACTCAGAAATTGGAAGTCGTTGAGCGTTCGGGGTGGCGGTTTCGTCAGCCGACGCTCGCCTTCCAGTTGGAGAGATCCGACGCAGACACTTGTCGATTTGACACGTGGCGGACGGGAACGGATCATTTCTTCCTCACGGGCGGCGCTCGTTTCGCCTTCGGTTGTGGCGGAGGTTTGGGATCGGGCCTGGAAAATTGTTAGGAACATTTGGAGTGGGACATTGAATCTTAGGGTACATCCATGAGCTCTTAGGGTACATTCATGGCGTTATCATAGGGAACATCGATTCAGATTTTTCTGAAATTTTGTGAAAATTCTGAATCGATGTACCCTATGATAACCCCGTTGATGTACCCCATAGCACCCATATGATTCAATGTACCCTATAATCACGGTGTACCCTTTTTCGGGTTGTCCGATAGAGCGCACTTACAATTTCGGGGAAACCCCAGAAAACTTTGACCTTACCAATCTAATCAGCGAACTGATAAAATTTCGACGTAGTTTCTGGAAGTTTCTAGTTTCCAGCACTCCTTACTAATCAATGACCACTTTTTTCGATAAATAACATTTCCTTACCTTCTGCGGCTCACTCTTGTACATACCACTGCAAGAGGAACGCCTCTTGTAGTACAGGTTGCGATGCTCGATTTCTGTACGTGCTGTCATTCTGGAAATCGCGTTCAGATGAGATTGAGATGGGTATAATTGGAAAGAGGAAGAAATGAGGATTCTAAAAGTATAAAAATTGAAGAAAATGGAGAATTTTGAGAGGAGTTATGGTCAAAAGGGAAATTTGAGAATATTAAAAATTTTTAAAGTTTCAACGGGTGTCATGGCTTCAGATAGCATCAAATTTATTTGAAAATGGTATGGTCGTGTAGATCAAGAATAGAGCTTCATTTTTGTAGTTGACAGCTTTTTGATAGCTCCGCCCACTTTTGAGATATGCGGCTTTAAAGTTGAGGCGTCTCAAAGCGTGCGTTCTTTCTCGAGGACGCATATCTCAGCACGGTGAATAGCTATCAAAAAGTTGTCAACTACAAAAATGTAGACCTGGATTTTATCTACATAACAAATATAAATTTGGAGGGATTTAGACTGAAAATGAGTTTGCGATAATCATCTGAAATTTTCAGACTGAAAATTTCCAAATTTCAAAAATGCAAAAAAAAACAAGTTTTTGTGAAAAACTTTTTTTCTCCAATTCTAATACGATTTTATTAGTTTTCAGTGTTATACCACCGGAAAACATGGAAAATGTCAAATTTCATTGCCTAAATGACAGTTCCGATTTCAGATTGAATTTTCAGTAAATTTCAGAAAAAAAGTTAAAAGATGGCTCAATTTTGAGAGCCCGTAACTGCTCCCAACTCAGCCTAACTAGCCCAAATTTGCATGTATTGTGTAGATCAAACCTAGATCTTTATTTTTGTAGTTGACAACTTTTTCCTACGGACCCTCCCTGAAAAGTTATAGCCTCTCAAAACTAGGTAGCCACCACTCCTCTTTTGAGAGGGCGCCGCTGGCACCCCTCTCCTTCAAGCCATAACTCTTCAGGGTGGCTTCCTACCAAAAAGTTGTCAACTACAAAAATGAAGATCCAGATTTGATCTACACAACCATACTAAATTTGTCAAATTGGGATAATAGGGAAAGTCAGGAAACTGACTCAAAGTTGCCCAAATTTTTCATTTTTTGAAAAAAAACCCGCAAAAGAAGATAACCTCAAACTGAAACCGTGTCAACTCAAGAAGTGGTTGTGGAGAAAAGAAAAAAGGGGAAAAGAGCAACTCCGCCCCGCGGGAAATAAGAAAAAAAGATAAGAAGCGGGTGTGGAGGAGAAAATTTAATTATCAGCAGCTTGTAGTTCACATTAACATTTCATACCTCTTATCAAAAAAGGGGGGGTACCTTTCTATTTGAGACGGTGTGCATACGTGTTTGACCTCAGGTACACGTGAAAGTGTGCTTCTCATTAGAGCGCACTTGCCATGCCACCGCTCTCAGTGTAGAGAGAGAGAGACAGAAAAAGAGACGCAGAGAAGAGAGACACTCACTTTTGAGGTGAGTGTAGGACAAATTTCGGTAAAAAAGTCCAACTTTGAGAGGGTATCACGATATCATTTATTGTGCCAACAAGTAAAATTTTTATATTTTTGTGTAGAACAAAAATAGGGCTATATTTTTGTAGGTGGAAGTTTTTTGATAGCTACTCACGCTTTTGAGATACACGCCTTTGAAGATTGGTACTTCTAGGGGAGACGCAGAGAAACGAGGGTGTCTGCTTCTCTGCGTCTCCTCTCCCCATCGCTCATCTTTGAAGCCTCGTATCTCAAAAGCGTGAATGGCTATCAAAAAACTTCCAACTACAAAAATATAGCCCTATTTTTGATCTACACAGACCATATAAATTTGGGCTGGTTGGACTGAGTCTGGAGCAGTTACGGGCTCTCAAAGTTGAGCAATTTTCCAACTTTTTTGTGCATCACGGTGCTCACCGCTGTTCGCTAGAGCGCTGTTGCCCTTGTCTAGTTTGACCTACACACACTTGTTTATCAATTAGCAAACCGTAAATAGAGCTCATAAATTACACGCCGTTATCAGTCGGAATTATCGGAACGTCTCTTACAATGACGTACGAGAAATGTCCGGTATTTGTTCGACCCGCCCGTCCCCGAAAATTCCGAAATTTTCATCTTGCTTCTATATTTAGAAGCATGATTTATACTGATTATCATGGAAAATTGTCTAATTTTAGACCAAAATTGTCTAATTTTAGACTTTCCCACTTCTAGTTCAAATTTTGGTCGAAAAATTGAAAAATAGTTGAAAAACATCAACATCTTGTGACTTTTATTGTTGATTTTGATAAAATTTTGCTCCAAATTTGTCAAAAAAACTTAAATAAAATTGAAAACAGGTTTCTGTTCTCCCTCGGGAGCAAAAATTGACAAAGTTTGAGAGCTTGTAACTGAGCCCGTTTTTGTCAGAATTTCAAAATTTTTATTGGATATTGTAGATCAAATCTAGCTCTACATTTTTGTAGTTGGAAGTTTTCTGATAGCTCTTCACGCTTTTGAGATATCGGGGCTCAAAGTTGGAGGCGCCACGGACCGAGAGGGAGGAGGGTTCTCTGCGTCTCTCCGCCTCCCCTTTTCAGGTACCTATCTTCAAAGCTCTATATCTCGGTAGGGTGAATAGCTATCAAAAAACTTCCAACTACAAAAATATAGCTCTATTTTTGATCTACAAAATGCATTAAATTTTAGAAAATTTGGATGGAAAGAAAAATAGTTACAATCTGTCAAAGTTAAGACATTTTTCACTAAAAATTCCAATTTTTTCAGAAAACACTTTCTGGTTACGTGCTACCGTACCAATTCCTTCTTATCTCTCAAAACCAAATGTCACTATCTGCAAGTGTTTACACCTCCTCCAATTGAACGAGATGACGTAATTCTGCGTGATAAATCAAAAATTAGTGATATCACTTTATTAATTATAATTTCCCGAACAAAAAAAACTTCAAAAGTCAGATAAGATTATTAAATCAACCAAAAAACAACAAAAAAAATGCACAGAATAATTACTCCTCCTCGTCCACCTCCTCGTCGGCGACCATCTGACAGAAGACGTCGAGGAAGACTTCGAAGAACGTGACACAGAATTGGGAGAGGCGGAGAGACCATTCGCAGGATGTCGCTTGGTAGCCAACCTGGAATATTTGGGTTACTGTAGCTTGAGTCCTAACCGTTTTCAGTTGAAAAATTGCTCAACTTTGAGAGCCCGTAACAGCTCCAGACTCAGTCCAAATAGCCCAAATTTATATTGACTGTGTAGATCAAAAATAGGGCTTCATTTTTGTAGTTGGAAGTTTTTTGATAGCTACTCACGCTTTTGAGATACACAGCTTCAAAGCTAGGTACCTCTAGGGGAGACGCAGAGAAACGAGGGTGTCTGCTTCTCTGCGTCTCTCCCTAAAGCTGCTTATCTTTAAAGACGCATATCTCAGTGGGGTGAATAGCTATCAATAAACTTCCAACTACAAAAATATAGCCCTATTTTTGATCTACACAGACAGTATAAATTTGGCCTAGTTGGACTAAGTCTGCAGGAGTTACGGACTCTCAAAGTTGAGCAATTTTTCAATTTTTTTGAGCACACTTACCTCAAAAGTGACTTGCATCAAGGCGCTCATCGCCGACAAGTTGATCCAGTCACGTCGGATCGCGATCGGAACTTTCTTCATAAAATTCACCGACTGCTTATGAATCCCATTCACCTCGTCCATCCGCAACTTGTTGATTATCCAGTTGACTCGGCCGCGTCGCAAGTCTCCGTTCCCGTTATTATTGATTCGTAGTGTGTTGTAGGTTTTCAGAATATTTTGCATCATATAGTCGATGAGCTCTTTCAGTGTGATGACTCCTCGATCGGTGGACGCCCGGCGATACGCGTTGTAGAACATGTCGAGTAGAATTTCAAGGGATTTCTGGAAAAATAGAGTTTGTAGATCAAAACCAGCTCTATATTTTTGTAGTTGAAAGTTTTTGGATAGGTTTCTTAGCTATCAAGAGACACGTCTCTAAAGACTGGCACCTTGAACAGAGAGACGCAGAGAAACGAGAGCGGATGTCTTCTCTGCGTCTCCCTGAGCCCACCTCCAGCTTTGAAGACGCTTATCTCAAAAGCGTAAATAGCTATCAAAAAATTTTTAACTACAAATATATAGCGCTATTTTCGATCTACAAGATTCAATAAGATTTTTGAAAATCGGACAAAATCTCGAGGAGTTACAGGCTCTCAATCTTTGACATCTTTGACAGCTAGCAACTCTCTAAGAAATTCATATTTTTTAAGAAAATCTAGTGGATTTTGTAGATCGAATCTAGCTCTACATTTTTGCAGTTGAACGTTTTTTGATAGCGGTTCACACTTTTAAGATACACCGCTTTGAAAGGCGCATGTAGGGAGAGACGCAGAGAAGCGAGCCGCTCTCGTTTCTCTGCGTCTCCCCCTAGAGATACCTATCTTTAAAGGCGCATATCTCAAAAGCGTGAATAGCTATCAAAAAACTTCCAACTACAAAAATATAGCCCTATTTTTGATCTACAACCTCCACTAAAAATCAAATCTCAAAAGTCCCACCACTCACATTCTCATCCTTATCCGCAAACCATTGACACCGTCGCAACGAGTGAACCAGCTCGTTTCTGAGCGTATTGTATGTTTTCATGAAGTCGGCGCCCGTCATCATGTGGACAAAGTAGGCCGGCGGTCTCTCCATAGTGCTGAAATTCATCATTTATACGAAAAAACGAGAAAAAAAAACGAAAAAAAACGAATGAGAGAAAATGAGAAATGACAATACCACAACGAGAAAAGATTTGGAAAAATGATCTCCCGGTGAAAAAAGAAAAAAGTGTAGATCAAAAAAAAAATTTATTGACTTTCTGTAACATTGTGGGTCTAAAAATGTCTTATGCCACCAATTTTCGTTTCCGACGTCTCCAGAGATTCACGATTTGATTTTCGGAAGGAACCGGCTTCCCGGCGATTCCAAGACGCTTCTGAATATCCGCCACTGCCAAATTTTTTCTCTTGTGGAGATCACTTGGGAGAATGTAGGCGTTCACCTCATTTTGCTCTTTTTTCTGAAAATTTTAAACCGATTTTTATAGATTTTGAAGGGATTTGAGAGGTGCTACCGAGAGTCGTGGGCGTTTGATTGTCGGGGAAGCTGCTACGGTGAGCTGAGACGTGACCAAGATTTCTGGCTGAAAATATGATGATAATGTTCCGGACCTTGTAACTGAGCAAGTTTTGTTCAGAATTTGAAAATTTTGATTGGATCTTGTAGATCAAATCTAGGGCTATATTTTTGTAGTTGAAAGTTTTTTGATACTTACTCACGCTCTTGAGATATCGGGGCTCAAAGTTGGAGGCACCACCGAGCGAGAGAGAGGAGGCGGAGAGACGCAGAGAAGCAGACACGCGTGCTTCTCTGCGTCTCTCTCCTCGGGGTGCCCAACTTCAAACCCTCATATCTCAAAAGCGTGAATAGCTATCAAAAAACTTCCAATTACAAAAATATAGCCCTATTTTTGATCTACAAAACTCAATAAATTTTAAAAGATTCTGACAACACCATGACCAGTTGTACATCTTTAAAGTTGCCCGATTACCTGACTATACGCAGTCGTCTCCAAATTACTTGGACTTGGTGAGATGATTTGGATGTCTGGCGATGAAATCCCACTTGCGATCACATTGTCCCCAATCGGTTTAGGCAGTGCTCCACAGTTCTGGAAATTCAAAAATTAATTTGATCTACACATACGAATTACTACCCAGCATGGCGACGGCAGTCCATTCCAACCTTCCATTGAGATGCTTTGATCTTGGTGACCATTCTGTAAGGATTACTGTACTTACAGTATCCAAAAAAAGTGGGGAATTACCAAATACTGCGAGAAGTCAAATCCACGCGAACCTTGATCCTTGAATGAGTAGTACTTGGAGGAGTTGGTAACTTCCTGATCAGGATTCTTCAGTGATTCATTCTAGAACAAGAAAATCTTTAAAAGAGTCCAAAATTATAAAAAACAGCTGTACATTATCTTGAAACCACGAGGCGATGGATGGAAGAGGCGTGGTCTTCTCTGGAGTTTCCGGAGTGTCAGTGATGACTGACACGTCTCCATTCTGAAGTTTTACACCCAGATTTCCAGTAATAACCACATTGTTATAGTTGGGACTGACAGCTTCTGTGCACTGAAAATGAAGGATTTTAGGTTTTTTTTTGAAATATTTTGAGATCTCTTCACGCTTTTGTTTCTCGACCAACTAACCCAAATTTATATTCATTGTGTAGATCAAATCCAGGGCTTCATTTTTGTAGTTGGCAGTTTTTTAATAGCTCTTCACGCTTTTGAGATATCGGGGCTCAAAGTTGGAGGCGCTACTGATCGAGAGGAAGGAGGGGAGAGACGCAGAGAAACGAGACGCTCTCGTTTCTCTGCGTCTCTGTGCCCGGCATTTATCTTCAAAGCTCTATATCTCAAAAGCTAAGAGAGCTATCAAAAAACTTTTAACTACAAAAATGTAGCCCTATTTTTGATCTACAGAATGCAACACTTTTTGTAAAGTTTGGATAATAAGAAAAATAGTTACAATCAGTCAAAGTTTAGAAACTTTTCAGTAAAAATCTCAGTTTTTTTAGAAAGCCTCATATCTCACAACCTAAAATAGCTATCAAAAAGCTGTCAACTACAAAATTAAAGCCCTGGACTTGATCTACATTACGGTACCCATTGTTCAGCTAGTTGCGGAAAGAAGATACTGCCGTCGGAGTTTTGCATTGGGTCGTAGTTGTCTTCATCTTGGAATCCCCAGTTGTCGAAATCGTCTTGACCAGAATTCATGAGATTCTGAACGAACTACAGTACCCAAAAACAAAAAAAAATCAAGAAAAAAGGTAAGGGGAATGTTAAAACACAATTGAGCTCAAAATAAACCAACAAAGTTGGAAAAAATTCAGAGATTTACTTTTAAAAAGTTTAAATTATAACACAAAAAACATTGATTCTATGCTGATCGACGTCTGAAATTGAGCATGTCCAAGAATTCCAATGTACTTGTAGCTGGGAGTTCCTCCGGTTCTTTTTTCGTCATTAAGCTGAAAATATTGAGCTGAAAATCAATTGATTTCGAAGCGATCTTACGATCTAACCTGTCTACAAGACACCTTACATTTATATTGGTTGTGTAGATCAAAAATAGGGCTATATTTTTGTAGTTGAAAGTTTTTTGATAGCTATTCACGTTTTTGAGATATGAGGCTTTAAAGATAGGTGCCGGCGAAAGAGACGCAAAGAAACGAGAGTGTCTGACTGTCTGCGTCTTTTAAGTCCCGTATCTCGAAAGTGTGCGTAGCTAACAAGAAACTTCCAACTACAAAAATCTAGCTCTATTTTAGATCTACACAGCCAATATACTTTTTAAAAGTTTTGTTCATAGGGGGAGACGGGACAAAAGCTCAAAGTTGGGCAGTTCTCATCAGAAAAATAGCAAAGTTTGAAGGTTTATAACTGCCCACGAAATTGTTAGATTTTTAAAATTAAAAAAAAATTGCTCAAATTAAAATAAAGTTTTAATTTTCTAGTTGACAATTTTCTGAGACCTCTCCAGGTCTCAAAACCGGGAAACTTCAAAGGTGTATAACCAGTCATGGGATTGTCAGTTTTGTATGAAATTTAGTGTGTCGTGTAGATCAAAAATAGGACAATATTTTTGTAGTTGGAAGTTTTTTGATAGCTACTCACGCTTTCAAGATACACGGCTTTAATTATAGGTACCTCTAGGGGAGACGCAGAGAAACGAGGGTGTCTGCTTCTCTGCGTCTCGCCGCCCCCCTTGCTTCAGGTGCCTGCCTTCAATGGCGCATATCTCAAAAGCGTGAATAGCTATCAAAAAACTTCCAACTACAAAAATATAGCACCATTTTTTATCTACAAAATCCATTTAAATTCTGCTCACCACTTCTTCGCCTTGGCTCTCAAATTCTTAAAATACGTCTTCAACTGTCGTGGCGTCATGTACTGCTTGAATTTATCCTCCAAATACATCATTTGAAGTCCCGAAATCTTTCCGTCCATATCCGCGAAAATTTTCTCCAGTTTTCTTCGAACGTGGATCTGGAATTTTCAAAAATTGTGGATTCAAATGGATATGTAGCTCGATTATACCGGAAAATTTCCTCTCGGTGGTGGTATTTTTTTCACATCTTTTATAGAATTGGAAGGTGATGTTGAATTCGAGGTGCTATTAGTCCTCAGGTCCCTCATCTTCATAGTTTTGATAAGCTTATCCATAAAAATCGAGAAGAACACAAAACCGAAGGAAACCGTCCACGCGCCATGCGCCTCTATCTTGGAATCATAGCTCAATGTCATCTGAGTGAACGCATTCAGTAGAGCCAGGGCCTCCATTCGCCTATCTTGATTCCCAGGCACCGGCATCACTTTGGAGATATCCACTAGGTTCTTGATGACAGTTATGTCAAGTGTCGTGTCTTTCAGCCATACGACTTCATCTAGAGCCTTCGACATGTCATCGTAGATCACTGGGGTGCCGCGTTCTTCCATCGCCACTCGAATCATTTCAGCGTAGATTAATTTGATGGTTAAAATGGGGAATTTATTTTCAGACATGTTGTTGAAAGCGGTGGTAAACCATTGGTTGATCAAGATGTACTTTTCCTGAAAATTGTCTAAAAATTGTCTGAAAATTGCTGAAAATCGTGTGCAAATTGCATATGATTGCTGAAAGTCGTCTAAAATCGTCTAAAAATTGCTAAAAGTTGTCTAAAAATCGCAGGAAATCGCTCGAAATTGCCAAAGAGAACTATAAAATTTTCTGAAAATTGCTGAAAGTCGTTTAAAATCGTCTAAAGTTATCTAAAAATCGCTGAAAACTGTCTAAAATCGTATGCAAATGGCCTGAAATCGTTTAAAATCGCCTAAAAATTGCCCAAATCACTTAAAAATTGTCTGCAAATCACTTAAATTCGCTCAAAATCGCTGAAAATGTTTTGAAAATCGTCTTCAAACTGGCTGAAATCGCCTAAAATCTTATAAAGTCGTCAAAAACTGCGTAAGATCGCTTAAAAATTGCTATAAAATCGTCTAAAACCTTCTAAAGACCGTTTAAAATCGTTGAAAATCGTCTAAAAATCGCATGAACTTGCTCAAAATTGTCTAAAAATCGTTTTCGATTTGCCTGAAATCGTCTAAAAATTGATCTAAATTACTTAAAATTGCCTGAAATCAATCAGATTCACTTAAAAATCGCTTAAAATTGACCAAAGTGACTTAAAAATGACCTGAAATTGCTCAAAATCCTCTAAAAATCGCCTAAAATAACTTGAAAATCGTTTGCAAATTGTCTAAAAATTCCTTAAAATCGTCTAAAAAGTGCTTAAAATTGCTTCGAATCGCCTGCAAATTGCCTAAAATCGTCTGAGATCACTTAAAATCGCCTAAAATCGCCAACAATTGTCTAAAAATTGTCTAAAAATTGCTTAAAATCGCTCAAAATTATTCTCACCTCGTCACTCCCACTCACAAACGTGATCTTCAGATATGCGCCGAGAAATTGTATGATCTCCTGTTCGATGTATTCATGTTGCTCGATTGGGAGGAGTATGAACCACGGCTCCGATGTGAACATTGCTTTTCTGAAAAAAAAAAGCCAAAAAAACGAGAAAAAACTGGAAAAACACGAAGAAATAGGAGAAATAGCTACAGTGCCCTGATTAGTACAGTATCCCACATCGCACAGTAACCCTGGTACAGTAAACAACTCACTACAGTAACCCAGAGCCCAGCTCCTACAGTTATTTTGCGTCAAGGACTGTTAAAACCGTGTGGTTAAGCAATTATGCAAAAATCTTCTTAAAAATTATGAAAAGAGCTATTACAGTAACCCCTACAGTAACCCGCTTACAGTTTCTAAGACACGTGGCATAGCTACTATACAACTATACAAAAAACCACCTAAAAACGACAAAAACCATACGATTTTCAGATTCAAAACGTCTGGGAACAAGAAAACTAAAACGAGCGCTAACGCGTTTTATAGTTTTATAGCCGATCGGCTCCCATAAAATATCTATTTTCTCGATATTTCATACAAGAAAAACGAAAATTCGAAATCGATTCACTATCCGGGCGTCCCCCCAAAAACCATGTGTCATGAGTCGCACAGCCATTCAAAAAATCGAAAATAAGCGAGTGGAGATGACGAATGGATGATGACGGAGAAGTGGGCGGAGTCTCCTGGTCGGGGAAGAAAAAAGAGAAGAAATGAGTAGAAGGAGGTACTGTAATGGGTTTTTTGAATTGATGGGAAGGGGAGGGTAGAGTAGATTTTTGATTCTTATTAAAATTGTGGACAAGAGGGAACTAAAATCTGCGGTATCTCAAAATCCAGCAGAGTTATGAAAAAGTTGCCAAATACAAAAATGTAGATCAAATCTAGGGCTTCATTTTTGTAGTTGATAACTTTTTGATAGCTATACAGGACTTGGAGATATGCGCCTTTAAAATCGGGCAGTCATAAAAAGAAAGAGGAGAGAGGGTGCAGAGAAACTAGAGTATCTGACTTCTCTGCGTCTTTCCCACTCCTTCCTCTCGGTCGGCGGCACCTCTAACTTTGAGCCCCGATATCTCAAAATTGTGAGAAGCTATGAAAAGGTTGTCAACTACACAAATATAGAGTCGGATTTGGTCTACAAGCTCCAATAAAAGCTTCAAAGTTCTGACTGAAACTGGCTCAGTTACAAGCTCTCAAACATTAGATCGTTGTAGCAGTTAGCCCGACAACCAAACGGAAGTAAAAAACTGTGTTTTCTGCACCTTAAATTCATATTTTAGGGAAAAAAAATTGAATTTTCCAAAACTTTTGATACAAATTCTGGATTTCTGAGCTCAAATTCAAACTTTCCGTAAAATTCTGAGAAAAACATAAATTGAAAAAAAAATGTGATTGAAAATAGTTTCGTTACGGTATTACGACTTTAGCCATATTCTCCTTTTACCCTTATTAGTTAATGAACTGTCCGAAACAGTTGTTGATGATAAGAATATTTCATTTGAAATGATCTCATTTCCATAAATTTCTTCATTCCTCAAACGTTCCCAACCTTCCCACCATCACTTCAAGTTACACAACCAGTTCAAAGGGGGGAGCCGATCCCCCTCATTTTCCAGTTCCTTTCTATTTTCGCCGACTCCAAGCTACGCAATACATACACATGCCCCCTGCATTTGTTTCACGGCGGTGGGTCTCTCTCAAAGAGTCTCTCTCAAAGAAGGAAATGTACTCCACAGATGTTATGATTTCAGGGGAGAGGGGGAACATGTACTTTCTTAAAGTACATCGGTCCTATTATTAGTCAGGGAGGTCTTTGGGAAATCATTTTTTGAAATAGTTCACTTCCGGACAGGACGGTGTCCAACTCACAGCTCCGATCATGACAGAAATATGCCGAAAATTGGTCCCCATTATCTTTTGAGCAGCCGGATTGAGAATTTTCATAGAGACTATCCTGGACCGTCCCCCTTTACCCAATCCATCCGTTATTTTTGCCTGTACAAACAGTAGCCTTCTATTGCCACGTCACCTAATCCCCCCCTATACTTAACAATCAGCCGACTGCCTCATTAGAGGTGAGATCTGTCAGAATCGGTGAATCTGAAACGGCGGATTAGCTACCTACATCTATCTGTATGCAAACATTGAGAAATAGTGTGTGAGTAGAGGAGACCGCAGAAACAGATGACTTCTTTTGAACGGACACCATTCTTCCCGCCATCCCAAAGGACATTGGATTGAGAATTTTATTGGAAAATTTTGAAAAAAAGGGAAGAAAAAGAAAACATTCAAAAAGACGATGAACTGTCGCTGCTGTAGCCACTGCAATATCCAGTCATCGGCGAGATCGATTGTCTCCACGACGGATGGGCGGTCTGAAATTTTCTTGTTATGAGTTATATATCAGTGAAGAGCTGAGATTGCGCTGATTTCAAAAATATATCCAATTTTTGCTTAGGAGCCTAGATGGTTGAGAAAAAATAGGTTTGAAGTTTAAAAAACATAAGTATATATTTGAAATTAGCGTGTTCTAACCTATATGGCAAAACAATTTTCATATAACTTGCTGTATGTCAATGTAAAGCTGAAATCACTCTGATTCTAAATATATGATTATTTTTCTTCTATGAGCCTAGGTACTCGAGAAAAACGGGTTCAAAGTTCTTACCATAGTTGTCAAAGCCCAAAAGGTACAAAACTCGAATTTTTCGATTATCAAGTCAAAGAAATTTTGAAAAATCATCAAAAACTTTACATTTTCGATGAAAAATTGAAAAAAAAAATGTGAAAAAATGTCCATTTTTTGAAGCCGGGCCGAGTTGTGCCGTGACAAGTATGCTTTTAAGTTCTTACTAGGTTTTTAGCTTTCTAATGATGTATAACATGTCTTAGTTCCAAAAATTCTACCGTCTTTTGCCCTAAATCTAAATTCCCTGAGTAGCGACTCACCTCTGGAACCACTACCGGCGCCATTCCATAGTATCGCCTCATCACATCATAATTGTTGTACCAGTTGATTTCCAAGTACTTACAGTACTCCTGCCAGTAAACATTCTGCAAGTACTGTTCTTGGTAGAATCGGTCGTTGTAGGACGGCTGAGGCTTCCTTGGGGATATGGACTTGCAGGGTGATCTGGACTCCTTGGGCTCCTTCTTGACACGTGGCGCCTTGAAATTCTGCTCTTTCTTCTTGTACGTCGTCGGGAGATCATCGTCGTCGCCCATGAGAAGACTCATCAATACCGATTTGACCGGTTGGCGATTGGAGGCGACGGGGAGTCCCTTCGGTTGGGATTCTGAATCTTCTGGTGTTTCCACAGGCTCCTGCTTCACACGGCACTTCTGGTAACTGCTCATGTCTTCAAAGGCTTCTTGCTTGATGAACGCTGACATCTGAAACATGAAAATCTTTGAAATTATATATAAAAAATGGAGAACAAGAAAAGGAAGAGGCGCTAACAGGTGCAGTGAAACAGAAATGTCCTATTTGGTTGAGAGCACATCTGGAGCCATGAGCCGAGAGCTCTGAACCAAATGAGTAAATGATGACACTCACTATACATACATCTCCTAGATGTTCCCCCGAGTCGAGAATAAAGGGGGCGGGGCTTATTGGTATGGGTGTGTGTGTGTGGGGTCCGTATGCCTCTATGTGTATATGTATTATATGTGTATTCAAAATATCCGCCAAAAAAAGTTCAATGGAGCGAACTTACATCACCGAGGTTCTCAAAACGAAATTTGACAGAAAGTGCTCAATTTTAGATTTAACAAGATCCTGTGCCCATGTATGAGAGGTTTTAAACAAATTGTATATGTCTGGGAAGCTGAAGACGTGAGGATTCTGAATCTGTTTTCAAAAGTTCTCTAAAACCAGAATGACCCGAGATACACAACATTCAGTACCCAATACTATTATATGTGTTGCGCAACACATCTTTTCTCGCCTGTGCACGTGTGTGTGTGCATCTGTTGCTCCGCCCCTCATGACGCAATATACTAATCCACTCGTCTCCTGTCTCCCGATTCTCCAGCGGAGAGTCAATTCGTTTTGTGGATACGGTAATGGATAGGGTTACACAATACAGGGAATAGTACATGTTGATATATATATATACATACGGAATAGTCAAAAACTCACAGATTTTAAAATTACATTTTTGTCGAAGGTATTGTGAATAGTACAACATTGGAGACACATAAAACAGGCTACAGTAATGATCCCGATAGACCGTTTTCAGTTAAGAATGTCCAACTTTGAGAGGGCGTGACGGTATCACTGACTGTTCCACCAAGTAAAATTTTTAATGTATTATACAGATCAAAAATAGAGCTTCATTTTTGTAGTTGACAACTTTTTGATAGCTATTCACGCTCTTGAGATACGCGCCTTCAAAAGTCGGAACCTGAAATGACAGGGAGGAGAGATGCAGAGAAACGAGGGTGTCTGCTTCTCTGCGTTTCTTTCTACAGGTGCTTGTCTTTAAAGGCGCGTATCTCAAAAGCGTGAACTGCTATCAAAAAGGTGTTAACTACAAAAATGCACCTCTGCTTTTGATCCGTATTCTCCATTAAAAAGTTTACTTGGTGGGGCTATCAGCAATAGCATGACACTCTTTCAATGTTGAAGATTTTTCACTGAAACAGGCGGAAGTTTATACCTTACTGCACGGTACTGTACATCTAAAAAAAAGGCTATGTGGAAAATCACGATAAAATTCATAAGAAGTGGTTGTAAATCTTATTACACCATATGACAGTACGATTCCACCCATTTCTGGCACCTAGCCGGGTGGTTGTAAATCGAGTCGGTTCTCCGGCAAAGGCTCTGCGACGCTTGGTGGTTGTAAATTGTTTCCGTTAATCTACTATCGGCTTCCCGTCATAAGCTCAGGGTGAGACCCAACTTGCTCAGAAGAGCTCAAAGATCAAACTACCGTAACCCCAAACCACATTCAAGGGAAGGCTCCCAAAATCATCGCTATCGTACCCCAAGAAAATCCCATTAGACATGACCTTCCAGTGTTTTTAATGTGGGAAAATGACTGTGCCAATGGGAAGAAATAAGGGAGAAGAGGTGAGAGCAAACAAAAGATTCATAACATTTTGGTAGAAAATATATTAAAAATAATAGAGAATCTGGGGATCGTCACGGTTTGGGGTACAACATGCAAATGGTATAAGAAATGTTTGAAAAAATAAGGGGGAATAGGAAGATAGCTTTTTTGGGGTACTGTGTTGGCGTGGGATAACCAATTATATAATGAAATACATATTATCGTCACATCAAATGGACACAGTACCCAGGAGACTAAGATTCTGAGAAGTTGTTGCTCAATGAGCTCATGCTCTGATAGGATCCCTCGATTCGTTCCGATGCTTCCTTTTCAGCTTGCTCTCTTCTCCTTTGTTGCCTGAAAACCACACAAAAATTACAGTTTTTTTTCCGTTTCCATCAAAACTTCTTACTTCCGCAATCTATCTCTCAAGTTGTTCACATAACTATGAACCTTCGACTCGTGTACTCCAAGATGTTCCGCGATTTCCCGTTTTTGATTAATAGTGAGTTTTTGGTTATTTCTATTGTACTTCTCTCGGATGTAGGCGTGATCGGATTCCTGGAATTAGTGGGGATAAGGTTATGATTTTTGTAAAAAGGGTCACCTTTAAATTCCCGTGTTTTCCCTTAACTCGCCTTCGGAACTTTTGCAGGAAATATGCAAGGTCTAAGTCCTGGAAAAATAACAAAGTGATTTTGATAACTCAATACAAATTTCTCACCTCCAAACTGCTCGGAGACTGAAATGCTCTTTCTATCTGCTCCGCTATAAATCCAGCCATCGCATTTCCTCCATTCAACTCCACCGCAATCCGAATAGCATCAAACGGTCTTTCTTCCCTTACCGCCACCGCCATTTCACATTTCTTCCGAAAAACGTTATCTTCCGGGTACTTCGCAATAGTCGCTTTGATTTCGTCAAGGGGATTTGATTCTATTAATATTTCTGTTAGAAGGACGTACTCCATAGTGTTGATTTGCCTGGAATAGCTAATCTAGGGAAATGAAAAGGTATAGTTTGGGAAGAGAGGAACGCTTAAATCAAAGAATCCACAGAAAATTTTTAAAACAAAAAGTCGACCCTTTTTAAAGATGCTTTGCATATGGCCGCGGCAGAGGTTCTGCAGAAAGTTTCCCTTGGCCGGGTGGTCGCTCTTCCCCCTCCCACCGCCAACTGCAAGCCGGGTGGTTGTAAATCGGGTCGGATCTCCGGCAAAGGCTCTGTGAGCTCGGAGAGGATGGCACGGTACCAGGGGGTTGTAAATTGTTTTCCGTTAATCTACTATCGGCTTCTGCTCCGCGAGGGTCACTGTAAACCCAACTTGCTTAAGGACTCAAGGATCGAACTACCGTAACCCAAAGCCATTTCCTAGAGATCGTACCAAGGCTCCCAGAAACCCCATTAGACATGACATTCAAGTGTTTTTAATGTGGGAAAATGTCTGCGCCAGTGGGAAGAGAAGAGGTGAGAGCAAACAAAAGATTCATTGACAACAACTTTTCAGGGTAATGAGGGAGGTAAGGAATTGTAGGAAAGTTAAGAATCTGGGGATCAATATAAGAAAAAGGGTGGAAATGTACTGAAAATAACAGAGAAAAATGGAGAATCTGTGGATCGTCACGGTTTGGGATACGACATGCAAATGGCATGCTGGAATACAAAAAGGAGAGAATTGTCAAATTAAAGAAATAGCTTAAACAAAACAGGAAAGGTATCAAAGTTTACTGTTTGTGCCCCATAGACTTTAAGGAACGGTCAGCAAGAATCCATCATTTCCCTTTCCAGCTTGCTTCCTCCTGTTTTCGAGTCTATAAATATAATTATAAAGTTTTGCGAGCAAGCAGATTCTCACCCTTTCAAACTATCTACACGCCTTTGAATCTTGACGACATGCACTTTCAGATGCTCAGCAATTCTTTTCTTTTCATCAAAGGAGACACGTCTATCGTTTTTCAGGTACTCCTGCAAGATGTAGTCGCGATCGGACGCCGTCAAACGTCTGCTTGTCTTTTTGACCTCCGCAGCTCGGGCTCTCAGTTGCTCCAATCTGTAAAAAAGGAAAGAGTAATTATAATTTAGTAATTGCCTCACCTCTTCGGATATTGTTTCAGATGGTGTACATGATCTTTAACTTTGACCACTATAACTCCAAGGTGGTTGGCGATTTCTCTTTTCTTGTCCATATTCAGTTTTTCGTTATTCTTCTTGAATTCTTTGAGAATGTAGGCTCGATCTGAGTTCTAGAAATGGTGAAGAGTAAATAGAGGTGAGGTACACAAGGGTGTCTTACAGTCAGATAATTTCTAATTTTTTCTCTGTCTATCGGCTCCTGAGTCGGTGATAATTCCATCTGCTCAGCTTCAAAGCCAAAGGGAGACATTGGATTTGGCTGAAATTTTGTTCCCCATTTTTTTCAGAACCGTGTCTCCATTATCACTAACCTGACCGTACCCAACGTTTGCCATCATCGCAATACAAATCGCATCCACTGCTCTTCCTTCTCTCACCGCCACAACCATCTCACACTTTTTGCGGAATAAGTCATCTTCTGGGAACTTCGAAAGGATGGATTTCACCACATCCAGAGGTGTTTTCTCGTATAAAATAGTAGCGAAGACGATGCGTTCTGCAGTATCCATTGGTCTGGAATAGTTTACTTAAAGTACAGTCAGAAGGTATGTCGCTGTGCAAACACCGGACTAACGAACTGGGCGGGAAAAAAGGCAGCCTCCCTGGCAGCGTGCCGGGCGGTCCGCCGAGTTTTGGCTCACTGTGAGTGGTTGTAAATCGTATTACACCATATGACCGTACTCCACCCCTTTCTGGCACCTATCGAGTCGGCTCTCCGCCAAAGGCTCCGTACTATGTGGTTGTAAATTGTTTACGTTTATATACTGTCGGCTTCTGCTCTGTGACGGTGACTGTAAACTCAACTTGCTCAGAAGGGCTCAAAGATCAAACTACCGTACCCTCCCCCGAGCCACTTCTAAGAGACCGCGCCAAGGCTTCATAGCTACCGTACCCTCCCAGAAAACCATTAGACATGTCCTTCAAGTCGTTTTAATGTGGGAAAATGTCTCCGCCAATCGGAAGAAATGAGGGAGAAGAGGTGAGAGCAAACAAAATATTCATTGACAACACTTTTTTAGGGGGGAAAAAGTGAAAAAAATGAGAAAAACAGGAGGAGGTTTAAGGCATCGGAGATTTGGAAATAGTCATCGGTTTGGCTTGGGGTCCGCAGCTAGTTCAATCAGTGTTGACGACGTCGATGATGTTAGCTGAAAAAGAGAAATTGAAACCGGAGGGAACCGCGCCGCCTGTCTGTTGCGTCGCGGTCAGGGCATATGAGTCATGGACGCTAGATTTCAAAGGACGGAAATGTGGCTTCATGTTACGCTCAGTAATAGCAAGAAGCCGCGACGCGAGCCTATTGCGTCGCGGTTCTAGTATGCGGGTGTATAGCTCCTCTAGCCAACGGAATTTGCTGTGTTGTACAGTACCCGGCGCCGTAAAGCCAGAAAATTTACTTTAAGCATCCCGATGGCGCCGCGCCGCCTGTCTGTTGCGTCGCGGTTTTGGCTTCTCGAATTAACGGAACCTGACACGTGGTACCGTATGGCAGAACAGTTTTTCGAATTAGAACAATGAGAGGGAGCCGCGCCGCCTGTCTGTTGCATCGCGGTCAGGGAGCCTGGAGTCATGGCTTCTCAAATCAATGGGATCGTTCTGGTGGGCGCTATATACCTCTATAATCCCGTAAGAGCCACGACGTCTGTTTTTTGCGTTGTTATTCTAGAAGGTTATTGCTTATCAAGGGAGCCCCGTCGCGTACTCGCGTAGCGGTTCTGTTATAATAGAGCGCATCCCCATTCAAAACCTACCATCCTCCTTCTCCTTATCCCACTGCTCCTTGATCATCTCCGCCGCGCAGCACACCAAAATCTCCGCCACCATTCTCTCCTCCTCCACCAAAAACGCGTTATCCCCTCCGATACGGAGCACATCCATCGGGCGGTCCTCGAGAATCGCGATGACCATCTCGATATGCGGACGCCATGGGCCAGCAGTGGTGGTAGTTGCGATGTGGGTTTTCTGTGATCAATTGGGAAATTGTTAATTAGTTGTTAATTAGAAGGTCTTACAAAATCGTGGAGTGCGATATCTCCCTTGAGAGCGTAAGCCATCAAATATACATAAATTGAGCGTTTTAGGTTGGCCTCCATAATGATGTAGAGGGTCTGGAGATTTGATATCGACAGGAAAATCATTAAAAAATGATCAAAATTGAATAGAAACTCGAGAAAAAAAGTGGAAAACTGAGAAATGAGGCAGTGGATAGTGAGAGAGAGAGAGGGTTACATAGGCAATAGGCGTGCGGAACGAATGGAGGGGGAGGACTGTATGAGTCAGAAAACCAGACGTTTCGAATTTGAAACTAGGATTTATTGATTTTTGGTAACAGAAGATTTCAACAAACTTGAATAATATTATACAAAACAAAAATTGACAAGGCAATTTGAACAATACAACAAAAGTAACTGAAAACTAGATAAAATTGGAAAATATTTTTTGAATGCTCGTTTTTATTTATAAATCGGAGGAATAGATGTGATAGCTGTAGAGGCGGTGGGTCGAATGATGATGATGATGTTCGGTTCTTTACGATGGATTCTGAAAAAAGAAATGTGTGTGTTGGGTAAAATTATCTTGTAGAGAATGACAAGAGCTTCAATATGGTGTATTTACGGTTTCTGGACAATAATTTTTGAGGGAGTTATCTTTTTTTCCGATTTTTGGTTTCTAGCCGAAAATTGTGTACTTAAATTTGTGTTTGTTATTTTTGTCTTGTCTATAGAAAAGGTTATGAGTTTTAATACGGTACGTTTACTGACTCCAGATCCCTGTTTTCAGAAAAGATACCAGGCGCTTCATTTATACTCAAAAGGCGTGGAAGCATGGTCCCCGGTCAGATTGTTAGGTGTCAAACCGATTTTTGATTTTTGTCGTTATTTTCAGTTTGTAGACAATTTTTCGAGTTCCGAGCTCTACGAATTTCTTTGAATTTAATCATCTCATTTTGTAGAAAAAATGGTGAGCTTTAATTCGGTATATTCATTGTTGCGAAAATCGTATTTTAAGGTTTTATCTTGTAGACAATTTTAAGAGCTTTAATTCGGTATATTTACCGTCCTCATCCTCCTATTTTCAAGAAAGATCTGCCTTCCCCAATTAACGGGTTTCAATCTAACTTTTCGTTTTTCTGATTGTTATCTCCGGATCGTGTTTCTAGGCTCCCAATTACAAAATTCTAAGTTCTCAACTATTTTATCTTGTGGAACATTTCTAGAGCTTTAATTTCGTATATTAACCGTCCCCACCCTTCTATTTTCAAAAAAGTTAGACCTCTTTCCGTTCCCGCCATTTTACTAACCACTCACTTGACTAGTGGTTCTCCTTATCCTCTTCTCCTTTGATCATCTCCATAGCACACTCCAACAGAATCCAGGCGATCACTTTCTGCACTCCATCAAACTCGTGATCCCCACAAATACGAAAAGCCTCGACCGGGCGGTCCTCCATGACAGCCATGAGCATTGCGATGTTAGGTGCCCAGCTGGTCGGCGCGGCTTCAAGCAATGAGGGCTGAAGAAATTGTCGATTTTTACATTTTTTAAGAAGATTTCCAGCAGGAACTTACCAACTGGTTAAATTTGATGTCCTCGTTCAAGACAGCGGCGAAGACGACGATAATGTCATCACCGTAATCGGAAAGTTCGGTCATTTCGAGGATGGAGATAGAAGATTCTGGAATAGGTGGATTTTTGGAAATAGTAAAGGAAAACCGAGGAAAAAAAGTATGAGTGGTTGAGTGAGGTCATCAAGCTATTGCGGGTAGTTCGGAGAAGGGGCGGAGCCAACGGACAAGAGCTGGTGGAAAAAGAGAGAGGGGTACAGGGGATCTTTGAAGAGAAGAGCGTCTGGGAAATAGAAATTGATGAAATTTCAGCAGGGATCCGAGAATGTTGAGTTCTGAAATTTTGGAATTTTTATTCAGCTTTGGTTCCAGTTTTCAGGATTAAGAATTCAGAATTTGAGTTTTTTTTCTAAATGAAAATTGTCCGAATTTCAAGTTCTTGATTCTGAGACTCCAAAATGACAAAAAAATTCTTGCTGAAAATTTCGTTAGTTTTGAAGCAGAACTTCTGAAATTTTTGTCAAAAATCATTCGAAAATAGGTCCCTATTTTGAAGTTGTCGTTGTTTCTGAATTTTTGATTCCGGATTCCGTAAAATGTTTTATTCTTGATTCCTGACTTTTGAGCTCTTGAAATCATGTCGAAATTTTCAGCTCCAGATTCAGAAGTTCCGTTTGAAGTAGATTTTCAGCAGCATAGCGGATCCCCGTGTGAAAAAAAGCGATTTTAAAACTGAAAACTCATGTAAAAGTGTTATAAAATTATATATTCAGAATCCAAATGTCATCCGAACTTATTTGCAACTGTCCTACCCCACTGATGGTTGGAAAAAAAACGAAGATAGACAACTTGGCGGCACGGGCCATAACTCTGCTCACAGAAGGATTTTGCAGAATTTTGTTTCAGATTCGAAATCTACGGACTCGGAAGTATCAGGGGGCAAATTCTTAGGTCGTTTGGAGAAACATTCTTTGTGAGAGAAGTAAACTGCATTTTCGCTATCAAAAATTCAAATTTAGACCAAAAAATCACATTTTTCGCTCAACGAACCATAAAAAACCCTCTAAATTTAGGTCTGGCGCACCTTTGGCGCGTTATTTGAGCAAGTTTAAACCCAAAAATCACTAACATTCTCCAATCTGAGGCATCTTTGATGCGTTTTGATTCGAAAAATTGCAGTTTTCGTCATCGATTTTCAGCAATTTCATTGCTTAAAAATCACCTAATAGTCAGCTTCCCAATCTCCTCTCATAAGTTGATCCATTCCTGTCTAACTATCTCCGCATGTCGTCACTCTCTCATCTTCCTCCTGTTACTCACACCTCCCATCCGTCTGGCAGAAGTATTATGATGACTCGAGTCATCTCTCTGTACCCTCCAAGATCCCCACACTATTTCTCACCTTCCCTCTGCCACCTGCACATCATCTTCGGCAGACGCCTTCTGGTGGTCGGGGGGAGGTGACAGTATACGCGTGTCTCTCGATTAAAAGAACAAGTGTGAACACAATATATTTGCTCAACATTGGATACTCTTTGAACGGAGGAGGGGTCCATTCTCTTTTCCAGATTACTCGGGTGTTGCTTTCTCAGGTATTTTTGGGCAAGGGTGAGGCAGAGAAACTTTCAATTGGGCCATGTGGCCCGTGAATAGGGCACAGTGCCTACAAAAAGGGCCACATGGCCCAGTGGGCACAGGTTGGGCACAGGTTGGGCCACAGGTTGAGAGATAGGAAATACTTGGTGAATGTGGGCACAGGTTGGGCGCTTGGTGAGGATGAATGGGCGCAGCATGGGCACGGAGTGAGCACAAATCGAGAAATCGCGCTCTACTGCACACTCTGATATTTCGCCACGATTTTTTCATATTTATTTCATTTCTTTTTCAATTTTATCGTCTTTTATATAATGCTACTTATTTCGCACAGATATTGAAAAAATCTAAACTCGACTCAACAGGTAAGGCAGTATTTATTTATTTTTGTTTAATTTTGGTGTAATTTCAGCTGAACAAAACATGGCTTCAACAACACAATAATCATCATTAACTACGCTCTGCAGCTGTTCATTTTCTTCTATCTTTAATTTTTTTGCATTTAATCGTTGTAATTGTATATTTGT
Source organism: Caenorhabditis latens (assembly GCA_002259235.3). Classification (NCBI taxonomy): domain Eukaryota; kingdom Metazoa; phylum Nematoda; class Chromadorea; order Rhabditida; family Rhabditidae; genus Caenorhabditis; species Caenorhabditis latens. The sequence goes on from CM056096.1 coordinate 2,484,075, forward strand.
AGTTTTCCCGAATTTTTTTCTCCTTTCCTATATCCCTATTCTCCATGTTCTAGTTTGACCAATTATAGCTTATTTTATCCTATTACTTCCCATAATTACTTATATAATTATTTTTTGCTTAAGTTTAACAAATAAATAGTAGAAAAGTACAAAAATGTATAATCTGGTTAATTATTGTGATGCATGGGAAGAAGCAAAGGGAGCTGAATGCCGCGCGTTTGAACACGAAATGGGCCATGTGGCCCAGAATATGGGCATGATGGCCCGCGTAGGGCGGGCCATACTGCCCATTTGGTTGGGCCACATGGCCCATTTTGCGAGCCATGTGGCCCAAAAATACCTGAGTTGATGGGGGATTAAAAATGTATGTTGGTAACGTGGCAAGAAAAGATTCTGTCTGTAAAAAATTATATCTTCTTATGTTCAAGAGCTTGGAAGGAGATGACCATCATGACTAGCTTCAAACTTAAGAAATTTTAAAGACATCTAAATGACTGGATAGAGAATTTGTCTGAAATCTGTAATTTTGATAAAGTTTATTTCATCTTTTTCACAGTTGTGAAAACCATTACTTGCAAACCAAGCCGATACGTAACTTGCTTCAAATTGAGTTTTATAAGCTTAAAAATATACCAAAATGTAGATCTCGACAAGATCTATGTCTGGGATATTCTGGCAATATTGTCAACGTGCCATCGGTTGGGATAAACGCGGAAAATTAGTTTTAAAAAAGTCATTTTAGTCCGACCTGCGGCATATTGACGATTCGACATTTGTCCCATGACATAGATCTACCCAAGATCTTCACTTTAGTATATTTTTTAGCTCATAACGTCAAAAACACACTTAAAAAGGTCATAGCTTGTTTCAGACTGATTTTCAGATCTACAGTCCCGCTCAAAAGTGTATTGAGTTTTGCCTTTTTCAGTAGAAAATGCCCAATTTTGAGAGTGTGTTATAGTAAAACTAACTACTCTACTAAATAACTTTTATGGGATCAAACAGATCAAGAATAGACCTCCATTTTTGTAGTTGACAACTTTTTTGTACGGACACTCCCTAGCAAGTTACATATCTCTAAAAATATGTCTTAAAATGAGTATAACTCTCAAGGGAGTGTTCATACAAAAAAGTCGTCAACTACAAAAATGAAATTTTACAATTGATCTGTAGGATCCAATAAAAACCTAAAGAGTGTGACAATCAGTATTACTATGCCACACTCTAAAAGTGGGACAACTTAAACTGAAAACGGCAAACGTTCGTATCCTATTGAGCGTACTGTAGATATTTCCGAGATCTACATTTTGATCTCTTCTCTCCCAAAATTTGGAGTCAATTCTTATTAAAAAACTTGTTCTCTTCTCCTTCCCAGAATCTACAGCTGTCAGCAAACAGAAAATTATTATTTTATTTATTCTTTCAAAATAGACGTACGCGAAAATGCGTGGAAAGGTCAACGGGGGTAAAAACGAAGAAAACGACACGTGGTAGATTTATGAATCGTGGAAACTGTTTTAATAATACTTATCAAGCAAAGGAATGTGTGGTGAGTGAAAAAGTGTTCTCCTTTTTCAGATCATACAGATTTCGCTCGAAAGATTGAAATTATTAGCTGATTAGAAAAATGGACTTTCTACAAGGTAGGTCATAACACTTTCCGTATCCCCGCTATTCGCAGATCACACTTTTAACAACCGCGCTCCACCGAAATCTTTTTTTCCATTTTCACCTGCTTCGGTGGAGCGCGATTGAAAAATCCTTACCGTGCTATTAGCATGCCACACTTCTTACAACCGCGCTCTATCGAAACCGAAGATAATAGTGTACAAAATTGAGAGACTCAGAGAAAAAGAGACATTTTTCACGAGAATTTCGGTAGAGCGCAGTTGTAAGAACTGTGCTGAGCTAATCATACCCAACTTTTTTTCTTCAAAGACATCAGTGAGTTTCAGTTTTTTTCCAGATGCTACCGTATTCATCGTCGTTTGTCGTAATTGTTGTCTGTATCTAGTTTCAACTGGTGATGAGTCGATTCCATCCTGCTCTCCATGAAATAAACAAATCCTGTGAGTGTGTCAATTTTCCAGATGCTGCTCTTTTTTTTTCAGATCTCCCCCATTTCAAGCTACAGTAGTCTTCGAAGAGGAAGGTATATCAAACTATTGTGAGTGAAGAAAATCCTAGACCTACTTTTATAGTTCTCGCGGGTTATTGTGAAACGGGAGACATTGTGGATATAAGCGGAGACGCAGACACACGTCTATTCTGTGCTAAGAATCAATAATATTCTGAAAACCTGTGACCTCTTCTATCCATTCTCCCAGTTTCTCAACTCGTTTTAATATCATGAATACTCATTTCCACACTAGAATTTCGACAACCGTGCTCTACCGATGCTGAATGAGATACAGTATTGCAGTGGATTACTGTAGAGAGTGTTGTGATCCTATTTCTGTCTTCCAGCTCTCATCAAGTGTCACCAATCAGCTGTTTTATAAAGTGTCTTCAATTTCAACAGTTCCTCATTTTCTTTAATTATCACTTCTCCATGTTTTCCTTTTTTCTCAACTGGAATTCGAGTTTTTTCTCCAAGTTTTCGCAATTTTTCTGCTTAGAACAGAAGTCAACAGGATAAAGAAGAGAGGTGAGTCTTTTTTCTTTAATTTTCAGATCAAAAACTAGAGCCAGAGAAGAGAAAGCAGTGAGTAGAAGGGGAAAATGACTAGTCGGCCGATTTGAGTGAAGCAAATGATATTTCCAGAAGTTTTTCTAAAGAAATTCTTTTTAGAATAGAAATAATTTGATAGAAACACTATTATTAAGAGAAAATCTAGCATTGAGTGCGATAACTAGAGTAGAAATTGAGAAATTTCACTAAATAGATGCTACTTGCAATTTTTGGCTGAAAATCTGAAATTTTGGATAGCTGAAGATGTGAATCAAGTCATCAGATGATCATTCTGCTTCTGAAACACTTCCTAACACTAGAAATACTCAAAAAAGATTGAAACTAATCCTCGCTGGCTTCTAGAAGACATTTTCGGATGACGCTCTCCAAAAAATTCGAAAAAAGTGACCATTTCTAGAAAAATGAGACTATTTGTTGACTTTTCTTGGAAAACGTTATATCCAAAAGGTGTAATAGCATTTGAGATGTCTTAGAGCACGTTTTGGTTATTCCATTCCTCACTGAAATCTATGAATTTGGTGTGACGACGTCATCACGCCGCCCGAAGTCATATTGATCGATTTTTAGCGAATTTTTGAGCAGATGAGCAAAGAAAAGCAAGATTATGAGAATGAGTAGCTAACTAAGAAAAGAAAAACTATACTGAAGCGTTCTGGCAAATATATAAAGGTTAAATCACTTTCAGATTCATCGGAAACAAACCAGTGGCGACGAGGGACGGCGCTTCACGGAATTGGCCGGAAGCAGACGGAATTGGAAACGTCACACAGGAAAATTAGCTGAAACAGTGAGTTTAGAATCTGAATCTGCTATTGCTCTCTGAAAAACTTTGGAGAAATCTCGAAAAAACTAATTTTGGTCTCAAAAACGAGAGAGAACCGAAATACTGAAAAATCAGCGTTTTTGGGGAGGAAAACCCTTGTAACTCGGCCAAAAATCATCGAAATTTGTTAATTTTTTTTGTAAAACAATCAGAAAGATATGGCCAATGTCTACATTTAAGGAATCCCACTGAAAAAACAGTCTGGAGTCTGCCATTTTGAAAGCCGTAAAGGCCCAAGCCAAAATTTTTGAGCAAAATCGAGTTTTCGCAAAATTTTTCAATTTTTATGAAAATTAATATGCCAACCCTTACTTATACGAAAATAAACTTGGTTTAAAAGGTTTTTTCATTGATAAATTTCATCAGGAAACACTTTTTTCTAGTTTTTTTCAAAAAAATTTTTTCGTCATAAAAATGTTTTTTCGATTTTTTACGAGTTTTCGGAATTTTTCAAGGAAAAAGAGGTGGAATCGACTTTTTATTTGGCAAACTTTCAAGAACCATTTTCAATTAAAATTATAGCAAAAACTAAGAGATTAAGATGCTTTCGATCTCATTTTGAGATGGCGGAACGTGGAACAATCGATTTTCATGGCGTTCCGAGTTCTGAAGTGATGATTTGTTCCAGATAAGCAAGATATGAGAGTTTTAAACTGAAATAGCATAGAAAACTTCTTAGAATTGTACGGGATGCACGATATAATTATCAACGAAACGATGCGAATCCACTGGATCATCAGGTAGAAAACACATCGCTTGGGAGCGAGGCCGATGACGGATTGGCTTGTAACTCGGCGGAAACTTGAAATTTTTTAAATGTTTTTAAGTTTTAATTCAAGCTTGAACGATGTTTCAGCTTTTTGAGAACATAATATTGTTATATCTGTTCATCTGTTTGCGCTGAGTCAAAAAGTAGCTGTGCCGCGCCGGCTTGTTTGACTTCCATGCTCTTGAGGGTCCAACGTGAACAGATGAACAGATACAACTATGTTATGTTTTTTAAAAGACGAAACATCGTTAAAGCTTAAATTAAAACTTCAAAACTTCAAAAAATTCGAAGTTTTGGCTGAGTTACAAGCCAATCCGTCATCGGCCTCGCTCCCAAGCGATGTTTTTTCTTCCTGATGATCCAGTGGATTCGCATCGTTTCGTTTTTGATTATTTCGTGCATCCCATGTATTTTTAAGAAGTTTTCCATGATATTCCAGTTTCAAAACTGTCATATCTGGGTCATCTGGAACAAATAACTACCTCAAAACTTGGAAAGCCCTGAAAATCGATTGTTCCACGTTCCGCCATCGAAAAATGAGATCTAAAGCATCTTAATCTCTTAGTTTTTGCTATAATTTTGATTGAAAATGATGGTTCTTGAAAGTTTGCCAAAAAAAAAGTCGATTCCACCTCTTTTTCCTTGAAAAAATTCCGAAAACTCGTAAAAAATCGAAAAAAAATTTTTATGACAAAAATTTTTTTTGTGAAAAAAACTAGAAAAAAGTGTTACCTGGTGAAATTTATCAATGAAAAATCCTTCTAAACCACATTTATTTTTGTATAAGTAAGGATTCGCATACCAATTTTCATAAAAATTGAAAAATTTTGCGAAAACTCGATTTTGCTCAAAAATTTTGGCTTGGGCCTTTGCGGCTTTCGAAATAGCAGACTCCAGACTGTTTTTTCAGTGGGATTCCTTAAATGTAGACATTGGTCATATCTTTCTGATTGTTTTACAAAAAAAATTAACAAATTTCGATGATTTTTGGCCGAGTTACAAGGGTTTTCATCCCCAAAAACGCTGATTTTTCAGTATTTCGGTTCTCTCTCGTTTTTGAGACCAAAATTAGTTTTTTCGAGATTTCTCCAAAGTTTTTCAGAGAGCAATAGCAGATTCAGATTCTAAACTTACTCTTTCAACTAATTTTCCTGTGTGACGTTTCCAATTCCGTCTGCTTCCGGCCAATTCCGTGAAGCGCCGTCCCTCGTCGCCACTGGTTTGTTTCCGATGAATCTGAAAGTGATTTAACATTTATATACTAGCCAGAATGCTTTAATTCAGTTTTTATTAAGTTAATGAGCTGCTCATTCTTATAATCTTGCTCTTTTTTCCTCATTTGCTCAAAAATTTGGCGAGAATCGATCGATTTGACGAAGGGCGGCGTGATGACGTCGTCACACCGAAGTCAGAGATTCCCGTGAGGAATCGGATGGTCAAAACGTGCACTAAGACATTTCGAATGCTATTACACCTTTTGGATATAACGTTTTCCAAGAAAAGTCGAAAAATAGTCTCATTTTTCTAGAAATCGTCACTTTTTTCAAAGTTTTTGGAGAGCGTCATCCGAAAATGTCTTCTAGAAGCCAGCGAGGATTAGTTTCAATCTTTTTTGAGTATTTCTAGTGTAAGAAAGTGTTTCGAAAGCAGAATGATCATCTGATGACTTGATTCACATCACCAGCAATCCAAAATTTCAGATTTTTAGCCAAAAATTGCAAATAGCATCTATTTAGTAAAATTTCTCAATTTCTACTCTGGTTGGCGCACTCATTGATAGATTTTCTTTTAATAATAGTGTTTTTATCAAAAATGTTCTTTTCTGGGAGATATTTCTTTAGTAAAGCTTCTGGAAATATAATTTTTCTTCACTCAAATCGGTCGCCTCGTCATTTATTCTCCTATAACGTCTTCTACTCACTGCTTTTTCTTCTCTGGCATCATTTTTTGATCTGAAAATTAAAGAAAAAAGACTCACCTCTCTTCTTTATCTTGTTGACTTCTGTTTTAAAACGAAAAATCGTTAAAATCTGGAGAAAAAAACTCGAATTCAAATCACCGCGCTTTTTCTCAATTGCAATCGCTGCGAGACCCGCTCTCTACAGTAGTTTGTTCATAAATACGAGAGGCAATTTTGATTTCGAAACTCTTTTTCTCCTATTTTTCGGTAATTTTTCATCGTAAAATGATGATTTTCTGTTTTATTTTCATTTAAAAATTCAAATTTTCAGCCGAAATGGCAGACGACGGTGATTTGACCAAAAAAACTATTTCAAGCGGATCGTCCCCAGGCAAGTTCAGTTTTTAAGATACGTGTTAAAAATCAGTGAGTATTTTCAGTGGATTCATCTCATAATAGTAGCGAATCGACCAACAATGACGGCCCACAAACATTTAATCATTCCGCTACGTCTTCTCGTGAGTTTCAGAAATTTTTTAAAAAAAGCGTTAAATGCTTTGAAAATCATTGTTACCCAGTTTATTCTTATATGAAACAATGTTTCCAGCATTCAAAAAGTTCCGTCGTGATACTGGATTTACCACTGCTGCTCCTCGGATGTTGTCACCCATTGCGTTTCAATCCGATGGTATTTTTTTTTTGAGAATTGTTATTTTAGACTTAAAAAAACCTTCTGAACCGAACTATAATATTGGTAGTACTCCTGGTCAATTATTTTTCCTGGTGGTTTAAAATTTTGCATCAAAAATCCAGAAATGAAGTTTCAAAATAGAAAATCAAAACATTTTTCAGATGGAGGTGTCGCCATTCAACCGACTCCTCCAGTCATGTTGTCTCCGAAGGAAAAACGTGATCCAGTTGTCGTTTCCGGTGAGCCAGTTTGTTGATTTCCCTTCAGTATTTTTTCTAAATAAAACGCTAATAATTGTGATGAATAATACAGAAAAACGGATAATTGTTTTCAGTTGGTCAAGGTTCGACACATATGGGTTCCCCAAGTCAAAGTGGTCATTCGGATAGAATCTCGTCGCTCCAGCCACAAACCACCGACATCGAAACTTCTCATGATGCCCTTTGGATAAAATGCACTGAATGTCGCAAGCTGTACCAAGGTTGCTACTTCGCACATAGTGCAACCCATTGATGTTACCTAATTTATTTTTTTATGATTCCGAAAAGATTGTCATGAGTTGATTCTCGTAAATTTGGTTATATTTGAGAGAAAATTATCTTTATTTTGTGTGAAATTTATTGAGTAAAAAGAAATGTCGTTTGTTTGTTGTTGTTTTTTTTTTCCGCGTGATAGGAATTATCAACAAATAGGAGAAGTTGTTCAAGAAGTCATACTTGTTACAGGTCCGGCAGAAGACCAATTATTTCATGACCTGGGATTTGAAAATCAAGGTTTTCTCATACAAACCTCTGTAGAGTTTTGTATTTTTTTCAAAAAAAGGAGAATTCTGGACTGCAAGAGGTTTGTAAAAAAAAAAGATTTTTGGTAACACGGTATTCAAATTTAAAGCGAAAATACAGTGATTTCAAAAATGTTAATTGTGTGCTCACAGTTCTTCAGACAATTAAATAAGAAACAGTCATCCGGAGCATCATCTGGTTATTAACCCATACAAAATAAATTGTTGCAGTGGCTCCGTCGTTCCGTCGGATATCGATTCCCCCTCGCAAGTTGACGATTTCATTTCTAGCACTGAAAATTGAGTAGCAGATAAATTTCACAATCACAATCGGAAAACTCACGTTCTACCTTGTCTGTTCGAATCAAAATTAATAACTTCATGAGGCAGATTGAAAATGACATCGATTGATACAGGTTCATTGATTCGAATCATGAGACTCTCCAGGTTTCGATGAGCACTGAATGACATCCAGCTACGCAGAAACAAATTGAATTCCGCGCATGTTATCTTGGAGTTTTTAATTTCAATTTCATAACCTTTCAAGTTGATAAACTGGTTGTAATTCACCCAATTTCCGAAATAAATTGAAATAGTTTCGAAAACCTTCACAGTATTCAGCTGAAACTGATCAGTCAGTCTTGAATCAATCCCCAAACTTTCGGTGACATTAACGTTCTTTAAAAATTGTTTCACTTCTTCATCAGCCGGTGTTTCTCCAACAATCAAACAAGCATCGACCGTTGGAATTTGAAATTTGATAAAATCAATTATTGATTTATTTTGATTCAGGAAAGAATCAGGACGGAAAGTAACAAGGTGACGTTCAAAGGTGAACAACTCCATGACTATCTTGATCAGTTTCATCCAGTCACTAATCATACTTTCAGAGTATATCCAAATTCTATCGTATTTGAAATTATCTCGTGTTTCAACATATTCCTTTTTATTATGTTTTTCCTTCTCCGAAGTCATTCTATAATCAAAATTAGACTTTGACATTACAATCGCGACTTTTGGCTCTTCGCGTGTATTCACTTCCAAACAATATTCCAAGTTTCTTTTTGTTCTCAAGAAACACTTCGTAATAATTCTTGATTTTGAAGAAGCCATTGAGAAATTAATTCTATAAAAAAGAAAATAATGAAATTATTAAAAATGTAGACTAAAACTCACAATTCGAATGGCCTCATCATGATAAAAACTTCATCTAAGACAAGACGGGGTAGACGGAGAAGAGGGAACGGTTTTGCACTGTTCATTTTTACACCAATCAATAACCAAGACGACTGGATGCTAGTAAATGAAGGTATGACCGAGAGACTGTAGTACAGAAGACTGAGGAGGTCTCCTACGAAAAGGCTCCTGGCGAGAAGAGATCTGGGAAGGTCATTGACAGCTACTGTCACTTTTTGAGTAGTCAAATAAGATAAAGGAGTATGTGGGAAATATAAATTGTAGTTTTTGTAGTTTCAAAATGATGGGAAAGTAGAAATTGAGGGATTGGAAGAATACTGAATATATGTATAGAGTGCGAGAATTTGTGTCAAGTAGATTGATAGTTTATTACATTGATTTTCAGACAAAAAATACGAAGACAATCATATTCAACATCAGTTGGTCACCGTCCATTCTGAAATGAATTATTCCAGTTGCTCCATCATTTCTCTTGATATCAATTCCGCCGCGCCTACGGAACACTTCATTTCTAGCACTGAAAAGTTGTCTTTACAGGGAAGCTAATAAAAAACAAAAAAACGTGTTTCAGAGTTCAAAAATACCAAATCCGTATGAGATTTGGTTTACAAAAAAAATTTCGAACTTGGATACTTTGGTTTTGATACAAATCACTTACGTTCTGCCATGTCTGATGACGTCAACATTGTTCACTTCATGGGGTAGATTCAAAATGACGTTAAGTGATTCCGGGTCATTAACTGGAATTCTGAGACGTTCAAGATGTTGATGGGAGTCCATAGACATCCAGCTGAGCAGGAATGTATTCAATTCTAGGTTGGTTATACTAGATTTTTTCAACGCTATTTTACAACTATTGAATTTAATTAATTGATTGTAATTTAACCAATCTCCAAAATCAATCGAAAAATTTCTGAGAGGCTTATCGATTTTCACTTGGAATTTATTAGTGAGTCTTGAATGTAACCTTATGCTTTCAGTCACATCAACATTTTTCAGAAAATATTCCACATCATCATCATATTCTTTTTCTCCATTGACTGAACAAGCATTGATTATTGGCATTTGAGACTTAATAAAGTCAATTATTGATTTGTTCTGATCTGGAAACGTGTCAGGACGGAAAACGGCCACGCGACGTTTGAAATTGAATAATTCCGATACTGTCTCGAACAGTTTCATCCAGTCACTGATTAAATTTTCCGAATATATCCAAACACGATCGGCTGTAAAACCATCTCGGGTTACAATATATTCCTCTTTTTTGTGTTTCTCTCTTTCAGATGTCATTCTTTGATCAAAGAAAGCCTTTGATATTACAATGGAAACTTTTGGCTCTTTGTGTGTATTTACTTCTATGGAATACTTCAAGTTTCCTTTCGTTCTCAAAAAACACTTCATAACAATTTTCGATTTCAAAGAAGCCATTGAGAAATTGATTCTATAAAAAAGAAAACAATGAGATCATTGGAAATATAGGCTACAACTTACAATTCGAATGGCCTCATCATGATAAAAACTTCATCTAAGACAAGACGGGGTAGACGGAGTAGAGGGAACGGTTTCGGAATGTTGTCCATTTTGTAACCAATCAATAACCAAGACAATAGGATGCTAGTAACTGAAGGTAAGACAGGGAGAATGTAGTGCAGTAGACTGAGGAGGCCTACTACGAAAAGGCTCCTGGTGAGAAGAGATCTGGGAAGGTCATTAACACCAATTGACCTAATCTAAGAAGTCAAATAAGATGAAGGTAATGTGTGGGAACTACAAAGATGAGTCTGTTTGTAGTTTTTGTAGTTTCAAAATACTGAGAAAGTCAAAATTGATAACAAAAGAAACTGATTGAATGAATTGCGATGATCCATCGGCTCAACTGAGGTACTACCCTCACAGATATAGTGCACCACAGAGTTGTGCGGAAGTGATTTTTTCTAAAACGGAACTAGATGTGAAAAAAACGCGGAAGTCGGAAGTATATTTTTTTGCAAAAAATTTTTAAGCTTCAAGAAAAATTTCGTAAAATTTACGATAATCCGTTGGAAATTAGTTTTTAGATGAAAAAATGCCTATTTTCTGTCTTTTTAGACCATTCTTCCTGAATTTCACAGTTTTGGAATGACGGTAGTCGGAAGTAAAACTCCTTATCCGGAAGTCGGAAGTCGGAATTCCACCAAAATTCCGGTTCCCCAACTTAAAAAAGAACTTTCACTTCTGATAAATGTTTACACATTTCAAGCATTTCTTTCATTGATTACAATAAAATATTGTATTTCAGGCGCCAGCATTTCTCACCATCGTAGCCCCAGACTTGTCACGGGCCGGGTCGAAATCATTTCACCGATCGACCAGTTTTGAAACACATTTTGAAATTTTTTTGAAAAAACGTCTTTTGAGAAATTGAGGAACGTAGTCCAGATAATCACTTTACCGTAACTACCGTATCACTTATCGTAATCACCTTATCATTTCATCCAATATCTCCCATAGTCTTATCCCTGAGCATTTTTATTCATGTATAATCACTTTTATCACTCTCATCAGTAATCTTATAAATTGATCACTTTCTGATATGATGCGATGATCAAGTATTCTCGCAGATTCTGTTAGACGCAAATCAATGGACCATTTTTGACATTATTTCATGTTCTTCCTACGCCCATTGGCGTACCTGACCCATAGTTGCTGCCGTTTTACCTGTGAACGAGGGACCTAGATGGCAGGGATATTTTGGGAACTGTTTTTGAGCGAGGAAATGGTGATACCTGTGTAAATAAAATCAGAGAAAAATTTTGTGAAAAATTTCAGAATCATCTTTCCAGATCATTCTTAAATTATCCTGAAAGTTTCACCCAAAAAAGCACTTGCATGGTCTTGAGGTTCCCTTGTTATGTTATGATAAAATATTTTTATTACGGAATTTAAAAAAACACTTTTCCAGCTTCACAGCTACAGTACCGTGCAATATTATATACAATTTTGATATTTTCAGTTGAAAATTTTCAAATTTAAAACTGTAGTATGGCATCATTGATTGTTCCTCATGGTAAATGTTATATAAATCTTACAGATCAAAAGTCGATCTCAATTTTTCTAGTTGACATCTTTCTCGTACGGTCACTTCCAAGTGAGTTATAGACATTTTAGGTGAGCAGATCTTGACCGATATGTACCTCCCTAGGGAGTGCCCGTTTAGAAAAGCTGCCAATTCAAAAAATGAAGTGATATTTTTGATCTGTACGAGATTTATATCAAATTCACTTTGTAGGACAATCAGTGATACCATGGCACACTCTCAAAGATGGACATTTTCAGCTGAAATGGCCTGAATGGTACTGTACATGCAATTTTTCAAGCGAACAAATATGAAACAATCATAATCAACATCATCTGATCGTTATCCAATTCAAAATAAATAGTTCCAGTGGCTCCGTCAATTCTCTTGATATCGGCTCCACCTTCCAATTGGATTATTTCATTGTCACTGCTGCAAATTACGGTTTTTAGTGGAATGAGGAGTTTGAAAAACTCACGTTTTACCCTGTCTTATCAGTTTCGGATCAATAACTTGATGAGGAAGATCAAAAATCGTTTCAAATGATTCGAAATCATTGATCGGAATTTTGATACGTTTGAGGTTTCGGTGAGAACTAGACGCCATCCAGCTCAGCAAAAACGCATTCAATTCAATATTTGTGAAATTTGATTTTTGAATATCAATATCTAATCCGTCCAATTGCAGTAACTGATTGAAGGTCAGACAAGTTCCGAAATGAATAACAATACATTTCAGAGGAGAATTCCTTTTGATTTGAAAGCGACCACTAAGTTTTGTATATATTTCCAAATGCTCTGTTACATTTATATTATTCAAAAAGTATTCGATGTCTTCATAATTCTCCGTCTCTCCCCTAATCAAACAACCATCGATTTCAGCCGTTTCCAATTTCATAAAATCGACAACTGCTTTATTCTGTTCTGGAAATGAATCCGGAAGAAAAAGCACGGAACATCTGCATGAAAAGAGCTCCTTCACTGTTTTGAACAATTTCATCCAGTCCAGTAGCAGATTCTCCGAGTAAATCCAAAGAACGTCAAATTTTAATCTATCTTGAAAAATCGCATAATCCATTTTGTTATGTTTTGACAGATCTGATGTCAGTCTATGATCAAAACAGGTGTCGGATCCAAATAATGAAAGTTTCGGCTCTTTGCTGGTACTCACTACAAGTCGATACTTCATGTTTTTATCATTTTTCAAAAAGCACTTCATAATAACTTTCGATTTTGATGAAGCCATTGAGATATTGATTTTGCACAAAGAAAAATGAGTTTTTTGGAAAATATTGAACAACTTACAATTCAAAAGGGGTCATCGTACTGAATACTTCTTTTAATGGAAGACGTGGGAGGTGGAGTAGAGGGAACGGTTTCGGAATGTTGGTCATTTTGTAACCAATCAATAACCAAGACGACTGGATGCAAGTAAATGAACGTATGACAGAGAGAATGTGGGGCAGAAGACTGAGGAGGCCAACAGAGATCTTACAAAAACGCTCCTGGGTAGAAGAGATCTGGGAAGGTCATTAACACCCATTGACCCAATCTAAGAAGTCAAATAAGATGAAGGATTGTGTGGAAAGTACAAAGATGAGTCTGCTAGCTTACTAGGAAATGAATTCCACAAAGTATGGAGATACATAATATGATATATCACCGGAAAGCTGACGTTTCCTTGATTCCGAATCTATATTCAGTTTTTGCAGTGGTCCTCCCAGTTTTGAGAAATTCGGCTCCAAAGTTTGGGTAAAATTTAGTGCTCAGACTCAAGTTGTCAGCCCGCGTGTTGCCCCAACACGTAAATCCATTTCGTGGATATTTGATGAATAGATGGTCGAATGGTCTAGGGGTTTGCATGTGGGGCAGAAGTTCGACACTCTGTGGTTCGAGTCTTTTCCTTCTTTTAATTTTTTGCAATCCTCGTTTTGGATGTCATGGTCATCACAATGTTTCAGAAATGGGGTTTTGAAGCTTTTCAAGTCCATATTGACTTCCGTCAGTTTTCCGGTGATGTATCATGTTCTGTATCTCCATACTTTGTGTGAGTCATTCCCTAGTTAGTTGCTCTGAACAAGAAAAAACAATTAGGCTAATTGCCATGGTGCATCGGCTCAACTCAAATTTTGCATCATTCTTATTAACATGGTACAGTACCCTCATAGACATAGTGCACCGACTGAAAAATAATTTTTACTTTTCATCAGTGTACACACTTTTGCGAGGGGTGCGAGGCGTAAGGTTCTTAACGAAATATTTGAATTTCCCTCCCGAGTCGCGTTTTTCTTCGAAAGAGCTAAATCTTCTAATTTTTGACTGAAAGTTCAAAATTCTATCGAAATGGGGAATGTGTATGATAATTAATGCACTTTTACTCTGAATTTTCTTGATATTTCAATCAAATTTGTTAAGAAATCAGGGCTCCGCGACAATTCGCAACTGCGACATTCCGCAACTGCGACATTTCGCAACTCACGTAGGTTTCGCAACTGCGACACTTCGCAACTGTTCATTTCGCAACCACGACGTTCCGCAACCATAAAACTATAGTTTAACCTAGTTTGTCAGAAAATGGGTCAGACAACTTTTTCTTATATTTATTGTTTTCAAATATGATACCTAACACTTTTGCGAAATGGCTAGTGGCGAAATGTCGCAGTTGCGAAGTGTCGCAGTTGCGAAACCTACGTGAGTTGCAAAATGTCGCAGTTGCGGAATGAGAAAGGTCGCGGAGCCGAAATCAGTAACCATTTTGGAATTTGAGCCGATTGGGCCGAGGCGGGCCGGTCCGATTTCTGAAAAGTCTACGTAGCCCATGCTTATAAATATGAACAGAAACTAAGACAGAACAATACAGATTACAGAAATTAACCATATTTCACCATTTTGAAAAGCGTTTAAAAACAAACTTTAGTGAGCAATTTCTTCATTATCATATCCAATCATTTATCTCAGGATAAACCAGATTAACAAAGCTGCATTATCATTAAAGTAAATAAGAAACAAACATGGTCAACATCATCTGGTCATCAACCATTTCAAGAAAAACTGTGCCGGTTGCTCCGTCGTTTCTCTTGATGTCGGCTCCTCCGTGTAGCTCAATTATTCCATATTTTACACTGAAAAATAGTTTTTATTATTGTAAATTACTTAATTAACTGCTTAATTAACTCACGTTTTGCCATGTCTAATCACATCGGTATCCATCACTTCATGAGGCAGGTTTAGAATCGTATCAAGTGTGTCTACTTCAGTGACTTGAATTTTGAGAATTTCAAGATTCTGATGGGAACTCGATGTCATCCAGCTAATGAGGAACATGTTCAATTCTACATTTGTCATTTTAGATTTTTGAATTTCTATTCGACTGGCTTTGAAGTTAATAAATTGATCGTAATTAATCCAATTCCCATTCAAAATTAAAAGATTATTAGGACTGTTTTCAATTTTTAGTTGGAACTGATCGCTGAGCTTTGAGAGGATGAACAAGGTTTCTGTCACATCAATATTCTGGAGAAAGTATGAAACGTCTTCATCTGCCTCCCATTTTCCATAAACCACGCAATAATCAACTGATGCCATATAAGCCCTCAAAAAATCCACAATTGATTTCTTCTGCTCTGGAAACGAGTCTTGGTCAAATGAAACCACGAATCTCTTGAAATTATAATACTCCAACACAGTCCGCAACAATTCCATCCAGTCCATTATCACGTTTTCAGAGTATATCCAAACCCTGTCGCATTTTATACTACTTGTCATATCAACAAGGTCTTTTTTTTCACTTCTCGATTTCTCTGATGTCAGTCTATATTCAAAAAAAGTGTTCGATCCTCTTATTGAAATTTTCGGTTCTTCAAATGTATCCACTTCTAATTCATACTTTTTATTTCCTTTCGTTTTCGAAAAACATTTCATAATAACTTTCGATTTTGAAGACGCCAGTGAGAAATTAATTCTATAAAAGTAACAATAAGATTATTGAAAATATAGATAAAACTTACAAATCAAAAGGTCTCATCATACTGAACACTTCTTTTAATGCAAGGCATGGTAGGTGGAAAAGTGGGAACGGTTTTGGACAGTCCATTTTGAAATCAATCAATAACCAAGACGACTGGATGCTAGTAAATGAAGGTATGACTGACAGACTGTAGTACAGAAGACTGAGGAGGCCTCCTACGAATAGGCTCCTGGTGAGAAGAGTTCTGGGAAGGTCATTGACACCTATTGACCCAATCTGAGTAGTCGAAAAAGATAAAGGAATTTGTGGGAAGTATAAATTGTAGTTTTTGAAGTTTCAAAATGATGAAAAAGTAGGAATTGATAACTAGCTAGTTGTACTGATTAGAAGGAGCTCGTTTGATAAATTGAGATGGTCCATCGGCTCAATTGAAATTTTGCATCAATCTTCTTAACATGGTGCATCGACCTTTTTATCATACATCAACCCCCATTAACTTGGTATAGTACCCTCATAGACATAGTGCACCGACCAAACAAGATTTTGCACTTCTGATCAATGTATACACTTTTATATTTTGAGAGTTACAAGCCATTCTCCATGATTTGTCTCATTTGTAACAACCGAATAGGCGTCAATGACCTTCCCAGATCTCTTCTACCCAGGAGCCTTTCTTAGCATTTCCATTGGCCTCCTCAGCCTTCTGTACTACGTCATACTTTTATTTACCAGAATCCAGTCGTCTTGGCAGCCCTCTGTCCTCCTATCTCACCCCTATTCCTTCATTTACCTGCAGCAACCTACCATAATTGATTGACTCCAAAATGAACAAGCCGTTTCCCCTCCTGAAGCTCCCACGGCTTATTCAAGAGGAAATTCTTCTCACGATGAGGCCATTTGAGTTGTAAGTTGCATCTATATATACATTTTAATGAAATCTCATTCATATTTAGAATTCAATTCTCAATGACATCGTCCAAATTGAAAGGTATTCTGAAAAACTTGCTGAGAGCTAGAGTAGACTTGAAGTATAAATTCGAGGTGAACACAGACCGCGAACCGAAAATCACAATAATAGGATCGGACACGTTTTTCGATTGTAGACTGACTTCGAATAAGGGGAGAAGTAAGAAAACAGAATATTTCGAAGATCCAGATGGTTTTAATGCCGACAGGATTTGGATGTATTCTAAGAATGTGATAATGGGCTGGATGCGACTGTTCAAGATAGTCACGGAACTGTTCAATTTTCAACGCCATGCCGTTGTTCTTTGCCTGGGCACATTTCCAGATCAAAATAAGACGATTATCGATTTCATAGGATCTCAACTGACATCTGTGCATTCTTGTCGTTTTTATGGTGTTATTGCCGATCGAGATGTGGAGTACGCTTTGAAGAATATCAATGTCACGGAGTTTTTAAATTTTAAATGCGAAATCCGTCATAACTTCCAACTATATATACCAAATACTCTTGAGAAGATTTGTATTTCTGAAGGGAATTGGTTAAATTACAATCAATTAATTCAGTTAAAAGCTTCTGAAGTGGAAATATCAGAATCTGAAATCACGAATGTGGAATTGAATTTGTTTCTGATTAGCTGGATGATGTCGGAATGTCATCAAGATCTTGAATATCTCGAAATTCCGGTCAAAGACCCAGAAACACTCGATGCAATTTTCAATCTCCCTCACGAACATATAAATGACGATGTGATCAGACAGGGTAGAACGTGAGTTTTCAATTCAAATTTTGATTTTCTGACCGATCCAAACGAGTATTTTCCAGATTCAAAAATGAAATAGTCGATCTAGAAGGTGGGATTGACATCAAAAGAAACGACGGAGCAACCGCAACAATTTTTGTGGAAAAGAATGAAGATGATCAGATGATATTGGAAATGTTTGTGACTTATTTGATTGTCTGAATAATTGCTTTTTCTCTTAATAACTAAAACTCTTTTTCTCTTTCTCAATTTTATATAATGCATCGTCCCTAATGATACGATAAATCTGCTTTCTTGAAATCGCGCATCGACTCATTGTCAGTGAAAAAAAGTACCAATAAGTAAATAGCAAGAATTTTCCCTTCTGAAATTATCGGTCTCATTTGTTCCAATTCATTGTGACTGTGACTGTCCCAGATCAAATTATCTAGAGCGATAGTGAATTGACTCAGTGGAAAAAGTACCTATCTACAAAACTGGTGATAAACTTTCTCATACAAATCGAAATCGCGAAAATAAATTTTACATGGGGCATCGTAACATTGCGAGCTGTTAGCCAAGAGGGGCCAATGACCTTCCCAGATCTCTTCTACCCAGGAGCCTTCTCAAACACTCCGCTTTGTGTTTCTCAACACTCCACTCTCCCATTCCCCTTCTATTCCTATATTTTCCTGCAGTTACCTACCATTATTGATTGACTTCAAAATGAGACAGTCGTTTCCCCTCTTGAAGCTCCCACGTCTTGCGATAGACGAAATTCTTATCACGATGAGGCCGTTTGAGTTGTAAGTTGCATCTATATAAATTTCTATAAAATCTCATCCATTTTTAGAATTCAATTCTCGAAGACATCGTCCAAATCAAGAATTATTCTGAAATATTTGCTGAGAGCGAGAGTAAACTTTAAGTATAGACTTTTAGTGAACATTTCCAATGAACCGAGAATCACAGTGTTGGGATCAGACACGTATTTCGGTTGTATATTGACCTCAGATAAGTCGGAAAGCGAGAAAACAGAATATGTCGAGGATGCACATGGCTTAAAAGCTGACAGGATTTGGATGTATTCTGAGAATGTGATAATGGGCTGGATGAAACTGTTCAAGATAGTCATGGAATTGTTCAATTTTCAACATCGTGCCGTTACTCTTTGCCTGGACACATTTCCAGATCAAAATAAGACGATTATTGATTTGATAAGATCTCAATTGTCATTCGCTCATTTTTTTGGGTTCGATGGAAAAATTGTAGCCGATCAAGATGTGGAGTACGCTTTGAAGAATATCAATGTCACTGAGTATTTAGATTTCAAAGGCGAAATCCATGATAACTTCCAACTACATATAGCAAATACTCTTGAGAAGATCACTGTTTCCGATGGGAATTGGTTGAATTACAATCAATTAATTCAATTCAAAGCTTATGAAGTGGAAATAAAAGGGTCTAAAATCACAAATGTGGAATTGAATGCGTTTCTGATTAGTTGGATGACGTCGGACACTCATCAAGACCTTGTACATCTCGAAATTCCGGTCAATGACCCAGATCACGTTGAGGCAATTTTCAATCTTCCTCATGAAATTATAGACAGAGATGTGATCAGACATGGTAAAACGTAAGTGTTTCCCAACTTAATTTTCGTTCCTAAAGACAATTTTTCAGTGCTAGAAATGAAACATTCCGCATTCGAGGTGGATTTGATATCAAGAGAAACCATTTATTTCAAAATGGACGGTGACCAACTGATGTTCAACATGATTGTCTTTGCATTATTTGTCTGAAAATCCGTGTATTAAACTAGAAATTTAATTGATACCAAGCTTTGCACATAATATTTTGACTATTCTTCCTAATCCTTTTCATCTTTCCTTTTTCCTTTTTTTCTGTCTCTCTTTTTCTCAAATTTTCATGATGCATCGTCCCTAATAATAAAATGATTCTACTTGCTTGAAACATATATAAAACTGATAAATACATCCTTCATAATATTTATTTTAAGTGGTGTTTCGAGAATTGAGACGTTATGACAATATCTCAAATTCAAGGATAGAATTTGCAATAAGAATTTTCACTTCTGATCCATGTTTACATTTTTCCGCTATTTCCGAGCAGGTCAGTCTCTATGATCTGTTTAATTTGTCCCAATTTATTGTGACAGTGACCTTCCCAGATCCAACTATCAAAATACCATCTTTAAAGAAGTCAAACACATAAAAACGCGTAGTAATTCACAAAAATTAAAAAAGTTTATTTTGATAGTGCACATCACAAGACAAATATAAAAATTTGGTATCAATTATAACACATTTTCAGGCGATACATTCAAAAACAGTCATGATCAACATCAGTTGGTCCCCGAACATTCTGAAATAAATTGTTCCAGTTGCTCCATCATTTCTCTTGATATCAAATCCACCCCGAATACGGATAGTTTCATTTCTCACACTGAAAAGTTGTCTTTAGGAATGATAATTAAGTTGGGAAGCACTTACGTTCTACCCTGTCTGATCACATCGTTATCCATTCTTTCATGGGGCAGATCAAAAATTGCGTCAATTGTTTCTGGGTCATTGACCCAAAATTTAAGACGTACAAGATCTTGATGAGTGTCCGACTGCATCCAACTAATCAGAAACGCTTTCAATTCCACATTTGTAATGCGAGATCTTCTTATTTCCAGTTCATAAGCTTTTAATTGAATCAAGTGATTGTAATTAAACCAATCCCCATCCGAAATACAAAGCCTTCCAATATTATTTGTTAGTTTCAGTTGGAAGTTATCAATGACTTTGCATGAAAATTCCAAATACTTAGGGACATTGATATTCTTCAAAACGTATTCCACATCTTGATCGGCTACAGTTTTTCCACAAAAATGACAGGCATTCACAGTTGGCAGTTGAGATCCAATGAAATCAATAATCGTCTTATTTTGATCTGGAAATGCCTCCGGAACAAAATATACGTTATGGCGTTCAAAATTGAACAGTTCCATGACTATCTTGAAAAGTCTCATCCAGTCCATTATCACATTCTCAGAATACATCCAAATCCTGTCGGCTTTTCCACCTAGATTTTCGAGATATTCTGTTTTCTCACTTCTCAACTTGTCTGAAGTTAAGATACAATTGAAAAACGTGTAATCCGGTCCTATCATTGTGATTTTCGGTTCGTTTTCTGTGCTCACTTCTAATTTATACTTCAAGTTTACTCTCGCTCTCAGCAAATGTTTCAGAATAATTCTAGATTTCGAAGAAGTCATTGAGAATTGAATTCTAAAAATGAATCATTAAAATGTATATCCAAATACAACTTACAATTCAAATGGCCTCATCGTGATAAGAATTTCGTCTATCGCAAGACGTGGGAGCTTCAAGAGGGGAAACGACTGGCTCATTTTGAAGTCAATCGATAATCGTAGGTTACTGCACGTAAACGAAGGAATAAGAATGAGATAGGAGGGCAAAGGGCTGAGAAAAGGAAATATTTGAGAAGGCTCCTGGTGAGAAGAGGTCTGGGAAAATGTACTGTCACCTCTTGTCACAATGGTGTTGGGACAAATAAAACAGGAATTATTTTGAAGTGCTTTAAAAAATCGCAGCGCTATCTCACTTTCTGTCTAGTCTGAAATAGTTATACACTTAAAAAAGAGACGCCGAGAAGTCAGTCATTCTATCTTCTCTGCGTCTCCCCACTCTCTCCCTCTTGCCGCCAGAGTCGCTTATCTTTTAAGGCGCAGAACTCAAAAGCTAGCATTGCTATAAAAAAGTTGTCAACTACAAAAATGAAGATTTAGATTTAAACTTCATTTTTGTAGTTGACTGTTTTTTGATAGCTGTTCACGCTTTTGAGATATAGCGCTTCGAACTTGAGGGTTGAGAATGCATGTGAAAAAAGGAGGGCGTCTGGCTTCTCTGCGTCTCCCTCCTCTCGCTCTCTCACTAGTCTAACTTTGACGGGGAATATCTCAAAAGCGTGAGTAGATATCAAGAAGTTGTCAACTACAAAAATGAAGCACTAGGCTTGATCTACACAATCGATATAAATTTGAAGTAATAAGAAAAATCAGTGATAGTGTACCATAGTTTCAAAAATCCGCAATTATTCAGATGCCCCATAGTACACATTTGGTGTTTTCAGAAAACCAAGAAACAAAGACCTCCTCCTCCTCTTTTTCCCAAAACCAATAAGATATTCACACCCAACAAAAAATAAGGAGGAAGAGCACCAAAAAACCGTATGAATGCATAGAAAATGAGAAGGAAGAGTAGAGTTCTCCATGCATTTCTGATTAGGATCATCCTTGGTCCATTTTCTCATTCGCTAAGCTTCATTGTAGACAAAATGTTTCTACTTCAACCCTTTTTTTTCTTTTTTCCGATATTTCTGAATCAAGTCCAGTCGAAAGATGAACCGTTATTTGTCAAGAGTAAGTACAGTACCTTTGGAAAAAGATACGAACTTTAACCGTTGTCCAACTTTAAAAGGGTGTAATAGTAATTCTGATAGTCCCACACAGTATTTTTTTGAATGATCATACAGAACAAAGATAGAGCTCCATTTTTGTAGTTGACAATTTTTTTGTACGAGCGCTCCATAAAGAGTTATAACCATTTTAGCTCAAAAATCGAACAATTTGCACCAAAAATGGTCGATTTGAGGGAAAATTACTTTATCTATATAACTTGGAGGGTTCGTACAAAAAAATCGTCCACTACATACATAATTTACTTTGTGAGACAATCAGTGTTACCGTAATACCATCTAGTCATTTTCACCTAAAAACGGTCAAAGTTCGTATCTTGTTGCTCAGTACTGTATCCCCATCCCAATTTCAAACTTCAGACAACGAAGACATCTGTCTCGAAGATGTTGACCCGGGACCCTGTCAATACTACCAGGTGCAATGGTTTTGGGATCAGATGGCCGAGGAATGCAAGGAATTTCATTACGGTGGATGTATGGGGACTAAGAATAGGTTCTCCTCAAAGCAACAATGCGTGAAGCAGTGCAAGTATAAGATGTTCAATCCGGTTGCTGTGCCAGGTAACGCATGTGGTTGTTTGATAAATGAAGACTATCAATTTTCTGTTATCTATATTGTATTTTTGTACAGTACGCTATTCAAATTGTTCTTTTCTAGTTTTCAATGAAGTTTCAAGACCGAAATCTTCCTACTGATCATCGACTAAACTAATAAATCATATTATTTCCAGATCTCTGCCTCCTGGACGCCGACCAAGGACACTGTGGAGACGAGCGTAACGGTCACTGGTGGTACTTCTTTAATCAGGAATCCGGGGAATGCGAGAAATTTTTCTATTATGGTTGCGGAGGGAACGATAACAAGTTTTATAGTTTGCACATGTGTCGGAAAGTTTGTGCGGAACGGTTGTCGCCACAGATTGGTGGGTTTCAGGAAGGAGGTCGTACTGGCGTCCAATAAAGTTTGATTGTTATAAAATAATATTTATTGTATAGATTAAAAGTAGATCTTTATTTTTGTAGTTGAAAGTTTTTTGATAGCTATTTACGCTTTTGAGATATGCGCCTTCAAAGACAGGCGCCTGATGGAAGAGACGCAGAGAAGCAGACACCCTCGTTTCTCTGCGTCTCCTTCCCTGCCATTCCAGGTGCCAATCTTTAAAGACGCGTATCTCAACAACGTGAATAGCTATCAAAAAACTTCTAACTACAAAAATGTAGATCTAGATTTTATCTGTACAGTCATTTTAAATTTGGAGCATTTGTTTTGAAAGAGAGACGCGTAACGGGGTTTCAAGGTTTGACACTATAATTAATCATTACTTCAACGAGAGAGGCAGAGACGCAGAAAAGTTTTTCTCTTCTTGTTTTGCCGTTATTAATCCAGAAACGACAAAAAAGTTAGAAAGTATGGAGGCAGAGAAATCAGACACTCTAGCTTCTCTGCGTCTCTCCCTATCTTTCCCTCTCACTGCCAGAGGTACCAATCTTCAAAGACAACATATCTCTAAAGCGTGAATAGCTATCAAAAGGTTGTCAACTGCAAAAATGAAGCTCATGACTTTTTCTACCTATTAATTATAATTTGGTGTTGATTGCACTATTTGGGACCATTCCAGCATGCGACCAATGCGACCTTCGTACCTCTTTCTGCAAATCTCACTCGAAATTCAACTACACTTGTGAATGCCGAAGCGGATATGAGAAGAACCAATATGGAGAGTGTCTAGGTACTGAACAACCTCCTGCATTCCCAATTTCACAAGTTTTCAGACATCGACGAGTGCCGTGGCTACAAAGCGGTGTGCGATAAAAACGCGTGGTGTGTCAACGAGATCGGCTCTTATAAGTGTGAATGTATGGCGTCTTATCGGGGCGACGGGAAACATTGTACCTACGTGGGGCTGGGTAGATCATCGATTGATTGTAAGGATTGCTCCATTCATGCGACTTGTATGAACGGGGTGTGCCAGTGTAAGCAAGGATACGAGGGAGATGGATTTAATTGTACAGGTAAGCCGTTGGGAATCTGGAGTCGTGAAGATTCTGAATCTGTTTTCAAAATTTTCTATTCAGACGTGAACGAATGCCTTCGCCGCCCGGAAATGTGCGACAAAAACGCGGAATGCATCAACCGAGACGGAAGTTTCATTTGCACTTGTCTCGCCGGTTACGCAGGCAACGGTTATAACTGTACCGTCTCGAAAAGTGAGTTTAGAGCTTATAAAATTGGAATCTCAAAAAGCAGTTGATGATTTCAGATTCCTGTCTGGATAAGTTCGATCACGACTATAAGGACACGTGTAGCAATGAGAATTGGCGGCCACACTTTTATTTCAATCATCAGACAAGAATGTGAGTGGATAGGGAGACTATAGAATAAGGGTCAATGCACCATATAGATCCATCGCATAGTACCGGTAGATGCACCATATAGTCCCGTTTTCCAGGTGCGAACAATTCTGGTACGACGGCTGTCGTGGCCGATCTCGTAACATCTTCTCCGAATACGACACGTGTACAGCAATGTGTGAGGAGACGAATGTGCTCACCAGAGCAGGTGACGTTCCCACCAGATCCGCTTTCTCATCCGTTTTTCAAACACTTTTCTATTCTTTTTGTTTTCTTTTTGACGGATTTCGTCTGAAAATGAATCGTAAAGCTTTCGGCTCGGATTAGCGTCACTTTTTGACGCCGCTGGGAACCCTGGCTCTTCCGGTGAACCGCCCCCTAGAATAATTGCTCAGTAGTGCACCACCAGCCACCTTCATAGCTCCCAGTTGACGTCTTCGACCATTTCCGGTGCGGTCATTGTGTTGGTCACGTCGTTCCGCATGAAAGGAGACCACGTCTTGTTTGATGTTTGTAAGGATTTTCTTTATTCTCTGGTTTTAAAACAATGAATTTTCGTGTCGACGAAAAATCAAAAGTCATGGGATTTTTGAGGTACTAAACTTTTTTGTTCTAAAAACTAAACTTATCGGTCAAAGCTTACTTTTAAAAAATGTCCAAGGTGTCAAATTGCTAAATTTTACATTATTGGTGTAGATCAAGACAACTTTTCTGCACGAATCGTACATAGCCTCAAGTTTATGTTCCCCACACTTCTACTAGTTTGAGAACTTGTTCACGGCTCTGGAAACTTTCAATTTTTTCAAATTTACATTCGCTGTGGAGATCAAATCGAGATCTCCATTTTTGCAGTTGACACCTTTTTGATAGGACTTCACGCTTTTGTGATATAAGCGGTGGAAGTTAGACACCTGTAGGGAGACGCAGAGAAACGAGGGTGTCTGCTTCTCTGTGTCTCTGTCATTCCAGGTGTCAATCTTTGACAGTGCGTATCTCAAAAGCGTGAATAGCTATCAAAAAGTTGTCAACTACAAAAATGAAGATTTAGGATTGAGCTATATTTTTGTAGTTGACAACTTTTTGGTAGCTCTTCAGGCTTTTGAAACATGCGCTTTCAAAGTTTAGTACCTGAGGCTTCGAGAAGAGGAGGACGCAGAGAAGCAGACACCCTCGTTTCTCTGCGTTACTCCTCCCAGTCATTCCAGGTGTTTATCTTTGAAGTTACATATCTCAAATGTGTGAATAGCTATCAAAAAGTTGTCAACTAGAAAAATGAAGCTCATGACTTTTTCTACACAACCGATATAAATTTAAAGCACTTTGAAAATCAAAGTTAGCCATTTTTTGGTCTGTAAATAGCCTGTTATGAAAACTCAATGTCCCACCCCAATAACCAACGCCCTCTGATCTCTGCTCTCTCGACCCAAAAATACATTAAACCCGACAAAAATGTGTCAAAAATAGAACTCAAAGATTACTCCAACATTTTTTTCGTCTCCAATCCAATTGACTATGATGAGGGCGAGGGTGTGCTTCTCTGCCCCACGCCAAGTCACTCAAACAGATATAATTCGATTTTTGATTTCATGTCAAGATAGTGGGGAAAGGGGGAAAATATGGAAGAGTATGAGAGGGAAGGAAGCTTATAAACGGGCATACCACCACCATCTCAAGGGCTTCTTCTTTTTCTTTGAGTTTTTGGTCCCCGCGGAGCAGCCGCTGAGAAGACGGAAGACGTCGTCAGAGAAGAGAGGGAGCCCGCTCTCTTCTATATTTCGTGTCAACTCTCGGTTTCCTCTTTTTTTCTGGCCCCCCCCCCCTTCCGAATGGAACCACCACCAAAAACACAAACACAACGCATTCCTTTAAAACGTTTTTTTTGAAGCGGCGGTTTTGATCAATTTTTTAGGATGGTCGTCCCTTTTGTTTATTTTTTGAGATCTCTATTTTGGAGATTCGGAAATTTAGAATAGGGAAAGTATAGACTTAGAGAGTCAGTCTGCGATCACAAAGGATTTTTTTTGAATTTGGACAATTTTCGAATTCTTGGCTCTTTTCGGTGATAATTGGCTTTTTGTTCATGTTTTTTGAATAGAATTGAAGTTTTTATAAAGGAATTTGATGATTTCCACTCGAAATTAACATTTTAACGGTTAAAGTCAATGCGTTTTTCTTGGAAAAATTTGCCATCTTCGACATACCAAAACTACCTCTAAAATTTACTAAAATTTGAATTTTATTTTTAATTCGTATTTTTCAATCCTAAATCTCCATTTTTGTAGTTGGCAACTTTTTGATAGCTATTCACGTTTTCGAGATACGCGTCTCTAAAGATCGCCTCCTGTAATGACAACGAGGAGAGACGCAGAGAAACGAGAGTGTCTGCTTCTCTGCGCTCTCTCACTCTCTCGCTCTTGGCAAGCTATCTTTAAAGGTGCATATCTTAAAAACGTGGGGAGCTATCAAAAAGTAGTCAACTACAAAAATAAAGAACTAGATTTAAAAAATATGATTTCCAAATAAAAATAAAAATTTTGTCATTTTTGAGGTAGTTTTGGCATGTCAAAGATGCCAAAATTTTTCATTTAAAAAACGCGTTTTAGACCAATTTTTAGAGCAAAAATGGGAATTTCCAGTGTGAATCGTTGATGTCCACTGTAAAAGCTTTCATTTTACTGAAAAATTCTGAAAAAATATCTGGTTTTCACAGAAAAGAGAAACTTTCGAATTCAAATTCAAAAAAACCCCGTCAGTGCCCAACACCCAGATACCAACAGGACCCGGGCAAAAAATTCTTCTTTTTTTTCTCCCCACAATTTCAAAAATTTCCCATTCTCCGAAAAAGAAAACTAGAATCCCCATTCCACTCCCCAATTTCCAACATTCCCCCTATATAATTATTGAATCCATTCCATTGGTCCCTATAATTTCCGGACCCCATTTCCCAATCCCATCTTGCCATTGCCCAATTTTTCCTCGTTTTTTTTCTTACATTTTAGTTTTTACATTTTCACCATACCACTATACTCCAGAAAGTGTTGTTGTGCACCACATATCATCGAATTCGCAAGATGCGATGATTCCACGCGGACACCACATCACCTCACATAATCACGTCATCACACAAAGACGATCCAGAAGACTTGACGACAGAAGATGTTCATTAGACTTCAGGATATCTCTGATTGTCTTCACACAACTTGTTTTATTGATTGATTGTCGTTCAGAGGTCTGCTGGGACAAGTTTGATATGAACTACAGGAATCAGTGCTTGAATGGTGAGTGTTTTGAAATTCTGAGGACGTGAGGATTCTGAATCCGTTTTCAAATATTTGCTAGCACCCCAATGAGCGAAGATTCAACTGGTTGAGGGTAAGAATTGAGTCGTTAATGCTAGAAACCTTGTATCTCCGCTCATTGGGGTCCAAGCAGAAATCTGAAAACAGATTCAGAATCCTCAGGACGTCAGCTTTCTATTAATAATAAATTGACCCATATTTAGAAGGTCCAGGTGCCTTGCAAGTGCGCTCCACTGAAATTTTACCACTTTCTAAGCGTGCCATTTAGTACCATAGGTTTACACGGGGCTTTGCCATAGTATCAGTGTTAAGACGTTTTGAAATTGATACGTTTTAAAATAAGATATTTTGAAACCAAGAACTTCTAAAATCATTAAGGAAAGAACAAAGGAAACAACCCTTTTAAAAAAAATTTCTGAAAAGTTTCGAACTTTTTTATCAATAAAAATCCACTAAATTGGGAAACTTAGATTTCTTTCCCTTTTTTCGCTTGTCAATAGAGCGCATCTGCATATAGGTAGTCGGGTCTCAAGATTTAGATCTAGACTTTGACGCTACATAACTTTGTCTGAAATTGTGTTACATTATTGAAATTAAATTTACCGTGTAGATCAAAACTAGATCTTCATTTTTATGGTTGACATTTTTTTGATAGCTCTTCACGCTCTTGAGATATGCCCCTTCAAAGATAAACACCTGTATGGAGAGACGCAGAGAAGCAGACGCCCTCTTTTCTCTGCGTCTCCCCCTATAGGTACCTATCTTTAAAGACGCGTATCTTGGGAGCGTAAATAGCTATCAGAAAGTTGTCAACTGCACAAATAAAGCACTGAATTGGAGCTACATTTTTGTAGTTGACAATATTTTGATATCCATTTACGCTCTTGTGATATATACGCTTTTAAAGTCGGGTCACGGGAAAAGGTGAGACGCAGAGAAGCTAGAGTGTCTGGCTTGGCTCTCTGCGCTTTCTACTTTTCTGAAGTTTTCTAAACATTTTTAAAAATCTTAATCCCAGGTCAATGGCAACAACGCTACTACTTCGACCACGCTTCGCTGACATGCCGTCAATTCTGGTTCGACGGATGCCGTTCGGATTCCAGGAACATATTCGACGACCAACTGACATGTCAATGGCTATGTGAATCTCAACCAATGTACAAGTCGAGTGAGTTGGCTTTTGACGGGTGGTTCCTATAAATAAAAATCTGACACTTTTATAACCCACCCTCGCTTTTATGTACATATTTTCAAAACAACAACAAAAAAAGAAAAAGAAAGAAAAAAGACACGAACATTCTGTGTCTCTGAATGATGAACTGTCACTTCCTCTTTTCTTTTTCTTCTTCTTTTTTCTCGAACAATAAAACAAAACACATCTATTTCAGGATCCTGCCTTGAAGATTTCGATGAAGGGCTCAAGAAGGAGTGCAATGGTGGGAGATGGCGACAACAGTACTACTTTGATAAGGGCTCCAAGGTTTGACACTGTGAAACTTTGTTTGGGAAAAATGTGCCTGTTTAGAAAAATATATGGTTGAATAGATTGGAAATCGGGCTTCATTTTTGTAGTTGGAACTTTTTTGATAGCACTTCACGCTTTTGAGTTACGCGCCATCAAAGTCTGAAATCTACCAACGAGAGAAGAGAAAGACGCAAAGAAGCTAGGGTGTCTAGCCGTCTGCGTCTCCCCGCTCTCGCCGTCAGAGATACTAATCTTTAAAGACGCGTATCTCACTAGCGTTAATAGCTATCAAAAAGTTGTCAACTACAAAAGTGAAGATTTAGGATTGAGCTACATTTTTGTAGTTGAAACTTTTTTGATAGCGGTGCTAGGTTTCGAGATATGCGCTATTAAAGATAGGAGTGAAAGAGAGCGCAGAGAAGCGAAAGTGTCTGATTTCTCTGCGTCTCTCCTCCCAAACGCCTAAAATTTTAGAAATGCTTCCCATTCTGGTACGACGGCTGTAAGGGAGAAAACGAGAACATATTCCAAGACGAGCTGACTTGCCTCCACACTTGTGAGAATCCTGCCAAGAAAGATCGTAAGTTTTCATTTCTGGAGCGAAATAAATCGTTTTTTACAGCGAAAAAGCCGTGGCACAACAACGACAAGTTCAAGATGAAGGAGATAATCGGGGATATTTATAGTGGGTTTTTTTCTTCAGAACTTGTCGTGGGCGTTTGAATTCTATATTGGTTGTGTAGATCACGAACTGGGCTTCATTTTTGTAGTTGAAAGTTTTTTGATAGCTATTAACGCTTTCAAGATACGCTCCGTCAAAGATAAGCACCTGTAGGAAGAGACGCAGAGAAGCAGACACCCTCGTTTCTCTGCATCTCTCCCTAGAGGTACAATCTTTAAAAGCGCGTATCTCGGGAGCGTGAATAGCTATCAATAAACTTTCAACTACAAAAATGTAGAGCTAGATTTGATCTACACACCCATTTTAATTTTGGAGCTTTTTCACCAAAAGAGAGCCAAGAATTAACCATAACTTCAGAACCAAATGTAACCGACACCTGCCTCGCAAAAAATCCTTGCAAACACAATGGAACCTGTATTTTTGTCTGGAAAAAGGACACCCACTATTGCAAGTGCCAACCCGGCTACCATGGTAACAACTGTGAGAAGATAGTTGGTATGTCTCTAGTATCCAGATCTCAAGTGTAGATCAAACATTCTTTTTTTTTCAGATTTCGACCCATGCGCAGAGAAGCCGTGCTTAAACGGTGCCACGTGTCAATTGAAGTATAACGATGACGATGTGGATGAGAAGCCGACGTACGAGTGCTTCTGTGCCGCCGGGTTTGGAGGACCAAAGTGTGATGAGAGTGAGTCTAGCGTCTGGCTACTATAGAGAAAGATACATCCTGGTATATTTTAGGACCATGTGAAACCAACCCATGTCTCAACAATGGTACATGCCGTACTACCAAAGGGTACAGTACCTACTTTTGCGAGTGTGCCACCGGATTTGGCGGGAAGAATTGTGATGTTTGTAAGTCTAGAAATCGAAGGGGGATCTCCGATTCCATATAGCGATTCTCGCGCCGCAAGCATTCCAGAACAGTTTTGCGCCAAAGGCACCCCAGCCGATTCTAGCGCCGATATTATACAAGTTCTTTCCAGCCATCGGCAGCACCCCACCCGAGGAAAAGTTCGGCAGGAATGTTGAGCAGATTTCCAGTGGAAAAGAAGAGTGGATCGCCCAGATGAGACAGAGATTGAAAGAGACTGGAGGAGGGATCGGTGGAGCGTCGGGGACTGGGTTGAAGGCCCCGGCTGGAAATGGAACTACTGAAAGTGGTGGTGGAGGGTCATCTGGAGAGAAGTCTGGGGAGAAGAAGTCGGGAAAGAACAAGAAGAGTAAGGCGACACAGGTGGCAGATGAGCCATATAAAGGTGAGTTTTCTTTTGTTGTCTGTATGGAGATATATCTCAAAAGTGGGCGGAGCTATCAAAGAGTTGTTAACATCAAAAATGTTAAACAAGGTTAGAGCTTCATTTTTGTAGTTGACTACTTTTTGATAGCTACTCCCGCTTCCTAGATACGCTCCGTCAAAGATAGGCACCTGATATCACAGGGAGGAGAGATGCAGAGAAACGAGGGTGTCTGCTTCTCTGCGTCTCTCCCTACAGGTGCTTGTCTTTGAAGGCCCGTATTTCAAGAGCTATAAGAGATATCAAAAAGTTGTCAACCACAAAAATGTAAAGCAAGTCTAGAGCTTTATTTTTGTAGTTGACCATTTTTTGGTAGCTCCGCCCACTTTTGAGGTATGCGTCTTCAAAAATTGCTATCTAAAATGTGTCAAGCGCAGAGAAGCAGACACTCTAGTTTCTCTGCGTCTCTCCGCGTTTTTTTTTGCTCGTCAGACACCGTTCTGGTTCTTTTTTACACATCTTGCACCTGGATTTCCCAAAAATATATCCAACTCTTCCAGACCCCGCTACCCGAAAACGCGAACGCGAGGAACGTGAAAAAAAGGAGGCTGAAATTCAAGCAGCTGAGGAAGAAGAGAAACAACGGAAGGATTATGAAGAGGAACTTCAACGTAAAAAAGCAGAGGAAATGGAATTGGAAGCCAAGAAAGCTCTAGAAACCGCTAATTCTGGAATTCATCTGATGCCCCTAGCCTTAATTCTAGCCTTAGTTTTGTTGAGAGACATCTAATTTTCTAAATTCAAAATTTTGATTCAAAACTTATAATATTTTTTGCTAAAGACACATAGGCTTTGTAGTTGCACCAATTTTCTTATTTCTTATTTTTTCTTTTTTCTAAAACCTGCCCCATCAATTTTGTACTATCAACTTGTGATACGTGTAAATCCCAACATATTTGGATTGTAAGAATTTCACACTCTAGCTTCTCACATGCACTATTTTTTTCTGTTTTTTATAATGAAGATACATATTTTGCAAAGACTATGGGACATAGTTGTTATTTTTAACGGCGCTAGAATCATTATATAGAATCGGCTGGGGCGCCTTTGGCGCAAAATGCCTGCTGCGCTAGATTGCATATAAACAGCAGTGTTGGGTGCCTGTGACTCTGGAATCGTTACATAGAATCGGCTGGGGTGCCTCAGCCGCAAAACTGTCCTGGAATGCCTGAAAATTCTGAATTAGCTCGTCAAGACAGTTCAGAAGATAGTGAAATCATATCAATACGGCAATTTTGACCCAAGTTTCTGGAGTTTAAAATTTCGTTGACTTAAATCGCGCTCTATTGGACGAAACGTTGAGTAAAATTTTAAAATTTTCAAATCTATTATACAGAACTTCCTATTCTCGTTAAATTGCTATTTAAACGAGATCTCTAGGACTATTTTGAGCCAAGTTGTGAGCCTAGTTCAGACACCCTTAAAGAAATATAGGACGCAGACCCGCTTGAATCGAAATATATTGAACAAAGCGTGATGCCAGTTTTCAAAATTTTATAAATGTAATTTGTGCCTCTTTTTCCTTGTCCAATTGGTATTAAAATTATATCTCTAGGACTATTTTGAGCCAAGTTATGATCATTTAAGGTTCAGATTCCCATAAATGTACAAAACATTTTATTTCAAATTCAGAAAAAAATAGATCTCGGAAAACCGGTGTTCTAAAAAACGGGGATGAATGAAAAACCCGATGGGTACTTATAAGTTACAGCTCAATGCGAACAAAATTATCCACTAGCCGCCGGCGCAATCGTCGACGTCGTCTGATTAAACACAGCCATCGCCGCCATATACGGCGGATTCTGTACCATATCGTCCTTGAATCGGAATAGCAACAAGGAGTACGTCACAATAACCGAAATGAGCTGAAATTTTTCTTCAATTATACCGTTAATTATAATATAATTACCGTGAAGAAAGTGGTGCGTTCCAATGGAAACGCTCTCCACACCGTCATTCCCCACATAAATTGAGTGGTCATTTTGTGGACAAAGCAGGAGATTTGAAAGCGGTCAAGGTCGGCGTTGGCGTCGGGGACGATGCGGAGCACGGCGTTGACGATTTGGCGGGTCTGAAATTTTTATTTTGGAAAATGGTTCGATAGATTTGTAGTTGAGAATGAGGCGAATATTTTGGTGTGAGAATTTCAGAAAAATATTGAAAATGAAGAAAGTTATAGACATTTGAAAAAATCGATAGAAAACACAAAACGGGGTACGGTACTTTTCGTGGTGGGACCCAACTTGCTTCGAATCATGGCATGATTATACTTTTCTAGACCGGATTTTTACGCTGAATTCGATTCCGTTATTAAAAAACCAAAAAAATTCACATTATGTCAAAATTTCAGAAAAAAACTTGAAACTTCCCTAAAATCGCATGAAACTTGAATAAATAATTTTTTGAATTCAGTTCTTCAAGGCCGTTAAAAAGCGTATAATCGGATGTCAACCCAAAATTGTTGAAAAAAATTTCGAATTACCATAACTTTTTAAAATCAAGACCTTTCAGAAGGTATAATCAAGTCCAGGTTTTAAAATTTTGGATCTACAGTAACTCCACAACTGAAATTTTCTTTTGGAAAATGGTCCAATAGATTCGTAGTTTAGAATGAGGCAAACATTTTGGTGTAAAAATTCAGAAAAATATAGAATATGAAGAAAGTTATGGACATTTGAAAAGTTATTGCAAAAAACTTTTAATTTTTGGATTCAGCTCGTTAAGACCTTTCAGAAAAGTATAGTCAAGTCCGGTTTCTAAATTTTGGGAATTCGGGTCTCGCCACGATCTCCCTGGGTTACTGTAGTGCCTTACCGTTTCATTAGTCATCATCCCTGTCGAACAAATGATCAGAATATGAAGAACCGCCATAATCACTTGATAAGCCGCCCAACAAATCGACACATGCACGGTGATATTCAATTTTTCTCGGATTTTTTGATTGTGGACTTGTTCAGGGGTGATGGGCACAAGCAAACTAAAAAAATGGAAATTTTTTTCTTGAGTTTTTCATTTATAAACTTATACTTACGTAGAAGTAGGCTCCGACAAGAAATAAATGGTGAGACATAAGACCAGAAGACTCCAAGCCAGGGAGAATAGGAGTAGCGGGTTGAAGACATCGCCAACTGCTTCTTGTACATTAGTGATTCTAGTGAATTGCTCATAATAAAATTTCAGACTAAAATGTCGTTTTTTATGCTCCCGATTCATGGATTTGATCAGGGTTCTGCAGTAGAATCGAACCAAAACATTGTACAAGTGGTAGTAGAGCAGAGGTATTATATTCCATAGGCTCAGCACTGGCACCAAAATAAAACTGCTGTCAGTGAGGATGTGTTCCCCAAACACTTGTTCCGTGCCAACGAATTCCACTATTTTGAGGATGAGGGCTGAGGAGAAGACGATGAGCAGAGTGAAGAAGAATACAAATTTGTAGATTCGAAGCGGTGGGGAGACACCGAACGCACTTCTGAAGCACACATCCACCATATCGATTGTCTGGAAGGTAATTGTATTAGGATATGCTTAGCTGGGGCGCCTGCGGCGCTAGAATCCTCATCTATAACAGTTCTGGGTGCCTGCGGCGCTAGAATCGCCTGGGGTGCCTTCGGCGCAAAACTGTCTTGAATTGCCTGCGGCGCTAGAATCGCTATATAGAATCGTCTGGGGCGCCTTCGGCGCAAAATGCCTGCTGCGCTAGATTGCATATAAACAACAGTTTTGGGGTGCCTGCGGCGCTATAATCGTTGCATAGAATCGGCTGGGGTACCTTTGGCGCAAAACTGTCCCGGAATGCCTGCGGCGCTAGAATGCTTATCTATAACAGTTTTGGGTGCCTGCGTCGCTAGAATCGTCTGGGGTACCTTCGGCGCAATACAAAAAAACAGTTTCCTGGTTTAGGGCAGTTGTAAACACTATGGAATTAACAATTAGTAAATTTTTCTTTAACAAATAAATGATTTTACTCAAAAAAGGAGCTTTTCCCTGCAAAAAAAAAGAAAAAAAATTGAAAAAAATTGAGAAACTTTGAAAGCTTGTAACTTCTATTTAAAATTACCAACTATATTAAAACATGTATTTTCTGCTAGATCAAATCTAGATCTCCATTTTTGTAGTTGACCACTTTCTGATATCTCTTCACGCTTTTGAGGTATACGCGTTCAAACACAGCCAGCAATCGAGCAGCGTAGAGAAGAGACGCAGAGAAGCAGACACCCTCGTTTCTCTGCGTCTCCCAAAAGGTGCCTATCTTTGACCGAGAAAAAGTGCCTATCTTTGACCGAGTGTATCTCGGGAGTGTGAATAGCTATCAAAAAGTTGTCAACTACGAAAATGGAGGTCTAGACTTGCTTAACATTTTTGTAGTTGACAATATTTGATAGCACTGCAGGTCTTTGAGATATTGCGTCTCTTCTATCACCATACCTTCAACAATCTCTGATGCGACTTGAACTTAATCGCCGATAGTACAATCACAAACACATTGATGACCGGCTTCGTCGCTGTTATCATAGATGACACCGTTCCTGTATGCATCAGCCCGAATTTGTGCTAAAAATCATTTAAAAATGGACAATTTAAAGGTCCCCCCTCCTTGACACTAACCTTATACAACATAAGAACCCGAAAGTTCATCTTGATCAAAAACGAGTTGAGGAGAACCGCCAGCGCAATATAGTTAAGGTACAGTACCCATTTCTAAAAAGAGGAGATTGTAGATCAAATGTTTGAGCGTGAGCTTCTTACAATAATCCACTTATGACTCCTTTTTCTTCGTGGCGTGCGGTCGGTAGTCGTCGGGAAGATAGCCAGGAGTCGGAAGAGAAAAAGTATGGATCGGAGTGAGTTGGATACACAGTGGACGCCTCTGGAATTGTTATAATCAAAATTGGAATCTGATAAGGCTGGGGTGCCGTCGGCGCAAAACTGTTCTGGAATGCCTGCGGCGCTAGAATGCATATCTACAGTAGCGAGCATAAGTGAGCACCCCTTTATACTTTCATGTGTAACTCTGTTGAAACAAGTCCGTTTTGCATAATCTTTTTTTTGAAAGATAGCTGAAATATCCAGTAATAAGAACATAAATTTTTTGAAAAAGTTTTAGTTCTGATTTTTTTTGATAATTGATTTTTCCTGATTGTGATTTAAAAATTCGAAAAAAAACTTTTTATTTTTCTCTTGGAGTTATTGAGTTTTTAATGTCAAAATGATGGAAAATGCTCAAATATGCAAAAAATTATGTTGAATTGATTTCTGAAACCTGGAGCATCGTGCCAGAGCTCCAGAAGTCAAATGTAGTGTCCTCGGGAAAATCATCATAACTCACCAAAAATTGCTTCAAATCAGTCAAAACATGTACCAAAAGATGTGTCTTGAGTTTTTCTACAAATCAACATCAAAAAGTAATAATTTTAGAAAAAATAAATTTTCAAATTTTTTTCACTCAAAAATTATTTTGTTCTCATTTTTTCTCAATTTTCGATATTTTTTGGGTATAAAACGAACAAGAAATACAGCCATAAGTTTTATTATGTGCGAAAAGACAATTTGCATAATGTTTTTGGAAGGTATGTTCATTTTATAGTCAGAAAATATCAAAAATTGAGAAAAAATGAGAACAAAACAAAAAAAAAACACACTACATTTGACTTCTGGAGCTCTGGCACGATGCTCCAGGTTTCAGAAATCAATTCAACATAATTTTTTGCATATTTGAGCATTTTCCATCATTTTGACATTAAAAACTCAATAAATCCAAGAGAAAAATAAAAAGTTTTTTTTCGAATTTTTAAATCACAATCAGGAAAAATCAATTATCGAAAAAAATCAGAGCTAAAACTTTTTCAAAAAACTTATGTTCTTATTACTGGATATTTCAGCTATCTTTCAAAAAAAAGTTTATGCAAAACGGACACGATTCAGCTGAGTTACACATGAAAGTACGTAGGGGTGCTCACTTATGCTCGCTACTGTATAACAGTTTTGGGTGCCTCTATCGCTGGAATCGTTATTCAGAATCGCCTGGGGCGCCTTCGCCGGCCGCAAAACTTTCACCGTAATCAACTTTTTTAGTTTATAATTGCTCCCTTACTCCAGTTGTTTTTTAGTTTAATTTTCCAATTTCCCATTTACCCGACATCAATTATCTCCTCTCTTTAATTACCTCCTCCCTCCTATATTTGAAGAAGAAGATGAATTTAATTGCATCTCGGTGCGATGCTCGGCGCCATTGATCAACGCGTTCTCCACATCGCTGCCACTTTCCAGATCTTCCATATCCGCTTTATGCGCTTGTTGGTGGTTGGTATGGTGGTGATGGGTTAGCTCAATGTGGAGGGGACTACCGGTGGAGAATGAGGGCATCTGGAGGAGTGAATAGGGATGGTTGGAGGAAACGAGGAAGAGAAAAAAGAAAAATCAGGGGAGATCGAAGGAAGTAACTGTTTGAGTGCCTGCGGCGCTAGAATCGTTACATAGAATCGGCTGGGGCGCCTTTGGCGCAAAACTGTCCTTGATTGCCTGCGGCGCTAGACTGCTCATCTATAACAGTTTATGGTGCCTGCGGCGCTCGAATCGTTACATAGAATCGGCTGGGGCGCCTTTGGCGCAAAACTGTCCTTGATTGCCTGCGGCGCTAGACTGCTCATCTATAACAGTTTATGGTGCCTGCGGCGCTCGAATCGTTACATAAAATCGGCTGGGGCGCCTCCGGCGCAAAACTGTTTTGGATTGCCTGCGGCACTAGAATGGTCATCTATAACAGTTATGGGTGCTTGCGGCGCTAGAATCGTCTGGGGCGCCTCCGGCGCTAGAATGCTTATCTATAACAGTTTGGGAGCCTGCGGCGCTAGAATCGTCTGGGGCGCCTTCGGCGCAAAACTGTCCTGGATTGCATGCGGCACTAGAATGGTCATCTATAACAGTTTGGGAGCCTGCGGCGCTAAAATCGTCTGGGGCGCCTCTGGCGCAAAACAACAAAAATGAAATTTAAAACTTGAAAACCCTGGGTCATACAACAGGAAAAACACAACATTTTCAGTGAAAAAATCTCAATTTTTGAGGCTCCCTAACTATGTCACATTTTACTCCATTCACTACAATATTACATTCTTTGTGTAGATCAATACTAGGTCTACATTTTTGTAGTTGGAACTTTTTTGATAGCTAATCTCGTTTTCGAGAGACGCCCCGTCAAAGATGCGCCTTCAAAAGCAAGCTCCTGCAATGTGGAGAGGCGCAGAGAAACGAGAGTGTCTACCTGTCTGCGCCTTCCTTCTCTCCCCTGCTTTCTTTACCCGAACTTTAAGCATTCATATCTTAAAAGCGTGAAGAGCTTTCAAAAAGTTGTCAACTACAAAAATGTAGTCCTAAATTTGATCTACACAAGCATTATAAATTTGAAGAAATTGTACCAAAAGACAGCGTCGTGACGGGATCTCAAAAACTAAACAATTTTTCCATTTTTCCATTTTTTGACATTTTGGGTTCATTTCCAAGATTAAAAAAAGTAAGTATAAAAAACGTGCTAACACTGAAATTATTGAAAAAAGAAGACTCCGGGAGAGTGCCTTACCACTCAAAAGTACATACCAAATGAACTTTCGTACTTCTCTCAATAAGCCCCGCCTCTTTTCAGACTAGCACATAGACCAAGTCAAACAAAACTCAAATTTTATAGCTTTCTATTCTTTGAAATGTCAGAATTTATAAGGTATAATAAAAAATAATAAAAAGAGGAAACGAATAGACCACAATTGTAGAGTACATACAATTCTGGTCTACCTAGAAATCTCCAGAATTTTCAGATTTTCGATTTTCAGCCAAAGATCTCATTTATTTTTGACAGATTCCTTAAAACATTTCCGTTACAAAATGTGGCCATGAGGACACAACAAACATATCCGGTGTATGTGTGACTCTTCATTACGGAGCCCATGAGCACAAATGAAATGAGCCGAGCCAGCCTAGGCAGGCGCGCGCGGGGGGAGCACAAATTAAAAAGGCGACAAAAAAAAGAGGGGGAGATGAGTTTTCCGTTATCCTTTAGGAAGGCGGAAAACAATGGAAACCTGCTGGAGGAAGGGGGGAGAAGTTTAATGAAATGAAGAGAAAATTAATGTCACATGGAGGGGGAATGGGGGGACAAGTGCATTTGGAACATGGCTTCTACAAAAAATATATGTGTTTTTTGAAAACTTTTATGTTTTTTGCTTGGATTGATTTAAAATTTATGGAGTTTAGACTAGAAGACCATGAATTTGAAATTTTTGTTATTTCTAGGAATCTGAAGTTTTTGGAATCAGTTTTTATGTTCAAATGGAAGCTGAAAACGTGAGGATTCTGAATCTGGTTTCAGGTTTTTTCTAGGAATTCAATGAGCGGAGATTCAGGGTTTCTAGCCTGATCCAACGGCGCTAGAATCGCTATTTAGAATCGGCTGGGGTGCATCCGGCGCGAAACTGTCCTGGAATGCCTGCGGCGCTAGAATCGTTACATAGAATCGGCTGGGACCTCAGCTCATACTGACCCTAGCAAAAATCTGAAAACGGATTCAGAATCCTCGTGAAGTCTTCTATAATTTTCATTGTCAAACCTTTTTTTTAAATTAAATTTTTTTAAATTGGACACTTGCAAGATTCAAGAAAAAAACAAAAATTTTGCGAGAGCAGATTCCAATCTATGTAATTGTTCACTCTTTTTGTGTGAAGCCTTGAATTTTTTTTGAGATTTGTGCACTTAAAAAATCTAAATTTAGCTCACTGGCGCACCTCAGACGCGTTTTTTGAACTTATCAAGTGCACCTTGGACGCGTTTTAGTAGATTCACAAAAAAGATGAAAAGCTTCGAAGTGAAACTAAGTAAAGGACCCCAATTGTCTGCTTTTTTGTTGAAATTTGACTAGCAAGTGTTCAAAAATCAAAATTTGATAGTTTTTTCTAGCCCGTCACGACGCTGTCTTTTGGTATAATTTCCTAAAATTTATAGTTGTTGTGTAGATCAAATCTCGCTCTACATTTTTGTAGTTGACAACTTTTTGATAGCTATTCACGTTTTCGAGATACGCGCCTTTAAAGTTAACTACCTACTACGAGACGCAGAGAAGTCAGACACTCTCGTTTCTTTGCGTCTCTCACTTCTCCTGTCACTTTGACCGCTCATATCTCAAAAGCGTGAATAGCTATCAAAAAGTTGTCAACTACAAAAATGTAGTTCTAGTTGTGATCTACACAACCTATATAAACTTGAAAAGTTTTGAATAAAATCTGGCTCAGTGGCAGGCTCTCAAAATTTGCTACTTCTACTTTTTAGTGGTTTTTAGGGATGATACGTTCGAAAAAGCCAGGAATAAAACTGCAAAAAAGGAGAAAAGTCTTTCGGAAGGTGTGTGGTGTGTCCCATGGGGTGAAACCTCGATTCTCCTCGCCTTAAAATCTCAAATATTAACATGAATCGGAAACATTAAAGCACCAGCAAAAATATCAAAGTGATGTGTTGTAAGTGTTGTAAGTAACACATCTCGAATTAGGACACACTTCACAACTATGTACTTGAATCTTCTGGAAAAATGTGAGAGAGAGTGTGTCCTAACGAGTCGACTCCTCTCACTCACCGTCTCTTTGAGCCGCCCGAGCGGCTCAAAGAAACAGAAAAGGGAGAGACTAAAATATCAGATTTCCATATGCGCGACTCGTCCAGCAGGCTATCGGTGTCAGGAATCAAGGTCAGGCCCTCAAAAAGTTTGGAGATTTGGGGAAAAGATGGAAAAAGGGATGATGACCTCGTGAACATGGGGGAATTCTTCTTTTTTCTGCAAAAACATAACAAAAAAAGAGAAAAAAAAGAAGAAATGGCAGAAGGTGGAGGCCACGCCCACTTTTTTGCAATATAGGAAGTTTACAATGGAAAAAGTGGAATATTAGGATTTTCACGACTGTGCGCCAGAATTGCAAAAGTGGGCGGAGCCTGAGGAAACAGTAATACTTCCAAATATCCAAAAAATCGGGTTCTAGGTTCTAAATAACGAGAAAACCACCATAAATAGAAAAAAATCTTCCAACTTTGACCTTATGCCCCTGGTGTCACATGATGCGTCAGGGGTCCATGTTTATATTGGTTGTGTAGCCGAAATCCTGATCTATGTTTTTGTAGTTGACACTTTTTTGATAGCTATTCTAGGTCTTGAGATAGGAGCCTTTAAAGATGAGTGGTGGGGGAAGAGGAGACGCAGACAAGCAGACATTCTCGCTTCTCTGCGTCTCGTTGTGGGTATTTAACTTCAAACCGTCGTATCTCGAAAACGTGAAGGGCAGTCAGAAATCTGTCAACTACAAAAATATAGAGAAAAACAAAGTCTACATTTTTGTAATTGACACTTTTTTGACAACTATTCACGTTCTTGAGATACGCGCCTTTAAAGATAGGCATTAAGAAAGAGAAGGAGGAGAGACGCAGAGAAACGAGAGCGTCTGCTTTTCTGCGTCTCTTCCAGCACGCGCCTGTCTTTGAAGACCCGTATCTCGAAAACGTGAATAGCTATCAAAAAACTGTCAACTACAAAAATGAAGACCTAGGTTTGATCTACACAACCTATATTAATTTGAAACGTTTTGCATTGAATCAGGCACCGTGACGGGTTCTCAAAGCTAGCCTAGCGATTTGAAGTCATTGACCGTAAGGCGCAATTTTAACCGATTTTCCAAAGATTTCATATTTTGAAAAAGTACGCTCTCCCGAAAAAAACTGAACACAAATTCCAAAACCCACGAAACAAAATGAGCTTAGCTAATTGCCTCCAGGCGCTGAATTCATTTCCTTGAAGAAATTTCCTTCTTTATGTTTTTTTTTCGTTTCCTTTCTTTTCCATTCGTAAATAAACAAAAAGAAATGGTGGAACGCGAGAGCGACACCAGAAATAAACAATTAATTGGGTGTCCAAATGCAAAAAATGAGGAGGAATAAGAGGAATGTGAGAGGGGGGATCAAAGAGAATACGAAGATCCGAAACCCCGAAAAAAATCCGGGAATCTCATTTGCAAGGGGGAGACGTATTAGAACGTGTGTTGTAGTATCATAACAAGATATAGGAATCCTAATTTAGATACAATATTTTGTGGTTTGAAATGAGGGAAAAACGGAGTTAAATATGGTGCATCGACCAGTACTATATGGAACATCGAAAGGAACTACATGATGCATCGACCGGAACCATATGGTGCATCGACCGATACTATGTGGTGCAGCGACCGGTGCTACATGGTGCATCGACCGGTACCAGATGGTGCATCGATCTGTACTATTAGGTTGGCAAGAAAGTTTTTGTGCATGTTTTGTTTTGAATGCTGTCAGATAAATTACAAGAATCAAAACCAACTACGCATACCATTTGTTAGATAAACTTTCTGGGATTTTGATAGCAGGCAGGAATTCCTCCCGGCGCTTCTCTTCTGCAAGAGCCATGTCAATATTTAATCTTGACCGACAACTCTTACAGCAATATTTTTATTTCAGCTTTACATCTAATACCAAAATTTCTAAATTTGTGCAACCAATAGGAAAATTTTACAAGGATG
Organism: Caenorhabditis latens; assembly: GCA_002259235.3. Classification (NCBI taxonomy): domain Eukaryota; kingdom Metazoa; phylum Nematoda; class Chromadorea; order Rhabditida; family Rhabditidae; genus Caenorhabditis; species Caenorhabditis latens. Next base: position 2,526,830 of record CM056096.1, read on the forward strand.
AATTATTCTTTCGGCACGCTATAAGTAATTAAGTTTCCAACTTTGAGAAATGCGATTTTTCTGTGGTCGAAGTATCACGTCCTAAAAGTGCATATGAATAGGATTTGTACATGCTGTCAGCTGTAGAAGGAGAGTTTCCATCTCAATCTTCCTGTGAATTATCAACGATAATCACTACTACTTATAACACAATTGGAAACTATTTGAAATGTGTCGGCAAGAATTAAAAAAGAGACATTGAATAGTCATATTTTGGCCAAGATCCGCGTTCAGTGAAGGATAGACCTGCGGCTTCGAATTCTCTCTCCTCTTTCAAACTTCAATCGACCTAACCATTTGGGTATCACTAATAGAGAGTGGGTATTGCACACAAACTACCTCAGGGAAACCCACCGACTTGGCGTTGATCAAACGCTATTAGACATCATCAAAAGTAAATAATACCTGAAGCAAATGATGACCCTCATGTGGTGGACCGTACACAACGTATATGATTGGAAAATGTAAAACAATAATCTTCTACTTCTGTTCTTTTTGTGTGCAAAAAATCAAAACCATACGTGAGTCTTCAGCTCCACACGGTCAAAAAGTCTGCCACCGTCATAATGTTGCATATCCGCTTGTTGCACACCTGACAAAATATTTTTAAAAAAATTAAAAAACCTAAAAACCCAAAAGGCGTTCAAGCCTAAGCCTAAGGACCGTTCAGGTGCCAAGAGGTGGTTAAGCCTAAGCCTAAGGTTCGCTTGACAACAAGAGTCTGCAACAACCCTCTAAGCCTGAGTCTGAAATGAAACTTGGAGGCTAAGAATCTAAGAATCCACTTAGCCTAAGCCTAAGGATCGTTCGGGTGGCAAGAGGTGTTCAAGCCTAAGCCTAAGGTTTTTTTTGATCATCAAAAAATTTGATGATCTACGGAATAACCTTTACCTACATACATATGTACATAACCATGAAACTAGCAGACACCTCTAATCAAATCCCCCTTCATAAATCTTATTACCTGGTCACTAATCCTTTTCCTTTTACCCTTTATAGATAAAAGTTTTTTCAAGGAAGAATATATTTCGATTCTTCCAGAAAAACAGCACCCAAAAACTGCGAAAGAGACAAAAAAACGAAAAAAAAGAAAATTACCTCCATGAGCACTCGAAAAGCGACTCTCTCCTCTTCTTCTTGTTTGTCCCTGCCGCAGGGGTGAACGTCTTCACCCACTTGTCGTTGATGTTCGACATTTCCAGAATTGACGCCAATATCGTCTTCTCCACTGGGGAACCCGGAGGCGCTTGGTTCACTTCCGATGAGTCCATCTGGAAATACATATAGATAATGAGATCAGACATAATGATAACAAGGGGATTAGTGGGGTTGGCGACAAGTTTGGTTCAAAAGAATAGTCAAGTTTAATCTGAGCTCAAAAGAATTGGTTTTCCGAAGAAAAGAGCCATAAAAAAAGTCATTTTGGGGACATTTTCTCGAGAACTCGAGAACTAATCAAAGTGTACAAGGGTGGTGGTCGAATTGGCGGAACGGAATGGGATTGTGAGAAGCAATTTTGGGAAATGGGGTACTGTGGAATGTGGATTGAAAATAGATTTAGGGTTGGTGCTTACAATGAAATAATCTTACGGTTTAGGCTTAAATGATTCTGAAGTTAAAGGAACAAATGCTAGCCCTATAATACCAATCACTTTATGAACGGCAATAAAAAGATCTAAGGTACAGTACGGCTCTGACGCCTAACGTTCTTAAAATTCGATCTGGAACACCGATTTTTGGCTGAAAATGATCGAAGAAGCATAGAGAACACAGTTATGGTATAAAATTCAGATAAAATAGCTATTTTCTCAGTGTCAGAGGCATCTGAGCTGACTGTATGCGGTCAGAGAAAGGGTGTGAACGGTGAAGACGTACTGTAGCATAACTTTGTTCAATTTCGAGCTAGAGAGATGGTCTTTGACAAGAAATTATCAGAAAATGATAATGAACACGGAAAAATAAACAAATTGTGGAAGGTAGTGATAACTTTTTAGTTTTGAAAAGTATAGAGCATAGTAGGAAATTGATGTACTTTGAAAGTGACACTTGATAAGAGATCAATTTGATCCCGAACATTACGACATAACCGAAAAAAAAACTGCCTTTCAGAAATTTTGTGGTTTCAGAAACTCATTAAAGTTTAACGGAAAACTTTTTTGGACGTTCTATTTGCTGATCTAGAAGTCAATCGCAAAACCTAAATCTAAATCACAAACCACTACACATATTGAAAACTGAACTCGATCTTTAATAAACCAAGTCAATTTTCTTTCGTTCATTTCCATTTTTTTTTCCGGATAATGATTAAAATAGGCTACAACTACAACCACTACCACTACTACACATGAACTTGATTGAAAAAGGTCTATAAAAACTTCTCTTTCAATCAGGAAGCCGAATTTTGAATACATCAAATAACAAAAGGTCCACCGAGAAGTATATGTTCTACTTTTAATTTTATGGTTTTTCGTTCATGTTCAAGCAGAACGGAAAATTTCACTGAATCTTAAGTTCTTCAGTTTCAGCTGATTTCTAACATCACCAATCAAAGAAAAGAGTAACAAAAGTGTCTGGGGGCGAGTTCCACTTCACCTGTACCTGTGAAATCATGAATTTCTGAAATGAAGTCTGTTCAGAAACCACACTGCTCAGTTTTGTGACTAGTCGAGATTCGGCTTCCTGATTGAAACAGAAGCTTTTAAACATACTTTTTTTCCAATTATGTTCATATGTAGTGGTGGTAGGCTATGTAGTTGTGGCCTACTTTAATCATAATCCAGAAAAAATTGAAAATGAACTAAAGAAAATTGACTTTGTTTATTAAAGATTGAGTTAAATTTTCAATTTGTTTGTAGTTGTTTGTGCTTTCCATTTTGATCTACGTTCAGGAACTTGCAATTTCACACCATAACAGTGTTCTCTATGCTTCTTTGAACATTTTCCGCCAAAAATCGGTGTTTCGGGTCAAATTAGTAAGAAGTTACGCGTCAGAGCCGTGCAGTAGCTTAAATCTTTTGACTGACCGTTCACAAAGCCTTCTGTATCATAATTTATGAAAATAACATAAGGTATCATGAGAATGAACAATTTGAAAGCATTTTTATTGGAACCCCAATGCTCAATTTAAAACCAAGTTCCATCCTCTAATCTCACCAAAATTCAACTGTTATCATTATAATTAACAAGTTGTCTATTTGTCCGTGTTCCTTATAATTTTCTGATTGATCATTTTCAGCTAAAAACCAATAAAATCAAACAAAGTTACGTAACAGTATTACCCATCCGCCAGTGGCTGACCGCTCACTCAAAGTTGGGCACGGGGACGCGGAGGTGGGTCTAGCCGAAGTGAATCGAAGTTCCCGGGCCGAACTTTGAGCGAACGATCAGCCACTGGCGGACGTTTTCTTCCTGCTAGCAAATAGAGAGTGCTACCGAAACAAAGTCAGGATTTTTCAAATCTCCAAAGTTCCTACCGTTTTCAAATCATTTTGTTCCAAAAACAGTATCCCCAACGGTAACAAGAGACCCTCAGCTCACCGCTGCCCAAATTTCTTCCCCCAAACTCAAACCCCTCTGTTACAAACGAAAACTTACCACCAAAGTGTTTCGATTCGAGTACATCCTCCCATTCGCTCGTCCACGCATTTCCTCATCCTCCTCGTTCGCCATCTCCTCAATATTCGGCATCGCCGCATTTTCAGCGTGTATTGAGGTGGTCCGGTTAAAAGGGTACATCACTCTGAAAAAATGAAGATTCTGAAGAGAGAGAGAGCAACAAAAAAGGGGTGGAAAATGGGGAGGATATCGCGTAACAAGAAGAAGAAAAGGGGAAATTGAGAGAGAAAATCCAATTCATCTTGTTAATGCACTTCTCACACTGATAGATATAACACGAAATGAAATGACATGGATGAGAGCAAAAGGGGGGAAGGGAATGTTTGCTTTTTATTGTATTCCGGGTTCAGTCTAGTTGGGAAGCAAGTGCGCTCCACGGTGAAAAAAGTACGCTTCTTACAACCGCGCTCTACCGAAACCAAAGAAAATATGTACGGTAATTGAGAGATTTAGAGAAAAGAAGAAAGGGATTTTGGTGGAGTACAGTAGTAAGAACTGTGGCGAGCTAATAGAAGTGTGTGGATTTTACATCAAAATTTGATATTTTCAGCAAAAAAAACAGTCAAAAACAACCAAAAATGATGGTTTTTCCGAAAAAAGTGGCATTTTTGACTTGAACTTAAGTGGAAAATTGAAAGGAAAATAGGAAAATTAGCTTGATAGAGTGTGAATTTTACATTGAAGTTTGATATTGTACCTATATATACATATTTAAAATCTATATTTCTGACCGAAAATAGTCAAAATGAGTATTTTTTGTACAAAAAGTGTCATTTTTAATGAAAAATTGACTTTTCAGGATGAAAATCTATATTTTTCAGGAGAAAATTGGGATTTACTGTAAAATAAGAAAATTTGCTTAAAAGAGTATGAGTTTTACACCGAAATTCGAAAGTTTTGCCAAAAAATAGTCAAAAACTGCCAAAAATTAGTATTTTTTGTGCGAAAAGTGTCAATTTTCGATGAAAAATTGGCTTTTCAAGGTGAAAATCGACACTTTTAGGTTGAAAATCGGGATTTTTGACTTCACTTTTATGAATTGGTGTAGTCCCGGTGGACAACTGACAACTAACAAATTTGTATTCATATAAGAAATTTGGAGATCTTGCTCCTTCATCGGACCATAGGGTTGATGTTTTCGCACGAAAGGTTGTAAGAAAGAGTTTGTCAAAAATCGGTGACACCAGGGTGGAATCGAACCACCGTCTACAGATTAAGCCTCCGCAGCACTACCACTGTGCTACCGGTGCGCCCGAGATCCGACTCCCTCTTTCTTTACATTAACCTTATAGAGCACAGTCGACGTCCGGCAACGTTCGTTGATTCCTAGACGCGAAGCTCGAGTTTTTGATGTTCGAAAGTGTGGAATTCCAGATTTGGTCCTATTGATTATTTGAAGTATAATTCAGAAAGGTTGGAATCCTTGTTTTAGTGCGTATCGTAGATGTATTCATATAAGAAATTTGGAGATCTTGCTCCTTCATCGGACCATAGGGTTGATTCTTACAACCTTTCGTGCGAAAACATCAACCCTATGGTCCGATGAAGGAGCAAGATCTCCAAATTTCTTATATGAATACATCTACGATACGCACTAAAACAAGGATTCCAACCTTTCTGAATTATATAACAAATTTGTATTAAATAAGAATAATAAAGCTAGAAAATGAATCCGTATAGCAAAAGCACCAAAAATATAAAATCCCGAGAATTCTAGCTACAAAAAAAAAGGAAAACGAGGTATTTTATATGTCTAACAACCAGGGTTTTATACCATTCTGTCAGACAAGATTGAAAAAAATGAAAAGATTGAAAAATAAAATTCAATTAACTTTTATCACAAGATAAGGAAAGTCTTGTGATCTACACAAAAAGCAGAACAAGGAAGTGTAAAGTACAAAGGTAACATTTTTGAGTCCGATAGAGCACGCTTACCAAAAAAAACTTACCAGGATGTCCGGTACCCTAAAGTACACTGTCTGAAAATTTGTTGTCTGAAAATGACAGGCTGAAAAAAAACCGACGTTTTTCTATTCGTCACAAGAAAAGAGATAAATAGGAAAAAGAAGAAAGGAAGCCGACAAGAGATGACTGATTTCATTTTGCGATACCTTTTGAGAAATAAATTTCTCAGAATGATACATAAATCAACATATTTTTTTCATTTTTTCGTCGAAAAGTAAAGAGAAAAGTTCTCAGAAGAATTATGGGTTTCTGGGTTCAAAAATATCAACTCCGTATCCCCCATGAGTCGCTACTCAGTCAATAGTTGTAATTTGTAATTACACCCTTTGCAATCATGAAATTTATACACAAAACACGAAATCTCACACGAAAAAAAAACTATTCTCAAAAAAATGAAAAAGATTGAAAAGTCAGAGACTACTTGACAGAAAGATGAAAAAACTTGAAAGTAATCTGATGTTTTCTTCAAGTTTCAAAAAGGGGGGGGGGTACTTGATAGTTCGGAGAGGGGGGTGGGGAGGGATCTATGGGTTAAGGGTGCGATTTACGGAGAGGTAGATGTCGATTTACGGGGAGCTAAATGTCGATTTACGGGAATATCGATGTCGATTTACTGGAAGTTAAATGTCCATATACAGGGAGCTAGATGTCGATTTATGGGGAGCTAGATGTTGATTTACGGGAAGCTAAATGTCGATTTACGAGGAGCTAGATGTCGATTTACAAGGAGTTAGATATAGATTTACAGGGAGTTAGATGTCGATTTACGGCAATCTTGCAAGATTTACGGGGAGCTAGGTGTCGATTTACAAGAAGCTTGATGTTGATTTACGGGACCCTGGTAAGATTTACGAGGAGCTAGATGTCGATTTACGGGGAGCTAGATGACGATTTACGGAAAACTTGTAAGATTTGATTTATGGGAACCCATGTGAATTTACGGAAACACATGTGGATTTACGGGGAGTTGAATGTCGATTTACGGGGAGGTAGATGTCGATTTACGGGGAACTAGGTGAAGATTTACGAGGAGCGAAATGTCGATTTACGGGGAGACTTGTAAGATTTACGTGGAGCTGGATGTCGATTTACGACAATCTTGCAAGATTTACGGAGAGCTAAATGTCGATTTACGGGAACCCATGTGGATTTACGAAACCGATGTGGATTTACGGGAAGTGCTAAGGCTTGACCTCTGTAAGTTAAGTTAGTTGTGTCGATTTACGGAAATCCATGTGGATTTACGGGACGTCTTCCGATTCTTGAGTTATGCCTCTGTGTAGATTTACGAAGAGCTGGTGTGGATTTACGTGGAGTTTTAAGATTTACGCTGGACAAAATATTTCAAAGGTGAGCACAAAATGCGGGATGTCAAATATCAAAAACATCATGAAATGTGATATTTGACAACGAAACACACCTGTCTCTTGTTTCACGAGGTAGGTCAAATCACCTGTCCCCCACTCTCCCACGGATTAAGAAATCTGATCGATAGATATTTAAAAAATTGGACATTTTTATCCATAACAATAATAATTTTTTGACAAGAAAGGAAGGGAGGAAAGAAGCGGATTAAAATAGAAAAGAGACCAAGTGATTCTGATAAGCTGTTTTTCAAAAAAATGGAATTTGTGGGGGAGGGAACGTGCATTTTGTCGTTGAGGAAGAAAAATTTTTTGTGAAAAGGATGTAGATGAAGCAGGTAATAATTGGTGGTTATCATACAAAAAAAGAAATATTTGTGCATGTTTTTTTCTGATTTCTGCGTTTTCATTTGTTTGTTGATTGTGAGATTTGTGGTCTGCATGTGAGAATCCTGAGAAATACCAACCGAAATCTAAATTTTAATTAAAAAAATCCTCAACTTTCAGAGTGTATACCGGGGCCCCAAGTAATCCCACTGTCTTAAATTTATATTTGCTGTGTAGATCAAACCTAGGGCTTTATTTTTGTAGTTGAAAGTTTTTTGATAGCTATTTACCCTTTTGAGATACGCGCCCTCAAAGATAGGTTTCTCTGGCGGCGTGAGAGTGAGAGGGAGAAGTGACGCAGAGAAACGAGGGTGTCTGCTTCTCTGCGTCTCCCCACAGGCACTTATCTTTGAAGGCGCGTATCTCAGTAGGGTGAATAGCTATCAAAAAGTTGTCAACTACAAAAATGAAGTTCGATTTTTGATCTACACAGAAAACTTAAATTCAAAGCATAGCGTCTACAAGGGAATGCGTGGCAACGCTTTGAAAAAAAACTATTTTTCGAACAAAAATATCCTCCTGGCATGTTAAGAATGGGAACATAGTCATTATATGTAGGAAAACAAAGTAATTGAGAAAAGGGGGAACGGGGACTGAATAATATAGTAAGGAAACGGTACCCTTCCATTAAAAAACCACTTCAAAATAGCAAAAAAAAAACATCCGGATTTCAATTTCAAAATAAAAATCTCGAATTTCTTGACAAAGGTGTCTTGAATAACACAAAAGCCCACACACACAATGGAAAAGATATGAATCTACACATGTTTTATTTTCCCGCGAAGAAAATGAACTAACCCTTTAGCCGCGAGAAGGGTACTCTCGAGTAAACGTGACTTCTTCACGGAGCAGAAGAGAAAAAAAAACTAATTGTCGCCGTCGTTTTCATCTTTTTCTATTTCTTCTTCGTCATTAGCTCTTTTTTTGTTGTATATTGCCCCGTTTGGCTCGAAAATTGGTCATTTGTTAGGAAAAATACCCAGGTCTTCGAAATTCTACAAATTAAAAACGACTCGAGAAAACAAGAATGCGAAATTATGTACACTGGAAGTAAAATTTTTGGGGAGGGGGGGGGGAATGAGTGAGTAAGTGATAAATGATGAGATGAATGCGAATTGGGAGCAGACACAAAATGGAAGTGTCTGGGGGAGAGGAATTTCATTCGAATTCGAATTCTGGGAAAAGGGAGAAACCACTGAAAAAGGTTACAGCGAAAAATTTCAAATTTTTTTAAATCCACCGATTTTTCAAACATCGAATTACTAAAAAATTGTATCAAACTTGAACCATATACAAATATGCCGCAAAAAACGTTGAAAAATGAAAATTTATCCGCGCCACTTGCAGTTTAAGCTCCGCCCACTATCCCCTGCCGCACATGCGTCTGACATTTTATTTTTTAACAGATTTGTATACGTAACTCGTCTAAAACATAACATTATGAGCTGAAAAATACACCAAAATGTAGATCTCGGAGAGCTCTATGTCTACGATATAATAAGGACCGGATGACAGATAGATAATGTGTTGTGAGCCCAGCTAGAATGGCTTTTTGGACCATTATTACGTTTTTTGGTACTTTGACCATTCCCTTAGAACACGATTATACCGATTTCCGGATGGTCATTCGCTAACATGCCGCACGCCTGACAGGAATGGATGGATTTTTTGACAATTTTTGCGTCACATAGAACTTGGGGTAATAGCGTGCCAAAAATTGCAAAAATGGCCAAAAAAGCCATTCTAGCGTGGCCCGCGGCGCATGTATAAAAAGGATGTAGAACTCGACGAGATCTACATTTTGGTATATTTTTCAACTTATAAAATTGTGTGAGTTACGGGCCGGTCAAACTGTTTTTTTACAAAAAAACGTTCGCCGAAAATCTTTGTGAGAAGAATAAAAGCCACGCGCTCTTAAAAGTTTCATCTCCTCAAAATGAAAAAGATGATGGGTTTAATGAGGCACATCTTGTGGAAATTGGCTTCATAAAATAAGGGATAGAAGTTTGAAAAGTACATTTTTGGAATCGTAAAAAAAGTACATACTGTGCTACATAAAAGGACGTTGTGACTCAAGTTTCCAGCGGAGCTATGTTTCGAGTTAATATTTGTTGTGTAGATCAAATCTAGCTTTCCATTTTTGTAGTTGACAATTTTTCGATAGCTCTTTCAGCTTTTGAGATATGCCCCCTTAAAGATAGATAGCTGAAACGAGCGAGGGTGAGAGACGCAGAGAAGTTAGGGTGTCTGCTTTCTCTGCGTCTCTTGATCTTGGGGATTTCTAACTTTGTGGTTTTTCAACTGACCACAATATGAAAATTCATCATCATTTCTTTCCTTTATTAACACATATTATTCATAAAAATCAAAAATTCTCACTGGGAAAAAGAAGGAAGAAGGCAACATTTGGTAGTTTCAAAGAGGCTCGTATTCATTGACCCGCATACTAAAAAAGAATAAATTAAAACTAAAATAATACAACAATACAAATCTAAGAGCAATCAGAAACTACAAGAAGTGGTATGGCTGGTGTCGATTTACGGCGATTTTTGGATGGGGATGAGGAGGCGGAGTCAGGAGGGAGAATCAGATTATTTGGGTTTGTATGGGTGAAGGGGAGGGAGAGTAGAGGACTGATGAGAAGTGAGGAGGCGTTGCTGGTCAGGGAGACACGCTCGTTTTGGTCACGCTGAAAAAATAGGGGATTTACGACGGAAATCGACATGAAGATTTGAGTTGGAAATGAGTTTGAAATTCAAAGATTTGTCAGGGACATTTTGGAACCAGTCGATTTGAAACTAAAAGAGACGGTTTCAAACCAGAAAACAGTTCAAAACTAGTCTTAGATAATCACAGTGACCAAGTTACAGTGACCAAGTTACAGTAACAATGTTACAATAACCAAAATACAGTGACCATGTTACAGTCAGATTTGCAAAATATCGGCCCGGAATAAAAACATTTTGAAATTTTCATCAAAAATAGTGAAAAATCCTACATGCACTTGAGGACCGGGCGGGCCGGTGATAATTCTCAAATCGGCCCGACCCGGCTCGGTCCGTCACAAGTCTGGTTACAATGACCAAGTTACAGTGACCATGTTACTGTGACCAAGTAACTGTTTGATTTCGTAATGTCTCAGGTTATAAATTGAGAAGGTTTAGTTGCAAATCGACCTTGATTGCTTGCAGGCATGTTTCTAACAACATTTCACGCTTCAAAACCCGGATGTTTTGGAACCGAGACGTTAGGGGACCTGACAGTAATCAAGATGTCCCGGTTTTCAATTGTCCCAGTGTCAAAACGGCTCATACTTTTTTACCCAGTTTCAATTGTTTTCGGTTTTCAAACGTCCTGGTTTTAAAACGTCTCAGTTCTAGAGAATCTGGTTCTGAATTTTCAGAAATCGACTTTTCTGAAACGTCAGCTCACTAGGGAAGACCCCTAAATGGCCGTGGAGTTATAGGACGTGACTTATATCATTGAAATGCTGAGAAAACAATGATTTTAGAAATATAATAATTTTTGCCCTCGGGGTCTATTATTCAAGAAAAAAAGGTCAAAGTTTGGACGCAGTAAAATAATTACTTGTCAGCGGTTCAAACTTTGACCTCGTTTTTCTCGAATACCAGACGTCAAGGGCAAAAATGGAATATATATTCGGAATCAGCGTTTTCTCAGCTTTCTAATGGGTCACGCCCCCATTACTCCAAACTGACTCCATGACCTTCCCTAGTCAGTTTCTAAACGTCCCGATTTCATCAAAACCCACCGATCCCGCCGACGACGCAATCGATCCTCTTCCAGAATCCGCCGATCCCTCTTGCCTCCTCCCTAACGCCAGTATCCGATTCAACGAGGTTCTCAACTTTCTCCGCGGATGTGGCACATGCTCATGATGACTTTCACTAGAATGCTCCGATAGATCCGACACTTCCGGCACCGATGACACAATCCGTTTCAGGAATGATATCCGATTCTTCCTGTCCGATCTGGGCGTGGTCGGTGAGATAGGGATGTCGAAGGACACTCTGGGAGAGGCGCTTCCCCGTCTAGTGTCATAGTCGAAAAGCATGGCGTCTGAAGCGCGTGAGGAGACGTTGGAGCCACGTGGAGTGCTGTTTAGAGATGTTGTCTGGAATTCATAAAAGGAATTACTATAAGTCCTTATATCTTCTTAAAAATGATTATTGATATACCTGGCCTACCTGGGTAACTGCCAAGTGCATTCCTGACGGGCTCGTTTGCTCATCCCGACTTCTTCTATGAGCTCCAGGAGGTTGTGAGTGATAAAAATTGGACAATGAGCTCGCTGCATTCAGGGGACCAGTGGTGATCCGTCGGATGACTGGAAGGGTTTTACTCCTTACACGATGTTGAATAACCTCAGTAAAGAAAACATAGAGAAATGGATTGGCGAACGCGTTGATTGGGAAGAAGAAGACAAGAACGAACTTGGCGGATGAGAGGGATAACAGGGGGAAGCCGATGGTGGCGGTGAATCCGAAGAAGAGCGTTGGGAACCAGCAGATCAAATCGGTGACGACGAGCACGGTCATTTTGGTGATGAGCGCGCGGTCTTCTTCGCGGGTTTCGTTTTCCTGGAATGAAGAAGTTTACAACTTTGTAACAATTCTCAACAAGTCGCAACAATTCATTACAACTCTCAACAACTCGCAACAACTCAGTTTGAGGATTTTACATTTTGCAACAACTCAGTTTCAGGATCTTGCAACTCACAACAACTCAGTTGTAGGATCTTACAACTGCTCACTTTTTTCTTCAAATCTTGATCAAAACTTGTCCCAATTTGGTTGAAGCGTGATTACTCAACTTCAACTTGATTGCAATTTGCAACAACTTATCACAACTTGCAACAACTTGCAACAACTCATCTCAAAGGATGATTACTCAGCTCAACTTGATAGTAACTTCCTACAACTTTGCGCAACTTTTCACAATTTTTCCAAAATTTGTACAAAGTGGACGAAAAATTGCGTCAACCGTTTACAATTTTTTGCAAAAACTTGTTTCACGACTTTTTGAACCTCAAAATTGCTACCAACTGTATTACAACTTTACTTTTGCAAAACGTTTTTCAAACAATTTTACAACTGTTTCACAATTTTGCACAACTTGTTCAGTCATGCACCGAAGTTGTTAACAACTCATCGCAACTTGCAACAACTCAGTTGCAAGATCGTTCAACTTCTCACAATTCTTGCACTTTTAAACAACTTTTCACAACTTGCTCTAGACTTGTCAAAAGTGGACCAGAAGTTGCGAGCAAAGGCCAACAACTTTGTCTCCACTATTTCACAACTTTTGAAAATCTAAAGTTGCTAACAACTGTATTACAACTTTTATACGACTTTGATCAAAACTTGTTCAATAACTCCACAAATTTTTACAACTCACCTTCAACATTTTCACAATGAATCCATATGACAACGCCATTGCCGCAAACGCCAAAAAATTGAAGCTCAGCCCGAAAATCAAGTATCCCTTATCAAACATCGTCGTAGCCTTCAACGGAAGACAAACACTGCTCTCCGAGTAGGAAGACACACCGAACCAAGGGAGAATTGCCATAATGATAGCAAATAGCCACCCTCCAATCATCAAAAGCACTCCAACTTTGGGACTGAGTCTCCGGCCACGGAACGATTGTCTGGTGTTGTAAGACATCTCAAAAGCTATCAGAAACATGGAAATAATGCCGAGCTCTGACGCAAAAACCGCCAGGAATCCAGCAGCTCGACAACCCCAACCAGTCTGCCACCAGACAGCGTGTCGGTAGTATTCATCAGACATTTTTGCATCCGCTATTGCCAAGACTGCTAGGTAGACTCCTGAAATTTTTTCTTATCTTATAATACCGTCCATATCATATCTACCAGTAAACATATCCGCCACCGACATATTTATCATATACAGATAATGCATCCTCATCCGTTTCTCATAGACAATTCCTAACAGAACCCATACTATAATGTTACCAACAATTGCTGCTAGACAGACAACCCATACAGCAATACGGAGGAATGGGTAACCGACGATATTCTCGCATGGATTCAAGGCGTCTGGTTGTGGGTAACAGGTGATGTTCGAGTAGTATTTTTGGACTTCTTCTCCGATGGATTGGCAGGGCTCTGCTCCGATTTCGGTGAACGCTGGAAGAATGGATATGACTGGAAAGATGAAGTTGTGAGGATTCTGAATCTGTTCTCAAATTGTTTGTAGTATAAATGTACCCCGAGTTACGAGGATTCAAAGTTCGTCCTTCTACAGTGAATTTTCAACCATTCTTGTGAAGTCCGTAACTCGCTTCAAACTTATTATTATGGGCTGAGAAATATTCCAAAATGTAGATCTGGGCGAGTTCTATGTATGTGACCTGCTACGGTCCGGATCGCTATTTGTTAATGTGGCCCAGGACGGGAAAAAGTGCCAAAAAATGACAAAAAATCCATTCAAGCTAAAACGAGCCGGTTGCAAGTACGATTTTGTCAAATTTTTTTTTGTTGAAAAGTTTAATCATGACTAGGTGGGTCTCGACACGAAAACACGGTATGCGCCTTTGAACTTGGGTTACTGTAGCTTAGGGCCTATTTAGTCAGAACAGACGCAAGACCATACTTTTCTGAAAGCTCTTGACGAGCTGGTTCAGAATATGGTATTCATTTTTTGATAAGTTTCACTTACGCGGCAACTCATCCTCATCCGCGTCATCCGGCCCCGTATAAGTACTATTATCGGTCCATTCCTTCAACAACATCTCCAAAAAGTCCACTTTAGTCTCTCGCTTCTTCCGTCTCGACATCTTCTGTTGCTCTCGCTTCTCGCATATTCTCTTGTGGATTTCCTTTGCGTTACGCTGATATTTACCGTTGTCATTCATAGTCACATCGTCGACGTACTGGAAAATTAGAAAGGTCAAGGGGTCAGTTTGGAGTTATGGGACATGACTTGTATCATTGGAAAGCTGAAAAAACACTGATTCTAAATATATATTCAGCTTTTGCCCTCGAGGTCTGGTATTTGAGAAAAATGGGGTCAAAGTTGAGAAAAATAGTAAAACTTTTGTCATTTTTGCCTAATTTTGACCTTGTTTTTTCTTGAATACCAGACCTCCAGGGCAAAAGCTAACTATATATTTGAAGTCAGCGTTTTCTCAGCTTTCCAATAATATAAGTCATGTCCCATAGCTCCAAGAATTTCTAACCTTAAAAAGACAACAATGATGTGGATAGGTGAAATGTGCGGTTTCCAGATCCGTAAAACTTAGAACACTCGGTAGCCGCTTGAGGGTTGGTACGTTGTTCAGAACCAATGTCTTTAATTTTTTCAGTCCGTTTATAGGTAAAGTACTGATGGAGGTGTGCGACAAGTCCCTGAAAAAAATGTCCGGTTTTCAGACTTTCAGCCACTTATTAGGGAAGACCATGGGGTCGGTCGGAAGATATGGGTATATCATTGGAAAGCTGAGAAAACGGTGATTTCAGATATATAATCAAATTTTGTCCTCGAAGCCTGGTATTCGAGAAAAATGAGGTAAAAGTTCGACAAAACTGTCAAAAAGGAATTGAACCAACAAGTGGTGGCGCCTTGACCACTTCTGCTACCCCGTTAGGAAGGTAATGACTTGTTACGTGTCAAAACTTTGACCCCGTTTTTCTCGAATACCAGGCCTCAAAGACAAAAACTGAATATATATTTGGAATCAGCGTTTTTTCAGCTTTTCAATGATATAGGTTACGATTCCTAACTCCAGACCGACCCTTGACCTTTCCTTGTCAGATTAAAAACTGAAAACTCACAGCGTTTGCAGACCTCCCATGTTCTTAAAAGCGTCGACTGAAAGACTTCTAAGATTTAGGTTATTGTTAAGTCTTAGCTTCAGGAATTGACTTTCTGTGAACGCGTAGCCGGATATTTCCAGAAGATTATTTTCAGACAACACAAGGGTTCGGGCTCTGACGTTTCGGACTTTGGAGTCGCCGATGAATTTTATCTTATTCTGCGACAAGTCAATCCGATCTACAGTCACATGATGTGAATCTGTCATTCTGAGAGATGGCATCGTGCGAAGTCCGTTATTCTTCAATATCACGGTCTGAATCTTTGTGTTATTCACCAAGAGTTTTCCGGAAATCTCTCGTAAATTCGGACATCTCACAACGGAAAGTTTTCGGAGTTTAGGCAAAACTGTGAAGGAAACACCGTCGATATGCTCGAGATGCACCGAGTTGTCGATTTCTCTGTGATTTTAAGAATGAGGTGATTCAAAAATTGAGGAATAGAAACTTACAGCTCACGAATCGATGGGTAGGCATCGAAGAAGTTGGGAGTGATCTCGGTGATGGAGGTGTTGTGGAGGTATCTGGAAATTTTTTGAGAGTTAGGTTTAGAGGGATCGCATCCCGTTAGGATCCGGCACCTGCGTCGTGTGACAGATCACTTGGATCCTCCATAGGCGTCGCTTGTCTGTGAGTTCAGTTTCTTTAGACGCGTCGCGTTTCAAGACAATCAGTTCGGTATGAACTAACGCGTCACATGGATTTTAACTTTTTTAGATGCGCTGCGTTTCAAAACACCGTAGACCTTTAGAGACGTCGCATATCCATGATCCCTCTAGTTTTCGTTTCTCAACATTCTCAACGCCACTGAATACTGTCATACGGCACACAATTCTATTAGCTCGGCACAGTTTTTACAACTCCGCTCCACCGAAATGCTTTTGAGTCTCTCAGTTTTGCACACAATCTTCTTCGGTTATGGTAGAGCGCGGTTTTAAGAACCGTGCTAACACCAATCATTTTCACAATTTCGACAAAATGAAAACTCACAAATATCCAACATCCTCCATCAAGTCGTCCGACAACTGCGAAACCTCCCATCCCATACAACAACACTCTGGTTGCTTGTACCTTTTCGTCTGTTTACAAACACATCCTCCTCCTCCACCGATATCTGCTTTTAACGCCATACACGAATGTTTCGTTTCGGCTAGACTCAATGCATTCTGGCATAAGGATAGGGGAATGAATAGAAGGAATAGAAAAATGAAGGATGGTGGAAGAATCGATCGATATGTTGAGCATGTCATTTGAGCAGCGGCGGGCGACCGGGTTGACTCGCCCCGACTACATTCAAATTGATTAGAGGACTGATAAGGAAATAGTGTGGCGTGGAGTGGAGAGATGAGTTGGTTGGTAGAAAATTAGAAATCTGTAAATTGTTATTGTTGATTAATAAGGTAGGTAACAGGAAAAAGGTGTGTATAGTAAAGGTCACGTGGTATAAGCTATGTCAAGTGACCAAGTTACTGTAATTGTTTGAATGTCTTATCAGTAGCGGGTCTATTGACAAAAAATGTTGAGAAAAAGAGAAAATTGATAATCAGAATCAAACATCAAATACTGAAATAGAAATTGGTGATCTAAGCTGTTTCAGATTTTGAGATCGCTAACATTGAGTAGTTTTACTTTAAAGTCCCATATCTCGAAATCTACGACTTCCATTAAAAAACTTTTAATTACAAAAATATAGCACAGAACTTTTTCTACATTTTTGCAGATGACAACTTTTTGATATCTCCTCACGCTTTTGAGATTCACGTCTTCAAAGATAGGCGCCGCGGAGAGAGCAAGAGAGCGTGTGGAAAGAGGAGGGCGTCTAGCTTCTCTGCGTCTCTCACTCTC
Organism: Caenorhabditis latens; assembly: GCA_002259235.3. NCBI lineage: Eukaryota > Metazoa > Nematoda > Chromadorea > Rhabditida > Rhabditidae > Caenorhabditis > Caenorhabditis latens. The sequence continues at coordinate 2,543,904 of CM056096.1, forward strand.
TCGCTTTATCACTGTTTAACATCAAAGACACGTATCTCGAAACCTAGACTAGCCACAAGAAAACTGTCAACTGCAAAAATAGAGATCTGATTTTGATCTACACAGTGAATGTAAATTTGAAACAGTCGGATAACACCTAGGACAGTGACGCCATCTCAAAGTTCACAGATTTTTCACTAGAAATGCCACTTTTTGTGAAAAATTCATTTTTTGCTATGAAATTTCGAAAAAAGAAACAAACACTATTACAAATGACACCGCGTTCGGGAGAATTCCCTCTGCCCATAATTATGACTAAACCAATTGAGAACTGGACTGTCCGATGACGTCATGAATTGCACTACAGACTAGAAAACACAGTAAAAAGAAATGAAAAAAAGAGTTTAAGACAAAAATCTTTTCACGCTTCTCTGAAAATATTGAGCGCTTATCATTACAATTCGACAAAAGCGGTGTCATCTTCCACCCGGAAAACGGAAATTTATACGAAATTAGGCTATTTTGGGTGTGCAGACTAATTTTAGAATAATTTTTTGTACAGTCATTTGAATAGGAGACTAATATCATTATAGTAAAGTGACCGATCAGAAAAAAGAATAGAAAAAAATGTGTGATAAGACATGTTAAGGTTATATCTACAAGAAATGTTGATTTTTTGACAAAAAACCATTAAAAAATGAGAAAAAATCCAGGTTTTGAGAAAAAAATCACAAAAAGTCGATGAAAATCGCCCAAAATAAAAACCAAAAAACGAAAAACCACCACGGGGAGTCGAACCCCCGACCTTTTGAACCATGCGGCTTCTATCTTAACCACTCGGCAAATTTATGGAAAAATCGGGGTTTTTAGGGTAAAAATTGTTGAAAATTATGAATTTTCGGATTATTTGACAGGTAGAAGGCGAAAAAATTGACTTTTGACAAGGTGGACTACGATGGGACCCAAAAAATAGAAAAATCGAAATTTCTAGTTTCAATCTGACAGAATCCTTGAAAACCAAAAAATAAATCAATGTTAGAGTCCACGCAGATAGAAATTGATTTCTGAAAGTCAACATCAAAATACAACATTATTTTTAGATTTTTGTTATGTTTCCTTTCTTTTTGAAAAAAAAACTGTTGTGATATCTTCTCTATTCACTGTTAAAAGACCATTTGGAGAGCGTGGGAGCCGGAAGAAATTGGGTTTTACTAGAAAGGTGAAGACGTAAGGATTCTGAATCTGGGTTTGAAAATTTTATCGAGAGAGAGAGAACTCTTAATAAATTTCAAGACATGATGTAAGCTAATGATAAGAGAAGTATTAATTTCACCAAAAATTCCATTTTTGTGTGAAAAATCTGTAAACTTTGAGATAGCGTCACGGTTCTAGGTGTTGTCCGACTGCCTCAAATTTACATTCACTGTGTAGATCAAAAGTAGATCTCTATTTTTGCAGTTGACTATTTTCTTGTAGCTAGTCAAGGCTTCGAGATACGCGTCTTTGAAGATTTGCGGCAAAATCAGTGAGAGATAGAGGGAGGGGGAGAGACGCAGAGAAGCTAGACGCCCTCCTCTTCCCACATGCTCTCTCACTTTCTCCTCGGCGCCTATCTTTGAAGGCGCTTATCTCGAAAGTGTGAATAGCTATCAAAAAGTTGTCAACTACAAAAATATAGAGCTAGTTTCAATCTACAAAACGCAATAAATTTTGTGTCATTTGAACAACAATGGACATTGTTATAACTTATTGAATTTAATTAATTTTCCACTATTTTTTCCAATTATAAACCTAAAATTGATACCTCTCACATCTTGAAACCCAGACACTCTATCAAAAAACAGTCAACTACAAAAATGTACTCCTAGTTGTGATCTGCAGCAAAAAAAAGACACATTCATAAATCTTGTCAAATAACGTACTGTAGCGAATAGCCATGTACTTTCCAAAAAGCTGGAAATTGTAAATTTTGGTAAATTTTGAAAAACATGATACAATCCTTAAACACTATTCGCCCCCGCTTCCGGGCGATCACTTATCAGTCATTAATACAAATTGAATCCGCTACGGAAGAAATTAAAAGTTAATGCATACAGACCAAATACAATAATAAGCTGTGAAATGTTGTAAAACAGCGAAATAAAAAACAAGAAATATATTAAATTCTAGAAAAACGTCATGTTGGACAATTTGTGGCAATCATGATTTTTTTTTCATATCGGATGATCGAGGAACATGTTTTTGAAAAAATGCGAAATTTTATAAGCTCGGCACAGTTCTTACCACTGCGCTCCACCGAAATGCCCTTGAAAAATGTCTATTTTTCTCTGAGTCTCTCAATTTCGCAGACAATTTTCTTCGGTTTCGGTAGAGCGCGGTTGTAAGACGTGTGCCTCGCTGATTAATAAATATCTAATTCACAACGGTTATAAGTCCGGAACTTTGGCACTGTTCTAGAACGGTATGGTTCTGAACCGTAGACTAATACTGAACACAAAATAGGAACCACTCATTCTCATCCTTCCCCCCAACAATTATGATGGTAATAAGATGAAATATGACATGTCGAAACGGGGACGAGGAGAACGGTTCAATTTCTGTCAAGTCGTCGTCAAGTGTCTCCTCCTTTTGAAGAAAAGTTGGCATTTCGTTATATTCCTTTTCTATTGATACCTGCTGGCTGGCGCCGTCACAACTAAAAATAGAACACAGTTTTCCCTTTGAAACGAAAAAGAAGAAACGTTTATTTGAATAAGAAAAGAGGGGGAAGAGAAGACGTTACAGATAACTTTTGAACTTTTGTCAAAGATAGTAAACCTATATACATTTTATTCTTGTCACATGACGTCATTTAGGCGAAACGTTTCCAAGTTATATTCATTTTGAAGAGAAAGTTGTGATCTACATTTTTGTAGTTGACAACTTTTTGATAGCTTTTCACGTTTTCGAGATATGAGTCTTTGAAGATAGGCGCCGCGGAGAGAACGAGACAGCGTGTGAAAATAGGAGGGCGTCTAGCTTCTCTGCGTCTCTCCCCCTCCCTCTCTCTCACTGATTCTGCCGCCCAACTTCAAAGGCGCGTATCTCAAAACCTAGAATAGCTACAAGAAAGGTGTCAACTGCAAAAATAGAGATATATTTTGGATCTACACAGTGAACCTGAATTTGAAACAGTAGGATATCACCTTGGAGAGTGACGCTATCTCAAAGTTCACAAATTTTCCAATAAAAATAGGATATTTTGGCCTACAAAAATATATACATAGAATTCCTAGATTCACAAACATAGATAGGATAATAAATGAGTTGTTGGTGGACCCAATACACACACAATGCGCACATACACATAAAAAATGAAAAAAATGAGAAGAAGTGCCAATTTAAATTGGTGGCGAGTATGTTTCTTTGAAATTTTGAAATTTTGAGAAGGGAGTGACACCTACATCTCTTCTTTATTCTTTTAGACTTGATGACGATGGCGATGATGTATTTTTGATCGGGATATGGAGTCGTGAGGACATCTGAAAGTTGCCAAGGATTTGAATTTGTCAAACCGTAAAACCGGAAACGGGTCGACGTTATTTGCTCCAAACTCAATATTATGAGCTGAAAAATATACCAAAATGTAAATCTCGGCAAGTTTTATGTCTGTGACCTACTACGGGTTGGATGGGTAGCCGTTAATGAGCCCACCGACGAATCCATGTCGAGTTAGGTTCGTATGAGGATGAGTTCACTTTGCATGGTTTATGGTCTCATCTTCAGGTTGAAGTGGCTATTTTATTGCAAATCTGGTTAAAAAAGAAGGCTGAAAAATCTTTTTCACAGTTTATTTACGTTCATTTTATTTGTTACATCAAAGGGTGTGAACCAGTGATAGGTGAAAACAAATTATGCGTAAGATTAACATGACAGAGATGCTTAATAAATGGGGTTAAATAGGGGAAATGGGGGTAACGGATAGTTAGTGGCCAAGATCAGTGATAAATTGGAACTTTTTGGCAAAAATCAACAACGAGGATCGATTTTTGGTTCCGTATCAAACTCAATCTTATGAGCTGAAAATGTACCGAGTTTTACGTAAGTGATCTTGAAAATATGCCAAAAAAACGGAAAAGTTGTCCAAAAAATCCATTCTACCCCGGCTCGTAGTACAGTACCGCTCAAAAAGTTATCAACGTTGGGTGTTTTTAGTGGAAAATGACCAAGTGTATTTTGCTATCCTGATTGTCCCAGAAACTTTATTCTGTGTAAGTTGGACAGAGCAAAAATAGCACATAATTTTTGTAATTGATCTTTTTTTTGTACAAAAACTCCTAAGAGAGGTATGGTCATTTAAAGATGATAGCCTGAAATCGCACTATTTTGCACTGAAATCAGTCGATTTGAGGGAGAAATTACTTTGTCAGTAGGTAACTCTCTAGGGAGTGCCAGTACAAAAAAGTTGTCCACTACAAAAATGGAGTTCTACCTTTGTTCTGTATGATCCACTGAAAATCTACTTGATGGGACAAACAGTATTACCATAACACACTCTTAAATTTGGGAATTATCAACTAAAAACGGCCAAACATAAGATTTTTTGACCGGTACTTTAGTACGCCAAAAAAAAAGAACTCGTCGAGATCTACATTTCGGTATATTTTTCAGCTATTGAGTTTGAAGCTAGTTACGCGCCGGTGCAGGTATGGTTGAAATTTCACTGAAGGAGAACTTTAAATTCTCTTACTCAAATTACTTTGACACCACAAACATTTTAAAACCATATTTAGAATCCTCACAACTTCAGCTTTCCAGGCATATCCATTCTACCAGCCTTCACCTAAATCGGAGCAGAACCATGTCAATCGATTGGGGAAGAAGGCGTGTTTCACAAGTACGATGTAGACTTGCAATAGTGGGTAATCAGTAGCACATGTCACAATTTAAACATTTTTGTTCTGAGTCAGATTTCAGGCAGCTGTTCAAATTGTTCCAAACCACAATGCCAGAAGTCACACTAGTCAGTCATAATTTGTGACTTTCATACTACTTGAGACCACTGTACACCTGCAAACACATACATACATATAATAGAATTAGTGTCGTCATTTTTTCTCTCTCCCTCTCACAGTATTTGTTATATGAGACACTGACTCATACCACTTTTTTGTCACATCGTTTCCTCTCCTCCTTTCAACAAAACGCTCCTCTCTACATCTCTATTTCTCTCTCTCTCTCTCCCTATAGAAGAGAATTTCTCATTTCTACGAACATGCGTGTTGTGAAATCGCCTCTGTTTGCATAACATCTCCCTCCCGTTCCCCCTTTTTCAAACAATATATATTTTACTCTCTCATCCCTTTTCCACTTTCAAACACTTCATTTTTACCTGTCAGAGGAACTTTTTGAACCGTAGCGCAAAACTTTTTTGATGCCATTTTTTTGAGACAGGCCCCTTAAAAATGTACTCCTCGAGGACTACAATTTTTACACATTTTTAGAAATTTCTTTAAAGTTCGTCATATTGAATAGCTTTTCTCATTCTTTTCAAGCTTCTTTTGTGTAGTCCTCGTGGAGAAGTTAAAGAGAGAGAGAGAGAGAGAGAGAGAGAGAGAGAGAGAGAGAGGAAAGAGACGCAGACAGCTAGAGATGTCACCCTCGCGCACTTATTACATGTGATGGGTTTTAAGTTACTTTTATTGATTGGTGTTCAAGAATTTCAGGAAAATTGGAAAATTTTGTGATTTCGGGAATCTCGAAATTAAAAATTTTAAATTTTAACGATTTTTAAAATTTTTTCATTTCTGTCCATAGAGCGCATTTTCATAGTTTCATTTTTCCGCTGAATGTGGTATGCAAGTGCGCTCTTTTGATAATTGGAATTTTGTGAATTTTCGAGAAAAAAAGGTGTTTTAGGGAACCACAAAATTGATGAAAAAGCTGAATTTTCCCAAAATGCTCAAAAATTGAAAATCTTTCAATTTTTAAAATTTTAAAATGTTTAGCATTTCTGTCAAGAGAGCGCATTTGCACAGCTACATTTTCTCACTAAAACCCTTGAAGCAATCGCGCTCTACCGAAATCTCTCTTTTAATGATTTTCTCGATAGAGCGGATTTGCCCAACTCCATCTTACCACCACACCCTGTCAGGCAACTCCGTTCTACCGAAATCCCCCCTTTTCCACATTTTCTCAATAGAGTGCACTTGCAACATAGCAACAACTTCATTTTTTTTACGTGAACACACCCCCTTTCCCATTCTCATTTTCCCCCTTATTTCCCGAAACTTTTGTATGTATTTCTAGTTTCCAGTCCCCATCCAAATGTCATCATGGAGTTGTATATACTGTACCCTCATCAACGATCCATTCTACACAATATGTCAGGGATGCGGATCTCAAAAACCTTTGGAAAATGGGAAGAAACCGATGAAGTCGATGGGTAGTATGGTACCGAAGATTATCACGGATACTGGTAGGTCAAAATTTTTTAAAAAATGAATTGAGTAATTTCAAAAACTTTTAGTACGTGATGTGTCGAACGCGATATCCGATTTGGTGACTAACAAGGAGAGGAAACCGGCTCATAATTTTGTTAGGGTTGGTCATTTTCGGTGAGTTTTTAGGTTTTCTTACATCTCCACTTCTAAAGTGCATATCTCAAAACCTAGAAACGCTGCCAAAAAACTGTTAACTATAAAAATGTAGCCCTGTTTTTTCTCTACATTTTTGTAGTTGACAATTTTTTGATAGCTATTCACGTTTCTGAGATATGCACCTTTCAAGATAACCACCGGAGCACGCTAGAGCACGAGAGACGCAGAGAAGGTAGAGCGCGTCTCTCTCCTTCGCACACTCTCTCGCCCGCCGCGGTGCTTTTTAGTAAGCTAACGTAGAAGCCGTATATCTCAAAAGCGTGAATAGCTATAAAAAAGTTGTCAACTACAAAAATATAGAGCTAGATTTGATCTACACAACCATATAAAAATCAATATGTTGTGATGATAAGGGAAGTTATGGCAAACTTTCAAAGTTGATCTAAAATTTTCAAAAAGAATCACTGTTTTGAAAAAATTTCACGCTCTACTTCTTATTTTCTCATTTTAACCAAATGTTTTTCCAGAACACCCCTGCCAAACGGTCCATATGTGGATGGTCAAAGTAACAACCCGAATGGTGAGTTCTTATTGTCCTTATCAGATAGCGAAAATGTCGTAAATTGAGGGAAAACCCACGAATTTACAACTTTTACCGAGAGTATTGCTGCTAACAAACAAGTCATCGCCTAATTACTCCCACGATTTGTGTGACATTTGACAGGCCCTATGAATCATTAAGACATTTCAATAGTATTTCAGCTTCACACACCGGACGGGGTGGAAAATGAAACTATATATAAAACAAATATTAGGTCACTGTCTTGTCAAGTTTTTGACAAACCCAATTATGATTTCATTTCCGATTTTTTGAAATATAATAAAACTTTTGATATTTCCTTATTTCAGCTAATCAACACCCTTCCACTTCCACATTTTTTGTTGAGACGCCACAAGTGGTAAGTTTTTTTTTTTAGATAGCTACAGTAATCTAGTGCACAACTTTTTAGTACTACAGTAACCTACAGTACCCCTGCTCACTACAGTACCTCCTGTTAACTTACTGTAACTATCTAAAAGGTTTCGAGAGAACATTCGCTGTAAAAATAATGTTATCAGTTTAATTTTTTCCCGAATGTGGCGAAATTGATAGTAGTGAACTTTTAATTCGATTTAAGAGCCTCAAGACTAGAAGAAAGAAATTTAAACGGTGCGGATTAGGTTTTAAGCTTAAAAGCCGAAGTTGTTATTTTAGGAAATGCTGAAGTTCCGGATGAGTAATAGTTGTTTCGCAAGTTTTTAGTGAAAAGTAGTGAACTTTCGAGGGTGTGTTTGTATTGGTTGCGTAGATCAAAAATAGGGCTACATTTTTGTAGTTGACAACTTTTTGATAGCTATTCACGTTTTTGAGATATGCGCCTTTAAAGTGGCTTACTTTGAAAGTGTCCCACGGCACCAAAATAAGTTGTACTCGCTCAAATTTACTGTGGTTGAGTAGATCAGGAATTAAGCTTTATTTTTGTAGTTGAAAGTTTTTTGATAGCTATTCACCCCGCTGAGATATGCGCGTTTAAAGTTTGAGAGACAAGAGGCGGAGACGCAGAGAAGCTAGAGTGTCTCGTTGTCTGCGTCTCCCCCTCCCTCTCTTTGTGACACCTATCTTTAAGAGCGCATATCTCAAAAGTGTGAATAGCTATCAAAAAGTTGTCAACTGCAAAAATGGAGATCTAGATTTGAAGAATATGATGATAAAATAAAATGTTGAATTTGATTAGATTTTGAGGTAGTTTTGCCATGTCAAAAATGACTTATTTTTTAAATAAAAAACGCATAAATAGTAATTTCCAGTGTTAAACTCCAATTTTACTTTAAAAAAATACCAAACAAGTCCGATTTTCCCTGAAAAAAGGCAAATGTTTCCATTTTTTGCCGTAAAATTTCCCCCCTTGGCACCGTGCCACCCTCCTGCCATGTTCCCCTTATCACCACTGGTCACTCCACTCCTCTGTTCCCGACAATTCCTTATCTCCGCTCACAACTTCTCTCTTTAAGACCTTTCAACCTTCAGAGCAGTGCACTTTTTCAATGTCACCGGCAAAAAAGTGACCGGTTGTGCGCTCTCCACTTTATAATGACCCCTTCGCTCTATTCATAGAGTGCTCACGAACTCCTTTTTGCTCATTTTTCAAAAAATGTGGAAGTGAAGTCTTACGAAATCCTCGTATTCCTCAGGCTAAGCCTAGTTTTCCTCAGGCCACGCCCACTTTTCCTCAATATTTACACTAGTTGCCTATAGAAACCCCACGGCGCGCGCTTTTTTGGGAGGGGGAACGGAACTCATTTCGTCCATATTTTTTTGTTGTTTTGGTATGTACCTCCTCCCATCAAATGTTTGTACGTTTTTAGGAACGCCCCAACCGATACGAGAACGTTGAGACGACGCCAGAGCAGCAAGAGCACCAGATGTGCTCCAAAATCACGTCGACACTGAAAAAAGAAGCGCAGGAGAAGAGTGACGTTGTGTACAAGAATATTCTGGAGTATTGCACGTAAGTTGTTCAAAAAATAAAAGATTCAGAATCCTTACTCATAAAAACCTTCTTAGTACGTTTCCGTTAAGGTTTATGTGTACACCGTATCACTATAAGGAAAAATTTCTTATCAGTATACTAACGTTCTAGACATAGACTATAGATTTTAGGGTTTTTTTTTATAATTTTGGAAAACCGTGACGTTTTAAGGTCAGTTTCGTACTGGGTTGATGCAAAAAATGATAATGTTTGAAGGTTTGCAAAAAAACTCAGAAATAGTCAGAATTCATAGTTTTTTGCACAGTTTTATAGAAAAAGTCTCGCTCTACATTTTTCCAGTTGATAGATTTTTGATAACTATTCACGCTTTTGAGATATGCGTCTTTAAAGACAGGTATTAGAGAGAAGGCGAGAAGGAGAGGGAGGTGGAAGGCGCAGAGAAGCTAGACACTCTCGTTTCTCTGCGCTCTCTCTATTTGTTGAGGCACTGACATGGTTTTTAAGACCCTAAAACTTCTGTTCAAATTCTAAAATATACACAGTTTTTGAATAGTTTTCGGCAGTGTTCTTTTCTCCTGAATACAGTAAACTTTATGAGCTTGAGCTTGTCACGGAGCCAAAAATCCGCAAAAAGTGATTATTTTTGTTTGAGTAAATATAAAAAGTCTCGCCCTACATTTTTGTAGTTGACAACTTTTTGATAGCTCTTCACGCTTTCAAGATACACGTCTTCAAAGAAATTCGCCGTGGAGTAAGCGAGAGAGCGTGTGGAAAGAGGAGGGCGTCTAGCTTCTCTGCGTCTCTCCCCTCCCACTGATATTGCCGCTCATCTTCCAAGACGCGTATCTCAAAACCTTGAATAGCTGCAAAAAAACTGTCAACTGCAAAAATAGAGATCCATTTTTGATCTACACAGTGAATGTAAATTTGAGTTTGTCGGACAACACCTAGGTCCGTGACGCTATCTCAAATTTTGACAATTTTTCACAAAAAACGGAATTTTTTATTCCAGATCCTCCAACACCCCATTCATCGACGACCAATTCCTCCACTCCAAAAAATCCATCGGCACCCTCCACTTCACAAAAAATGGTGTCAAGCGTCACGAAGAACCCGATTTCCTTCACTGGCTACGTCCCTCCCAAATGTTCACAAAAGACGGGCGCTCGTTTCCATGGTCCGTACTCAACAACCCAAGACCATCGGATATCGAGCAGGGCACACTTGTCGGCGACTGTTGGCTCATGTCAGCGATGGCGTTGATCGCCGAGAGACCCGATGTGCTAGACGAGATTATCCCGCGGAAACAGTACTCACATTTTGGAGTTTATCAGATAAGATTGTGTGTGGAGGGCAAATGGAAAGTGGTGATTGTCGACGACTTCTTCCCCTGCTACCAGCACACCAACTCTATCGCCATGGCAGTTGGCAGGAGGAATCAGTTATGGGTCCCACTTATCGAAAAAGCGATGGCTAAGGAGTTGGGGAGCTACTCGAAACTTCATGGAGCCTCATTGACTCAAGGACTCTCAATGCTCACGGGAGCATCTTGCGTCAACTACAATTGCCCTCCACTTCCCCGAAATTCAGATGATGTTGACACATTCTGGGCTCAACTGGTGAGCTCCAAAGAGTCCGGATTCCTGATGTGCTGTCACTGCGGAGCGTTCGAGAATAACGCGGCGGAATCCGAGTTCCGCGCGATGGGGCTCCTAACTAACCACGCCTACTCTATCCTAGATGTGGTCTACGAGCATGGTCACAGGTTGCTCCGTATCCGTAACCCATGGGGACAATTCGTGTGGAATGGAAAGTGGTCGGATGGTTGGCCCGGGTGGCCGACGGACCTTAAGCAACGGCTACTCCACAATCGGAGAGATGAAACTGGCGCGTTCTGGATGGATCTGGACGATTTTGTGCATCGATTCGCCTCGGTTACAGTATGCAAGTTAAGGATGGATTGGACGGAGCTGAGAGCGACACAAGATGTAGGAGGGAGATCTGACAAGGCTCTACAGATAGTGGTGACTGACACTTGTGAGATGTCCGTCACGGCTTTCCAGAAAGGTGGTTTCAATAAAAAGGATAACTTGAACGACCTGATGGTATGTGTCCATAAAACCAGCCCGGATGGTCGTGTCGGGGAGCTCATGGAGATGTCCGCACGGATCGCCGAGAATCATTTTACAATCGACGAGTTCTTCCTGGCACCAGGGATCTACACGATAGTCTGTCATAGCCCACGGGCGCAGCTGCTCCACAAAAAAGGGCGTGTCAACATTGTTGTCCACACCCGCTATCCGATATTCGCTGAGCACATCCCGCTGACAAGAAGAGCCGCCCAGGAATCCCTCCAACAGGTCATTATAAAAGAGGGGGATGTTGTGCAGAACACGAATAATGGAGTGGTGATACGAACGTTGACGAACAAGTTCAGAGGGATGATTATCATGGCGGATAACTGTTTGGAGAACAAGTACTTGCATGTGGGGTGAGTGATCTTGAAAATGGGCGGAGCTATTGACAAAAAAATATAGCCCTGGTTTTGATTTCCATTTTTGTAGTTGACAAATATTTGATAGCATTTCAAGTTTTTGAGATATACGTCTCTAAAGATAGACACCAAGTGTCTTCTCTGAGTCTCTTACCCTCGCGCTAATTTTCGCTAATCTTCAAAGACGCATATCTCGAAAACGTGAATAACTATCAAAAAGTTGTCAACTACAAAAATAAAGAGTACAACTAGGGCTATATTTTTGCAGTTGACAACTTTTTGATTGGTTGTTTGGGTTTCGAGATATGCGTCTTCGAAAATAGCAAAGGTAGAGAGAAATGAGGTGGAGAGACGCAGAGAAGCGAGAGTGTCTGACTTCTCTGTGCACTCTCTCTTTTGGTGTCTCTTCTTGGTGGATTTTGAGAAAAAGAAAGGGTAAGTGAGAGTCGCAGACAATCAAAAACTCTCTCCGTCCTCCATCTTTGATGACTTCTATCTCAAAAGCCTGATTTGCTATCAATAAACTATCAACTACAAAAATATAGCCCTAAATTTGATTTCCATTTTTGAAGTTGACAACTTTTTGATAGCTATTCACCCTGCAGAGATACGCGCCTTCAAAGTTGGACACTTCTAAGGGGAGACGCAGACAACGAGACGCTCTAGCATCTCTGCGCCTCTCACCTCTCGTCTCTTTTGCTACTGAACTTTGAGGACGCATATCTCAGCGGGGTGAATAGCTATCAAAAAAGTGTCAACTACAAAAATGATGTCCTTAATTTGATCTATGTAATGAATATAATTTTGAGCTGGTCTCACAACTTGTGACGAAATCTTAAAGTTCACCTATAATTTTTCCAGAGTCGACTGCTCGCAATCCATGAATATCCAATCCTCCCGTGGTATGCTCCAAATCGTCGACGTCGTCCCCCCACTATCTCGTCAAGTGCTCATCGTCCTCTCCACCATCGATGACTCTGCTCAATACCGTGTCAGCAATAGTCTAAAGGTAATCATCCCCGTGTTCCCTTATATGTGCTTTTTTGTCCATTCCAGACGCTTGTCCATCACAAAAAGTATCTGCTCCCCGAGATGTGGTACGAGGCGGCCATCTCGTCTCCGCCGAAATCTCAACACTACCCTCCGTTGGATTCTGATTCTATTATTCACTCGATTTCTTCAGTATTCTAATCTCAAAATTCAGCTATCCACGTCAAGAAGTCCTGAGCGTCAATCGAGAAAGCAAAGCATCTAGATCTGTATATTTGTGTCACTAATCATTTCCTAGTCTTCCATTTTTTTGATGAATTGTGAACGGGTACCCCTCTCTGCATTCTGTTTGTATATATTTATTCAATTCCATAAATTTGTATTTTGACACGTTTTCACACATATGAAAGAACGGAAGTGACGGTCAGGCACCGTCAAGGGGTACATGGTGTAAGTGAATATTTTAGATGGGTGTTAACGGATGTATGAACATGTGTTTCCAAATTTTTGGACTGATGGCTAAAATAAAAACATTGGTATTGGTAGGTGTTAATGAGAAAAAGTAATTAGAGGATCAAAATCACTAAATTTAGAAGACGTGGTGGAGAAAATCTTCGAAAAAAATCACTGAAAAAACTGACAATTGGTCACCTTTGACACTATGTTTCAGTATCAAAAACTATGAAAGTCACAAAACTTTTTATACAACTGGATAGCTCAAGAATAGCTTTACATTTTTGTAGTTGGTAACTTTTCGATAACTGTTCACGCTCTTGAGATACGCGTCTTTAAAGTTGAGTACCTACAACGAGACGCAGAGAAACGAGTGTGTCTGGCTTCTCTGCGTCTCTTCCTTCTCTTGCTTCAGCTACTCATCTTTAAAGCCGCATATCTCAAGAACGTGAAGAGTTATCAAAAAGTTGCAAATTACAAAAATATAGACCAATTTAAAATCTACATTTCTGTAGTTAACAAAATTTTGATAGCCCTTCACGTTTTCAAGATACACCGGTTTGAAGTTGGAGGCCGAGAGAGCGCGCGCAGAGAAAACAGACACTCTAGCTTTTCTGCAACTCCTATTTCGTCGTGTTGCCAAATGCTCATTTTCAAATTTGGGTTCTTTTTTTGTGAATTTTTTTTTAAAACATCGAATTTTGAAGGCCCGTAGCTAGAACCCACTTTCTCTCACTAGTTCCAATTTACATTTGTTGTGTAGATCAAATGTAGATTTTCATTTTTGTAGTTGACAACTTTTTCATAGCAATTCACCCTGCAGAGATACGCGCCTTTGAAGTTAGGCAGTGATAAGACGAGAGAGCGGGAGACGCAGATCGACGTCTATCTTTGAAGGCGCGTATCTCAAAAACGTGAATAGCTATCAAAAAATTGTCAACTGCAAAAATAAAGAACTTGATTTGGTCTATAATCTGAATATAAATTTAAAAATGTAGAGTTTGATAGGGTCATGTGGCAAGGAGTTAAACAAAAATAGGTTTTTTCATACTTTATTAGATAAAACTTGCAATTTCCAACACTAAAACTTAAATTGAATCAACAAGAACACCGACAACAAAAAATCCATCCTCTTCAAATCCAGTTCCCCATCTCAACCATCTGAAATGGTGCCGTCGTATACCTCACTTCCTTGATTTCCTCATAAATGCAGTCCCCCTCGCGTTTCTTCTTGTGAGCAGGAATTTTTGTCTGGGTGCTGTCAGCAAAAATGATGTGTTGTTGTTGGGTGTCGGTGGAGAAAAGGAGAATTCCAAAAACGATGATTAACATGGCAAGACTGATGATTATGACCAAGAGGATGGCGATGATGAGTCTGCAATTTTTTTTTGAAAAATTTGTGAAATTTTTGAAGGCTACTTACCTGTTAAAGTTTTCTGGAGTCTCGACGATCAATGGATGAGGAGTAGTTGGAGTCTGGGTCTCAGTTACAGTAGTCGTGGTTACCGTAGTCGGTGTCCCCCTAAACTCGCAAGTCAACCCATTAAATCCTGGGTTACACTCATAGACCGACTGAATCAACACCACCAATTCACTATCCTCAAAAAGGTGTCTCAATTGCTGTCCGGTATTCTTCAGAGCAAATTCGAAATGTCTCATTTTTCCAGTGCCCACCGACAGCCCAACTCGAATCCTGTCAGGTCTGACAGTTTGCGGATGGAAGCTTGTGATACGCTTCTCTCCCATGTGCAATAGGAGTGTCTCATCGGAGAAATCGGTGGTGAGACGTATATGGCAGTTGGTGGAGGCGGTGAACTCCAGCCGGAGATAACCGGAGGCAGAGACCAGGGAGAATAGGAATAGCAGATAGAGGGTAGTACGGTAGGGAGACATTCTGAATACGACGTTGACAATGTGAGGCGGATGGCGATGGGTGTCCTGAGGAGGACTGGCTAGACAGGTTCGTACCGTTTGGCCACGCCCATTCAGGTCTAGACAGATTGCGAAAGGGGCAGGGCTCCCAGTATCCGTCACGGCGATCTCGTCAGTATACTGTATCTTGGTGTACTGTAGTTTGGTATAGGTATACTGTATCTTCCCATGGTATACCTTTTACTCGATTGTGAAACCGGCAATGATAAGAATCTAGTTTACCACTGAATTTTGGCAATGCTCCAGACTCTTAGAGATTTAATTTACCAGAATTATAACTCACTCACCAAAAATCACGAGCTCCCCAACAACAAACGGAAGAAAAAGATAAAGATCTTAGTACTATTTGACAAGGACCAGATGTTTTACGACGTGGCAATCACACCGGAAGAGGAATGCCGACACTATCGGGTAGCAGATGTTTCGTTTTTTTTTGTTGATATTGTTTATTGTGTATGTGACAGGTATGTAGACACCGGAAGTGGTAATGGAGGGGTTTTGGGAAGAAGAGGAGATGGAAGGATTTGGGACCCCTATAAAGTGGAAATTTACAAAATCAGGGTTTGGAATATTGAACGAATACGTAGGTGAAGAACAGGGCTTCATTTTTGTAGTTAAAAACTTTTTGATAACTATTTAGGCTTTTGAGATATGCGTCTTTAAAAATATACAGCGTGAGATGTAAACTGATTATCAGAGACTAATTTTCAAGATGTCTCATGGCGCCAAAATTAGTTGTCCTCTTTCAAATTTACAATAGTTGTGTACATCAGGAATTGAGCTTTATTTTTGTAGTTGAAAGTTTTTTGATAGCTATTCACACTTCTGAGATATGAGCGGTCAAAGTTAGAGGAGCCGAGAGAGGCGCAGAGAAGCTAGAGCGTGTCGTTGTCTGCGCCCTCCCTCCTTTCCTCAATCTGGGTGTCTATCTTCAAAGGCGCATATCTCAGCAGGGTGAATAGCTATCAAAAAGTTGTCAACTACAAAAATAAAGCCCAATTCTTAATCTACACAACCATTGTAAATTCGAACTAGTGGATTCAATTGGGTTCTTGTTACGGACCTTCAAAATTCGACGGTTTTTACCCAATTTTCAGCACATCAACCTCCATTCACATTTTTTTTCGTTCAAACATGTTTTTCGTATGATCTATTCTGTCCAAATGATCAAGTATTCCCAGGAGTACACCGTGTTCTATGGAAAATATGATTAACATGAATAACATCTAAAAGATGAAAAAATCAGCTCGTGATAGAGAATCCTCTGGGGGGCTCTGATTACTCACTAATCAAGCCTCTCTCACTTAGCCACACCTTCTATTTGTGTGAGAGAGAGAGTCTAGACTCTCTTCCCAACTAATCGTCAGTTCCACTTGTTACCATGAATGCCAACTGCTCCGTTCTTCTCACCTATTCGTCTTCCACGTGAGTTTTATAGATTTTTTTATTTTCTTGCTGATCATGAAGCCAGACATCTAAAATTTCCAGGCCATTGAAACTCTCCATATCCTATAGCCTCTTGTTCTCATGCATCGGGTTCCCAATATTCGCCTGGGCCTCTTGGAAACTGTGGACTGGTGTCTACACGAAAAGTTTCCATCGCAATTTCCGGATGATCGTTCAGATGCACCTGTTTGGATTTATGATGCATTGCGCTGGACGGATTGTGCTGCACACGTTGGATTTGTTCAACTACACCTTCTTGCAGCCGTGTGACATGATTCCCAATATTTATCGGTGAGTTTTGAGGGAGTGTGCATGTGCGCTCTATTGCTAAATTTCTTCACAAACAGTACCCGCGTTGTATTAACGTCTCTTTTGGTCCTTAGAATCATGAAGGGTGTGTGCAACCGCGCTCTATCGACTGTGTTAATCTCGAATTCTGTATCCACCATTAGAGTCGCTACGCAGCGAAACACATAGGAAATAACTCATGAATACGAGGACTCAGTGAGAGCGCTCCATTGTATACTAATGATCATGAGCACTAAGACAAGTTTGTGATAATCTCCGTATCCATCAAATCGAGTCGCTACGCAGCGAAACTTTGAACAAGGATATCATTTTGCCTAAGACACCAATACATGACATATCTATCTTAAAAGAACGGGAATTTCTCGGAGAGTCAAATGTATGTTTCTTCGAGGTGAGAGGGAGTGAGACGCAGAGAAACGAAAGTGTCTAGCTTCTCTGCGCTCCACTCTCATTTCAAAGTGCACTTTTTCAAAGACCCATATCTCAAAAGCGTGAATAGCTATCAAAAACCTGTCAACTACAAAAATATTCTTCATAAAATTTCACATATTTTGTTAGTTGACAACTTTTTGTTAACTACTCACGGTTTTGAGATACGGACTTTGAAAGTTACACCGGTCGAAGAGAGACGCAGACAACGAGACACCCTAGCTTCTCTGCGCTCTCTCCTCTCATCGCTCCACTTTGAAGACCCATATCTCTGCAGGGTGAATAGCTATCAAAAAGTTGTCAACTAGAAAAATTTAGATCTATTTTCGATCTTTTCAATCAATACAATTTCAAATTCGTTAGAAAAAACGCCCCTATTTCCAGATGCTTCATCTTCCGTCTCATGTACAACTTGGGTTTTTGGATCACCCATTGCACAGCTATTCCTCTAATCATCGAACGGTATATCGCGACCCGTCTGATGGGAAAATACGAGAACAAGTTCGTCTGGCTTGGCATCCTTCTTGCCTGTATGCAGGTGAGCTCTAGTCTAGTCTGACGTCGGTTGAAAAATATAAACATAAACGTCTTCTGACTTGTCTGGGTCCTTGAGGGAGTTATTAATTTTGAGTGGCAAAAACAGGCTATTTTTGGAATTGTGATGTGATGTGTTGGCGGAAAGAGAGAGAGAGAGAGAGAGAGAGAGAGAGAGAGAGACATTCTAGCTTCTCTGCGCTCTCTCGCCCTTTCGACCAAAAATTGTATATTTTCAAACGCTTATAACTTTTTTCACCACAATTCAATTTCGAAAATGTTTATTGTTCCGGGTAGATTAAATCTGGATCTATATTTTTGTAGTTGAAAACTTTTTTCTATCTCTCCACCCTTTTGAGATACGGAGCGTCAAAGCTATCGTTCTAAAAGAAGACGAGAGACTCTGCGTCTCCTCTCCCTCCGATCTCTCACCACCCAAACTTTAGAGACTCATAACTAAGTTGGGTGAGGAGCTATCAAAAAGTTGCTAACTACAAAAATGAAGCCCAATTTTTAATCTATAAAATCAATGTAAATTTGAAAAAATCGGACATGTTTTAAGAGAGTTATGAGCGGTCAATGTTTGACAATGGTTCCTTATGCTTCACGAGGATTTGGAATCCTTGTTGAATTCCAGTAGAGCGTATTTACAGCAATATTGCTAATTTTAATTTTTTTAAAGTATCTTAACAAGTATAATCAGACGTTGAGTAAGCTAGTGAGAGATAGAGAGACGCAGACAGTCAGAAGCTTTAGCTTCTCTGCGTCTCCCATTCTTCGTCCGAGTTTGCGGCACCCAATTTTGAAGCCGCATATCTCAAAAGCGTGAATAGCTATGAAAAAGTTGTCAACTACAAAAATGAAAACCGATTTTCAATCTACAAAATCAATGTAAATTTGAAAATGTGGGACAAGTTTTGAGAGAGTTATGAGCGGTCAAAGTTAGGTTTCTTTAGCCGCCCATCTTTAAAGCCCCATTTCTCAAAAGCTAGAAAAGCTATTAAAAAACTTCCAACTACAAAAATGTAGCCCTATTTTTGATTTAAAAATTTTTAGCCCTGCCTCGCCGCGGTCCCCCTCTACTTCGCCTACATGAACCTCCGTTTCGACGGAGTCTTCATGCCCTACTGCTCCGTCTACAAACCCGGGTCACCAACCATCGCTAATATCAACTCAGGAGTGGCGATTTGTGCTCAAGTGGTGGCTCGTATCCTGTTTGGATTCCTTTTTACTGTTAATAAGGTAGGTGTCTTGGGGTTAACACCAATAATAATGCCATTTTTTCATTTCAGAACCGCCGCGTCCGAATGCAAACCTCTCCATTGTCCACCCGATTCCAGCTGGAGGAAAATAAAATGTAACATTTTTTTGATTATTAAAAACTTTAAAAACTGTAATTTTTAGGACAATGCAATGTCTCTCCATCTACGCCAACTTCAGCTCCCTCTTCCTGTTCATCCAAATTTTTTCGTTCAGCTACTTGCTCAGTATCTCCCCAGAAATGCCAAAAGAGAACTATTTGGCTTGGATGGAATGTAAGCACCCTCTAACCGCGCTGTACCGAAACCAAAGAAAATAGTGTGCGAAATTGAGAGATTCAGAGAAAAAGAGACAAGGCGATTTCGGTGGAGCGCAGTTGTACGAACTGTGACGAGCTAATAGAAAAGCATTTAAATAAAATTCTTCCAGTCAATGCTCAATTCCCACTATACGGTATCGTTTCAGTGGTTTTGGTAGCTCGGAAGATCAGCTCAGTAAGTTCTTGAGTCGCTACGCAGCCAATGTCATATTTTCAGATCCGCAGCAGTATCAACACGAATCTCAACCAACAAGTCCATCTGAATGAAACCAAGACGTATTTCGACATATTCAACAAGCAAATCGGAAATATTGGGAAGACACAAAAGAAGAAAAAGTGAATATCTATATAACAAGTGCGCTCTATTGGCTTGTTTTTTTTGTTCATTATCGATAGAGCGCCTTTGCTAGAGGTTTGCTGTAATGGTACATTTCAAAACTTTATTGCTATGATAAACCTTGTTAATCAGAATATCTTGAAATTGGACATCCGGATTGACAGGCAGACAGATAAACTGACAAACGAGTACGCACCTCAAAGGAGTGATTCAGGTACATGTGATGGGACCGTACAAGAGTATGTAGTAAGATTTTTTTTTGGAAGGGACATCCGGATAGACAGACAAACAGACAAACAAAAAAATCGACGTCTCCGACTATAAGTTGTCAAGGCGATAACGCACTCGCCACACTTTTTTCATATTCGTTGAGCAGCGACTCTCGCCTGTGGTAGCCGTATTGTAATCGATACTCAGCTAAATAACAATTTTGTGAGTGACGTGTCGAAAACGGTGTTAACAGAAAACATCGACGAAAATCTAAAAAAGTCATGTCAAAAATTTCGAACATTTTCATGAGAACCGAAAAAGTTGTTGATTATATCGAAAAAGAATGACATGACATGACTTTCATTTCATTTCGTTTTTCGAAAATCGTGTCATTCCGAATAAAAAGTCAGCGATTATTGAAGTTATTAACTCAAGGCCGTGGCCTAGGATTTGCACATCGCGTGTACAGATTGACTAAACTAGACACTAGTTTATAAATAGAAAAAAAATCCAAAATTTCACTTCTCGAGATGAACTACAAAACGGTCACTCTTCTGATTGTGTAGAATTTAGCACGTAGTGCAGAACAATAAACGCAAATCGAGACTGGACACTTTTCTTTATTCATTTCACACTTTGTGATTTCTTGTTCTCCATTTTATGATGATATTAAAAAAAAAATTTTTAACCTTGAGTCTCGAAATAATCACATGTTTCATATACATGGCTAGAAGTTTCAAATTTTAACTTGAGCATTCATTTCGTTTTTTTTTTCTTATACCGGTCATGATGTTTATGAAGCTCCTTTTTTTAAGATGGTCTCGGGTCAGAGGAGCTTTTGGTGTCTGAACTCCTCTGATTAGCGTCATCAAGTGTTACGCCACCTGATGAGCTTCCTGTTTTTTGGATAGGTATATTTTTCCGTTAAGTTTTATTTTGGTAAGTAAGTTAGCACGGCACGCTTCTTACAACCGCGCTCTAGCGAAACCGTAAAAAATAGTGTGCGAAATTGAGAGACTCAGAGAAAAAAAGACATTTTTCAAGGGCATTTCGGTGGACCGCAGTTGTAGGAACTGTGTCGAGCTAGTATAGGTATACTGTAGTAAACGATAGCGGCGACTTATAAGAGGTGCAGTAGTCAGCCTATACTTTTCCGATTCAAAAATTATGCTAATACGGCGGAGAGCTCTGTTCAATAGACATGCAAGTTTGAGCTCTCACAACAACCTCACAAAATATTTTCCCGTTTTGAAATTTATATTTTCATGTAGATTAATTCTAGCTCAATTTTTGTAGTTGACAACTTCTTCATAGCCATTCACGCTTTTGAGATATGCGGCTTTAAAGTTGAGCGGTGGGAAGTGTGATGAGAGAGCGCAGAGAGGCTAGAGTGTCTGACTGTCTGCGTCTCCCACTTGTTCTTCTTAACTCTGTATGAACTTAGAAAAAAGAAAGATAAATTGTCTTAAAAACCAGTGGAATTGAAAGGGTGAGAGAGCGCAGAGAAGCTAGAGTGTCTGACTGTCTGCACTCTCTCTCCCTTTCGGCAGTCAGTCCTTGACTTAAAAGGGTCATATCTCAAAAGCGTGAATAGCTATCAAAAAATTGTCGACTACAAAAATGTAGCCCTAGTTTTTATCTGCACAATATACGTAAATTTGAAAATGTGGAGCAATTTTTAAGAATGGAAAAACAAATGATTAAAGTTTGACTATTTTCAGTGAAGTAATTTCAATAGAGCGTTTTCTTTGGTAATATTGTTTAATTTTGTTTCAGCTTTACAATGAAAATCATAACGGGATTTCACAAACTTTATGTTAGCTAGTGAGAGACACAGACGGTCAGACGCTCTAGCTTCTCTGGGCCATCTCTTCTCTGAACTCACCACAGCTCAAATTCGAAGCCCTGTATCTCAAAAGCCAGAAGAGCTATGAAAAAGTTTCCAACTACAAAAATGTAGATCAAAAGTGGGGCTTCATTTTTATAGTTGACACCTTTTTTGATAGCCTTTTACGCTTTTGAGAAATTCCGACTCAAAAATTGGCGGCGAGAGAAGGATGCGATGCAAGAGTGTCTGACTTCTCTGCGCGCATATCTCAGCAGCCAGAAGAGCTATGAAAAAGTTTTCAACTACAAAAATGTAGCCCTATTTTTTATCTACTCAACCCTGGCTAAGGAATCTGCAATCCAAAATTTCTTACAACTCTGTTGGCTAGCTCCTTCCATTTGCAATCTTTCGAGTCCTCATCATTTTCTTGCCAATCCCACGCATTCATTTCCTCAAAACATAACAGGAAGCATAATTATTTTTTCGATTATATCTTCATATTCATGCAATCATAATGTCTACAACTCTCTATTCCATTTTTCTACATTTTCGTTAGATCACTTTTCTTTATCCCCCACTTACCTCCAAAAATGTCAACCTTTCGAATATAAATATTTGTCATTCTTATTATTCAATCTCTGCTCTTCTACCCACCAATAATTATTATTTCCTCTAAAACTTATAGAGTGTAGTCCATATATAGATATATATTCTTCCCACACCACTCTTTTTTTGGCTCCGCGTCCAAAAAGAAGCAGAATAAGATGCCACGAAGATTCTGGTCACTAGACCGTTGTCTTCTGATTTCTACTCCGGTTGGTTTTAGTGAAAAGGAAGAACTTTTTCAGAGCTATGCGTCAGAATTTCATTTAGTTCTACAATTTTTGGAGAATTTCACCTGTTCCTGATTTTTAAAGGTGAATTCGACATTTAGTAACTATGTGGCAATGTCCAGGTTCAAAACATCATAATTTTTCTAGGCTACACTTTTTTGTTCTTTTTTAAAACTATAATTTAAAGAAAAGCGGTTAAGGTTATTGGTATGTAAAAGATCAAAGAGTAGTACTAGTGAAAAGGCGGAACTTGGTTTCGAGATTATAGAGAGATTCTAGAGAATAGGATTCTGGTCTACTTTTATTTCTCACATATTTACTAGTTGATGGAAACACGCTCTATTGCTATATTAATTGTACAAACTGACCAGGGTTGATCAGTATTCTGCTTTCTGCCGTCTGCCATTTCAACATTTATTTCCACTCGAATTAACTAATATTCTTTTGAGGGTTTTCGCAGCAAAGCTAGAAGTTTATACCATAAAAACGAGTTTTAACACGAATTTAACCCTTTTTAGGGGCATTTAGGGGCTTTTCAGGGTTTTTTTTAGGGGGAACATGTTTAGGGGCTCACAACAAACTAATCAAAATATAGTCAGATTCGTCTTCTAACTTTTAAAAAATGACATATTGTTCCGCCTTGTTTTGGTTTTTTTTCCTTCGGGTTTCCACACAAATTGTTGTGTAAAAACTTCTTTGTTAGCTCTGGTCAATGTCATCAAACTTAAGCTTATCATTTCTACGGTCCAACAGTGACAGAGCGCAACTGTTCACTTTTTTTGGAATTCAGTCTTAAACCCATGCTTGCAAACCAAGCCGGCGCGTAACTCGCTTAAAACGCAATATTATGAGCTGAAAAATATACCAAAATGTAGATCTCTGCGAGTTCTATCCCTTAATGTGCCACGGGCCAAGATAAAGCGCTTAAAACCCAAAAAGATCAAACAATCTTTTCTTGCCCGGCCCGAATGGGTCACAGACATCGAACTCGCTGAGATCTACATTTTCGTATATTTTGCACCTCATAAGATTGCGTTCCAAGTGACGCGCTGATCCGTGGCGGCCCGTTTTTAGAATGAATCATCCAGTACAAGTATTTCGATGCCTTGTTCCTAATTTTTTTCAAAATTCCGTCATTATCATTAGTCCGCGTTTGATCAGTTTGTTGCACCAAACCGATTTGATTCATACAAAAATTATGTCCGATTCAAGGCTATTTTAGTATCAGTAACAAGCTGAAATTCTTTTTTTTTCACAAAAATGTAAAGAAAAAAATGGGCTTTATTTTTGTAGTTGACCACTTTTTGATAGCGCTCTTAGCAAGAGAGCGCAGAGAAGCTAGAGCCTCTGACCGTCTGCGTGTCTCACTAGCTCTACAAACCATCCTCTAAAAATAGTAGTTTACTGCAAAAATATACTCTTTTTTTTCTTTTTTGAGCTTTTTGACACACTCAAGAAAAGGGAAACCGTGGTCATGCATCTTCATATTTTTCATTTCCGCTCATTGTCTAGCCCCGCCCCTTTTTGACTTTCAAAAATCGAAGCCATCTGGACTATTTCTTCATGTTCCAAATAGTTCATGAGCATAGACTTTCATCAGAAAGCAACACGTTACTCAGAAAAAGTTTCTCCTCATTATTTCAACCTGACCAACTTCCATCTTCTTATATTTTTCAATACTTCATTTTGTTCGACTCGCTTATTTCAAAATTTTTCAAAAATTCCAGATGACCACAATAGATTGCAACCAGATGGCCGCCTTGGCCAACTCCAAATTTCTCCGGTTCTCACTAATTACCAACCTAATTATCACATTGCTGACAGTACCCATCTTATTCTGGGCAACATGGAGACTATGGTCGATGAAATATTCGAAACTATTCCATACGAATTTTAAAATTATTATTCAACTTCACTTATTCGGGTTTTTGTTGCATTGTACTGGAAGGTGAGTCGGTGTGGATGTGTAGATCAAAAAAAAAATTCAATTTTCAGAATTATTTTACATTCAATCGACTTGATAAACTACACAACTAGGGATAACCCTTGTGATATGGTGCCGAATATTTATAGGTGAGTGGGTTTCTGAAAAAACACAACTTGTGGACAGAAAAACACAACTTGTTGAAAAAACACAACTTGTGGATACTCAAAAACACAACTTGTGTACCAAAAACACAACTTGTTGAAAAATAACCAACTTGTTAAAAAAACACAACTTGTTGAAAAACCACAACTTGTTGAAAAATACACAACTTGTTGAAGAAAAACACAAACTGTTGAAAAACACAGCTTATTGATAAAAAAACACAACTTGTGAATGGAAAAAACAAAACTTTTTGTTCATAACACACAACTTGTTGAAAAAAAACACAACTTGTGTATCAGAAAACACACGATTTTCCCCATTTTCCAGATGCTTCATTCTCCGTCTGATGTACAACGCTGGTCTCTGGATAACCAACTCGACCGCCGTGTCTCTTGTAATCGAACGTTGGTTGGCCACCAAGAGAAGTGCCACGTATGAAGAGGAGTCCGTCTTGTTGGGCGTGTTTTTGGCAGCGTTGCAGGTAACCTTGTGGGTGCCGTGTGGTAACCTTGTGGACCCTTGTGGGACCTTGTGGGGCCGTGTGGTTACCTTGTGGGTGCTGTGTGTTAACCTTGTGGGTGCCGTGTGGTAACCTTGTGGGGCCATGTGGTAACCTTGTGGGGCCGTGTGTCCCTCAACCAACCGCGCTCCACCGCAATCCCTCCTATTTTCCAGTTCGTCATCGCAGCCATCCCCTTATCCGTCCTCTACTCGAAAATCCAATTCGACGGAGTCGTCATGTACTACTGTGTCACCGCCCAAGCCTCCCTTCCCTACGTCGGTCAAATGAGTGCCGTCGTCGGATTCGTGTTCCAAATCTCCGCCAGATTCTCCTTTCACTACCTGTACCGTCAGAATAAAGTACGCGTCGCCGTGGCTTACACTGATGAAAATTCTAGAACTATTATTCAGCACAATCGGGATAGTATTCACCACTCGACGCTATCGAATCGATATCAGTTGGAACAGAATATGAGGTAATATTTGTGATCTACTTTTCTGAAAATCATAAATGGAACTATGTTATTATGTTTGACATTTTAAAATCAGAGATATGCGCGCAGAGACGCAGAGAAGGCAGACACTCTAGCATGTCTGCGCCTCTTTCGGCCCGTCTTTAACGGCACGTATCTCAAAAAACGTGAAGAGTTATCAAAAAGTTGTCAACTACAAAAATAATCTTCATAAAATTTTACATATTTTGTTAGTTGACAACTTTTTGATAGCTTTTCACGCTTTTAAGATACGCGTCTTTAAAGATGAGCGGCGAGAGAAAGAGGCGCAGAGAAACGAGAGTGTCTGCTTCTCTGCGTATCTCAAAAACTTTGAAGGCGCATATCTCTTCAGCCTGCAGAGCTATCAAAAAATTTCCAACTACAAAAATGTAGCTCTGTTCATGATCTACACTCCCATAAAATTTAAATTTATACATTCCGTCTCAAAATTCAGCTCAATATCCTGTCTCAAAACGTTCGCCAACATCTCGACCACATTCATAGTATTATACGACGGAGTTTATATCGCATTGATGTATCTCGCGAATTCCTTGGAACCTTATCAATATTTTGCTATATTGGAGTGTAAGTAATCGCGCTCTATTGATAATAACGTTTTTTTTTTTTAACTTTTCAGTCAACTTAGCCTTTCCAACCTATGCAATTATATCCATCATGGTGTTATCCAGGTTTATGAAGAAGATCCGAGAACGAATTGGTATCACTCTTGTCGGTCATCTCAACACCTCTAATAACTACTATCATGATAATTTCAAACGGCAGATAGCCTAGATTTGCCCTACCAGGACATATCATTAGCATTGTTATTCTGTTACAATAAATTCTTAGAATTTCACTTGTTTTCAGTGTAAACATTGTTTTTTTGTGTGTAAACGTGCGAAACTTGAAAATATGTATGTCGCTAGAGCCCAGTGATCCGTATCGTTATTGAAGTTGGATGCATTTTGAACTGCGAAGATTTTGATCAATGCTTGAGTAAGTTTAAATCAGATTTTGTAGCTTAATACGAATTTAGGGATTCTGAAAAAAGGGTTTGTTTGAAACTTTGAGAACAGATTCAGAATCTTTGGGACTTTGGGATCTTGGAGACAGGTAGTCTTAACTGCTTTCACTATTCTAGGTGTCTACAACTAAGTACATATTTCTCGAAATTTGAGAATCCAATCACAAAATTTTTAAACTACAAAATTGTTGCACTAGTTGTGTTCTACATTTTTGTAGTTGACAACTTTTTGATACCTTTTTACGCTTTTGAGATACAACGGCTCCAAGACGTGACAAGTTAAATAGCGCGTATCTCAAAAGCTTGAATAGCTATCAAAAATTTGTCAACTACAAAAATGTAGATCAAAAATAGGGCATTATTTTTGTAGTTGACAATTTTATAATAGCTATGCAGGCTAGTAAGATATGCACCTTTAAAGATGGAATTCTTCAAATAGGACCTGCTATAATCTCAACCTGCTATAATCGAGATCATGGGACTATTTGGGTCCTTTTGTCATTTTTCTCAATTAAAATATTTTTTTTTTCTTAAGATCCAGTATTGCTCGTTAAGAATTATCCATGTTTAAGCTCCGCCCACAACTCCCTGCTGCACTTTTTGAAAATCCTTGTCTAAACTTTTTTTTTCACAATTTATCTAATAATTAGTTGCATTCTCTATATATGACGTTATTTGCCTTTACCCCATATAATTGAACGTCATTGACATTTTCAGTGTAGAAAAAGAATATCGCTGCACTTTTTTCTGCTTCACTTACTTATTCAAACTATGATATTTTAACTTTAATCTCTCAATTTTTTGTAAAACCGCGATCTGTTAAACATCAAAAGGTAGTAGACAGGAAAAGGTCATGTCTATATTCATTATTTTTCGTTTCCTTTCGCAGAACATCTCCATCATTGTCATCATCGAGATGTCTGATGCAATATCCGATTTTTGAAGAAAAAATGTGAAAATAAATATGGAAAAAACATATGCCACAGTTTTCACCTGGACGGTTTTTGTTTTTTGTTTAATTTTCTCTTTTGGAACACTAATCTCACACATATTTTCTGATCATTTCCGTTTATTAGTCACCATCTCAGATTCCAAATAATATCCGGATTCTGATTTTAAGAAGGACAATTTCTCAAAGTGTCACATGGAAGTACTAAATACAGATGCTGTCTGCCCTATCAATTTTTGTATGTTTTCGTTTTATCTCAGTTTTTTTTATTTCCAAGACAGAAAAATATCTGTCTGAAACTGCGGAAGTGTACCCAATCATAGGGAGGAACTAGTCTCTATTAATTTGAGACCGAAGTAATAACACTATGATTCAACCCACTCCTTTTGAACCATGTCTACCAGGATGTGATGTGATGTGACTAAAAAGGGGCGGGGCATAGTTGCCTTTTTCTGATCTGAAGAGCTCCTGGATAGCTGGATTCACCAGACTTGAAACGGGCCGGGTCTCAGTACAAAAATTTGAATTTTTGGATTTTTTTGAAAATTTTACGATTTTTGCAATAAAGTCGAATTTTCAAAAGCTCATGGATTTTTGACTATTTCTGATAAAAATAGCTGCAGCAACTGAAATCAGCTTTTAAAGTTGTAGCGGGACTACTGTAGATACAGTAACCCGTTCCAAAAGCGTCTCAGATGCGCCAGACAAAAAGTAGACAACACAAATCCAACCGCACTTCCTTTCCACCTGCCATTTTTGCGATGTTTCAAAACCAAATCAGAAAACTCTTGCCTGCATACATAATTAATTTTTTTTTGTCAGCAAAATTAATTTTTTGTCCTGATATGTTTCTGGTGTCTGAACACTTTCCTAACTAACTGACAGATCACACGCAATTAAATCCTACGCATTGGTTTTTCTAAGCTTTTGATCTCTCGGCTATACTTATAAATATCACTTCTCGAAAATGTGGGGGGTAATTATATGCCTGCCTACATTTTGGAGAACTTTTAAAGGCGGCAGGGTGTGAAGTTTTGATCTTAATAAACCGAAAAAGTTGTATTTGTTTTAATTTTGACATGCTCAAGGGTTTTATCAAGTTTGCGAGCCGGGTAATTTGCTTCAAGCTCAATATTATGAGCTGAAAAATATATCAAACCGTAGATCTCGACGAGTTCTATGTCTGTGATTTACTAAAGACCGGAAAAAAAGCTAGAATGGCGTTTGTATGGCATTTTTCCGGACCGCGGCAAGTTACCTAATAGCCATCCGATCCGTAGTACATCATGGATATAGAGCTCACCGAGATCTTTATTTTGGTATATTTTTCAGATCATAATATTGAGTTCCAAGCGAGTTACACGTCGGCCCCTGTCTTACCGTTTCGGCCCGAAGTTTGTTTTCAAAAAATGCGCATAAGTCTGCACTGAATAGTCACAGCAACGAGATTTTACTACCATTAAAACCGTCTTAATGCGCTGATCATTTTGGTATAAGAAAAAATGAAAATTATATATTATTCGCATCAAGACTTACCATACTTGTCCCCAACTTACTGACGCGTTTTATGATACAGCATAGAGACTGCATTCTTCACACTTTCAACAAGTTATATTTCATCAAAATTAATCACGATTTTGCCAATCGATATGTTGGAAAATATCCGCCTATCAGAGTTGCGCGGAATTCCGACTTCCGACTTCCGACTTCCGACTTCCGGGCATTTTTTTCACTTCCGACTTCCGGCTTCCGACTTCCGACTTCCGACTTCCGGATTTGGAATTTTACTTCCGACTTCCGTCATTTCATAAGAGTGGAGATTAGGAAAAATGAATTTCTCAGAAATACAAGGAAAAATGGTCTAAAAGGACAGAAAATAGGTTTTTCTTCAGCCAAAAACTAGTTTCTCACTGATTTTTGCGAATTTTATGATATTTTCTTTTGAATTTTCAAATCTTTGCGGAAAAATCTACTTCTGACTTCCGACTTCCTACTTCCGTTTTTGGATTTTCACTTCCGACTTCCGACTTCCGTTTTTGAAAAAATCACTTCCGCGCAACTCTGCCACCTATCCTTCCGTTCTGACATAACCCTCATCTCATATTTATCCCCCTATTATGAGCACCCCATTTCTATACTTTTTTTATCAACTCGTTCGTGAAGTTTCATCTTAGCATTACCTTCTTCTTACATCATCTGCCTCCCCCCTTATTCACCCGAGCATAAAATGCATCGAACGAATTCGTATTACTAGTTTTTACTACTTTGTCATTATTTACACATTTCAGGCACCTCTCCCCAAAATGAATACCTCCATCATCAACTGCACCATAATGTCAGACCTCTCCACATCCGTATTCCTAAAATTCTCACTATCCATCAATCTCATCATTTGTCTTTGCGGGTACCCGGTATACTTATGGGCGTCGTGGGTACTATGGTCAGCTAAGAATTCAAAATTGTTGCATGTCAACTTTAAAATTATCCTACAACTTCATTTGTTCGGTTTTTTGTTTCATTGCACGGGGCGGTGAGTTGACGTTGCTTATTAAGGAAGGTCATGGAGTCAGGTTGGAGATATGGGACGTGACTTATATCACTGAAAAGCTGAAAAAACGCTGATTCCAAATATATATTCAGTTTTTGCCCTCGAGGTCTGGTATTCGAGAAAAATGAGGTTAAAGTTTGGCAAAAATGATAGATTCGTAGTTTCCAAATCTTTGGAACTTCAAAAAAACATAACCGAATTTTGGAATGTTTGGACATCCCGACATTCGGACACACCGACAGACATATAAACCCAAAATTTCTGTTTTTGGCGCAGCTTTAGGCTCAAAAGGTCAAAAGAGGTACAACTTTTCTTCTTTTTTTTGTCTTTTTGAAAAATCCTTATTACTCTCTGAAAATTTATTTTAATTTTAAGGTATTAATATAATTTTGAAGGTTTTGACTTGGTTTTTCATATACCGTGAAACTTGTAATATAAGGACACCCACTTGGAAAAGTTTGGAGCATTATAGCTCGGCCGGTTTCGCAGTTATGAAAATTTTACCAACTAAAGAAATATTCAATAGATATTGATTAATTTTTTGTCAATTGACAACTTTTTGGTTTTTTCTGGAAAGCAAGATATACTGTTTAGAACTGACATCTTCGGGTACCCTTTTATTTCAGGTTTCACGGTAGATTACGTTTCAAGGTACTTGGAACCTTTGGCCTCAAGCATTACGTCTAAAAAGGTAAAAATTTGACCTCATTTTTCTCGAATACCAAGCCTCGAGGGCAAAAACTGAATATATACTTGAAATCAGCGTTTTCTCAGCTTTCCAATGATAAATGTCACGCTCCATACCTTCAAACTGACTCCATGATATTTTCTAGTTAATTTGCAGGGGTAAATAATTTCAAGATTTTTCAGAATTGCTCTTCATGGCATGGACTTGATGACCTACATGACAACTATGGATCCATGTGATATGATTCCGAATATTTATAGGTAAGTGTCATAATAGAGTGTCGTATCCACCACCTTGAGTCGCTACGCAGCAAATTTCAGATGCTTCATCTTCCGCTTGATGTACAACTCAGGCCTATGGCTAACCAACTCCACCGCCGTCTCCCTTATCTTAGAACGGTGGTTAGCTACCAGAAGAAGTGTGACCTATGAAGAGGATTCGGTACTGATCGGTGTATTTTGTGCGGTTGTTCAGGTAGGTCACCTTTTTTTTATCTCTTGGTTTTGACTATTACTGTGTCACTGCAGTCATATGTACAAATGTCGAAAATTTTGACAAGAATTTGTCAAAATCTAAAAGTGGAGATATGTACATAATTGTAGAGCAAGGGTGATAAATAAAATGTTGTCATAGTCATACGGCGTTGAAAATAGACATTATAATGACGGGGGCTGGAAAAACGTCATGGACACGCAAAAAACCATCAAAAACGAACAAAAACAGTCAAAATCCATCCGGGGACTAGTTTTCCCAAAGTTTGGTTTTCTAGGCCATCAAGTGGAAAACTAGTCCCCAACCTATTTTTTGTTCCGACAAACTGTCGGAAATCAATAAAAATCCAAGTTGTGTAACCTCAAAAATGGACAAAAACAACAAAAAGCAGCCCGGGGACTAGTTTTCCAAAATTTTATTTTCAAGGTCACGTGTCGAAAAACTAGTCCCCGGGCTGTTTTTTCTTGTTTGAGAAGTAAAAAATGATGAAAAATGCGATTTTCAACAAGAAAACAATCAAAAATGACCCGGAGACTAACTTTCTCCAAATTTGGTTTTCTAGGCCACGTGTTGAAAAACTAGTCCCCGACCTATTTTTGTAGTTTTTTGTCGTTTTTGAGGTGAAAACTTGAATTAATGTTGAAAACCAGGCGTAAATCGTGAAAACCCAAATTTTTCCCCTCAAAAACGGCAAAAAACCACAAAAATAGGTCGGGGGACTAGTTTTCCACTTGATGGCCTAGAAAACTAAATTTGGAGAAAGTTAGTCCCCGGGTCATTTTTGAGGTTTTTCTTGCCGGAAATCGCATTTTTCATGATTTTTTCCTTGTGAAAGAAGAAAAACCATCCCGGGGACTAGTTTTTCGACACGTGGCCTAGAATACCAAATTTTGGGGAAACTAGTCCCCGGACTATTTTTTGTTGTTTTTGTGCGTTTTTGATGGTTTTTTGCTATTTGAACAATCGGGATGGCTTTCACATTGAAAAATGTGGCTACCGTAGTTTTTTGACTATTAAGATTTTGACGAATCTACAATTACGTTAACATAATTAACACTAATTATCCCCCAATTCCAGTTCGTCGTCGCCGCCCTCCCCCTGGCCTTCCTCTACTCCCAAACCAGATTCCAAGGTGTCACCATGTATTACTGTGTCACTGCAGTCACCTCGGCTCCATACTCTGCTCAAGTCGGTCCCACCGTCAGTATCATGTTCCAAGTGGCCGCCCTGGTTTCCTTCCATCACTTGTTACGTGTTAATAAAGTACGAATCGCTGATGCTTATGAAAAACATGAAAAACAGCAACCAGTACTTCAGAAGCAACGGGAGCTCGATATGCATACGTCGCTGTCGAATCGATACCAGTTGGAACAGAATATTAGGTAACACTTTTTTCAACACTTTTGTGTAGATCATAAATAGAGCTATATTTTTGTAGTTTGAAGTTTTTTGATAGCTCTTCACGCTGTTGAGATACGCGGCTTTGAAGAATAAGGTGGAGACGCAGAGAAACGAGGGTGTCTGCTTTCTCTGCGTCTCTCCTTGTTGACTGTGCAACTTCAAAGCCCTGTATCTCTGCAGGGTGAACAGCTACAAAAAAGTTGTCAACTACAAAAATATTTTTCATAAAATTTCACATATTTTGTTAGTTGACAGCTTTTTGATAGCTCTTTACGCTTTTGAGATACGCGCATTCAAAGATTGGAGGAGGCGCAGAGAAACGAGAGTGTCTGCTTCTCTGCGTCTCCCCTCCCCCTCTATCTTTCACCTTCAAGTTTGAAGCCCCGTATCTCGAAAACGTGAACAGCTACAAAAAAGTTGTCAACTACAAAAATATTTTTCATAAAATTTCACATATTTTGTTAGTTGATAGCTTTTTGATATCTCTTTACGCTTTTGAGATACGCGCATTCAAAGATTGGAGGAGGCGCAAAGAAACGAGAGTGTCTGCTTTCTCTGCGTCTCCCCTCCCCTTCTCTCTTTCACCTTCAACTTTGAAGCCCCGTATCTCTGCAGGGTGAGCAGCTATCAGAAAACTTCCAACTACAAAAATGTAGCTCTATTCATGATCTACCGTAAAAACTGTATTTGAGTTGCCCCTCTATTTGAAGTGCCCCTCTAATAGTGGTGCCCTCCGACGGACCTTTTGAACAATAGAGGTGCACCCTCTAATTGAGGTGCCCCTCTAATACAGTTGCCCTACAGTGATTTACACTTTTCTCTCATATCCTCATTAACTGACTCCGAACTGTTCTCTCACATCACTATTTCAGCACTTTTGTGGTTAAAAAGGTAGTTTGCTATGAAAATTCAGGATTTTCTCGGTTTTTTACGTGAAAGTTCGATGAATTCGGCAAAAAAACCTAATAAAATCAGACAAATTCAAAAGCTAGTTGGGTATCGAGGTCGGGGCGATTTCGTTGACGAAAAATAGAGGTGCACCCTCTATTTGAATTGCCCCTCTAATAGAGTTGCACTCCGACGGACCCTTTGAACAATAGAGTTGCATGCACCTCAAATACAGTTTTTACGGTACATCCCTGTACAATTAAAATCTTCTAAATTCCAAAATTTCAGCTCTATAACCTGCCTGAAAACCTTCGCAGCCATGGCATTTGTCTATATCGTTTTCCAAAATGCATGTTATATCACACTCATGCAATTTGCAGCAGGTTTAGAAAAATATCAGTATTATGCAATATTAGAGAGTGAGTAATAATGATGCAAGTGCGCTCCATTGAAATTTTTTACAGTCAACGGATCCTGGCCACTCTACGGAATAATTTCAATATTGGTACTGGCGAGGACTATGAAGAAAGTATGATCTACACAATTAAACAATTAAATTTTCTTTTTTAATTTCAGATCCGAGAAAAAATCGAGCGGGAATTAAAAGGCCATCTGAAGATACCGAATAAGATGTATATTGAGAACTTCAAGAAGCAAATTGCCTAAATTTTTGGTTTTTTTTTAAATTTTTAAAATAAATTCTGTTCCGGTCCCCCATTCGGCACATCTCCAACAAATTTTGTTTTCGTGTGAAAATATAGAATTCTCTGATTATAGGTTAGGGGGAAACGGCTGTGTGTGTGCACTGGAGCATAACGTTTGGGAGAGGAGGGACACCAATGATCTGGATTAAAATTTATGAATTAACAAAACTCAAATGTTGAGAAATTCAGTCTGATAAATGGATGCAGCACAAAAAATCATCAAAAATGGACAAAAACAACAAAAAGTAGTGCGGGGACTAGTTTTCCCAAAATTTGGTTTTCTAGGCCACGTATCGAAAAACTCGTCCCCGGGTTGTGTTTTCTTGTTCCGCAGGTAAATAATCATGAAAAAGGCTATTTCCAACAAGAAAACAGTCAAAAATCACCCGGGGACTAACTTTCTCCGAATTTGGTTTTCTAGGCCATCAAGTGGCTCGAAAATGTGGCAGAAATTGATGATAACATGTTGAAAAACAGTCGGAAATTGTGAAAATCAAAGTTTTTTTAACTCAAAAAAGGCAAAAAAGTACATAAAATAAGTCGGGGAGTAGTTTTCCACTTGATGGCCTAGAAAACCAAATTTGGAGAAAGTTAGTCCCCGGGTCATTTTTGTGGGTTTTCTTGTTGAAAATCGCATTTTTCATGATTTTTTACTGGTGAAACAAGAAAAAACAGCCCGGGGACTAGTTTTTCGACATGTGGCCTAGAAAACCAAATTTTGGGAAAACTAGTCCCCGGACTACTTGTTGTTGTTTTTTTTTCCATTTTTGATGGTTTCTTGAGTCAGAAATGTAATTTTGGTGTTTTTGCATAGTTTTTTCATTGAAATTCCCTTCAAAAGTTTTATGCTGCACGCCTAAACTGCTTCTTTTCCCCTACTCGTGGAAACCTATAATCAGTGAAAGTGGAGTTGTTTTTTCACACGAAAATAGAAATTATTGGTAATGTGAGAGACACAAACCACGAAAACTAGAAATTGGGATTTCAACTTGTGGAGGTTGAAACGGAATTCAAAAATTTCATGACATGGGATTTCAGAATAGTTTCACGGCACAGTTCTTACATCTGCGCTCTGCCGAAATGCTCTTGATTTTTTTCTTTTCTCTGAGTCTCTCCATTTTTCACAACGCTTTCTTTCTGTAGAGCGCCATTGTAAGAAACGTGCCGTTCTAGTACATCCTGTACAAAAATTGTCACCGTGAGAAGTTCGGTACCCGAATAGTACGGTAACACAGTTTATCTCTTTTGGTTGCAGCAAATCATGAATTTCTGTCAGCAATGTGTAATTAGCAATCCTTAAAATGTCTGTAATCGCAATTTTTGAATGTTATTACATTAAGAACCTCGTCAGAATCACCTTTCCTCATATTTTCTATAACTGACCTCTAACTAGGGAAGGCCCCCGAGTGACCATGGAGTTATAGGACGTGACCAATATCATTGGAAAGCTGAGAAAACGCTGATTTCAAATATATAAACAGTTTTTGCCCTTGAGATCTGGTTTTCGAGAATAACGAAGTCAATGTTTGGACCTCCGTCAAGGAGTACCATGCTGACGATGACTTGTCAGGCGTCCAAACTTTGACCTCGTTTTTCTCGAATACCAGACCTCGAGGGCAAAAACTGAATATATATTTGGAATCAGCGTTTTCTCAGCTTTCCA
The DNA here is from genome assembly GCA_002259235.3 of Caenorhabditis latens. Lineage (NCBI taxonomy): Eukaryota > Metazoa > Nematoda > Chromadorea > Rhabditida > Rhabditidae > Caenorhabditis > Caenorhabditis latens. Next base: position 2,579,807 of record CM056096.1, read on the forward strand.
ATGATATAGGTCACATATCATAACTCCACGGTCACTCGGGGGCCGTCCCTAGTAATTCACACTCAAATCCCTCAAAATTCACTTTGTATTAAAAGCAAAGCAACTCGTTGATTATGGGTTACGCGGAGGAGTGGGAAACGGCTTCACTGAAATGTGAACTTGTTTATCTCTGAGCATAATATTTGGTGGAGAGAACCGATGCACTAATTATGTACTTTGTGGCGGAATTAAAAAGTTTTTAACTTGCAACTTTACAAAGTAAGTAAATTATCCTTCCTGAGCCACCAGTCTCACAATCAACAGATTCACTATAACCTGCAACACACGTGACCCGCTACGTTCCACTCTGATACCATGCCACTATTCTGTAAGGATCTACACCACATTCCGAAAGTAGTCGTCTTGTACAAATGGCACAGTGTGCTCTTCTGAACTAGTATTCAAAGTCGCTTGAGTTTCTAGACTCACCTCCGTGTGTCACTGTGTTGCCGCGTTGACCTACCACCTACGCGCGCATTTTTGGTCGCTATTGTGTCAATCTTGCGTTCAAAATGGAGACTTTTAGGACTTTTGGGCTCTGACGACGGCACGACGGCACATTTTCGTAGATTTTTACTTCTTTTTTCGGGTTTTAGACTGTTTTGTGTAGTTTTGTAGCTCTGACCGTGTCGAGTCACTTTTTTTGGAAGATTTGTACGTTTTTCTTTGGTTTTAGACCGGGTTTATTCCTGCACTTTGCTAGAAGCTGGGCCAAAAGTGTTTGGCAGCGCTGCAATCGAATTGCTACTTGTTGTTTTACAAGGTAAATATTCCATTTTTTCCAAATGTTTCAGCTTTTCACGTGAATTTTCAATTCCCCAAAAAGTCTACCGATACGTTTGGGTCATGACTTGGTTCACGTTAGCATTTAGCACATTTTTATTGCAGTTTTCGAATCCTCAAGGCCCAAATTATCTAGTTTATAGAAAAGTTCAACTCCGTCCGTCATATACTTCCCTTGTTAGTTTTTTTGTTGTCTGTTTTGTGTCTTTTTCGTTGTTTTTAGCTTATAGGCACGACAGATTGTCTTTGAACCTGTAGTATTTATCACTCGCGTACTCTGGTCCCTTAAGTTTACAGCCTGAACATTTCCAGAATATCAAAACCCAAAAAGTTCTCCCTCTTCTATTCCTTCAAACCGTTTTTTCTTTCTTTCCGTCCCCCATCACCACCATCTGCCCTAACAAAACATTTTCTCTCTTCTCTTTTCGTTGCCCCCTTCTCTTCTTTTTTCCAAAAAAAGAAAGCATACGAATATATAAAGAGGGAGCACCCTTCCCCCTCTTCACTTGAGCGTGATGATTAATTTGTCGTCTCGTTGTATGGCAACCTTATTAAAGAGGGGGAAATTGAAATGGGTATTGAAAGAAGAATTGCGGTTTTTTTTCTTTCGGAAATTGGAGAAATTGATAAGATACATGAAGAATGTCTATTCGTTTTCGGTTGTCTCTACTTACTTGGTTATCAGTACACACACATACTGAATTCTCACTAGTCGCGGCGGGACCACCCACGAAGTAAATGTGAAGGTATGTTACAAGAAGGAGGAATTCTTGGTATTGGGCTTGGAAGATCATGAGATGATGTGAGATATGTAATTATAGAATTTGGTTTTCAAAAATATTGAAAAATAAGAAATTCTGATTGTTGGTTTTTGGGACTTGAGACTTGAAATCACATCATAAAAACTTCGGGCTTTAAGTAATTATGTGCTGTTACTAACAATCTGAAACTGACGCAAACGCGCTCCATCGAACTCCTAGAAAGTGGCGTGGGAAAAGGAGAGACGCAGACAACAAAAGAAGTCACACTTTTTCATTGTCAATAGAGCGCGTTTGCTAGACGTCGGGATTGCTTATGCAGATGCGCTTTCAGTTCTTCTAGCTTTCAGATATCAAAAACTGTGAAATTTTTGACTTCAACCACTCGAATCTCCCAAAAATTCAATAAAATTCTAAACTTTCCTTATGAATTCTCTAAAAAAGGGTTCTTCAAGAAGGTGCGTTTGCATTTTTACCAGTATTCAAATTCAGACAACTCCAGAGACTTTAAACTCCCAAAAAAGTCAAAAAAGGCGAAAATTCACTCAAAATTCAAAAAATATGGGAGTGGAGCGCATTTGCAGAGTGTCCGATTCGATAGAGCGCACATGCTATGCAAATTTCAGAATTCCGAAATCTATATTCCGCTTTCGGATACTTAAATTTTGAATACCGCCTCCAAAACCCCAACTTTTCAATCCTGTATCTCAGATTCCGATATTTTTTCACGTCAGGAAGGTAATGACTTTCCAGGGGTCCAACATTTGAACCCTTTTTTCTTGAATACCAGACGTCGTGGGCAAAAACTGAATATATATTTGGAATCACCGTTTTTCTAGCTTTCCAACAATATAGGGCACGTCCCATATCTCCAAACTGACTCCATGACCTTCCCTAGTTAGTCCAGACATCCAAAATCTTGTTTTCCAAATCTCAATAGCAATTTCTACCGTACCCCCTCTCCTGCGATCTTAAAACAAGAATTCTAATTGAATGAAAGCATTTCATTTTTACAGTCTCCTCCACACCAAAACAATCAAAACATATTCTCGGCTCTCCCCCCCCTTTTTTTCATTCCTCATTCTTTCCCCCGTCCCCCACCCTCTCCGTCCCCTTCTTCTTCTTCTTCATCCCCTTAATCTAACTAGCAGAGGTTGGAAAGAAAGACACACACACTCAGCATGCCCTCCAATCAATGAGGCGCCGGGCGCCGTCTGGAAGGGCAAGAAGGCAGTGAGAGACGTGTCTTCCCCCACCGTCTTCCTCTCTGTGTCCATTTTTTACTTCATCTATTCGTGCATATGTTTATTGTATCCTTCTCTAACTCTCCACCACTGAAATCGAGGCAGTGCTGGTTTGGAGAAGAGTTTCAGACGGTGAGACACACACGTTCATTGGGGTGAAAGGAAAAGAAGAAGAGAGGAGCGAGTGTTGTTGTGGTCAGAAGGGTTCTTGAACTCTTGTTGGTAAACACCTGCAAAGAGTATTGGAACACTTATTCGGTTTTTGAAGGCAGAGATTAGAAGAGCAAGGATTAGATCTAAAACAGGGGTGTACAACTTTGAGATGTGTTCTGAAGGTGTTCAAGGGCCCTAAGTTCTAGAATTTTTGAACCTTTTTAAAATACGGTTTTAAGGTGTTCAAGGCCATTGAGTTCTGGAATTCGAAGCTTTTTTTAGGTTACTTCCCTGAGACCATTCAATCTTGAACCCTTGAGGAACTCCCTGGACTTCCACGCGTAACAAAAAAAGTGGAATCTGCTCCCAATATCCCAGCCCCTGAAACTTTCTGGAACTTAGTACATTGGTTCTTTAAAACACACTGATTCCAAATATTATAATTGTTTTCTATTAAATTTTCTGCAAATTTTATTTTTGAGGTTACATTCCTGAACACCGGGTGGTCCAAAAATTAATTTTCGCTGAAACTTCCTGTTTAGACTAATTCGACCCTAAACATCCCATTTCTAAAGTCAAAATCCTTCTAACTTTCAGACCAAGCGAGTTATAGCTGTACCGAGTCCTGTTGTCTCCAAAGCCCTTTTCGTGCAAAAAAGTGGGAGGAGAAGGGAAGGGGGAATTTCGAAATGGCCTAAAATCGCACCTTTGAAGAGCTATAACTCCCTTCCTGTAAACGTTCTGCAAATTCTGATTGCAGAAATGAAATCCTCATGCTTGAAATAGTATAAGCTGTATTTTATAGCAAATTCGGAATCATTGGCAAAAATGAGTTTTTTTCCTCCTGTTAGAAGTGAAATCCGTACCATGAAAACTAGTGAACGGATTCTTTAGAAAATCGGTGTATAGATACTTTGGAATATGCTGATTTCAAAAATCAAAGCAGTTTTTAGCGGAAATATCTGAAAATCCAGATATTTTAGGTCTCAACTCAATTTCCTAACTATTGAGCAACCATATCTATGTACACTTTCAAAAAGTATGGCTGACAATGACTGAAATTTTCCAGCTAATTAGCACAATTAAAAGTTGTCTCATTTTTTGGGAATAGTCCCATTTTCAAGAGAATTTTGGTATCTCGTGATAAGTAGTTTCCTTTGCCTCCTTCCCTTCAGCCAACTCCAGGTGGTGCTCTTCTAATAGAGGCCATGTCCCTCAATTCCAATTCTCAACCATAGTTCATAACCTACAACGTCCCCCCATTCCAACTTTCTCTTCTTGTTGTCATCGCTTTCTATTCTCCTCCCCCCTTTCTCTTCTCTCGTCCGTTTTTTTTGCTTCTCTCCGAATGCACGATAGAGACGTGCCAGTGCATTCGAGAGAGAGAGAGAGACGGACGCCGAGTCGCCGTGTCTTCCCCCACCGTCTTCCTCTCTGTGTCCATTTTTTACTTCATCTATTCCTGCATGTTTCTTGTATCCTTCTCTAACTCTCCACACATTTCCACTACCTCCAACTCGAGGTAGTGCTTGCTTGATGAAGAGTTTCAGACGGTGAGACACACACGTTCATCGGGGTGGGGGAAAGCGAAACAAGAAGCAAAGAGTGTTGTTGTGGTCAGAAGGGTTCTTGAACTCTTGTTGGTAAACAGCTGCAAAGAGTGTTGGAACACTTATTCGCTTTTTGAGCTAAGGAATTAGAAGAGCGAGGATTTGTTAGGTTAGATCTAAAACAGGGGCATAAGGTGTTCAAGGATCCCCAGTTCTAAGATTTGGAGCCCTTTTTAGGTAGCTCCTCTCAGACCACCCTATCATGACTTCTTGAAGTTCTCCCTCTCTGAATTTTGATCTCCCAACGTAGCCTAAAAGTGGGATCCGTATCCCCAATACCTTAGCGCTCTGAAACTTTCTGGAACTTCGTGCATAGATTCTTTAAAACACTGTCCTGCCAAATATGATAGTTGCTTTCTATTAAAATTTCCACTAATTATATTTTTGACCCCCTAAAGTCATGAACACCGGGGTGGTCCAAAAGTCAATTTTTGCTGAAAACATTTATCTAGACTAATTCGACCCTAAAGATCCCATTTCTTAAGTCAAAATCCTTCCAACTTTCACACCGAACGACTTATAGCTGTACCAAGGGCTGTTGTCTCCAAAGCCCCCTCGTGCAAAAAAAGTGGGATGAGGGAGGAGAGCGGGAATTTCAAAATGGCCTAAAATCCCAACTTTGAAGAAATATATCTCCCTTCCTGGGAGCGTTCTGCAAGTTCTGATTGCAGATTTGAAATCCTCATGATTGAAATAGTATAAGGTGTAATTTATAGCAAAATTGGAATCATCCACCAAAACGTGTTTTCCCATTACAAGTGAAATTTGTATCATAAAAACTAGGGAACAGATTTTTCTGAAAATCGGTGTGTTGATACTTTAAAATGTGCTGATTTCAAAAATCAAAACGATTTTTAGCAAAAAGATGTATTCCATGTCAAAGCTCACATTAAAACTACTTTTCTTTCACTACTTCCCTTCAGCCAACACCAGGCGATGCCCTTCTAAAAGAGATCATGTCCCTCAATTCCAATTCTCAATCATAGTTCATAACCTACAACAAACCTTCGTTCCCCCCATTCCCCCTTTCTCTTCTTGTTGTCATTGCTTTGTATTCTCCCCCCCCCCCTTTCTCTTCTCTCGTCCTTTTTTTTCCGAATGCGCGATACATTTTCGAAAGTGTAAAGTAACTTATTCATTTTACTAAGTTGGTATGGGTAACTAATGGATGGAAGAGGTGTCACATGGTTTTGTTATGACAAAGTGTTGAGCTGTTTTGTGTTTTGCTTTCCTAGCCGTCATCAGGAGCCCTGACCGATTGGAAATTGGTATGACTGGAAAGCTGAAGACATGGGGAATCTGAAACAGTTCGAAATTTTGGTCAAGTACCTTACTAAGCTGACTGTTATCATCTTCCTAGCAGGTCTTATCGCAAAGAATCCATATCCTCCTCCTGGGTGGTCAAAAAAGTCCATCTTCACTTTCATCCCTCTCTCCTGTTTCCACAACTTTCCCCAATTCAAGAACATTTTTCGTGTAAAGAACTTTCTCCTTATCTTTTCTATAAATCTTATTTCCTAACTCGGTTAACTTGTCAAATTTCCAAATTTCAAAACTGATTCAGCATCCTTAGAACCTTTGTCGATGTCTGTCCCGCCCAAACCGTTCTCTGCGCCGTCCGAATCGAAAGTCTTATCATCTCATAACATCTCCCCTGGCGCTGGCGCTGTCGCTAATTACCTTTTCCCATTTGGTCAGAGAAAGTGATTTGTTTTACGTCTCCGCTATTATCGAAAGATTTTCGAAAATTGCTGTTTATGTTGGCAGACTGCAGGGTACCTGAGGGGAAGGAATAGTTATAAACACAAAATGTGTAAATGTATACGTATATACTGATTTCATGACTACAACTGATGTCATAAAGAACCATGGGGTGCCTAGATGATGCTTGGCGCACCTCTGGCGTTTTATCATGCCTTCCTGCTCCGATGGTGTGACTATTCTCCACTCCTGAGCACACCTCATATCGTAAACACCCGTAGGGTCATAAAACATAAAAGCGAGGACCGTACTCCTCTAGGCTCTCTGAGTTTATGACCCTGTCCTTAATATTCCGTTTTTATAGAGGGTAATGGTTTTGGCTCGGTGTTTTACGATGATGGAGAGGGTGAGCAAAGTTTTGGAGCCCGTCTTTAGAACTCCCTGCTAAGTATGAACAATCTTTGGTGTTCCAGATTAGACTCCGAAGAGTCATAGTCATATTTAGTGTCACTAATCCCTCTCTTCCAAAAAACCTACTTATCAAAGTTCACACACTTTTATCAGGAAGCCAATCTCTTTCCTCATCGTTCAAGGTTATACATTGTTCAACACATGTTTCGTTTGGTAGAAAAGGAGAACAGCGAGGACGAGTAGATAGTGGGCGGAGCCAGGGGGTGTCTTCGTGCTGGTTGAGTGTAATGTCTAGAAATGACGAGGCCGGTCGGGGTCAAGAGAAAGAGAGCAAAACATAGAATACATTCAAAACTGTGCTAGCGGTGGGGTTGGCTGTGAGATGGCTAAATCAAAGGAGGTAGTAGTTTGGCAATTCAGCTTGCACCGAAGCTATTAGGACTACGATTGAGTTAGTTTATAGGATAGCGAATTGGTTATCAGATTCAGTTCATCGGTTATCAGACTCACTATCAGACCGGTTGAACTCAGTAGTGTCGTGGTCAAAACATTGGATGGGATAGGTGAGAGATTAGCTGAGCAGTTTGCAGCGGAAGTTAGCAGTGGACGAGATTTTCCAAGCTATCAATTTCTCCGGTTAGGAAGTTTTTTTCTTTCCATATCCATTAGTCTCCCTCTATGTTCAACAATACGGGTGGTCCCAACCTGGGAGGTCTGATGCTCGGTGGCCTAGATATGGGTCGTCCCAGGGATATGAGATTTTGTGGAAAGCTGAGAAAACGCTGATTCCAAGAACATATTCAGTTTTTGCCCTTGAGACCTGGTATTCAAAAAATACGAGGTCAAAGTTTGAACCGCTGACAAGGGATTACCTTACCGATATGTGAAGAATATCGGTCAGTCAATACCAGGTTTCAATAGAAGCGTGCGAAAATGGGCGATCCCAACGGGGGATGGTTCCATCACTGGCGTGCTAAACCTTGAGATATCGAACCGGACACAATTCTGCTAGTCCCAGCGTGGGAGGTCTTTAACTAGGCGGTCCAAAACTGTGGGCAAAGCGATTTCATTGCGGATAGGTCGTGCCTCGGCGTTTTCAATCTAGACGACGATACGTTTCTGGGAGATTTTGGTTTTTAAGCCACTATCTTGGACGGTCCCATTACGGTCTTGGACGGACGTTCGCTTAGACGGTCTCATTACAGTCCTAGACGGTTTTGGGCGGACGGTCGCTTGGACGGACTTTCGCTTGGACGGCCCCATCCGAACCAACCACGAGCGATCCCCTTTTCACAGTACGGGAGCTCTCATCTCGGCAGATCTCCAGCTTGGGAAGTCCCGTAGACTGTCCCATCTTGAAAGGAAGGTACGATTCTGGGAGATCTCATCCCCACAGTCCCACTTTAGGCTGTGTCATTCTAGAAAATCCCATTTTAGGTAGCAACCAACTCGGGCGACCCCCCACACTTTTACTCTCCATAATATCTGTCAACACCTTCTCTGTTTCCTTCGCTTCATTCTTCTTCTCTCTTTCCGCTACTCATCATACCCCATCTCCACTCTCTGGCTCTCCTTCTGCACTCTCTCTCCCTCTCTTTTGGTGTCAAGAAGCGAGTGTACTCTCCTCTACTCGTCTCTCCGATATGCACCTTGGCCCCACCCCCTAAATGCAACCAATTCTTCGGGGGTGTTCTACTACTCCCCGCCCCTTAAAAAATTTCGCCGGCATTTCTCACTCTCTCCTTTTTTGTGTCGTCCTTGTGCTGTGCTTCGGCGAGGGGGGCTCACTCTCCTATTAGACACCGCTCGCTTCCCCTTTTTTCATCTTCTCTTTTTTCTTCTTTGTTTTATTTGTGTCTTGTTTAGAACATGTGTTCTTGTTTTGCAGGTTGTCAATAGCATCGCATCGCAAATCAATCGGATTCAAAAGTACCTACATCAAAGTCTTAATCCACGTGTACATCCCCCAACCCTTGGTTGCCAGGAGCTACCGCATCACATCTACTCTTTGGAAGGTGAGCCTATCTATGCAAATGTGCTCTACCGCTAATGTTTCGTTTCAGAGTTTCGCTGGAGAAGATCTCAACAATGAGCAAGAAGGACAACAAACGAGAACCACCGAAGGTTAGTCCGCGCCTTCTTGTTAGGCTCTAGATCTCTTTTTTACTTTTTGATCCTTACATTCTGTTTATCTTCTGTCCTTTTGTACATTCCTCATTTCCTTTTATCTTATTTTGAAAACCATTCCTGTCTGATTGCCTCAATGATATATCTCTATACTTTGTGGGGTAGAAATAACTTGCTTGATACTTTGATCTTATGATCGAGACCTCCCAGGTTAGGACCTCCCTGGCTGGGACCACCCATGTTAGTAGGACCACCCAGATTAGGACCACCAAGATTAGGACCACCCAGGTTGGGACTCCCTCAATCATCTTCCTAGATGTCTCACCACGATCCTTACTTGCTTTCGAAGCGGTCTTGGTGATCCTCACTGTCTGAACGTTTCTGGCGGTCTTTATGCTTCACACGACCCTGCTGACGGTCTAGGTTGGTCGAACGATCCGCGCGGTCTCAATGGTCTAAACGATCGGCGCGGTCGGGGCGGTCTTGATGACGGTCGACGTTTCTGACTTCTTCCAACATGACCTAGTCATCTCCATTCACGAATCTATACTATGACTCTCTCTCTCCTAACCGGCCTCGTCATTTCAAGAAATGCCGCTCTAACCGATGCACGAAGGCTCTTTAGCTCCACCCCTCTATCTTTTCTGACGTCGCTCCCACTCTCGTCGAAATGGAATCACACATTTCAATCAACATTGTACAACCTTCAACGATGAGTGAGCGAAAAGATTGACTACCTGATAAAAGTAGATATGCTTTGATCCGGTTTTGTAAGAGGGGGATTAGTGACACATTTAGATGTGGCTGAGTCTAATCTGGTACACCACACATTCTTCATACTTAGCAGGGAGTTCTTCTATACACCGAGCCAAAACGATTACCTCTCTATAAAAACGGAATATTATGAGGAGGACAGCGTCAAACACTCAAAAAGTCTAGAGGAGTACGATCCCCATCTATTTTATGTTTTATGACCCTATTTACGATATGAGGTGTGCTCAGGAATGGAGAAAAAGTCACACCATCGAAGCAGGAAGACAGTGCGCTCCCTGCTCTCACTGTCACAAAAAGCGCCGGAGGTGCGCCGGGAGTTTTTAGCAGGGAGTTCTGTGGAAGAGTCCCGAGTTATTACACACCGAGCCAAAACGATTACCCCCTATAAAAACGGAATATTAAGAGGAGGACAGGGTCATAAACTCAGAGAGCCTAGAGGAGTACGATCCCCCTCTTTTTTATGTTTTATGGGGGCCAGTGTTACTGGGCAAAATTAGATTTTTGGCGCGGTGCCCAGTCGCAAAAATCTCGTTTCTATTGTAATGTGACTAACACTTTTCCAACAAGGGACCTGACGGGGTAAAACAAGAATTCCTGAAAAAAGTTCTGGAATTGGGTTTCTGGCACGGTGTCGATCTGAAAAAAACTGAAAGCCACTGAGTACGAAACTTTGAAAGATAGGTCTTGGCACAGTGCCAACATTTGGAAAAATCCAGTAGATCTCTCAGTCCTTGGAGACTCTCAAAACATACTGTGACCCCCAAGAGACAGAAAAAAAGTTCATTGACCACCTGTCTGTCTAGAGACAATCAACAACATTTTCATAGCTTTTGAATTTGGGAAAAGGAGAGAGAAGAGGGAACGAAGGAAGTTGGCATGGTGCCAGGATGACGTCACTCAAACTTTGAAGCTTCATAACTTGGTTCTACATGAATTGATTTCGACTATTTTTGGCTAGATGAATAGGGAATGTCTTGAAGAGTTTAGATATGGAAAATTTGATTAAATGGAGCACCTTGAGCAAAATTATTAGGAGAAAAAAGAGGTGACTAAGAAGTTGGTACGGTGCCAGGAGTTTCTGGTGACGTCACCCAAACTTTGAAGCTTCATAACTTGGCTCTACATGAATTGATTTCGACTATTTTTGGCTAGATGGATAGGGAATGTCTCGGGGAGTTGAATTATAGAAAATGAGCCAAAATGGGGCATTTTAAACAAGATCATCGGGCGTTTAGAACTCCTTGCCACAATTGGAATTTCAGCAACTGCTTAACTTTCCAAACGTCCCGAAACGCTGATTATAGCAAAAAGTTAGTTTTCGACCCGGATTAGAAACGGTACGAGTTATAACTGATACGGATTGGAACCATTCCCCATGACTACATGACTCCACAATTTCAGTTCTTGTGTCCTTCAACCCAATTTCGATTAAAATCTTTCTCGGGTCCTTTATACAATTAATGAGTCCTATCCATTTCTTGTCCTTTTCCAATTTCCCATTCTCATTTTTCTTTTCTCACTTTTTTGGGGCACCCATCAATTACTCCGGTTTCGCGCGTATTTTTAATTTTTTTGCTGTCTTCTGTCTCATGCATTTTTCATCCATCTTATTCTTCATTTATATATTTCTGACTAACCCAATGAGAGAAAGCTCAAGACATGTATACATCAAGAAGAGAACAATCTTGTAGTCCTTTTTTATTTCGTACAATTTTAAGTACGACTAGATACTGGTTTGAGAAAATTGGAAATAAAAAAATGGGAGAAAAAAGAACATTTATGGGTTTTGGGAATGGGAAAAGTTGAGTAGATCATAATTAGAATTGAAATGACATTTTACTTTCTATATCTGTGAACATTGTAGTCGGAGCACACCATGTCAACAGGCTCATTACGCGAATCGAATTGGTTATGGGTATGCAAATACGCTCTAAGGAACATTATGACATCATCCCGCAGATGTCGTCCTTGGAAACTTCCAAAACACACAGTGACCCCAGCAGCAATTTCGCAGCTTTTGATTTGGGAAAATGAGAGAGAAGGGGGGGGGACTAAGGAAGTTGGCACGGTGCCAGGAGTGTCTGGTGACGTCACTCAAACTTTGAAGCTTCAGAACATTGCTCTACATGAACCGATTTTGATGATTCTTGGCTAGATGGATAGGGAATGTCTTGAAGAGTATAAATTTAGAAAATTTTTCAGAATGGAGTATTTTGAGCGAAGTTATAAGTATGTTGCATTCTGGTTCTCGTGTGCCAAGTAAGGTTATAAGTAGAATGCCAGACTCCTAGTTTCTATATACAAGTTGGCACCATGCCAAGACCACCATACCCCAAGTTGGCACCGTGCCAAACACTGCCTCTCCTCCTTTCTTCTCTCTTCCAATCGACAGATCAGATATAAATTTAGAAAATTTTTCAGAATGGAGTATTTTGAGCAAAGTTATAGCAGAGATCGTCAAGCGAAGTTATGAGGAGATCTGTCTCGTGTTGGGTTTCTCACTTCGAACCAATTTTTATGATTTTTACATCTAGGGATTCAGAAAGTTGTGCTTGTCACGGGTATGTACGTAATGGTAAGATAAGCCCGATTCGAAAAATGTAATACTAAGATAAGTGACGTCATCAGCCAACAAAGCTTGATGCCTTAGTGATCCGTATCTTTGAAACTCCCTTTGTTTGACATTGATTTCAATGATTGATAAGAAATTCCAACCTTAAAAATATGCAGAGTGTTACAAGTTTTACAAGATAATTAGCCAATTAAATGTTAGCTATGTTAGCTAATTAAACAATTTCAAGCCGAACAAGGTAACTGAACACACTATTCTCTCTTGGAGATTCTTCAAAAACCTGGGTTTTTTGATAAACACGACTTTTAGGGTTACTGTGGTCTTATGGCACCACGCCATAGCAAATTTTCGGGTTTTCGCGGTTTAAATTTATACAAAACCAGCTTTTACTGACCTCTCGCGTCAACTCCACTCGAGTTCATGGGAAAACTTCTTAATAATTTGGATTTTTGGAAACTAAAATTGAATGCGGACATCCTGAAAAACAACCGACGAATCCACAGACAGCGCCCACACGCATTTTGTATATAAGAATGATTTTCACTGGTATCTGTCTGTTCAATTAGTTCCCATAAAAATGTTAATTAACAAAGACATCAGTGCGCACGCGACGCACCAAAGTTCCAAGAGTTCACAACATTTTCCCTTTTTTCTCGAATACCAGGCCTCGAGGGCAAAAACTGAATATTTATTTGAAATCAGCATTTTCTCAGCTTTCCAATGATATAGGTCAGGTCCTATATCTTAAAAACAGTATCTTTTTATCACCTATCTCTCATCATTTCTATCTTCTTTAACTATCAACTTTCTGGGTACACCGTGCACCCATGGTTCCATTTTTCTCTACACCTATATATCTCCAACTGGTTTCCAACACCAACAGCTCTCTCGATCGTCTTGTATCTAATGTTTCTCTCTCTCCCTTTTTCGATTTTTGTGAAAAGATGGGAAAACTGAGGGTTTGTTTGTCAAGGGGGCTGTAAATCAAAATTTTGATGGGAATCTTCATCGATAAAAACTGTCGTTCAAGACGGAAAGGGAACGAAGGGAAAGACATACTGTACAATTTTTGTTTTATTTAGGTGGATCGAGTGTTGAGAGGGGTAATGTGATTATGTAGAGGTAAAGTATTTAGTAATATTTGGAGCACAAAAACCTGGTACCGTGAAAGACCTGAATGGCATTGTGCCAGGTTACTATATTTTGAGACAACTCTTAATCAAGTTATCAATTTAAGTAGAAATCGTCCGGAGCACAATCCGGGGCACAATCTGAACAACTACAACTTGACACCGTACTAGTTGGCCCTGTGCCAGTTCTGGGTCAGATCCGTTTCCGAGGAACCTGAACAGGAGTTTTATTCTTCATTTATATATTTCTGACTAACCCAAAGAGAGAAAGCTCAAGACATGTATACATCAAGAAGAGAATAATCTTGTAGTCCTTTTTTATTTTGTACAATTTTATGTGCTAGATTGGCAACGGAAAAAATGGGAGAAAAAGAACATTTATGGGTTTTTGGAATGGGAAAGGTTGAGTAGATCATAATTAGAATCGAATTGGCACATACAGATAAACTTTGTACCTCTGAGTCGGAGCACACCATGTCAACAGGCTCATTACGCGAATTAGACTAGTCATGGGTACGCAAATGCGCTCCACGAAATATTATGACATAATCTCTCAAAGTCGCTCTGCAAAATCTCTCGCTCCCCAGCAGATGCCGTCCTTGGAGACTCTCAAAACATACCGTGACCCTCAAGAGACAGAAAAAAGTTCATTACAACATTTTCATAGCTTTTGAATTTGGAAAAGAGGGGACTAAGGGAGTTGGCACGGTGCCAGGAGTGTCTGGTGACGTCACCCAAACTTGGAAGCGTCATAACGTTGCTCTACGTGAACCGATTTTGATGATTCTTGGCTAGACGGATAGGAAATGTCTCGAGGAGTTTGGATATAGAAAATTTGCCAGAATGGAGAAATTTTTGAGTTAAGTTATAAGTAGAATACGTTCTGTGTGCTTCAAACATGTTTGCATCGTCCATTGTTAGTTGATTTTCATGATGTCGTGGATAGAATGTTTCAAGCTACAAACTCACAACACAGACCCCCATGCTTCAAATCGAAATTGTGCCAGGCTCTTAGGTTCTCTATAGTTGGTGCCATGCCAAGACCACCATGCTCCATGTTGACTCTTAACCCGACCATTACCTTTAAGTAGGAACCGTTTCGGTGGCACTTGAAACACAATCCGGAGCACAATCAATCCCAACTTGACACAGTACAAGCTCGTTAATTGTACTAGTTGGCCCTGTGTCAGATCATAAATTTTGATTTAGAGCCGTTTTTTATAGTTGGCTCCATGCCAAACTCGCCTCCTTTCGTCTCTCTTCCAATCCTCTGATCAGATACTTCTCCTCCCTCTCTCTCTCCCTCTCCACTCTCTATCATCTCTTTCTTCATTCTCCTCCCGTTAATGTGCATTGCATACATATCACGAGACCCTCCGCTCCCTCCAGTACCAGCCACCGTCGTGACGTATCTTACTCTCCTTCCACATAGATTCAACCGACTCCGATTCGAGGACCACTCCTATCGAAACTCCACCCCTAGATTTTTTAGAGCGCGTTTCCAATACTCTTCTCTATCTCACCCTCAAATCCCAATAGTACACACTTTTTTTTCAGATGCCAGCCAAAAAAACCACCGCCGAAGAACGTCGTAAGCAAAAAGAAGAACGAGATTTCGACATGGCCCTCAAATTGTCGCAATTGGGTTCTCCCAAATTGACTAAAAAGGAAAAAGAAGTAAGTTCAGAAATTAGGATTGTTCAAACGCAATTCTACATTTATTTCAGAGAAAAATTGAAAATGAGGCGAAGGACGAGAAACACGATGACCAGCAACCATCGACATCGGGAGCATCTTGTTCTTCACGTCGAAAAATTGAACAAAAACCCATGGCTTCAAATGATAATTGCAAGCCTTCATCCTCTGAAGCAGCTCCCACAGTCAAACCGGAGACACCTGATGAAGATGCTCAGGAACCAAAACAAGTTCGCTTCGAGGCAGGGCAGCCTCCAAAAGCTACAATGAAAAAAGAAGTCGACTATAATGATTACGATATCGAAACTGGTAATTCGTCGCCGGTTGAATATGACATCGACTACCGTCCCTACGAAACGGAGGGACGCCTGAAATCTGTTTTGGAGAAATACAAGAAAAAGCTCAAAGAAGGAAAACCCTGGTGAGAATTAACAAGAATCTTATCATTTCTAGACTAATTACTTTTTTTCAGCCGAGGAAGGCCACCGAGTCGGAGCAGGAGTCAGACAGTCCGTCGGTCGACCAACTCCTCGGCAGGTCCATCAACTTCAGATGGGACCCCAAAACAGAGGTAAGATAAACGGTGTGCCCGTAACAATGACTTTTTCAGAAGAGGAAGACCGCCAGGCAGTGGAAGAGTACAGTCTGCTCGACGGTCACAAAGTTCGGGCATAGCCACCGAGGAGCCGGAGCTGATGGAAGATACCAAAGCACCCAAAAAGTGAGATTATTGGTATCTAGTGTATTTTCTAATAAGAGTTTTCAGAAAAGAAACACTGAAAAAAGCTCAGTCTCCAAAGCCAGTGAATGCTGCTCAACCGGATCGTTCGATGTCAAGGTAAGATCGACGGGTTACCCCTTAACAATAGCTTTTTTAGAAGAGGAAGGCCTCCAGGACCCAATGGAGCCAATGGAGCTCCGAAGCCGATCAAAGATACCGAAATTGCTCCGTCTCCTCCAAAAAAGTAAGATTATTAGTACCCTGCGCTTTCCCCTATAGGATTTTTTTGCAGGAGAGGAAGGCCGCCGAGGAGTCAAAGTGTCCAGAGCTCACAAAATTCGGTAGGCTCACCAATTCCCAACGGAGCCGATGCTGAGCACAAACCGATGGGAGACACCAATGTTCCTTCTTCTCCTCACAAAAAGTAAAATTATTGGTACCCAGAACTTCCTCTTATAGAACTTTTTCAGGAGGGGAAGACCACCAAACAAGGCGAATGATGGACAAACGCCCAACCCGGGGAATGCTGTTCCAGCTGGTCGTTCATCGTCCAGGTAAAATTAATTGATCAAAGCCTCCCTTTAACAAGTGTTTTTTTCAGAAGAGGAAGACCGCCAAAGCAACAGGAGCAGGCCATCCGCCCAGCAGATTCAAAAAATGAAGGAGAACGCAGAAAGTGAGTTTATCAGTGAATAACTCTCGCCCAGGAAATAAAAATAATGTTTGCAGACCAGGAAGACCCCCAAAAGATGCTGCGCTGAAACCGATTGAAGATGCCAAAGCTCCACCCAAACGGTACGTTTATCAGTGACTAACTCTCGCCCTGTGAACAAAAATAATGTTTTTGCAGACCGGGAAGACCACCGAAAAGTTCTCAATGTTCTTCAAGCGGTCCTGGTCCAAGTGGAGACGGCAATATTGGTGGTCGAGATAAATCGCCAACAGATTCCAAGAATTCGACTGAACGCAAAAAGTGAGTTTATCAGTGACTAACTCTTGCCTCGAGAATAAAAATAATGTTTGAAGATCGGGAAGACCACCAAAAGATGATGCGCCAAAACCGATGGAGGATGCCAAAGCTCCACCCAAACGGTAAGTTAATGATTGTATTTAATCGTCGCTTTGAAAATGAAAATAATGTTTCCAGACCTGGAAGACCACCAAAACGTCGCTCACCAAGTGCGAAAACTTCGCCTGCAGGGCCCGGTCCAAGTGCAGATGACAATATTGATAGTCCAACCTCAAGGTAATATTTTCAAAGTCTAGTCTATCCGTTAAGAATTGCTTTTTAGAAGAGAACGGCCGCCAGGAAGCCACGCAATCAGTCTCCCTCCGAGTGGCCCTGCAGATTCTGGAGACGTGACAGCACGTCCAGACGACGATGGACCCGAGAAACAGATGGACATGGCTGGCTCATCTGACAATACAGTCCCTTCACGTGGTCTGGGAGATGATGTCCCTGGTCAGTCAGACGCCCGCTCAACACCAAGGTGAGATCATCGGGGTCTAGTCTATTCATCGAAAATGGTTTTCCAGACGAGCAAAAGCTCGCCGATGTCAGAGTTCAATAAGCTCAGCAGATTGTGCTGTTCGTTCAGACGACGGACCATCGATTTCCGATGGAACCGAGAGACAGATGGACAATGCTGGCTCATCTGACAATATGGATCCTTCATCTTGTCTGCGAGATGATGACGCTGTTTCGTCAAACCTTGCTCCACGGGCAACTCCGAGGTAAGATTGTCGTGGTCTAGTCTATTCACCGAAAATGTTTTCCAGACGAGCAACAGCTCGCGGATCTCAAAGTTCAAAAAGATCTGCAGACATGGCAGATGGTCCTGACAATGAAACTTCTGTTGAAATCGAGAGACAGATGGACATGACTATCTCATCTGGCAATACAAACGCTTCACGTTGTCTGGAAGATGATGACACTGTTTCGTCAAACCTTGCTCCACGGGCAACTCCGAGGTAAGATTGTCGTGGTCTAGTCTATTCACCGAAAATGTTTTCCAGACAAGCAAAAACTCGCAAATCTCAGAGTTCAAAAAGATCTGCAGACATGGCAGGTGGTCCTGATGACGCCCCATCATCTTCTGATGATATTGCCAGACAAATTGACATGGCTGGCTTATCTGACAACACGGATCCTTCATGTTCTCTGGGAGATGATGGCACTGGACATTCTGATCCATCAAACATTCCTAGTTCGTCAAACGACATTGGTCCCACAGAAAACGCTGGGCTTTCCGACATCCCCGCGACAACGTCACCTATGAAAAAGTATGTTTTTCAATGTCTAGTCCACCCTTAACAATACTTTTTCAGGAAAAAGAAGATGCCAACAAGAAAATGCGAACTTCTTCGCCTGTTGGATGCGTTGCCGACAGATCTACAGGATAATACCGTGGATGAGCTCATAATAGAAGAGAAAAGGTTGATGGAGGAAGAAAGAAAAGCAGCAAAGAAGAAGAAGAATAAGAAGAAGAAGAAGAGAGTCAAGCGATCTACCATAATTTTGGACGCTGGAGAGGAACGGATGGCTGGAAACGAGCAAACTTTCGAGGACTCTGAGCAACCTCCAAGTCTGACCACCCCCATGGATTCTTTTGATATCGATCTCCCGGACCCACTTGAAGGAGGAAACGCTCCTCACATTTCTGCGTTCTTCCATGCTCGAGATTCTTCAGGAAATGGAAATCTCAACTTGGAAGATCGAGGTTAGTTGATTATGATGTGAGTATACAAAAACATACCATAAGTTCCAGAAGCTGAAGAGGAAGACCCTGAATGGGAGGCGGGTCGTGCGAGAACGCTTCGAGATCAGGAGCTGGTTAGGCAGAGGAAAGCGGAGAGAGCGAGGAGAGAAATGGAAAAAATTGAAAGACGGGAGAGAGAAGCTCTTGATGGTAGCTTTTAAGAAGATAGATTATAACTAGATTTTTCAAATTTCAGAAACTCTAAGACCAGACCTCCAGCAGGCTTCTGAAGTGCCTCAGTTCGAGCCAGCAAGCCCTGTGGAAGAAATGATGGAAAAAGAAGCCACGCCCACCTCACCCACTGATTGCTCTTCTTCGTTGTCTGGCCGTCTTGCTCTCATGGGACTGGAATCTTCACAACAGGATGAAGGAGAAGAATCTGATGGAGCTGAGACTCTTCATTTTGATGATTTTGAAGACGATGAGGACGATGAAATTGAGCAAATTACAAGCAATCCTCGAAGAAGCTTGGTGGCACAAGCAACTCAAATGCTAAGAAGTATTGAGATCTCAGAGAGGGAGAGACAACAAGAGAGACAACACTATGCTCTGATTGACGTGCACCAATACGAAGAGGAAGAGGAAGAATTGGTAGATCCAGGTGTTGACCATGAAGGTAAGAGCAGGTTAAAGAGATAAAGGAATTCTTGATTTTTTTCAGAAGTCGTTCCGTATTCTTTGTCTTCTGCCACATCACCATGCTTCTCGGAGTCTCCAGATCAAGAAGAAACGATGGAAGCAAAAGATCCCGAGGAAGTGCCTGTGGATGCTGAAACGTCGACCGCTTCTTCCAATTCAGCTGCACCAGCTTCTCATCAATCTCTTGCTCACAAGAGCCATCAGGAGGAAGAGATGGAGCAGGAGCAGCATAATGAGAGAGATGCAGATCCAGAGGAAGAGCATCACGATGAGTCTGATGAAACTACGTCGAGCGCTCTATTTAATTCAACTGTACCAACTTCTCACCAGTCTCCAGCTCAAAAAGCCAACCTGGATAATATTGAAATGAGCCATCGTGAGGAAGAGATGGAGCAGGAGCCGGGTGTTGAGAGAGATGCGGATCCCGAGGAAGAGCATAACAAAAAGCTTGATGATACGCCAATCGATTCATCCAATTCAGAGTTCACTCCAGCTTCTCAACAATCTCCAGCTCACATGAGCCGTCAGGAGGAAGAGATGGAGCAAGAGCAGCAAGATGATAGCTATGAAGCTGATGGGGAACAAGAAGACGTTGTGAAGTCATGCTTAGAACCATCAACCTCTGACACTGCTTTGATTGTTGATCCAGTTGTGCCATTGCTCAGTCATTCAAACCCTGAATCTCCAGCTCAACACAACCACCTGACTGATATTGACATGGACCACCAGGAGGATGAGATGGAGCAGAAGGAAAAGAACAGTGTCCCAGAAGCTGAACTAACTAGCTCGCCAATTATCACAACACAAACTTCTTCTGATTCTTCGCTCAAGGAAGCAACTGAGGTGATGGATAGTGCCGAGAAAGAAGCTGATAGTCAAATGAATCTTGATGAGGACCATGTTGATGAGAGAGAAGAAATTGAAGAAGAAGAGAACACTGAAGCAGATCTGTCACGCTTAGAACCTCCAGCGGCTCCAATTGCGGATCCAGTCGTACCATTGCTCAGTCTACCGGAAAGCTGTCCAACAATGTCAGAATCCCATAAACCTCCAGCTCAACTGAACAACCTGGTCGATATTGTCATGGACACCCAGGAGGATGAAATGGATCAAAAGAAGAAAAATGTCCCAGAAACAACACCAACCGCCTCTGATTCTTCAGTTCAACCAGTACTCGAGGAAGCAACTGAGGTGATGGAAAGTGCCAAGGATGTTGAAGGAACTGAAGGAGAAAGTTGTTCGGTTGCTCCAGAGCTTAGCCAAGTCGCTGATTCGTTGTCTCCAACACCTTCAACTGGTAATCCTGCTACTCCAGAACTCGAACAGAACTCGACTCTTCCGAGCCAAGGTAAGATAAGGAGAATTCTAAATATTCTTAACGTAGCTGAAATTTCAGAAACCGATGAAACAAGTGCAGATAAGCTTGCTGCTGGTGACATGGCCACTCCAGTCCTAATTGATCAAATGGAGCAAAATGAAGAGCACGGAGATGAGAAATCTCCAGAAATTCACAGCGAAGAGTCACTGTCATCTCCACAAAGTCCCATCAATCCTCCAGTTCAAGCTTCCTCGGCTGATGATGTCATTGACAAACCAATTGCTCAGATCGAAGGTTAGTTAGTCTAGAAATGTTTCTTATAGAGCATTACCCACTCTTTACAAACCTGAAACTCTATTATATTTTCCAGAGTCGTCTACTCCCACCCCAGTTCTAATTGCTGATCCAGACAGTCAGACCACTACAGAAATGAACAAGCGTCAAGTCATCGTAGAAGCAGTGGAGGAAGATGGTGATAGTGCTTCTGAAAACAATCAAGAGACTCCGGAAGCTATTTCAACGCAAGATGTTACTTCTGATCTCGACAATGATGAAATGATTAGGGACCAAGTAATGGATGAAGAAGTGAAACCCCAAAGTCCTCCAGCTCAGGCTTCCTCGGCTGATGACGTCATTGGCAAACCGATTGTTCAGGTTGAAGGTTAGTAACTCTAGAAGTATTGACTTCTTAAGGAAGCTTACCTTACTAAGAATTTTAACAACGCGCCTAGCCATAACTTGATAAAATGAGACTTTTTTTCCAGAGCCATCTAATTCTGAAACCCCTACAACTGCTGATCCAACTGAATCAGTATTCGAACAAGACTGTGCTCATCCGAATCAACAAAATGGCACTGATGTTTCAATAGATGAAGATCAAGAGATGGATGAGACAAAGCTGGCTGAGCCTTTAGTCCTCGTAGAAGCTATGGAAGAAGATGAGGATCACGGAAATGAAAGTGCTTCTGAAAACAATCAAGAGACTCCGGATGATGTTCCAACGCATGATGAAGTGCTGGATGAGCCAGAGGTTGCTGAGAATCCGGTTGTGGTTGAACCAGTGGAGCAAGATGAAGAGCAACAGATGCCACCAACCCCTCCACAAGTTGTCAGTGATGAAATCAGGAATAAAATTCTTAAGGAGGAAATCAAGGAAATGAGGCAGAGAAGAAAAACGGGATCTTCGAGACCAGTCGGAATTTCTCCAGAAAACTGTGCTCCAGGATCTGGCGGATCTCCCTCCTCCAGCTCTGTGATGAACCTTCAAGAATCTATTCATCTCTCAGCACCAGCTACTCTCGAACAGCCTGTGCAGGCGGAACCAGTCGAGAAAATGGAGGCTTTGGAAAATGGTGCAAAAGAAGGAGGTGAAGAGTCTAATCCAGGAGTCGTGATTGAAGATGAAGCTCCGAATCCTTTGGAAGACGCTTCTGAAACTCCAAAGATCCCAACACAAGTCCACCAGCAAGATCGTGATACACAACCATCATTGGAAACTGCTTCCGAGAAAATGGAAGATGTGGAATGTGGTGGCAAAGGAGCAAGCGGATCTTCATCTTCCAGCTCTGTGATAAACATTGAAGATCCCATTCCTCTCTCAGCACCAGTTCCTGGTTCTGTAGCAGAGTTGATGGAAGTTGGGGAAACTAAGGAAGCTGAATGTGAGCCTGAGAAAGAAGTCGTGGATCAAGAACCAGTGGCTTCACATTCGACTTCTCCAGAAGATGAGCAACCGATCCTCACACCGATCCCCATTCAAGACTGCGAGCTA
The DNA here is from genome assembly GCA_002259235.3 of Caenorhabditis latens. Classification (NCBI taxonomy): domain Eukaryota; kingdom Metazoa; phylum Nematoda; class Chromadorea; order Rhabditida; family Rhabditidae; genus Caenorhabditis; species Caenorhabditis latens. The sequence continues at coordinate 2,602,012 of CM056096.1, forward strand.
CGACCTATGGGACCAGCAGCAGCGGAGGTAATGATAGCTGATGGAGAAGAAGCTGGCGGATCTTCCTATTCGAACACTGTTGAAGAACTTCAAGATCCCATACATCTCTCAGAAACAGTTTCTCTTGAACAGCCTGTGGAGGAGCCAGAAGAAATGGAAGCTCCGAGAACTTGTGGTGAAGAGGATCCCAACGAAGAAGTGCCAGACGAAAACGCCTCACATGAGATTCTTCAAGGCGCAGCTCCAGAGAACCTATCAATCCCGACATCAGCCCCCGATCAATATCTTCCTCAACAACCACCGCTGACAGGAGCCGAAGAGGAAACGGATGGTGCAGAAGTTGATGCTGAAGAGGAGCCCACTGAAGATGTTGTATTGGAAGAACCAGAAGCTCAACCTCAAGTTCATCCAGAAGATGCTCCTGAAACCCCCGAGACACAGCCATCGACAACAGCGGAAGCGGAAATAATGGAAATTGAGCAAGATTGTGGAGATGAAGACGACTGCTCTTCCTTTTCCAGCTCTGTGATGAATCTTCATGAAACCATTCATCTCACAGCAGCAGCTGCTTGTTGTTCTGCTTTGCAAGCGATAGTACCAGCAGATGAAATGAAAAACGTGGAAGCAGATGCAAAAATTGTGATTCAAGATGCTTCAGAAACCCGACGAGTCCCCCATGAAGACTTTGCTGAGGAAATGGAAGCTGATAAAGAAGCTACTGGATCAGCTGAAGAAATTGGTATTGTGAAAGATGATAAAGAAGATGAGGCTGATCCAGAAGTCGAGAATCAAAACGAAGCTATACCTCACATTTCTTCGGAAGATGGTTCAGAAATCCTACCAGCTCCAACAGGAGTCTCTCCACAAGATTCTGCATCACAACTACCGGTGGAAGCAGCAGAAGCAGAAGGGGAAATGGATGATGATGGAGGAGAAACTGACCGATCTTCCTCTTCTATGGAAGGTATTCAAACGCTTCCTCACATCCCCGAACCAGCTCCCTGTTCTCCTGGCGGAGAAGTTTTAGCACCAAACCAAATGGAAGTTCTGGAAGCTGATAGTGAAGATGAGCCCAATGATGCGGTTGTACTGGAAGAGCCGGAGGTTCATCCGGAAGATTCTCCCGAAGACCCAATCCCAGCTGTCGAGGAAGAAGATGCTGCTTGTCAGGACCGTCACGAGGAGTCTTCTTCCTCTTCAAAACCTGTGGGAGATCTACATGAGTCTTCGTCTATTCTAGCACCAGAGCCCCGTTCTCTAGCTCAAGAAGTTGAACAGCCAGTAGAAGAAGTGGAAGTTGCAGAACCTGGTGGAGAAGACAAGGCTCAACAAAAAGGCAATGAATATGGACCAGTGGAAGAGGATTTGGAGCAGAACTTGGAAGCCGGTGAAAGTGATGAAGTGGTTTCTCAGCTGAATGTTGAACAAGAAGCTCCGCTTCAGACTTCTTCGGAAGATGCATCTGAATGCTCAGCGACACCAACACAAGTTCTTCATCAAGATCATGATACTCAAGATCTGATTGGGCCAGTAGCAGAGAAAACGGAAGATCTAGAAGCTAGCGGAGAAGTCGATGTAGCCTGTCATTCCTCGATATCTGTAAAAGCCCTTCAAGAGTCTTCTCTAGCTCAACAAGGTGAAGAGCCAGTAGAAGAAATTGAAGAAGCTCGCCAAGAAGGCGAGCCTGATGAGGAAGTCATGGCTGAACAAGAAGAGGATGGAGGAGAAAAATCAGTGGAAGAAGACTTGGAGCAGAATGTGGTTGCGGAAGTCGGTGCTCAGTTGAGTGCTGAACAAGAAGGAGACACTGAAACTGTTGGAGTGGTAGAAGAAGATCATGTGGTAATCGTGGAAGCAGATGACGTGGATGTTGCTCCAGAAAATGTTGTTGCTCCATCTCCAAGCTCCCCGGAAAGTGATCTATCCTCAGCCGCTCAACAACTCCAAGTAGAGATCACGAGGAAACTGGAAAGGGAAGCCCAGTCTCGCAGCTCTCTGGAAAATGAAAATGATCCAGAGCCTTCACCGACCATGCCACAAGATTCCACTGCTTCTCGTTTTAGCCAAGTCCTATTGGACATAGCAGCTAGAAAAGCCGCAGAGGCAGAGGGAAGAAATGCTCAGAACGGAGTTCAAGTTGAACGGATGATGATTGACAATCGGTCGCCTCCTGAACTTGAAGATATTGAGCCTCCGAGCATTCCGGAAAGTTCGTCGACATACCCAACTACTCCATCAGAAACAGATGACTCAGAGGAAGATCTCTTCCCCGACCCTACTCAACGTTTCGATGAGGATACTCCAGATGATGTTCCAGATACCCCTTCTCCAGAGCCTCCCGAAACAAAAGAGAGAATTGCTAAAGTTAAGAAGGAGTCCGGACATGATGGACATGATGGACATGATGGACCCTGGTATCAAATGAACGCTCGGGAGCTACGCAGTACGGCAGGTTACTTTCTCCCACAGAGGTATCCACAACGTCGCACACCACGGGATAGAGAGTCATGGCTTCAACTTCTGCCTAAAAACGGTTATCCTTGCTGGAGAAAGAACGAAGAAACAGACGACGAGGGTCCCCGTGCAATTAACCAGGGTGAGTTGTATGTCTGCTAAACCAAATACAATTGAGTTTTTAGAACCTATCGAGGAGGACTCGAAAAAGCCCTCGACTCCAAAACGTCAGCGTGGTAATGAAGGTGAGTCTAAGGTGTAACCAGCAACCTAAACATGTTATGGTTTTCTTAGGACGTGGCAATAATGCGAGCCGTCGAGGTCGTGGATCAGAGGACCCTCCATACTCGCCAGGACCATCGCATCAGCCTGAGCTCTTCCATGAGCCGCCTTCCATGAATCTTAGAGGTCGCACAGCCGGACTCCCTCGTTTTCCAGCTCCTTTGCCTATGACGGATGGTCCGAGCACTTCTGGCACTTCTAACCGGTATCCAACGACTTCAGGACTTTCTGCTGTTCGTGCAATTAAGCAGGGTAAGTTGATTTAGGTTAGCTATTTCTGTAAGACCGTTCATTCAGAACATGAAGAGATAGCGGACCGGGATTCTGTAAACCCTTCCCGTCCTACCAATCAAGCAAGAAGTCGGCGTCGTCAAAATGAAGGTGAGTTGATATTGGGGTAGCTAGCAACTATACAGTTTGGTTTTCTTAGAAGTTGGTCAAACTCCGAGCCGTAAAAGACAACGAGCCAACCAACAGGATTCCGAGCCAGGTTGCTCTTCTGCACCGAGAAATCTACCTCCTACTCTCAACTTGAGCCTGAATCCGACAACTTCCGGATCTTCCAGTGTTCGGGCTATTAAACAAGGTAAGTGATTTGTCTGTTATACCATATCAAACTGAGTTTTAAGAACTTGACGAGGAGGATCAACCGATTCAGAGAAGTCGGCGTCGTCAAAATGGAGGTGAGTTGATATCGGAATAGCTAGCAACTATACACTTTTGGTTTTTTTCAGAAGGTGGTCAATCTACGAGCCGAAAAAGGCAACGTGTCGACCAACAGGATTCCGAGCCAGATGTCTCTGCTGCACCGATAAATCATCCACCCACTCCACCTGCTCCAGTGCCATCGAATCATCATCAGATTCATCAACAACGGATTTCCAGCAGTTCTGCTCCAAACCGTTCATCTGTGCTCCACCATTCCCCAGCTCCCCCACAGAGCCCAGTTGCCCACTTGGCTCCAGCTTCAGCTCCTTCTCGTTCAGCTCAAGCTTCATTATCATCAGTTGCTCCGATACTTGCTATCCTACAGGGCCCATATGTTTATCAGGCTCCAGGTTTGTTAAGCCTAGAGTGGTTGGAGACTTATAATTCGTTTTCAGCTCCTCCACGTTCTTCACGCCACAGTGCTTCACAGCACCAGCGGCTTCGGGATTCCGCTCCAGGTGGCTCTCGTGCCCCTGCTGCACCAAGAAATCTCTCAGCTACTCCATCTGCTTCAACAATTCCATCGCATCATCCTGAACCATCTCAGCAGTCGCCTTCAAGAACCGTTGGAACTCGTACAGTCGGACTTCCAAATGTTCAACCTCCTTCTTCTGTTCCTCACTGTTCCCCAGTAGCTCCGATACCTGCTCCCCCGCAGAGCCCAGTTGCCCACCTGGCTCAAGTCTCAGCTTCTCCACCTTCTTCGCGCCACAGTGCTTCACATCATCAGCGGCCTCGGGACTCCGCGCCAGGTGGCTCTCGTGCCCATGCTGCACCAAGAAATCTCCCAACTACTCCATCTGCTCCAATTCCATCGCATCATCCTGAACACTCTCAACAGTCGCCTTCCGCCAATCTCGCATCTCGAACAGTAGGACTTCCAAATGTTCAAGCTCCTTCATCTGCTCCCCACTGTTACCCAGTAGCTCCGATACCTGCTCCCCCGCAGAGCCCATTTGCCCATCTGGCTCCAGTCTCAGCTCCTTCTCTTTCACCTCTCGCCCCATTAGAAGTGGATCATCAACAACACTATCAGCAGTCGCTTTCAAGAGCTCATCCACCTTCGTCGCGCCACAGTGCTTCACTGCACCAGCGGCCTCAGGATTCTGCGCCAGGTGGCTCTCGCGCCCATGCTGCACCGATAAATCTTCCATCTACTCCACCAGCTCCATTACCTTCGAATCGTCACCAGATCCATCAACAGCCGTCTTCCAGAAGTCATCCATCTCTTCAAGCCGGACCCGCTCCTGCTCCCTCTCCTGCACCTTTTCCCCAGCTCTCTCCAGCTGCTTCGACAGCAGCCTTCCCACAGAGCCCGATTGCCCAAACTGCACCAGGTTTGTTGATCCCAGCGTGGTCGGAGATTTATACTTCGTTTTCAGCTCCTCCACCTTCTTCACATCACTCTGCTCCTCATCGCCAGTTGCCTCAGAATTCCGCGCCAGGAGGCTCTCGTGCTCATGCTCCATCGAGAAATCTCCCAGCTACTCCATCTGCTCCAATGTCATCGCATCAGCATCAGATCCATCAGCAGCCGTCTTCCAGGAGTCATCGATCTCTACAAGTCGGACCAATTCCTTCTCCAACTCCTGCACCTTTTCCCCAACTCTCTCCAGCTCCTCCGATAGCAGTCTTACCTCAGAGCCCGATTGCCCATAGTGCTCCAGGTTAGTTAGTCCTACAGTGGTCGAAGACTTATGTTTCGTTTTCAGCTCCTCCATCTTCTTCACATCACCGTGCTTCTCTACAACCTGGACCTAGTCATGTTCCAGTTTCTGCACCTCTTCCCCAGCATATGCCAGTTGCTCAACATGCTCCGACCCCCGGTCTCCCACATAGCCCAGTTCCTCAACGCTCTCCAGGTCAGCTGGGTTCTGGACTGGTCCAAAACTGATATGACATTTTTCAGCTCCTCGACGTTTTTCACAACACTCTGATTCTCTACAACCCGGACCCTCTCATGTTCCAGCTCATAGTCCTCGACCTCCTACCCACCACGCTGCTCCACAGCAGTCGCCTTCAAGCAACCAAAGATCGCCGCATCCTCGACATTTCCCACATGCTCAAATGGCTGCTTTCCCACAAAGCCCACTAGTTCAAGGTTAGTTTGTGCACCTGAAATACTCCAAGACTGTGTGATGATACTTTCCAGCTCCATCTCCATCCCCGAGTCCGCAAGCTCTACACTACAGCCCGCATGGCCCTTATTATGGTCAAGTCATGTCTCCACACCCTAATGGTTCTCAACATCCTTACCAAGGTAGACCGGTTTAAGATCTGGGCTCATACCTCCATTATCTCATTTTCCAGCTCCTTCCCCGCTAGTAGGACCAATACTGGCACCTCGTACTCCACGCCCACCTCAATCGCCATACGCTCATCCCAACCATCTTCGCATGTCCCCTGCTCCGATACCATCGCCAGACACTGGAATGGTTCAAAATAGGATTATGAGAGAAGAGCAGATTGCTCAGAATGGTGAGTTTAAACGTGGAAAAAAAAGAAGTTTGAAGACAATTTATGAATTCAGCAATACCTCCAGTTGTGAACCCCCAAGAACGGCGTCTGTCAGTACCGGAACAGCTAGAATTGTATATCATAGGTATGGTGCATAAAATATTTCAAAGGGAGGTGTATGGTCAACTACAAAAATGTAGGCCTTTTCTAGTTGGACCCCTGGTGGCTCTGCGGTGACCTAAGGACCGCCCGTATAGAAAAATGGTGAACTACAAAAACGTATAGCTGAAAATGCTAAGCGACAATTGATGGTCTCTCCTTTTCCACTGACTTTTACCAGCCAGTTAAGGCGGTGTTAGATAGAGTAACTTTGCAAGGCCGTACTTTTTAGAATAAAGTAGGTACAGAAAAATGGTTGAAATAATTCGAGAAAACCACGTATTTCTGAAATTTTTAGAAGGACAGCGCTCACAAGAACTGGTCACGGAAGCAGATAATGTCATCGCGAATTTCATCAATGGGTTTGCAAGGTCTGAAGGTTAGTTTCCTTTTTTTTGAATTTTAATTGGGCTCTTTCCTTTTCCAAGCTATCCCACCTTTTCACCTATTATTATCTGTTCACTAACACTTGCCAGTTGGTGCTATAGGCGCATGTACTTTGTACAAAATGGTCTCGGAGCGGAAAACATGATTTGCAGTTGTTTTCAGACTTGCAAATCTCAAAAATACGGCATCTTTTCATTTTCAACTACGAGATCATAAATTCCCAATAACTTACAATTAAATGCGCCTTTAACACTACCCGACACGAGTTTAAGCACCGTATCACCACTAACGTTGTAGTCTAGCTATCTAGTTTCGTAAACCTCCCAGAGCAGAGACACAGAGAAGCTAGAGCGTCAAACTTCTCTGCGCTCTCCCCTTTCTTCTTCTCTCACTTCGCATCTTCAAAGCCTCGTATCTCAAAAGCGTGAATAGCTATCAAAAAGTTGTCAACTACAAAAATAAAGCACTAGATTTGATCTATACAGTCAATATAATTTTGAGTATTTTTGAACGAGTTTCAGTCAGGAGCCAAGCTCTCGATAACAACCACGTTTTGATTCCTATGTAACAAAGGTCACAGCTACACTTTCACTGAAATGTTGTTGCTCATGTCTTAGGAGTTTTGCTCTCTCCGTCTCTCCAATCTCTCGCCACTTTGCTCTTTCTATTCCAGCCTTGTTTTCGAAAACAAGAAGACGTGTGTTGCCCCTTTTTGTCCGCCATCTTCTTAAACGTTTGCTTTCGAAATCTTTTTGTTGTGCTTACTTAAAAAAAATGTGATCCCTGATCCCTGGTGCTTTGCTACATATCAACATGTTATCAGTTTTTCTAGAAGCTTAGTAAACGCGCTCTATCGCACTCAAGCGCACTTTCTCATCTATCCATCACTTCTCTACCTATCAGCTATCTATTTTTCAGCCCAAAATTCATGTTTTTATAACAAAATCTTCCAAATTTAGGCAACCAATCACATAGCCGTCAACACCCACCTGGCAATTCACGTTTCTGATAGCTGAATTTTGGAGAAATGGATTTTTATATAATTGTCCCGTCGCGTTGTCGTACTGTAGTTATACTATGATCTCTAACTTAAAAAATTTGTATTTATAATAGCTCCCAACTTTTCTTTACTGGTTTTGATTTTTTTTTGTTGAAATTATTGAATTGGTTTTCTTAGCGTATCTCTGGAAGTTTTGGTGCTAGATAAATTCTAAGAATAGATTCTGAATCCTTACGACTCCAGCTTTTTAGGCATACTTTGAATTATATCTCTATGACCAAAGAACTCTTGCGGTGGAGCACAATTTATTATCTCCTGTACGTGTGTTTTAAAATTTCTGAAATTTATCGTTTTTTTATGTTGGATTCTCTCTGATTCTAATTTCCCTTTTGCTGTTTACCCGTCTTCTGTGTTACAGTTTACATATTGATAACCATAATAATGCATGCTTTTTCCCTTGGCAGTAAATTAATAAATCGTATATGTACATTTATATTCATCTGAAAACTTTAAGTTTTAAGAGTTGGTACAATAGAACGCAGTTTTATTGAATGCTGAAGACGTGAAAATCTGAATTTGTATTCAAAAGTACAGCGCTCTTATTCCGCAAGGGTTTTTCGGCCATAGCTACCGTAAATACTGTTTTATAACGGCACCCCCATCTATACTCAGAATTCATGAATATGATCATCCCAGTACTTTTTCTTGATTCTGATTGAAAGCGGCGTGATTAGTAAGTTCTAGATCAGCAAATAGAAAGTCCAAAAAAGTTTTTTCCGTTTAATTTTAATGAGTTTCTGAAACCACAAAATTTCTCTCGGAGGCGGTTGAAAAATACAACGGCATCTTTATTTCCATGACCGGTTATCAAAAAGAGAGTGTATAATTAGTGTTTATAATAGTTTTCTAATAAAAACAGTCCTGGTGTTTATTTTTCGACTACTGAACCACTACTTTTGACTTGTCACCCATATCTTCCGGGCTGTCAACGTTTGCTAGTACTAATACACGGAGTTTCACACTTCAAACACCTATATATTCGTGAAGAACTGTATAGAAGCTTGCGAAGCTGTTTAGAAGAATTTGGAAAACTTTTATGTAACACTCTTATCTCGATGGAATCCCTAAGTTACAGTACTGGTCCTAAAGAATGCGACACTTGCTGTTTTTAGTTGAAAATTGTCAATTTTGTGAGTTTCAGACGGCCTCTCTGATAGTATCACGATATCGTTAGTTTATCGAGTGTATAGATCACGAATAGAGCTTCATTTTTGTAGTTGACCACTTTTTTGTACAGGCACATCGTAAAAAGTTACAGGCAGTCAATGTCTGCAGCTCATAAGTTTCTCCTTTTAGCACTGAAAAAGGGGAAAAACTGCGAGAAATTTCTTTGAAAATTATTTTTAATATCTTAACTGCACAATTTTCTCTAATTCATACTTGCAAAGTTTCGGCTCAGCGCCCTTCAAGAAAGGGCACCTAAGTTCTTATCAAATGTTTTGAACTTTTTATGAATTTTACATTTAAAAATTCAATTTGAATTCTGAAGTGTAGTCACAAATATGACGTTTTCAGATACATTTTTTTTTCTAATTTAGTTCAAAGTTTTATTTGGCCCGACAGATCTCAGGAATGCCCAAACCCATTCTTATCTCTCCCCGGTCCACCACCATCTCCTAATTGCTCTCGTCTCGGGACCCTCTATTTACCTCACTACCTCCTCCCCATAACACTCCCCCCCCCATCATGCGAACACACAGAGGGAGTGGGGGTGACCTCACCTCATATAAGACGTAACACATAATACTGCAACATACTGCAACCCTCCGTCTCGTTTGCTTGCGCACGCATTGTACATTTTTTTTTGCGTGCTGTCCTTCCCTTCCCCTCACCACCTCCTCCTCCTCCGATCAATGTATTCGAACTGTGTGTGCCCCGCGATTCTCCCTCTATCTCTCTAGCGTCTCCTCGATTCCCGTACTCTCTCGTCTTTGTCTGTCTGTCTGCGCTCTCTTCGATTCTCGTACTATCTCGAGCATGGGGCCCGCCATCGACAGCGAAAGACACATATACATCTGTTATTTCGGCGAATTCAAATTTTTCGGCGTTATTTTGGAACCTAAATTTGAACGAATTCCCGGGAAAAAAATCGAAAAAAATTCTCCAGTCTGCAAACGCGCTCCATTGAGAATGCCCTTAAAAGTCGAAATTTCATTGATTTTTAGCATTTTTTCGAGCATTTTTTCGCATTTTCCCCCTTATAGCAAATTCCTGTGGTCCCCCTCATCGATTCTGTGTGTCCCCCCCCTTTTTTCACCACAAACACTTCTCTCTTCCTCTTTTTCCGCCGTCTTCTTCTTCTTCTTTTACTACTCTCCAGTTTTGTTGACTCGAATTCGTTCATCAATTTTTTTTCTCCTTTTTCTCCTATTTTTCTGTTTTTGGAGGGTCCCTATTCTTATTTGAGTTAAAAATTATGCAATTTTGGTGATTGCGGACTAGAAAATTCCTCGGCCATAAGCATTTTTTGTTATTTTACTAAATTAGCTATGGAGCGCACTTGCCTCGGAATTTCAGTTTTTTTAAATCTAAAAAACTGACGAATTTGGCAAAAATCATTGTAACTCCGCCCATTTTGACGCTAGAAAATTTTTGACGACAGATTCAGAATCCTCACGACTTCAGCTTCTTGAATACCCTATAATTTTTCCAAATTTTCTATATCTGACCTATGTAGATTCGCTCAACCGCTAAATTTACCTCGAACTATTCAAACCTTCGTATCACCGTTCATTTTCACTCTAGCCAAAATCTGAAACCAGATTCCGAATTGTCACGATTTCGGCTTTTTAGAGATATCAATTTTTTTTCAAAATGTTTGAACCATGTTTGTGAAAATGTGGCCTTCAGAGCTCTTTTTTGGTATAAAAAAGGGAAAAATCCGTCTGGAATTGACTGAAAACCTTTAAATTCAAAACATTTCAGAGTTTTTACATCGTGATTTTTCAGCCATTTCTGAACTAAATTCTTTACTTTTTACACCAAAAGATAGCCCTCAAAAGTTTCTATCTTTTGGTATAGAAATGGTGAAAATTGGTAGAAACCGGACTTGGAAAATTTGATTTCGAAAAATTCCGAAATTAAATTTTTTCAAATCCCGATTTTTCAGCCATTTCTAAACCGATTTCTATAACTTTCTATAACTTTATACCAAAATATAGCCCCAAAAATCTGCTATCTTTTGGTACAAAAATAGTGAAAATTGGTCGAAACCTGACTTGGCAAATTTTATTTCGGAAAATTTCTAAATTAGCATCTTTCAAAATCCAGTTTCTCAGTCATTTCTCAACCGAATTTTTTCTTTTTTTTTCACCAAAACATAGATCTTGAAATTTGGTACAATCTTATCCGCAAGTCCATATTCAGAATCTCCCTGATTTCAGCAGGGCCGATTTTATAATCGAACTCCAAGCCTAAGCAAATTGGCCCTATCGCTAAGCTCTTTTGCCCCTTCCTAATCTCAATCGCTATCACCTTTTCACTGAAAAGACTTTCCAGCATGCACTAATTTTATGTGTACACATCCAATCTATAATAACTAAATACGAAATCTTTGTCCATCCCTTTTTCTATAATCCCCCCTGTTTTCCACAAGAACTGCAAAACCTAAGCCTCAAGGATAATCTCCATTCCATCTTCCATCTACATAGCGATTTCTATAATAATAGTTATTTTGTGACAAGCTGCTCTTTTCCCTACCCCGATCAATTTTTTTCATTGTTTTACCAAACGATAGCAAATTTCAAGGGTTATCTTTTGGTATATAAATGGTGAAAATTTGGGTCAGATATGAATGAGAAATCGCGATTTGAACAATTTTCGAATTCAAGTTTTCCAAGTCAAGTTTCTACCGATTTTTTCCATTTTTATACCAAAAGATAGCAAACTTTAAGAGCTATCTTTTGGTATAAAAAGTAAAGAATTCGACATTTTTGCAGTGAGAATTTTCGGAATTCCAAATTTTCTCTGTTATTTTTGAATCAAATTCTCTGATTTCTGTATCAAAAGATAGCTTTTGAAATTCCCTGCAAGCCTGTCTTAAACGATTTTTGCGAAAAGTAAGTTTTCGGGATAAAATTTGCTTTCGAACATTGGTTTGACGGATGTTTTCACGATCTGTCTGTTTACAAACTTGGCTACAGAGCGAATTCCAGATTCGAAACAAGTTGTCACCATGTACCTTTATAATAGATTTCAAGAGCTTTCTTTTAGTCTGAAAATGGGAAAAATCCGTCAAGAATTGACTGAAAACCTATAAATTCGAAAATTTTCAAATTTTCAAAATGACAGAAAAATTGTGTTTTTTTTTTCGAATTCAAGTTTTCCTGGTCAGGTTTCTCCCAATTTTCACCATTTTTATACCAAAAGATAGCAAATTTCAAGGGCTATTATTTGCTATAACAATCTCTATATAATATCTATGTCTTATATAGAAAATGAGCTAAATAATTCTAGGCTCTGTTTAGTTATGCACATACACTGGGCTCGCGTGTTCTTCTTCTTCAATTTCTCGTACAAAGTGTCTTTCTTTTTGCCATCTTTTGCTTTTTCCTCTTTTTTTCATCTTCGTTTTCTTCTTCGTCCCCCCACCACAACCTTTCCTCATGGCATGACATTGAGAAAGAGATGGGGGGGACGAGAGAGAAGAGGATTAGAGAAAACGAGAGGGGGGAGACTTGTGACGTTCTAGACAACTTTGCTGCTTTTAAAGTTTCTTGAAATTATTCGAAATTTTTTTTTTCAAATTCTCGATTTTATTTTTTATTTTCAGAATCACCGCTAGCAGAGGACACTTCTAGTCCTGAGAGCGATCACAATACTCCTCCCACGGATAGCCGCCCGCAAGGCGACCAGAAAGATCAGAATGTGAGTTTTTATACTAATTTTGGAAAGTGCGCTCTAATGAGAAATGAGCAGGAGATGCAAAAGTTGCGGTGGAGCGCGTTTGCAGCATTGGCGATTTTTTCTACCGATTTTCCCCATTTTTTATACCAAAAGATGGTAAATTTCAAGAGCTATCTTTTGGTATAAAAAGTAATGAATTCGGTTTAGAAATGAAAAAAAAATCCCGATTGGAAGAAATTTAAATTTCGAAATTTTTCGAAATCAAATTTTCCGATCACCAATTTTCACCATCTTTATACCAAAAGATAGCAAATTTTTAGGACTTTCTTTTGGTATAAAAAGTAAAGGATTCGGTTTAGAAATGAAAAAAAAATCCCGATTTGAAAAAAATTTATTTCGAAATTTTTCGATTTTGACCAATTTTCACCATTTTTTCACCAAAATATAGCAAATTTTAAGGGGTATCTTTTGATATAAAAATGCGAAAAATCGGTTCAAGAATAACTGACAAAATCACAAATTCAAAAAAATTTCAAAATGAAAATTTTGAAAATTTTCGAATTTATAGGTTTTCAGTCAATTCTTGACGGATTTTTCCCATTTTCAGACTAAAAGAAAGCTCTTGAAATCTACTATAAAGCTATCTGGTGACAACTTGTTTGAAATCTGAAGTTCACTCTGTAGGCGAGATTGCAAACAGACAGATCGTGAAAACATCCGTCAAACCAATGTTCGAAAGCAAATTTTATGTCGAAAACTTACTTTTCGCAAAAATCGTTTAAGACAGGCTTGCAGCGAATTTCAAAAGCTATCTTTTGATACAAAAATCAGAGAATTTGGTTCAAAAATAACAGAGAAAACTTGGAATTCAGAAAATTCTCACTGCAAAAATGTTGAAATTTTTTAAATTTTGAATTTCTCTGTCATTTCTCAACCAAATTCTTTATTTTTTTATACCAAAAGGTAGCCCTTAAAATTTGCTATCTTTTGGTATTAAAATGGCGAAAATTGGTCGAAACCTGACTGGAGAAATTTGAATTCAAAAATTGTTCAAATCGCGATTTCTCATTCATATCTGAACCAAATTTTTTCATTTTTCATACCAAAAGATAGCCCTTAAAATTTGCTATCTTTTGGTATTAAAATGGTCAAAATTGGCCGAAACCTGACTAGGCAATTTCCATTACAAAAAATTTCAAAATTTGAATTTTTCAAATCGCCGCCGAAGTCTTGCAAACCCACTCTACCGCAATTCTACTTAAGCCATTAGAGCGAATTTGCTCAAACCCCCAATTCCGATTAAACCAGACTCCAAAATACCGAAAAATGCAAAATGTTCCAATGATTGAAACTAAAATATTAAAAATTTCACCTAACCAAACTCATACCACCGTGTTTTTTTCTTGCCAAACCCCACTTCCCAACCAATATTAGCTCGCTACAGTTCTTGCAAATGCGCTCCACCGAAATGCCCCACAGAATTTTCTTGGATTTCGGTAGAGCGCGGTTGTAAGAAGTGTGCCGTGCTAATATATCTATATGTGCTATAATTCCCCCTAAAGATGTCGTCGACCGCCACAAAACGAAGAAACACGAACAACTCGCGATGCGCCAGCCTTCTTATGGCCTCAACGACTCCTACGGTGACGAGAAAATCGGCTCTCGTGGATTCAGATGACGACGACGATGATGATGAGGTGGGCGTGGTCTCATAACCATTTTGTGAAGTCGTTTTTCATTAAAAAGCTGAGAGAAAACCCTTGTCCGTCCATTTAAAATCAAAAATGTATCAAAAAAATTAATTTTCGGTAAAAATCAGTTTTCGCGTCGAAACCCACCGACAAAATTCGACTATGCGCCTTTAAAGATTACTGTAATATTTTGCATCATTATTAATCGAAAAAGTTCCGAAAAAGTCCATTTTACCTCACAAAAAGAAGTACACTCACACGAAAAAACTAAAAAATAACATATTACCTTGTCCGTCCTCTATTTTAATCTTTTTAAGCGAACAAATGCAAAAAATTGCACATATTTGTGAAAAAACAAGATGTTTTCAGTTTTCACGTCGAGACCCACCGACAAAATTTGACTATGCGCCTTTAAAGATTACTGTAGACAATTAATATTTTTGCATCATTTTATTCGAAAAAGTCAATTTTAAATGCATTTTCCACACAAAAAGAAGTACACTCGCACTAAAAAACATAGAAATAACAGAAATAACACCCACGACGTCATTTAACTCGTCGATGCAGAAAGAAAAAAGAAAAAATAATAAAAAGACACCAAATAGCTGTTTACTCGGGTAAAAGTGTAATCACGTTACCTCAGACTTCAAAAATCGCGATTTTCGCTCAAAATTTCACGAAAATGTCATAATTCTGCTCTCCAGATGTCGTCAAACGGCGAGAGCTCGGAACTCGCTGCACACAGATCACGGACGCCACGTGGCCGCTACTCTCCGATGTTAGACGAGCGGAATCGAAGAACGAATTCGAGAATGAGCGCGTTGAGTATCGACACTCATCGGAATACTGATTTGAATGCCGACGGATCGGCGCCGAGCAGTAGTAGTGCCGCGTCGAGCGCTTTTGTGAGTTTTTAGGGGGAAAAGTGGGGAAAATACGGAAAAATTGGGGCAAAATCGCTGAAAATTGCTAAAAACTCCGTGAAACAGTCGAAAAATCAACTATTTTCAACTGAAAATCAAGATTATCGCTTTAAAATCCGCTTTTTTGGGGCGAAATCGTTCCAATACCCCAAAATTGACAGTCTCTTGCTGAAAATTGACCCGATTCTCGAAAAAATCAATGAAAAACGATTTTTTTCGTTTTTCGCTCGAAAAATGTCGGCTTTCTCGAAAATTTTCGATACATTTCGTTAAAAATCCAAATTTTTCTGTTAAGAAATCATGAAAATCGCTCAAAATATGAGAAATAACGTATTTTTCGTTAAAAAACTAGTTTTTCGATGATTTCCGCTAAAATTCGATTTTTTCGGTATAATATCGAAAAATGTCGAAAAATTGTCATTTTGAGCTGAAAAATAGCTATTTATTTGTCAAAAATTGGCTTTTTCACGGCTGAAAACTGATTTTCGATCATTTTTCGAAAAATTCCTCTGTTTTAATCAGAAAAATTGCATTTTTCAGCTTCAAATACTTAAAAAAGACTAGAAATCTAGAAAATTATTTTCAAAATAAGAATTAATCGATAAAATGGGCGGAGCCTAGTCAAAACATTCCCATTTTCATCAAAAACCTGAAATTTTTGAGTTTTCAGCAGTTTTTCGTCAAAATTTCAGATTTTTTTGGGATTTTTCATGGGAAAAGTTGTGTAAATTGATTAGAAATTCTCTTTTTCGAAAAAAGTGAAAAAAAAGGCGAAAAAATTTTAAAATTTGACAAAAAACGGCTGCAAATCGGCACTTTTCAAATTCGCGTCGTGTACTCCTCGTGGACAAGTGGGGATTTTCAATTTTTATGTGATTTTCGGTAGTTTTTCGTCGATTTTTCAGTATTTTTCAAAAAATGCCGCAACAACAAAGAAAAGTTGTTTAAATTAATTAGAAATTCTCTTTTTCGGAAAAGGTGAAAAAAAATACGAAAAAATCTCAAAATTAGGCGAAAAACTGCTGAAAATCGACATTTTTCATCGAAAATATGACCGTTTTCGATGATTTTTAAGAGTTTCTTCTAAAGATAGTCCAAAATTCGACTTTTTCGCGAAAAAAATTGAAAAATTCAAAAATTCGAAAAAAAATTTTTGAAAAATAATTAAATTTGGCGTTTTGGCGCCAATTACCCTGGGCCTTGACAAGTAGGATAAAACGTACTTATTTTCGTTAAAAAATACGTAAAAATACCAAAAATCTAGAAAATTCCTCTTTTTTTAATGAAAAATTCATCAAAATCTCGATTTTTTCTAATTTTCAGCGGTTTTTTTCTCAAAATTCCTCAAATTTTCACCATTTTTCAAGAAATTCCTCATTTTCCAGCTAACACCCGACGTAAACCGTCCTTCTGCTCCAGTATCTCACAAAAAACGGACGCCACACTCGACGGGTCGCCGGAAAAAGATGCGAAACTATCCGTCGTCGGCTCAAAATTCACAAGGAGAGACCGAGCTGGATTCGGATGACGAAGATCAGAGAGACACTGACAATATGAGTATATGCAATGATGATGACACTTATAAGGTTGGTACTTGCTGAAATTAGGCTCCGCCCACATACAGCCGTTTCCCGAAAATTCCGTTTTTTACCAGTTGAAATAGGGTTTTTTCTTTTGAAAACAAAAAAAAACATTAAGAAAAGAACGATTTTTACAACTTTGTTGCAATCGCGCTCCACCGAACAATACCCTGGTTTCGGTAGAGCGCGATTGCAACAAAGATCTGGAATTCGCTAGAAACATGAATATAGGTGTTTTCAAACACGCAGATTTCGAAAATCTGAGTCATTTTTTGCGAAAACTTCTGAAAAATGAGTTTTTCGCTAAAAAACAATGATTTTTCAGAATTTCAAACGAAAAATTTTGTGAAATTGACTAAAAATTCGCGGTTTAGCACTTTTTCGGGTATTTTTCAGTGAATTTTCACAAAAAATATTGAAATATACCTGGAAATACACAATTTCAGCCCAAAAAACTGTCTAAACTCGGAGTTTTTCATGAAAATGACGCAAATGCGCTCTACCGAAATTCCAGCGTTTTGGGAGTTCCGGTAGAGCGCGGTTGCTTCAGAAAGCTAATTTTCGCTCTTTTTAGTGAAAACACGCTCTACTGAACTTTTTTTTCTTCATTTCAAATTTTCCTAATTTGAATCAAACGCGCTCCACTGAACTTTCAAAACCAAGTTTCAAACGTTAGAGCGCGTTTGCCACAGAGATTCCGATTTCCTCAATGTTCGGTAGAGCGTGTTTACCAAATTCAGTTTTTTATTAGTTTTTTTTTTCGAAAATGATGAAAATGCGCTCCACCGAACTTTTCAAGTAAAAATCATCTTCGGATATTTAAACGGCACGCTTCTTATAAACGCGCTCTACCGAAACCCAAGAAAATAGTGTGCGAAATTGAGAGACGCAGAGAAAAAGAGACATTTTTCAGCGGGATTTCGGTGGAGCGCAGTTGTAAGAACTGTGCCGAGCTAATAGGAAAAAATGTGAAAATTTGTCTGAAAATGCACAATTTCAGCCCGAAAACTGTCTAATTTTTATTCCAGGTCCCACCAAACAATCGAAAAAAGTTCCAAGAATCTCAAGAAACAGTGCAAGGAGAATGCGAATTCTCGAAATCAGAAATCGCGGAAATCTTCAAAAAAGGCGACCAACAAGCGCGCCTTCCCGAACGCATTCAAATCGGAACGGTTATCATGAAGACGTGGTACGGATCCCCGTTTCCCGCCGAATTCATCAACGTCCGACAGTTGTATATCTGTGAATTCTGCTTCTTCTACGCGCGTTCCGACCTAATTATGCAGAATCATGCGAAGAGATGTAGACTGAGAGCACCGCCTGGGGTGGAGATTTATCGAAAGGATGATGTGAGCGTGTTCGAAGTCGATGGAAGGAGACAGAAGTGAGTGAAGATGAACATGCGCTCTATTGAGAATGCTCCGGTTTTTGGGCGAAAAAACCGAATTTTAGTGGCAAGTTTGGGGGTTTTAGTGGGTTTTTACTCTAAAAATCACTCAAAAAAACGATTTTTCGACCCGAAAATGAGTTTTCCAACGTTTTTGACCTCACAGATGCACCATTTCTTTGCCAAAAACAATTTCTGCGGTTTTCAGTGAAAATGTCGTTGAAAACCTTCAAAAATGTGTTTGGAAAGGTTTTCCGGCCTAAAAACTATAATTTTCACACATTTCCAACCGATTTTCGATCAGATGCACCATGTTTTGCCACTTTTCTTGCGGAAATCTCAAAAAAATATTTTTTCCATACTCCGGTTTCTGGGCGAAAAAACCGAGAAAACTGTCTAAAATTGCATTAAATCGGTTGAAATTGAGAAAATACCCAGTTTTTACCCGAATTCTTCTCTCTTTGTGGCAATCGCGCTCTAGCGAAACTCACTGAAAGTTTGGTAGAGCGCGATTGCAACAACCATTCGCTATAAGGTTGTCTCTTTTTTTTCTGAAAAATTGATTTTTAGTCGCAAATTTAAGGTTTTTAGCAGTTTTTACTCTAAAAATCACTCAAAAATGCGAATTTTCGACTCAAAAATGAGTTTTCCAACGTTTTTAACTTTACAGATGCACCATTTCTTGACCAGAGAAATTTCGCCGGTTTTCAGTGAAAATATTGTTGGAAACCTGAAAAAAGTGTTCGGAAGCGTATTTTTGGCCTAAAAACCAGAGTTTTTGAACATTTTTGACCGATTTTCGACCAGATGCACCATGTTTTACCACTTTTTTGCGGAAATTGCAAAAATAACTTTTCTCAATTTTTCAGCTGAACAAATGAGTTTTGAGCGAGAAATTAGCTTAAAATCGGTTAAAATTGAGAAAATCACGTTAAAACTGCCCAAAATTGCATAAAAATCAAAAATCTCCCCACTTGTCCACGAGGAGTACACGACGCGAATTTGAAAAATGCCGATTTTCAGCCGTTTTTCGTCAAATTTCGAGATTTTTTGTCTGAAAACTGGTTTTCCAATCAATTTACACAATTTTTCGCATGAAAAACCTCAAAAAATCTGAAAATTTGACGAAAAACGGTTGAAAACTGAAAAATTTTAGTTTTTCGATTGAAATGGGCGTGGTTTAACTAGGCTCCGCCCATTTTTTCGATTAATTTTTATTTAAGAAAGTGGGCGTGGTCTAAGTAGACTCCGCCCACTTTCGCAACTCTATAAATTATGAAATTTAAGCTCCGCCCACTTTTTGAGATTTTCTCTCGAAAACTCGTCCAGCTTTTTTTGAAGGGGGGCGTGGCCTACTCAGGCTCCGCCCACTTTTGCACTTTTGATATTCTGGAAATCCGTGAAAAGTGCACTTTTAGCAATTAAGCCCCGCCCACTTTTGAAAATTGAGAACCTAGAGGGACCGCCCATTGTCACAATAAGAACAAATCTGTAAAAGTGGGCGTGGTCTAACAGGCTCCGCCCCCTTTTATCAATTTTTTGCACTTTCTGGCAAACGCGCTCTACCGGAATGCATGGGAGTTCGGTAGAGCGCGATTGCAGGAAATAGCCGATGGGGATCTTTAAAATTACCTAAAAATTCAATTTTTAGCTTAAAAAGTCTTTAAAAAAGCAAAATTTCGCACTTTTTTACCAGGTTTTTACTGAAAAATCCCCAAATTCGTATATTTCTGTTTTCAGATCATACTGTCAAACGCTCTGCCTAATCTCTCGAATGTTCCTGGAGAGCAAGACGGTCTTCTACGATACGGAGCCCTTCTTCTTCTACGTGGCGACAAAAAACGACGCTCACGGATGCCATTTCACGGGTTATTTCAGTAAAGAGAAATACGAACCGGATGTGAATAATTTGTCGTGTATAATGACACTTCCATGCTATCAAGACCAGGGTTACGGTCGTTTTTTGATCGATTTGAGTTATGCTCTGTCGAGAAGAGAGAAATGGAACGGAGGACCCGAACAGCCACTTTCAGATTTGGGAAAGAAGGCGTACGGTGGATATTGGAAGAATACGATTGCGGTGTCACTTGTTAAGATGAAGGATCGCATCGAATTTGGGGGACGAGGGATTTCTATTTTGGGTAAGAAAGTGCGCTCCACCGAAACTTTAAGAATTTGAGAATTATCGGTAGAGCGCGGTTGCATTGACAAGAAATTTGATTGGAATCAATCAGTTTTAAGCGGAATTATCGGTAGAGCACGTTTTCGAAAGGGGTAGGAAATGCGCTCTTCTGAGACTTCAAGAATTTGGGAATCTTCCCGGTAGAGCGCAATTGCATTGCCATCGATTGGTTTTGATCGGAATTATCAGTAGAGCGCGTTTTCAACAGGTAATGCAAATGCGCTCTACCGAAAGTCTAAGAGTTTTGGAATTGCGGTAGAGCGCGGTTGCATTGACAAGAAATTTGGTAGAATTCGATCAGTTTTGAGCGAAACTATCGGTATAGCGCGGCGTTTCACAGGAGATAATGAAAATGCGCTCTACCGAAACTCCCAGAATTTTGGAAGTTTGGTAGAGCGCGGTTGCTTCAGAAACTGAAATTTTGAAAATTTCAACCAATTTTCGAAAAATGAAGCAAACGCACTCTACCGAAATCCCAGCATTTGAGAATCCCGGTAGAGCAAAAAATTCTGTTGAAATCAATTAGTTTTGGGCGGAATTATCGGTAGAGCGCGTTTTGATAAGGTGTAGAAAGTGCGCTCTACCGAAATCCCAGAGTTTTGGATGTATCGGTAGAGCACGGTTGCATTGACAAGAAAGTTAACTGAAATCGATCAGATTTGAGAGGAAGTGCGTTTTCAGAAGATAATGCAAATGCGCTCTATCGAAATCCTAGAGTTTTTGAATTGCGGTAGAGCGCGGTTGAAAAAATGCAAATTTGCTCTATCGAACTCGTTTTTTTCTTCAATTTTTCCGGTTTGAAGCAAACACGCTCTACTGAACTTTTAAAACCAAGTTCGTTAGAGCGTGTTTGCCCCAGAAAATTTGATTTCCACCCAATGTTCGGTAGAGCGCGCTTACCAAATTTAGTATTTTTGCTAATTTTTTCCCGAAATGATGCAAATGCGCTCTACCGAAATCCCAGAATTATTAAATTCCGGTAGAGCGCGGTTGCTTCCTGAAATTTGATGATTTTCGGCCTCTTTTCGAGAAATGAAGCAAACGCGCTCTACCGGACTCGTATTTTTCTAATTTTCTCAGTTTGAAGGAAACGCGCTCTACTGAACTTTTGGAAC
Organism: Caenorhabditis latens; assembly: GCA_002259235.3. Taxonomy (NCBI): domain Eukaryota; kingdom Metazoa; phylum Nematoda; class Chromadorea; order Rhabditida; family Rhabditidae; genus Caenorhabditis; species Caenorhabditis latens. The sequence goes on from CM056096.1 coordinate 2,623,242, forward strand.
CAGTATTTTTGTGGTTTTTTTTTCTGAAAATGATGCAAATGCGCTCCATCGAAATTTTCTTCATTTTTCTTAATTTTCCTTCAAAAATTTTACCAAATGCGCTCCACCGCTAATCCTCTCCCGTTTTCCAGACATTGCCAACGACACGGGTATCAACAGTCACGACGTTCTATCGGTGGTTTGTTCTCTTGGATGGGCAAAAATTGTGGATCCGAAAAATGGCGGAAAAGTTTGGTAAGTTGATGATGGAAATGCGCTCTGTTGAGAATTTGAGAATTCCCGTGTACTCCACGTGGACAAGTCGAGTTTTTCGGCGATTTTGAATCATTTCGACCCGAAAAACGTGAAATTTTCACGGAGTCCAATAGAGCGCGTTTACATCAAATCTTAAATTTCAGCACGCTCGAATGGGACGTCGACTGGGACGTGTGCCACGCGATCGATGAGCAACGCCGCAAAGGCGGCGGCGGCAAAACGCAATTCGACGAGAAGTGTCTCGATGTACGGTTTTGAATTTTTTTGGTTCGCAAACGCGCTCTACCGGACTCTCCGCTAGAGCGTATTTTCCTCCCCGTTGATTTTCATATTTTTAAATAAATTATTTGAATGATATCGGCGCCTCTCGTGTACTCCTCGTGGACAAGTTAAATTTATCTTGCTTTCAATTTTTGGCTTTTTTTTTGCTTCTTTCTGGCATTTTCTCGTTTTCAGTTTTCGTTCTGTTATTTTTTGTAAAGTTTAAAAAAAAACGAAAAACTGTCCAAAATTGCATAAAAATGAAAAATCCCACTTGTCCACGAGGAGTACACGACGCGAATTTGAAAAGAGCCGATTTTCAGCCGTTTTTTGTCAAAATTCGAGATTTTCTGTCTGAAAATCGTTTTTCCGAGGAATTTCCACAATTTTTCGCATAAAAAATCACAAAAAATCGGAAAATTTGACGAAAAACGGTTGAAAACTCAAAAATTTCAGTTTTTGAGGAAAATGGGCGTGGTTTAACTAGGCTCCGCCCATTTTCTCGATTATTTCATATTTAAAAAAATGGGCGTGGTCTGAGTAGACTCCGCCCACTTTCGCGATTCCAGAAATTAGATGACCCAGATAAGCTCCGCCCATTTTTTTGAAGCAAACCCCGCCCATTTTTGTAATAAAACCTAATAGGCTCCGCCCACTTTCGAAGCAAGGAAAGTGGGCGTGGCCTCGCCAAGTCCCGCCCACTTTTCAATGGATAATTAAGCCCCGCCCCCTCATGATCCCATTTTCCATGGAAAATTATCGATTTTAAGCGGTTTTTTCTCTCAAAATCAGCTAAAAGTCGAATTTTCGGTTCAAAAATGAGTTTTCCAACGTTTTTGACTTCACAGATGCACCATGTCCTAACGAATTAAATTTCTGCTGTTTTCAGTGAAAATATCTTTGAAAACTTGAAAAAGTGTTCGGAAACGTATTTTTGGCCTAAAAACCAAAGGTTTTCGGACATTTTTGACAGATTTTCGATCAGATGCACCATGTTTTACTACTTTTTTTGTGAAAATTTCGAAAAATTGGTTTTTGAGCAAAAAAAACTTATTTTTCGACAATTTTCTCAAAAAAAAGTGGTAAAACATGGTGCATCTGGTCGAAAATTGTTCAAAAATGAGCGAAAAATCTTGTTTTTAGGCCAAAAATACGTCTTCGAACACTATTTCTGGGTTCCAACGTTATTTTCATTGAAAACCGCAGAAACTTTTTTGGTTAGGACATGGTGCATCTGTAAAGTCAAAAACCACATTTTTGTGTCGTAAATTCGACTTTTTGGCTCATTTTTGCAGTAAAAATAGCTGAAAACTCCAAATTTGCGACTTAAACTCGGTTTTTTCGCTCAAAAACCGCTGATTTTGAGCAAAAAAACCTGGAAAAAACTGAAAAATATGAAAAATTATCGACTATTTGCAGTGGAAACCGCGAAAAATGAAGCCCCACATGGACGGATTTCACGAATTGACGAAGGAGGAGATCGAAGAAGACGAGCAACGACGGAGGAAGAGCCTTCAGAAGACACCGACACATCATCAGACGGAGAATATGGAGACGGCGACGCCGACGAGTTCGAGTTGTCCGATAGGATCCGTGAAAAAAGTTCGTAAGAGAAACCAGCGACCGTTCGGTTATCGACGTCGTCGATGATGACGTCACCATCACTGCACCAACACCGTTACACCTGCATGCTTCTTCTTTTTCCTCGTTTTTTTCTCTTATTAGCTTGGCACTGTTCTTGCAACTGCGCTCCACCGAAATCCCTCCCTTGGGTTTCGGTAGAGCGCAGTTGTAAAACGCATGTCGTGCTAATACTCGTTTTTTCCTTTGTTCTGTGTCGTCATTTCCTTTGTTTTTTTTTTGCACCCCGTTTTGTTTTATATTTTGGCAAGTGCGCTCTAATGAGAATTGGTGTATGCAAGTGCGCTCTATGGGGTTAGGGGCTCAAAAATAGGTAAGGATGAGGAATTAAGAGGTTTTGAAGGTATTTTGAGGGAAAAAATGGTTAACATTAGGGTTTTTTTCCTAGAAATGACGAAAAAATATTTTTTTTTCTGAAAAATCGATTTTCAGTCACAAATTTAGAGTTTTTAGCGATTTTCGTCTCAAAAATAAGCCAAAAAGTCAAATTTTCGGTCCAAAAATGAGTTTCAAAAAAAATAAATTTTTTTTCGAAAATTCGATTTTTAGTCGCAGATTTAGCGTTTTCTGCGCTTTTCGCTCTAAAAATCAGTCAAAAAGTAGAATTTTCGGTCCAAAAATTTGTTTTCCGACGTTTTTAATTTCACAGATGCACTATATCTTAACCAAAAAAAGTTCTGCGGTTTTCTGTGAAAATATCATTGGAAACCTTCAAAAAAGTGTTCGAAAACGCATTTTCGGTCTAAAACCCAGAGTTTTCTAACATTTTCGACCAATTCACGACCAGATGCACCATGTTTTGCCACATTTTTGGGAAAATTGCAAATTCCAGAGTTTTCAGGCGAAAAAATAAGTTTTTAGAGCGAAAAAACCGAAATTTTCGCCCAAAATGCTTCATTTTGAGGCTTTTTATTAAATGTTTGCGTAAAAAACAAACCAAATGCACCATTTTTCTTAAAACTCCCCGATTTCCTTGCATTTTTCCCTTTTTTACTACAAAAATCCCACTTTTCCACGAGAACTACACGCCTAGATTCTCCACAGAGCGCACTTGCACTCCCTTGCTCACCTCCTCATCAATAGAGCACATTTGCTCCATCATCCCCACTAATTAATTAATAATAATAATTTTCTTGACTCCGCCCAACCCACCATTGCATGTTTTATCCCAACCTGTGTTATAAATGGATTTGAAACCAAGAAGTAAAGAAAAAAATCATTGCATGATCTACAAAAAATCGATAATCGACATGGTTCGGCGATGGAGACGATAGACGGCACCATCGGGAGGTACATATTGTGATTGCTTGCTTTTTTGTTGGTTTTTTGCACTCACTCACTCACACTCACTAATGCAAACGCGCTCCACCGGAATTCGCGAAATTCGCAAAATTCTGGCGGAAATTTGAATTTCCCGCTCAAATCAATCGATAATTATAGGAACTAAGAAGTCGGGGACACAATCGAACGACAGCCGGCCGAAATCTGAAATTAGAATTGACACGAAAAGTGAAAGTGCCGACAGAAGGGCGAGAGATCACAGACGACGATGAGACGCAGAGAGTGGAGGAGGCGAAGAGTCATAAGAAGAGGAAGAGCTTCACGCGGTGTGCTGGTAAGTCGTCAGTGAAAAAAAATCATATTTTCCTGAAAAATCTGCGAAAAAACGGTGAAAAACGACCTAAATTGAAGCAAATTTGAAAATCGCTCCGTGTACTCCACGTGGACAAGACGAATTTTCGAATTTGAAGTTTCGAATCGTTTTTTCTTGTGAAAAACTTGTGTCTGAAGCGATTTTTGGTTTATTTCTGAGTTTTCTACTTTCTTTTGAAAAAATCTGCGAAAAAACGGTGAAAAACGGCCTAAATTGAAGCAAATTTGAAAATCACTCCGTGTACTCCTCGTGGACAAGACGAAAATTGAACATTGAAATTTTGAGTCGGTTATTTTTTCGATTTAACGGTTAAAACTCTTATCGGACAGTCCAAATACCATAAAAATGAGCTATTTTAAAAATTCACGTTGTGTAATCCACGTGGACAAGAGGAATTTTCGATATTGAAAAAAAAGTTTCGAGCCATTTTTTTTGTGAAAAACTTGTGTATGAAACGGTTTTTGATTTATTTTGAAGTCTTTTACTTTTTTTTACAAAAAATTAGACGAAAAACTGATGAGAATAAGCTATTTTGAAAATTCACGTCGTGTACTCCTCGTGGACAAGACCAAAATTGCAATTTGAAAATTTCAGTCGATTTTTTCCGATTTGACGGTATAAACCTGTATTATAAAGTCCAAAATCGATAAAATTGAGCTATTTTGAAAATTCACGTCGTGTACTCCACGTGGACAAGAAGAATTTTCGAATTTGAAAAAAAAATTTCGAGCCGATTGTGAAAAACTGAAGTCTGAAACGGTTTTTGGTTTATTCATCAGTTTTTATACTTTTGTTTCGATAAATTCGACAGAAAACAGCCAAAAACAGGCTTTTTTGAAAATTGTTTTCCGTGTACTCCACGTGGACAAGTCGAAAATTGAAAATCGAAATTTTAAGCAGGTTACTAAACCATCTTACGATGAAACTAGTAGTAAACAGCCAGAATTCCATGGAAATTAGCTATTTTGAAAATTCACGTCGTGTACTCCTCGTGGACATGACGAAAATTGGAATTTGAAATTTTGAGTCGATTTTCATCAGATTTAGCAAACCCGCTTTATCGAAACGTTTCCCGAAAATTCATAAAATCCTTATTTCAGACGACGTGCCGGACCCTCAAAAACGGCACGAAGGTACGCCAGACGACGACGACCAACCGGGCCCATCGACGTCGAAACCACTCGGCCGCCGTCCTCGGAGTACACGTGAACAAGTGGAATCCACGGCGTCAGCTTCTTCGGAACAGAAGACACCAAATGGTCGAGGACGATATAGGCGACGTCGTGGCGGAAAAGGAGAGGATTCAGATGACGAGCCGACGGAGGATGAGACGGTGAGCACAGATGAGGAGGCGGAGCTTAGGACGACGCCCCGCCCACATCTGGCACCGGAGAAGGGAAAACCGAGAGGACGGAAACCCGGGAAGAAGAGGAAATCGGTGTCCGGGAAGAAGTTTCCACCGAATTTTGGAGTCCGCGAGGACAAGAAAAAAACGGAGGTGGTAATGAAGACAGAAGAAGAGAAGGTCGAGAAGAAGCAGGAGGATGCGGAGCTTGAGAAGACGACAGCTGGAAGTGAGGCAGAGGAAATTGATCTACTTCATGATGCAATCGATGAGGATATGATGAAGGTTAGTAAACGCGCTCCAATTGAAACTATCAGTCAGAAATTTCAAATTGAAATTTTCGTCTTGTCCTCGAGGAGTACACGACACGAGTTTTCAAAACAGATCATTTTCATGGAATTCGGACTGTTTAGTATTAGTATTTACCGTTAAACCGGGAAAAATCTACTCTAAATTTCAAATTGCATCTTTCGTCTTGTCCTCGAGGAGTACACGGAGCGATTTTTTAATTTGCTTTGTTTTAGGCAGTTTTTCACCGTTTTTTTCAAGAATTTATGTGCTCTAATAAGAAATTTTGTCATTTCCTGAAAAATCTAAGAAAAATGGCAAAAAACGACCTAAACGAAGCAAATTACAAAATCGCTCCGTGTACTCCTCGTGGACAAGACGAAAATTGTATTTTGAAAATTTCAGAAGATTTTTGAAACATATAAGGTTCAACCTAGTAGTAAACAGTACGAATTCGATGAAAACAATCAATTTTGAAAATTCACCTCGTGTTCTCCACGTGGACAAGAGGAATTTTTGAATTTGAAATTTCGAATAGATTTTTTGTGAAAAACTTGTGTCTGAAGCGATTTTTGGTGTTTTTTTTTTGAGAATTTTTGCTTTTTTCAAGATATTCCACAAAAAACTGATAAAAATGAGCTATTTTGAAAATTGGCCTCGTGTACTCCACGTGGACAAGAGCAATTTTCGATTCCAGTAGAGCGCACTTTCCAATCCCCTCTCTAAGGTAGGAGGGTGTCAATCCGTAGACCCCCCCCCCTCCTTTTCCCGTTAATTAGTTAATTAGTCCGCCCATAAGACACACAGTAGGATTATAAGGTGGGGGAGGGGCAGACTAATCCGAAAATGTAAAACTTAATTTCTATAATTCATGTTTTTCACGACTCCAGGTAGATGGACGAATGAGAAATGTCATATTTATTGGTTTTGACTGTTTGAGGCCCCTGACTTTTGTACCTTACTGTAGTAATGTGTCGATTTACTAGCGTAAAACGAACCGCTTATCAGTTTTTCAAAAACTTAGCTATAGAGCGCATTTCCACTTTCTCATAATCCTCCAATCTTCAAATTTTCCAGAACTACAACATCGGCACTCCCGAATCCTACCACTCCAACTCCCCCTCCCCAGCGCCCCCTCCAGAAATGCCCCAACCCCAGGAGCCGCCCGTCGAGGAGGATCCGCCTCTCCTAATCTCCGAAGTCAATAATCTTACGGTAGCGGAGCCCGTGGAGCCGATGGATGAAGGACAAGGACCGACGGCGCCACCACCACTGATAGCAGACACTTTTGAGGATGACGACGACGACGACGACGTACCGCCCAACTTGTCACCGCAATACGAGAAGAATGAGGTGCATGAGGAGGAGATGGCTCCGGCTCCGCCCCCACAACACCACACAACACCCAATCAACACTCCCATAACGGTATGCATCAGGAGGAGTCCTCGTATCACGATCCGATGAGTGTCGCCGGGCCGTCATCAATCCACGTCACACCTCAAATGATGCCTGGCGAAATGAGTCACCACTACTCCCAACCCAACTCCCACCAACAAACCACACCCGGCTCCGGTGGTATCCCGTCGTGTGGTGGTCCGCCTACTACAGTACCCCAGAGCACGTACAGTACCCCCGAGCAGCAGACGCAGCAGTTCATGAGCCCTCAGATGGCGGGTATGCCGGCGTCGGTGTCGTCGGTACACTCGGTGCATAATAATAATTCGATGGAGATGGTCGGTGGACCGGCGTCGTTGCAGCAGCACACACCGCAACAGCAGTATGATATTATGGGACAGGTAAGAGCCATGATTTCATGAAAAATCTGCGGAAAAAATGGTGAAAAACGACCTAAAACTAAGCAAATTAGAAAATGACTCCGTGTACTCCTCGTGGACAAGGCGAAAATTGCAATTTGAAATTTTCACCATATTTTTTCCTGATTTGATGGTGAAAACTAGTATAAGACAGTCCGTAATCCTGTAAAACAACCGTTTTTGAAAATTCACGTCGTGTACTACACGTGGACAAGAAAAATTTTTGGATTTGAAATTTCGAATAAATTTTTGGTGAAAAACTTGGATCCAAAGCGATTTTGGTGTTTTTTGGGGTTTTTCTAATCACTTTTGAGTTTTCCATCGTGTACTCCTCGTGGACAAGTTGCAAAAGGGGCGGAGCCTGTGTCGCCAAGTTGAAACCATGAAATTTATCCATTTTCATTATTTTTTGTCAATTTTTTTCTAATATTTTGGAATATTTTTTGTGAAAAATCATATAAATTGATCTACATGCCCTTTTTCAGACAAAAAAATCTCAAAATTTGACAAAAAAACCGCTGAAAATCAGAATCGGCGTCGTGTAGTCCCCGTGAACAAGACGTATTCGCAGATTTTGGAAATTTTTAGGTTTTAATCTGGTTTTTTTTGTGGTTTTGACTGTTTCTCCGTGTTTTTTGTATGGGAATTGACAAAAATCAACAGAAAAAAAGTCGAAAATTCAAATTTCATGCGTTCAACTTGTCCACGTGGAGTACACGGCGCTCTCTTTCTGATTAAAGATATAACTTGTGTGAGATAGAGCGCGTTTGCACATCTAATGCTAAAAATCAACTTAAATCTGACAAAAAACCGCTGAAAATTGACATCTTTCAATTTGGCGTCGTGTAGTCCTCGTGGACAAGACAGGTTTTGAAAATTTCGAAGTTTCAAGCTGGTTTTCAACTCAAATTTCTTCCAGATGCCACAAGAAGCCAACGGTATGGTGGTCAACAACGTCTCCGCGATGGAACAAATGATGCAGCAACACGGATTCAACAGTCCACCGATGCCGATGGTGGTTCCTCAACAACAACAGCCCCAACCACCCCAACAACAAGTTGCGCCTCAGCAACAACAACAACAACCACAAGTTGTTCAGCAACAACAACAACAAGCTCCGCCTCCCACAATCCCAGCACCCGCCACAACCAACGGCCGTCGGCGGTCGGAATCCGCGGCTGCTACTGCCGGCGCCCGTAAGCACCGCCAACGCTCGACCGCGACGCCCGCCGTCGCCCCGCCACCGCTCGTCCCCCAAATGCCATATAACCCGATGGTGATGCAACACATGCCGATGGCCGGCTACCCGTTTGGCTACCCCGGCTATCATGCGTACCCACAGATGGAGAACGGCGGATTCTATCCGTATAACGGGTATTATGGATTCAACGCGATGCAACAAATGGATCCGAACTATCAGAGATGGCATCAGATGACGTTCAACCCGCAGCAAATGCAAGATGGGAGTGGCGCAGCGGCCGCGGGCGCGGTCCCGTACCAGTTCCCGCCCGGCAGTGGGCCAACGATGCCCTACTTTCAGAATAATACGCGATAATTCTTAAATTCACTTATGTACTGATTCTTCTGATTCTCACTAGTGCCAATCTCGGTCCCCCATCGTTTCCCATGCTTTAGTCCCGCATATTTTTCCAATTTTTTCGATTCTAAGATTCCAAGATTCCAACAATTCCAACCTCACATCAAACATTTCATCATGCTGTATTTTTAATTGTTATATACTAAATTAATTGGTCTAATTAAATACAAGGTACTTTAAAAATTTACTTTACTGACAGTCATCACAGATCTCCCCCTATGAGAGGAGGAGTTGATTACGGTAACTGAGATAACTGAGCCGTCGCGATTCTTGAAAACTGGATGGGTTAGGTAGAAGATCCATGGCACAATGACGGTCTCACAATCATTGCCAAACGGACGGATTATCATCATGTAGTAGGTGTACGCGGGCACTTGCAGGTAGAGGATCTGTAGATCAAAACTAGAGCTTCATTTTTGCAATTTACAACTTTTTGATAGCTATTCACCCTACCAAGATACACCGCTTTGAAAGGTAAAATTTGGAAAACAAGTTACTCACCTGGTAACTCTCTCACTTTTGATTGGTTAGCTTCATTCTTATGTTGGTTGTGTAGATCAAAAATAGGGCTTCATTTTTGTAGTTGAAAGTTTTTTGATATCTCTTCACGCTATCGAGATACGCGGCTTAAGAGATGGCAACCAGGAGGCACCGGTGGAAGAGAAGGTGAGAGACACAGAGAAAGCAGACACTCTCGTTTCTCTGCGTCTCTCTCTCTCCTTTGAAGGTGCGTATCTCAAAAGCGTGAATAGCTATCAAAAAACTGTCAACTACAAAAATAAAGCCCTGGTTTTGATCTACACAACTAATATAATTTCGAAAATTTTCGAAAGTTTTGAATGACAGTTTTTGGTACTGCCAACTCACCGTAAATATGCAGTATGTCAAATATGGCATAATCATGGCTACCGTAGTCGCAGTCAGTGAGATTTCAGCTTTCCGACTTCGTGAACTTTTTGATGTTCCCTGAGTGGCGGCGAGGATTGCACTACGTAATTTGAAGAATAAGATGATGTTGACCAGGAGACACGCCACCATCCAGAATACAGTGTTGATGAGGTGGAATATTGAGTTGCGCATCTAAAACAGAGAGCTGAAGTCGTGAGGATTCTGAATCCGTTTTTAGAATTTGCCTAGGGCTTAAATTAGCCAGGTTACAAGGGTTTGAAATTTCGAAAAGAAAAAAATGGACTTCAAAACTTCAAATCCTCACAACTCGACTCAATTTAATGCTAGCAAAAAACTGCTTCCAGATTCTGAATCCTCACGTCTTCAACTTTCAGAAAATATATATTTTGCTTATCTCGTTACAAAGCTGAAGTCGTGAGGATTCTGAATCTGTTCTTAGAATCCGTCTAAGGTTAAAATTTGACGAGATACAACCCAAAACTTCAAAACCTCACAACTCGCCTCAATTTTATGCTAGCAAAAAACTGCTTCCAGATTCTGAATCCTCACGTCTTCAACTTTCAAAAAATACATACAATTTTTATCTGATTCTAAAGCTGAAGACGTGAGGATTCTGAATCTGTTCTTAGAATCCGTCAAGGGCTACAAATAGCCGAGATACAACCCAAAACTTCAAAACCTCACAACTCGCCTCAATTTGATGCTACCTCAAAACTGCTTACAGATTCTGAGTCCTCACGTCTTCAACTTTTAGAAAATATACATTTTGCTTATCTGGTTACAAAACTGAAGTCGTGACGATTCTGAAACTGTTCTCAGAATCCGTCTAGGGCTAAAATTAGCCGAGATACAACCCAAAACTTCAAAGCCTCACAACTCGGCTCAATTTGATGCTAGCTAAAAAACGCTTACAGATTCTGAATCCTCACGTCTTCAACTTTCAGAAAATATATAATATGTTTATATGGTTATGAAGCTGAAGACGTGAGGATTCTGAATATGTTCTCGAAATCCGTCTAGGGCTAAAATTAGCCGAGATACAACCCAAAACTTCAAAGCCTCACAACTCGGCTCAATTTTATGCTAGCGGGAACTGCCTCCAGATTTGGACTCCTCACGTCTTTAACTTTCAGAAAACACATTTTTGTTTATATGGCTACAAAGCTGAAGACGTGAGGATTCTGAATCTGTTTTCAGAATTTCGATAGGTTAAGGTTGGACCGAGTTACGGGTTGTCAAAAGTAAAAAAATGAAAATTTTCGAACTTTTTTCAGATTCCGGATTCAGAATCCCCACGTCTACATCTTCTTTTTGATTTTCTATGTTTGATAGTTTGATCTACAAAAGTTTCATATTCTCAGAATAGGCAGAACTTATTCAACCCTACACAACTCATTGATGCATAACTATGTTCATCAATGTTCAAAATTTTTTTTTTCAATTTTTCAATTTTTTCAAAAATTTCAAAAACTCAAAAACTCACCCCAAAAGCCCCTCCCGAATAATATATAGAAACGGATCCAAATGGGTACGGACCGCCCAGCTGCCTACAGTAACCCACAGCCGGGATAAGGAAGAATGTGAAGCATATCGGGTAGATCAAAGTGACGGGAACAGAGATTGCCAGGAGGGTGGAGTTTATCTGGAATTTTGGGAATGTGTAAGTGCGCTCTATTGAGAATGTAGTTGTGTAGTCCTCGTGGACAATATTGAACTATGAAACTAAACTTTGCTCTTTCTTTGGTTCTATAACTTTTTTCCGGAAAAACTAATCTTGATTAAATTGAACAATTTATGGCAGTATTGAGTTCAAAGTATCAGATATAGGTGCCCATTTACCTTATAAAGAAAGGCAAAAAACTCACTTTTGAATGTGTATTCGGAAAAATCATCAGAATCAATCTCAATAAACATAACAAAAAGGGGAATATCATGGCGGAGTAGTTAAAGTAGAAAGTGAAGAAGAATATAAGTTTTAAAGCCTGATTCGGGTATACTGTAGCACAGTAGGCGGTGAAGAACCCGGTGGCCGGCAGGCGGAGCATCATGTAGTCGGCGATGAAGAAAAGGAAACTCTGGAACATTTTTTTATTTGACAACTTTTTTATAGCTTTGCTAGGTTTCGAGATACGGGCTTGTTCCTTTCAAATTTGAAAAAAAAAATTCTCAACTTTGACACCCCGTAACTCTCTCCGTTTTGATTAAATAGCTTAATTTTTATATTGATTGTGTAGATCAAAAACAGGGCTATATTTTTGTAGTTGAAAGTTTTTTGATAGCTATTCACCCTACCGACTTACGCGCCTTTAAAGACAGGTACCTTGGTCGGCAAGACAAGGGGAGACGCAGAGAGAGTAGACGCTCTCGTTTCTCTGCGTCTCTCCCTCACCTCTCTTGGGGGCTCAGGTACCTTTCTTTAAAGACGCATAACTCAAAATCCTGAACAGCTATCAAAAAACTGTCAACTGCAAAAATGTAGCCCCGATTTTGATCTACACAACTATTGTAATTTCGAAAATTTTCGACATCTCTGAATAACAGTTTTGAGCACTCAAAGTTTGGCTTTCCGTAAATATGCAGTAAGCCAAACATTGCTACCGTAGTCTACACGATTTTCAGCAAGATTTTTTCTCATGACTTGACAAAAAAATGCTCAGTGAGCACTTTCATTGTTCAAAAAATCATTTTCTCACGGTGTGTGGAAGTTGCAAGACCTCGTAGATATCTTGTGACCAATAAAACATCACATTTTTCTATTTTTGTTAAAGGAATCGTGTAAACAAAATTGTAGAGGCACCGAGAACAAATTTCAGCAAAAATAAACTTGCAGACCCAATGGCGCAATAAGGAACTAGGAAAAACATTATTTTTGATTAAAATAAGGCTCAGAAAATAAATAAAAATATAGAATATGAAATAGTTAGCGCAAAGATCCCTTTTTGATACTAAAAATTTCCTAACTTTAACCGCTTGCCACAGATTCACAACTAAACCCACTGCTTTGAAATTAAAATGGTTGTGTAGATCAAATCTAGAACTACATTTTTGTAGTTTACAACTTTTTGATAGCTACTTACACAACTGAGATACAAGGCCTCAAAGATAGACGCCGAGAAGAAAGCGAGAGAGCGTGTGGAAAAAGGAGGGCGTCTAGCTTCTCTGCGTCTCCACCTCTCTCGGCGGAAAAGGTACCTGTCTTTCAAGGCGCGTATCTCAAAAGCGTGAATAGCTATAAAAAAGTTGTCAACTACAAAAATGTAGCCCTATTTTTGATCTACAAGAAAAATTAAAAATTGAAGCTTAGAAACGTAATTTGACAGAGTTACAAAGCGTCAAAGTTGACACTCCGATTTGGATTTTTTTAGTGATTTTACAGTTCCCTAGGGAAGGTCATGGAGTCAGTTTGAAGTTATAGAACGTGGCCTATATCATCGGAAAGCTGAGAAAACGCTGATTCCAAATCTATATTCAGTTTTTGCCCTCGAGTCCTGGTATTTGAAGTTTACTCACCAAAACCTGCGCCAACGAGAGCACCAAAAATATGTGCTGATTAATAGGTACATGTTTCGAGGAGACCAGCGATTTACCATAGACATAAATAATTCGTATAATAACAAAAAGCGTCGGGATCATATAAAAAATGGGTACAACTGCAACAATAATTGGCCATGAATTCCATGGAGGTGAGTAGTTTTGATAAGTTTCGTTTCCATACACAGCTTGGGGAAATGCGGATGATGAGAGGGATGTGTTAGACATTTCTTGTTACCTAAAGAAAAATTATTCGTTAAAAACGAAAAAGAGGGGGGGTGTCAGAAAAGGGGCGGGGCTTGGGGTAGAGGGTGTTACGCAAGTGTTTATTAATTTGCACCTAGTTGTTTCCGGGAATTACTCTAACTTCTGGATTAGGCGGTCTCGATGGACTCGTTGACACAATAAATAAATTTTTATATTCTATTTTCGCAGGTACGCAACAAGTTGTGTTTTTTTTCAACAAGTTGTGTTTTTCAATAAGTTGTGTTTTTTTCAACAACTTATTTTTTTCAACAACTTGTGTTTTTTCAACAAGTTGTGTTTTTTCCCTAAATCGTGTGTTTTACGAACAAATTGTGTTTTTCAACAAGATTTATGTTTTTCAAGAAGTTGTGTTTTTTTCCAACAAGTTGTATTTTTTTCAACAAGTTGTGTTTTTTCCACAAGTTGTGTTTTTTGTTCAACAAGGCGTGATTTTTTTAGCAAGTTGTGTTTTTTCAACAAGTTGTGTTTTTTCAACAAGTTGTGTTTTTTCAACAAGTTGTGATTTTTTTAGCAAGTTGTGTTTTTTTTTTCCACAAGTTGTGTTTTTTTCAACAAGTTGTGTTTCCACCCACCTCTCTTACACCAATATCGGCGAACTCGTCCCCCTAATCGCGGACACCGCCGATGACTGTCTGACAGTCCGTTTTTTCCGGAACATCGGATGAGTGAAATACAGTATCCATGGCATCATAACAGTCTCACAGTCGTTTCCAAACGGGCGGAATATCATGAGGTAATAGACACAGCTGGGTACGGTTAGGTAGACTATCTGAACATTTTTTTGGCTAAAAATTTTTTTCTGACGGTTACCGTCAAAATAGTGTTATTAATAAACGGGATGATGAAAGATATCATAGTTATAGATAGTGAAGTTTCAGCTCTTTGAGATTGTTGCTTAGTTCGGGCGGATCTGAATAAATTGTAGATCAAAAATATTGTAGTCCTCGTGGACAACTCACGAGTTATTGAACACAGACTGTCTTAGCTTAAAAACCATCAAAACTGAACAAATGATAGTTAAAGTGCACATAACCACTGACATGACCAAATGGATGTAGGAATTACGCCACTGTAAAAATTATTTACTTGTGTGTCGATTTACGAGCGTAAACTGTAAACCCACACCAAACCAGCCGCCACTGTAATAGATATACGTGGCACCGTACTGTAACGGGGGTCCCATTTGTCTACAGTAACCCAGTGCGGGGAGCATAAAGGCGGTGCAGAGGAATGGGATGAGGAAAAGGATGGGCAGAGAGATGATCGTGATTTTGGAGCAGATCTGGAAAAATTGTCAGTGGAGCGCACCGACATCCTGCTAGAGATAAGACTTACCATCGGATGGTCCCTTGGATAAAGCAGGATAACTAGTCTTATCAAACATAAAAGAAATGGAAGGATTAGAATACAGTAGTTGAAATAGAAGGTGCAGAAAAAGATGATTTTGAAGAAGTGATTTGGTTGGATGCTGGCACACCAGGATGTGAGGAGACCGGTGGCTGGAAGGGAGAAGCGGAGGAAGTCGGAGATGAAGAAAAGGGTGTTCTGAAACAAAAAGACGCAAATAATCAGTTTTGATCATTTTTGCGAAGTTAATTTTCATGACAGATAAAATCCTACTGTAGGATATAAGAAATTGAAAAAAAAGTTTTTTTGTTGCCGGGCCGAAACGGTGCGTAGCTGAAAAAAATACACCAAAATGTAGCTCTCAGTGAGTTCTATGTCTATGACCTACTACGGGCGAATGACGGATCGCTAATGTCCAACGAGCCGCCCTATAATGGCTTCTTTGCTTATTTTTGTGTTTTTGGCTTTTTTTCCGGCGCACGGCACATTACCGATCTGTCCCGTAATAGGACAGAGACATAGAACTCGCAGAGATCTACATTTTGATATATTTTCTAGCTCATAACATTGAGTTTTAAGTTATCACTAGGCCCGGTTTTCAAGCATGGCTCGGACTATTTTTGCTATACGTTTTGAAGCTTATTTCCTTGACAAATGTTCAACTTTCAACCTCAGTGTGTCTACATTTCAAAAAAGCTAATTCAGTTTATGTAGGTCTTGCCTCTAGGCAAGAGTAGTTCTGATTTTCTAACATGCTCAATTAACTGAAATCACTTTCTACTTCCCGACTAATTAAAAGTACTTTAGGACATAATTCATCTTTTTTTAGTTGTTTTAAGACTGTTCTTTTATTAATTTCTTTTAGCTTCTGAGTATTTTATAACTAGGATTTTATTTCTCAAAAATGCAGTACTGAAATTACTACAAAACCAACTTATACAACAACGAGTTGAAGCAGATACCGTAAAAACTGTATTTGAGGTGCATGCAACTCTATTAGAGGGGCAATTCAAATAAAGGGTGCACCACTATTTTTCGTCTACGAATTAGCCCGACCTCGATACCCAACTATCTCTCGAATTTGTTTGATTTCATTAGTTTTTTATGCCAAATTCATGGAACTTCTACATAAAAATCGGAGAAAATCCTGAATTTGTATAGCAAACTACAAAAATTTCACAACAAAAATGCTGAAATAGTAATGTGAGAGAACAGTTCGGATTCAGTTAATGAAGACATTAGATAAATTTATAAATCACTGGAGGGCAACTGTATTAGAGGGGCACCTCAATTAGAGGGTCTCAAATACAGTTTTGACGGTATATCACTTTCAATGGAAATGTTGTTAAATGTTTCTAGAAAAGGATAAGATGAGAAATGTGATGGCTAGACTAATGATTGTTTTTGTGATTCAAGAGATCACAATTTTACTCTCACCGTCGTTGGTTCTAACTAGGGAAGGTCATGGACTTGGTCTGGAGTTATGGGTCGTGACCTATATCATTATAAAGCTGAGAAAACGCTGATTCCTAATATATATTCAGTTTTTGCCCTCGAGGTCTGGTATTCAAGAAAAAGAAGGTCAAAGTTTGGAAAAATGACGAATTATTGCCTTTCTGACACGCGAAAAATGTTTTGAAACTTTTTATCGCGTGTCAGAAAGGCAATAATTTGTCATTTTTCCGAACTTTGACATTGTTTTTCTTGAATACTAGGCCTCGAGGGCAAAAACTGAATATATATTTGAAATCAGCGTTTTCTCAGCTTTCTAATGATATAGGTCACGACCCATAACTCCAGACCGAGTCCATGACCTTCCCTAGTAAGCTTGCATTTTAAAATCGGCTGTTTCCACATATCTTTCATTCAAAATAACTGATTATCGCATTTTCCTACACATCAAGAACTGCTACATCACAAAAACACTCATTAAGTCTAGCCACTTCATTTCTCATCTAATCTTCCTTATCAATGTCTGATCAATTTACCAGCGGTGTCTGGTAAATTGGTCACACTTTGCCAGATGTGTATTCTGAAAGACATACTTTTTATCCACCTTTGACGAACGTTTGAAAAAATAATTCAAAAATCTTATGAGAATTTGAGAAAAAGTTTGCAGAAAAAACAATACTACGAATGCAAAAACCTGATCAAGATTACACTACCTCCCCCCCCTCCCACTGAAATAAACAAAAACTCACAAACAAAAAGTATAACATGATAATCGCATAGATGTGATGATTCATCGAGTGTGCAGTGTTCCAATGACTCGGTGCCCGACATGACTTGAAGATTTTCAGCATGATGGCTATGGTTGGCGTCATGTAGATTAGTGGGATAACAGCGAGAGCAGAGGAGAAGGTGAACGTGTATTGGAAGTTTTGGTATTCAGGGAGGCCATGGATGGATTCTTCCATTTTTCTGAACGGTAGGGGAGTTTTATAAGGGAACGTCAAGGGGTAGCAAGTTTGGAATGGACACCTTGAAAATGCATATCCCAAATTGTTATTTTGTGCTCATCACTTGCCGCTGAGAAAAACCGTCTCAAAGTTGCATTTCTGTGGTTAAACCCTGTAAAAATCAGAAAATGGCTTCAAAAACCAGGTGTGAAGACGGCTTTTCTCAGCGCCAAGCAGGATTGGGCTGACAAAAACTTCTTCCGGCCCGGCCCGGCCCGGTCGGCCCGGATTCAAAAAATGTGCACCATTTTTTCACAAATTTCTGCAAAATTTTCATTTTAAAAAAGTCAAAATTCTCAAAAATTCTCGTACGCTAAGGTTTTTACCGATATTCCAAAACACAGTCGAAAAATCCACTTTTTGCAAAATTTTTTTTTCAAAAATTCAAGATTTTTTCAATAAATTTCAAATCTCTACAGGAGCCGTGCCGGGGGGTTGAGAAAACTCGTTTAGGTCAACAAAAAAAAATAAAAATGTACATGAAAGTGTTAATCAAATGTTCTTAGATCAGAGCAACTAGTGGATTAAATGGAATAGAAATCAACATTCATGGAATTTGAAGAAATGAACTAGTTGTCTCTAGGGGGACACCAGACACATCTGTTAAATTGGTCAGACAAGAGGATTAGATGAGAAATTGAAATGTGGCTAGACTTAATGAGTGTTTTTCATACGTGATTCATAGTACGTACCAATTCTAGGTGTTATAAGAAAACGTGATAATTAGTTATATGGTGTGGAAGCGGTCAAAGCAAGCTGATAACTAAAGATGGTGGGAGGAATAGTCGGAACTCGGCCGATGCACCGTCGAAGTTTTTATGTGAAAGTTGAACGTCTGGAAAACTGACGTAACAAGGATTCTGAATCTGTTTTCAAATTTTGGATATCGTCAGAATGAGCCTTGATATAATGTCTTGAAGTACTATGAAGCATTCTGAATATATTCTTGTATGTCGCCTGGTGTGAAATTGAACGGAAAGTGAAAACAAATCTCTTTGTAATTCGGTTTATTTTGCTGTCAGAGGATTCTTGAGTACAGATTCAGAATCTTCATGAATTCAGTTTTCTAATCATATGCGTTTCGTCAAAAATTGATATGAATGGGGAACTGAACTCATGAGGATTCTGAATCTGTTTTCAATCTGTTTTTTTTGGCTGGCATCAAAATGAACTAACATGCAAGAAGTTCTGTAACCGAGCTTGTATGAACACCAGTGAAAAATTTTCATGCAGAATTCCCACGTCTTGAGTTTTCCATAATACTTACAGACAAAGAATTGAAAAGGTGCTCTACTGGACTAAAGTTCTGAGCACGGAACATTTCCCCCACTCAAAATTGGTAAAAAACGGAAAAGAAGGCAGATTCAGTATCCTCGAGATATTAGGAAAACAAAAATGAAAATACGCTCTACTGGACTAATGAAAAAAAGCTCAGCTTGATGCCAGACACAATAAAAAAGTGGATTTTAAATTCCCACGTCTTTAGTTTCCTCTTTGTTTAAAATCCTTACAGACAAAGAGTTGAAAGCGCGCTCTACTAGACTAAAGTTTCAAAAAATTAAGAAAGTGACTGAAACCTCTGTATCTCGGTCCATATCAATCACATTCAAATTTGAAAACCAGATTCAGAATTCTCGCGGTATCAGCTTTCCAGAATGTAAAATTCTACTGTTCGAGTTGTGGTGAGAAGGGACATTTCAAAACTGGGTAATTTTGAAACGGGACACTTCAAAACCGATTTTCACTAAACCCTAACGTTTTCGAACCGAAAAAAACGTGGTAGACATCAAAATTTGATAATTTACTTCCAAGCTGGAAAATAATTCACTACTTCTTTTTTTCCTACTTATCCGTTTAGACTGATTACATTTTGATTAGAATCAGAATGTGACACTTTTCCCCTCTCCCCTTTTCTGGCTGACATGTGCTTGGCAATCAGTATAAAAAAACAAATAAATATTTATCCATACATACATAAAATAGATTTCATGAAACAACCGTTAACACTGTCAAATTGGGACCAGCAGGCGGGCTGTAATAATCGTTTATCCGTATTCATTCAATATTCCTTCAGATACAAAAATCAAAGTAAAGTGGCTCGTTTCGAGACGGAAACATTTGAAACTGACATCACGGATACCACTTTCTCTTGAGTTGTCAGCACTTTTCCACAACATAGCTGCTTGATGAACGCGTTACGGTAGTCGGTACTCCGCCAGTAATATACATAGAAATTGCATGAATATGAGATAAGACCTGGAATAAGAGAGAAAAGGGTTGGTGAGGGAGTATTGAACGGAATAAGGTGGAGGGATTGTCATGGTGCTACTGATTGTCCTAACATATTAGCCCGGCACAGTCCTTACAACTGCGCTCCACCGAAACACCCTTGAACAATGTCTCTTTTTCCCTAAGTCTCACATTTTCACACACAATTTTCTTCGGTTATAGTAGAGCGTGGTTGTAAGAAGCGTGTACCAATTTTCGAAGCGGGCCAACACGGACCGGCTCGTAACTCGCTTCAAACTCAATGTTATGAGCTGAAAAAATGCCAAAATGTAGATTTCGGCGAGTTCTATGTCTGTGACTTTCTACGGACCGGATGGCTATTTGTTAATGTACCGCGGGCCGGGCTAAAATGGATGTTTTGCCCATTTTCGTGTTTTTGGCACTTTATCCCGGCTTGCGGCACACTGAAAACAAATTATCCAGGCCGTAGCAGGCCATAGGCACCAGAGTTGTGCGCAAGTCTTTTTTCTCTAAAAAGTCGGAAGTAAAATTTTGAAAACGGATGTCGGAAGTCGGAAGTCAAAATTCCGCATAACTCTGATAGGCATATATTCTAGGGCGCTATATACAAACCATTTAAAAAAGTTCTGCCACTTATCTTTATGGAATATTGCGCTAAAATAGTGGTTTTGGAGTTTTTGATCGAATTTTTTATCAAGATCTCATAAATCCTTTTAAAATTGTAATTTTGCAAAAAAAATATACCAAAATGAAGATCTCTGCGAGATCTACATTGCTGAAAAACTCCGAGCCAAAACAACATATAATTTATGTGCCGCAACAAGACAAAAGCTCGGCGCACTTACTATAAATTGCCCGTTTTTCAGCCCAGAATGTGCCAGCAAGATAGAACTCGCTGAGATCTACATTTTGGTATATAAAACCCAGTTTAAAGCAAGTTACGTTTCGGCTCCGGGCTTTCAAGTATACCCCATATGTTCATAAGTACGAAATGGCTATTCCAATAAATAGCGAAAACGCATCTTGCTCCCCTAGATGCTTGATCCTTCCTCATTTTGTTGAATGAATCTCTGTTCACTGTTTGTACCACTCCTTCTCAACCACTTCCTGAAAACCTTACCCGGAATCACTGCATAAGTGTTAATTGTATCCGGATCCACTGGCGGATCCTCCATATTTCCCATCACTGCGATCAACAAGGCGGATAGAACTGAAGACCCACAAAATACCACTGCGCCAACTATCACCGTGTTTAAAATCGCCTTTTGAATCATAATGTTCTTTTCGGTCTTGTTCTTGAATGCTGGAATTGGATTGTAAGTGATCAACTTTGATCGCAGAGATCTAAACCTAGAATAGGTTAATCCAATTCTGTTCTTGAGCAAAAAAAGGGGGGGTTTCCTAGAATATGTGGTGGTACTGGATTAATCAGTGCCTGGTCATTGAAAGGGGGAGGGGGGCTACATTGTACGCCTTTGGGTATTCTAGAAACCTGGTATGCTTAAAATTATTGAATAAGATTTATACGATAAGAATTATGAAGATTTAGGGAATCTGAAATGGCTATCAAAATTTTCAGAAAACTACACGGAGCTGAGATATTAGCTAGGCACAGTTTTTCTCTTTTTCTCTGAGTCTCTCAATTTCGCACACAATTTTCTTCGATTTCAGTAGAGCGCGGTCGTAAGAAGCGTGCCGTGCTAATCCTGACCAGTATTCTTCAAAGCCGCGTATCTCAGCTCCTTTCAATGCTAGTCAAAATTGGAAAACGGATTCAGAATCCTTGTGTCTTTAGCTTTTTAGTCATGTAGCTTTGTAGCAACATTTTTCAATTATTGCCTCTCTAAAACTCACTACAACAATACACAACCATATACGTATAAAGATAGACCAGTAGTGTCACAACTGCGCCCCATAGGTTATACTGGTTCCAGACGATGAATACCTGAAAATAAGGAGATTATCAAAATTAATTTGGGAAGGCCTCTGAGTGAAGTTATCGGACGTGGCCTATATCATTGGAAAGCTGAAAAAATGCTGATTTCAAATATATATTCAGTTTTTGCTCTCGATGCCCGGTATTCGAGAAAAACGAGGTCAAATTTTTGAACCCCTGGAAAGTCAATGTTATAGGTCACGTCTTATAACTTTACGGTCACTCCTGTAAGTCATTTTTCAAATAAAAACGGTTTCAAAACGTCCCCAATTTTGTCACTTACCGCCACCGGCATAGCATTTGGCAGGATGCATGGCTCAACTTCTGACGCATCCAGTTTTATGAAACTCATTAGCTGAAAATCTCTCAACGTCATCGGCTCTCAAACGGGCTAAACTATTTAGAATTCAACTCACCAAAAACAGAAATCCAATCAACACTCCAGGTGTTACCAGAATCAGTAGATACTTATTCCGGTTTACTGTTCGGTATAAGACCACAAAGTTGAGCGCGATGAGCCGATCGATAGCAAGCGCGAATATCATATAGACCTCGAATGGCTCGATGAAGACATAGGAGATATTTGCAAAGAAACAACTTCTACAATGAAAAACATTGTGGTAGGTCAAACCTTGTCCATATGGAATTCAAATTATTGAAACAGAAAGTCTAGTGGCAGGTTGAGTCGCTACTCAGCCGAATTTCGTGCCTATAAGTGGACGAACAATACGGAGTGAAACTTTTCGAATTTCGCGCTAATTTTACGCAATTTTTTAGAACGCAGATGCTTCATATGAACTTTCTATGACCCTGTACATATGTTACCTCAAAGTAGTGCCACCTAATTTCAGAGTCATCCTCAAAAAGGACTGAAATTCATTAAGGAGACAAAGAGAGTCACAACTTGCTAACACTGCTAACATCACACCTGAAATGTAAAAATTAATTGCAAATGCGCTCCACCGGACTCACCACACTTATGCTGCAACGCTTTGTTCTGCCATGTTGCACAGATGATATTCGCGTTACCAAATAAACCAATTATTGCGAAAATTAAAAGAGATGTACGGATAATTTCAATGTCAGTGTCGGTTGTCATTTGGGAAAAAAATTTATGAGAAAAATGGAAAAGGGAATATGGAGAAGTGCGGATTGCAATATTTCTCTAAAAATCTAAAAGTGATCAGTTCTAGGAAAAAGTTGAGAAATACGCATTCTCTCTCTTTCTAATCGAATTTATTTGAATTTAATCTAGTTTTTTTTCTTTCGCAGAGAGAGCACAACACATAAAAAGGGCGGGGAAAGGAGAAGTGAGGCGTTCGAGAGCATTTTTTTTGCACTTGTGACGAGATTTTTGTAATTGGATTGCTTCTGATGGAAGAGTTTTACCACGCGGCCGTGTAGTCCTCTCGGACAAGATTTCTGTTTGATTCCTTGTTTGCTCATTAGTTAAAACAAACTTTCTTGTTTTCTCAATTTAAATAGCAAAAAAAAATACGAACATTTATTGGAAAAAGCGGGAGATCTTGTCCGAGAGGACTACACGGCCTGCACAAAAAACTCTTGCACCAAAACTCAAGAGAACGGGAATTGTAGCATTTAGAGAGCAATTTTTAAATAAAAGTTGAAAATTTGTATTTTTGTTATTTTTGATGATTTGGATATATTTTGGGCGAGGGTTAAATGAAAAAGGCGAGAAAAATGGAAGAAAAGTGAGCTTCATTCAAAAAATGTATCTCCATATCGTTCGTCCACGTTATATGCACAACATTTGGCTTAGTAGCGACTCAATAGGCAACCAGCCAAGCCGTATGTAAGCGCACTTCATTAGACTTCCGTTTGGCGGGAAAATAATTTGAATTCATATGGACTAATGTTTCTTAGAATGGTCTGAAGTACTTCCTTTTAAAAAATGTGTCAAAAGTTCGATTAATGAAAAAAGGTGTTCATTTGAAAAAAAGTTTATAAAAATCTTCGAAACCAGCTTCTGTTATGGCTCCCGTTACCATTTTTTTTTGGGGAAAATTCCAGATTCCGATTTTAAATGTCTAACGCTAGGTGCTTTTTTCAAACTCCTCAAGTCTTTGCTTCTGACGAAAGGTCTGACGAAACTTATTGGATATTGATCAGGTACATGTAACAAAAATAACTTTATTTGCTGTGGATAAATCAAACACTACTAACTTTCTTCTGATTCATAACTGAGACACTTGATGTCTCACTACCCTCTCTTCCCATTTTCTTAAACATTGGGTGAGTTGAGTACAGTATCCATGGCAGGATACAAGTCTCGATGTCGTTTCCAAACGGGCGGATGATAATGAAGTAGTACACATATTCAGGGAGGGTTAGGTAGATTATCTGGAAATTTTTTCGACATTTGGGGGCGGAGCTTGTATATAGCTTACCGTCAACGCTGTATTGTTAATAAACGGTATCATAGATGCAATTATAGTTATAGTTAATGACCGCTCAGCTCTGGTAGAGCTCTTTTTTGTGAAGGATGAGCTGAAACGGTAATGCATTATATTTTACGACAATTTTTGAATCTCACATATTACTATCCGTGCGTAACTTGTAGAGCATCAACGCAGTACATGACAATGTTAGAATACACATCACCACTGACATTATCAAATGGATGTACGAGTTTCGCCACTGAAATTTTTCTAAAAAGTTGAATTTTTATGTACCCGCCTTAGGCTTACCCCAGACCACTCCCCGTAATAGTAGATATAAACAGCACCAAACTTAAACGGGTGTTTCATCGTTCTACAGTAACCCAGAGCTGGAATCATGAAAGCGGTGCAAGCCAATGGAATGATTAGGAGGAGTGGGAGACATATCATTATGAGTTTTGGTAGGATCTGGAAACAAAAAAAATCTGAAAATCATGATAACTTTTAGTAAACTATTACATGAACATGATCCCTTGGTCGGAACAAGATAACCACTCGTATTAGGGATAGGAAGAATGGAAGGATGAGGATACAGTAGTTGAAGAAGAATGAGAGGACGTAGATCACTTTGAAATAGTGGTTAGGGGCAATAGTGGCACACCAGGATGTGAGAAGACCAGTGGATGGCAGGGAGATACGGAGATAGTCGGAGAGGAAGAAGAGGAGGCTCTGGAAAAGGAAATTATAGAAGGCAATGGTTGGTTGGATACCAGAATACATCGATTTTGCCTGAATTTAACTAGGAAAGGTCATGGAGTCTGTTTGGAGATATGGGATGTGACTTATATCATTGGAAAGCCTAGAAAACGCTGATTTAGAATATGCAATTCGTTTTTACCCTCGATTCCTGGTATTCGAGAAAAATGAGGTCAAAGTTTGGGAAAATTGATAGAAAATAACCTGTTTAGGAATAAGGCTTAAGGCCTGAAACTCCAGGTACTTTAAAACGTAGTTTATATAAAAACCCAATTAAAAATCTTCAAAATTATATTAGTACCTTGAGAATTGGTTGAGTTTTCAAAGAGTTACCGTAGAAGGATTTTAAACAAAAACGCTGAAATTTTTATTTTGTTCAAAAAGTTTCGTTGAAAAATTAGAATTTTCAGCCTAATGCTGCATCAAAAACACAAATTTTGTGTCTATCTGTCTGTCGCTGTGCCTGAATATCTGAATGTCTAAAAACCCAAAATTTGGTTATGTTTCCAGAAAGTTGAATATTAAAAAAATTATAATCTATCGTTTTTGCTGAACTTTGATCGCGTTTTTTCTCGAATACCAGGAATCGAGGACTAAAAACTGAATATATATTTGGAATCAGCGTTTTCTCAGCTTTCCAATGATATAGGTCCCATAACTCCAAACTGGCTTCATTACCTTCCCTAGTAAGTATTCTTCAATTACATCATACCACGCGTTGCAATTGATAATTTCTTTGCAAAAGTCATATGACTGGAAAGCTAAGAATGTGAGAGTTCTAAATCTGTTTTCAAACCTTTGTTAGGCGATGTTTGAGCCGAGATACGTCTCGTCAAAGTTTGCGCTGAAGACGTGGCAAGATGTTTGAGTCAGGGTGGAAGTTTAGTGACTAGAAAGCAGAGGATTCTGAATCTATTTTCAAATTTTGGCGAAAGGTCTTGAAGGTCAAGCTGATTGTCTTCTAGACGGAAAGCGGGAGGCGTAATTCCGTTCAACCAGGCTAAGTAGGTAAGAGTCCAGGCAAACAACTTTTTTCACTAGGTTGTTCGGCTAAAACAGAACACAGATTTGAAATCAGCGCTAACTTTCCGTTCTAGTGATGTATACCTCAAGCTGCAACTCCAACTTGACCCGGGACCCTTCCCTAGTAAATGTTCCGCAAAAAAACTAAACTCACACAAATAAAATTCAACACAATGCACACAAAAATGTGTCGATCCATTGGCGGTGTCTTCAATAGCCAATATGTTCTTATTATCCTCCACATGACCCAAATCGTTGGTGTCATATAGACAAATGGGATTATTGCGAGAATAGTAGCAAAATTGAAAGAATAATGGAAGTTGGTATATTCGGGGAGGTTGTAGATAGGGTCTTCCATATCTCTATCGGTGGTGAGCAAGAATTGAGTGAGCAAGAAAAGGTGAGCCCCGGCCCGGATTATAATTATAGGGTTATTCATATGTACCTTTGCAAAAAAGATGTAAAAATAAAACATTTATTTTCAAAAAGCCAATATATGATTATAAGTGTTTGAACCGCTTGGACCTCTGCCTCCTCCTGCAAACGAGTCCAATCCGTAGGCTATCTGATTCTTCTTCCTCCGACAAGTCAATAAATCAATGCATCCTCTCCGATAGCTTTTGATAATTAGAATAGTTGGAAACGGGTCGATAACAGGGTAGATGGCAATTGTGACCCCAATAAATGGATATTTCAGATCCAAATCAATATTTAGCATGGGACATGTGAATATCATCGCCGCGGGGAGATACATTAGGACACATGGGATTGCTGCTTGTATTAAAAGAGCGTAGAATAACTGGACCTGCAAGGATTTCGCTGCTTGAGATACGTTTTCCATGGTTCCAAGTTTACGGGAAATCCAGAGGTAGCAATTGATGCCGAAATAGATGACACAGAAGAAGGTGACGCCCTGGAGTGAAAAATGTGAGAATTCTGGATCAGAGATAGAATTTTTTATAGAGCCGGTATGAACCGGGATACAGCGATTTTAGTTTAGCCTGGTCATACATTCTTGCAAACCGGACCGTAACTCGCTTCAAACTCAACATTATGAGCTGAAGAATATACCAAAATGTAGATCTCGGCGAGTTCAATGATTGTGAGCTACTACGCGCTGGATAACAGATAGATCTTGTGCCGAGGGTCAGGAAAACGTACCAAAAAAAACAAATGCTGCCCAAAAACCATACTATCCCAAGCATTCATATATTTTAATTTGACCAAATTAAAATGTTTGTATCTCTGTTTTTGTTGAACTTCTCTAAAACCTGAGAACAGATTCAAAATCCCTATGACGTCAGCTTTTAGGTCATCACAAGAGAAATAACAACAACCAGCAGAGCTGGCGCGGCTTCGCCGCGTTTTTCTCACGCTTTTCGCAGATATGTTCCAAAATTTCTGGAAGGTTTTGGAATTTTCTGGAAGTGTCTATAAATTTCTGAAACTTTCTGGAAGTTTCCAAATCTATTTTTATAGAAGTTTCTGGAACATTCTGGAAACTTCTGGGAATTTCTGGATCTGGCGGCCAAACTGTCTAAAATGTTTTGAAAGTTTGTTTTAAGGTGCCAAGAGTGTCACTACCAAAGTCAAGCCCCAGTATTTTCAGTTTGAACTTGCTTTTCCGATTTTTGGGTTACTGTAGCTACAGTACCCCTTTAGGGCTATGGCAGTAGAAAATCTGCAAAGTGTCCCAATGAAAAATACGGGGCTACAGAGTTAACAAATTTATCAACGTTCTTCATCAGTGGGGATCTGAACCTTCCAAGATATTCAGGTACGACTGTTAATTTTCAAAACTCTGTAACTACCGCAATCTTACAGTAACCGGCCCAATTTTTTTTGGGTGTCATGTTGAGGGGTCAAGGTTATTACCACCACAGTCTGGTCTCTCCTCGTTCTGTTTGGAACCCTTTTTCATTTTTTGGGTTACGGTAGCTACAGTAATCCTACAGTAATCTGGTACCCGGGGTCCAAAAAATTGAAGCGCTCGGAGGTTCATGGGTATACTTCCAAGCATCTTTTGAAACGGTTCAGAGAGAAAAGAGTTATTTAGGGAGAAGCGTCGGACGGACACACAGACAGAACTATTCCATTAGTAGAAAGAAGATTAACGAAAATTGCATATGTACGCAGCGTACAACGCACAAATTATTACCTGGTGAGTGGCAATTTTCAATAACTTTTACGCTAAGGACTTGGGCTTTGAGAACAAAATTTCAGACTCTCAAGGAGACATTTAGAAAGGAAATTATTGGCGGTGGCCAGGTTTCCGCATGACCGTCCAGCGCGCGACCGCGTTTCCGGAGACGAGTGAATTTATCATATATATATCCATTTATTGGGGTTACAATTGCCGTCTACAGTCACAAAGTTGGTCATTTTCCACTAAAAACAGCCAAAGTTCGAAACCTTTTGAGCGGTACTGTACGTCTCGAAATTCCCAATTTGACTTACCAAAACAATATACATTATCCCAACTCCAATAAACGACAACTGTTCCGGATAGAGGTTCCCTGATTTGTCGACTGGCCAAAAGTAGAGAGCGATATATGCACATTCCTCGATTTTCAGCCCAAACTTTTGAATCATATGGTCCCTGGCATTTTGATGAAAACTTATCAGAAATTTTGTTATACCTACCTCAAATAATCCGTTTTCTCCTGCGTCTCTGACATGAAACACCAGACAGTTAGTCCCCAGAATGTTCCACAAGCAATCGGAGAGATGTAGAGGAACACTTGTTTAGCACCGGATAGATATTTTTGGCGGAAATCCCTAATTAGGTAATTAAGTCAGGTAATTAAGAAAACCACTCACATATTAACTGCTCCGTATCGATATATAAAATGAACTGCGAAAATTGCGATGGAAGATCCAAAAAAGGAACAGTAGACCACTGGAAACTTATGGGGCCGTGGAAAAGATAAATGATTTAGCTCACCAACTAAAAACTCAGCGACTCCATGACCAAACCAAACCTTGTTCATGTCTTGAAAAACCATACAAACTGAGTTATAGTTATGCATACTCTGAAACAAATCTGGGTTCTAGAAAACCTTCCTCCAGACTCTTCCAGACTTACCGGCGCCACAAAAAAGTTCAAACACGCATAAGCCCACTCGAATAAATAGGTATACAACATTAACCATTTGTAACCTCCTAGTTTCGGCGGCGACTTTGCAAGAATGAGGTAGATCAAAAAAAGATTCAAGGTGATTGAAATGACACCACAAACTTTTTGAGTGGTTGACTCGATTTCCAGCCACACGACGCTTCGCATTCTACTCGCGTTAGGGGAATGATGTGGATCGTAGGCGAGGCGTCGGAAAATAAGAAAATGAGCACTCCCAAATGGC
This sequence comes from Caenorhabditis latens, assembly GCA_002259235.3. Taxonomy (NCBI): domain Eukaryota; kingdom Metazoa; phylum Nematoda; class Chromadorea; order Rhabditida; family Rhabditidae; genus Caenorhabditis; species Caenorhabditis latens. The sequence continues at coordinate 2,652,334 of CM056096.1, forward strand.
TCTTAGTGTAATTATATAGTAAACGGAACCAGACTAAACAAGAGAGCAAAACAATAGAAAGCGGGGGACTAATTGGTTTGATGTGTTGGGTATTTCACGTCAGAAGCAGAAATGATAACAAATTATTTAAGGTATGTATGACACATCAAGAATTTTGTTTTCTAGAACCTAGATTTGTTTCAGAGTATGCATAACTATAACTCAGTTTGTATGGTTTTTCAAGACATGAACAAGGTTTGGTTTGGTCATGGAGTCGCTGAGGTTTTAGTTGGTAAGCTTTGGTTATGGCCTAACTTATTACGGCCCCTTTTTTCCAGTGGTCTACTGTTGCTTCTTCGGATCTTCCATAGCAATCTTCGCAGTTCATTTTATATATCGATACGGAGCAGTTAATTTGTAAGTGTTTTTCTTAATTACCTGACTTAATTACCTGGTATTTCAAAAACTAGGGATTTCCGTCAAAAATATCTATCCGGTGACAAGCAAGTGTTTCTCTACATTTCTCCGATAGCTTGTGGAGCATTCTGGGGACTAACTGTTTGGTATTTCATGTCAGAATCTCAAGAGAAAACGGATTATTTGAGGTATGTATGAAAAATCAAGGAATTTTCTAATTGGTTGTCATGTCAGGGAGCATATGATTCAAAAGTTTGGGCCGACAATCGAAGAATGTGCATATATCGCTTTGTACTTTTGGCCAGTCGACAAGTCAGGAAATATCTATCCGGAACAGTCGTCGTTTATTGGAGTTGTGATAATGTATATTGTTTTAGCTGGTCAATGTTGGAATTTCAAGACAGACTCCGAAATCGCTGTCGCGAGAATTCGAACGTTTTTGATTTGTGATGGGATTGTTTTGTCTTTTTTTTGTTTGTCCCCAACGAACTTAATTTAAAATGTTGATCTTCGCACTATATATGATCAACCATTACATTTAAGTTCCCTGGGAATAAATTCTTGGAACACCCATAACCGGTGTCTATACAAACAAATGTTTAATGTTTTCAGATTGATATTTAATTCAAGCTCAACATCTGGCAGAAATACTGATTTGAATTAGCTTTGGTTGTGTAAATCAAAGTCATTTTGTTATTTTTGTAGTTGACAACTTTTTGATACCTATTCACACTTTTGAGATATACATATTTAAAGATTAAGAACACTCTCGTTTCTCTGCGTCTCTTTATTTATTGAATTTTTTATTGTTGTGTAGATCAAGAATGTATCCATGTCTTTGTGGTTGACTACTTTTTGATAGCTGAGCTATGCGCCTTTAAAGATGAGAGCGGGTGGCGAGACCCCCAACTTGGAAGCTGTATATCTAAAAACCTAGAGTAGCTATCAAAAACTTGTTAATTGCAAAAATGTAGCTCTAAATGTGATCTACATTTTTGCAGTTGACAACTTTTTGATTGCTATTCACACTTTTGAGATATGGGTCTTCCAAGATTAGGTGAGAGTAAGTGAGAGAAGTCAGACGCTCTAGTTTCTCTGCGTCTCCTTGTTTATTAAGAGATCTTTGAAGGCGCATCTAAAAACATCTTAAAAACTTAAAAACATGGATATCGATAAACTCTCAACTACAAAAATTTAGGTCTTGATCTACTCAAGAACGATGACTTCGCCTTATCATCCACATTTTCACAAAAAATTTTTTTTTAAAGATTTCAATTCTTCGGCTAAGAACACCAAGAACTCTACCAGGATAATCGAAAAAATAAGCGAGTCATCTTTTAATCGGTAGTTTTTACATTTTATATCTTCTTCTGCTTTTCTTCAAAGCTGCTATGTGTGTGTGGGTAGTTGATTCACGTCTGTTTCCGACATGACTAAGAAATGTAACAACTTCCGGTTCTTAAAAATAATGTAACAATTTTATAGCTAAAATTTCATTAAACCATGATGAACACATATTGAGGGGACACGTTTTGGGCAGGAATGAGCGGAGGGGACGAAAAACGAAAAGATAAAATATGGGAGTATGGAAAAAAGAGAAAAACATTCGGGTAAGGACGAAGAGGAACCGGTTTTGAATTGAGTGAGTTTAGAAGCGGTGCCACTGCATTAGAAATTATCAGAACGTTTCGAAAATATAATGGTTGTGTAGATCAAAAATCGGACTTTATTTTTGTAGTTGGAAATTTTTTGATAGCTATTCACGCTTGCAAGATACGACGGTTTGAAGTTGGAGGCGAGAGAGCGCGCGCAGACACGCAGACACTCTCGCTTCTCTGCGTCTTCCCCTCTCTCTCTCTCACTCCTTCTCTTCGCTACTCTGTCTTTAAAGGCGCATATCTCTGCAGGGTGAACATCTATCAAAAAATTGTCAACTACAAAAATGTACCCCGGGATTTGATCTACACAGCCAACACAATTTTTATAAAGGAACCGACAATCTAGCATTAGTAACAGAGACTTTTTTACAGATGGAAGTATTACAAGAGTTTGTGGACACCTTCTGATAGTCTCCTTTCGACGAAGACCCCTCTCCTCTCGGAGATTTTCTCTCCGTACTCGCGCTCGTCCCGATTTCAGATTTCGCACTTCTCGCCGAACTTTTCGACGCTCGAGAGGCCTTCGATCCTTTGGAAGATCGATCCGATCGATTATCGACTGAGACATTGTGTCGACTTCTCATCGACATCCGCTCCTCTTCTATCCAATACATGAAATCAGCTCGTAACTTCTTGGTATCGGAGTGAGCGAGACAAGTGATTATCGCCCAGAGACCGTAGGCAATAAGGAAGCCGACGCCAACGTACATATTTCGAAGTTGCAGTTTGGTTGTTTCTTTTTCGGTGATGGAGCCAAGAGTGTTGAGACGCCAGTACATGAATAGGGAGAAAAAGACGAAGAGGAGCAGGAAGATCTGCAAAATTGAGCTTTATTTTGTTGTAAAAAGCCCCTTTTTTTTGTAAAAATTGATACAAAAATCTCAAAAAGACAAGAAATTTGAGTAGGCGAACAAATTTTTCTAGCTGACCTCTAGACGGAAGACGGAATTCCGCACTCACTAGGCTTGAAATGTTTTGCGAAAGTTATATCTCTGGAAAACTGAAGACGTGAGGATTCTGAATCTATTTTCAAAATTTTGATAAGAGAAGTTTGAGTCAAGTTGATATCCTCTAAGCGGAAGGCGGAATTCCGCTCAACCCTGGTAGAATCCCCCCGTTGAAATTTTTTGCGATAGTTATACATATAACTGAAAAGCTAAAGATGTGAGGATTCTGAATCCGTTTTCAAAATTTTGATTGGAGAAGATTGAGCCGAGATACGGCTCATCAAAGTTTGACACCGTTCAAGTTGATATTTTCTAGGCGGATTGCGTTGCTGTAGGGCGTATTTGCTGACTTATTGAAAACTCACCGAACTCGTTATAATATCCACTATCAGCGGTTTCATGAATTTGGCGCGACACGAGTAGATTCCATACAACGATAGGCATGTGAACATGACGTGTAGCAGGGTTATCAGGATGACTGGAAAAAAATGTTGAAAAATGTTTTCACACGGCTTAACTCGAGTCTTTGGAGACGCGATTTTCTATAAATTTGATTATAAGTACTTTCGACTACGGGGAGTCCATTTCTGTCATCAAAACCGGGTGAATGTCTCAGCGAGCCGAGTTATGAGCTCTCAAATTTTCGGGGAACACATATGGAACCATGCGGTTTCGAAAGCTTATCCATATGAAAAGTCTGTGAGCTCATAACTCAGCTTGCAGAGACATTTAGCAGGTTTTGACTCCAGAAATGGACTCTCCGTAGGCAAAAGTACCTATTACCAAATTTATGGATTGTTTGAAAAGTCTCCAAAGACTTCCCCTGGCACAATTTTCCAAAGAAAATTTTTGATTACAGTGACAAATATCGTCAGTTACAGTGACAAAATTGTAAGAATCAAAAGCCCAAAACCAACTCACCACATCCATAAACGTAAGCTTTTATCCGTTGATCCGTCGACTTGAGATGAGAAACGAGCATGTCGATAGCCAAGAATCGAAGATGGTCTGGCAATTGGCTATTCATGTGTAGGAACGCCTCCATTTGCGAGATCACGTTCACTATCATTGTCGGGTTGATGAAGGTGAAGAGCACTGCGAAGAATGCCGACAGAATGCGCATCTCACTTCATTGTAGAATTGAATGGGGCGACGGGGGCGGGGCTGGAAATGTGCGGGTCATGGAGGGAGGGAGGGAGAGAGCGTGAGAAATTGAGAGACGGAGAGAAAAAAATGGAGCGATGAGGTGGAAGAGTATTCTAGGCCACGGTCACCAAATATTTTTGATCGAGGCCTAAGGCCAGACCTTTCATTTTGAGTTTTTGAGAAATGCAAACCGCGTTTTTTTGACCGTGGCCGAGTAATCCTATAAGGAATTTCTAGGCCACGGACACCGATTATCACAAAAACACGTAGAAATCAGGAACAATCATGTTTAGACAGAGCTGGCCGAGAAATATACATCGAGTTTTCTAGGCTACGGTAATATTTTTTGGAAAATGTGAACGTTTTTGATGATTTTTCAGAATTTCTTCGAAAATTTGAAAATTTCGCGAATTACTTTCAAAAAATTCAAAAAATTTTGAATTTTTGAATATTGGCGCCAATTATCCGGGCCTTGTTAGATTAAATTAATTAATTAGTTAATAAATTGAAAAAATTGATGATACTTTTGGAGTGACAAGTACTAAAAAGCGGAAGTTTAAAAAGACGTTTTTGAGTCAAAAACACTTTAAAAAAAAACAAAACAATCCGAATTCGCTGAGTAGCGACTCAAATTTTTGATACTTAGTCCAAAAGAGAAACAAAGTCTGAAAACAATACACTACGTATCTACTATAAGAGAAATGGAATTCGGTGAGTAGCGACTCAAAATCAATTTGTTTTTTTTTCTCTTTTTCCAGATCATTCTTCTCGTCCGGATCTACGCAAAAGGTTGCCTCCTCCTCGTCAAAAATCTTGGATACTGGGAGGGGCGGAGCTCCGTGTGAGGGGGAAAACGACGACGACGACGACGGAGGACGGGGGGACTGGAAGGATTATAATCAAATCTTCGTGTCCACTACGAAGTGCGTCATAAAGCGGTGAGCAGAGAGAGAGAGAGGCGGGAGACAGGCTTATGTCCATATTAGACACCTTCCGCGAAAAGATTGCAGCATGTTTTGTTTTGGGGTGTGTGACGTGACATTTTTGGGAGGACATGATTCGGGAGACATGACTTTTGAAAATTTTTTTTACAAAATATGAGTCAGATCAGTTGAGAGGGACGGGGGATCCTTAAAGGGGAACATTTCAAAATAAGAGATTTTGATATAAATCGATTCAGAAAGTCAGGGAAAAGAGAAAATCCTCATGGAGCTAGGTCTGAAAATCCGTTTGAAGCGAGTTATGAGACCTCAAAGTGTCAAAAATCGATCATTTAGCACGACACGTGTCTTACAACCGCGCTCTACCGAATCCTTGTGAAATTGAGAGACTCAGAGAAAAATAGAAAGGGAATTTCGGAAAGGGAAGAACTGTGTCGAGCTAATAAAATAACATTTTTTGATTTTTGAAGGAAATATCCGAAAAATGAACATTCATGGAGGAAAACGACAGGAAATTCTCAATGAAAATGAGCAATTTTTGGCACTTTTAAGGACTTGCTTCAAACGGCCTTTCTTTTTCCCTGACTTTCAGAATCGATTCATATCGAAAAATTTCTTATTTAGGAATAATTGTGCCCCCCTTTTACTGGATTAATATTAAAAAGGGAACGAATACAAAATGCTACGTAGACTGACTAGACACAACCATTAAAGGGATTCTCATAGTGGGTGCAAAATTGGAGAATTTGGAAATGTGAGACACCTGCAAGAGTCTTAGTGTTCCCCCCGTAAATTTGGTCAGCTTGCACTCAGGGGACGGATTTAGCGGAATATCATAATTATATTTTTAAGTATCAATTTAGTTTTCCAGATGTGTCGCTAAAAGTGATTTTATAGAGCTTAATGTGGTTTGTGACTTTTCCTATGTAGTTTGCAACTTTTTCATAGCTCTTCTAGAAAAAACAATTTGATATTACAATGTTCAAGTAGAGCTCAAAAAGTACTCTATTTTTGTAGTTGACACTTTTTTGATAGCTGTTCACGCTTTTGAGATACAACGCTTTGAATGTTGCACAGAAAGACGCAGACAGGCAGACACTCTCGCTTCTCTGCGCCTTCTCTCTCTCTCTCAACGCCGGCTTTCACCAAACATCAGAGACGCATATCTCAAAAACGTGAATAGCTATCAAAAAGTTGTCAACTACAAAAAAGGAGATCTTGACTTGATCTACACAATGAATATAAATTTGATGTTTTGGGACGACATATTGGGTCATGACGGGATGCCAAAGTTGGACAATTTTTTTGACCAAAATCGCAATTTTCGGGATAAATATTTTCACAATTTAGGAATTGGCAGCCCTGGTTACAAATTATTCGGTTCCGGAACGTCCCAGTTTCAAAGCATCCATATCAGTTGCGAAATGTCCCAAGTTCACATATTCCCATGCTTCAAACCACCCAAATTATCCCTAGATTTCCCGGTATTTTCCCCTTTAGGTTATTTGGAGTTGCAGAACGTCCTGGTAACAAAATGTTTGGTTACAAAACGTCCCAGTTGCAAAACATCCATATGAGTTGCAAAATGTCCCTGTCCTGGAGGTACCCTTGTCCTGGAGGGAACTACTTTTAAAAAATTTGGGAATTTACTGAAAAATAGCTCATAGGTAGTTTCGACCATCCTGAATACGTTGTTCACAAGGTTGCACAGGGAGAGACGCAGACAGGCAGACACTCTCACTTCTCTGCGCCCTCTCTCTCTCAACGCCGGCTTTTACCAAACATCAGAGACGCATATCTCAAAAGCGTGAATAGTTATCAAAAAGCTGTCAACAGCAAAAATGGAGGTCTAGGTTTTATCTATCCGATGAATATAAATTTGAGGTTCTGGGACGACATATTGGGTCATGACGTGATGTCAAAGATAGAAAAGTGTTTTTGTCAAAAACCGAACAAAATACGTTTTGCACATGGTCACTTTGCAACTAAGACGTTTTGTAACCAAATAGTTTAAATTTCAAAAAGCTGGAAACTCTGTAAGCTACTTAGACGGATCTTGGAGCAACTGAACAATAAAACTAGACAGTTCAAAATCGATCTAGCTGCACAAATGCGATAACTTGAAAAATTGGAATGTTCCAGAAACTGTATTCTGTGAGTTTTAGTTATCTATACAAAATCACAAAATAATCTTTTGAGAAATGAGAACAAAGACCTCTTTCCCCCTTAAATATGCCAATATTTTGAACAACAAATGGATTAGTTCGAAATGTTGTCTAGTGGGGACACCAAGTCAATTCCACCGTCATCCACTACTCCCGTGTGACATTCATTGAAACCTATCTTCTGTGTGAACTTTAATATCCACCACGTGTTTTATAGAAAAGATCCACCTTCTCTCGTTATCACAATGCCAAACAAACAACAACTAATCCGCTCAAAAATAATAATTGTTTCATTCATACATATGACGAACTTTTAGAAGAGCACACCGGAAAAAAGGATTCGAAAAAACGACGTTTGTGACGCGCGAAAACTGAAACTAACAAAAGTGTTAATGTCATTCTGAAGAAGATTGGTGGGGGGGGAAGGAAGGTGTAAACAAAATTGAAAAGAGATGAGGAAGAGAGTGGATATGATCGGAGGATGAGATGGAGATTAGTTAAGAGAAGACGAAGTGAGTACATGGAGAACGGGAGGAGATGGATAATATACATATCATCATACTTGCAACGGGCCGGGCCGGGCCGATTTGAGAATTTTCACCGGCCCGGGTCTCAGTACAAAATTTGAAAATTTGAATTTTTTTGAAAATTTTTTCGATTTTTTCGCAAAAAAGTCGAATTTTCGAGTATGTTTTCATATATCGATAAAACTCAAGTGTACATAGGATTTTTTACTATTTTTGATGGAAATTTCAAAAAAATTTTGTGAAAAAATTGTGTTCATTTTTTGACTCCGGGCCGATATTTTGCAGGTATGCATATCATTGAAATCCTTATTCACGACATGTAAAATAATAAACTTTTCATTATTCATGAGCGTCGAGAAATTGTTTTTTTTAATCTCAGTTTTCTCATTTTAACATTTTGAAAAATGCAAACTTAAGTTGAGAAATCACACAAGCGATTTCTAAGTTACCGATATTCAGAAAACACGAAAAATTAAAAAAAAAGGTTTAGAAAGTGAGAAAAACACTGTTAAAAATTTTGGTGGCCGAGAAATATACACTTTGAATTTTACATTTTGGCGGCAAGTACCCGGGGATGAGAAGTATGAAAATGGGATAATGACTGTGAAAAAAAGAAGATGTAGAAAATACAAAAAAAAAATTTTTTTTAATTTTTTTGCCGTTCGTGAATAAGCTAGTTTTTAATAAACTTAGTACGAAATCAACTTTTTCTGACTGAAAATAGCTTCCAAACTCTGTACCAATATGAATTTGAGATCGTTATTAATAAAAAATTTTCAGAACAAAAATATAATTTTTTAAAAAAATGTATGCCTATACTATAAATAAAAGCTAGCTCTCTATTTTTGTAGTTGACAATTTTTTGATAACTCTTCACGCTTTTGAGATACGAGGCTTTGAAGAGAGGTACCAACACTAAGAAAAAAATCAGCCACCTTTAAAGAGTTGTCACGGCGAATTTTCACATTCCACCGTTTCAATTTTATATTGATTGTGTAGATCAAACCTAATTCTTCATTTTTGTAGTTGACAACTTCTCGATAGCTATTCACGCTTTTGAGATATGAGACCTTGAAGATAAGCAGTGAGAGAGTGAGAGAAAGAGACGCAGACTGTCAGACGCTCTGGCTTCTCTGCGTCTTCCTCTCTCTCTCTACTTTAAAACCACATAGCTCAAAAATAAAGCACTATTTTTGATCTGGCTTCTTTTTTGACAAGTTCTCAAAACTCTACAATTTCTAGCCAGGAAAAAAGTATAAAATAAAGAAAAGGTCCAGTAATCTGAGCAGAAAAATGACGTCTCTTCCTCTCATCTCATTTTTCAAAAAAAAAAAGAATTGACGTGGTGAATCTGACACTTTCCGTCTCTAATGTGCACTATTTCTGAAAAGGATAGCCTTTTTATATGAAAAATAGCAAAAAAAGGGGGAAAGGAAATTGAAAAAGGGGGGTGTGCACTTGGAGAAGATTCCGTCCGAATTTACATTTTTTGTGAGCTTTTACCTCTCAATAATATGTATATTGAGAGAAAAAGAAATTGATATTGATGAAGAAGGGGAGATGTGGGGAGGGGATTATGCAAAATCTGAAAATCTAAGCATTGAGAGGAAAAGGGAAAAAGAGGAGCGAAAAGCCTCCCATCGCGATTATTTTTAGTAGATTGGTGGGGAAAGAGATAATCTAGTTGGCTTCTCTCATGTACATATATTTTGGAACACTTTTTGGATTAGAAGGTTCTGGATAACGTAAAAAAGACAATAGACCATGACAATCAAGTTGATGCGCTTTAAAAGTATTGTCCAACTTTGACATCACGTCAGGACCCAATATGTTGCCCGAGAACATTAAAATTTATATTTATTGTGTAGATCAAAGCGAGATATTCATTTTTGTAGTTGACAATTTTTTGATAGCTGTTCATGCTTTTGAGATATGAACGTTCAAAGCTGGAGGCTGAGAGAGCGCGCGCAGATAGGCAGACACTCTCGCTTTTTAGCAGGTGGTCTTTGAAAGCGCATATCTCAAAAGTGTGGATAGCTATCAAAAAGTTGTCAATTACAAAAATGGAGCGCTTGAATTGATCTACACAATGAATAAAAATTTAATTTTTTGGACAACATAGTGGGTCGTGACGGGATGCCAAAGTTTGACAATTTTTTTTGACCAAAATCGCAATTTTCGGGATAAATATTTTCAAAATTTAGGAATTGATCCATTTTAAACAGGTTGAAATATTTCATTCTGCAAAGATCACTCCGTACGGTTGTGAAACGTCCCAAGTTCACCCATTCAAACATCGACTGTCCTAGAGATTCATGGGAGCTCAGCGTAACCCGTCTAGAGTTGCAGAACGCCCTGGTTACAAATTATTCGGTTCCGGAACGTCCCAATTTCAAAGCATCCATATCAGTTGCGAAATGTCCCAAGTTTCCATGCTTCAAACCACCCAAATTATCCCTAGATTTCCGGGTATTTTCCCCTTTAGGCTATCTGGAGTTGCAGAACGTCGTGGTAACAAAATGTTTGGTTACAAAACGTCCCAGGTTGCAAAACATCCATATGAGTTGCAAAATGTCCCTGTCCTGGAGGTACCCTTGTCCTGGAGGGAATATAGCTCATAGGTAGTTTCGACCATCCTGAATACGTTGTTCACAAAATCTGTTGCCTCTTGCTGCTCTGGAACTCAAAAAACGAGCTCGAAACTTTTTCCTGTCAGTATGTTTCGTAGCACCAACGGCCATTTCGGTCTATTTTGTGACCATCGTATTCAGACATCTCCCGAACACCTCCTCCTCCCCACAAACCACATGTTTTTGACTCACAAATTATTCCCCCCTCTAATCAAATCGTCTAATATAACCTAGCGGTCACCTTGTTTATTGGTGTCATATGCTGCCAAAACCCATAAATCACTATGCTAAATCAGGTTATTTATATATGAATAGCCTGGAAATTGGTGTCCACTATATATATATATATATATTTCTTATTTCTGCTAGCTCCCATTCGCTCACTATACTCTTTTTCGAAGCATGTCAGTATATGGATTTCGCCCAATCGACAATCTTCCAGAGTACTATAACTTCGAATACACATTCAATGTTCTCTCTATTTTTACTATTGTCACAGCGACCTATAGCTTATTCTCTTTTGGCATCACTATCAAAATGTGCATTTTTTATTTGAAAAATCGAAATGTAATGAAAAACGGACTCCGTCCAGATGTGTTCCGACTATTCCTCCTTATGCAACTATGGAATGATTTTCATGTTCTTTTGGATTTCTTGGTTGTTCGTATCCCCCTGACATCAATTTTCACCTCGTACTGCTCCCTGTCAAAACCGGAACTCTTTCTGAAAATCCTGTCGTTGGTGTTCACTGGATGCGTTTACTCGTCTCACTTGTTGACTTTGGCGTTTTGTGTTCAAAGAGTGCTGCTGTTGTATTCCATTGAATACCAGAAAGAAGTGAGTGCAATATGAATGAAAGACCAATGAGAGATTATTTTCGAAAAATTCCAGTTTTGACAAAACAAATAGTCCAACTTTGATATCACGTCACGACCCAATATGTGGTCCCAGTAGGTTAAGTTTATATTCATTGTGTAGATCAAATCTAGCTCTCCATATTTGCAGTTGACAACTTTTTGATAGCTATTCACCCCTCCGAAATATGCGCATTTGAATATAGGCAGTGAAAGAGCGAGAGAGATGAAGACGCAGAGAAGCTAGAGTGTCTGTCTCTCTGCGTCTCTCTCCGACCAGTGTAACTTTCAAAGCAGTGTATCTCAAAAGGATGGCTAGCTATCAAAAAATTGTCAAATAGGAAAATGGAGCTCACTTTTTGGTCTACAGTTTTGTAGTTGACAACTTTTTGATAGCTATTCACGTTTTTGAGATACGCGCCTGCAAAGAGAGGTACCTCTCGGGGAGACGCAGAAAAGCTAAAGTGTCTGTGTCTCTGCGTCTCTCTGCGACCAACGATCTATCTCGCAAGCGTGAATAGCAGAAAGATGTGAGCTCAATAGAATAAAAGATCAAGAAGAGATTATGTTTTGTTTTATGATGAATCAAGTTGGTATTTGGTAAAATTAGAATCATTGTGACACGATTTTTTATTATTAAAAACTGATCACACGTTATGTAACAAAAATGGAAGGTTTTGATGTGTCTGGTGGTGGTTTTGTTGGTATTTTGTTACGGATGTCAAAAAATTGGGAAAAAAATTGTCCTTAAAGGGGGGATTCAGGGTATAGATGTCTAAATGTCGCAACTTCTTCTCATTTGTTTAGCTATTAGACTGATGAAAGGAATTTTTTATTGACCAAAATCAGGAAAACTCAAAAACAGAAAAATCGGCCAGCACTGACAACTTCGCGAATTTCAAGCATAACAGAATCCTCAACCTTCCACTCGTATCATTATTTTTCAAGATCATCTCCAAAATCTTCGACATCATTTGCCCACTTCTCATAATCATCGGTCATTCACTCGGTATCCCCCACTTCCTTGCAACAAGTTCGTGTTTTCAAATGGGCGACCCATTTCCATTTGGTAGTATTGTGATTACGGCGAGCAGGAGGGATATGGTAAGTTTTTGTTGGAATGGCTGTATAGATCAAATCTAGGGCTACATTTTTGTAGTTGACAGTTTTTTAATAGCTCCGCCCACTTTTGAGATATGCGCCTTCAAAGATGAGAGTGAGAGTGGGGAGACGCAGAGAATCGATAGTGTCTGACTATCTGCGTCTCACCAGATCTTCAAAGGCGCATATCTCCAAAGTGTGGAGCTATCAAAAAACTGTCAACTACAAAATGTAACCCAAATTCCAATCTTCATCTTTGTATTTGAAAAATTTTTTTATAGCTCTTCACGCCATTGAGATAGGCGCCTTCAAAGATGAGAGTGAGAGAGGGGCGACGCAGAGAATCAATAGTGTCTGACTGTCTGCGTCTCTCCATATCTTTAAAGGTGCGTATCTCAAAAGCGTGAGTAGCTATTTAAAGTGTTGTCTACTACAAAATCAAAGATTAAAACTAGGGCTATATTTTTGTAGTTGACAGTTTTTTGATAGCTATTCACGCTTTTGAGATATGCGCCTTTTAAGATCTGGTGAGACGCAGACAGTCAGACACTCTCGATTCTCTGCGTCTCCCCTCTCTCGCTCTCATCTTTGAATGCGCATATCTCAAAAGTGTGAGAAGCTATCAAAAAATTTCCAACTACAAAAAGGAAGCCCAAGTTTTGATCTACATAACCCAATAATTATATTTTCAATTTTCCAGCCCACCTACGCAATAATCTATGTGGTATGCACCAACGCTATGATCATCCTCATCCTAATCACCACAATTCTAATGTTTGCAAAGTTACAGCAAAAACGGAAAATGTATGTGGTTTTTTTTCTGAAAATCTTTTAACAAACCTTCAATTTTTGATGTTTTCAGGAGCTCGGATCTCCACCAAAAGTACAATTCGAAAGCTGAAAAAACGCTGACAGCCACCATGATTCTGATTCTTCTTCCAGTCGTCATGCCAGCTGTTTTATCGATTATTGATTTATTTTCATATGAGTTGTATCCATACCTCTTCCTTTTGAGATGTGTTTGTCTGGACGCCCGTGCTCACGTCGTGTCTTGTTACTTTTATTTTACTCACCCGATTTTTAAGAAATCAGTGACAGGGAAGTGTGACAGTAACAATAAATGAGTATGAATCTGAGCCCTTATCTGCAAAATATAAACAAACATGTTGTTCAGGAAAATTTATCAAACATCAATTGGTTTACTGAAAATCGGTCAACTTTGAAAATGTGCCACAAGGCGAAAAATCGTCGCCAGTTTATATTGAATGTGTAGATCAAAAATAGGGCTACATTTTTGTAGTTGACAACTTTTTGTTAGCGCTGCAAGGCTTTGAGATATGACGCCTCAAAAAGAGAAGACGAGAGACGCAAGAATGTCTTCTGACTTTAAAATCGCATATCTCAAAAATGTGAATTGCTACCAAAAAGTTGTCAACTACAAAATCAATTTTCACAAAATTCTACACATTTTTGTAGTTAACAACTTTTTGATAGCTGGTCATCCTTTTGAGATTCACCGCTTTGAAAATTACACTGGTCGGGGAGAGACGCAGACAGGCATGCACTCTCGCTTCTCTCCGTTTCCCCTTTCTCGCTCTCGCGCGTGCCTACAAGCCTAACTTTGACAGGGTGTATCTCAAAAACGTGAATAGCTATCAAAAAGTTGTCAACTGTAAAAATGTAGCCCTGGGTTTGATCTACACAGTGAATATAAATTTGATGCTCTGGGGTCTACATATTGGGTTGTGACGTGATGTCAAAGTTGGTCAATATTTTTGATTCACATGGTCTCGATCATCTGTTTTTCTAGAAATGTCTTTTTTAATTTCCGTCATAAAGCACAAAAAAAGGTTAGTAAAAAACAATCTTCAGTAAACTATAAGACTGAAATAGGAACTGGTGGTACTGAACTCAAGTACTAGAGTTTTCTCTGGATTGCGGTGGAGCGCGGTTGCAACATCTCAGTGGGTTACGGTGTGAATAGCAATCCATGACATCAATGTATATCTCTCAAATATTATCACGCATGTTTGTTATAAGCAGAGATCTAAAAGTGCGTCATTTATTTATTTTTAAATTTTTTAAAAATCAGCCAACTGCGAAAATGATACACCAAACATGCGACTTTGTGTATGATATTGCTCAATGATGTTTATCTGACTAATCGTAGTAAGCGCGCTCTACCGGACTATCATGAAATTTCGGTAGAGCGCAGATGCACAGGTGTTCACACTTGGTTTTTTGGTTTAGATGTTGCAACTGCACTCCACCGTAATCCATTTTGTCTAGGACTTGAGTTCAGTGCCACCAGACTTATAGTCTATGTATTTCAGACCAATTTTTTTGTGTTTTACAGCGGAAATTAAAAAAGACATTTCTAGAAAAACAGATGATCGAGACCATGTGAATCAAGTGAAAAAAAAATTGCCCTACTTTGACATTCGGTCACGACCCAATATCTGGTCCGAGAACATCAAATTTATATTTATTGTGTAGATCAAATCCAGGGCTACATTTTTGCAGTTGACTACTTTTTCATAGCTCCTCACGTTCTCGAGATACGCGCCTTCAAAGTTTAACACCTGAAAAAGGGGAGTGAGAGACGCAGAGAAACGAGAGTGTCTGTTTTCTCTGCGTCTCTCACCTCCACTCCACAATCTTTGAGGGGTCATATCTCAAAAGCGTGATTAGCTATCAAAAAGTGGTCAACTACAAAAATGTGTAAAATTGTGTGAAGATTGATTTTGCAGTTGACAACTTTTCGATAGCTCTTCACGTTCTCGAGATATGACGGTTTGAAGTTGTGGGTGGAGAATGAGCGCGCAGAGAAGACATACACTCTAGCTTCTCTGCGTCTCTCTTACAAAAATGAAGTCGTAGTGTTGATCTACACAATGAATATACATTTGTGAGACTTTGTACAATTTTTGGTATTGGGGCGCACGTGCAAAGTTTTCCGATAACATTTTTTGTTTTTCAGTTTGTCGCATGTTTGGTGTCCTCACACTTGGCTGAATTTGAAATGTTTTAAAAATAAATGACGCATCTAGATCTTTAGATCTCTGATAACTTTTTACAAATAGTAATGATGTATATCTTGACCTACTAAAACATTTCCACTGCGTAGCGACTCAAATTGTTCTCTTTAATCTGAAAATACTTTATGGCATAGACTCCGCAATTTCAGAAGATCTTTCCCTTTCCCAGAATCTCATTATATTGTGTAATTTCCGTTCTGAAAAATGAAAAGAAGACAACTTGTGTCCCCTCGTCCAAGTCAGAGCATCCTCCTCCCCCTTGTCTTGGCCATCTGAAGCGTGAACATGACATATTTTATGTGAAATTTTATAAGATATTGACTCACTTCTGAAAATCCTCTTCACCTTAGACATGTCCGCCGCCTACCACAACCCTCACGCCTATCAAAACCTGCAAAATTTTCCGGAATTCAAACAGTTTGAGTATAGTTTCGACTTCTATACAGTAATCACTGTAGTCACTGCCATCTACTTCTTCCCATCCCTGTATTGTACTATTAAAATGCTATTATTCTATAAAAATGAGACGAGCAACTCATCTCCATCTGGTATACATCCATTTGTATTCAAGTCCTTCCTTCTTATGCAATTCTGGAATACTGCGAATACTGTAGTCGATTTTTTGTTGGTTCGAGTACCCGGGACATCGATTTTAACCTCGTTTTGTGTTTCTTTGGAGCCTGGAAATTTTGCTCCTTTTGTAGTGTCCTCCCTATATTTTACATTCTACACGTCTCAACTTTTCACTGTATTATTCTGCTTCATGCGGGTACTTATCCTGTTCAACCCACGCAACCATAATCAGGTACTAATCACATTCAACACTTTAATTATATTTTCAATTTTAACCTATCTATAAGCTTTACCAGTTATGCACCGTCGCATTTTTGTTTTGGACACCCGCTGCCTACGTCCTCAGCTCGGTTGCGTCATTTCCACATGTTGTTAGTAATGTGGTGTGTATGCAGTTCGATGTGCCGTTACAAGAGGGCGCCATTTCAATTTCGTCTAGTTTTGTTTATCAGAATGTGAGTTTTAAAACGAAGTATCCCTTAAAAATGGATGCAACAGAACTATTATTGGCACGGTAACCCGTTTTAGGCTTAGATGTTGCAACCGCGCTCTACCGCTATTCATTTTCTCTAGTATTTGAGTTCAGTGCCATCAGTTCCTATTTCATACTTATAGTTTGTGTTATCTGACCAATTTTTTTGAGTTTTACAACGGAAATTGAAAAAGGCATTTCTCGAAAAACCGATCGTCGAGACCATGGGAATCAAAAAATTGTCTAACTTTGACATCCCGTCAAGACCCTATATGTTGTCCCAGAACATGAAATTTATATTCATTGTGTAGATCAAATCATGCTCTTCATTTTTGTAGTTGACAACTTTTTGATAGCTACTCACGCCTTTGAGATACGCACCTTTAAGGATCAGAAGTGATAGAGGGAAAACGCAGAGAAGCGAGAGTGTCTGCATGTCTGCGTCTCTCTCCCCCTCTCTCTCTCTCTCTCTCTCTCTCTCTTCTCTCTCTCTCTCGTTCTCTCACTGTCAACCTTTGAAGCGTTGTATCTCAAAAGCCTGAGTAACTATCAAAAAGTTGTCAACTACAAAAATGGAGCACTGTTCAAAATCTACCGGAATATCATAATTTCAATCTATTCTGATAATTTCTAAAGTCGTGGCAACGGTTTGCAAATCAGCTGTTCTAAAATCCTAATCAATGATAAAAGTTGGCTTTCTTTGAAAGTCTATAACTTGAGAACGTGAACCCCTGTCAAAAAACTGTCAACTATAAAAATGAAGGACCATATTTGTTCTAGTTTATCGATTTTTGATACAGCGGTTCTTAGACGAGCAATTAGGGGAAATTCGTTCTATCTTCAAAGGATCGTATCTCAAAAGTACGCGGAGCTATCAAAAATTGTTAACTATCAAAATGAAGGCCTAGACTTGATGTACATTTTTGTAGTTGACAACTTTTTGATGGCTCTTCCCACTTTTGAGATACGCCGCTTTGAAAGTTACACAGAGAGACGCAGACAGACAGACGCTCTTGTTCCTCTGCGTCTCCACCTCTCTCGGTCAATCTTTAAAGGCGCATATCTCAAAACCGTGAATAGCTATCAAAAAATTTCCAACTACAAAGATATAGCTCTAGAGTTGATCTACACAGCCATCCCAAAAAATTCACATTTCCCTTTTATTACTTTTAGAAAAAACTCAACCTCGCTCACTTGATATTCTCTACATTCATCGTGTTTTCAATCGTCTCTTCTACAGTATTAATGATGGCAAAGTTGAGGAGACGCAAAATGTTGTATGTTTTTGTCGTGTCGATTTACGCCCGTAAATCCACATTTTTTCAGGAGCACGAGTTCCCGCCCATTCCACCGTACGAAAGCGGAAACCACGCTGACAGTTACCATGTTTATTATTATGATTCCCGCGTTTTTTGCGCAGATTTTGTCGGTGGGCTAGAAATTTGAAAAAACATTTTAAAAATAAAAATCGATAATTTTCAGGCGGCAAGTCTTATCGGTTGGCAATATTACTCATACATCCTTATCGCCCGACCGCTTCTTTTGGATTGTCGAGTCAACGTCGTCTCGTGCTATTTCTATTTGACGCATCCGATTTTTAAGAAGAACAAAAATATGATTCCGCCGATTATTTCTGTGAGATCAATGAATACTACTACCACATGCTGATTTTTTCTTTAAATGTTAATAAATAATTGGTTTTTTGAAGTCTCGGTCTCGTTGGGGTCTCGTTTAGTCTCGTTGTGGTCTCGTTGAGGTTTCGTTTAGGTCTCGAGTCTCGTCTAGTCTCGTCCTGGTCTCGTCTTGCATCGTTGAGGTCTCGTCGTGGTCTTGAGTCTCATCTAGTTTTGTTGAGATCACAAGTCTCGTTTAGTCTCGTTGTGGTATCGAATCTCGTAAAAACTCAAGTCTCGTCCTGGTCTCGTCCTGGTCTCGAGTCACGAGTTTTGTTGAGATCACAAGTCTCGTCTAGTCTCGTCTAGTCTCGTTGAAGTCTCGTTGGGGTCTCGTTCGGTTTCGTCTAGCTCTAGGTTAATCTGATGGAGAATTTGAGTCTCGTTGGAGTCTCGTTGGGGTCTCGACTTTTGTCCTGGTCTTGTCTAGTCTCGTTTAGGTCTCTTCCAGTCTCTTTTAGTCTCGAGCCTCATCTAGTTTCGTTGCGGTCTCAATGAGATCACAAGTCTCGTCTAGTCTCGTTGAGGTCTCGTTTTGGTCTCGAGTCTCATCTAGTCTCGATTCTAGTCTCGTCTAGTCTTGTCTCGTCTAGTCTCGTTGCGTTTTCGTTGCAGTCTCGTCGTGGTCTCGTTTAGGTCTCGAGTTACCAGGCTCGTTAAGATGACAAGTCTCGTCTAGTCTCGTTTAGTCTCGTTGAGGTCTTTTCCAGTCTCGTTCAGTCTCAATTCTAGCCTCGTCCTGGTCTCGCTGAGGTCTCGAGTCACGAGTCTCGCCTAGCCTCGTATAACCTCAAGTCTCGTTCAGTCTCGTTCAGTCTCAAGTCTAGCCTCGACCAGTCTCGCCCTGGTCTCGTTGCGCCACACCAAAACTCACATCGTTCTCATTAGTTTTTGGAGAGTTGTCGCCGTTTTTGGTCATTAATTTTGTTTTTTTGTGTTCATTTTTTCTTCAAAAATCATGAAAACAAGGAACTGGTTTTCCCACACACACACACAGACACCAAAATTCTTCTTCTGAATTTTCCTTTTTTGGTTCTCAGTATCCCTCTGCCGACAATTTCACCTGTCCTCTGTTGTTTTACTCACTAGATTTCTTATTATTTCAGGAAAATTCCATTTTTTCGATTTCTACTGAGAGCAATCTCACGGAGAGCCCAAAAATCACTTTTCAGACTTTATGAACGTGTCCAACTCAATCCACGGTCTGCCGCAATACCTCGACTTCAAATTCGAGCTCAACTATTGTGTGCTCATTCCAATTGTCCCAATTATCTATATAATCCCCACAATAATTGTTATGTGGAAAGTGTTCAGAGGGTATATGTCACAACCTGCGAATCTGACTAAGCTTACACTCGATATGCATTTGTTTATTTTGTTGATGCTTTATTTTTTGGCGGTAAGTTGTCTAATTGGTTGTGTAGATCAAAAATAGAGCTTCATTTTTGTAGTTGGCAATTTTTTGATAGCTTTTCACGTTTTTGAAATATGCGCCTTTAAAGATAAAAGCGAGGAGACGCAGAGAAGCGAGAGTGTCTGCCGGTCTGCGTCTCTATGTCTGGCCAGTGTAATTTTCAAAGCGGTGTATCTCGAAAGCGTGAATAGATATCGAAAAGTTGTCAATTACAAAAATATAGCACTAGATTGGATCTCCAGTTTTGTAGTTGACATGTTTTTGATAGCTCTCCACCTTCTTGAGTTACAAGTCTTGAAAGATACTCTTTGAAAACCGATATCTTAGAACCTAGCGCAATCAAAAAGTACTCAACTACAAAAATGTAGATCTAATCTAGAGCTACATTTTTGCAGATGACAACTTTTTGATAGCTATTCACGCTATTGAGATACACCGCTTTGAAAGTTACACTGGTCGGAGAGAGACGCAGACATCGAGACACTCTCGCTTCTCTGCCCTCTTCTGTATAGGTGATTTTTAAAAGTGTGTATCTCAAAAGCTACAAGAGCTATCAAAAAATTGTCAACTACAAAAATAGAGAGCTCGATTTGTTCTACCCAATCATTCATTTTTCCTTAATCCCTCGTTTCCAGAACATCACCTTCTTCTCCCTCGATTACCTCCGTTTCAACATCCCATCATCCGGTTTGATAACTTCTTGGTGTGCGAGTATTTCCCCAAATCGAGGTCTTCTCATTCTTGTTATTCTGTCGGATTACATGAACTATTCGATTCTATTGCTTCCTTGTTTAGTGTCATTGATAAGGTTGATAGTGATATTGTTTGCGTATAATCAGAAAAAGGTACTGTTTTTTTTAAATATGAAAACCACCCGGATAAGAACCGGGGTACAAATCAGAACCGACTAAATGATGAGCCTAGATTCAGCTCTTCAAATTGGCATCGGTTCTAGACCGGCCGATTTTGTTACGTACGGGTTCAAACGGTTCCAATTCATACCAAAATCTAGGCCATCCGGTTTGTTTCGTACCAGTTTTAAAACGGTCGATAGTTCTTTGGGTGGTTATAATTCGTACCAATTCTAGTCCGGTTACACTTCGGGTGGTTCTAATCTGGGAAATTTAAATTCCGCTGGTTATAATTCGTACCAGTTCCCTGTGGTTGTGATACGGACGGTTTTGATACGTTCCAGTTCTTATTCAGTCAATTTATTTTTGTGCCTGACGTTTTTAAATCGTACCAGTTCTGATCCGTGCGGTTATTATCCGTTCCTTTACAAAAATGTTGACTATTCTCTCAAGTCCCAATGACGACGCAACGAATTCAATTCATCCCATTTATTCCAGATCCGCTCGTTCCTCATGCGCTACTTCATCCTGCCCGTCCTGGTGCTCCTCCCCCTTCTATGCGTCACCTACATGTTCTCATCAATAGGTTACTGTAGGCAGTTGGGCCCTCCGTTTCCATTCGGCTCTATTGATATCTTTTACACGGGAGGCTTGTTGGGGGTGAGTGACTAGGGAAGGATCCCGAGTCGAGATGGAGTTACAGGTCGAGATATATATCACTAGAACCGAAATTTTGCGCTGATTTCAAATATATATTCCAATTTTGCTAAACGATCTCGTAAAAAAAGTTATTCACGTTTTTGTGGTTTCTCAGTGCAACAATGAGCATTTTCAAGACTCCAAAAAATAACGTTTTTCTCGTTTTTTTCAAATTTTTTTGTGCTGTACGTGTATTTCCAAAAATTTAAATTGTATTGTTTGCGTTGGAACTTTAGAAAATTTTTGAAAATTTAAGAAACTCCACAAAAATTTTTCTGAAAATAAATTCTGCAATCAAACTATGCCGAAATCATCTTTACATCCTTATCATACGTACATCATATGCACAGCACAAAAAAAATTGAAAAAAGTGAGAAAAACTTTAATTTTGGGAGTCTTGAAAATGCTCATTTTTGCTTAGTTGTCAAGGCCCGGCTTCAAAAAATAACCCTTTTATTTATTTATTTATTTATTTATTTATTTTAATTCGATATTTTTTTTCGAAATTTTTTCAATTTTTCATCGAAAATGTGACCATTTTTTACATACTTGCAAATTTACGGCCCGGCCCGGCAAGGCCCGAAGGCCCGGGCCGGTAGAGAATTTTCAAGGCCCGGCCCGGCCCGAAGGCCCGACTTCAAAAAAAGGTACCTATTTTTTACCAAATTTTTTGAAATTTTACATTAAAATTTCAATTTTTTGATGCATAACTATCTTTTGATTGAATTCTGAGGTATAGTCAAAAATTCGACATTTTCGGGAAAAAATTCAAAAAAATTCAAAAAAATTCAAATTTTCGTTCAAAATTTCAGTTCAAATTTTTCAGCCGTGCCTTCGGGCCGGGCCGGCCCGGCCCGTTGCAAGTATGATTTTTTACTATTTTCCAGATTTTCTTCTAAGTCTGAATCATAGTCGAAAATTTGACTTTTTTCAAAAAAATTCAAAAAATTCAAAAAATTTGAAATTTTGACTTTCGCGCCAATTTGCCCGGGTCTTCGGGCCGGGCCTTAAGCCCGGCCCGGCCCGGCTCGGGCCCTGATTTCGCCGACAAAGCCCGGCCCGGCACGGCCCGGGCCGGGCCTTGACAACTATGCATTTTTGCACTGAGAAGCCAACAAAACGCAAATAACTTTTTTCACAGAATCGTTTTGCAAAATTGGAATATTGATTTGAAATCAGCGCAAAATTTCCGTTCTAGTGATATGTCTCGACCTGTAACTCCATCTCGACTCGGGATCCTTCCCTAGTGAGTGCAAAGAGTGAAAAACAATTAATAGTATTTTTTAGATCCGCAGCTCCATTGTCCGGCTCACCCTCTCGTTTTCGTGTTGGACACTCTCGGCTATTCTTTCCAGTGTAATGTACTTCAAGCTTCGAACAGGTCTAATGCATACTGCGTCAAGCCACACGAGAAAACTAGCGAAACGAGCGGAACTCTCGATATCAGTCACCCTGATCTCAGCCATCGCTCCTCTTTTAACCAACACGATAGTATCGGTGACAGCTATCTGGACACCTGATATCATGTACTACTTCACTTTACTCCGTCTAGTTGGCAACGATTTCGAGACTGTTATGATGCCATGGACACTATTTCTGACTCACCCGATATTTAAAGAGAAGAGGGACGGCTCGAAGAAGAAGAAGGCATTGAACGTGGTGAAGGTGTGGAGGGTGTCCCAGAGGAGTACAGGACGTCTGGATGTCTAGATGGAGAGGAGCAAGAAGTGCAAGTCAGAAGAATAATAATTTCCTCCTTCAAAATAAAACTATTGTTTTTAAAAACTTTCTTAGAAGGAGTGGTTCGCTTTACTCAAAACGGGGTCTCTTGCTATCCGTATACAGAATCATGGGTGCCTGTTTTGAAAACTGACACAAGAGAGCCCGCTGTTGCACAGTGCCGAAACCATACCGTAGCCCATAGATTAGGGTTTATCAGTAGAGCGCAGATCAATCCTACCCATACTTGCTAACCGGGCCGAAATGGGCCGACACGGGCCGGCGCGTACCTTGCGTTAAACTCAATATTATGGGATGAAAAATATACCAAAATGTAGATCTCGACGAGTTCTATCCCCGTGACCAGAGTTGCGCGGAATTCCGACTTCCGGCTTCCGATTTCCGACTTCCCACTTCCGGATTTAGAATTTTACTTCCGACTTCCGTCATTTTATAAAAGTGGAGATTAGGAAAAGTAAATTTCTCAGAAAAACAAGGAAAAATGGTCTAAAACGACAGAAAATAGGTTTTTCTTCGGCCAAAAACTAGTTCCTCACTGATTTCTGCGAATTTTATGATAATTTTTTTTGAATTTTTTAAATCTTTGAAAAATCTACTTCCGACTTCCGTTTTAAAAATTTCACTTCCGACTTCCGACTTCCGACTTCCGTGTTTGGAAAAATCACTTCCGCGCAACTCTGCCCGTGACCTACTACGGGCCGGATGGCAATTCGTTAATATGCCGCGGGCCGGGCTAGAATGGCTTTTTTGGCCATTTTCGAAAATGGCCCGTAGTGGGTCATGGGGATAGAACTCGTCGAGATCTACATTTTGGTATATTTTTCAGCTCATAATATTCATTTTGACGCGAGTTTTGAGCCGGCCCGGTTGACAAGTATGCTTGAAACCCTTCTTACTCGGTCCCTACCACCTCCCGTTAAAATTTGACACCTGATTCAGAATCCGCGCACGTCTTCCGCTTTCTAGTCACCCGCCTAAAACAATTGTATATGTATAAACATATGAAATCGAGAGAATTCTGAATCTATGTTCAAATTCGCTCTATCTTCCGGACAAGCCGAGAAAGACTGCCTCAAACCATAGTTGTCCCCGGGCCGGCCCAGGCCTTGGGCGGGCCCTGAGATAACTCGCTTCCAGAGTTGCGCGGAATTCCGACTTCCGTCTTCCGACTTCCGACTTCCGGGCATTTTTTCACTTCCGACTTCCGGCTTCCGACTTCCGGATTTGGAATTTTATTTCATAAGAGTGGAGATTAGGAAAAGTAAATTTCTCAGAAATACAAGGAAAAATGGTCTAAAAGGACAGAAAATAGGTTTTTCTTCAGCCAAAAACTAGTTTCTCACTGATTTTTGCGAATTTTATGATATTTTCTTTTGAATTTTCAAATCTTTGCGGAAAAATCTACTTCCGACTTCCGGCTTCCTACTTCCGGGCATTTTTTCACTTCCGACTTCCGGCTTCCGACTTGCGTTTCTGGATTTTCACTTCCGACTTCCGACTTCCGTTTTTGAAAAAATAACTTCCGCGCAACTCTGAGCCCGACTTTTAACCTTGATGACTGCCTTCCTACTCAATGTCTAAAACTTGATTTGGAATTCCCTTTCTAGTAATGTCTCCTTGTTTTCATACATCTAATTGCCGATAACATGTTTGTCTACTTTTGTCTAGAATATGATGATAGTTGTGTGAAGTAGACAGAAATTAAAGGTGTTGAGACTTCAAAATCTGTTGGAATTTTGAAAATTATAAATCTGTCTATCTCTATTTTAGTTGTCTACTAACAAGGGAACTTTTTACAAGATTGAAAGTTCAAAAAAACATTTTTTTTCTTCATGCAAACTGATCGATCACACATCCAATTTTAATTATATTCTTACTAGCTCGGCACAGTTTTTACAACTGCGCTCCACCGAAATGCCCTTCTCTTTTTCTCTGCGTCTCTCAATTTCGCACTCAATTTTCTTCGATTTCGGTAGAGCGCGGTTGTAACAACTGTGCCGTGCTAATACTTCAAAGCGATGACTCAGGACTTCTCAGTGTTTCACCTGCTTTGTTAAAGTTCACAACCTATTGTTAGCGCACCCACGGACATTCTCAGTTAGTTTGTAATTAAAATTAACCACCTGTTCTCAAATTAATCCGTGACTAGCTCAGGAAATGTTTCAGTTTCTTGATTTCTTGAAAGTTTCAAGTGTTTGACGAGTCTCAGGCCTTGACAAGTATGGATACGAGCGTTTAAAGATAAAAGCGAGGAAGGAGAGACGCAGACGGCTAGACGCTCTTGCTTCTCTGCACCCTCCCTCTCCTTCCATCTCTCACCTTTAACTTTGAGGGCGCATATCTCAATATCGTGAATAGCTATCGAAAAACTGTCAATTACAAAAATATAGCTCTAGATTAGACCTACATTTTTGTGGTTGACAGTTTTTTGATAGCTATTCTGGATTTTGAGATACGCGCGTACTTACCAAGGCTTGCCCCTGCTTCAAAAAAGACATTTTTCGGAATTTGCTGAGTATCTACTGTTCGATACTGAGTTTCTAGAAACTAACGTGTGGTCTAAGGACGCGGTGTTCCATCCCTTCCGGAAAATTCACTGAGCATCGACTGAGCGATACAGAGCTCATCCTTTCCCACAAAACCAAGTCGTTGGTCCCCTTATTCTCTGCGGGACGACTCTTACGCCCAAAATTCTTATTCACGTCATTTTCGGCATGATAAAGGTAGTGATTATCATTCGGTGTCTCCCAACCATGAGACAAACATCACTTCTATGTCTTTCTGGACTTTTGGTTCGAGTGGTTTTCAGTTTTTTGTTCCAGATTTTAATTATTCCCCCAATTTATATAATTCCTTTTGTTGTTTGTTTTTTCAAAATTAATCTTCTGGTCTCTCTGTTCGTTTTCCCAAAATCTTTATTAATTTTTCCTTTGTTTTCTACGATTTTTCTCCGATTTTCAATAATTGGAAAAAGAGACTTATGATTTGAAACAAGACTCGACTACTTCCGTTTTGCAATTCGGCACGTATTTTTTCACTAATTTTTTAACTAGTGCGCAAAATCGAATTTAGTTTTTCGAACACAAAAAGAGACGCAGACATTTAGACTCTCTCGTTTCTCTGCACCCTCCCGCTCATTTCATTTTTCACCTTTGACTTTGAAAGCCCATATCTCAATATCCTAAGTAACTATTAAAAAACTGCCAAATACAAAATTGTAGCTCTAGATTTGACCTACATTTTTGTAGTTGACAACTTTTTGATAGCTATTCACGCTTTTGAGATATGCGTCTTTAAAGGGGGGAGAGACGCAGAGAAACGAGAGCGTCTGACTTCTCTGCGTCTCTTTTCTCTCTCACAACATTTAAAACTCCGTATCTCGAAAACGTGAATAGCTATCAAAAAGTTGTCAACTACAAAAATGCAGCTCTAGTTTTGATCTACAAGTTTATTATAAATTTGAAATATAATAACAAAACGGGGCAATGTTAAATAGCATTAAAGGTGGTCGTTACAAACTGGTAAATTTGTTAGTAGAGCGGATTTTCACTAACTACAAAACTTCATTTTTGAAATAATTTTGCTTATAGCGTAAAGCAAAGAGAGCGCAGACAGTTAGACACTCTGTCTTCTCTGCGTCTCTCTCCTTTTTCTATCTGTTACTAATTCTGCCGCTCATCTTTGAAGACGCATATCTCAAAAGCGTTAATTGCTATCAAAAAGTTGTCAATTACAAAAATTTAGCCCTATTTTTGATCTACACACTGATCATAGATTCGGCTAAGCAAGACAATCGAAACGTATAAAAAAACGCTGCCAAACTTTCCAATTTTTTAATACACAGCTAAGTCTAAACCAATTGACCTTCACCCAATAAACATCATTTTTCTGATCCATAATTTATGGAAAATTGAGTTCAAAGGAAAAAAGAGTACGGTAGAGCGCACTTACAGCATTAATCTCTCAAAGTACATCGAATCAGAATTCCCCCAACGATTAATAACAGGTGTTGTCTCGTCTCTTCTGACTTCTTTTCAGAAGACTCCGCCCCATTTTGATCTACTTAGTAATCGTTGCCACTTTCAGAAGTCTGCTATGTCGTCTTCATCTCAAATCATGCCCTCCAATGACTCAATACATGGAATTCAGGCTTATAAGAATTTCGTCCCGGTTTTTAACTTCACCACATTCCAAGCCTTCCTGCCATTCTTTTATATTATACCCACAACTTATGTTATGCTCAATATCCTTACCAAATATCGAAAAGCGAAAGCGACACTGAATTCCAATGCAATGGATCATAACATCTTCGCATTTATCATGTTCTACTTTCTTTTTGTAAGAAGTTTTCAAAAAAAATGCAAACGCGCCCCACCGCACACTTTTTCAGAACACGCTATTCTTCTTCGGCGACTACTTTCATCTGAATCTTCCAACCACTGGATTTGTCACCTCTTGGTGTGCTGGAATTGAGCCGAGTCGTGTATTTAGTATACTCTTGGTTTTCGCATATTATAGTAATTTTAGTACTATCATTTGCCCTTTTCTAGTTTGTCTCATGAGACTTACTATTATGATGTCACCCAGACACAATGAAAGGGTAAGTGTCTAGAGCAGAATAGACAGACTCTCGTTTTCCAAAGCGTATATCTCAAAAGTGAGCAAAGCTACCAAAAAGTTGTCAACTACAAAAATGTAGATCACGTTTAGGGCTACATTTTTGCAAGTAACAGTTTTTTGATAGCTATTCACGCTTTTGAGATATGCGTCTTTAAAGTCGGGCGGGGATAAAGAGAGAGAGAGAGAGAGAGGGTGAGAGAGCGCAGAGAAGTGAGAGCGTCTGACCGTATGCGTCTCTCTTCTCCCGCATTTATCTGTACTGTCGAAAAAATAAAGTTTCGACAAGGATTTTCAAAAAAAATTTCGCGCGCTGAAACGCGCAAACGCATAAAGTTCTGGGCGGAGCTTAAACTGCAAGCTTAAATAAGCGGCGCGGTTCTAATTCCAGTTGTTTTTTCCAAATTAAGAACCGCGCCGCTTAGTTGCCCGCGTATAAATACGGGGTGATAGGTTCCGGATAAAATAAGACGACAATAACACAGTTTCTTACAATAAATTTACTTTATTGCAAGAAATTATAATAAGAGAGCGTAAACTTACAAAACAAACGTTAAACAACCAAAGCTAAAACCAGAACTGACTCTGAAAGCCAACCGACTTCAGAAAACTACTTTTGCCACGTGGAGAACACGTGTCCACGTGAACTGACGCGCTGAGGTTACGGTAGGCGCGTGAGCCTTTGGCGGAGTGTCGTTGCGTATTTATTGTGAGGACTCGGAGAACTACAGGGTTACGGGGGTTCCTTGCCACCGGCAACTTCCCCCCTTTACAGAAACCGGACCCCGACCGGTTCGAGTACTGTCACAGATACGACTTACATTCTTCTCCCCTTATCTCACACCACCTAGCCTAAACTCAGTCACACCACCCTAACATCAAAATAATCAAAAAGTTGTCTTTAGGAGACCTCAATGCAAAATGCTACCCTAATTTTACATTTCTACTAAAACAACAAAACAATTAATAAACAATTTGGATTGTCCCTCAAGATGACATCATTGATGACTCCATTTGTTCTCCTTTGCCCGTGGCTCCGAAGTCACCGACTCCTTTCTCAGTTGGGCCACCACCACATTCTCCGTCGTTCTCGCCTCCAGGAACTCCAGCAGTTGTTCCCACGTTTTGAACTTCCCGCCCGCACTCGCAGACGAATCGCTCCACTTCACATGACCGGCAGTTATCCAACTCCGTTTCCAACTTTCCACCAATCCCGATTTTGCGCAATCCATTTTTGTATGGAATGATCGTGATCTCCTTCACTTCCTCCGCTAACTTTCGAACCAAGTCACCCAACTTTTGGTTCGTCTCCTCGTCCTCCGTGAGCTCTAACAAGAATACGATCGATTCTACATTCGCAAAATCGAACTTTTCCTTCCACGTTTCCAGCGCACTTTTCCGATACTCAAAGATGGATTTACCTTTCACTCCAATTCTCGGAGTTATGAGAACCTTCGATTCTCTAATCACCGTCTTCTTTGGCTTCATCCCTTCTTCTTTCTCCTCCGTCACTGTATCCACAGCAATTCCCTTGCTCTTCTCCTTTCTCGTCGCATCTCTCCTTCCCTTCTTCTGTTGCACCTCACAATCAGTTCTTTCCTTTTTCCACTCCAACGAAACTCCAACACTTTCGAATGCGTTTGTTCCAAGCAGCATTATTTCAGCATCGTTATCCACGAGCTGAAAAACTACTTCCGCCTTCCTATTTCTCACTTGAATCGGTACTTCGATTTGCTCAATGATACGCATCCTCTTTTTCGAAGTATCGATCACTTCGAAGCTTGGTTTCCTGGACCTTTTCATCCCGTCCACCCAATTTCGGCAACCTTTCTTCAGTCCATCCCATGCACCAGTTGACATCACCGACACCGCGGCTCCACTGTCAATCACCATTTTCCGCTCT
Source organism: Caenorhabditis latens (assembly GCA_002259235.3). Lineage (NCBI taxonomy): Eukaryota > Metazoa > Nematoda > Chromadorea > Rhabditida > Rhabditidae > Caenorhabditis > Caenorhabditis latens. The sequence continues at coordinate 2,681,679 of CM056096.1, forward strand.
TGTCCCAACATCTTCACCGTCTCCACAGCTACTATGCCTACTCCTTCTCCGTTTCCTCTCACTTCTACACTTTGCACTGGCTTCGGTGAGCATTGACGCTCCTTCCAGCCTTCAAAACTTCCACTCTTCTGGCTGTTTCCACGACGCTGTTCGTTTTCTTGTTGCAACACGATATCTTTCAGATGATCGTACTGTTCTTCCAACGATAACTCGAAACGCTTCATTATGAGCATTTTGTGCAACGTCTCATCTGCGCGTGCCGCTTTCATCAGCTTTGTTGTCCTCATCTGAGACAACGTCTCCTGCTTCACCTCCGGGAACGCCATCCTTGACCACTTCTCTACCTCCACGAGATACTCCCACATCTTCTGGTCCGACCTCTTCTCCAGCCCTTCAAACTCGTTCAGCGCTTCGATCTTGCTATCTCCTTGTCGCTTTCTAAGCTTGTATTCAAACTCCTCGAACAGCGACTGTATTGATCTTTCGTATCTTTTTGGCAACGTTTTGAACAGTGACTTGGCCGCCCCTTTCAAAAACTTCTCTTCCAAGATTGCGACCAGCTCGTCATCACTCTCCGTCACGTGGTTGTACTTCAACAAGAATGCCCGTTTGAACTCCTTGAACTCGCCTGTTCCATCAAACGTTTTTGGTTCCGGCAACGCTGAAGACTTCAACATCCTGTTCATACACTGCACCATTTCGTTGACTTCTCTACTTCCTGACCGACTCAAAGTTTTTCTGCTAACCGCGTCTTCTCCTCCTTTCTTCCTGTTTCCCTCATTGGTGCTCTCGGAGTCCCAATTTACCACCTTCTCGTACCAGCTTCTGCTTCCCTGGACTTCATCCCACAAGCCCTTCGGCTTGCGTTCCTCCAGCTCCAACATCTTCCTCTGCTGCTTCAGCGCTTTCTCCAGCCTACTGGCCTGCAACTCAGCCACCTCCTTTTCCCTCTGGATTTTCCGGATTTGCTCCCCGAGCATCTCCTTTTCTTCATTCCAGCACTTCGTCAACACTTTCATCTCGTATTGCACTTGCTGCAATTCCAGATTTACTTTTCCAGCGGACCATTCCGCTTCCTCTTCTTCCGCTGCTTTCGCACACGCCTCTCTCAACTCTTCCACCGATTCGAGCTTGAACTCTCTCATAACTCGAATCACCGATCGCGGCCATTCATCTCCTCCGATTTCTTCGAACTTTTCCCACAACTCTCTGTGGAAAACTCTCATCGGCTCCAGAACCGCATCCGCCTCCTGTTCGCTGCATTTTGCTGCCAACTCCCCGAGTTGCAACCTTGTTTCGTCTTCCACTTTGACGCTGCTAGCGATAAGTTTAGTGAACCTCTTCACTTTCTTTCTTCTCTCCTTCACGCTCATTTGAGTTTCCACAACAATCATTCGATCGTCGTCCAGTTTCCACGTTAACTGCTTCGACGATGTTTTGTCGCTCATCTTCTGCGTTGTTGTCCGTAAACTAAGTTTTTATTCAAAAACTGTTTACTATTCGTTGATTATCCAATCGACGAAAATTATTCAAGATTCGCAAATTTCCGTAAAATTTATCCAAATTTTACCAAAATTCTTATTCCGCAAAACTTCGAAATCGACTGGGTTTTATACTCGCCCAAACGATAAATTCAAAGCTTCACAAAGAAACACGAATAATCAAAAAAGACGGTTCGGCCCCCAAGTTGCCCGCGTATAAATACGGGGTGATAGGTTCCGGATAAAATAAGACGACAATAACACAGTTTCTTACAATAAATTTACTTTATTGCAAGAAATTATAATAAGAGAGCGTAAACTTACAAAACAAACGTTAAACAACCAAAGCTAAAACCAGAACTGACTCTGAAAGCCAACCGACTTCAGAAAACTACTTTTGCCACGTGGAGAACACGTGTCCACGTGAACTGACGCGCTGAGGTTACGGTAGGCGCGTGAGCCTTTGGCGGAGTGTCGTTGCGTATTTATTGTGATGACTCGGAGAACTACAGGGTTACGGGGGTTCCTTGCCACCGGCAACTGCTTGCAGTTTAAGCTCCGCCCAGAACTTTATGCGTTTGCGCGTTTCAGCGCGCGAAATTTTTTTTGAAAATCCTTGTCGAAACTTTATTTTTTCGACAGTAAACGCGCGTATTCATACTTGTTGAAGCCCGGACCCGGATAATTGGCGCCAAAATTCAAAATTTTGAATTTTTTTGCGAAAAAGTAAAATTTTCGACAGGAAAAATTGAAAAAAATGTTTTTAAAAAAACATTTTCTTGACAAGTATGCGCGTATCTCAAAATCTGAAACAGCTATCAAAAAACGGTCAACTACAAAAATGTAGACCAAGTTTAGTGCTACATTTTTGTAATTGACGGTTTTTTGATAGCTATTCACGCTTTTGAGATACGCCGCTTTGAAAGCTATAGTGGTCAAAGAGAGACGCAGACATGCAGACACTCTCGCTTCTCTGCGTCTCCCCTCGCGCTAATTTTTAAAGACGCGTATCTCAAAACCTAGAATAGCTATCAAAAAACGCTCAACTACAAAAATATAGCTCTTCACATTTCCAGTACTGCCGCCTCATCATGTACCGCTTCGCCATCCCCTTCCTTTTCCTGGTACCCATTTGTCTAACCGCCTTCAACTTGCTCTCCACTGGATACTGTATGCAACTCGACTCCCCATTTTCCTTTGGATCGATTATCATTTTCGAAGGAGAAGACTACGCGAAGATGAATATCATTATCCATTTCTCATTCTCATGTGTCATGTTCTCATCGAACGTCGGCATGACCACATTCATGTTTTATAAGTTGAGAATGACACAGAGTAGTACGACGTCTGAAAGGACGAAACAGTTGAAGCGAAAAGCGGAATTCTCCCTGTTCCTGGCGGTTGTATCAAGTGTCGTTCCGTTTATTACCAATTCAATTTGCTCGGTAAGTAAAATTCCGATTTTTGATTTTGTAGATCAAAACTAGAGCCACATTTCTGTAATTGAAAGTTTTTTGATAGCTATTCACGCTTTTCAGATATGCGCCTTCGAAACTCAAAGTGATAGAGACAGAGGGGTGGAGACGCAGAGAAGCGAGAGTGTCTGTCTGTCTGCGTCTCTCTGTAGAACTTTCGAAGCGGTGTATCTCAAAAGTGTGAATAGCTTGCAAAAAACTGTCAACTACAAAAATATAGTTCTAGTTTTGATCTACATTTTTGTAGTTAACAACTTTTTGATAGTTCCTTTAGATTTTGAGATACTCGCCAAGGCTTGGCTTCAAAAAAAAAAGGTATTGAAATTGAATTTTGAATTGAATTTTGATATTTGGCGCCAATTATCCGGGCTTTAGTATAACTGACTAGGTCCGGCTCGGCCCAAGTCTAGACAAGTATGGATATACTTGTTTAAAGAGAAGAGCGAAGAAGGAGAGAAGCAGACGGTTAGACGCTCTCGCTTCTCTGCGCCATCCCACTCTTTCTATCTCTCACCTTCAACTTTGAAGATGCATATCTCAATATCGTGAATAGTTATCAAAAAACTGTAAACTACAAAAATGTAGTTCTAGATTTGATCTACATTTTTGTAGTTGATAACTTTTTGATAGCTATTCACGCTTATGAGATACGCGCCTTTAAAGATAGACACCCCAAGGAGAGAGACGCAGAGAAGCGAGAGTGTCTGCATGTCTGTGTCTCACCCGATCTTTAAAGGCGCATATCTCAAAATCTAGAGTAGCTATCGAAAAGTTTCCAACTGCAAAAATATAGCTCTAGTTTTGATCTACACAACCATCTATTTTTCCAGGTTTCCTTCCTCTTCAACCGCCCGTTATGGGACTATGTCCTATTCCTCCGCCCCATTGGAAACGACTATGAGACCGTTATGATGCCATGGGTGTTATTCCTAACCCACCCAATGTTCCGCTCAAAAAAGAAGACGTCAAATACGAGTGCGACGTCTAATATGTTCGCTACAAGCAATACTAATAGCCAGTCGAGGAGTAAGTGCACGTTCTGACATCCAAATGGAAGTTAATTTTTCAATTTTATTTCAGAGTCAGCGGCGGTGGTCTGCTAACGTGATTTGTCAGAAAAATGTCTACTAGAAAACAATTTAATTATATATGTATGTGTCATGTTGAGTGTTTTCGCACTCTTTATAAAGTTTTTGTCTTTTTTTAGTTGATCCTTCACTGCGTAGCGACTAAAGTGCTAAGATCCCTAAGGAAAAATTATAGCCTTCTTTATTTTCAATATCTTATTCTTCATACATATAGAGGAGGAGGAGCAAAACATGAAATTAGAATTTCTTGACAAACAACGCCTAACAACTCCTATTTTCTTCTCAAAGCATCAACTGCGTCTTGAATTTTTACGTTTTTTGGTTTAGCTCAGTATCAAACTAGTCGCTACTCAGCTAAATCTAAAATTTGAATCTTGAAATCCGCTCTGTATCCGTTGACTAAACGATGAGTCGCTACGCAGCTCAATATCATCCAATCAAAAGTGTGCTTTGTATCCGTCAAGTCGCTACTCAGCAGATTTTTTCCAGATTTGCAAAATATCGGCCCGGTCAGCCTGGAGCCAAAAAATATGTACAATTTTTTCAAAAATTTTCTCGAAATGTTGATAAATTTTAATCAAAAATGGTCCACCCTGTGTGAAAACGCGCTCTTTTACACTGTTTCTCCAGCTCTGAGTCGCTACTCAGTCAAATCCCCTTACTCCGTATCCACTAACTATACTCTGAGTCGCTACGCAGCTAAATCTCATTCAATCAACAGTGTGCTCCGTATCCACTGACTTTGCATTGAGTCGCTACGCAGCTAAATCTTATTTCTCCCCTGATCAAGGGCTTCTAAGTATCCACTGATTGCACTCTGAGTCGCTACGCAGCTAAATCTCATCCAAACAAAATTGTGCTCTGTATCCGTCAAGTCGCTACTCAGCGGAATCCACTCAAATTGCTACTTTCAATTTTATGTTTCTGCTCTTATAACAAGTTGATCTCAATCTCAATTTCATTTTCCTCCTAAACCCGTTTTCCAATTTATAACACCGAATCAGAATGACCACTAACTGAGTGTCTGTGTCATCAATTATTCATATTTTTGAAAATCGCCTTCCCCCCAGACCACCAGTGGGGATTTTAATAGTTACCTTTACGATTCTCGTAACTTGTGATTTTTTTCGTTTTGAAAAAAAACTGATTTCTGTCATTTCCCACTTTCGAACAGCTTTTTGTGTATTCTACATAGATTTTCAACACTTATCAAAGAATCAAAGAATCGAAGGCATTTTTGGCAGCGCGCAAAGTAATCAGAATCATAATTTGCAGTCGCGTTGGACTCTGTTATATCAAACTTTAAACACATATTGGGGGGAAATTAAAACTTTAAAGTTTAGACGTTTGATCTGAGTTGCATAGTTTCGGTGGAGTAAGAAAAAGTATTGAGCAAGATTTCTTTCTAAGATTTGGGCATCGAGAAAATGTTTGATTCAAATTTGGTTTTCGCTGTACCATGGTGAGGCGTTGCGGTCGCGTTGCGTGCATTCCTCCTACAGTACCGGACAAAAAGTTATCAACTTTGGCTATTTTCAATGGAAAATGACCAAGTGTATTTCGGTGTCACCTGATGGTCCGACAAACTTGAACTGTATGGGCTAAACAGAGCAAAAATAGCACATCATTTTTGTAGTTGATCTTTTTTATAGGGAAAATAACGCCAACTTTACCAAAGTGAAATTTCTAGAAACTTCTTACTGACCAAATTTCCCGGCGCTCGCTTTCAGCGGGTTGTGCACCAAATTAAAAAATTCTGGAAGACTGAAAATGAACTCGCCGAAATGCATATACATACATTATTATTTGAACCTAATATAACGGCCACAATACGCTTTAAACGATTTGCCATCCGACCAATTGTAGGTCACGGATATAGAACTCGCAGAGATCTACATTTTGATATATTTTTCAGCTCATAAGTTTGGGTTTGAAGCGAGGTACGCCTTGTCAATGGTCCAAAGTTTGTCCTCGTTTTTCTCGAATACCAGGCCTCGAAGGCAAAAATTGAATATATATTTGAAATCAGCGTTTTCTCAGCTTTCCAATGATATAGATCACGACCCATGACTCCACGGGCATTGTCCGAGGCGTTCCCAAGTCAGAAAACTCTGTCTGAAGCAAGTTGCGCGCCGGCCCGGTCTGCAAGTATGGAGTACAAACCGGGCCGGCGCGTAACTCGCTTCAAAATGAGTTTTATGAGCTGAAAAATATACCAAAATGTAGATCTCGACGAGTTCTATCTCCGTGACTTACTACGGGCCGGATGGCTATTCGTTAATGTGGCGCGGGCCGGGCTAGAATGGCTTTTTTGGCCATTTTTGCGTTTTTTGGCACTTTTTCCCAGCCCGCGGCACATTACCGAATAGCCATCCGGCGATATAACGAGATCTACATTTTGGTATATTTTTCAGCTCATAATACTCAGTTTGAAGCGAGTTACGCGGCGGCTCGGTCTGCAAATATGGAATACATCATTCCACCGACGCATATTCTGAAATTATTATTGCTCAGATTTAATGGTTCCGGGACTCTTACCTAAAATTCCAAATATTTCCGATATTTCCATTTTCTTATCTCTTCTTATTACCCATCCGCCGGTGTCTGACCACTCGCTCAAAGATCTGCCCGGGGAAGAGGTGTGGGTCTCGACGCGACTACCGTAGTATAAAACTGTTTTATGGCTAAAGTACGGTCAAGAGCCGCCGTAAATCGCAATTCCGCAACGAGACCCACTAGTGGTCAGACACCGAAGAATGGGTAATATCTCTTCCTATCATGCCTTACCTATCCTTATCAATTCCTTATTCCAGCTCCCTACTCCTAATGACCACCGCCACCCCTCTAAACGGATCTATCCATGGAATCCCTGAATACATCAACTATTCCGAAGCGATCACTTGGACCACTATGCAAGCCTTCATCCCATTCATATACATCATTCCCACCTCGATCATCATGGTTGTGATCTACGTGAAACATCAGAGAGCAAAGCTTCTGATGAACCAAGTTTACATGGACCCCAATATTTTCAAGCTTATCATGTTCTACTTCTTTTTTGTGAGTCATGCCTGAATGGGCTACAGTAACCCGATCATTTCAGAACTCTCTATTTTTCATCGGCGACTACATGCGTCTCAACCTTCCATCATCTGGTCTGGTGACTTCGCTATGCGCGAAAACAGAGCCCAGTTGGTGGTACACTCTTATTATAATATTCGCCTATTCCGGGGATTACGGTACCATCTCGTGTCCGTTTCTGACAAGTTTGATTCGACTGGTGATGATCTTATCCCCACATAACCACGGAAAGTATTGCAAACTATTGATGCGATGGTTCATCTACCCATTCATAGTGGCGATTCCTGTCACGTTAACCTTACGGAATATTCCGGCTACAGGTTACTGTAGACAGTTGGACCCTCCATTTCATTTCGGCGCAATTGTGATATCAGAAGGAGAGTATTACGTGAAAATTAATGTTTTCATACATCTCTCCTTTTCATATATCACATTTATAAGCCATATATTGATGTCTGCCTTCATGTTTTTCAAAATTCGGAAGACTAGCTACAATAATTCGTCGACAAGGACGAAGGAGTTGAGCAGGAAGGCGGAGCTATCGCTAACACTCGGAATGGCTTCCTGTATTGTGCCATTTATCACGAATTCTATTGTGTCGGTGAGTATTTGCGCTCTGTTGATACTTTTTTCCAGAATAGGAGAATCTTGTCCGAGAGGACTACACGGCCGCTTGAAAAGATTCTTTGGTCTAGCGTATGCGTCAATAATAAAAGTTTTTCCTGAAATTTCTTAGAATTCTGAAATTTTAGAGTCAAAAACATTTTTCAGTTCTCATTCCTCTTTAATCGCCCGATATGGGCGCACCTCCTATTCCTACGTATCCTTGGAAATGACTATGAGACCATTATGCTTCCATGGGTACTATTCTTCACTCACCCACTATTTCGTGGAAAGAAAAAGCAGAAGACGACGACGCCAACTTACCTCGGAACATCGAACATTTGGAACAGTAATACGAATACACCGAGAAGTTCGTCACAAATGTTTTGAATTCTTAGGTTGATTGAGGGACAGTACCCAGTATCGATTATGCTCAATTATGGTGCTTGATGGGAATAAATATATTTTGAATGGGAAAGAGAATTTTTATACATTTTAGTCTGTTGGAGGCCGTCGTGTGCTCAAGTCAAGTCCTAAGCATAGCGTTTTTTGACTCAGTTATAGGAGCGTTACATATCTCACAATGAGGACTTTAGTTCATCCGATGCGCCGCTTGCTAATGATCTCAGGCCCGTTGCGTTCTCGATGCTCGGAGCGTTATTGTGAGCTCAGAGGCGTCGCGTGTGTGTGGGACTGCGAATTGACAGATTGACAGCTGAGAGAAGCATAGTTGCAACCCGGGCCGGCGCGTAACTCGCTTCAAACGCAACATTATGAGCTGAAAAATATACCAAAATGTAGATCTGAACGAGTTCTATGTCCGTGACCTACTACGGGCCGGATGGCTTTTCGTTAATGTGCCGCGGGCCGGGCTAGAATGGCTTTTTGGCCATTTTCGCGTTTTTTGGCACTTTTTCCCGGCCCGCGGCATATTAACGAATAGTCATCCGGCCCGTAGTAGGTCACGGACATAGAACTCGTCGAGATCTACATTTTGGTATATTTTTCAGCTCATAATGTTGAGTTTGAAGCGAGTTACGCGCCGGCCCGTGTCGGCCCGTTTCGGCCCGGTTTGCAAGTATGGAGAGAAGGTGTTTCTTAGATCGGAGTCGTACCCGTTATATAAGATCTGTTCAATGTGACATGTGTTAGCGAACTCTAATATATTGGATACGTCCCGTCCCTTTAATCTTAGGTTTGTCGAATGCGTGGCGTTCTTGAGTGCCTCAAAGTCTGCTCTCTATCGATTAGAAATTTGAATGCATAGAAATTGCTCCAACAGATCCCTGGTTCAGAAATCAGACTTTTGTGTTGAGACACTCAAGAACTGTTCTAAGATAAGATCACAGACGTATTCAGCATACCAGAGCATCAGGTCGAAAGTATATATGTGCAAAGTTTTAGCCAATTCTCAACCGCTGATATGAAAAAGGTTCCCATGTAAGATCTGTGAAAAGTGTCTCGTTCGTGGGATATCAAAACCGTCGTATGCGTAGCGTGCCCAAAACTGTGATTTGTTCGATGCGTCGCGTATCTATTACCCATCCGCCGGTGGCTGACCACTCGCTCAAAGTTCGGCCCGGGGACTCGAAGTGGGTCTCGACGCGAAAACCGTAGTATAAAACTTTTTATGGCTAAAGTACGGTCAAGAGCCGTCGTAAACTCCGCGACCCCGGGCCGAACCCTGAACAAGTGGTCAGCCACCGGCGGATGGGTAATAACAAGGGAAGTCTTTGGAGACGCCGCTTTCAAACGACCTATAAATTTGGTCATAGGTATTTTCGACCACGAGGACTCCATTTCTGCTGTCAAAACCTGCTAAATGTCTTTGTGAGCCGAGTTATAAGCTCTCAAACTTTTTCTGTGGATAAGCTTTTTCACGTGGACTTCCAAATATGCGGTGTATACGTTTACCTGGGCTCGTACCATGCAAAAATGATAATATCTTGCGTATACTACTTATCGGTTTGAAAAAGCTTTTCCACATGACAAGTTTGAGAGCTTATGACTCGGCTCACAGAGACATTTAGCAGGTTTTGATTGCAGAAATGGACTCCTCGTGGTCGAAAGTACCTAGTACCAAATTTATAGGTCGTTTGAAAGTGGTGTCTCCAAGTTTTCTCACATATATCGTTCGTAGATGAACATAATTTATCCGGAAACCGGAACCGAAATTAGAAAACTACTTTGAATTCTAAAATTCGCAAATTCGCAAAGCCTAGTCACCTTTTCCAAGTGGTTTTTGTGATAAATAGGGTTAAAACTTGAAAAAAATTTCTCAAATGATAGAGCACTCCTGTGTTTCAGTCTTCTGAATATGTGTCTCTGATCTCTAGCACTCCATATAACCTAATCACATTTTTCCATGTCCTTCTAATGATTCACAATTCCTGAAATTTCCCAGATTCTTGATCCACTAAACCATTGAATGACACACCGAGAAAATTCCGTTGTCCATGAAGGAAGTCAGAACTTAGCTCATGTGTTTTTTTGACTGGAACACAGCCAGACAGGTGTTAAATCTATTAAACATGGGCATTGTTATTCGCAGAATAAATCACATATCAAATTGAGAGGTGGTCTAGCTCAGTTTTTGTGCAACAGGCTAAGCCTCTATTCCAATTCCCAAAGAAATGTCGGTTACCCCACCGAACGGTTCAATTCACGGTATCAAGGAATATCTAGAATATGTGAATTATTTTGACTTCACTGCAGTTCAAGTATTCATCCCATTCATTTATATGATTCCGACTATCGGGGTGATGATAACAATCTTGGTGGTGTACTGGAAAGCAAAGGCGTCTCAGAATTCTGTATCGATGGATAGTAATGTGTTTATAATTATCATGCTTTACTTTTTATTTGTGAGTTTCGAGGATGGAAGGTGTTAAATAAAAATGAATATGTCAATATACAACGACAAACCTTTGTACTTGCAAACCGGCACGTAACTCTCTTCAAAATGAGTTTTATGATCTGAAGAATATACCAAAATGTAGATCTCGGCGAGTTCTACGTTCGTGACCAGGGGCCAGATGGCTATTTTTAATGTGCCGCGGGGGCCGAGCTGGAATAGTTTTTACCGAAAAATCCAAGTTTTTGAAGATTAAATATAAGTTTTAGAGAATTTTCAAAGTTTTTAACTAAATATTTCTATAAAACAACAATGAATCCCTGAATCCGCTAGAAAACGGCTGATTGAGTAACTTTTGTATACGGTATGAAATCTTTTAGCTATGCGCCTTTAAGCTACAGTAAGAATTTGCACTTCTGAACTTCTTTTGATGAAAATTTCGAAAATATCAAAAAATATAGTTCTATGTATATAGTCACTACGAGTCAAAGGGCTATCTGTTAATGTGCCGCGCATCGGGCTTAAATGGCATTTTTGACACCATAAATGTGTTTTTAGTCTTTTTTCCGATCCACAGCACATTAACGACTAGCCCTCCGGTCCGTAGTAGGTCAGGGATATAGAACTCGTCGAGATCTATATTTTGGTATATTTTTCAGATCATAAGAATGCGTTTCAGGCGAGTTACGCGCCTTGGAAGTATGATTTTTACAAACGCGCTGTACCGAAATTGAGAAAACATTGGTGTTCGCTTTATTAGTTCGCAACCGCCAGAGTTCGACCGATATCGCCCAATTACCACAACGTTGGCAAGATGTAATCAGTACTTCTTTCCCATTAATTAAAATTTGATAATAGAAAAAGTGCGAAGACATTTGAAACACTCTAATAGTATGCCTAAGCAAGCCTGTGGTCATGAAAAAGTTCACCCACCGCAACATTCAATTTTTTCCAGAACTCCCTATTCTTCATTGGCGACTACTTCCGCTTCACGCTCCCCTCATCTGGGTATGTCACCTCTTCCTGTGCAAGCATCCAACCGAATCGATGGCTTGGCTCACTTATATTGTATAACAATGCAACAAATTATGGTGTTATAACTTGTCCATTCTTAGTTTGTTTGATACGTCTAACTATTATGTTGTCACCAAGAAACAGTCAACATGTAAGAATTATATACAATTGTTTTAACCCCTTTGAATTGAATTACAGTACTGCGACCTTGTCACCCGCTGGTTCGCTATCCCGTTTCTCTTCATTATGCCCTTCTAGTCTTTGGCAATATCCGTAGTATCTCGGGATACTGTAAACAGCTGGGCTCTCCATTTGACTTTGGATCTCTTATAATATATTCTGGCGATAACTATTACTACATGACCACCGTCATCCATTTCTCTTATTCTTGTACTATCCTTGGTCTCACTGGTTGTATGTCTATTGTAATGATGGTAAAGTTACGGATGACTGTGTCGAGTACCACCACGTCGGAGAGGACGAAACAGTTGAAGAGGAAGATTGAGGCGTCACTTACGATGACAATGTTTTCTGGTTTCGTGCCGTTTATTACTAATTCTATTGTGTCGGTGAGTGAAATGGGTTGTATCTTGGTGGAAACTGATTCTAGAAGAAATTTGAGTACAGATTCTGAATCCCTGTAACGTTAGATTTCTAGCGATATACTATCTATTGGTAGTGGTTTTGGTCGGGATTAGGGTGTATCGTTGCACGAAACTTGAACAAAGTAGAACAACACATAGTACTGTAACAACTACAACAATTGCGCGTCCTAGGCACCCCAGATCTCATAAAAATTATCAATTCCAGATCTCATTCTTTGCCTACTGCGACTGGTGGTCCACCTCCCTTATCCTCCGTGCCATTGGAAACGACTTCGAGACTGTCATGATGCCATGGGTGCTATTCTTGACCCATCCCTTATTCCAAAGGAAGAAATTAACAGCGAAACTAAGCACCAGCTCAATGGCATTCAGCAGTAACTGGAATCGAAAGAGTTAGTTTTGAAAGAAATTATTTGATTTGATGTTTTAATTTTGGCAATTTCAGTATCGGTGGTTGATAGAGTTTGATATTTGCAATTATTTCTTTATTTCTTAATAAATTATTCAATAAATCACGCCTCAATCGTAAACATAACAATTGAATCTTGTCTCGTGGAATTCTTATTCGCTTCCACTTTCCGATTCCAACATTTCAGTGCCTTCACCAAATCGATGGCACCTTTCCGGTAGCTCGCAATGATTAGAATAGATGGGAGAGGGTCGATGGCAGGGTAGACGGCAACAGTCAATCCGATAAATGGGTACTTCAAATTCAACTCGATATTGAGCATTGGGAACATGAAAGCCATGCCGATGGGGACGTACATAAGGATGAAGGGGATGGCGGATTGGACGACGAGAGCGTTGAAAAGTTGGCGTTGCAGGGATTTCAGAGAGTCCGATTGGGTGGTCATGGCTTCCAGTTTTTTCGAGATCCAGCAGTAGCAACCGATACCGAAGTAAAGGACGCTTCCGATGGATATTCCCTGGGAAATTTGAAATTTATCTCAAAAGCACGAGTAGCTATCAAAAAGTTGTCAACTACAAAACCAATCTTCACAAAATTCTACACATTTTGTTAGTTGACAACTTTTTGATAGCTATTCACCCCTTTGAGATATGCGCCTTTGAAGATAAGAGCGAGGAAAGGGAGACGCAGAGAAGCGAGAGCGTCTGACTTCTCTGCGTCTCAATCCGACTAGTGTAACTTTCAAAGCCGATTATCTCAAAAACGTGAGTAGCTATCAAAAAGTTGTCAACTAACAAAGTGTGTGAAATTTCATGAAGATTGTTTTTGTAGTTGACAATTTTTAGATAGCTCTTTTAGGTTTTGAGATACGGGGCTTTAAAGAATGTGGAGGAGAGTAGAGAGGGGGGAGAGGCGCAGACAGTCAGACGCTCTCGGTTCTCTGCGCCTCCACCTTTCTCGTTCAATCTTTAAAGGTGCATATCTCAAAACCTAGATGAGCTATCAAAAAACAGTCAACTACAAAAATATACCCATATTCTTTATCTACCCATTCAACCTACTCACCACCACGATAAACATCAGGGAAGTCCCAAAAAACGAGTCAAAATCCGGACGAGTCAAGCCATTCTCATCGACCGGCCAAAAGTGTGCACTTATATACGCAACGTCCTCCATCTTCAGCCGATAGTTCTCCATCATCTTGTTCCTAGAATCAAAATCTTTGTTTTCAATAACAAGACACCCAGTGTACCAACCGTAAATAGTCCGTTCTCTCAGCGGTCTCCCCACAGTATACCCAACAAATAACACCCCAGACGATGCCGATGGCAAACGGGAAAATATACAGAATGCACTGCTTGACACCACTGATATATTTGACACGGAACTCACTGAAAAACAAATTTTTTTAGGCAATCCTAATGCCGAATAGAAGAACAATTACATATCAATTGCCCCATAACGATAGACAAAATGACATGCGACGATAGCCAAGGAGAATCCAAAGCAGGAACAGTAGGTGACTGGAATTCGTTAAAATCGAGAAATAGTGAGAAATGGGGACTTACTGGTCAAAAAGTATGTGATATCGTGTGGATAGTTGCATTTTTGGAAGACGATAAAGGCTGAGCCAAATGTTCGGACGGACTGGAATTTGTTATGAGCTTGTAGATCATTAAACGAGCTACATTTTTGTAGTTGACAACTTTTTGATAGCTATTCACGCTTTTGAGATACGGGGCTTCAAAGTTGAAGGCGAGGGAGAGGGGGAGAGGGGAGGCGCAGAGAAGCAACAGTGTCTGTCTGTCTGCGTCTCTCTCCGAACAGTCTATCTTTCAAAGCCTCGTATCTCACAAGTGTGAATAGCTATTAAAAAACTTTCAACTACAAAAATAATCTTTATAAAAAGTTACACATTTTGTTAGTTGACAACTTTTTGATAGCTTTTCCAGATTTTGAGATACGGGGCTTTAGAGGCTGCGGAGGAGAAAAGAGAGCGGAGGAGAGACAGAGAAACGAGAGCGTCTGACTTCTCTGCGTCTCCCCTCCCCATCTCTCTCAAATTCAACTCTGAAGGCGCATATCTCCGGCGCTAATTGCGCTATCAAAAAACTTCCAACTACAAAAATATAGCTTTTAGATTGCTCTATATTTTTGTAGTTAATTACTTTTTGATAGCGCTGCTAGATTTGGAGATACGGGGCTTCAAAGATAAGTAACGGATAGGAGAGACGCAGAGAAGGCAGGCTGTCTGCTTTCTCTGCGTCTCTCTCCTCCGCACCCGCAGCTTTTCAATCTTTAACGACGCGTATCTTAAACCCCTCCAGTGCTATCAAAAAACTTCCAACTACAAAAATGATTCTCTAGACTTCATCTATTCAACCAACCGATCCCGCAAACAAGTTGACCAACGCATACGTCAACTCAAACAACGTCGTGTACATCATTAACCACTTATAGGTTCCAAGAGCGTTCGGTGACTTGCAAAGAATGAGATACATGAGGAAAAGGTTGGTGACAATCGAGATGATACCACACACATCTTGAGTCTCGCCTTCCACTTGGTACCACTCTTCGGTAAGCATGGCTGGATATGGAAAATGGATAAAAATGGGAAGTTAGTGAGATGGGGGAGGGGAGGGGACCATAGATTAGGGGGGTGGGGTTGGAAAATGGAAAACAATACGTAGAATAGAATCCCTCAGGGAAGCGGGGGGTGGATGTCTGGAAAGCTGAAGGCGTGGGGATTCTGAATCTGTTTGAAAACTTCATTACAGCCGAGATACAGGGTAAAGGCAACAACCATAAAATGGGCAAGTTTTGGGCATGTTGCCGGTTTTAAGAAACGCGCTCCACCGTACACCTACAGTACCATGTCTACGACACTCTGTTGTTCCGGTAACGCCAAAGATAACAAGTGATTGTTTTTCTAAAAACGATTCTAATTAATGTTTACCTCGCTTCACTTACTGTGTATCAGATACGTGTATTCCACGTGGACACCTCGGTTTGTGATTTTCAGCACTTCCTGTCTAGTCTGGACCGCTGATACTTAGAACACTTTTGACGTCTAGACGGGAAACGTTTATTCGTGTGAATCAAGTTAAGAATG
The DNA here is from genome assembly GCA_002259235.3 of Caenorhabditis latens. NCBI lineage: Eukaryota > Metazoa > Nematoda > Chromadorea > Rhabditida > Rhabditidae > Caenorhabditis > Caenorhabditis latens. The sequence goes on from CM056096.1 coordinate 2,697,401, forward strand.
AAATGATAGAGTGACAAATTTATATAGGTTGTGTAGATCAAATCATGCTTTTTATTTTTGTAGTTGACAGTTTTTTGATAGCTATTCACGCTTTTGAGATACGGAGCTTCAAAGATAGGAAGCGAGAAAGAGTGGAGACGCAGAGAAGTCAGACGCTCTTGTTTCTCTGCGTCTATATCAAAACTTTAAAGACCCGTATCTCAAAAGCGTGAAGAGCTATCAAAAAGTTGACAACTAATAAAATGTGTAGAATTTTGTGAAGATTATTTTTGTAGTTGACAGTTTTTTGATAGCTCTTCACGCTTTTGAGATACGGAGCTTTAAAGATAGGAAGCGAGAGTGGCTGTCTGTCTGCGTCTCTTTCTCCTCACGTTTCAACTGTTGTTTTGAAAGGCGCGTATCTCAAAAGCGTGTTGGGCTATCAAAAAGTGGTCAACTACAAAAATGAAGAGCACAATTTGATCTTAGTGAGACAAATCTCAATTAGTGAGAATATCACTCTTCTGCGCATCGAACGCAGTCGTCGACGGGATATTCGAGTGAACCGACACCTGATTTCTTCCCCGAAGCGTGAGTTTTCTGAACAAATCCAGACATCCTCTTCTATAACTCCTTATGATAAGCATAGTGGGAAGAGGGTCGATTGCTGGATACACGGCGATTGTGATTCCAATAAACGGGTATTTCAATCCGAGTTCCGTATTGAGCATAGGGAACACAAAGACCATTCCAGCGGGGATATACATAAGGAAGAGTGGGATTGCTGATTGGACGAGTAACGCGTGGAACAATTGCTTCTGGAGAGACTTCATCGACTCCGAAATGGATTCCATGTCACACAACTTGCGAGACAGCCATCGGTAGCAGCGTATGGCAAAGTAGATCACACTGATCATCGAGGAGCCCAGAATACACCACATGACGGCGATTCCCAAGAATGAGTCAGGATCCGGATAAACGTTCATGTCGGCGTCATAGGGCCAAAAGTGGGCGCTGATGTAGGCGCAGTCGGAAATGTTGAGACGGTAGTTTTCCAGCATGGTATCTCTGAAAAAGAGATGTTGGGCTTAGTAGGTTTGGCGGAAGGCGAAAGGCGGAAGATCTACCTGATAGGGCCGCGATGCTTACGATATGTTCTCATAGTCTTTAGATCAGATGGCGATGCTCAAAACGCTTTGCTCACTCTAGAATATTCTGAAGCGTATCGGCCGCCCATGACGCTTATATTTTTTTCTGATGTGTACACAGGTCACCCATGTTAGGCTATACTGTAACTAGGACAGGTTTCCGAGTGGAGTTATTGGACATGACCTATACCATTGGAAAGCTGTGAAAACGCTGATTCCAAATATATATTCAGTTTTTGCTCTCAAGACCTGGTATTCGAGAAAAATAGGGGCAAAGTTTTGGTGGAAGATGGGATCAATGCACACGTCGCCAGTGTAGGTCTGGTCAAATAAACCTCCAGCTTTGGGATCCAGCGCACTTCAGGTAGCCCAATTCACCGGATCCGGAAATAAAGCAATTTTCAGGTGGGGCTTTACTCATACAGTACTCCGCTGGCGTCGTGTATTTGGATCCTGCTCCCTGAATCCAGATCTGAACTCGTTTTTCTCGAATACCAGACTTCGAGGCCAAGAACTGAATATATATTTGGAATCAGCGGTTTCTTAGATTTCCAATGATATTAGTCTTGTCTCATAACTCCACGGTCACCTGTAGACCTTCCATAGTTGCACATTCCAGAATATTCTGTGTATCGGCCGCCCATCCGATTTACTGGGCCCGCGACGTTTAGTCAAAATCTTCGTTGATCAATCTTAGCGTCCCGACGCCTAGCATCCTTAGTTAGTCAATGCTCAAACTTTGAAGCTACGCGGACACGCGACGCCTATGACGTTTTAAAAATTGATGATGCTTAAGGGCCGCAATTTATACAGGGACTCAGCGCCGACACGCAACGCCTCTGACGTTCATCATTTAGACCGTGCTCCATGAGCAAGAATCTCCAAAAACGCATGGCTCATCTTATTTGGGCGCAGACTAGGCCGCTCATGTTAGTCTGTACGCTAGGCACCCGACGTTTAGTCGGAACTGTCAGGAATGTCGCAAAGATAACCTGACTAGCCACGTTGCTTATTTTGAGCAGCTCAAATTCGAGCGCTACGCAGACACGCGACGCTTCTAACGTTCTACATTTTTCTGATGTATATAGGCCGGCTATATGATCTTGGACGGTCGCCGATACCCGACAAATCTCCAAAAACGTGTTACTAGTCTTGACAGGTCAAACTTTCCCGCTACGCACGACACGCGTCGCCTCTGACCTACCTCAAGTATTCCGTCCTCTCTGGAGTCTCCCCGTAGTATATCCAACAAATCACACCCCACAGTATCCCATAGCAAAATGGCAAAATGTAGAGAGCGAGTTGCTTCCCGCCAGCCAAATATTTTAGACGGAATTCACTGAAACCTTCTTTTTTTTTGAAATCCCGTGTCTAGCAGGCTCTTACGTATCAACTGCACCGTAACGATAGATAAAATGGCCACCGAAAATTGCCATGGAGAAGCCGAAGCACGAGCAGTAGAGGCCTCAAAAAATGATAATTGAATGGGTACGGTAGCTACGAAAACTTACAAACAAGAATTTGAGCGGTTTGATGGGAGAATAGGAAATTTCGCATGTCTTGGAAAACGATGAACGCGGAGCCATAGGTGTGGACGGACTGGAAATTAATAAAGATGGTTGCAAAGCTTGGAGTCGCTACGCAGCAAATTCCGCTTTATCAATTTATATAATTTGGGGATACTGATAGCTGAGATCTTGAGGATTTTGAATCTATTTTCAAAATTGTTGTAGCATCAAAACTGACTAAAATACACAGCTTTAAAAATGGGTACCTCAGAAAAATAAAGTTTTTTTTTTTTAATTGATGTAAATCTGTTCATTTTGCTGATAGACAAATTTTGAATACAAATTCAGAATCCTCACGTCTTCAGCTTTCTATCTACACGTTTCAGTCAGAAAGGCTTTGATTTCTACAGTATACACAAAATTTTTAGATTTGTAGATTGTTTATTCCACGCGTGAAAAAAGGAAATCCAACACAGTTTTTCGGTACTTTGCCAAGCTAAGAGGCTACTTTTAAAGCCAATTATCTCGAAAACGTGAGTAGCTATCAAAAAGCTGTCAACTACAAAATTAATCTTCACAAAATTCTACACATTTTCCTAGTTGACAACTTTTTGATAGCTCTTCACACTTTTGAGATACACCGCTTTGAAGTTGGAGGTGAGAGAGAGGGGGAGGGGAGACGCAGACAAGCAGACACTCTCGCTTCTCTGCGTCTCCCCTCCCCCTCTCTCTATCACTTTCAACTTTAAAGGCTCATATCTCAAAAGCGTGAATAGCTATCAAAAAACTTCCAACTGCAAAAATATAGAGCTAGATTTGATCTACACAACCAACCCACTCACCGGTCCCGCAAACAAATTGACAAACGCGTAGAAGAACTCAAAAGTGGAAGTATACAACATCAACCACTTATAGGATCCCAACTTTGGTGGCGACTTTGCAATGATCAAGTACATCAGCAAAGCGTTCGTGTGGACCGAGACAACTCCACACACGATTTGTGTGATCTCTTCCAACTTTATCCATCCGACAGTTGGCATGTTGTTGAGAGTGAACTGAATAGGCTGGAATTGAGAAGGCGGGACCAGACTAGATAAATAAGAAGCAAAAACTTGAAAAACAACTCTTGATTATTCCCTTGGAGATGATGATGATCACATGTTTTGAAATGGAAATTTGTCAGTGATTCATTTGGGGAGTTAGTCTTGTCGGTCTAAGACCAATTTTGGTGTGACTGATCACTTAAGCAAGTTTCAACGATCAATTTGCAGGAAGAATGATTTTTGAGCTCACGGAGCACACATAGAATTGAAATTGGGGACCTTTTGAAACTTCCTGGAGCCAAATGACTCCGTATCCTCTTATTGAGTCGCTACGCATAACTTAATTTTGTTTTCTAGTTCCCTTCTACTTTATGTTGTCTGGAAGGGAGGTGTGTTTTCCTCTTCTAGACTATTTATGCGTTTTTTTTTTACTTTTTGGATGAAGAGAGGATCATTAAACTACCTATTTTGAATAACTTTTGAATTTCCGCCTTTTTAAGGCATCAAGTATCTAAGATGGAACACTTTATGATATCGGTGCAAGGTTTGGAGATACGCATCTTTAAGGAGTGGGAAGAACGATAGAGACGCAGAGAAACTAGAGTGTCTGTCTTCTCTGCGTCTCTTCCTCTGCAGGCTATCTTTAAAAGCGCTTATCTCGAAAACGTGAAGAGCTGTCAAAAAGTTGTAAACTACAAAATCAATCTTCACAAAATTCTACACATTTTGTTAGTTGACAACTTTTCGATAGCTTCTCACGTTTTTGAGATACGGAGCTTCAAGTTGAAGGTGAGAGAAAGGGGGAGAGGAGACGCAGACAAGCAGACGCTCTCGTTTCTCTGCGTCTGTCCATATCTTTAAAGGCGCGTATCTCAAAAACGTGAACAGCTATTAAAAAACTTTCAACTACAAAAATATAGCTCTGGATTTGTTGAATATTTTTGTAGTTGACAACTTTTTGATAGCTGTTCACGCTTTTGAGATACGGGGCTTCAAGTTGAAGGTGAGAGAAAGGGGGAGAGGAGGCGCAGACAAGCAGACACTCTCGCTTCTCTGCGTCTGTCCATATCTTTAAAGACGCGTATCTCAAAAGCGTGAGGAGCTATTAAAAAGTTGTCAACTACTAAAATGTAAATCTAGATTAGATCTACACGATAAATATAAGATTGAAATAGTAGAGTAATGTAGCTTTGAACTCGCCAACTTTTTAATAGAGCGCATGATAAGACTGATCCTCTAAATACCGTATAACAGCCCTTAGATCAGGAAGATCTGATTTTAAAGTATCGTATAAAATAGGAAAATTTATCAATCTTGAAAGGTACTGTAAATGTCTAAACTTAGTTCCAGCCAATTTGAAAACGTATATATACCTAAACAGTTTCCAAGTAGTAAAGTTATTGAATAACAATAAATTGAACTTTAAAACAGACAGGAGTGATAATATCACGAGACTCTACTCCCATGAGATAATTTAGTTCCGTTGACCGTCTGTGCGTGGTTTCATCGTATTTGAGTTCCGAGTACAAGCTGAACCCCAAATGACGATAGTACATACATATCTAGACGGATGATGTTTTTTTTTCTTAGCGGCTAGGCTACTATTTGTTTGGCTAGACATATGTAATTACAGGGAAGGAAAATGTCATTGCTGAACGCGTCTCAAGCGCGCCAGACGTCTACTTTTCTCCAAACTACTTGAAATTGAACTGAAAAAGGCATGGTTCTCAAACGTCCGGTTTTGAAACGTCCAAGATTCAAAAAGGGCAAGTGGAAATTAATATGTAGAAGTTTGGCGCGCCTGAGACGCGTTTTGAAAAGTTGGAGGCAAAAAAGTCTGAACTTCTTGAAAATCCGGTTGAAAAATGAGAAACCAACTATTTTTAAAACAAAATCAAACATTCTCTAGTTTATAAATTTCTTCTCAATTTGAATACGAAAAGAACGAAAACTTAATCCTTTCCGGATTATTAGCAAACAATAGAATGGATAAAACTTCAAAGCATTGTGTAGTATTTCGGTGATGTATGACGTTTGAGGAATCTTTTGAAATATTGAAAAGTTTTGAAAATGCACGGATATGGATGGGGTACCTGGATTAGGAAACGTCAGAGAAGAACAAATATTTTTTAAAAGAGTACTGTGGCACAAAAGTGCTCCGGATTAAAACCGCCCGAATTAGAACCGCCCGGATCAGAACTGGTACTAACCAGAGCCTCCCAAATCTATGCATCAATATCCGGACGGTTCCATTTCGGACGGTTAGGGAGAAACACCTTTCAAGAACTTACTTACGCTTTGTATCAACTGTTACCGAGTCGCTGCTCAGCGAAATTGATGAACAACTTTTTTCAAGCACTACGGAAGCATATTTAGGTTAAGAAATGTTCGAAAACGCTGCAAAGGTACGCCAGAGATATGAATAACGTGGCAAAGATCAGTCTTCTGAGTTTCGGAGTTTTCCAATTTTCCGGATTTCCAAGAATTTCAGACTGGTTGAAACGCGTCTCAGGTGCGCCAGCAAGGGGAAATTATGGTGTTTTTCAGAGTTGTACGGAATGCCATTTTTAAATTTCCGGAATCCGGAATTGGAATAAAAATTTTCATTTTCCGGAATCCGGAATCCGGAACCGGAATGTCAAAAAACCCCGGAATTCCGGATTCCGGACAACTCTGGTGTCTGGCGCACCTTTGGCGCGTTTTCTGATATCATTTCAGACACCAGAACTCGCAATTAAGGAGGACTGTAGGACTAGTAGTCTGGCGCGCCTGAGACGCGTTTTGAAAAGTTGGAGACATTTGGGAAAACAGTTCTGAATCAAATCACAATTCTAAAAATTTTTGAATTTCGGAATGGCGCGCCTGAGACGCCTTTTAATAACCTTCGGAAAAACGATTTACTCGCGTTTTTAGAAAATCGAAGGCATCTGGACGAGCACTTGTTAACCTAAATATCCTTTCGTAGCGCTTAAAAAAAGTTTTTTATCAATTTCGCTGAGCAGCGACTCGGTAACAGCTGATACGAAGCTCAAGTTACTTCTTGAAAGGTGTTGCTCTCTTACCGTCCGAAATGGAACCGTCCGGATATTGATGCATAGATTTGGGAGGCTCTGGTTAGTACCAGTTCTGATCCGGGCGGTTCTTATTCGGGCGGTTCTAGATAGTACCTGAGGTTTACACTTTTGCGTCACAGTACTCTTTTAAAAAATATTTGTTCTTCTCTGACGTTTCCTAATCCAGGTACCCATCCATATCCGTGCAATTTCAGAACCCTTTTTCAGAATTTCAAAAGATTCCTCAAATGTCATACATCACCGAAATACAACACAATGCGTCGAAGCATAGTTTCGTACCAAAACGGTTTAATTCAAAAAAACACAAATAAGTTATAATTATCTAACAAGAAGTACTGACTGGATTCACCGTCGACGTCACATTCACTGTGGAAGAATTCTTGCCACGACAGCCCACAATTCTTCTGAATATTTCCACACTGCCCACTCGATATCTCTTGATAATGAAAATAGTTGGAAATGGGTCAATAGCCGGGTAGATTGCAATGATAAGCCCCACGAATCCATAGTTGATATTCAATTGGATATTGAGCATGGGGAAGATGAAAACGATGCCAGTCGGGAGGTACATAAGGAGTAAGGGAAGAGCACATTGGACAAGTAACGCGTAGAATAGTTGGGATTGTAGGGATTTCAAAGATTTCGATTGGGAGGAAGATGTGATTTCGAGGAGCTCGGAGAGGTGGCGATAGCAACTGACGCCGAAATAGAGAACACTGGAGAGAGGAGGTCTGGAAACCGTAAGTTTAGATGACTTTTGGAAACTTGAAGGTCCCAAAAAACAAAAAACGCCCCTTATACAGTACCGCTCAAAAGTATATGAAGTTTTGCATGTTTTAGTTGAAAACGCCCAACTTTGAGAGTGTGTCATAGTCAAACTAGCTGTCCCACAAAATAACTTTTTATCATACTTGCAACGGGCCGGGCCGGGCCGGGCCGGGCCGGGCCGATCTGAGAATTTTCACCGGCCCGGCCCGGCCCGGCCCGGCCCGGCCTGGCCCGGCCCGGCCCGGTCGGCCCGGGTCACAGTACAAAAATTTGAAAATTTGAATTTTTTGAAAATTTTTTCGATTTTTTCGCAAAAACGTCGAATTTTCGACTATGTTTCTACATACCGATAAAACTCAAGTTTACATAGGATTTTTGACTATTTTTGATGAAAATTTTCAAAAATTTCGAAAAATTTTGTGAAAAAATTGTGCTCATTTTTTGACTCCGGGCCGACCGGGCCGGGCCGGGCCGGCATCTTCCTCTACCGGGCCGACGGGCCGAGCCGGGCCGGGCCGATATTTTTTTTATTTTTTTTATGGGATCACACAGATCAAAAGTAGAGCTCCATTTTTGTAATTGACAACTTTTTAATAGCTGTTCACGTTTTTGAGATACGCGCCTTTAAAGATATGGACAGTCGCAGAGAAGCGAGAGTGTCTGCCTGTCTGCGTTTCTTCCTCTGCAGGCTATCTTTAAAAGCGCGTATCTCAAAAACGTGAAGAGCTATCAAAAAGTTGTCAACTGACAAAATGTGTAGAATTTTGTGAAGATTGATTTTGTAGTTTTCAACTTTTTGACAGCTCTTCACGTTTTTGAGATACGCGCTTTTAAAGATAGCCTGCAGAGGAAGAAACGCAGAGAAGACAGACACTCTAGTTTCTCTGCGTCTCTATCGCTCTTCCCACTTCCACTCCTTAAAGATGCGCATCTCTTTTTTGTACGGACACTCCCTAGCAAGTTACGTTTCCACAAAGTAATTTCTCCCTTAAATCGACCAATTTCAGTGCAAAATAGAGTGATTTTTGAGCTGTCCCCTTAAAATGACCGTAACTCTCTAGGGATTGTTCGTACAAAAAAGTTGTCAACTACAAAAATAAAGCTCTACCTTTGATTTGTATGATCCATTAAAAATCTACTTGATGGGACAATCAGTATTACCATGACACACTCTCAAAGTTGGACAATTTCAACTGAAAACGGCAAAACTTGATAGCTTTTTGTTCGGTACTGTATCAGCACGGCGCGCTTCTTACAATCGCGCTCTACCGAAACCGAAGAAAATTGTGGGCGGAATTGAGAGACGCAGAGAAAAAGAGACAAGGGGATTTCGGTGGAGCGCGGTTGTAAGGCCCGTGTCGTGATAATACGTCTTTGGCGGTTTTTTTTGCGTTTTAAATTTTTTTTTGTAGGGTTTTTAGGTTTTTGAAAGATTTTTATTGGTTTTTTAAGGTTTTCATTACGATTTTTGGTTTTTTTAAACGTTTCTTACGTTTACTATGTTTTTAGGGGTTTTCGGCACAGTTCTTACAACTGCGCTCTACCGAAATGTCCTTGCCACTTTTTCTCTGAGTCTCTCAATTTCGCACACTATATTTTTGGATTTTGTTATAGCGCGGTTGTAAAAAGCGCGCCATAGGTTTTTCATTAGCGATTTTAAGTTTTTTTTTAATGTTTTAATTGTTTTTGAGCATTTTTGGGACCCCAAAGGACATTTAGATGTTTTAAGCGCATTTTGGAACGTTCGAGTTTTCAAAGGACATCCAAACTGGTAAAAGGGAAACATACCAATATAATCCAAACTAAGAAGATTGCGAAAAACGCGGAAAAATCTGGATATAAGTGGCCACCGGTCTCCGAGGATAGCCAGAACCTTGCACTGACGTAGACGCAGTGATCAATGTTCACATTGTAGGTGTCTAGCATGGTGTCTCTGGATGTTTAAAATGTAATATGTAATATGGCTAGAAAGCGGAAAAAATGAGGATTCTGAATCTATTTTCAAAATTTTTGTAGAGTGAAAATCAATTGAGATACATCGATTTCAAAAGAATGACTTAATTTTTGTAAATAACCCATCGCTTTGAGTCGCTACGCAGCTAATTCCGGTTTATCAACTTTTTCATATTTAAGGATTCTGAAAGCTCAAGTCTTGAGGATTCTGAATCTGTTTTCAAAATTTTTGTAGCATCAAAACTGACTGAGATACACAACTTCAAAGATGGGTACCTCACAAAAATTGTGACTTTTTGAAATCGATGTATTTCGGTCAGTTTTGATGCTACAAAAGTTTCGAAAACTGATTCAGAATCCTCAAGACTTGAGCTTCCAGAATCCCTAAATAATAAAACATCTGATAAACCGGAATTCGCTGCGTAGCGACTCAGGATGATCGTCTTTCGTTAGGCGGACTTTTACTCATTTAACCCTTTTCAGAATGTTTCGGTTTTAAATTTTTCTGGTTTTAAAACGTCTTGGTTTAAAAATGGCCGGTTTCCAAACGTCTTTTTACTCTTGTTCAGACAATTTCCGTTTTGAAACCAAGACACATTGAAACTGAGACACTTCTAAACCAATCGAGTACGACATTTCTGAATTCAGCTGAGTTTTTTTTCGATTTGAATTGTCCCGGTTACCAAACGTCCCTGTTTTAATATGCCCCCACTCTAAACTCACCTCAAATACTCTGTCTTATCCCGTGCCTCCCCGAAAAACAGCCAACACACAAATCCCCATAGACCGCCGGAAATTATTGGGAAAATATAAAGAGCCAGTTGTTTGACACCGCGGAGATATTTATAGTGGAAGGCGCTGAAAATTTTTTTGTTTTGGAAATATAACGGATATAAGCTAGTTACGGATTCATGGCACCGTATCTATAGACAAAGTGAGCGCTGAAAATGGCCATGGAGAAGCCGAAGCACGAGCAGTAGGTGTCTGAAATGTTATTAGTTCACTAGTCAGTTTTTTTTCTTGGGTTTCGGTAGAGCGCATGTGCTAAGCTTGCTTACAGATAAAAACTGTATCAATTTTCTCGCCAAAATATGAGAAATCCGTGTCCAGAAACGCTATAAACGCGGATCCATAAGTGTGGACTGACGGGCCTCCAAAAAAATTGACAAATGTATATACTAGTTCAAAACCTGTTGTATACAACAGAAGCCATTTGTAGGTTCCCATTTCTCGGGGGGATTTGAGAAGGATGAGGAGGATGAGAAAGGAATTTGCAAGGAGGGATACGGTACCACAGATAATTTGAATGGTGGAGAGAAGGTGGATGGAGAGCATGGTAAGGGGTGGATGAGGAAATGGGGAAATGAGATATGATTTGTTGATGGTAGGGGCGTTTATAGACATGTGTGGGGTCCCTAAGGACTTTTAGTACGCAGAATTGGAGAAAGATGTTTGGATTTTGAAAAAAAAGTGACTATAAGTAGACTAGAAATATCAGAAACCATAGTGATAGTTTGGTGGCGTCACTGGCTACAGCAGTGGCCCAGAGTTGCATGGAATTTCGACTTCTGACTTCCGGCCGTTTTTTCACTTCCGACTTTCGAGGTCCGACTTCCTAGTTCCGACTTCCGAGTTCCGAGTTCCGACTTTCGACTTCTGGGCGTTTTTCACTTCCGCCTTCCTACTTCCGGATGAGGAATTTCACTTCCGACTTCCGACATGGGAACCTACAAATGGCTTCTGTTGTATACAACAGGTTTTGAACTAGTATATACATTCGTAAGTTTTTTTGGAGGCCCCTCAGTCCACACTTATGGATCCGCGTTTATAGCGTTTCTGGACACGGATTTCTCATATTTTGGGGAGAAAATCGATACAGTTTTTATCTGTAAGCAAGCTTAGCACATGCGCTCTACCGAATCCCAAGAAAATTGTGTGACTATAAGTAATGGCCCAGAGTTGCATGGAATTCCGCCTTCCGACTTCTGGGCGTTTTTCACTTCCGACTTCCTAGTTCCGACTTCCGAATTCCGAGTTCCAACTTCCGACTTCCGACTTCCGGATAAGAAATATCACTTCCGACTTCCGTCATTCCATAACTGTGGAATTTTGGAAAAGTAAATTTCGCAGAAATACATGGAAAAGTGGTCTAAAAGGACAGAAAATAGGTTTTTCTTCAGCAAATATTCGCCAATTTTATGATTTTTCTCTTGGAGTTTTTGAATATTTGCGAACTTCCGACTTCCGGTTAAGAAATTTTCACATGCATGCAACTCTGCAGTGGACGTCAAAAAATCGGGAATAAGTGTTACTGTGTTATTGCCCTTTGAAATTTCAAAATTTGAAAATTCAAAAAAAGGTTTTAAACAATCGAAACGTTTATTCTTCTCTCTTCTTATAATCATTCAATTTCAAGAAAATTCTCTCCGCGGAATCCATATCACCGCCTTTCAACTCTATACGTTTGTTGGCAGCCGCTATAACCACACCGATTCTGAACGCCTTTTCCAAAATATCCTCCGACGCCGTCTGAAGAGTCTTCATGGCTTCTTCCTCTATATTTATATCTTTTTTGTTGACTATCTCTGCCAGCACTTGCGCCACCTCTGCACGAAATTCTTCCTGAAAATTGGGAAAATTATGAGAACAGTAAAAAGAATTATAAATTTACCTCTGGAATAGCGAATCCCGGATTTTGGCCCTCATCATCTGACTCGATATCGTCAAATTCTTCGATCGGTGCTATTTTCGCCTTTTTGGGAACCTTCTCTACTTTTTTCGGAGCTCTCTTGGGTCCACAAGGCATTGTCTATATTATAGCTAGATACCTTTTTTGTGATAGATCGTTCGTTTTTAAATAACTTTTTTCGGACGGGCGGCCCCTTAATTGCGATGCGACAAGGGGTGTCAAGTTAGGGTCACGCTCTTAGTCAGCTGGCGCGCCTTGCACATCATTTTGTTTTGAGGTTACTGTAATCACATAGTTACAGTAAGAACTGTTATAAAGACTTCCAGTTTTCAGTGGAAAATGCTCAACTTTTATAGTGTGCCACGTGGTCGCCAATTATCTCACGATTTCAATTTTTGTTGAGTGTGTAGAATAAATCTAGCACTACATTTTTGTAGTTGACAACTTTTTGATAGCTATACAAGTTTTTGAGATACACGTCTTCAAAGACATCCGCCTGTAGGGAGAGACGCAGAGAAGCAGACACCGTCCTTTCTCTGCGTCTTCCCTTAGAGGTACCTATCTTTGAAGACGCGTATTTCAACAGGCTCTTGACGGAGCCTCTTACACAGGAGCATGCTTGTCGCCAAAGCCAAATGCACCGAATATCAATAATTTACTGACTATTGCTGCACTTTGAATCTGTAGATCAAATCAAGAGCTACATTTTTTGTAGTTCAGAGTTGCAAGGGATTCCGGCTTCCGAGTTCCGGAAAAAAGTTTTCACGCCAACATTGCCAACATTCCTTAGATCACTTTGTACCCAACTATACGCATAAGCCCCTCATTTATCAGAATGATGTTTTCTTTGTCTACCACTACTACACCATAATTACAATCACTTGGGAGTATACCTGTTTTTCTGACGTCTGCTTCTCGTCTACGATTTACTTCTTCATTCCCCTTACTCTCCTATAATGCGAACCGTTGCCTGGCTGGAAATCGAGTCGAGCACTCAAAAAGTGTGTGGTATCATTTCGATCATCACAAATTCCTTTTTGATATTCCTGATCCTTACCAAGTCCCCGCCGAAACTAGGTGCCTACAAATGGTTAATGTTGTATACATCGTTTTTTGAGTTGTTTTATGCATGCTTGAATTTCTTTGTGGGACCGGTAAGTCTCAGTTAATTGTTTGTTTTGCAAATGTGTATCATAGAGTTTCAGTCAATAGACACCTATAACTCGGTGCTAATCGCATTTCAAGACTTGGATAAAGTTCGGTTCGATCATGAGACTGCAGGCTTTTTGATTGGTGAGCTTTAAGTCAATTAGAATCCCGGTAACAATGATGTTTTAGTGATCTACTGTTCGTGTTTCGGTTCTTCAATGGCATTGTTCGCGGTTCATTTTATATATCGGTATGGGGCGGTTAACATGTAAGTTTTATGGTAAAGAGGGGTTGTGACAGAGCGATTTTTGCGGAAAATTGATATTGTCATTGGAGCAAAATTTTAAATTAGAATGATAAGTGAAAATTCCCCTAACTAGGGAAGGATCCCGAGTCAAGATGGATTAACAGGTCGAGATATATATATATCACTAGAACCCAAATTTTGCGCTGATTTCAAATATATATTTCAATTTTAAACGATCTCGTAGAAAAAGTTATTGGCGGTTTTGTCGCTTCTCAGAGCAAAAATGAGCATTTTCAAGACTCCCAAAATTAACGTTTTTCTCATTTTTTTCAAATTTTTTTTTGTACGTATGACTACCGATGTAAAGATGGCTTTGGCATAGTTTGATTTCAGAATTTATTTTCAGAAAAAGCAAAATTGGAATGTATATTTGAAATCAGCGCAAAATTTCGGTTCTAGTGATATCTACCTCGACATGTAACTCCATCTTGACTCGGGATCCTTCCCTAGTAAGCTCAAAGTTTAAAACTCTCAAAACTTGGTTTCAAATTTCTCATTATCGACAAAAGGCAAATTACATATTATGAACGGCTTCGAAGTGTCTAGTTTTTATTAGTCTTTGGCAACATGTTGATAGAATTCCCAGTGGTTCCGATTGTTTTAAAAATGTCTGTTAATTTTTTTCAAAGTTACGGGTTATAAGTGCCATGGTAAGCCAAGAAAGCTCTAGTTTCAAATATAGCGTCCGCTGCCGAATTACTACCCTTTTATCCACTTAAAAATTGAGAAACACTTTAAATGCAGTTGTATGACGAGAAAATGGTTTAAATGTGTTAGCGGTTTACCTTTGACGGTCGTTTTCTCGACTACCAGAGTTCAAGGGCAAAAACTGAATATATATTTGGAATCAGCGGTTTCTCAGCTTTCCAACGATATTGGTCACAAACGAAAAAAAAAACAGAGTTTGTGACCATCCTAGTAAGGGCTCTAATTTCCAGACAACACAAAAATGAACATACAGCTATTTTATACTATTACCCTCGTTTTGCTAAAACGGAATGTATATTGAATCCGTATTTAGTTTGAGCCTGATCTTGACTTTCTAATAATATGTAACATCTTCCCCTTCTTCCAGAGATTTCAAACAGAAATACCTCTCCGGCGGCAAGCAACTATTTCTCTACATCTGCCCTCCCGCCTTAGGTGTCTTCTGGGGAATCATCGTCTGGCTAACCATGTCTGAGACACAGATGAAAACCGACTATCTCCGACAGCACATTCTCAAAAAATTTGAGGTCAACATTGATGAGTGTGCCTACGTTTCAGTATTCTTCTGGCCAAAGGACAAGTCGGGGAATATCTATCCAGATGTCACCTCGTTCATAGGGCTGACTTTTGAGTTCACGATTTTGGTAAGAGTTTATAATTAGTTAATAATTACGATTCTATCTAATTAAGGGCATTTCATTCTTCTGTGTCACCTATTTCGCCTTCAAGTGTTATCGCTGGATATCTCGAAAATTGGGAAATATGGAAAATGTATCTCAATCTGCAAAATCTTTACAAATTCAATTATTCTACGCACTAATAGTCCAGGCAGCAATCCCATGTATCTTGATGTACATCCCCGCTGCTACAGTATTCACATGTCCCATGCTAAATATCAATTTGGATGTGAAATATCCTTTTACCAGTCGGTTTACGTCGCCTAACGGCGACTAAACCTCCTTCATCACACCACCCTTCTCAGTTTTACAGCGCCTGCGGCGCTTCTTAGCTGAGCAGTCCGTTCCGACAAAGCACAATTGAAAAGTCTCTCCTTTTCAGACTCTATTCTACAAACTTTCTCAATTACTTTTTCTATCCTGACAGAATTTGGAATATAGAATGAGCTGTTTCTGAATTTACGTATTTGAAATTTCTTCCAACGTTTTCTTATATCGAAATGATCTTACAGAATAACGTGAACTTGATAACTCTCCTCTCTTCCCTCCTTAAAAGGCGAGTGACCATACCGATATGAGTTCTTATTTTTTGACTGATCGGCGGCTATGCCGCCTCTCTCCTCGGTATATGGCAGACTTAGACTATTTGTTTTTCCTAAAGTTCAAGAAATTGAAAACTTTTCTATTCACATCATCAAAAAATGGATTCAATGTATTCTTCTTAAAGTTTTTGACTGTTCGGCGGCGACGCCGCCTCTTTTCTCGGAATATGGCAGACTAATTGTAAGACAGTGTTTTAACAAACCCTCATCCTAGAATTCGTTTTTTAGGTAGCCAAGCAACGGCAAATTTGCTTATTCGCAAACCACCATCACTACTTGAGTAGCAATCTTCCATTTATTCCCGTTTTTGTAGGCCTTGCTAACAGAAAAAAAAACATGCTTCCCCGGTATCCCTCCTTCCCATTTTGCATGTGGGTTCAAAATTCAATTCAATGTTCATGATAAAATGTGAATCTTAGGATTATGGTAGTCTTTTTGGGCCGTTCCAAACAGGAATTTCGCGAACCCTTGACCAAATTTTACATACAGTTTTCCCACAAATGAGAGATCGGGTGCACAGGTACCGGTCTGCGGGTGCCATCACTGTCAATTTGACAATATCTCCGAGGAAAACAAAATTATTGAGAAATTTTTCATCAGGATCACTGCTATTCCCTAAATTTAAATCAAATAGTTCCTCAATAAATTACTTTCCCATAACGAAAAAGCAAAAAAGCATATCTGATCGGGAGGGAACGAACTCAGCACACCATGCGTAAGGGTCATCTGTGCAGACCGCTACCACAGGTGAACCGCTGGGGAACACATATGGAACCGCGCGGTGGCGAATATGTGGCTAAAAAGAATGAGGGTTGGAAACTATATGTGTCCATATGGATCACCGCGCGGTCGGCCGAAAACGTGGGGCGCATATGGAAAGTATATGGATAGCAAATCAGTATTAATACTACCAACCGTATTCGGTTGATTATTCTGTATGAAACACTAGAAAGGCCTAATTCATTGTTGTGATTAAAATGTGATGTTATAATGTTGTTTTACTTTTCTTTTTTTCAACTTGTTCACTTCCCATTTCTCGGACTTGTACATTTTCTCCATTTTTTCTCGAAGTTCTTCATTTTTTAACAGATAATGGCAATACTTCAATAAAAAATTGAGAACCACACACGATTTCATATGAAAATTAGAAGTTTGCTTGGCGGTTATAAAACAATTTTTGATGCTCGAGCTTCTCTTTGAACTCTGACAGAAAATTATACTCGTCAATGAAATTCGAAGTCCGTTATTTTCACTTTACTTCAGTATGACAAATTCTTACCTTCTTACCTTTTAATCCACCTGAAAATATTATTTCTTATCATACCAAAGTAAAGAAAAACATAAGACTCGAATTTCTCAACATAAAGAAAATCTCAAAGTTTCTTGAGAAAACAACAGGTTTTCTAATGTAAAAATGAGTCTCCGCATATTTAAATAGCTTTATTTTTATTTTTGAAGTTAGCCATTATCTGTTTTCTGCAAAAATAATGAAGAAACTCGGTGAAAAACTTCGAGAAACGGAGAAATTGGGCCCGGACTTATAGAAAAAATTGTTGCGTCGATTTACGGTAAACAACACGCCCAGGTGTAATTCCGGAGTGTCGTTGCGGCGGCCGGCCGCCAGCCTCAAAATGTGTGGAACGTATATGGGAGCTATATGGGTCCACGCGCGGCCAGTACACAGAAAAGACGACCACACAAATCCGCCACACGCGCGATCCACTTCTCATTTATGGACACATACAGGATGCTATTCCACCACTTTCACATATAGGATTCCCAGCGGTTCACCTGTGACGCCACACACACGCGGCCGGCGCCCGTCGAGAGTGCAGCCAAGAAACACTGATTCAGTAGGGTTAGGTTGAAATTTTGAGCGTTCTACCACCCTGTCGGGACACACCTTTTCTCTACGCTTTTTACTGCTGAAATCGGCATCGTCTCTAGAAGACGTCAAATTTGATATTTTTGAAAAAAGAAAAGTTCGGGCATCATCTAAGCGCAATTTCCTATCTGTCTATCTAGGTCTCATAAAAATCGGTCCACTACAGAGGGAGTTATGATCGGCGACAAATAAACAGACAAACGGAATCTGTTGAATATTATTAGTAAAGATTGGGGTTACAATCGCTGTCTACCCTGCTATCGACCCATTTCCAACTATTCTAATTATCAAAAACTATCGAAAAGGATGTATTGAATTATTGACTTGTCGGTGGAAGAAGAATCAGATATCAACGGATTACTCTCACACAGGAGTATGCGTGTCGCCGAAGCCAAGTGCATCAAATATCAATAATTTACTGACTATTTCTGCACTTTGAGTTTGTAGATCAAATCCGGAGCTACATTTTTGTAGTTGACAGTTTTCTCCTAGCTCTTCTAGATTTTGAGATATACGCCTTTAAAGTTTTGAGAGACGCAGAGAAACGAGAGTTTCTGCTTTCTCTGCGTCTCCCCTTTTCTCAACTATAGACTTCAAAGGCGTGTATCTCGAAGACGTGAAAGGCTATCAAAAAACTGTCAACTACGAAAATGTAGAGCTAGACTTGATCTATGCTCTAAAGAGACTTTGGTGTATTTGCTCGCGATATTTTAAGAAATAAATGTTCAATTTTGAAAGTTTCTCACAGAGTCTGTTGAGACCAAATCTTTCTAAAATTAGATTCATTGTGTAGATAAAGTATAGAGCTTCATTTTTGCAGTTGACAGTTTTCCTCTAACTCTTCACGCTTTCGAGATATGAGACTTCAAAATTTAGTACCTTCAACGAGACGCAGAGAAACGAGAGCGTCTGCTTTCTCTGCGCCTCTTTCTCTCCGCTATAGATTTTAAAGACGTATATCTCAAAAGCGTGAAGAGCTATCAAAAAGTTGTCAACTACAAAAATATAGAGCTAACCCTAATCAATATAAATATGAAAAAATTAGACAATTATAAATCATATAAAACTTTATACATGTTCATTTCCCCAAATAATCATCCGTACAAGTCTTCAACGCAGGCAAATAAACTTCGGGTGTCGCACTCAATCCCCACGAGAAATCCAAATGATTAAAGTTCTTGAGATTCGTATTCTCCGCAATCACCGCCGGATTCAACTCCTTCAACAAGAAATCATTAATATCCGTCGGGTCTCCCAACCAATCATTGTCACTCCAATACAAATGAATCTTCGTTCCTTTAATAGCTCCAAAGTCATATTCTGGCGGGGTGTTCTGTCCGTACTTCTTCTTATTCATCTTCTTCCCCCAATCGAATGCGGGTACCCGTCCGTGACGAACCATCTGCATCCAGTGAACAATATTCTGAGTGGATGTTCCAGCAGGGTCCTGGGAGGTGTAGACAGCGGTACGGGAGGCGTTCCACTGGTCACTCTCCGGTCCGGCGATTAGGAAGAGCTCGTTGTCACACTTCTCCGCTTCCGCCTCGGAGGCTCCACAAATGTCTTTGGTCGCCATTTTGGTTATCCAGTTGTCCGGGAGGAAGTCTTTGGAGCCAAATAGGTCGTACCATCCCTGGAATATGGATAATGGTGGTTTTGTTAACAGGGTTCAAAAAAAAAACCGCATCCCGCTCAACTCTGTCTACCAACTTATCACATTGTACTAGTCACTAGCATACTTCAGTTGAAAATGAGCAGCGCAGTACAACTTTCTAGAGAAAGTACCGGGAAGAATGTGTTCAACTAACTAGGGAAGGTCCTGGACTCGGTCTGAAGTTATGGGATGCGACCTATACCATTTGAAAGCTAAGAAAACGCGGATTCCAAATATACATTCAGTTTTTGCCCTCGAGGCCGGGTTTTCGAGAAAAACAAGATCAAAGTTAGAAAACATCTATAGCCCGGTGACACTTTGTAAAGTGCCGCAACTTTTATGACTGGTACAGTACTAACACTGACAAATTCTGCATGGTTAGAAAGCTGGCAACGTGTGGATTCAGAATCTGTGTTCAAAATTTTTGTAGGTTTGAAATTAAGCAAGTTGTGAGACTATTTTAGGCGATACAGTACTACTTTAGGCTTACATAGCTTTAAAACTTCACTTAAATAGTTAAAAAGGTAATGACATAGAGATTCTTCGGAATACATATTTCAATCCCTGGGTTACTGTAGGTGCTTAAAGATGCAAAACTTAAACTTTTGCTTTAATTCAGAAAAAATGCTCCAAAATGGATTTCTGGGAAAAACTCGTCATATTTTTCTTGAAATTGTTTGAAATTTTCTGTAAAAAACTATAATGGGTTTTTCACCTTTGAGTGCCTACAGTAACCCAGGGCCGGTTTAATAAACACCAGGATTGTGCACATGGTTTAGCTAAGACCCATAGTACGTTGCTCGAGTCTTACAGAGAACTATATATTGAGCAGTTACTTTCAAAGCCATTTATCTCAAAAGCGTGAATAGCTATCAAAAAGTTGTCAACTACAAATACAATCTTTACAATTTTTTCCACATTTTGACAGTTGACAACTTTTTGATAGCCCTTCGCACTTTTGAGATGCACCGCTTTGAAAGTCACACAGATCAAAGAGAGAGACGCAGACAGGCAGACACTCTCGCTTCTCTGCGCTTTCTCCCTCTCTCTCCTTCTCATCTTCAAAGAGACTCACATCAAATTCCGGAGAGAACTTGTGTGCAAAATACGACAAGAATCCCTTGATATTCTTCACCGCACCAATCGGAGCCAATGCGAAGTATCTCTTAATCTTCTTCGCAAAACTTCCATCCGCATCTTTCGCCAGTCTAGTGAACATGATCAGTGTTCCCTGAGAGTGTCCCTAATAATACAAGTTGTCTTGTCCAGTCATGGCCAACACATGATCCACCATAGCGGTCACATCGAATTCCGCCATTTCATCCCAACTGAATTGCCAGAATGCCGTTTCCGATGGGTCGAGCGAGGTGTGTTTTCGGCCGTAAGTGGTGCCACGGACGTTGCCAAGCCACACGTCGAATCCGGCGTCGGCGAAGACGAATGCTGGAAATATGGGGGATACTTTTGAGGTAGTTTGGGGGAAAATTTGATGGGAAACCTAAAAATTTTTGGTCCCGCCCTTTTTTGCAGTTTTGTCGCATGATTTGCCCCCGGACGGCTACAATAGGATGTGTGCTTACACCGTCACGAAAATATTCAGATTTCTTAAACCATAGGCTCCGCCCATTTCGCAGTTCTGCCGCACGCGCCTCTACTCTGCCTGCTAGGGTAAGATGATCCTTGTGTAAGTATCTTGACGTAAAATATCAGTTTTTCTGGCTCCGCCCCTTTTTGGCAGTTTTCGCATGTGTGGCAGTACTAAAAACGTGTAAACCAAATATTCAAAAAAAATCATTTTAAAGATTACGGTAAGTTGTTCATGGTGCAAACACCGTTACGCAAAAGTGCAGACTCTCAAATACCGTAACTTTGCACCATCTGTTTTTTAAATTTTCAAACTATTCTCAGACTCCGCCCATTTTTACAGTTTCGGCGCATGGTTTGTTCCTGGACGGCTATGATAGGTAGTGTGCAAACACAATGACGAAAAAATGCACATTTTTTGGCTCCGCCCTTTTGGCTCCGCCCATTTTTGCAACTTTTGCCGTTTGGGTGCCTTATTTTCAACCATCTGTACAAAAAAATCATTTTAAGGATTACGGTAAGATGTTTATGGTGCAAACACCGTCACGCAAAAATGCAGATTTTAAAAAAATTTGACGGCTCTGTCCATTTTTTCAAAAAATCGAAATTTTGAAAAAGTCTGCAAACACCGTCACGCAAAAATACACATTTTTCGGGTTCGGCCCTTTTTTGCGGATTTTAAGAAACGTTCTAAAGACTACGGTAGTCCGGCTGTTCAAACTTTTCGAGGTTACGGTAGCTGTGTGTACACCGCCACGCAAAAATGCAGAAAATCGCTCACCTGCACTCTGATCCGGCAAATTGACCACCCAATCACTTGCACACGCCAGTAGTCCATGCTGCATAAGGACGACGGGTCGTTTTCCATTCGGCCATGTTACATTGGCTGGAACAGAATTTCAGTATACGCTTCTTACAACTGCGCTCCACCGAAACCCAAGAAAATTGTGTGGCATTTCGGTGGAGCGCGGTTGTAAGAACCGTGTAGAAATGAAAAAAACCAACTTTTTCCATAAGGAATCCTCTGCATTTCCAAAATGTACCCATCGGATGTTGTGACGGTGTGCACCTCGGCTTTGTACCCCCAACGCTCGATGATTTGGGACTGAACTCACTTATTAGGAATGGTCTGACTCCCCAAGACCTACCGTATTCATGTTCAACTCAGGATCAGTGTCCTCGTGTCCTGAGACTGATTGGAATAGAAGACATGTCGAAATGAGAGAGATCAGTAACCACATTCTCTCGAAACCAAATCGTTATCATTTTTCCCCCCGGGCAGCTCCTTTTTATGTGAAACACGTGGTAATTAAAATTATTGTGTTGCTTTATCATACAAGAAGAAGCAATTTGTGCTGCTGGAACAACAAACGAAGAGTTTGAAGATCATGGAATGTGTGTCTTCCGGGGGGGTACAGCGTAGTGAAGGAATTGTGCATTGATCTTAAGATAGCGTTGGGTTACGGTAGAGGCAGGCACATTGTCCATTGAATGAAATGGGTATTTTAGGTATGTGGACGAACAGGTGCCGGATTTTCCGGATTCCGGAATTCCGGATTTTAAAACTTCATTCCGGACTCCAATCATTGAGTTTTCGATTTTCGGTTTCTGTCCGCTTTTTAAAATAAAGTATGTGGAAGAACAGGTACATGTTCACCTATTCATTCAAAAACTGAAAAACTACAGTAAACTATTAGGTAGCGCCACAACAGACCGATCAGGATTACGGTTTCTTGAATTTTCAGACTTGCAAACCGACCTAACTCGCTACAATTTCAACATTATGAGCTGAAAAATATACCACAATGAAGATCTCAGCGAGTTCTATGTCCATGACCTATGTCCGGGCCGGATGGCTATTCGTTAATATGCCGCGGGCCGGGCTAGAATGGCGTTTTTGGCTATTTTCGCGTTTTTTGGCACTTTTTCCCGGCCCGTGGCCCATTAACGAATAGCCATCCGGCCCGTAGCTTGTCAGGGGTATAGAACTCACTGAGATCTACATTTTGGTATATTTTTCAGCTCATAATATTCATTTTGACGCGAGTTACGAGCCGGCCCGTTTCGGCTCGATTTGCAAATATGGAAATTTGAAATTTCATTCGGAACTCCAGAAATTAAACAACTATGGCATCAGGCACCTCCGGTTTTCCATGTTCATTATCTTGCTGTTGGTATACATATTTCTAGAACGTATTTCACTCTCTTGGATTGCACAGTCCTATTCATTAAATGTCTGCATGGTACAATAGATCTTAAGTAGTTTGAAAGAAATGTACTTTATGGAAGAAATTAAGAATAAGACATGAGCTTCATTTAGCGTCCCCAATAAAAACAGCTGTAAGGGTCCATAGAGATATTGATGCGAATATAAATTCTTATCATCCAGAAAACGACCATGCAGGCAAAAAAGTAGAGTTTGACGTAGAACTGAAAAAAGTGAGCATGTTTGGAAACTTATTGAATATAAAATTGAAATGCTAACAATTGAAATCTTCGGAGGCGGGGCTTTCAAACGACTTATACCGTAAAAACTCTATTTGAGGTGCATACACCTATCAGAGATGTTGGGAAGTGAAAATTTTCTTATCCGGAAGTCGGAATTAGATTTTTTGCAAAGATTCAAAAACTCCTAGAAAAAGTTCATAAAATCCGCGAAAATCAGTGAAAACTTAAGTTTTGGCTGAAGAAAAGCCTGTTTTCTGTCCTTTCCGACCATTTTTTCATGTATTTTTGCAAAATATATTTTTCGGAAATTCCACAATTATGGAATGACGGAAGTCGGAAGTAAACATCCGAAAACGGAAGTCGGAAATAAAATTTTCAAAACGGAAGTCGGAAGTGAAAAAAGCCCGGAAGTCGGAAGTCGGAAGTCGGAATTCCCAACAACACTGACACCTATACTGTTCAAAAGATCCGTCGAACATTTTTCCTAAAAACGAAAGATATACTGGATTTTTATAACAAACTTCGCTTAAAACAACAGAAATGCTGAAATGGCACCTCAAATAGAGTTTTTACGATTAACAGGTAATTTCGACTACGTTGAGTCTATTTCTGTCATCAAAACATGCTAAAAGCCTCTACGATTCGAGTTATTCGCTGTCAAACTTTTCACGTTTCATATGAACTAGCTTTTTCACATGGAAATTCAGATCGGAAAATAGTTTACACAAAGATGTTCTCGTTTTTTCAACGTACGAGCACCAGAGTTGCATGGAAGTGTTTTTTCTAAAACGGAAGTCGGAAGTCGGAAGTAAATTTCCTTATCCGGAAGTCGAAATGGAAAAAATGCCCGGAATTCGGAAGTTGGAAGTCGGAACTCGGAAGTCGGAAGTCGGAATGGGAAAATGCCCGGAAGTCGGAATTCGATTTTCTCCCAGATTTTCAAAAACTCCAAGAGAAAAAGTTCATAAAATCCGCGAAAATCAGTGGAAAATTAGTTTTGGGCTGAAGAAAAGCCTGTTTTCTGTCCTTTCCGACCATTTTTCCATGTATTTTTGCAAAATGTATTCTTTCTAAATTTCACAGTTTTGTAATGACGGAAGTCGGAAGTCGGAAGTCGGAATTCCATGCAACTCAGCAAAAAGGGAAATTCAAAATAAACATTTTATTTAAAGTTTTGAAGGGGGGCTATTATTATTAAAATCTAGTAAGATAACAAGTGTTGAGTTGTTTATACATATCGAGGTAGAGTGCATAAAATAAGGACAAGTAAACGACGATGCAAAAAGGGGCAAGCATGGCGTCGAACTGAAAAAAGTGAACATGTTTGGAAACTTATTGAAGACTACATGTGTTCACCTAACATTCATCAGTAAAAACTAATTTCAAAAAGCGGAAAAACTTATATAAATCGGTGGCCTAGGATACGTCAATCGTGGCACACGATTCTGAATTCTAGGCTCCCAAACCCGGGACCAAGGATACAGAAAGTTCATGCAACAAGCTAACCTAGAAACACAAAACCAAAAAGTTCGGCCAGCACTGGCATACTTGTCATCCGGGTCGACACGGGCCGGCGCGTAACTTGCTTAAAACTCAATATTATGGGCTGAAAAATATACCAAAATGTAGATCTCAGCGAGTTCTATGCCCGTGACCTACTACGGGCCGAATGGCTATTCGTTGATGTGCCGCCGGCCGAGCTAGAATGGCTTTTTTGGCCATTTTTGGCGCTTTTCCCGGCCCGCGGAACATTAACGAATAGCCATTTGGCCCATGGTATGTCACAGACCAGAGTTGCATGAAATTCCGACTTCCGACTTCCGAGTTCCGGATAAGGAATTTTACTTCCGACTTCTGTCATTACATAACCGTGAAATTTCGGAAAAGTAAATTTCGCAGAAATACATGGAAAAATGGTCTAAAAGGACAGAAAACAGGTTTTTTTTTCAGCCAAAAGCTAACTTTTCACTGATTTTCGCGAATTTTATAATATTTCTCCTGGAATTTTTGAAAATTTGGGAAAAAAAATCTAATTCCGACTTCCGACTTCCGCCTTCCGACTTCCGACTTCCAGGCGTTTTTTCACTTCCGACTTCCGAGTTCCGGATAAGAAAAATCAATTCCGACTTCCGCCTTCTGACTTCCGGATAAGGAAATTCACTTCCGACTTCCGCCTTCTGACTTCCGGATAAGGAAATTCACTTCCGACTTCCGACTTCCGTTTTAGAAAAAATCAGACTTGTCAAAAATCGGGCCGGCCCGTCTGCCCGGATTCAAAAATTGGTACCCATTTTTTACCGATTTTTTTGAAAATTTCCAAAAAAAAGAGTAAAAACGCTTAAATTATTGTATACATTTACATTTTTGTTCAATTTTGAATTTTTACTCGAAAACTACTTTTTTCAAAAAATTTCAAAAAATGTTCAAAAAATTCAGAAACTCAAAAAATTTTCAAAAAATGTTTCAAAACGAGCCGAGCAGGCCGGGCCGGGCCGAGATTTTTTGTGATTTTGGCCCGGCCCGGCCCGTGACAAGTCTGGAAAAAATCACTTCCATGCAACTCTGTCACAGACATAGAACTCGTTGAGATCTACATTTTGGTATATTTTTCAGCCCATAATGTTGCGTTTTAAGCAAGTTACGCGCGGGCCCGTTTCGGTCCGGATGACAAGTATGAGTTTATCAGCAGAGCATTCTACAGTATTTCTACAGTAATAAACACTCTTACCCAAAAGTCGCTCGACTTCTTCTTTTCTCGATGTCTCTGGTTCAATGGTTCAACGTGGTCGGTGAAGAAGTCCAAAAGCTCTGTTCTGCCATCTTTCAAGCTGAAAACTCGTGTCTCATTGTTGTTATTGTTGTCGTTGCTGGTTGTCTTAATCTCCTCCGAATCGAATACACTGATCCATTGGAACTCGTTGATTTCCTTCTCACATTCGGCGGATATTCTTGCTCTGAAATTTCAAACATTTTTGGCTCTAT
The DNA here is from genome assembly GCA_002259235.3 of Caenorhabditis latens. NCBI lineage: Eukaryota > Metazoa > Nematoda > Chromadorea > Rhabditida > Rhabditidae > Caenorhabditis > Caenorhabditis latens. Next base: position 2,723,559 of record CM056096.1, read on the forward strand.
AGGCAAAGAACGATCCCAAGGAATTGAATGGTCCCTTCCGCGAAGAATGGTGGCAAATACTCTTGGGACCATTCTTTTTGGGACCATTCCTTGCGGTTGGGACCATTTTTTGCCTATTGAGCCAAATATTTTTGTTCCAAAAACTCACTTGGTTTTTCGAGTATGCCAACATTTAAGTGCCAAAACCGCAATAATCAAAAACGGAAAACAGCTGTTGTTGAATGAAAAAGAATCAGTGTAGAGAACGCACAAAAAGATTAACAATAGAATGCTGATCAATATAGTGTTCTGAAATGGAAGGTGTCTTTGTTGCATTATTGAAATCACACCACTTTTTTTTGCACGCCAAGAGGGTCAAGAGCTGTTACTAACTAGGAAAGACCCCCGAGTGGTCGTGGAGTTATGAGACGTGACCTGTATCATTAGAAAGCTGACGATTCTAATGATATAGGTCACGTCCCATAACTCCACGATCACTCGGGGGTCTTTCCTAGTTAGTAACAGCTCTTGACCCTCTTGGCGTGCAAAAAAAATGTAAGAAAACGCTGATTCCAAATATATATTCAGTTTTTGCCCTCGAGGCTAGGTATTCGAGAAAAATGAGAAAAACGAGAAAAACCACCCACACGGTGAGGTAATCCCTTGTCAGCGGTCCAACATTTGACCTCGTCTTTCTCGAACACCAAACCTCGAGGGCAAAAACTGAATATATATTCGGAATCAGCGTTTTCTCAGCTTTCCAATGATATAGGTAACGTCCCATATCTTCACACAGACCCAGCGGTCAGTATGTGTTTTAACTTACAAAAATGAGTGCACCGATTTCAAAATACACAATATCTCTCATTCTCTCTTTCCATAGCTTCACAAGTTTAGCTTTCAGAGTTCTCAGCTCTGAAATAGTTTCCCTTGTTGCAATGTCTTGTCCGTTTTGCTCCTCGAATCGATACAGTATACTTTTCATAAGCGATATGTCGCTTTTCAGGTTCTTCTCATTATATGGATCGGAGAGAAGCATTTTGTGGAAGAGGTAGGAAAATAAACTCGGCATTTATCTAAAAATTGGAAATTGAAGAAGATAGGCAATGAAAAAAAAAACATCGATATCTACGGCGGGATAATGTATGTACAGCAGTGCTGGGTAAATTATTTGTTTGGTTATTTCAAATTCTATCAAATAAAATTATTTGACAAATTTATTTGAAAATTTTCAATCAATTTGAAACCGATTTCGGTTTATCATTGTAAAATGATTAATTCGATCTTGAGAAAGTATTTCAGAACGGAAAATTTTGCAAAAATAGTATTTTTTATTGATTTCTATTAGCGGCCCATCCCTTCTTACAACTGCGCCCCACCGCAAACGAGAGAGTATCGGTGAGAGACGCAGAATTTTTTCTCGCGCGAACAAATATTTTTTACCATTTTTCACCTATTTTTGCTATTTTTAAGAAAAAATTACATGAAAACTTTCGAAAAATAGTGAAAATAGGTCAAAAACTGTGAAAATAATTGTTGGCGCGCGAAAAAAGTCTGCGTCTCTCGCCGATACTCTCTCGTTTGCGACGGGGCGCAGTTGTAACGAATTTGCTCGGCTAATACATGTTTTAGAAATTTATTACTGTTTTTTTTTGTTATTTTACTGCTCTCGTTGACGATAAAAGTTTTTTTGAGTTGTTTGAAATTATTTGAAATTGTTTGAATAATTGAGAAAAAATTTCAAAAAATGTTTGGTCAAATAAATTATTTGAAACAGAAATTCAAATGTTATTTACAAATAATCAAGTAAATTTTTTAGAAAAACGTTTCAAACACTAAATAATTTATTTAACCTCTCAAACAATCCCCAGCCCTGATGTACAGTAGCGGTCATAGGTGAATACACCTCTATACTTTCATATGTATCTCAGCTGAAACTTGTCCGTTTTGCATAAACTTTTTTTTGGTAGGTAGCTGAACTATTCAGAAAAAACCCAACTGATTTTTCGATTATCATTGTTTTCTGATCTTGATTTGAAAGTCTGGAAAAAAAACTTTTTATTTTTTCACTGGGCCTATGACTTTTCAAATTAGAAATATCGAGCAACTTCATAAAATACGAAATATAGTGTTAGAATTCTTCTGTGCATCTTAATCATCGTGCTACAGCTCCAGAAGTCCAAAATAAAATGTTTGGCAAAAACGTTGTAAATCAGCTTAAAACAATCCGAATTAGCAAAAATGCGGGAAAAGATGCATATTATATTTATCAACATTATTACAATTGAAAATCAGGATTTTTATAAAAATCATTTTTTTTTGAATTTTTATCACTCAAAAAACTTTAGTTTTCAATTATTAACCAATGTTTGATAAATATAATACGCATCTTTTTCCGCATTTTTCGGTTAATTTGGATTCTTTCACGATGAGCTATAACGTTTTAGCCAAGCATACCACTTTGGACTTCTGGAGCTGTAGCACGGTGATCAAGATGCACAGATGCATTTTAACAGTATATTTCGTTTTTATGAGTGTTGCGTTATGCAAAACGAACAAGTTTCAGCTGAGATACATGTAAAAGTGTGGAGGTGTACTCACCTAAGACCGCTACTGTATAAATGGGGCAATAGTACATTGTATACTTTCTTCCTCCTCGATGTCGGGAATTTCCTCCGACCGTAGAGTAGGAAAGGTATGGGGAGAAACATGGTTTCTGCGAGAAGATCAAAAACTTCTCAAAACTCGATTGAACGATGGCTAAAATAGAGTTGTTGTCATCTCTTATTATTATGTTGACCTCTGCTAGAGCGCAAAGTTGTTAATCTATAATGACCCTTTCTGTTTACAGTTTCTTCTTTATTTCCGTGCGTACGGCCTTGCCCATTAATGTATGCATACGTATCGGCCAGTGCGAGATGTGCGATAAAAGCGAACGGGCAACAAAATGGCACTGGACAGTTTGAGTACAAAAAAGTTGGTCAAGGACATTACCAAAGGCATCGCAGAAACAACGATGGCAGATTCGAAAAAGGGGTTTTGTGAAAACCCGGGCAATCATTTGTTCCAAAATGAAGAAAAAATTGAATTAGTGTTACGAATACAAGTGACTGGAACACGGACAAATTGAACTCATGCATATGTATTTGTAAAAAAAACCGGGAAAAAATTTTGAATGGTCTTGCTGCTGCCTTAGCACCAAATACTGGCATATCTTGGAACCGCGTCAACTTTCAAACTACAGGATTCTATATTGGAACGCATCACACAGGTACTGACCTTGGATATCTGCATTGTCTCATCTTCCTCTTCTTCCTCACTCACTACCCTAGAAGATCGATCTCTCCCATTACACACGGACAGTGCCCTTATATATATATATCCTTGTGCCCCATTTATACAATAACGGTCATGCGTGAGTACGCCTACTTTCACATGTATTACGTTGAGTCATAGATCTCAGCATAATAGCTCAGCTGAAACTTGTTCGTTTTGTATAAAGCAACACTCATAAAAACAAAATATGATGCTAGAATGCTTCTGTTTATCTTGATCATCGTTCTACGGCTTCACGACAATCAAAAAAAAAATCAGCTGATGTCATTTTTTTTGAAATAGTTCAGCTATATACCAAAAAAAGTTTATGCAAAACGAACTTGTTTCAGCTGCGATACATACAAAAGTATGAAGGTGTTCTCACCTATGACCGCTACTGTATGCATATTTATTGATTATATTTTCTCATTACCTATCTTCTTCAGTTTCCAATTTTTAGATAAATGCCGAGTATATTCTCCGACCTCTTCCGCGAAATGCTTCTCTCCGATATATATAATGAGAAAATCGTGAAAAGCAACATATCGCTCATGAAAAGTATACTGGATCGATTAGAGGAGCGATACGGACAAGACATTGCAACAAGGGAAACTATTTTAGAGCTGAAAACTCTGAAAGCTGAACTTATAAAGCTATGGAGACAAAGAATAGAAAAAATAGAGATATTTGAACGCAATGGATTCGTCATGGTAAGTTAAAGCACATACTGACCATTTGTTGATACGCTAACTAACTAGGGAAGGTCATCGAGTGACCTATACCATTGGAAAGCTGAGAAAACGCTGATTCCAAATATATAGGTATTCAATGTTTACTCTCGAGGGCTGGTATTCGAGAAAAACGAGGTCAAAGTTTCGACTCCCAACAAATCTTCACCATGCTTGTGAACCGGGCCGGCTCGGTAACTCGCTTAAAACTCAATCTTGGGGCTATAATGGTTTTTTTTGGTCATTTTCGCGTTTTGGAAAAAAATTTTCCCAGCCCACGGCACATAACCAAATAGCTATCCAGCCCGTAGTAGGTCATGGAAATAGAACTCGTTCAGATCTACATTTTGGTATATTTTTCAGATCATAATATTGAGTTTGACGCGAGTTACGAGCCGGCCCGGTTTACGAGTATGCTCTTGACCTTCTTGACGTGCAAAAAATGTGGTCTGAGGGTATGTGGTGGTGCGAAATCACAATGTCCGAGTTGTCGGATCCTAGGCCATCGGCTGTCTTTTGTTTGAATTTCTACAGTCAATACACCTTTAAATTCATTTCAGAACACTATATTGCTCATCATTGCATTGCTGATCCTTTGGGCTACTCTCTTCAATGCATCCATCTCTTTAAACGGCTGTGTGCCGTTTTTGCTCATTGCGGTTTTGGCACTTCATTATTGGAATCATCAAAAAACCAAGTGAGTTTTTAGAACAAAGATATTTATGACTTGTATAAATGGATAGTGGCGAAAAGCGTTTAGGGAGCTTTGTGACGTGGGGTCAAAGCATAGTAATTTACGGGCGGTACTTGCTTTCAGAACTGTTACGATATGAAACTCTTGTGCAGTGGAGCGCGTTTGCTTTTATTCAGTATTGAATTTTCCCCCACTTTTTTCCAACAAGGATAATTTATGAAATAAACTCAAATTCATTTGAATTCCCAAACGGTTTTTCCGAGAGGACTACACGGCCGCTCGGAAAACCTCTTCCACAAAAGCTCCTTTGAGTCAGGAAACATAATTTTCTGAAATATCGAAATCAGCAATAATATGACTTCTGTCCTCCTTCAGAATTTTTTTTTTTGAAATTTCAGAGCAAGAATATCCGCTAGATATGAAAAGGAACTGAGCAAGTTCAAATGGATCAGTGTATTCGACTCGCACGTTGATATCGATAGAATCAACAATGATAATAACATCAATGTCTCGTCTGTTTTCAACTTGAAAAAGGGCCAAACAGAGCTTTTGGACTTCTTCACCGACTACGTTGAACCATTGAACCAGAGACATCGAGAAGAAAAGTCTAGGAGCGACTGTTGGGTAAGAGTGTTTACAGCAGAGTTGTTGGGAAGTAAACTCGGAAGTTAGACGGAAGTGAGTTTTATTTCGGAAATATAAAACGAACAGCAAAAATATGAAGTGAATACGTTGTATAGATGGTATTACTACCTTTCGAGCATAGAAAGTTCCAGCATTTTACTTATCCCCTACCAGTAAACCTGAAAAAGTCTTCACTACCGACTTCCGGGATATTCCGGGTTTCAAAATCAGCTCTTTTTTCAAGTCTACTGGTAGGTGATAGGTAAAATGTTGGAATTTTCTATGTTCGAAAGGTAGTAATACCATCAATACAACGCATTAACTTTTTTGCCGTTCGTTTTATATTGTCGAAATAAAACTCACGTCCGTCTAACTTCCGAGTTTACTTCCATGCAACTCTGGTTTACAGTACCGGACAGAAAGGTATCAACTTCTGCTGTTTTCAGTGGAAAATGACAAACTTTGAGAGTGTGTCATAGTAATTCGGATTGTCATACCATGAACATTTTTATTGGATCATACCGATCAAAGGTAGAATTTAAGTTTTGTAGTTGACAACATTTTTGTACGGACACTCCCTACAGAGTTACATATCGACAAAGTAATTTTTCCCGGAAATCGATCAATTTCAGTGCAAATTAGTGCGATTTTTGTGCTGTCGTCTTAAAATGACTATAACTCTCTAGGGAGAGTCCGTACAAAAAAGTTGTCAACTACAAAAATGGAGCTCTACGTTCAATCTATATAATTCATAAAAATGTTTATGGTGTGACATTCAGAATTACAATGGCACACTCTCAAAGTTGGTCATTTTCCACTGAAAACAGCCAAAGTTGATACCTTTCTGTCCGGTACTGTAATACTGTAGAAATACTGTAGGAAGGTCTGCTGATAAGCAAGATTGTTACAAGGGGCTGGCCGAACTTTTTGTTTTTGTGTTTCTAGGTTAGCTTGTTGCATGAACTCTCTGAATCCTTGGTTTCGGGTTTGGGAGCCAAGAATTCAGAACCCCCAGCGCCGAATCCCACTTATCTGAAAATGAGTGCTTAAAATCAACCCACATTATGGAAATTTGAAATCGTGGCCTAGGATCCGTCTACTCGGCCATCGTATGACTTAATTCGACACAGTTGGGGAAATTTTTCGAAACTGAGAAAATAAAGTATTACGGTAGCACTCGTCTCCAGCTGTGCCAAATGACGTTACTACTGAAATCAGGCATGCTTTACTAGGCATTGGCGGGAAATTCGAAATGTAATTATTTCAATTCGCTGCTTCGCTGTGGCATTTTGATACGCAGCTTAATCGACCACTTTTTTGAGCCGATGTTTTTTTTTAAACTGTTTCTGACACAAGCTTTTTAAAATCAGTTCTACTGATAAATGTTAGATGAACACATGTAGTCTTTAATAAGTTTCCAAATTACCTCATTTTTTCAGTTCTACGCCATGTGTATCTTCGTTTACTTTTTCGCCATACGTGCATACTACTTCGATGTGTCTAGGAACCTCAACCCCTGCTATCGAACTAGAATTTCACAATAATAGTCCTCATTCAAAACTTTCAATAAAATGTTTATTTTGAATTCCCCTTTTTGCTGATTTCAGCGAAGCCCGCTTGGTTTTCAGTACTCAACCCGCAGATCCTGGAGACGCGGCTTTCATAAATTTGGTCATAGGTACTTTCGACTACGGGGAGTTCATTTCACCAGTCAAAACCTGCTGAATGTGTCTGCGAGACGAGTTATTGGCTCGCAAACTTTAAAGGAGGACACCGGTATTCCAAAAATTGAGATTTTTGAAATGGATCGACTCAGAATTTTATAGAAAAGAGAAAAGTCTCTTTGAGCCAGATTCGAAAATTAGTCTAAAACGAGTTATGAGGCCTCACCGTGTCAAAAAAGGGGCTCTCGCCGTGAAGATTTACCTTATATCATTCTTATATATAAAAGACAATTGGGCGTTGTCTGTCTGTCTGAGGCGCTGTCCGAAACGGTTTTGGAAAGAGAAGAGAAACTGACTAGGGAAGGATCCCGAGTCGAGATGGAGTTACAGGTCGAGATATATATCACTGGAACCGAATTCTTTGAAAAAAGTTATTTGCGTTTTCGTAGCTTCTCAGTGCGAAATTTAGCATTTTCAAGACTCCCAAAAATAACTTTTTCAGATTTTTTTCAATTTTTTTTGTGCTGTACGTGTATTTCCAATCATGTAGTTTGTATTGTTTGTGTTGGACCTTTAGAACATTTTCAGGCAAATTTTTGGTAGATGCGTCATTTTTGAAATTTTAAGAAACTTTACAAAATTTTTTCTGAAAATAATATTCGCCACTGCGCGGTTTGTATGTGCTGGAAAAATGAGATCATATTTGCGTACACCATTTGCCGATTTGGAATTCTATAAGGAAAAACTTATCTACATGAAAAGTTTGAGAGCTCATAACTCGGCTCGCAGAGACATTTAGCAGATTTTGACTGCAGAAATAAATAGTCGAAAGTACTGTGAAGGGGGATCGCTCCAGAACCCCTTCTGAATGCTCAACCTTCACCTGATTCCTCGGGCTTATGTAAAGTGGAGTAGTGTTGATAATGTGTGCATGTATATATGGATTTATATATATAGATTATATAATAGAGTAATATAAGTGAGTAATAAGGTGCAATGAATAATGGGAATAATATATGTATAGGGGCCTAAGGATCCTAGTGAGGCCCAGTCCTGCTGAGTTACAGTAGGACAGGGACTCACCCCATGCTAGGTGACGTGCCTGGGCTAGGATCCAGCTAGACTAACTAAAGAGGGGCGCCGCGCTCTCCCCATGGGAAAGGGCGGAGCCAGTCTTCTCCGTCTCTTCTTCTTAGTGTTGGGACGCTTAGAGAAGAGGGGTTAGAGAAAAGGAAGGAGCCAGACATAGTCTGGGTCCTACCCTTTCACAGTACCTATAACCAAATTAACCGTAAAAACTCTATTTGAGGTGCCCCTCTAATACAGTTGCCCTCCAGCGATTTACACTGTTCTCTAATAAATTTTTTTATTGTTAAAAACGTAGTTTGCTATAAAAATTCAGGATTTTCTCCGTTTTTAAAGTTAAACTTCGATGTATTCGGCATAAAAACTAATGAAATGAAAAAAAAATCAAGAAATAGTTGGGCGAATTCGCCGGCAAAAAATAGAGATGTACTCTCTATTAGAAGTGCTCTTCAATAAGTTCCCGAATACGTTCACTGTTTTTTCAGTTCTACTTCAAACTCTTCTTTATTGTCCACATCGTCGTTATCTTGATGATGCATATTGGGATTGCCATCAATATCTCTATGGACCCTTTCAACTGTTCTGATTGGTGACTCTAAGTGAAGCTCTAGATATTGTTGCTATTTATGTCTTATTCTTAATTTCTTCCATAAAGTACATTTCTTTCAAACTACTTGAGATCTATTGTACCATGCAGACATTTAATGAATAGGACTGTGCAATCGAAGAGAGTGAAATACGTTCTAGAAATATGTATGCCAACAGCAAGATAATGAACATGGAAAACCGGGGGTGCCTGATGCCATAGTTGTACTGAATGCATATTTTGATTTCCGGAATTCCGAATGAAATTTCCATATTTGCAAATCGAGCCGAAACGGACCAGCGCGCTGAAAAATACACCAAAATGTAGATCTCAGTGAGTTCTATCTCTGTGACCGACAACGGACCGCATGACCATGGGCTGCTTTAAAATGGCTCAATTTTCCATTTTCGACATCATTCCCCGGCCCGCGGCACATCAACGAATAGCAATCCGGCTCGGACATAGGTCATGGACATAGAACTCGCTGAGATTTTCATTGTGGTATATTTTTCAGATCAGAATAATCAATTTGAAGCGAGTTACGCGCCGAGCCGGTTCGCACATAGCAAATACAAGTACGGAATACAAAATCTGAAGTTGTGGCGCTACCTAATGGGTTATTTTCAAATGTTTTTTGAATAGGTACACATGTACCTGTTTGTCCATATACTTTATGTGAATATCAAATTCAAAATTTCAAAATTTGAATTCATTCAAATTAACAAAGTGTCAGTCGAAAAATATTAATTTTTGGCGCCGTCGTGCGACGGAGCGCGTTTTCGCGGCCTTGCATCTCCCACTGATGTGCCAAAACCCAACTTCTAACGTTTACCAGTAGAGCGCGTTATCTTAAGATCAATGCACAATTCCTTTACTACACTGTACCCCCCGGAAGACACACATTCCATCTGATTCCGAGTTGAACATGAATACGGTAGGTCTTCTGGACTCAGACCAGTCATAATTAGTGTGTTTAGTTCCAAACCATCGAGCGTTGAGGGTACAAAGCCGAGGTGCACACCGTCACCACATCCGATGGGTATATTCTGGAAATGCAGAGGATTCCTTATGGAAAAATTTGGTTTTTTTTCCTGAAAACGCGCTCTACCGAAACCGAAGAAAATAGTGTGCGAAATTGAGAGATTCAGAGAAAAAGAGACAAGGGCATTTCGGTGGAGCGCCGTTGTAAGAACGAGCTTCTATCCTACCTAAATTCTGTTCCAGCCAATGTAACCTGGCCGAATGGAAAACGCCCGGTCGTCCTTATGCAGCATGGACTACTGGCGTGTGCAAGTGACTGGGTGGTCAATTTGCCGGATCAGAGTGCAGGTGAGAGATATTTTGCATTTTACCCACCAGCAACCGTAACCTCAACAAGTTCTGGCATAGTTTTCGAGTAAACACCGACTACCGTAGAACGTTTGGCAGATTCGAAAAAGGGGTTTAGTGAAAACCCGGGCAATCATTTGTTCCAAGATAAAGAAAAACTGAATTAGTGCTACGAATACAAGTAACTGGAACACGGACAGATTGAAATCATGCATATGTATTTGTTCACTTGCCCACCGTTCTTCACTCCAGTGGCCGTCTCTCCTGAACCCTCTCATATTGATTTTTGCTACTACTGCTATTCTGTGTTATCTTTACTAATAATATTCAACAGATTCCGTTTGTCTGTTTATTTGTCGCCGATCATAACTCCCTCTGTAGTGGACCGATTTTTATGAGACCTAGATAGACAGATAGGAAATTGCGCTTAGATGATGCCCGAACTTTTCTTTTTTCAAAAATATCAAATTTGACGTCTTCTAGAGACGATGCCGATTTCAGCAGTAAAAAGCGTAGAGAAAAGGTGTGTCCCGACAGGGTGGTAGAACGCTCAAAATTTCAACCTAACCCTACTGAATCAGTGTTTCTTGGCTGCACTCTCGACGGGCGCCGGCCGCGTGTGTGTGGCGTCACAGGTGAACCGCTGGGAATCCTATATGTGAAAGTGGTGGAATAGCATCCTGTATGTGTCCATAAATGAGAAGTGGATCGCGCGTGTGGCGGATTTGTGTGGTCGTCTTTTCTGTGTACTGGCCGCGCGTGGACCCATATAGCTCCCATATACGTTCCACACATTTTGAGGCTGGCGGCCGGCCGCCGCAACGACACTCCGGAATTACACCTGGGCGTGTTGTTTACCGTAAATCGACGCAACAATTTTTTCTATAAGTCCGGGCCCAATTTCTCCGTTTCTCGAAGTTTTTCACCGAGTTTCTTCATTATTTTTGCAGAAAACAGATAATGGCTAACTTCAAAAATAAAAATAAAGCTATTTAAATATGCGGAGACTCATTTTTACATTAGAAAACCTGTTGTTTTCTCAAGAAACTTTGAGATTTTCTTTATGTTGAGAAATTCGAGTCTTATGTTTTTCTTTACTTTGGTATGATAAGAAATAATATTTTCAGGTGGATTAAAAGGTAAGAAGGTAAGAATTTGTCATACTGAAGTAAAGTGAAAATAACGGACTTCGAATTTCATTGACGAGTATAATTTTCTGTCAGAGTTCAAAGAGAAGCTCGAGCATCAAAAATTGTTTTATAACCGCCAAGCAAACTTCTAATTTTCATATGAAATCGTGTGTGGTTCTCAATTTTTTATTGAAGTATTGCCATTATCTGTTAAAAAATGAAGAACTTCGAGAAAAAATGGAGAAAATGTACAAGTCCGAGAAATGGGAAGTGAACAAGTTGAAAAAAAGAAAAGTAAAACAACATTATAACATCACATTTTAATCACAACAATGAATTAGGCCTTTCTAGTGTTTCATACAGAATAATCAACCGAATACGGTTGGTAGTATTAATACTGATTTGCTATCCATATACTTTCCATATGCGCCCCACGTTTTCGGCCGACCGCGCGGTGATCCATATGGACACATATAGTTTCCAACCCTCATTCTTTTTAGCCACATATTCGCCACCGCGCGGTTCCATATGTGTTCCCCAGCGGTTCACCTGTGGTAGCGGTCTGCACAGATGACCCTTACGCATGGTGTGCTGAGTTCGTTCCCTCCCGATCAGATATGCTTTTTTGCTTTTTCGTTATGGGAAAGTAATTTATTGAGGAACTATTTGATTTAAATTTAGGGAATAGCAGTGATCCTGATGAAAAATTTCTCAATAATTTTGTTTTCCTCGGAGATATTGTCAAATTGACAGTGATGGCACCCGCAGACCGGTACCTGTGCACCCGATCTCTCATTTGTGGGAAAACTGTATGTAAAATTTGGTCAAGGGTTCGCGAAATTCCTGTTTGGAACGGCCCAAAAAGACTACCATAATCCTAAGATTCACATTTTATCATGAACATTGAATTGAATTTTGAACCCACATGCAAAATGGGAAGGAGGGATACCGGGGAAGCATGTTTTTTTCTGTTAGCAAGGCCTACAAAAACGGGAATAAATGGAAGATTGCTACTCAAGTAGTGATGGTGGTTTGCGAATAAGCAAATTTGCCGTTGCTTGGCTACCTAAAAAACGAATTCTAGGATGAGGGTTTGTTAAAACACTGTCTTACAATTAGTCTGCCATATTCCGAGAAAAGAGGCGGCGTCGCCGCCGAACAGTCAAAAACTTTAAGAAGAATACATTGAATCCATTTTTTGATGATGTGAATAGAAAAGTTTTCAATTTCTTGAACTTTAGGAAAAACAAATAGTCTAAGTCTGCCATATACCGAGGAGAGAGGCGGCATAGCCGCCGATCAGTCAAAAAATAAGAACTCATATCGGTATGGTCACTCGCCTTTTAAGGAGGGAAGAGAGGAGAGTTATCAAGTTCACGTTATTCTGTAAGATCATTTCGATATAAGAAAACGTTGGAAGAAATTTCAAATACGTAAATTCAGAAACAGCTCATTCTATATTCCAAATTCTGTCAGGATAGAAAAAGTAATTGAGAAAGTTTGTAGAATAGAGTCTGAAAAGGAGAGACTTTTCAATTGTGCTTTGTCGGAACGGACTGCTCAGCTAAGAAGCGCCGCAGGCGCTGTAAAACTGAGAAGGGTGGTGTAATGAAGGAGGTTTAGTCGCCGTTAGGCGACGTAAACCGACTGGTATACCTATATTTATATATTATTCCTATCATCCATGCTGAATATCATCGTGATCAATGATGCCCGCGGTCAAGCGAGCCCACACTGAATCAGATTTAGCTGATTCTGGCACCAGCGGTGAGTTCGTCCCTTATCAGAGTTATGTGGAGTTAGTGGAATACGTGGCTCGTCTGTCAAAAATTGTCACGGAACTGAGAACCGGAATTATCGAATGCGACATCAAGAAATTGAGCGAGCTCATCGCCAATACCTGTGAGCCGATCCCTGAGATCCCCACCGTGGGGAAACCTATCCTTATGCATCTCCCAGCTCTCGACGATGTCTTCGCTAACCCGGCTCCTTCTAAATCCAAAAATCTTTCCTACGCATCTGCAGCGGCCCAATCTATCAACTCTCACGAAATTGCCAAGGAAGCTTCAATTTTACTCGACAAATCCTCTCGCGCTGTTATCAAGCGTATGCCCGACAAGAAAGACGACATTTCGCAAGAATCTTCTGATCTTGAATTCTTCAAGAAGTTTGCGACTACCCACAACCAGGGTTGGGAAATTCCGGACCGGCCCGGCCCGGATTCAAAAATGTGCACAATTTTTTCTCAATTTTTTTGAAATTTTCATCAAAATATAGTTAAAATTCTCCAATATTCTCGTACACTTCAATTTTTATCAATATTCCAAAAAATAGTCGAAAATTTGATTTTTTTGGAAAAAAAATTTAAATTTTTTTGAAAATGTTTCAAATTTCTACAGGAGCCGGGCCGAGGAAAATTCTTCAGTCGGCCCGGCCCGGCCCGGCCCGGAATTTCCCAACCCTGCCCACAACCTTCCTCATCCAACTGAAGCTCATCGTCATCCTTCGAAGTCTAATATCCGCCCGCTGAAGCTTCAGTTCACCTCTTGTGCTGATCGGGACAAGTTTCTGCATGGCTTTTATAAGAAGCGCCTCACTGATGCCACTCTCTCTTCGTTACCATCCAGACCACGTGCCTGAAGAGATCTTACAAAGTGCGAACTTGAGAAACTTCACGAGTCGAGAAAATTTGTTTATGAGGAAAACAAGAAAGCAGGTATCTCTAAATACATTATGTATGATATTGGATACAAGATCAACTCCAATCCCCGTCCTTTTTCTTAAATTCTCGTAATCCTTCTTCAATTTCCTCTAGCCCATCATCTTTTTTTCCACCGTCTTCCTCCTCTCGCTCTGCATCTCTTTTCTCCCTCAACATTCTTCTATCCAACATCCGTGGTTGCGCCACTTTGTCTAAAATTTCCCTTCTCACCCGATTTCTTAATTCTTCTAACCACTCTATCATGGCCCTAACTGAAACTTTCCTTGACGATACTATTCCCTCCTCTCTCTTCTCATCCTCTGACTTATCTATTATCCGGCTAGACCGTAACCCCTCAATTGACATTAACTTCGACTTCCACCATCCTTCACACTTTTGCGAAATTGTTGCATGCTCCATCTCCGCCTCAACTTCCTCTACCCTTAGCTTCTCCCCTATAACCCTATTCTTAGTATATCGTCCCCCCGATTCTTCTATTCTCCAAACCGACTCCCTTATATCCCATCTTGACACTTACCTTCCCCTCAATTCTTGCCTCCTCTTGGGCGATTTCAACTTCCCTTCCATTCCCTGGCACTCCCCTCTTTCACATCTACACAAATTCTCGAAGTTCATTACTTCCAATAATTTGACTCAAAATGTCACTTTCCACACCCGCGTTACTGCTACCACCTCCAACACTCTCGATCTTTTTATATCCTCTAATGATCTTCCAATTCATAGCCTTTCTTGCCATCCCCCCCTTCTTAATTCCGATCATCTCTGTGTGAATGCTATTGTTAACCCCCCTTCCTTATCTACCACTACCTCCTCTCCCTCTTTTTCACCCCGTCTCAACTATAGATATTGTAACTTTAAGGCTCTAAATTCCGAGTTAGCCTCTATTAACTGGGATAATATTCTCAGTTATTGCTCCACCCCTTCTGCCAAATATGATAAGTTTATCAGTGTTGTCTCCAACCTTGTCTCTATTCACACCTCTAATTTGCTTACCCGTTGCCCGAAACCCCACAACAATCTTATCCGCCAGATCAGGCGTGCCCGTCTTCACCTCACTAGACTTATTAATCGCCCAAATTCCTCTCCCCATTTAATCTAACACTACCGTGATAGAGTCCACAAACTCTCTCACTCTCTCCTCAGGTGTAACCAACTATTTAAGTCCTTTAAATCCCTCTCTCCCAATCTCTATATTTATTTGTTTAAAATAGCGCTCGAAATGGGACGAGTTGGGACGTCCTGCGCGTCCCGGATTGCCTAAAAACGGTTGAAAATGAACGTATATTTTTGAAACTTTGGGAATCGCGTCCCCAGCTATGTCTTCAGATTCTGTGAAAGTTTCACAATTGTTCGACAAAAACTGACAGTTTTCCAAAATTCCCGGAAAAAAGTGGGACGCCCCATTTCGAGTGCTAGTTTAAAACATATGTCCTCCCTCTCCTGGAGTACTGTTGCACAGTATATTCCTCTCCTGCATCTAGCCTCCTTTCTCACTCTCTTGAAAAACCCCTCCGTCTCTATTCTCGGAAAGTCTTACAACGCTGTAACAGCTCCTTTTCCTCATACCCTCACCGTCTCGTAATTCTTAACCTTGCCTCCCTTCGGCACCGCCGACTCAAATCCCAACTCCTCCTTCTTTATAACTTTATTTGTGGTGCCACATTTTTCCCCCACCTTATTTATCATGTAAAAATCTCCCAATCCCCTCGTCGTCCCATGACATTAATTTGCTGCCATCCTTCTATCCCCGATTTTTTTGCTTCCACCATTCCAATTTGGAATGCCATTACTGCTAATTTTTCCCAATTCCTTCCTCCTTCTAAATTCGAAACTCTCCTTAACTCCTCTATCACCCGTTTTTAGTATTTCACTTAATTGCCTGTTTTCCCCCGGTTTTCTTCTATTTCTTTAACTTGCTAACTTCGTCAATTTTCTCCCGGTTATTTTACCCCTTATCCCAATTCTCTCCCATTTTCCTTCATATTTTATTAGTCCATCTCGTGAGGGATGTATCTAGTCTCCCCCTTTCTTAGGTTTCTCTTCTGTTATTCTATCTGTCATTAAATAAATTAAATTAAATATGTATTTGTAAAAAAAACCGGGAAAAAATTTTGAATGGTCTTGCTGCTGCCTTAGCACCAAATACTGGCATATCTTGGAACCGCGTCAACTTTCAAACTACAGGATTCTATCTTGGAACGCAACACACAGGTACGCAACACACAATTGGAACGCAACACACAATTTTTTTTGCTCAAATTCTCACGGGAAACTTTATGGTTTTTTGAACTCAGCTCATGGAAAGCTTTCAGAAAAGTATAATAACGACCACTTTCTGTTCAAGTTGGGTCCCGCTACGAAAACTACAGTATGCGCCGCAAACGAGAGAGTATCGGCGAGAGACGCATAGTTTTTTCTGGCGCGAAACAGATTTTCACCACTTTTTCATCTATTTTCACAAGTTTTTATAATTTGTTTTTTTTTAATAATTTGTTTCTGCGTCTCTCGCCGATACTCTCTTGTTTGCGGTGGGGCGCAGTTGTAAGAAGGGGTGGGCTACTAATAGTTTTCATGGTTGGACCCAACTAGCATATAAAATAGTCATGATTATACTTTTCTGAAAAACTCTCATCGACCAGAATTCAAATCTGTTCTTAAAATCCCAAAATTGCAAGTTCCCGCGATTTTTCGGTAGAGCGCTTTTGCATTATCAAACTAAAACTTCCAGATCACCGTCCACTCCCTGATATTCATCTTCTCCTGCATACAATTCGCCATTTCAATGCGATCAGCATTCTCGACAAAAAAACAATATTTGTACTATTAGGAGTGTGCAAGTGCGCTCTATTGCTAATTTCATGAAAAATGAAGGTCTCATGGAGTTTTGTTGAATTTTAACTCGAGAAAAAAGGAAAACAGAAATAGTAGGAAAAGTGGCAGAATGAAAATTTTAGGAAATTGTAATGCATCTACCCACGAAGAAAAATTGTACCATTTAATGCATTTTTTTGCAAATTAATTCTATTCACGAATGCAAATTAATGCATTAATCTGCAGTTTCGTACCGTAAGAAAAAGCACTGAGAAGCACGTCGGCGCAAAATATCGCAAGCTGAAAACTCAATACGCCTTTAATTTTTTTGTGTGGATTTACGGGCGATTTACGGGCGACCACACAAAAATTAAAGGCGCATTGAGTTTTCAGCTTGCGATATTTTGCGCCGACGTGCTTCTCAGTGCTTTTTCTTACGGTACGAAACTGCAGATTAATGCATTAATTTGCATTCGTGAATAGAATTAATTTGCAAAAAAATGCATTAAATGGTACAATTTTTCTTCGTGGGTAGATGCATAAACGCGAAAAAAAAATTCGATCAAAAAATGTTTTTTTAGAAAATTTTTTTCTCAAAAACTGGAATTATTTCTTCTTCGGATCACGGACGGTGGTGAATTGAGCGGACAACTCGCTGATTTCGACGGCTTCCATCGCCTTATCGTCAAAATCCACCCATTCCTTTTCGCTCAAGTCGATCTCGCCGAACGGTTTGCCAGTCTTGATGCTATTCGCGATCCAGTGGCCCTGGAATTTGGAAATTGAGTTTTCAGTGGCCTAGAAAATGCGAAAACTCGGCCATGGCCGGGTTTTTGCATTTTCTAGGCCACCAATCACTAACATTTGGATTGAAATCGAATGGCTCGATTCCGCGACAATCGAAGACGGCGATTTGTTGCCATTGCTCGTTTTTGTAGACGTTGTAGCTCTTGAACTGGTCGGGGAGAATTGCTGAAAAAAATTGAATTTTTGAGAAAAAAAAGTTTTTTTTTAATTTATGAATATCACAGCTAGAATAGAAGTTTTTGGATTTTAAGATTAAAAACTATTGAAGTAATGTGGTTTTTCTAGCTAAAAACTCTAGGGATCAAGGAAATTTGAAACCGGCTCATAAATGATAATTTCAATGGATTTTTTCTGAAAACTCAATTTTTATTGAAAAATCATTGCATTTTTCGATTTTAAGATATTTTTCGCAAAATTTCCGCTTGAAAACCTTATTTTCCATGATTTTTTCGATTAAAAAACTCATTCGGGTTACTGTAGGATAACTGTCGTCAAATAAAGTGCACACCGGCCCGCAAACACCGTCACGTCAGAATGCACACAAATCAAAATTTTAAAAACGGAAATTGAATAAAAATGCCTGAAAATCCTATTTTCTCGGGCTGTTTTAAAGCGAAAAAGCGATTTTTGATGGATTTTTAGTGAATTTTTTTAATTTCACAGGTTTTTTCATGAAAATTGAGCGAAAATTCGAGATTTTTAGTCTAACTAACTCAATGTATTGACTCTTCCACACAATTTGCACTTTTCCACCAGATTCGCCTCGCCGCGACTTCCGGGAACATCGAGCATCTCCTAAAAATAGACATTTTATTCGAAAAAAACTAGAAAATTTTCAAAAAATCGGAAAATTATCTCACATTGAGCACGACATACTGCCAATGATCGGGTGCCTCTCCACAATTGGTGCATTTCAGTTTCAGATGCCAGTGGAATGTTTCAGTGTCGTCGGGACGGAGTTCGGTGACTCCTTTCAGTTGACATTTCAGCTCGAGAGCGAGGAATGGCTGGAAATGGTTTTTTTCGAGGTGGAAAAAAATGTAGAAAGTTGGAAAACGAAACTTTTACTCTAAAAAATCATAGGAAAATCACGAAAATTGAATGTCGACCAGCTTGCCCACGTGGAGTACACGGTGGAATTCGGTGGAGCGCGGTTGCAAAAAAATTTTCAAAATTTTTAAAAGATTGTTTGAATTCTACTGAATTTCCAAGATTGAATGGGGCAAAAATCATTTTCATTCAATTTTTTCGCTTCATTTTCTTCAATTATCTTCTCAGGAAGAAAAGTGAACATTTCCCTTCCTAATTATAATTATAATCCTTGCGAAAAGTTGTCCGTCCGCGCGGAATAGAGGGGGAGGGACCCCTCTAATTGGTATTCCTTACCATTTCTTTAGCGCAGATGGTGTGGTCCTTGTTGTCGAACCTAAAAACAAGAAAAGACACTTTATAAGAAGGAGAAAAACAGAGAAAGCATTCCCTTAGGGACTTCCCGAGACAAAGAAATATAATTTTTAAAATAATTTTAACAGAAAAATTCATCCAAATAAATCATAATTTAAGACAAAAGAATACAAAAAACGAGACGAATTTCAGCGATTTCCGTTTATTTCGGAGCAGTTTGTGGACGTTTCGATGGTGGTGGTTTCGGATGACGTGGCGGGCGGGTAGTGGTGGTTGGAGCTGTTCGTGGTCGTTGTGGTGGGGGCGGAGCTGATTGGTCGGTGGTTTTGACGGTGGTAGACGGTTTCAGTTCGGTGGTGACTGGAAGCTTTGAGAGGGTTGAATAAAGGAGGTTTAGGTTGAAAAAATGTCAAAAAGTTAACTTTTTTTTTCAAAAATGGGAAAACGCTCTACCGCAAAATCGTGGTAGCTACGAATTTTAGGATTTTATTAAAAGATTCGAACTCACCTCATCGAGAGCTTTCAGAAAAGTATAATCATGCCCACACTCCGTTCAAGTTGGGTCTCACTACGAAAACTACGGTATGCGCCTTTAAAATTGGATACTGTAGTTTTCGTGGTGGGACCCGATTATCACAGAATATGGCAAGGATTATACTTTTCTAAAAGCTCTCATCGAGCTGAATCCAAATCTATTTCTTAAATCTTAAAAATCCATACTCCCGCGATTTTTCGGTAGAGCGCATTCGAATTTTTGAAAAAAAAGAAGAAATCGGAACGAGATAAGTGGGAGGAGCTTGACTAACCGACGTAATTGATTAGAAAAAACTGTGAAACCATAGATTCCAAATTTTCAAAAAAAAACTTTGTTTTCTTCAGAATCGATCATTTTTGACACAGTTTATGTGATTTTCGGGTTAAAAAACTTCAAAAATCCTCACGTTTTACCTCAAGAACCTCAAAATCTTTAATTTCTGGGTAGAAACCTTCAAAATCTACGTCTTCAGCTTAAAAATGTCCCAATTTTCCATGATTTCTGTGTCAAAAACTTCAAAAATCTCGAATTTTTGGCTCGAAACCATCAAAAATCACCCATCCTTGGGTAAAACAACCTCAAAAATCCCCAATCCAATTTTTGAGTCAAAAATCCCAAAAATCTACGATTTTCAGCTCGAGATCGCTCAATTTTCATGATTTCTGTGTCAAAAACCCCTCCTCCAACCACCTACATCATGTTTCTTCTTAATCGGCGCCTTCGGATCCGTCAACTTCTTAATCCAATCCTCTCCCTGCTGCTCTCCGACGGTCTTCGCCGGCGACGGGCGTGGCGGTTTCATCGATTTCTTCGGCCCCTGCTTCTCACCACGTGGCGGACGTGGCGCCTTCTGGAGCTTCTCAGCGGGCTTCTGGAGCTTCTGAGGATTCTGAATCCCTTCCGACGTCTCCTCCATTTTCCGCTTCTTTTCCTCCAAAAACTTCTGTTTCCGAATCGCATTTCTCTCCTTTCGTCTCGCCTCAACCTTCTCCAATTTCTCTTTTTCCTTCTCCGTCATCACTCGATTCGCCTTCGTCTCAACGTCTTCTGAAGCCTTCTGGAGCCTTCTGGAGCCTCCTGAAGACGTCGTCGGGGCTCCAGAAGCTCCAGAAGCCGCTGGTGGTTTCATCAAAAACTCCATCACATTCTTGTGTTTTTCCGCTTTTTTCAGCTCTCTTTTCGCCTTTCGGACGTCGTAATCACTGCGTCGACGGTACTCTTTATCGATGAAATATTTCACAAGAGGCGTCTCGAGACGATCGATTTCTGGAAGAAAAATGGGTTTTTTTCAATGAAAAATCGTCACAAAGGCGCCAAAGGCACGCCAGAAAGCCTTTCGACTGTTGATAGAGCGCTAAAAAAGCGCCAAAGTCGCGCCAGCCAGTAATTTTCAGTAAAACTGCAATGCTGTTGAAGGGATTGAAGGCATCTTAACAGCGCCAAAGGTGCGCCAGCCGGACATTCCCTATTTCCCGTTTTTCAAAACTCAAAAGCGCTAAAGGTACGCCAGTCAAAGCATTTGATGTGCTAACGCGCCTAAGGCGCGCCAGACAGTCATTTTCGGTTGATTTAAATTTTTGACATTTTCGGGTCATTTCTGGGCGATTGTTTCTTTCTTTCGAAAATCATTTTTAAGGGATTTTCGTCAATTTTCAGTTTTTCTTCTAACAAGGGAAGTGCTCGAAGTGTCCTCTTTCAAACGAGTCAAGAATTTGGCACCTGATACTTTCGAGTGCGCAGATTCCGAATCTGAAATAAAATTCTGCTAAATGTGTCTGTGAACCGAGTTATGAGCCGTCAAACTTTCCTATGATTAAGCTATTTTTGCGTGACACGCGGTCTGCAGAATTATCTACCCAAACGTATCCAATTAATCACAGACACATTTAGCAGAATTTTATTTCAGATTCGGAATCTGCGCACTCGAAAGTATCAGGTGCCAAATTCTTGACTCGTTTGAAAGAGGACACTTCGAGTACTTCCCTTGTAAAACATTTTTCGAATTTGACAGCGCTAAAGGTGCGCCAGCTGAGCGTATCAAGACGTTTCAGTTGAAAATTCATGTTTTTGCGGCAACTTTTGACTTCAAATAGCGTCAAAGGCGCGCCAGACAATCATTTTCGTATTTTTTGCCGAATTTTTGCCGAATTCCCGTTTTTTCAGTCAAAGATCATATTTTCACGGGATTTTCGTCAATTTTTGCAATTTGACAGCGTCAAAGGTGCGCCAGACAGAAACATTTCAATGGAACAGTAGAGCAGAGTTGTGCGGAATTCCTTCTTCCTTCTTCCTTATTCCGGGCATTTTTTCCCTTCCTTCTTCCCTTTTCCATCTTCCTTTTTTGAAAATTTGTTCCTTCTTCCCTTTTCCTTCTTCCTTTTTTGAAATTTTTTTCCTTCCGTCTTCCGTGAAAATAGTTTTCAAAAATTTTTGAATTTTCGACGGAATTTCGGCGGTGTTTTGGTGGCTTTTGATGGAATATTGTGTGAAAACAACGTTAAAATTCGTTTTAAGTGATGACAAAAAAAAAGTCCTCAATTTTTTCGTTTTCAAAAATTTCTTCCTTCTTCCCTCTTCCTTCCACTTCCCTCTTCCGGGCTTTTTCACTTCCTTCTTCCTTCTTCCCTCTTCCTTTTTGAAAATTTTATTCCTTCTTCCTTCTTCCTTCTTCCCTTTCAGAAAATTTTACTTCCGCACAACTCTGCAGTAGAGACTGAAAGTCGCGTCAAAGGCGCGCCAGACTGTCATTTTTCAGAAAGAACTGGATCTTTTTAGCCTAATTTTTTGCCGAATTCTCATTTTTTCGGTTAACAATCAAGTTTTACAGGAATTTTACGACATTTTCCTCAAAATTCGGCGATATTTGACAATAATTCGCATCAAAGATACGCTAGACATGAGTTTTCAGTGGAAACCTGGCATTTTTAACCGATTTTTTTCATTTTTCCGGTCAAAAATCATGTTTTTCTAGAAACTTACGAGTTCTCGCATCCTCCGGCTGATTCAACTTGCGAATCTGTTGTTCGAGTGTCATAATTGGCACCGCCTTCTCCAGATTCAATTTCTCACAGAATTCCAGATAGTACTTATCGTTGAGAATAGCACCGACACGTGTGTCTTCAGTCATTCGTCCTCTGTCACATTTCGAGAAATTCTGATTGACGGCCGCTTCGACGACGGACGCCGAGTCATTTCCACGTGAATCGACGAAGATGTATCCGTCGAAACGACGTTCGAAATCCATCAGAGAGTTACAGTATTCCGAAAAAACGAGAGCAAGGCTCGCATAGGAGGCGTGGTCGAATCTGAAGAGAGATTTGAAAAAATTGTGATATCAAAGGTTATTTTCTCTACATTTTGAGAAAAATTGTGGATTTTTATGTGTCCGTTTTTCCGCTTTTTCTTAAGTCATTTTCAGTAAAAATAGTAATGTTTTTGAAGGGATTGAAGGCAGTTCTTTAATCTTGACCGCGTCCAAGGTGCGCCAGTCAGAAAATTTCAATGGAACATTCATGGGGATTATCAGAGAGCACTTTTTCCCGTTGTTTCTAAACTCAAAACCGCTAAAGGCGCGCCAGACAAATCATTCGATGTGCTGATGATGTTCGTCACGCGCCAAAGGTGCGCCAGTGACGTTAAATTCGATGTTCTTGGGTCACTTTTCTCCGATTTTTTTGTTTTCGAAGCGCTCGAGGCGCGCCAGCCAATCATTCTTGACATTTCTGGGCTTTTCCTAGTTTTTCCAAAGAAAAAATCAAGCAGTAAGGGGATTTTCGTCAATTTTAAGTATTTTTTTTTCCAATTTTTCAAATTCGACAACGTCAAAGGTGCGCCAGCCAAGCATACTCGTTTGATGCCGTCTAGGACAAAAAATAGCGTCAAAGGCACGCCAGATTGTGGTTTTTATAGGAAATCTGATGTATTTGGCTAATTTTTTCCGATTTTCCTCACTTTTTCGGTAAAAAATCAAGTTCTGATGGGATTCTCAGCCATTTTGAGTGAAAAGCATATAAAAAGAGCAATTTTCATGCTCATTTGGCGGATTTTCAGTCAATGTCTCCGATTTTACTCATTTTTTCGGTTGAAAATCGAGTTTCACTGGGATTTTCAGCAATTTTTCAGTCAAAACTCACGCAAAATTCGCCGGATAGAAGTAGGTGCCAACGACTTCTTCTGGCAGAGGACTGATCTGTTCCATCACCTCTTTCTCCGTCATATATTTCGGGAGACGACGGAGCATCACTTTCACTTTTTCACTCTTTTCAGTGAGCATTCTTAAAGAAGAGAGGGGTAATTAGGGGTAATTGGGAGTGAAATGAGGGAAAAATAGCGAAAAATCGGTAGGAAACCGATGGAAATCCACAAAATAATGAGAAAAAATGCAATTTTATTCAATGTTAGGTCAAAATCACTAATTTTTCCTCTTCAAATGTGCAAACTTCTTGCGGAATCGTCCAATTTCCGACTCGTTCATCACCACATCGAATATCAGATTATTGCCATCTGGAATCGGTTCAACGACGACAAATTCATTATGATACAACCATTCGATGACGGGAGAACGGACGTCCAGACGGAGACGAATCGTCTTGCATTTCGTTGCAATCGTCACTTTCTCATTGATCAATCCTATCAATTCCCTCATTCCGTCGCCTGTTTTACACGAAATTCTGATGGATTCAGATGGAGAGCATTCTGAGTCGACGGAGCACTCTTTGTCGATCTGGAAATGCAAAACTTTGGAAATGCTAAACTCAAAAAATCACCAATTTCAGGTATATTGAGACAAAAACTTCAATTTTAGAAATGAACATTGAAAAATTGACGCAGAAACCGTGGATTTTGAAGTTATACTTTTTAGCGTTTTCGAGTGTCTCACAAATTCAGATATCATTTCATAAATACAGTAAAATTGACGGGAAACAGTTCTTAGCTACTGTTAGAAAATGCTCCATTCACCACTAACCTGGACCATATCGTAGCTTGATATACATCAATATTAACACACATTAAGCTAATCGCCATTATAATGAGTACGGTCGTTACAATCCAAGAAAAGACATAGTAGACATCGATGTTGTATGAGTTTATTATCCAACTGTTATCCACACGCACTACGGCCCAGTACTGATTGAGTATATCTGGAAAAATAAGCAAAGAATTTCTACTTTTAGCGAAAATGGTAGGTTTCGATCTGGAAAAAGGGGATGACGTCAGAACTTGCGTCCATGACAGCCACCCCCCCTTTGAAGATGATCACCTCCCGGGCGTAAAAGAAAAATTAGAACGGTTTGCAAAAAGTTTAACAAACTCTTGATTCTTTCCTTCCTTACCGATTTTCCGTGGTCCAGAGAAAACCAAGATATCGCCAATTCCATCTTCCGAAACAAGTTCATAAATCGAATCTTCAAAACAATTTTCGACATTCCCTTTTTTATCAAATTTGCATATTCTGTTTCTGCTGTCTTTGCTAAAAACAGTTTTTCGAGCACTGTTCCATAGGAATCCTGCTGCTCGGTGATCTTTGTGAGCCATGAAAAAAGGACAGTTGAGTCCGAATAGAGCATACGAGTATTCAATTGCACTATACAGTCGATATGGATCGATGTTTTCGCCGGTGTTGAGTCGAGCAAACGTGTCGGCTTGTTCAGGGAGACCGTAGGCTGTTTTGAAGCTGACGAAGGTGATATCCACTCCAACACTACTCGATCCGAATTGCTTGTGATTTGCGAATGATTTGAATTCCAGTATCTGAAAAATAGTAAGGAAATAGAGTGAAAGTCAAAAGAAATCATCGTAAATTTGACATTTTCCAGTCAAAATCATCGAGAAACGCGGAAAATCTTGACACGTGAAAATTGACAAAACTGGTCATTTTTTCGCAAATTTCGAGAAAAATTATGAAAATTCGCCTTTTCAGAGTCATATTTCATATTCTGAGGTGATGTTTCGAGTGAAAATCATTAAAAATTATAGGAAATTCGACATTTTTAATGAAAATCAAAGGAAAATTGAGATTTTCGAGAAAAAAATCATCAGAAATTTGATATATTTTTGTGATATTCATGAAAAATCATAGAAAATTTGACATTTTTGAGTGGAAATCGTGAAAAATCCTGGTAAATTTGACATATTCCAGTCAAAAACATCAAAAATCGGGAAAAATCTTGCCGAATCACATGAAAACTGACAAAACTGTGATTTTTTGTGCAAAAAAACCCTTTCTGAGCAAAAAAGGAAATTCTATCTTTTTAGCAATTTTTTACGAGAAAAAACTGAAAAATTGAGGAAACAAGCTAAAATATGGAAATTTTCCAGTCAAACTCTGGCTTATAACCGAGAAATTGGAGTTTCTGCTATTTTTTTTAGCAAAAAACTTGCACTTTGAGATGAGAAATCAATTTTTGACTTCAGAACAAACAAAAATCGAGATTTTCCAGCTGTCATCATTAAATTAGGGTAAAAATTCAGCAAAATCATAGAAAATTAGACTATTTTCTGTCAAAATCATCGAAAATCTGGAAAATTTTGCTATTTTGGACAAAACAGGCGGTTTTTTCGCAAAAACTGCACTTTTGGACAAATTAGTGATATTTCTACAAATTTAGAGTAGAAAATTCACGAAAATTTGATGGAACAAGCTGAAAATGGGAATTTTCCACTCAAGCTCTAACAAGAAATTGGATTTTTTGCTAGTTGTTGAGAGAGAATTTAGATTTTGTGCTAGAAAAATCAACTTTATCAATTTTTGACTTCGAACCAAGCTTTCCCATGAAAAAAACCTCAATTTCCAGCTGTAATTATCGAATTTGAGCAAAAATTCTTCAATTTTCGGGCCGAATTTTCTGAAATTTTCGATTGTTCGAATCACAAACCTTCAGTTTTTGATGTCTGTTGATTTGAACAATCAATTCGTTGAACTCGTTGAACACGTTGACCATGAATGGCTTGAATCTGATGACCACCTTCAATTTCTTGTTTCCGCCGACGATTTTTGCTTCTTGTTGGCCATTTTCTACACTTTCAAACGCCAATTCCTCGGGGAGAGCCAAGAATGAAGGTGTTGGGACGTATCTCTCATGTATCGCCGTCTCTGAGTCATCGATTAGAATCCGGACAGTGGAATTCTGTAAAAATTAATTTTTCTCGATTTTTTTCAAATTTCTTCACTTACAGCCAGTCCCACGATGTTCAGTTTCAACGTGTTCTGCCAGTTTTGAAGTTGAGCTTCCCAGACAGCTCCATGGTGGTGTATCGACGCGGCGAGCAACTCGTAGTCAGTTGCGAAATTTCCACGTTTCGCCATTTCTACGGAAAAAACGAACAGAAGAAGAAGTAGATTTCTTGGATTCTTGTGTTTTTCCGCTTTTTTCAGCTCTCTTTTCGCCTTTCGGACGTCGTAATCACTGCGTCGACGGTACTCTTTATCGATGGAATATTTCACAAGAGGCGTCTCGAGACGATCGATTTCTGTAAGAAAAATGGGTTTTTTTCAATGAAAAATCGTCACAAAGGCGCCAAAGGCACGCCAGAAAGCCTTTCGACTGTTGATAGAGCGCTAAAAAAGCGCCAAAGTCGCGCCAGCCAGTAATTTTCAGTAAAACTGCAATGCTGTTGAAGGGATTGAAGGCATCTTAACAGCGCCAAAGGTGCGCCAGCCGGACATTCCCTATTTCCCGTTTTTCAAAACTCAAAAGCGCTAAAGGTACGCCAGTCAAAGCATTTGATGTGCTAACGCGCCTAAGGCGCGCCAGACAGTCATTTTCGGTTGATTTAAATTTTTGACATTTTCGGGTCATTTCTGGGCGATTGTTTCTTTCTTTCGAAAATCATTTTTAAGGGATTTTCGTCAATTTTCAGTTTTTCTTCTAACAAGGGAAGTGCTCGAAGTGTCCTCTTTCAAACGAGTCAAGAATTTGGCACCTGATACTTTCGAGTGCGCAGATTCCGAATCTGAAATAAAATTCTGCTAAATGTGTCTGTGAACCGAGTTATGAGCCGTCAAACTTTCCTATGATTAAGCTATTTTTGCGTGACACGCGGTCTGCAGAATTATCTACCCAAACGTATCCAATTAATCACAGACACATTTAGCAGAATTTTATTTCAGATTCGGAATCTGCGCACTCGAAAGTATCAGGTGCCAAATTCTTGACTCGTTTGAAAGAGGACACTTCGAGTACTTCCCTTGTAAAACATTTTTCGAATTTGACAGCGCTAAAGGTGCGCCAGCTGAGCGTATCAAGACGTTTCAGTTGAAAATTCATGTTTTTGCGGCAACTTTTGACTTCAAATAGCGTCAAAGGCGCGCCAGACAATCATTTTCGTATTTTTTGCCGAATTTTTGCCGAATTCCCGTTTTTTCAGTCAAAGATCATATTTTCACGGGATTTTCGTCAATTTTTGCAATTTGACAGCGTCAAAGGTGCGCCAGACAGAAACATTTCAATGGAACAGTAGAGCAGAGTTGTGCGGAATTCCTTCTTCCTTCTTCCTTATTCCGGGCATTTTTTCCCTTCCTTCTTCCCTTTTCCATCTTCCTTTTTTGAAAATTTGTTCCTTCTTCCCTTTTCCTTCTTCCTTTTTTGAAATTTTTTTCCTTCCGTCTTCCGTGAAAATAGTTTTCAAAAATTTTTGAATTTTCGACGGAATTTCGGCGGTGTTTTGGTGGCTTTTGATGGAATATTGTGTGAAAACAACGTTAAAATTCGTTTTAAGTGATGACAAAAAAAAAGTCCTCAATTTTTTCGTTTTCAAAAATTTCTTCCTTCTTCCCTCTTCCTTCCACTTCCCTCTTCCGGGCTTTTTTCACTTCCTTCTTCCTTCTTCCCTCTTCCTTTTTGAAAATTTTATTCCTTCTTCCTTCTTCCTTCTTCCCTTTCAGAAAATTTTACTTCCGCACAACTCTGCAGTAGAGACTGAAAGTCGCGTCAAAGGCGCGCCAGACTGTCATTTTTCAGAAAGAACTGGATCTTTTTAGCCTAATTTTTTGCCGAATTCTCATTTTTTCGGTTAACAATCAAGTTTTACAGGAATTTTACGACATTTTCCTCAAAATTCGGCGATATTTGACAATAATTCGCATCAAAGATACGCTAGACATGAGTTTTCAGTGGAAACCTGGCATTTTTAACCGATTTTTTTCATTTTTCCGGTCAAAAATCATGTTTTTCTAGAAACTTACGAGTTCTCGCATCCTCCGGCTGATTCAACTTGCGAATCTGTTGTTCGAGTGTCATAATTGGCACCGCCTTCTCCAGATTCAATTTCTCACAGAATTCCAGATAGTACTTATCGTTGAGAATAGCACCGACACGTGTGTCTTCAGTCATTCGTCCTCTGTCACATTTCGAGAAATTCTGATTGACGGCCGCTTCGACGACGGACGCCGAGTCATTTCCACGTGAATCGACGAAGATGTATCCGTCGAAACGACGTTCGAAATCCATCAGAGAGTTACAGTATTCCGAAAAAACGAGAGCAAGGCTCGCATAGGAGGCGTGGTCGAATCTGAAGAGAGATTTGAAAAAATTGTGATATCAAAGGTTATTTTCTCTACATTTTGAGAAAAATTGTGGATTTTTATGTGTCCGTTTTTCCGCTTTTTCTTAAGTCATTTTCAGTAAAAATAGTAATGTTTTTGAAGGGATTGAAGGCAGTTCTTTAATCTTGACCGCGTCCAAGGTGCGCCAGTCAGAAAATTTCAATGGAACATTCATGGGGATTATCAGAGAGCACTTTTTCCCGTTGTTTCTAAACTCAAAACCGCTAAAGGCGCGCCAGACAAATCATTCGATGTGCTGATGATGTTCGTCACGCGCCAAAGGTGCGCCAGTGACGTTAAATTCGATGTTCTTGGGTCACTTTTCTCCGATTTTTTTTGTTTTCGAAGCGCTCGAGGCGCGCCAGCCAATCATTCTTGACATTTCTGGGCTTTTCCTAGTTTTTCCAAAGAAAAAATCAAGCAGTAAGGGGATTTTCGTCAATTTTAAGTATTTTTTTTTCCAATTTTTCAAATTCGACAACGTCAAAGGTGCGCCAGCCAAGCATACTCGTTTGATGCCGTCTAGGACAAAAAATAGCGTCAAAGGCACGCCAGATTGTGGTTTTTATAGGAAATCTGATGTATTTGGCTAATTTTTTCCGATTTTCCTCACTTTTTCGGTAAAAAATCAAGTTCTGATGGGATTCTCAGCCATTTTGAGTGAAAAGCATATAAAAAGAGCAATTTTCATGCTCATTTGGCGGATTTTCAGTCAATGTCTCCGATTTTACTCATTTTTTCGGTTGAAAATCGAGTTTCACTGGGATTTTCAGCAATTTTTCAGTCAAAACTCACGCAAAATTCGCCGGATAGAAGTAGGTGCCAACGACTTCTTCTGGCAGAGGACTGATCTGTTCCATCACCTCTTTCTCCGTCATATATTTCGGGAGACGACGGAGCATCACTTTCACTTTTTCACTCTTTTCAGTGAGCATTCTTAAAGAAGAGAGGGGTAATTAGGGGTAATTGGGAGTGAAATGAGGGAAAAATAGCGAAAAATCGGTAGGAAACCGATGGAAATCCACAAAATAATGAGAAAAAATGCAATTTTATTCAATGTTAGGTCAAAATCACTAATTTTTCCTCTTCAAATGTGCAAACTTCTTGCGGAATCGTCCAATTTCCGACTCGTTCATCACCACATCGAATATCAGATTATTGCCATCTGGAATCGGTTCAACGACGACAAATTCATTATGATACAACCATTCGATGACGGGAGAACGGACGTCCAGACGGAGACGAATCGTCTTGCATTTCGTTGCAATCGTCACTTTCTCATTGATCAATCCTATCAATTCCCTCATTCCGTCGCCTGTTTTACACGAAATTCTGATGGATTCAGATGGAGAGCATTCTGAGTCGACGGAGCACTCTTTGTCGATCTGGAAATGCAAAACTTTGGAAATGCTAAACTCAAAAAATCACCAATTTCAGGTATATTGAGACAAAAACTTCAATTTTAGAAATGAACATTGAAAAATTGACGCAGAAACCGTGGATTTTGAAGTTTTTTTCCCGAAAATCACAAAAATAGTGTCAAAAACCATAGATTTTGAGGATTTCAGCTGAAAATTTGGAAAAATTGAGATTTTGAGTAAAATTTTATTGGGAAATTCTCAAAGTTAGTCAGTTTTCAGACAAAAACCTTCAATTTTCAGAAATTTTCAGCAGAAAATTAAAAAAAAGATTTTTCGAGTACTTGAGCCAAAAAAGAGTGGGCGGAGCTAGTAATCCCTTTCAAACAGAAAGTATTACAAAGGGGCGTGGCCAGTGAGACTTCGCCCACTTGGATACAGACTTGTCACGGGCCGGGCCGGGCCAAAATCAGGAACAATCTCGGCCCGCTCGGCCCGGTTTGAAACATTTTTTGAAAAAATTTTGAATTTTTTGGAATTTTTTTGAAATTTTTCGAAAAAAGTATAGCTTTCGAATAAAAATTCAAAATTAAATGAAAATGTGAATTTGTACAATAATTTAAGCGTTTTTACTCTATTTTTTCGAAAAATTTCAAAAAAAATCGGTAAAAAATGGGTACCCATTTTTGAATCCGGGCCGAGCAAAATTACGGCCCGGCCCGGCCCGATTTTTGACAAGTCTGCTTGGATATTCAAAATATGCCCATTTTTAGATTTTCTTTGTGCGGAAATCGTCAAAATCTGGTGATTTTAGTGTTGGAAAAAGTCAAATTTTCGGATTCTAAAAAAAGGTTTGGTGCTAATCAGGCTCCACCCACTTTTCAGGAAATCTTTTTTTTTGTGATTCCAGAGCGTTTCTGAGCGAAAAATCGGTAAAATTTATGATTTGGGGCAATTTTCAGTGTTAAAAGAGGTGGAGCTTATAAATTTTGCAATTTTTTAGGCACGAAAATAGGAATTTCCGATCAGAAAGTGCGCTCTAATTGACACCAGAAACCGTACCTTGTTATCGACAGTAATCATTCTCTCCGCCATCACTTCTCTCGCCACTCCAATCGATTTCAACGTGGCGACAACGTCCTCTTCTTGTGCTTTCCAGTCGGGATTCGACACATCTCGCAAGTGGATTATCACGTCCTGGAATTAGAGAGAATTGAGCGTTTGAGTGTTCTAGGAGACATCATAATTGGGGTTTCTTAAAAGCACAACTGTGAAGATGTTATCTAGATCAGGGTCCGCCGTCTGCCTTCCGCCATTTCAAAAACCGCATTTCGCTCAACTCGATCTAGATGGTCTATTGCTCAGAACGGTGTAGAAATTTCCCGGATTGAAAACGGTGGGTATAAATATAATCTGACCGGGATTCCAGCTAATTCTGGCTAAGTTTCTGGAAAAAAGCATTTTCGACCAGAGTTCAAGTGTCTAGATACTATCGCTCATCTGAAACAGTCTAAAATACTCTAAAAACTCTTTAAAACGAAAATTGTACTTGACTGGATTTCTAGATGAAAAATTTCAGCCAATTTCAGATAGCTACAGTCTCACAAATGGAATCCGACTTTCAAAGTTTTAGCGCTTCCAGGTACCATAACTAAAAATTCCAACCATTTCTAGCATCTGTAAGCCACAATTCTACTCATTTTGCAAATTAAAACACAGTAAAAACAGTAGAAGGAAGGCGATAACAGTCTCACTAGTCAGTCAGTCATGTCATTGCCCATTTCTCTCCAATTATATTTCTCTTTTCTCTCCTCTCTCTCCTCAACTGACCGCCGATTTGACGTGTGCCAACGTGGCCTCAAACGCGGCGATCAAATGAATCGGTAGATCACTCAGAAATCCGATGGTATCCGTGAACACCGCCGATCTTCCGGACGGTAGTTTTGCCACGTGTCTTGTGGTGTCCAACGTGGCGAATAGTTGATCCTTTGGTTTCAGGGATTCAGTTCCAGTCAACCGTTTCACGAGACTCGTTTTCCCCGCATTCGTGTAGCCAACGACGGCGATGACGGCCGCGTCGGACGAGTGTTTGGAGCCGCCGGATTGTTGCTCGGTGGCTCGGCGAGTCGCTTCTTTTAGGTCTCGTCTGAAAGAAAGATCATAAAACTAATAAAAATAGGTGTTTTTCATGAAATTTCATAAAAACCCCAATTTTTAACATGAAAAATCGTCAAAAATGTTGATTTTTTGACCAGAGAAGCGCCAAAAGCACGCCAGTTCGATTGTTAATGACGCGTAGAGTTCCAAAAATAGCGCCGAAGTCGCACCAGCCAGTCATTTTACGTAAAAATTCAATGTTTCTGAAGAGCTTGAGGACATTTTTTAAATCTTGATAGCGTCAAAGGTACGCCAGCCAGAAAAATTTCAATGGAACATTCTGGGGATTCTCAGAGACTGTTTAGGGCAATTTTTCCCGATTTTCCTAAACTAGACAGCGCTAAAGGCGCGCCAGCCAGATCATTTGATGCGCAGATGATGTTTGTGACGCGCCAAAGGTGCGCCAGCAGAAACGTTTTCATTTGGAAATTCAAGTTTTTGCTGCGACTTTCCATTGCTTTGATGCAGCCGAATACTAAAAATAGCGTCAAAGATGCGCCAGACAGGTAACTTTTGTCCGATTTCCTCGTTTTCAAAGCGTCAAAAGCGCGCCAGGCACTCATTCTTGACATTTCTGTGCCATTTTTGTCGAATTTAACTTATTTTTGTCATTTTCTACCTCAAATCCTGCTCTCTCTTCCTCAAAATCTCATTCAAATCGCCCCCCTCAATCTCCGCGTATTGCTGTTCAACGTGCAGAATCTCAGGTCTCGAATTGAGTCGTTTCGATGCCAACGCATGAATTCTATGCTTGATATATGGAATTTCAGCCAAAGAAATCTGAAGACGTGCTTCATCTGTTCGTGCGAACTCTTTGAATGTCGACAGAACGATGTTGTATCGATCGAATATCGGCACTTCGAATATCCCAAATAATTCCTCTTGTTGGGCGGGGCTTAGCACGTCGACGTTGACCATTAGGGCGGTCGCACGGGCGGTCTCTCGACGGGCCACCAGTTTTTCCAGGTTTCCAGCCGCCCAGATCGATTTTCGCTTCGTATTGTAGTCGACTGGCATGATTAGGCTGCTGGAAATCGAGGAATATTGAAATTTTTCACCGAAAATCCACGTTTTACGGTTAAAACCCCGTTTTTTACTTAAAATAGCAACTTGAGGTAGATTTTTACACGAAAAATTGGAATGTTCCAAAGAAAATCTTGTAAGATTTTCAAATGAACAATCCCAGAAAATCATGAAATTTCGAGTCAAAAACGGAAAATATTAGATTTTTGGACTAAAAAACACGTTTTTACGTATATTTTCATGTCAAGTTATAGGAAATTGCTATTTAAAACAAGTTTTTATGTTTAAAACAGCGATTTTAGATGACTTTTTGCACGAAAAATTGTATTTTACCAGGAAAAATCTTGTATTCAAGAAAAAGAAATGGTGTTTGGGCTTCTTTTCCCAACATTTTGAATAAAAATGTTGATTTTCCAGTGTTTACAGCAAAAAACTCATATTTCAGCTACGATTTTTAGAATTTTTAAGCTGAAAATGTGAATTTTCTTGTGATTACAAGATTTTTCTCGGTAAAATACAATTTTTCGTGCCAAAAGTCATCTGAAATTGCTATTTTAAGCATAAAAACGGGTTTTAAATGATAATTTCCAATAATTAGACATGAAAATATACGCAAAAACTTATTTTTGTTTTTCAGTTCAAAAATCCTATATTTTCATGTTTTTCTGAGTCGAATTTTCATGATTTTCTGACACTTTCCGTCTGAAAATCTCAATTTACATCAATTTTTCAATGCTCATAAATGACGATTTTCGATAATTGAACGGCTACAATCTCGAATTTTCATGATTCTGATTGGAAATTTCGAGATTTTTTAAAAAAATTTTACGTCTGAAAATCTCAATTTAAAGATTCCATTTTGAACTCACTCCACAGCGATCATATTCGGGAGGTTATTGACCAGTGCCACCGCTTCTTCCAACTGTCGATCCGCCTGTTTCAGCACTGACGCCGAACCGGATCCCCATCGAACTTTAGGATGGACGACGAGTACAGACCATTGACCGTTGGCGAATTTCGATGAGGTGGTCGCCACGTCCGATCTGGAAAAATGGAAAAAAGTTGTTTTCAAATGTTTTTCAAAAAATTTTCAAAAATCAATTGTAACTATGCTCACCTACCCATACTTAAACTTCGAATCGCTACAAAGCTGCATTGTGATGACATCCGGAGGAAAATCATTCTGAAAATGGGAAATTTTCAGAGTTAGAGAAGAAAAATGAAGGTAGAACAAAAATGTCTTCGGAAACCAAACTTAATAATGATTTCGAGCTTTTTTCTAGTAAAAATTACAGACGTTTGACTATTTTTATTATAGAAAACTGTTTTTTCTCTCTAAAAAAAGGTTTCTGAAGATTTTCTATCTAAAAATCTAAAAATGTTCTGTTTTCCAGCAAAAGATACACCCCAAGACCATTTTTAAGCATTTTTAGGAGAAAAATAACAAAATTTTCTTATTGTAAATGTAAAAAACTTTGATTTTTTGTTAAAACATGTTTTTAAACAGATTTTGTCGAGTTTTTTAGCTTGAAATTCCTATTTTCGCAATTTTCAAGCAATAAATCCTTCCGGAGAACGACTTCGGTGTTTTTTTCGGTGCACTTTCGATACCAAACTGATTCGTTGTAAAACTGATGCATCGTAGAACCGTTTGTCAACTAGAGCGCGTTTGCATTGCACACTCAATGCAAACGTGCAATGCAAACGCGCTCTAGTTGACAAACGGTTCTACGATGCATCAGTTTGGTAACGAATCAGTTTGGTATCGAAAGTGCACCTTTTTTTCACTCCGAAACATTATATTTTCATTTTATCATAACTTGTTCCACTTTTTGTGATTTTTAAAGGTGTTCGGGTGAAATATAGGCGATTTTTCATCACTTTTTAATAGAAAAACCCTTAAAACCACGATTTTCAACCCAAAATACCACTTTTTCCAGAAAAAACCTCCAAAAATAATGCAAAAAAACAAAAATTAGCGAAAACAAATAAATAACCCAATTCTCCTCGAGGAGTACACGACGTTCTCATTAGAGCGCACTTGTCCGTGTACTCCACGTGGACGAGGCCCTGCAAATTCCGTGGAAGAAATTTTCCGTGGAAAATGGGCGGAGTCTGTCTCGCAACATCGCCGCGCAGTTTTTTCCGAATTATTTTTTGTCGGGCAAAGGAATTTCGTTATAGTTTTTTCACTAAAAAGTAGCGGCACCCTCCAAGATACCGGCAAAATTATGAAAATTATTCGCATTTCATGAAATAAACCAGTATCAGTAAGCTAACGATTCAGGAAAAACTGCGCGGCGATGTTGCGAAACAGACTCCGCCCATTTTCCACGGAATTTGCAGGGCCTCACGTGGACAAGTGCATTCTCAGGTTTCTTTTTTCGGTATTTTCAAAGGTAAAATCCCCAAATAACAGGCAACAACTAGGAAAAATGGTCGAACAAATTCATATAAATACGCATACAAGTCATATAAAAGCCATATAAAGATGCATTGCTATCAAATAGACAAAAATATAGAGGTGGGGAAAATAACTCTAGAAAAATCAAAAACCGAGTCTTGAAAAGAAAAAGTGAAAGAAAATACTCATGATTTGAACCAAATAGAGAAGGACAGCGAAATG
Source organism: Caenorhabditis latens (assembly GCA_002259235.3). Lineage (NCBI taxonomy): Eukaryota > Metazoa > Nematoda > Chromadorea > Rhabditida > Rhabditidae > Caenorhabditis > Caenorhabditis latens. Next base: position 2,759,681 of record CM056096.1, read on the forward strand.
TAGAGAAAAAGAGGATACCCGAAAGTGTAAAACTTCAAGATATGTATTGTATAAGGGGCGGAACCTAAAAGGGGCGGAGCATAGAAGAAGAGACCCGGAAAGAGGCGGAGCCAAAAAGTGAAAAATGACATAAATGGTATTTGTAGAACGAGATTGAGGCTTTTTAGAACAAATTTGAAAGAGAAAGTTAAAAAATAAAATTTTGAAAAAATAAAATTATTTTCCATGAAGACGATCCAACAGCTTGTCGGCGTGCTTCTGATTGATCAGCTTCTTCAACTTATTCTTCTCTTCCGGTGACTCGCTTCGACGTGTTTTCGCGTGTTTTCTTGATTTCGATGATGACGTTGGGGGCGGAGCCTCCACGTCGTCGTCTTCTGAACTGTCGGAAGCATCAGAAATCGAACTTCCACTTGACGATGATCCGGAGGAGGAAGAAGCGGAGGAGTGGGCATCGGTGGGCTGAAAATGGGGAAGTTTTGATGTCAAAATTGGAAAATTCTCAAGTTTGTTCAGTTTTGAGGCAAAAACCTTTATTTTCAGAAATTTTCAGAAGAAAATCTTTTGAAAAAGTGACTTACTTAAGAGAGAAAAGAGGCGGAGCTGATGAGGCCCCGCCCACTTTCAGTTGAATTCAGTTCAGAGACTGTTCATGGATATTTTGAATGAAAAAACCAGAAAGTATTGAAAATGGGCGTGGCTAGTAAGGCCCCGCCCACTTGGACACTCGAAATATGACATACTTCGGATTCTAGTAAAAGGGGCGGGGCTAATCAGGCTCTGCCAACTATTTAGGAAATCAGATTTTTCTGTATTTCCAGAGCGTTTTTGAGTGGAAAAATGCGGAAATTTTTTCAGTACTACAGGAGGCGGGGCTTAGTTAGTAGCCATTTTCGTGAGAATTTTAAGATTTTCGGTCAGCAAATGCGCTCTAATCGACAGCGTACCTTATTTTCGACCGTAATCATCCTCTACTTTCCTGTAATTTTGAAGCAAAAACTTAAAAATTTCGCCAAAAAATCGGAGAAATTGAAAAATTTAATTAAAACAAGTTTTTTAAAAATAAAAATCTGTGAAAATCGTTGAAAATGAGCTTATTTTTGAATTATTTTTGTGTTTTTTTTATAAAAATAAATTTAGATTTTGCAATTTTCGACTGAAAAACTCAGTTTTCTTATCAAAAACCACTTTAAAAGTGCTGAAAATTGCAATTTTCCCAACTGAAACGACTTTGAGCTTGAAAAATTAGAGTTTTCCTTTCTCAATTTTTCGTGCTGAAAATAGCTTTGCTGCTCACCAACCTTTTCTTTCGCTTCCATACTCATACTTGATCCCTTCATGGGAGCGTATTGATGTCCTTTCGGATGGTGTGGTCGAACAGGAGGCGGTGCTTCAGAAGTACTGGGAAGAATCGGTGATGGAGGGACGACTGAAGTGGTGGTGGTTACTGTAGTCGTAGAGGAATTGTTCTCCTTCCCATTACTCTCTTTCCCTTTCAGACGATTCTGATATTCTTGGTACATGGCGTCGCAATTCAGCAGGATCGACGACACTGTAAGGGCTTTCAGACGGTTTTATGGGCGGTTCGATGATAAAGGGGGCGTGGCTTATTAGGCTCCACTTTTTGTAATTTCAGCGCATAGTTTTAACAGAAAGTGTCTCGGAAGATTTTGAACAAAATTAGCGGCAATATTGCAGAAAGGGGCGTAGCTTATGAAGCTCCGCCCACTTCGGAAACTCGAAGACGTCAGGCTCAGCCCATTTCTACAGTTCTGGCGCCCAATTTGCCGTGGGATGGAGGACGTTTCGGAACCAGAAACTTCTAGAAAGTTCTTAAAATTCAGTTTTTGATACTGAAATTCTGAAAAATAAGAAATTTCAGACTTTTTCGTCAGAAAAACCCCGATTTTCAGCCGTTTTTAGGGTAAAAATAGGTTTTTCAATAGAATTCCCAGCTTATTTCAGTTATTCTCTCAAAAAATATAGAAAATTTCTGATTTTTTCGAAATCTCCGATATCACTATCTTATCTGTGTGTACAAACTCACGCCGAGCTGCATGACCCATTGGCAATATGAATCGTGTGTTGTCTTCCACATCGAATCCTTCGGATATCGTTGCAGTCGGTGATGGTTTCTGGAATAACAGCAAATATTACACATTTTCCGGGTGCTGAGCTTTTACTAGTCATTTTCAGCTACCCGTGGGCAATTCTTGGCTGATTTTCAGTATATTATCATTGGAGTATATGCTGAAAATCGCTCTTTTCGCCACTATTCCCGTTCCTCTGACTAAAAGTAGCCAAGGTGGAAGAGTTTTCCCATGCGGCCGTGTACTCCTCCCGGACAAGATTTTCACATTTTCATTCGTTTTATGCATTTTTCTGTCATTTCCTATCTATTTTTTAAGCAATTTTCAGTCAATTTCAGGAATTTTTCAGCCGTTTTTCAGCGATTTTCAGCCTACATGGATCATTTTCTATCTATTCTAATCTAATTTTCTGTCCTTTTCAGTCATTTTCATACAATTCTGAGCTGATTTCAGCCTATCTCATCTCAGCTAATTGTAGTCATTTTGCAGCTACCCGTAGGCTGTTCTAAATTCGCTTTCAGTCAATTTTTGGCTAATTTTCAGTCTATCTGAATTCATTTCTAACGATTCTGATTTAATTTGAAGCCATTTTCAGTAATTTTCAATCAATTTTGAGCTATTTTCAATAATTTTCAGTCTTGCTGGATCAATTTTTAACGATTCTGATTCAATTTTCATGTAATTTCGAGAGATTTGAAGTCAATTTCAGTCTTGCTAATTAAATTTCTTCCGATTCTGATCCAATTTCCAGCCATCTTCAGCGATTTTCAACTAATTTCAGGAGTTTCCCAGCCTTTTTCGGTCTACATGGGTCATTTTCTAGCTATTTTAATCCGAATTTCAGTCATTTTTAGACATTTTTATGCGATTTTAAGCGGTGTAAAGTCAATTTCAGATATTTTCTAGCGATTTTTCCCCAATTTTTTTCCCTTTTTGCATATTTTCAGCAATTCCCCTTCTCCTCACCAACCTTACTACCCGCTCTCTCTGCTCTCTCCACTCCTCCTCTATCTCCTCTCGATGTCGTCGACGATGACGTCGGCAATTCTCCCCTTCCAAACGATTGATCGTCCGACGGCGTACTATTCGGCGCTCTCTTCGGAATCTTGTACGTCGTCAACGGTGCCATCGTCACCTCCGCTTTTCGTTTCGACGATCCATGGTTCTTTTCTGATGACGACGATGACGTCATCCCTCCAGCCGTCTTAATCGTCGTCAGAAGATTCGCCGCGTGCTCCGGATTCAGATTCAGATTCCTCGATTTCGATCGTGACGACGACGACGTATTAGCTCTCAGTCGCTCCTCACGCTCCTTCTCCTTCCGACGTCTTCTCTCCGTCTCCGTCTCCTTCTTGGATTCAGAAGTCATTCCCGACGTCGTCGTCGTCGAGGCGGCAGATGACGTCGATTCTCGATCTGTCTGAAGAGTAGAGGATTCTGGAGGTGCGTGACGATGGTGGTGACGGTGAGTAGAAGACGTGGAGGTGGTAGTGACGGAGGATTCATGCTTTCTCTCTTTTCTCCGCTCTTCTGTCTTGCTACTTTTCTACAAACAAGCGGGGTGAGAACAAAGGGAACACAAAAGGACGTTTTGAAACTGGCGACAATTTGGAGTCAGAAACTTCCAGAAAGTTCTTAAAATTAAATATTTTTCAAGAAATTGCAGACTTTTTCGTCCGAAAAACCCCGATTCTCAATCGTTTTTAGGATGGAAAATCGGAATTTTAGTAGAATTTCCAGCATTTTTACTTACACCTGTTTTCGCTTTAAAATCGGTTCCCAGACATCCGAAACATGGAGTCGTTGAATTTTGGGACACTTCGAAACCGCACCGTTTTGAAACTAGTTTTCTAAGACGTCCCGGTTTCAAAACGTCTGATAATCCAACAGAAAAGTTTTGGGACGTTTTGAAGCCGTTTGTAAGATTTTCGAGTCTCCGGGTTTCAAAATTGTTCAGTTGCAGAGCGGACGGTTTCAGAACGTCCCAGAATTTACTCCACTTTTGAAACTTTTGGCACGTTTTAAAAAGAGACATTTCAGAACCGTGAGCTTCGGTTAGTTTCGAAACTTGGGACGTTTTTCAACCTAGTTTCGAAACGTCCTAGACAGCTCCGGTATTGGTTTCAGAATGTTTCAGTTCTAGGATGTACCCGTTTCGAGACGTCCTGGATTTTCGGACGTTTACAACCGAGGACATCTTGAAACGGAGGAAATCAGGAATGGTTATACGGTCGGTTTTGAAATGTTTTGGTTTCAAAGTGATCCAAGTCCCCGAACGCGCAAACGGTGGATTTGGGGACAATCTGAAACCGTGACGATTTGGAACCAGGACGTTTCAAAACCATTGCAAGATCGGTTTCAAAACGTCTAGACATCCAACCAAAAACTTTCGGCACATTTTGAAACCAGGATATTTCGGAATCAGAAACTTCCAAGAAAGTTCTTAAAATTCATTTTTTGATACTGAAATCCTGAAACAGATGAAATTTCAGACTATTTAGTCCGAAAACCCCCGATTTTCAGCCGTTTTTAGGATGGAAAATAGGATTTTTAGTAGAATTTTCAGCATTTTTATAGTTTTTCTCGCAAAAAATATAGAAAATTTCCGATTTTTCAATATGGAACATTTTAAGCCATTTATTTTCGTTTTTGAGTGTCCCGGGTAGTTTTAGAATCGTCGTGCAAAATTTGATTTTTGAGACGTTTTGAAACCAAGACATCTGACAACCCAACAGATTGGTTCCAAAACATCCCCGGTTCAAAACATCCCAATTTTTCGTTGCTCCAAGAGCTCATGCATCACACCAATCAGGGTTGGGAAATTCCGGGCCGGCTCGTCAGCTCTGGATCGGCCCGGATTTAAAAAAGGTGCACAATTTTTCAAAATTTTTTGAAATTTCCATTGAAAAGTAGTCAACATTCTCGTATACTTCAGTTTTTATCGATGTTCCAAAACAATGTCGGAAATTCGACGTTTTTTTGCAAAAATTAAAAAAAAAAATTCAAAATTTCTCGAAAAAATTCAAATTTCCACACCGGGCCGAGGAACATTTTTCAGTCAGCCCGGCCCGGCCCGGAATTTCCCAACCCTGACACCAATCCACTCTTCTTCTCACCTCTTGTCGATCCTTTTCCTTCTCGCTATCACGATGACGACGGTCTCTATCACGACGTCTACTCTCATCAGAAGTACGGGACCGCGCCGGGGAGATACTGTTACGGGCGCTTCTGGAGATTGAATGACTGATTTTCAGCGTTTTTCGGATTAAAATAGCGAATTTTCGGATAAAAAAGAAACTTTTTGGCAGAAATCAGGTTGAAAATCTCACCTCTCACTCCTCTCATCATACTTTCGCTCCTTTTTCTCTCCGTCTCTTTTCGATACTCGTCTCTCGTCTGATGTCGACGGAATCTCTTTCTTCGGCAGCACGTCGTTTTGTGGTGGAGGACGAGATGATAGTGGTGGTGGTGGTGGGAGTCTCGAGCTGAAATAGGTTGGAAGTTTGACAAAAAATCTCAGAGAAGGGGCAGAGCATGAATAGGTCACGCCCACTTTGCAAGTTTTTGAAGCATTTTTAAAGGAAAAACGCGCTCCAAGATTGCAAAAAAGGCGGAGTTTAAATTGGCCACGCCCCTTTTCGCCATCTCATCGCACAATTTTCAAGGTGTCTTTGAGGCCGAACTGTGCGCCAGAACTGTAGACGAGGGTGGAACTCACGTAGGTTCAAGAGAAAGTTCGGCTAGAGCATTGCAAAAGTTGGCGGAGCCTAATAAGCCACACCCCTTTCTGCGAAACTGGCGCACTCTTTGTTCTGAATGGTCTGCGACACCTTTCTGTTAAAAATATACGCCAAAATTGCAAAAAGTGGGAGGAGTCTAATAAGCCACGCCCCTTTCTGCAAAACTCTTTGCTCAGAATGTTAAGAAACACCTTTCTGTTAAAACTATGCGCTGAAATTGCAAAAAAGTGGGCGAGGATTCAATAGGTCACGCCCTTTTCTTCAATTGTGCCGCAGATTTCATTCAAAATGCTCTGAGACACCTTTCTGTTAGAATTATGGGCCGAAATTGCAAGCCTACCTGGAAACATTCAATCCAGAATGATGTGACGCCGACTGACTGGGCGACTGGAAATCGGTTTGATGTCTGAGTATGGGACTGAGAAGTCGGTCGACGACATCTTTCGAGTGAGGGGGCGGGTACTGTACTTGGGCTCCGCCTCCTCCGACTCCGCCTCCTCCTCCGTGATGACTACTACCGTAATCCTGTGTTGTCTGTGCTGTCTCCACGACGACTTCCTCCTCAATAACTAGGGATGAGCCCCCCTCCTCGAGATGAGCTCTCTGCTCTGTCTCCGTTAGAACCGTCTCGAAAACTTCATCGAATCTCTGTTGATCCTCTTGTGATCCCTCTTGATGAAGTGGGTGGAGAAGGGGATCGTTGACGTCATCGTGCATTGGATCGTAGGACATCAGGAATTCCGGACGGAGAGTGAAGTCCAGCTGGAAATGAGCAATTTACGATGGAAATATTTCGAAATCGGTATGAAAAAAAATGTGAAAATTGATGTTTTTTCTTCTAAAAATGGATTTTTTTAATCAAAAAATGAGCATTTTCAGTTTTCCAGAAATCCCTAAAATTGTGGCGGAGCCTGCCTACTAGGGGTTGAAAATTCATATGATTGGAAAGCTGAAAACGTGAGAATTCAGAATCTGTCTTCAGAATTTTTGATCAATTTCAATCAATCTGAAAATGAGGATACAGAAGTTTGAAGTCGAATCACGAATAGTTTTTGATCGATTTTTGGTGAAAATTCGTCTGAAAATCGAGTTTTTGACTCAAAAAACTAGTATTTCCGGCTCTTTTTTCAAAGGATGATGATTCATTCTCGAAGGACTTTGAGAATTTCAGGGCATATATTTCAAAATGTGTAGAAAAATCTAGAATGACTAAAAATACGTATTTTAGGTCAAAAACATCAGTTTTAGACGAATTTTCAGCGAAAAATTGAGTTTTAGACAAATTTAGACGAGAAAGGTCCATTTCCAGTCAGGTTTTCATCGAAAAAATCCATTTCTAGACAAATTTTCACCGAAAATCGATCAAAAACTTCTGTATCTCCACTCATTCTCGAATCCATAAATTCTGAATACAGATTCAGAACCCTGACGTCTTCAGTTTTGCAATCATATAACTCTCCCACACCTAATGGGAGGCTCCGCCCACAATTTTGGGCATTTCTAGAAGACTGAAAATACTCTTTTTTGCGTCAAAAAGTCAATTTTTCGACGTTTTTCCACGAAAAAAATCCATTTTTGGCCAAATTTTCAGCGAAAACCGATAGTGAAACCATCTCTCACCCCAAACGGTTCATCCAACAACGAATCAATCGGCATCTCGGCGGCTCTCTCGTTTATATACCCAACGAACGCGTTCTCCACCGCTTGATTTCTATTCTGTGGGTGTGTCGGTTTGCGTCGGGAGCTTCTCGGCTCTTCTGGCTCCATTTCCATTATCTGAGGGGATGCTTCTTGTTGGTGAAGTAATGGTGGAGGGGGCGGGGCCTCCTGAAGCGGTGGGGGCGGAGCCACAGTAGCCACAGCTACCGTAGGAATCTGTTGTCTCAGAAACGAGATCTCCGCCTGCAAATTCGCCTCCTTTTGTTTCATCTGAGCATAGGCTTGGGGCGCCGGACGGAGATTATAGTTGTGTTGAGCCTGTTGTCTGGAATAAACGGACTGTCCATACAATTGTTGATGCAGAGAATTGGAATCCACACACTGCGGCACCAATTCAATGAATTTCTTCGTGATATTCCGTAATTCGATGCCGAATGCAACCATATTCTGACTGATTCCGAAGTGACCGTCACGATGGAATACTTGGATGATCTCTTCCAAATTGTGATCGTGCATACTGTCATTCAGAATCATGAATGGATGTTGGAGGTTCTGTGGAAGGTGTCGTGATTCGAGACGAAGCGATTCGGCGGCACTCGTGAGCTGGAAATAATGGAATTATAGCTGAACATTTGCATTTTTAACTTAAAAAAACCAATTTTTTTGAAAATTTGTATTTTCTGTACTGAAAATATGCAATTTTTGACTGAAAATTTCGAAAAAGGAAAGAAAAGCTGAATTTTCACATTTTCTGGCCAAAAAACTCCCAAAAATACCGATTTTTCCCCTCAAAAAGTCTCTTTTCTGGCTCCAAAACTCACCCCATTCCTAATCAAATACCCATAAATCATTTGATGAATCTTCTCATGCAAGTGTCCATTCGTTGAATTCTGATTCCTCCGTGACGACGTCGTCTGATTCTTCGCTCCGCCCCCTCCTCCAGATGTTCCCGCTTGGCCATTTGTATCCATTCGGTCTGCAACAACCAGTCTGCTCGGCTGAAAATGAATTTTTTGAAATTTCAGACAAAAAAATAACAAAATGAGAGAAATAGAGAGTTGAGGATACCAACAAATGGGAAATTCATCAAAATTAGGGGAAAATTATTCAAAAAACAACGGTTTTATTGAAAAAATTGCAAAACTGCTGAGAATCTATGGGTAGAAAACCAAAAATCAATAAAAATAACAAAAAACTATGGAAAAACCTATTAAAAAACGACAAAAATGTACAAAAATCACTAAAAAATCAAGAAAAAATGCATGTTTAGACAAATTTTCACCGAAAAAATGCATTTTGAAACAAAATTTTACTATTTTTTCAGTAAAAACTCGTCGGAAAATAGATATTTTTAAAATAATTAAAATCCAGGCGGGAACCAATCGATTTCCTGTGTGATCGTCCTCTTCTCATACGCTTCCACTTGATCGTCCTCCTTGAATCGAATATTCTTATCAGATAGTGCTAAACCGACTTCTGTATTCGTTTTCGCCGACGTCACAACCTCCATTCCCGCTTTCATCGTCTCGATTTCTCCTTCGAATATCACGGAGCCGCCACGTGTGAATTTGTAGACACAGTGTCTGGAAATAGACGGATTTTCAGACAGTTTTGAGTTGGAAATCGCAATTTTTCAATGATTTCGACCAGAGGTTCACGTGAAACAACTAGGAAATGTTCAGTATTAGCCCATCCCCACTACTACTGCGCCCCACCGCAAACGAGAGAGTATCGATGAGAGAGACGCAGAGTGTTTTTCTCGCGCCCACTATAAAAATTTTTTAAATAAAAATACTATGAAAAAAAGCGAAAATAGGTCAACATTTGTGTGGGCGCGAGAAAAAACTCTGCGTCTCTCTCATCGATACTCTCTCGTTTGCGGTGGGGCGCAGTTGTAAGAGGGGGTGGGATGCACGAAAAAATTTGAAAAAAGCTTGAAACCCATCTGATCTTCATCAAAAATCACATTTTTCACCTGAAAATTCACTTTTGTTTAGATAAAACCCCAGAAAATAGTTGATTTTCTCAACAAAAAATGTAAAAACACCGTTTTTCAGAAAATTTTCAAAATTTGGAAAGATTTTCAGTGATATACTATCAACATTCCCAATTTTTTTCATCGATGATTGGTCGGCAAGAAGGAATCAAGTTAAAAAGAGAATAGGAATCGTCAACATGGATTCGATGGATATTGTTCAAGATTTAAAAGAAAGTGGGTGTTTCCGTGAGCTGGCAGCTATCTTGGCAGCGGAGTTCAGAGAACGATGGGAATCCGACAGAAGAGCTACTAGAAGAGCGATTAATAAAGAAAGGCAGGAGATCAAACGTCGTATTAGGTCACAGAAAAAAACATGGGAGATGGTGCAAGAGGAACTTCAACTTGCTAGGAAACGTAAGATGATGAGTCAAAGAAAAGCCAGGAAGTTATATAGGAGAAAGATGAAGAAAGCGAAAGATCGACACTGGGTAAAGTTCCGAGAAATGAAGTACAAGCTCGTGTCTCAAAGTCGAGTAATATTGCGGCCGCCAATCTTATGTGTTTCACCTGGTATCTATCGTGTATGGACTTTGCTTCTCACTTTCGAAACATTTTTCAAAGCAAGAAATAAGAAGAGGAAATACGGTACATGAAGGAAGTTCACGTTTTTAAGGATAACGGACACGGACATATTGAACTCTCAACTCTTAATTTTCACGTACCTCGCGTGCGTATTCAATAAATAAATAAATAAATAAACTCATCTTTTTTCTGACTATCCAAGTCGAAAATAAGACTTTTTTTAGATGATTTTTAAATATAAATTTTCGACAGAATATCTGAAAACAGATATGTGCTCGGGTGGCGTTGAGCGCCTCGCATTTTCAGCCGAAATTTGAAAATGCGACGAGAAAGAGTGTGCGAAATGGAGAGACGCAGACGCACCCTCTCGATTTCACACACTCGTCGCATTTTCGCCCACTTTGAAATCTTTCAGCGCCCAAAGCGCCTCCATAGGCACATCCCTGTCGGAAAATCGGAGAAAAAAAGAAAAAAATCGAAATACAGATCATTTTTATAAAATTTTCCCAAGGTAAATGCTCAATTTCGGTTCAAAAATCACCATTTTTGGTTTTTTTACACAAAAACAGCCGATTCTAGCTGAAATTTGTCAAAAATCATTAATTTTTCCGAAAAAACTGTCGTTTTAATCGAAAATTCTCATTTTTCTCTTATTTTTTCCCTCCAAAACCTTACCGATCAAACTTTCCCCAATTGACAAGTGTCCCCGCAATGGGTTGTCTCTTCCTTCCTCTATCAGAAATCATAAATTCTTTGAGTACATGTCCCTCTCCAACCAGATGTAACTCTGTCTGTTTCGGCAGTCTCGCCGACAATTCCCCTTTCAACGCCTCAACCAATCGGTAGATCACATTGAACGAATCGATTTGAATTCCCGCCGACTCCGCTTTCTGTTTGATTTTCTGTGTAGTTTCCACGTTGAATGTGTACAACGTGGCGCCCGTTTCTCTCGCCAATTCGACGTCTTTTTCAGTCGGAGGGCCCACTTCGAAGTCGACTAATTGCAGTTTACATTGATCACTTGAATAGGTTGCGAGGATTTCAAGAATCGCTTCGAGAGTACCTTCAACGTCTGTTCGGATCTGAAATTAGGGAGATTTTGCGAGTTTTGAATGGGGGAAAAAAGAAAATAAAAAGGGGGAAAAAAGATTTTTATTGAAGTTTTAAGTTTTCAAGGTAATAAATGGCATATCTCAAAAAAACTCATTTTTCATGGATTTTTCACAAAAAAAGTCAAATATGAAAATTTTCCTTGGTTTCCAGCACCAAAATTGTACAAAAATACCATTTTCAATTTGAAAAACTGATTTTCAGTGATTTTTTAAGTGAAATATGGAATTTTTGGACAGTTTTGAAGTTGGAAACCATGGAAAATCTTCATTGATGTCATTTTTTAGTAGAAAATCCATGAAAAATGAGAAAACAACTTGAATTTGAGAATCAGGGAGTCTGAAAGTATTTACGGCCGTTTTTTACGAAGTTCTGAAAATAATCTTCAAATTAGGCTAATTATAGCCGTTTTTGTTGGTAATTTCAGCCAATTGTGATGGTTTTTGAAAGAAAATTCACTCTATAGAGAATACTGAGTTAAACTTTTTTTTTGGAATAATTCAGAATTCGAATTTTAGATTTGAAAATCACATACTGAAGCTGCATAAGGCTTGCGAAACCGGGGAAAATGGGTTTTAATTAAAAAACAATTTTAAACTGAAAATTCTGAGCAAAACTGAAGATTTCAGGCCAAAAATCTGTTTTTCAGCTGGTTTTCCCCATTTTCAGCCGATTTTTTAAAACCAATTTCCAGTCAAAAATCTCAAAAACTCACCTGACAAATTCTCATTTTTGAATGGAAATTTTTCAGCTGTTTTCTAGAACTTATAATTCTTTAAACACCTTTTCTCCTGTTTTCCAGTAATTTCAAGACAAAAAACTCACAATAAGCCTAAATTTTAAGCCTAAAGAATTTTTTTCAGCAAATTTCCAGCCAGGTCAAATGGTTTTTCATTGAAAAAACTTCCTTTTTTCCAATTAAAAAAATGTTATTTGCCACTTTTTCGACAGCAAAATTGAAAATTTCAGGGCTAAAAAACTCTTTTTCCAGCTGCTTTTCCTCTAATGCAGCCGATCTTTCCCCGTTTTTCATTCAAAAAACTCACAATAAGCCTAAACTTGGGTGTTCCATCCTCGACATCCTTCTCAATCCTCTGATTCTTATGAACAATACTTCTCAACGTGGATCCGAATCGTTGTCCCCGGTCAAGTAGCTGCTGTCGGTTGCTTAGATACGTCTCTCTCGCCGCGTCTCTTCGATCTTTCGTCTCTTCCCAATCTCTCTCCGCTTTCTCTTTCATCGTTTTATCGATTCTCAAGTTGACAACTTTCTGTGCTCTATCCACTGACTCCGCCTCCAAAACGACGTCTCCAGGTGTCGGCAAATCGTCTTTCCAGCCGGAAACTCTCACGGGAAGAGAGGGCGTCGCCGAGTGGACGACATTTCCCTTCTCGTCGTGCATTGTTTTCACGCGACACCACGAATTGCCCGCCACGAGGACACATCCTTTTTTGAGAGTCCCACGGGACACCACCAGAGTACACACCTTCCCGATGCCATGGACAACTGAAAGAAATTGGAAAATTATGACTTTTTTGGGGCGCAATGGTCTATTTTTGGTCATTTTCGTTGGTTTTTCGTCAACGTTTTCTTGAAAAAGTGATTTTTTCAGTGAAAATATGAGAAAAATACATGCTCGAAACTCCAAAGTGGTCAGTGCTGCCGAAGTTTTCATTTTTGGGTTTCTAGGCCACGGAATGTAAAAAAAATTGAACTATTTTGTCGTTTTTGGGACGGAAAACTCGATTTTGGGGGTTCATTTTAATCGTAAACTACAAAAAATCTATATTTTATTAGATTTTCACTCAAATTCTTACGAAAAAATGAGATTTTTGAGTTCTAAATGTCTGAAAATCAATAGGAAATTATCTATATTTGGATTGAAAAAGGTAAAAATTAAGATTTTCAAAAATTTAAAAGAAAATAACAGAAATCCGATCAAATCACAAATGTCGATGAATACATGAAAAGCTTAACCACGTGAACAAATTTAAAAGTTTGACGTGTCATACCTCGGTTCACGTGAGCATTTCGCTGATTTTTCTTGCATTTTTGGAATCAGCAGGGTCGAAAGTACTACAGGTTCAATTTATAGAAAAAGTTCAACTCCCCTTTTCCCCGGCCCGGGGTACAAAAATTTGAAAATTTGAATTTTTTTGAAAATTTTTTCGATTTTTTCGCAAAAAAGTCGAATTTTCGATTATGTTTTTACATATCGATAAAACTCAAGTTTACATAGGATTTTTTACTATTTTTGATGGAAATTTCAAAAAAATTGTGCTCATTTTTTGACTCCGGGCCGATATTTTGCAAGTATGAAATTCAGCTTTTAAAATTGTCAAAAATCACATCCCTTCACAGAAAACCAAAAAAGTAGAGAATTTTGCAAAGAATTCTATCAAAAATCCATTTTCAGTGCAAAAATTGCCGTTCCAACGCACCCGACGACTCAATAATAGCCGCCTCAACCCGTCCCTTCTTCGTCGCTTTCAGATCCATCAAATCAGCCTGAAGTAGGAGAGCCTCTTGAAGAGCCGGAAGATTTTTCGAATGAAGTGCAGAGACTTCAACACATTGGATATCTCCACCGAGTTGCTCCACAACTACATCATGTTCCAGAAGTGATCTCATTGCTCTCATCGGATCCGCATTTGGTTTATCGATTTTGTTGACGGCCACCACCAACTGGACGTTGGCTTCTTTCGCGAACTGGAAAAGATTTTTTCGGTTTCGGCTGGAAAATTCGATTTTTTTCCTGTCTTTTTGTGCTAAAATGAGTCTTTTAGATGATTTTTGAATAGAAACTTCTGAAAACATCACAAAAAATCGGCGAAAACAGCGGTAACCGTCATAAAATCTATCAGGAGAATGAAATTCAGATTATGCTTAATTTTGGCTCAAAAATCACCCTGAAACCTTGCAAATCTGATTATTAAATGATTTTTTGCTATTTTTATACAACAACAACCGATTCTAGCCTAAATTGTTCAAAAAAATCATTCATTATTTCGCTAAAAACTGACTTTCTCAACAAAATTCACAATATTTGCTCAAAATCAAAAGGAAAGACCCGATTCCGCATTAAAAATCTGAAAATTCCCTGAAATAGGACTGGAAATCGTAGTTTTCTAGTGAAAAATTGTTTGTTTGTCATGGGAAAGGCTGATTCACTATTTTTGCACAGAAATCTCAGTGTGTATTCTTCAAAAATCATATTTTGATAGAATTTTCAGCGATTTAGAGTTTTAATACACGGAAAAATATGAAAATGTTGTACTATTAATCGACTTTCAGAGCAAAAATCAGTTAAGAAAACAGATTTCTGAAAAAAATCAGTACACAATTTCATATTTTCCGACATTCCGAACACAAAAATCTCAAAATTTCGCTGAAAATGTAAGCAAAATATCATTTTTACCACAGGTTATTGAACTTCTAAGCAAACAAAAAACTTTTATTTTCGTAATTTTCTTGCTTTTCTGAAAGAAATAGGTGTCAAACAAGCTAAAATTCCAGACTTTTTGAACTTTCAAGATGGAAATGTGTCAAAAAAGTGGAAGATGTCACTTTTCTGGGATTTTCAAACAAAAAGCAGTTGGAAAATCTGAAAATCTCGCTGAAAATTACGATTTTTGGAAATTTCAGCTCAAAATGTGTGAAAAAATCTGTCAAGTTAGGAATAGAATCAAGAAAAAAGCAAATTTAGATTTTCTGGGATTTTCAGGCAAAAAATCAACTTTAGAAAACGCGATTTTCAGCCGATTTCCAGTATTTTTCGTGAAAATCTTCTCGTACTTTAATCGACTGAGCCGTCTGTTCCTTGACTCCATCATCCGCCGCCACGACCAACACCACAATATCCGCTCCATGGGCTCCGCGAGCTCTCATCGAAGCGAATGCAGCGTGTCCAGGAGTGTCCAAGAAAGTGACTCGTCTCCCTCGTAATTCCACTGAAAACGCTCCAATATGTTGAGTGATTCCTCCGAATTCTCCGGCGGCTATTTGAGAGTTACGGAGAGCGTCGAGGAGTGTCGTTTTTCCGTGATCTACATGTCCCATAATGGTGACTATTGGGGGACGACGTTCCAGGTCTCCTGGAGAGGCGGCGGGTTGGGGACGGAGATCCGCGTCTTCTTCAACCAACTTCTTCGGGGGACCATTGATGAAACGGGGTTTGAATGAGAACGCGGCGGTTGTCTGGAAATTTGAAATTTTGAAAAATTTTTGATTGAATTTTAAGCGAAAGTCGATAAAAATAAAGAGTTTCAGTCGTTTTAATGGGTTTCAGATTGAAATTTGCAACAAAAGTCTTTGTCAAAAGAAGACTGAAAATGAGTTTTTCGGAGCAATATTTTATGGAAATTCATGGTTTTAGGTAAATTCGCGGTGAAAATTGGATTTTTTCGATATTGATTTTTGAATTTGAAACATTGAAAAATTTTAAGTAAACATTTATCACATTTTTGGGCAGGAACTGTCGTTTTATCGATATATGGAATGGTTTTCAGACTGATATTTGAAGGCTGAAAATCGAAATTTTCAATCGAAAATTGGGATTTTGACCAAAAACAAAGTTTTTCGGAGCAATATTCTGATAAAAACTAATCTGATAACATTTTTATACGAAAATTCATGATTTTCAGGAAAATTCGCGGTGGAAAACTAGATTGATAGATAGAAAAATTGTATTTTTCAGTTGGAATAAGTTATAAGCTAAAAAACATATTCCGAATAACAGAGAAGGGGGTGTGCGTAATTTTTTCATATTTCACTGGAATGTTTAGAGTCTGAAAACCATATTTTACAGATTTTCGGCAAAATAGATGGATATTTGTTTGAATTAATGAAAAATCAGCTAAAATTAGTGAGGAACAAGGTTTTTTCACACAAAAAATTCGAAATTTCAGCCAGAAATACAGTTTTTTCAACGAAAATTGGTTTAGTTAAGCTAAAAAAATAGTTTTTTCTTCGGTATCTTAGCAACTTTTCGGATAAAAGTCCGAGTAACGGGTCAAAAGCTGATTTGGAACAGTTTTCAGGCAAAAATAGTAAAAGTTGATTTCCTCTTCATTACGAAAATTTTTCCGTCTTTTTTCAAAAAATTTTCACCCCAAAAACCAATAATTTCCGCAATTTCTATGCTGAAATCGTTATTTTACCTGCAAAATGGAGACATTATCAAGTGGTGAGTCGGAAATGATGGCATCCACATTTCTCTTGTCGATATTCTCCAAAATCTCGGTGACTTCACTCAAATCGACGGATAGTGCGGTGGCGAGTTCACTGGAAAAGGGCAATTTTGTTGAGTGTGGAGGAAATGAATAAACAAGAAGGAGGAGAAGCGGAGTGTGGCTGACGATGCTGAGAAGGAGGAAGAGGACACTGCTGTGACCCACATTGGGTGACGCCGCGTTATGGATGCGCGGGAGAGAGAGAGAGATAACAGGGAGGGAAAATTATTGGATTTCGGCGGGAAAAGGTGTAAAAATATTTTTTTTAATCAAAAATTCTAGTTTTCCAGTGACGTTTCGCCTGGAAATCACGATTTTCAGTGTTTTTTCCAGTTTTGAGGAAATTGACTCTCTACGATTTTCTGTTGAAAAATCAAAAAAACCTATTTTTGTCAGAAAGCTGAAAGATTAGGCTGAAATACGCTCCTGAAATGCGATTTGTAGATTAAAAGTTGGAGGGAAGTTAAAAATAGCTGATGACTGGCTTTTAGGAGGGAAAAAGTAAGCAAATTGGTAAATTTGGGTCTGAAATCGAATTTTTAGATAAAAACAAGGAAAAATTGAACTGCATTTTCCGACCTGATTCCAGCATTTTCACAGTAGAAAAATAAAAAAATCTTCTGACGCAAAATTCACCGGAAACCCGCTTTTTTCCCAGGAAAATCCCAGGTTTCAGTATTTCTAATGGAAGTGCTAGACTTGGGTCTGGAAATGGAATTTTTCAGATATAAACAGTGAAAAATTGTCTGAAAACAGACAATTTTTCAATTGAAAATCTCACTTAGTAGTTTTTCAGTGAAGTTGATGTAGAAATCCGAGATTTTTCGAAAAAAATTGGAGAAAAGGGAAAAACTACTGATTTTTGAAAGTAAAAAATCAAAATGACGAACTTTTTTTTTGATATTTAAAATCAAATTTCTCATGAAAACCTTTGGGAAAATTATCTCAATCTCACCATACACTTTTTCCGCCAAAATAAGACCCAGAAACTTTTCGGCCTATAAGTCGACTTATAGGCCGAAAATGAATAATTTTCATGTTCTCCGGCTTCGAGAAGTTTCTCGAGGGTTCCAGAAAGTTCTCGATGGTTTCCACAATGAGAAAAAAGATGTGGTTAATGAAACATTTCAAGAAAATCTCACTTTTTAACCGAAAATAGCATGTTGCTCTGAAAAATACTAGCTTTTTTGGCTAAAAATGACAAAAAATCCCATTTTCAGCAGTAACAACAACCGAAAACTACAATTTTCAGTCTTTTTCCAGTTAAAAAAAAAGAAAAAATGAAAATCACCTTTTCACACCAAAAACCCACGATTAACACCTTTCCAATAGGCAAAACCCACTTATTTTGGTCAAAAAACCACAAGAATATCAATTTTCAGACTGAAAAATCATTTTTTCAGCTCGAAAACGACGATTTACAGCTTTTCCCCAAGAAAATAGCATTCTTAATCGAAAATGTGAAATATCGCTATTTTGGTGACTAAATCCACTATTTTTCAGCTGAAAATCACGAAAACACCGTTTTTCTAATTGAAATCTTACTTTTTGCTAGTCAAAAACCATTTTAAACCGAAACAAACACGATTTAAAGCTTTTCTCCGGGAAATTATACATTTTTAGCCAGAAAACTCACCTTTCCCCCCAAAAACCCCAAAAAATAAACTTTATTCATGCAAAAAAGAAAAAAATCCATCGGAAACATCCTTACGTCGGGCTCATTCGTTTCCAGACATCGACCGTCTGCTTCTGGCTTTTCGTGCTCTTTACAATCGCCGCCTCCACGAATTTCCGTTTTCCACGTTTCCCTTCCGACGCGAATTCTCGCGTTTCCACACGAAACCATACCGGTTTCTGCACTAAATTGAGGGTATTTTCAGCCAAAAATTCAGAAAAAATTGAAAATTTCTTTTTTTACCTGATGGTCTGAAAAATAGCCGGGTGCTGCTCCTTAATAGTTTCAGCATTTTCTTGCGCCGCTCATTTCCAGCTGAATCTTCGGTTTGGTCGGATGTGTCTTTCCATAGGTTTCAAGTACAATCCGACGAGCTTCCACATTTTTTTTTCCAAAGCATCACCTTCGGTGACCGAAAGAAAGCTGTATTTAGGAAAAGATAACAATCGTGGAACAATGGATCAATTTTAGAGGGGTCAGGGGGGAGGGAACTATAAATGGATATGTGAGAGATAGGAAGGGGGAAGTAAACTACTAGATCCAAGTATTCGTTTTAAAAAAGCATTGGAAGGGAAGGTGAGAGAGAAAAAGAGAGAAAGGAAATGGGAGGAAAAACGTTACTTTGAAACAAAAGATACACAAAACAACGGGTGCGATCTAGTAAGAATCGCAAAAGGGGGAAAACAACAACGATTGATTAAAAAAGTAAAGGAAAAAAGTGAAAAAGAGTCGCGACTCTAGGAATCATTAGAAAATTATAGCCAAAAAGATAGAGAAGATGATGAATGCATGACAAACTAGTGGGTAGGGGGGATGGGAATCTAAAATGTCAGCATTTATATGGAAAACTATATATAAAGAGAGAGAGCTTATTCTTTCGGCGTGAGATGTTGAGGTAGGTGTCAAGTTATTACATGAGAGAGTTGAGGTCGTCTTCGTTGAGTTCCGACAATTCTGGAAGGTCTTCAGCGATAACCTGTAATAATTTATCATTGATTTTTCAGATTTTCAGTATAACTCACCCCTTCGACAGTATTATTCTTACTCTCGAGGACGAGCTTCGCAAGTCGCTCCTCGCTCTCTCCACCCTCATCGTCACTGCTGCACGTGATCTCGTTCTCCTCAAGAATCGACTCGAGCATCCACAAGAAATGATCGTTGCCGAAAATTGGCACCAAGTTCTCCTCGGTATCCCAGACAGATGCGTCGGGGAGGTGCTGAAACTCAATTTTTGAGATATGAAATTCTAAGTGTCACCCTTACAGTCAAAGGCTTGTGCTCCAAAACGTGCTTCTGAAGAGCAAGTGGGTTCTCGAACTCGGTCTTCTGGCACACCCAGCAATCCGCATGATAGTTCTGCTTGCGAATGTAGTTGATGAGACGGAGACGCTGATAGCTGTCCAGTTTGTTCTCCTCAACGTGCTTCAGAAGATCGAAATCGTGGGTGGTCTTCATATGGTCGAGAAGCGACTGAGCATTGTCTTCACTAGCGTCACAAAGAAGGCACACGACGCGGGTCTCATCGGCGTCCAGGTTGTCTTCTTCCCACTCACACCATTCATTGTCTTCCTCCTCCTCATCAGAATCCTGGAACGTCGGCATCGTGTCTTCAAAGTCCTCGGCGAGCACGTCGAGCCAACGTTTGCCAAGCTCCAAGTAGTTGATGATGTAGAACTTGTCGTAATAATGATTCTTCGGGTTAACCTCACGATGGTTTCTCTTTCTCATGTGATCCATGAGAGTATTGCGATCCGGGAATATCTTCTCGCAGTAAATGCACTCGTTGCGGTGAAGTTTCTCCTTCAAATGCTCGATATACTCGGTGACGAACACCAAATTATCCGGAGATCCCAAGTTGAGATGATGAATCATGTACAGATGGTGAATGATCTTCGAGCGATTTCCACGAGCGTTGTAGCGGCAGAAGATGCATTGAAGTTGGAATGAGGTGTCCTCACGCTCGCGTTGCTGACACTGAAGAGCCTCCTCGAGACGACGCATTGCGAGACGTTGTCTCAACGAGCGATCCTCCGCGATGTTCTCCGACATCAGATAGTAATAGTCGGTCTCCCCAAAGTAGGCGTCACCTTCAGCCGGCTCGATTCTTAGGAAAATGTTGTCAATGCTCTCCTTAGCGAAACGTTGGCGCCAATGTTCGATATAGCGTTTTGGATCGACAATCAAGTGCATCTCGGAGACGACTATCTTGTGCTCCTTGAGAAGATGCTCGGCGAATCCGGTGACTTGCTCTGGGAGATCGAAGAATTCCAGACAACTGACACACATCGTCGGGCCACCCCAACGTGGAGAGTATCCAACGAGTGGGACAGTTCCAGACAGTGTGCGGATTCTACCGCGAGCCACTGCCAAGCTCATCTTCTCCGGCTTCTTCGGGCGAGTATCATCATCGTCGGAGTCCGAGAATGGCTCTTCCAGCTCGTATTCATCGCTATAATCGAGTCCTTCTCCGTTGCTCGCCTGCGACATGGTTCTTGTAGAGTCACGAGCGTGCTTCGCGGATTGAGCTGAAATTTAAGAGTTTTTAATAGAAAACGGCGGTACTTGTTTTTAGAACTGTTACAAAATAGAACTGTTACGAAATAGAACTCCTGTGCAGGGGAGCGCGTTTGCTTTTATCCAATATAGAACTTTTCCCAGTTTTTTACAGATTTAACACAAAGGAAGGATGAAAGATGCTAGAAAATCAAATAATTCGAACTTGTCTTCCATAAATCATCCTTTCTTTGTGTAAAATCTGTAAAAAACTGGGAAAAGTTCTATATTCGAAAAAAGCAAACGCGCTCCCCTGCACAGGAGTTCTATTTCGTAACAGTTCTATTTTGTAACAGTTCTATAAACGAGTACCGCCTAGAAAACACACTGAAATTCTTACAGTTGGAGCTTCTAGTTCTCTTGTGCTCCTCTCCCGGCGACGACTTGCTGTTGTTCTTGTTCATTCCACCCTGACTGAAGCTCTTTCTATCAGTCCAATCTTTGCGATTCGAGTGGTTGTTCTTGTTGTTACTATTGCTATTGCTGACGCTGTTGTTGCGACTGCCATTTCTGGAGCCGGAACCTCCGTCTCCTTTCGTGTTCGAGCGTCTTCTAGGGCGATTATTCTGGAAAAATACATGTTTTTTTTCAAATAATTTTTCTCCAAAATTCTCACCTTGCTGCCACCGGATGTTTCGGTGTCAGTCTTTGTCTTGGCGGCAGGACTACCCGCCACGTTCTCCTTCTTCGCAATATCGGGGGTGTTTCCACCACCGCTTTCCGAAGTGGACATGGTGTGTAGCACGTCGGGGGGCCAAATTTAAGGAATCGTCGTCTTTCCGAGCGGCGCCAGAAAACGATGTACCTGGAACTTAATTGATATTTTTTTTGGTGCAAGTTTTTAAGGTTAAAACTGCTTTTTTTCATGTTTTTTCTCATCAAAACTATGAAAAATAGCGGAGAACTGAAAAAAATGAGAGAAAACTGTGGTTTTTAGAATCAAAAACATGAAAAAAATGATGGAAATAGCGGAAATTGAAAATTTTTCTTGGTTCAAAAAAAAAGAAGGTTTTTGGGGTAAAAACCGCTATTTTTATCGCATTTTCTTGTTTTTGTGAAAAAAAATCATGAAAAATGGCGGAAAATTACGGGTTTTAGCCGTTGGAACTTGAATATAATTTTTTGGGCTAAAAACAATGGTTTTTGGGGTTAGAAAGGGTGTTCTCTGCTATTTTTAGAGTTTTTCTCATCAAAAACACGAAAAAACGATGAAAAATAACGGAAAACTGAGAAAAATCGAGCGAAAGTGTCCAGTTGGCACAAAATTTAGGAGACACGACGACAATTTCATGTGCACACCACTTGGCGCATCTCTCGTGTCGCAAGTTGCGCGTCAGTAAGCGACTCTGCGTCTCGCGCCTCTCAGCATGGGAAACACCATTCTCTCGCCGCAGGAGATCCCCTGCTTGTCCGCTAGTCACGTTTTCGGCAGGGGCGCAGCAATTCTGAAAAAATGTTTATGGGGATGACACGTGGTTGGCAGGTGTCGGCGCAAAATTTTTGCGAAAAGGAGCAAAAATCGTCGTTTTTCTAATTAAAAGCAGACGATTTGGTGGGAAGTAAAGTTTTTTTTGGAAGTAAAAATCTAAAGCAATCATTCTGTCAGAAGCCATTATAATTTTCAGGCTTCCGCTCGGGAAAAGACGAGGTCAATTGTTTATTATTTAGCTAGAAAAATGTGATTGTTTAGATAGAAAAACATATTCTTAGAAAGCAATGAAATCCGTCGACAATTCCAAGATTAGAAGGAAAGAAATGGAATACAAAAAAACCGAAAGGACTCGCATCGTAATGGAAAAATAAAGCAAAAACTCTTCAATTGTGGAAGAAAGGTGGATGAGGGGATTCAGGGCTGTTGATAGAAGGGATGGCAACATCGGAAGCCATACCAAGGAAGAGAGGAGACCAGTGTTCTGCAAATAATAACAAATACAGAATTCTATCAGGAAATTACCCAAAATTTGACTGCCCATTTTTTGAAAAATTTCAAAGTTTTAGAGGAAACCTGTTTTAATTACTAAGCATATTATGCTTTTGATTGAATTCTAAATTTTTAAAAGAGAATTGGACAGCGGGCCAAGTTGAACTTTCTCTATAAATTTGATCATAGCAAATTTCAAACCTGAGGATTTCAAATCTACTAGAAAAATCTGCAAAATGGTTTCGTGAGCCGAGTTATGTGCCGTCGAACTTTTCATATGATTATGGTTTTTTGGCGTGACACACGATCTGCCGAAGTGTCTACCACAAGCTACCCCCACACATTCCAACCATCGGTAGTGCAGGGATTGTAGGCGCGTCTAGTGGTCGTGAGGCTTCGGGCATAGTTGTTCGGAATCCGGGTCGTTTTTTTAGAAAAATTTTGGGAGGGCGGTGATAGGTCGGGAAAATGTGGAGAAAATTGCTTTTCTCCCCTTTTTAATGTAAAATTTCTTTGAAATGAGCAGGTAGGTCGGACAAAATGTATTTTTCGCAATTTGGTAGCTCGTAAAAATCAATTTATCTTCCAGCAGGAGTTCTGAACCCGTGGCCTACGGGTTCGACTGGTTGTTAGGGAAGATGGACTCAGCGAGGTATGATTAACTCCAATGTCTGCTGCTACTTGAAACATGGTACGAGGTACGTAGATCACGCCTATGACGTGTTCTATTAGCTCGGCACAGTTCATACAACTATGCCCCACCTAAATGCCCTTGAAAGATGCCTCATTACCTCTGAATCTCTCAATTTTTCACACATTTTTCTTTGATTTCGGTATAGTTTCTAGTTTGACATTTCTGAAGTCTGTTCCGTTCTGAATATGATACCCGTGTTCAGCGGTTCAAATTTCCTGTGAAAAGCATAGAAGAGAAACATACTTTGGCTTCGTAACAGATTCGATATGAAATGGGCCATGTGAAGTCATCCGGGTGTGGAGGGGGTTGGCTTTTCCTTCTCCAATCGCATACAGTTGAAACGCCAGCGAAGACGTACAATGTACATGATATGAAGAACCATAAACTTGCATGTACCGGATCATTTTTTTCAATTATAGATCCGAACAAGTTAAAACAGGACGCTGATAATACATTTAACTTAGTTAAAATGCTTTCCTGAAAAATACGAATTATTTCACAGTAAGAAGTTTCAAATTCACATTATGAATTGCTCGGAGGAAGGTCAATATTGGATTTTTTATCTTCACGAAGCATCTTCTCAATATCTTAACGTGTTCTGAGTTCTCGCCAAATTTCTGAGTTCTCGCCAAATTTCTGGATACAAAAACGTGGCCGGGTGCATAGTTTTTTCTGGTGTCGATTGTCAACTGATTTTGTTCTCGTTTTTCGTCCTTGACGTTTCCATTCGACACAAACACACATTTCATCAGTAGTACAAAAATTAATATAGTTCTGAAGACGTCCGGAGTTCGAATAATCAGCATCTTCGAGTCACATTGATGTAGATTCGAGAAATGTGTTATCTGAAAATTCAAGGAATTTGATAAGAAGCACGCTTGCGAAATTCCGAGCCGGTCCGGACCGGATTCAGCTATTTCAGTCTAAGCTCCGCCCCTTTTCAGCTATTTCAGCCTAAGCTCCGCCCCTTTTCAGCTATTTCAGTCTAAGCTCCGCCTTTTTCAGCTATTTCAGTCTAAGCTCCGCCTTTTCAGCTATTTCAGCCTAAGCTCCGCCCCTTTTCAGCCTAAGCACCGCATCTTTTCAGCTATTTCAGCCTAAGCTCCGCCCTTTTCAGCTATTTCAGCCTAAGCTCCGCCCCTTTTCAGCTATTTCAGCCTAAGCTCCGCCCCTTTTCAGCTATTTCAGCCTAAGCTCCGCCCCTTTTCAGCCTAAGCTCCGCATCTTTTCAGCTATTTCAGCCTAGACTCCGCCCTTTTCAGCTATTTCAGCCTAAGCTCCGCCCCTTTTCAGCTATTTCGGCCTAAGCTCCGCCCCTTTTCAGCTATTTCAGCCTAAGCTCCGCCCCTTTTCAGCCTAAGCTCCGCATCTTTTCAGCTATTCCAGCCTAAGCTCCGCCCCTTTTCAGCTATTTCAGCCTAAGCTCCGCCCCTTTTCAGCTATTTCAGCCTAAGCTCCGCCCCTTTTCAGCCTAAGCTCCGCATCTTTTCAGCTATTTCAGCCTAGACTCCGCCCTTTTCAGCTATTTCAGCCTAAGCTCCGCCCCTTTTCAGCTATTTCGGCCTAAGCTCCGCCCCTTTTCAGCTATTCCAGCCTAAGCTCCGCCCCTTTTCAGCTATTTCAGCCTAAGCTCCGCCCCTTTTCAGCCTAAGCTCCGCATCTTTTCAGCTATTTCAGCCTAGACTCCGCCCTTTTCAGCTATTTCAGCCTAAGCTCCGCCCCTTTTCAGCTATTTCGGCCTAAGCTCCGCCCCTTTTCAGCTATTTCAGCCTAAGCTCCGCCCCTTTTCAGCCTAAGCTCCGCATCTTTTCAGCTATTTCAGCCTAGACTCCGCCCTTTTCAGCTATTCCAGCCTAAGCTCCGCCCCTTTTCAGCTATTTCAGCCTAAGCTCCGCCCCTTTTCAGCCTAAGCTCCGCATCTTTTCAGCTATTTCAGCCTAGACTCCGCCCTTTTCAGCTATTTCAGCCTAAGCTCCGCCCTTTTCAGCTATTTCAGCCTAAGCTCCGCCCCTTTTCAGCTATTCCAGCCTAAGCTCCGCCCCTTTTCAGCTATTTCAGCCTAAGCTCCGCCCCTTTTCAGCCTAAGCTCCGCATCTTTTCAGCTATTTCAGCCTAGACTCCGCCCTTTTCAGCTATTCCAGCCTAAGCTCCGCCCCTTTTCAGCTATTTCAGCCTAAGCTCCGCCCCTTTTCAGCTATTTCAGCCTAAGCTCCGCCCCTTTTCAGCCTAAGCTCCGCATCTTTTCAGCTATTTCAGCCTAGACTCCGCCCTTTTCAGCTATTTCAGCCTAAGCTCCGCCCCTTTTCAGCTATTTCGGCCTAAGCTCCGCCCCTTTTCAGCTATTCCAGCCTAAGCTCCGCCCCTTTTCAGCTATTCCAGCCTAAGCTCCGCCCCTTTTCAGCCTAAGCTCCGCATCTTTTCAGCAATTTCATCCTGGACTCCGCCCTTTTCAGCTATTTCAGCCTAAGCTCCGCCACTTTTCAGCCTAAGCTCCGCCCCCTTTTCAGCTCTTTCAGCCTAAGCTCCGCCCCCTTTTCAGCTCTTTCAGCCTAAGCTCCGCCCCCTTTTCAGCTCTTTCAGCCTAAGCTCCGCCCCCTTTTCAGCTCTTTCAGCCTAAGCCCGCCCCCTTTTCAGCTTACCTCCACCTTCTTCGGCGAGCTCTCAACACCACGAACGACGACTCTCTCGACCCAAATCTTGGCAGCGAACTTTCCATCGACATGCTCTCCTTCCAACACCGCTTCCGTACTCGATTCTGTCTTATAATTGAATGACGCCTTCACAAATTGACCACTCTGATAATCGTGAGTGGTGCCGTCGTCCAAATAGATCTCTCCTTTCGAGGCTCCATTCGAATCCAATGCGACGAATAGAGTCAACGGATCGTCTTTCATGAGTGTCGCTGATCGTCGGATTCGCTGCCACGTCGGAATGATGATACCTCCGCGTTGGTAGACTGGGGTGAATGTGATCGGAGCGTCGACGTAGATCGATTCACCGTGCACTTCGGATCCTGAGACCCATTCGTACCATCTCTCGGTCTGGAAATGAGATGGATAATTCAGATTTTCAGCTCAATTTTAATCAAATTTGCATAATTTTCAGAACAAAAATGCTAGAAATAGCATTGATCAGGCGCACGACTGAAAACGGTGTCATTTGAGCAATTCGAAACTACTTTGACCGATTTTGAGTCTGAAAATCCTCACAATATTGCAAATTTACCCAGAAAATGCTAGAAATCACACCATAACTTTGTGAGAACTCGGAAATCGGCTAAAACGGATTTTCTTCTTCGAAGCAGCAAAAAATGCTCAAAAAAGTCTCAAAAAAGATCCAGAATCCTGTAAAATTCGGCATTTCTCGGGCTCAAAGACAAAATACTATGAATTTGCTAGAAAAAAGCTCAATATAGACTGAAATTCTTCGAAAAGTATGCAATTTTCTCATTTTTCAGCAGACTTAATATTTTCAGCTCAATTTTAATCAGATCTTTTTTGAACCAAAAATCGCTGAATCTGCTAGAAATAGCATCAAATCTAAGTCATGGCTGAAAAAAGTGTGCCATTTGAGCAATTTCGAGCGGATTTTCATAATTAGACCGATTTTGAGTCTGAAAATCTTCAAAATATTGGAAGTTTAGCTCGAGTTGAGTAGAAATCGCAGAAATACTCCATTTTCAGCTGCGAAACAGCAAAAAATCTTCAAAAAAGCTTCAGAATCCTGTAAAATTCTCTAATTTTTGAGCTCAATAACCGGAATTTGCTAGAAAAGAGCTCATTTTCAGCCAGATTTGTGCATTTTTCGCCCAATTTCTACCTTCTTCTCTCCTCTCGGCAGTTTCACTTGAACATTAAACGTGTCTTTCTCCATCACAGGTCTCGCCATAATCCCACTTCCCACCATCCACTGTTTCTGTTCCTCCAACAACGAGTCATCACTCTCAAACTCATAAAACAACGGTCTCATCGGTGGCACTCCATTCTCCGAATGCTGCTGGAACAGTGTATACCAATAGGGTAGAAGAGCGTAACGAGTTCTCAACGCCTCCCGAATGATTCCCTGAGTCTGCTCCGAGAACAACCATGGCTCACGACGTCTCGTATCAATATGAGCATGAGCACGGAAGAACGGTTGGAACGCTCCAGTTTGATACCATCTGGAGAGCAATTGCTCATCAGGATTTCCAAAGAATCCACCGACATCTGCTCCTTTCTCAGCCACCTTCGCAACCATATCAGCGGGTGTCGGGAACTTATGCTTATCCCACGTGAAGTACTTCTTCCCGTCGGTATGCTCAATATCCAGCCAGATGACGTCCATCGGCATATCGTGATCGTCGAATCCTTTGTTCACTGCGGCCACGTCTTGCTCATCGTTGTAATTCCATCGACATTGATGATATCCGATTGAGAAGAGTGGTGGGAGTGGAGTTGTTCCGGTGAGCTTCGTGTTTTGACCTTGGATATCTGGAAATTGTAAGGAATTGAGGATTTTGGGATGGAATTTCGGGGAAAAAATCTTCAAAAACGCATTTTTCCCCAAAAAATCTTTGAAGATTCTATTTTACCTGAAATTTCAGCTTCATGCGTGAAAATCGCCGTTTTTTAGCTAAAAATCGAAAAAATGGAACAAAAAACCAGTTTTTCGACAAAAATTTCAGAAATTAGTTGAATTTGAGCTGACATTATCGAAATTTTGGATTCTCGAGTGAATTTTTTACCATTTTAGCTAAAATTTTAGTCAAAAACTCAAATTTTTAAGCGAAACAAGCTAATTTTCTGATTTTCTCATAAAAAATTGGTCAAAAATCAATTTCTGTCGAAAAATTTCAAAAATTCCTTGAATTTGGCCTGAAAACTTTGGGATTCTGAATATTTCACTGTTTGAGTTGAAATTTCAGTCAAAAATTAAAATTTTTGAAAACGAGCTAACTTTGAGATTCTCGCAATGAAAATGGTTGTTTTCGCTCATTTTTCATGGAAATTCTCTTAATAACCATAACTTTCAGATATTTTTCCATTGGAATTCTTCCTTACCTTTTACAGGTCTGTGCTGCTTGCAGAACGCACTCTGCTCGCAAGTCTTGAATTCCTCTCGTTTCACCATTTGAACGGCCAGCGGCGCCGCGAGGAGCAGAAGTAGCACGATCCAGCTACTTCCGGCAGTCATTACTGCAATAGTTAGTGGTTTTTGAGGCGTTAGTTGAGAAATTTGAGTTTTTACAGCGAAAAAATGACGAAAATTGGTCGAAAATTGAGTTAGAAAACGAGTTTTCAAAATAAGAATTTTTAAAATCCACGTAAAAATACACAAGATCGTGGTGAGACCCAATCAAACTAAAGCATGTTCCTTTAAAGTACTGTAGACTAAATTCTTTTATTCATTTAAACGTAAATATCTGACACTAACTGGGGGTTTTTTCAGAAAGTTAAGAACTTTTATTGTTTTTATGGCCTGCCGGATGTCTTTAGAAATTATTATTTAGACAGATTTTTACTTTTTGGCTTAATTGGAGTTTCTTCCAAAATGTTTGATATTTTCTTGGTGTTTTTTCTATAAATGCAGGATTTCTGACCCAGTGTCAACTGGTTACAAAACTTGGGGAACTTTAGCTTTATATCTCTATAAATATAGTCAAAAAATTTAAATTTCGCGCCTGTTTTTAGAGTTCAATAGAGCGTATTTGCATAACCCCCAGTTAGTGTCGGATATTTACGTTTGACTTTTATAACAAAAAAATGATATTCACCTCCGCCTCTTTCTCCCCGATTTGTATTTCCCCGATTTGTTTCTCCCCGATCCGTGTTTCCCGCACCACGTTTCTCCCCGATGTGTGGGGTCTCGAAATTGCCGGAAAAGTAATTTTTATCGTTGCCGTAAATCGACATTAAAGACGCATGTATTAATTTACGTATGAATCTCACCGCGAATACCGTACTGATCTCGATTTACGGCGGCTTTTTCATTTCGAAAGCTTTCGAAAGTCATCTTTTCTCGTCTTTTTTCGCGTATTTAGTGATTTTTGCTTCGAATTTTCTTCAATTTTGCAACTTTTTTGCTGATTTTCGATAGCGCGCGTCTAGAATCACCGCAATTTCTAGATTTTCAGCTGAATTCTGTGATTTTACCCCATGAAACTATAAATTGACCCTTCGTAATGAACCAAGTTTTCGCAAAAAAGTCTTCTCGCTCTCTTTTTCACTCCGGATAACCCAATTTGATTTTGTTTTCAGGACTCACCACTACTAACATGTCTGCTGAACCAGCCGGTACGACAAATTTCAAGGTCGAGTCAACAGATGGCCAACAATTTGATATCTCCTATTTGGCCATGAAACATTCCGGAACACTCAAAGAAATTGCTCGTAGCAATGGTTACGATTCGAATAAACCAATCAAACTGAAAGAATTCTTTCAAAACAAACTGAAAGAATACTTCTCTAAAGAAGTCGATGGAAATTCGTTGAAACGGATCGTCGATTGGTGTACTGAGCATGCGGAAGAGGAGGTTTACGAGCTTGATATGAAAGCCCCGAAGAATGTGGAAATTCCTCTAAGTGACGAGCATTTCATTCCTGTCGATACGATTGAGCTATTCAATTTCATCGTCGCCGCCGACCTTCTGAAAACTGATAGACTTCTGGATTACGCAAGCAAGAAGGTGGCTCTCATGGGGCAAGGAAGGACTCCAGAAGAGATGCGAGAGATCTATGGAATTCGGGATGAAGGCGCTGAGGAGCCGATGGACGTGGAGGCACCTGCAGAGATCGTGGAGGACGTGGAGGCACCTGCTGATGTCGTAGAGGCACCCGCAGATATCGTGGAGGCACCTGCCGAGATCGTAGAAGCGCCCGTCGAAAACGTGGAGGCACCCGCCGAAGACGTTGTCGCTGAACAGGGACCACGGATTCATGGGAAGAAGAGTCAGAAAAAGACGAATAAGTAGTACCGATTCATCCACTTAAATCTGTAATTTCATTCTGTGAATATTGTATATATCAATGTCTAAATTTGCTTTAACTATTTTACATATTTTCTGAATAAAATCGATTAAGAACTTGAATATTTTCAGGCTATTAAGGTAGACCGGTATTTGCTGCTGGAAAGTATTTCAAGATGTTTGAATTGTTAATCTTATCTGTTCGGTTTAGAATTATCGACATCTTCTCATCCTTTCATTTCTCTAGGAAAATGGCAGATCTCGATGTGAGTTCCATCAGCATCTTCACCAATTATATAACTTCTGAAATTTCCAGGTATCCATCATTACCCTATGTCTTCCCCTATGGGCAACTGCAATCACCATGACAGGAAATCTCGTTCCAGACAAGGACGTCGCCAATGAATTCTATCTGGCAGCTCTTTTATTCTTCGCTTCAGCTTTTCTCTCCTTGTACGTGGATTATCTTCTTCAGCGGTACAATCTTCAAGGGATTCATGGAGAGAATTTGTTGCACAGGGTGCTAGTCAATCCGTTCACTTGCGTGGTGCCGGTGAGTACTGAACATGAAAATTTAATTAATTTTTCGAAAATTTTCAGAATGGCGGAAACCTCTTTATCTTCCTCAATGCGGTCTTCATTCCGTTCTCTCTCATTGACCCAAGTATCAAGATGTTCTGGATTGGCGTATATCTCACTTTCACCGGCTTACTGTACATTTATGGTTTCCTCGAATCCAATAATTTGTTGAAGTGGATAATTTGACCGGCGAAGAAATCGAGCAATACCTCAATCTCATTGCCAGTCGTGATTAAATTGTACATTTTCAGGTATTTATTTTCGAATTTCCAGCATTTTGTCATCCCCTTCCCCCAAATCTTTGAAATAGGTTGTAATCTTGTGAATGTATGTACTCAAACTAGTCTTCAGGTTGATCTCAATCATAATTTATTGACATTTATTTGTGTTTTGAGTGAAGTTTCTGTTATGCCACTGTTAAAACTATTTGATTCATGCCGAACATTGTTTTTATTTTGAAACTAGGTTTTTCCATCACATTTTCGAGCTATTCGCCGCTGGAAAGTATTTCAATGATATTTCAATTGTTAATCTTATTTGTTCGGTTTAGAATTATCGACATCTTCTCATCCTTTCCATCATTTCTCTAGGAAAATGGCAGATCTCGATGTGAGTTCCATCATCCTCCTCATCAATTATATAACTTCTATAATTTCCAGGTATCCATCCTAACCCTATGCCTTCCCCTATGGGCATCCGCCCTCAACATGTCAGCATCTCTCATTTCAGACAAGGAGACCGCCGCGGAATTAAATCTATTAGCTCTTCTGATCTACCTGTCAATCTTTGTCTCCTTGTACTTGGATCATCTTCGTCAGCGAGCTCATCTTCAAGGGATTCGAAGAGGCAATTTGGTTCACAGGGTGTTGATTAATTCGTTCACTTGGGTGGTGCCGGTGAGTAGTGTACGTGAAGATGTAATCAATTTTTCGAAAATTTTCAGAATGGCGGAACCCTCTTCGTCTTCATCGTTATGTTGTTCAATCACATTTCTATCTTTAACATTTCATATCTCAAAATGTTCTGGATTTGTGTATATTTCACTTTCAGCGGCTTATTGTACATTTATGGATTCTCCCACTCCAATAGGTTGTAGAATTGAGATCTCTTTATTTTTGTTATTTATCTTTCAATTTGACACACGCAATTATAAATTATTGGCTTTTTGAGTTAAGTTTAGAATATCTTTGAGAAAAGTTAATTTATCTTGTCCCCACTAAATCGACGGCGGGTTCGCACTGCTATCATTCTGCTGCGGCTGCTGCTGATAATTGATATTGGCGAGTGAGGTAGCCGTAGCGGCCGCAGACGGCGTCGTCGACATTCTGAGTGCCAGATGCTTCTGATAGAATTCATCGTCCGCAGGGAATGACGCTATTGAGTGGCCGAAACTACAAAAAAATAACGTTTTTCACCTTAAAATCCCCTAAAAACTCACTTCGCAATTGGATTGGTGAAGGAATTCGAGTAGCTCGGCGACGCTGTGGGGTAAGGCATCGGACGTTGGTAGGATTGATACCAGAATCCGTCTCGATTCAGTGCGCTCGAATACATGCCTTGTCGCATAAGTGTGTTAGCGGGATTCGCCAGAAATGAGTGTTGCGGGTTGATTGTCTGAAAATCAAAAATTTCTTTATGCAGAGAAGAGTTTTGCGAGCGGCGGCGACTCCCCTATTCTTCTACGCCCTCCAACCTTTCTCTCTTTCGTTCATGTGTGGCGCAGTGGGTGTGGGCGCGCTCGTCACCCAAGGGGTAAAGGGTTCTAGTTTTGCTCCCTCCCCCTCTTTTAAAAGCCGTTTTGTTTTGTCAAAATCGGTCTAAAACCCACCTTATTCAATTGCTTCTCGTGTTTTCGATGCTTGGCACGCCGATTTTGGAACCACACCTGCAATATACACAATTGGATTACTTTGAGACAGCCAGGTGTCAAAACGATTACGTAACCACTAATTGAGGGGTACTGTAGGGGGTGGAGGAGTCACTACCGTACACCCCCATGAGACAGGAGAAGACTACTTCCGTTTTCTGCGATACTTTTGTTCGCCCCCCCCTCGTTTCCTTAAATGTCGATAGACTAGCACACACATCGTTATAAAAACGAAAAAGAGCGCGGGGCTCCACGGATATTGAGCATTGCCGAAGAAGAAGAAGACGGGCGGCGCATAATTCAATTTGGGAAGAAGGAGAAGAAGACGTCCACACAAAGAGGACGTTTTCGACATGGAGAGAAAAGATTACGGTAGGTTTTGAAGAAAGCTTCGAAGTGAGAGGAAACGCGAAAAGTTAAGCCAGAAAACCTCTTAAGGTACTTTTTAAGTATCAGACTTGGTCCGATCACTTGAAAAGTTACACCGCTGTGTAGATCAAAACTAGAGCTTCTTTTTTGAAGTTGATCACTTTTTGATAGCTATTCACGATTTTGAGATGGGTATCTGGAAATGTGTGAGAGAGAGAGAGGGGGAGACGCAGAGAAACAAGACTGGCGGACTGTCTGTTAGAGGGGAAACTTATATTATTGAAAAGCACTGGATTTGATCTACAGTTTTGTAGTTGACAATTTTTTGATAGGAGGTAATCTGGAAAAGTGACAACAGTTTGAAAAAACACTTTTTTTGGAATTAGATTTTTTGCTAATTTTTGATAGGCTGTAACTTTTCAGAATGAACACCTAGAAAAAAATTGTCAACTACAAAAATTACGATCTAGATTTGATCTACACAATGAATATAAATTCAAAGGGATTGGAGCGTTTTGGGACATTGTGGCGGGACCTCAAAGATAGGAAACACAAAATTCGGTTAGGCGATAATTTGAGCCTTAGATTTTCAGATTTTCGAGGAAAATTTGTTTCAATTTTTCCATTTTCGTAGTTTACGACACCTCTCACTAATTTTCATGGAACTACAGTAATCCTTCAGAGCCTACAGTAACCCAAAATCCAAAAAAATTGCGAAAAGTGATAGAAATGATTGATTTTTTCGAAAAAAAAAGGGATTTTTTCGAATTTTTTCATGAAATCACAACGGGAAACGTAAGGAAAATATTTAAAATTGGTTAGAAATCATAAAATTGAAAAATTAAAAAAATAATTTTTCAAAAATTTCAATTTTTAGTAAATTTTCAAATGTCATTTTTCAACTACTCTCTCCAGCCTTCTACCTTGAATCTCTCAAAAAGTCCAAAACGCGTCGCAGGCACGCCAGCCCTTCTGAATCCCTCATCCCTCAATCCCCAGCTTTTTCATCCCCAGATTTCACCAAAATCCAGAATCCTGCCCCTCTGACCAATTATCTCATCCCTGACTGACTTCACACAAGCTCAATGACTAATCCTCCCTCCCCAACCCTCTCCAGATGTTATTAGTTGGTGGATTTAGCGCACAGTAGGTGGTCAGCCGGGAGGTGGTCACAACTATCTGTCCTCTTATAGAAGAAGGCAGCAATTAACAATACAAGAGATGAATACGAAGTGGGGGGGGGATAAGATGATGAACACAACACAGGAAGACACAACAAATTAGTGCACATGTTCGTTAGATTTCGTCTACTATTGTCTCAGGAGGCTGGCGTGTCGGAGGCGCGTGTGGTGGTCCTCAGGAAAGCTCACAAAGTTATACGCCCTCCACCCCATTGCTTTGAAGTGTCGCCGGTGGTCGACCAGGGAACGCGTTCGCACAGGTGAATCGCGACTCACGAATAATCATATACTTACGAGTAATTGGGAAATCACTCACATGGCGCGAAAATTGAAGACTTGTAATACGCATGATCGCGAAAATATACTCGTCGATGAATAATTGACGAAAAATTGGACTATCGCGAAAAATCTGATAAGTTATTGGTAAATCGCGAAAAATTAGACGGGACATATTTTCCAAGACCTTTGTATCTCATTTCACTTTTTTTTTAATCTGTTTTTCCTATTTTCCCATTTTTTTACAAGATCATCTCTCAATTTGAATACTCCAAAAATACAAACTGCTCCGACAATCAGCAAGAAGAGGTTTGTCTGCAATCATATTGAGAGCCAAAATGGAGACATGTTTTCAGATTTGGATAGTAGAGTAATTCAAGATACTCGTATGAAAAACTACAAAAATGGAATCACAATGCAATCAGAGGATTAAGAAGAGTTTCATGGCTTCTTCCGCTTTTTAACTGAAAATAAATGGAAACATCATTAGGTAATATAAAATGTTTTTGTTTGAAGTACTTATAGATATTTTTCGGAATTGAACTACACTTCAACTCCATGGACAACATCACCGACGGCCACCATTCGAAGAAGCTGTTTGGAAAGTAGCTGCATGTTCGAAAAGGAGACGAAGCTCATGAGAACGGAAAATAATTCATTACTTTCATTTGTATAATTTGAATTACCCTTCCCTTTCTTATGTTACCCATTTTTTGTCATTTTGTTCATTATTTCCAATAAATTATTTTCTAAAACCCAGCGAATTCGAACAATTTTCGCGATAGGTGAACAATTACCAATCGCGATCACACAAATATCATACGATTTTAGTCGCGATTTGCGAGCAATATGTGAATTATTCGTCAATATTCGCGATTTGCCAATTACACGCCTATAGTAGGTATCATCGCTTGTAAGTATCGGGACAAGTGCGCGAACAATATTTGACAAATTACACGCTTTCCGCGATTCACCTGTGTGGTCGCGGGTTCGAGCCCGCCATGGTTTTTTCCTTTTTGTCTCACCTGAATCCTCGCCTCATTCAACTTGGTGATCCTGGCCAACTCCTCCCTAACATAGATATCCGGATAATGGCTCTTTTGAAACGCGGCGTCCAACTCCTGAAGTTGCTCCTGGGTGAACGTCGTCCGATGTCTCCGCCTGGAATTGAGACGCTCTGATTCGGGTCGCTCTAGGCTACACAGCCTGCAACGAGACCGGCGTTACGGTAATTGAAATGGAAACTATGATCCGGAAAATTCGAAAAAAAAAATGTTTTTGAAAATTTCAGAAATTTTTTTTGGTTGGAACTAAAAACTATGCTATAACTTTCCAGGATCGTTTCGTATAAAAAAGTTGTCAACTACAAAAATAAAGATCTAAATTTGATCTACACGAAAAATGTAAGGTTAGCGCAGTGGGACACTCTGGAGCACAGCTACGTCCAGTTAAAATCGGCAAAAAATTTTTGTCTGTAATTTAGTACCTATTTAAAAATATTCACAACTTTTTGGGGTTGCACTGTATCAAAAAGTTGTCAACTACAAAAAAAAAGATCTAGTTTTGATCTACGTTTTGCAAAAAAGTTCATTAAGTTTAAGGCCCAGAACGCTGAGTGAGGATTACTCAAGGTTAAGCAAATTTTCAAAAATTGAGTTTTTTTTCAAATTTCAAAATTTCAAAATTGTTATCTTAAAAACAAAAACTTCCAGTTATTTTTATTGAGATAATCCTCTCAAACACAGTATCTACAGTAACCCAGAACTTAAAACCCTAAACTTTGTGATGAGATCCTTGGATTAAAGGATACAGTAGGATGTAGCAAAAAACGCGCCAAAGGCACGCCAACCAAAAACTCTACCGATTTACAAGTACTACAGTAACTCTATCATACTGTAGCTTTACGATTCCCACCAATTTAAAAATACTACAGTAACCCAACTCAACTCCCATATCTTTATGTAGCAACGCGTCAAAGACACGCCAGTCCCAACTCGACTACCGTAACCCCTACAATAATATTTCGTGCTCAGACTCACCTCGCCGGCGTATTCGTCACCCCAGCAATCGACGATCCAAAAACCGATCCGCCACCGCCGATGCCCTCGGATTTAATCTTTTTGAATGCCCCATCTGCAACAAGGCTTAAAAATTGAAACGTCTTAAGGAAAGGGGGGGGACAGATGTTTCAAGAAAAAGGGGGGGAATATTTCGAAATTTCGTCTGTCTTGTCTTACCGTAATAATCCATTGTGATGGTTGTTGTGTTTAGGGACTTAGAGACACCCTGGGTACTAATCGAGAAGTGAATAAAGGGGGGGAGACACTTCGCGCAAAGTCAAGAAGACTGAAGGAAAAGGATACAATGGGTTGGGTGAAGGGGAGGAAAAGGATAAGAGTGAGCATCTGGCAACAGGCGTCATAATTGGGTGGAGAGAAGAAGGAGAGCACATGCTCCATTGAATTTTTCGAGAGGGAGGGGGGGTACCGTCTCATAGTTGTGGTGAGAGGATTAGGAGAATTGCGGAGATTATGGAGTTGGGAGGTCTTGAATCTTTGATCATCACCTAGAGAATCACCTAGAGAATTTGGATCATGTTCGAATTATCAGATTTCCAAGATTTCAAAATCGCAAGATTCCCGGAACCTCAGATCCTCAAGCCCTAGAGATTTGGAGCCTTGAAACCTAGAGGAATTGGAGACTGAAGAATCAAGAACCTCGAATTTCCGAAGTTTGTGGATTCGGAATTCCTGGATTTCAATAACCTTTAAACTTCCAAGAGGTTAGTAATCTCCAAAATTTAAAAATTCAGGATTTCGGCGAGACCAAGATTTCAGGATTTTACGCTCTCAACCCCCAGTTGAGTCTCATCACATCAGAATCTCGAAGTTATCAGATTCTCAAGCCCTTTGACATCCAATTTTTCTGATCTTAAAGCTAAAAGTCTCAAATTCTAACCCTCGGATCCTAAAACTCATAGATCATCAAAATTTTAAATCTCTTTGCACGGAGATGATCTGAGATCCAGGTCTACAGGTCCTTAAGTTATCCGATCTTCAGAATCTCAGGAGACTCTGACCGTTAATTCTCAGATGCTCAGTTTTTGGAGCTTCAGAAAGGGAGAACGCCAGATTCCTTAGATTTTTGTCTTCTGGAAACCTCTACGCATACGACTTCCAGAATTTTCTGACTTACGTCTGTAAGGCTGCGGGTCTATCGGCAGAGGCCTCAAACCCTCCATCCGTAAGTAACTAAGATTCTTCGATCCTTAAATTCTCTGACCGTCCTAATCCTAAACCCATAGTCCCTTGAAATCTCAATCGTACTTATCCCTAAATCAGTCAAAACTAACGTTTTACAATTCACCCGGTCCTCAGACCCTCAGATGTTCATACAGGTGCTTAGACTTGAGACCAGATGGCTCGAATCCTTAGATCATCTACACCCCGCCTATCCTAGTCCCTCTTAAGCGCCCAGTGGGATACCTTTGACGGTTGCATAAGTGTAATAAAACCAGAGCACTTGACACATGAAAAAGGGGACACCTCTCGCCTTCATAAGGGTCCGCGGACTGACTAGAGGGAGAAGAAGCGCCACCACATCAAATATGATTCCCCCCCGCGCGCGCGCAAATCTGATATATTCTGTGATGTAATTTTCGTGTCGGCTCCTCCCAAAAAAGTCCCAAAAATGAACAAACCTGACGGATCGGAAATCGGTCGAAGCGATGCGGAAACATCCAGAGAGCTCGGGTAGTAGGCGGTGAAGTCGTGCAGGGAGACGCCGAGATCTTTCACTTTTTCTTGGAACTGTAATTGGGGGAGGGTTACGGTACGGGTGATTTGGGATCGGCGGGAGCAGGTGGCTACAGTAGTCATCGCGGTTGCTACAGTACACAGGCTGATGAACTTGGAGCGGATACAGTATACCTATGGGTCTTAAAGATGGGATTACGGTAGCAGAAGCAAACTACAATTACTATTGGCTCCCGAGCACTTGCCGGGTGGTGTTAAAGGCGCATGGAGTTTGTTCGGACGGGTCTCACTACAGTTTTCATGCTTTCAACTACGAGACCCATCCGAACAAATTCCATGAGCCTTTAACCTTTCCCGCCGATAATAGCGTTAATAGGTAAATAAATGCAGATCTTGCTGCGTTGGTATTCGGTGTCTAAAGGAGAAGGCTTATCTAGAGCTGGCACTGTGCCAAGTACCATTTTTTAGTGTGAAAAGCATATTGGTTGTGTAGATTATAACTAGGGCTACATTTTTGTAGTTGACAACTTTTTGATAGCTCTTCACACTTTTGAGATACGCGCCGTTAAAGATGGTAGAGACCTTAGGGAGGGCGCATAGCTACCTTACTTCAAACCTTCATATCTTGCTAGGGTGAATAGCTATAAAAAAGTTGTCAACTGCAAAAATTAAGCTCTAAACTTGATCTACATAACCATAGTAAATTTGAATCATTACGCCTGATTTTGATGCCGTGAGACATCTTCAAGGCACGCTTCTGAAAATTAGTCAATGTCACACGATAGTATCTTTAAAGGCGCATATCTCAAAAGCATGAATTGCTATCAAAAAGATATCAACTATAATAATGAAGCTCTAGACGTCAGCTACACAAAAAATATAAATACAATAGCATAAGAGCATTTTGAGACATCGTGACGGGACCTCAAAGATAGCCAGCCACAGAGACCCTATGTCTCTCCCCAGGTTGGGCTTGTACCAGAAAGCTGTCAACTACAAAAATGAAGCTCTAGACGTGATCTACACAACCAATCAAGTTTTGTCATACCAATATTCTATTAGCCGATTTCAATTTCATGATCTAAAAGCAAAACCGCGCAAAAAAGCCAAAAAAAAAGAAAAAGTGCTGATCACCAGCACCATGCACAAAAAAGAAGCCAAACTGAGGGGTGTGTGCCACTGATCGTGAGAGCATCTAACAATCAAATTTCCATAATGAATTTATGAGGGGAAGACACACACAGACACGACTCCTCCCCAAGTCTTCCGAAAAAGCTGAATATTGTGTGAGCCTCTGAGCTGAGTCTGAGCGCCAGAAAAGTTAATTATGGAGCTCTCGGCGCGTGGGGGGGGCGCCACACACCAAATCGTATTACTGTTTATTTCGTTTGCATCGTTAAGGGGAATTTGGCGGATGGATCCCGGCGGCTTCAGAATCCAGAAGACTTACCTGGGACACCGTCGAAGCGCCGCCACCACCGTTCAACAAATTGTCGCTCATCGTTGTCGTCGCGGAGCCGGCACCGTCAGAAAAGTAGTGAGAAGACGTGGTGAAAAGGGGGTATTCTGAAGAGAGGGGGTGCTGACAGGGGCTCCTCCCCCCCCTCCCATACACCGTACTCTCCCCCCTTTAGGTAGCCACGCCCACTTTTTGGAGGCGATTGGTTTGAGACGATTAGATTATCTCTTCTCCTTCCACTTAGGTTGACTCTCTCTCTCTCTCTCTCTCTATAATTGAGTTTAGGAAGGAGCCGTAGCATTCGGCGGGGCCGGGGGGAGCCTCGGGTGGCGATAATCGCAATTAGGATAGGGGGGAGAAGTGAAAATAGAAAATAAGGGAGATGTGTTCGGATTTTGGGGGGAAGAAATGGGATTAGGAAAAAGAAGAAAATGCGCTCTACTGAAAAACGAGCCGAAAATGATTGCGGTGGAGCGCACTAGCTGTCCAATTTCGGACGGATAGATATAGGGACATTCGGACGCGATGGACACACAGACAGACATCGGGACAGACAAATCTACAAACGGACATTCGTGGTGGACATGAGGACATCCGAACAGGCGGACACACGGACAGACAGACACACAGACAGACTTTTTGACACTCTAGAAACACGTTTTCTTCTCAAAAATACTTGGAGGTAGACTCGCTTCAAGGTATGACTTTGAAGAGCTGGCACGGTGCCAGGTACAGTTTTTCAGCGTCGAAAATATATTGGTTGTGTGGATCAAAACTAGGGTTACATTTTTGTAGTTGACAACTTTTTGATAGCTATTCACGTTTTTGAGATATGCGCCTTTAAAAATGGAACCTTGAAAAAAGGGAGTGAAGGCGCATACCTAACTTCAAAGCTTCATATCTCGCTAGGGCGAATAGCTATCGAGAAGTTGTCAACTACAAAATGTAGAACTAGTTTTGATCAACACAATAAATATACATTCAAAAGCATCAGAACGTTTTGGAGCATCCTGACGGGTCCTCAAAGATAGTCAACCTAACTTCAGTTATGCGAATAACTTGATAATCTTTAAAATTTCGATTTTCGAGCAGAAGCTTCTTCCAATTCCTCCATTTTTGTAGTTGATAATAGAAACCGTCTGTCTCCAAGTTTCTACAAAATTACAAGTTTTCTACAAAATTAAATTTCAGAAACAAAAACCATTTTTAAAATAAATGTTTAGAATAAGTGAAAATGATTTAAAACTTTCAATTATTACCAATTTTTCACATTTTGCAGATTCCAGCATGAAAACATTTCTTACTTCTCTGCAAACGTTTCTATTTAATTTCGCAACAAAATCTGATGACCATCTGTCTGTGTATCCAGATGCCAAGACCCCCTTGGTTTCACTTTTTAGGCGAATTTTTTTTGGGCAGATGATGAAAACTATATATTTATTTGAAAAAAAGAAACAACATTCAAATTGATATTTGAAATTAATCAGGTTGTTTGGAGGTTCGTAGATCAAACATGTGTCTTCAAATCATCTCACATTTATAATATTTATGTAGATCAAAACTAGACCTACATTTTTGTCTAGAAAGATGGGACATCATTTACGAAGGTACCATAATTCAATTCTGTGGCCAGCTGTCTTTAAAGGCGCATATCTCAAAAGTGGGCGGAGCTATCAAAAAGTTGTCAACTACAAAAATGTAGGCCTAGTTTTGATCTACACAATCAATATATTTTCGATTCTGTAAAACAGAACTTTGAACCGTGTCGGGTTTTCAAAGTCGTAGCCTATGAGGTCAGCCTCAGACCTCAATCCAACATAAAAGCTACACTACTCCACAAAAGTATCGTTCCACCCCTCTTTTTTTCGAAAAACGGTGCTCACCTTAATTTTTATAAAAAGGTGTCCACATGAAAAATACTTTATATTCAAACAGAATTCGGGTCCAGGTGTTTTTATTTCTACACCGTGACCCAGATTTGAGAAAATCGAAAATTTCGATTTTGACGATTCCACAAAAGTATCGTTCCACTTGGAAGAACTCCTTTTTTGGGTCAAAGTCTGACAAACTTATTTCGAAATGGTTGCAAAACAAGTTTTTAGTCAGTCTGACCTCGTTTCCCTGACATTTCCAGGCAAATCGTCGGTTGGCTGTACGTTGAGTGGCTTTTGGCACCCAACCACCTTAAACGCTTTCCGGTGCCAATTCTTCTCTAAAAAAGTCTTATGTTTAAGAATTTTGTAAGATTAATTATGTTCTTCTGTACCCAAGCACATGATTCGGTCGAACAAGAGCAGGAACGTTCTCATTGACGCAGTTTTACAATTCTTCACACCACAAACTGTCGATTGAAACAGATGGACCAGATGGGTACCGTTCCTTCTGACACAATTTCCAGAAAGAGAAGTTGAAATTCTCTCGTCGTAACCTCAAAGGTGGCGAGGTGATGATCTGGACGGCCATCGCTTCTACGGGACGAATCAAGTCATGATTTGTGTCAAAAACTGAATGGAGCCGATTATCGAATTGTCCCTTGTCGAGGGTTGACGCCATTTAGGCGTAGAAACCGGAACGGAAACTTCATCTTTCAACATGACGGAGCTCCAATAAACAGAGAATGGAAATCTACCGAATTGCTGACCAGAAGAAACGATTTGCCTGGAAATGTCAGGGAAACGAGGTCAGACTGACTAAAAACTTGTTTTGCAACCATTTCGAAATAAGTTTGTCAGACTTTATCCCAAAAAAGGAGTTCTTCCAAGTGGAACGATACTTTTGTGGAGTAGTGTAGTGTAGCTTTTAGGTGCGTGATTATAAGAAAAAGTTGTCAACTACAAAAACATAGCCCTATTTTTGATCTACAATAATAATAATATAAATTTTAAAATGTTTCATTTCT
The DNA here is from genome assembly GCA_002259235.3 of Caenorhabditis latens. Classification (NCBI taxonomy): domain Eukaryota; kingdom Metazoa; phylum Nematoda; class Chromadorea; order Rhabditida; family Rhabditidae; genus Caenorhabditis; species Caenorhabditis latens. Next base: position 2,802,243 of record CM056096.1, read on the forward strand.
TTTCCACTAAAACTGCTTCGAAATCTGTATTCTCCTGTGTATATAATTCCTGATGTTCCTCTAAGAAGTCTGTCTTTTGCTCTGTACATCCAAATGTCCATCTCACTGAAAATCTGTAGAATCATCTGAAAATGCGTGTACACACACTTTCAAACAAGCTGATTTCAAAAATCATTATCAAATTTTGCAGGGAATTCAGGAAAGTCTCTTCCGACAGGCGACAAAAACCTCGAAAATGACTAAAAACGCGACTTTTCAGCCCTGACAACACTGAAAACAAGCTGAAACGGGGGAAGAACTTTTGGTGGCCTAGAAACACAAAAAACTAAAAGTTCGGCCAGCACTAGTCCTAATACGGGCAGTTCTGCAATTTTACGACAAAAATATTTTCGGTCCAAACTTTTCGTATAGTTTTCGAATAAACAGTTTGAAATTCAAAAAAAAATTTTCCTGAAATTTCTTATAACGGTTCCCCAATATTGCCATTGCAGAACCCAATTTCCTTTTTGAAAACTTTCTTTCCGCACAGCTCAGCCCTGACCCTCAAAAACGCTCAATTCAGAAAAAAAACCCCCATTTTTTTGCCCTCTTAGAGTCCAGTCAACGTCATAAAAAAACATGTCCTCAATCAAAAATGTCCTCGTAGACCACCCATCATCAACATCATCATAGTCCCCCCCCCCTCCCTCACAATCCAAAAACTTTGATTTGCCTTTTGCCCAAAGAAGGGAAGAAAAAATTGTGTCTCCATCCATCCCATCGTCTCCCTTCCCTCCCTTCAGAATCTTCTCGTTTTACTCTTTTGCTCCGCCCGTCTCCTCCGTCCGTTCATCCGGAGACTCGTTAGTCCTCTTTTCGTTTTTTTTTGTTGGTTTTTTGCCTAAATTTTTTGCCTAAATTTTTTCGTTTTTTGTGTTTTGAGTTCAATGGCATCGACCGGACCACGATGGGGCTTGTATCCGTTATTGGCGGTGGTGGCGGTGGTGAGTTTGGGTTCTTTGTCAGTGGAGCGCACTTGCTATCAGTGTCAGAAAGTGCGCTCCGCAGATAACACGGAGATTGTGATTGGAGCGCACTTACCAAAAGCTGTAAATTACTGGAAAGTGCGCTCCAATGGGATTTCTGTAGTTCTATCAATGGAGCGTACTTACCATCAGAACTATAATGTAAATGCGCTCTACTGAAATTTGGCAACAGAGCGCATTTGCTTTATCCGAAGTGTCAAAGTTGCTCTATTGATAACTGTATCAGTGGGGCGCACTTTCTCACGGTAAACGCGCTCTACTGATAACCAGAAGATTGCCATTGGAGCGCACTTGCTATTAGAGAGTTTCATGTGTCAGAAAGTGCGCTCTATTGATAACGTTATCAATGGAGTTCATTTTCTATCAAATAGTTTTATCAGTCAGAAAGTGCGCTCCAATGATAAAATCGAGATTGTCATTGGAGCGCACTTACCAAGAGCTGCAATTTATTGGAAAGTGCGCTTAACAGAAATCACCAGGATTTTGTCAGTAGAGCGCATTTGCTGGCAAAATTTTTGCTATAGCAAAGTTGACAAGATATCACTAGAGCGCACTTGCAATCCGAATGATTTATCTGAATATGATAAGAATATGTTGTTGTCAGTAGAGCGCACTTACCCAACAACTTCAAAAAAAAGTTTTTTCAGTTCGAATTCGCCCTCGGTGGATCTCACATCGCCTACTGTTCCCCTCTATTCTTCCTATTATTCCCATTTATCAATGCGACTTTCGGGTTGGTCACAGCGTTCCACGCCATATTCCTGAGGTACCCCAATCGGTGAGTCACTTATCATTAGAGCGCACTTGCTACCCTTGAGTTCAGATGTGACTTCTACCTACAGCTGACATGTTCATCTATCGCATTCTTCTTCTTTTTCTCATCGTTAATGGAAACTTATTGTATCAATGAGTTTAAATGTAAGACATATTTTTGAAAAATCGCTCAACTTAGAAACCTTGTAACTCTGCTATATAGAGTTCAACCAACTCAAAATTATATTGGCTGTGTAGATCAAAACCAGGGCTACATTTTTGCAGTTGAAAGTTTTTTGATAGCTATTCACGCTTTTGAGATACACGCCGTTAAAGATAGGCATATGGGCGCGCTAGAGGGGGAGACGCAGAGAAGCGAGACGTCCTCCTCTTTTTGCACACTCTCTCGCCCTTTTAAGAGGCGACAGGAAATCCGTTGTACCTCGAAAGCGTGAATAGCTATCAAAAAATTTGCTACTACAAAAATGTAGCCCTATTTTTGATCTACACAACCATAGCATTTTGACAAAATTTTTATTTTAACGGAGCCTGCTACGTAGCTTCAAAGTTGACCAATTTTTCACTAAAAATTCATCAGAAAAAAGCATAAAAAGTTACAGTAACCCCTACAATTTGTTATTTTCCAGACGCCGACGAGACCATAAAAGACGGTGTGTGCCACGGGTTGAAATATCGAACCATAGCGATGGTTGGGTCTTGCAACGATCTTCTTGCAAATCTGCAGTTGTCGATATTGGATAAACTGGGATGGGAGCCGAAGGTATGAAAGTGCGCTCTATTGAAACGTTGTCTGGAATTTGTGCGGTGGAGCGCAATTACCCGATTTTTCTGCTTTCAGGAACGGGAATGGATCCGATTCTTCACTTCAATATCGTTGACCATCTTGTCTGGAACTCAACTTTTGATTTGTACTTTTCTCACATTTTATAGTGCAGTGGAGACAAAGTGAGTCTTTGATAAAAAAAATTTTTTGATGATTTTCTGTGAAAAATAGGTCGACTTTGAATCTACGTAGCACTCTCTATTCAACTTCAAATTTATTAAAAATAATATCGTTGTGTAGATTTCCTGTCGCCTCATGGAGGGGCGAGAGAGTGTGCAAAAGGAGGAGGGCGTCGCGCTTCACTGCGTCTCCCCCTCTCTCCCTCTCGAGCACGCCTATATGCCGATCTTTCATGACGTGTATCTCAAAAGCGTGAATAGCTATCGAAAAACTTCCAACTACAAAAATATAGCCCGATTTTTGATCTACACAGTCAATGTATTTTTGACAAGTTGGAATGTGTCCTTCAGTCGTGGCAATGCGTCAAAGTTGAGCAATTTTCAGATTTTTTTCGAGTCAAAAATTATTTTTCCAGTTTTTTCCAATTTTTTTTCTAATTCTTTTTGCAGAATCCGTCTCTACTCGTACCACTACCAAGTGGTCATATCCATCTTCCTCATCGTCGTCTCCTTCTTCCATCTCCGCTACTGTTGCACCTTCTTTTTCCTCCATCTCCCACTAGCCATCGGTCTATTCTCTCTGCTCCAAGGCGTCGTCTCCTGGCGTACAAAGTGTCACGGATCGACGACACGGGCGGTGAATATCGTCGGCGCCGCGTTCGCCGTCCTTCTGAATGCGACGACGAGTTTCGGAATATTCTGTTGGTTCAATCGGAATACAGTACCCCATATGATCACTCGACACTGTCATTGGCTGTCCCATCGGGAGGCTTACTGTATGCGTGTCGTGCATTTCACACACCCGTATATCGATTGGTTACCACAAGAGACGGAAAGAGAGATCGCCGCTATTCAGGTAGGTCAAAATTTTTTTGGTCGAATTCTCACGGGAAATCATATCTTTTTCGAGTTCACCTCATCGAGAGCTTTCAGAAAAGTATAATCATGATTACATTCCGTGCAACTTGGGTCCCGCCACGAAAACTACGCACGAAAACTACGGTATGCGCCTTTAAAATGGGATACTGTAGTTTTCGTGGTGGGACCCAATTATCACAGAATATAGTCATGATTATACTTTTCTGAAAGCTCTCATTGAGCTGAATCCAAATCTGTTAATCTGTTCTTAAAATCCCAAAATTCCAAGTTCCCACGATTTTTCGGTAGAGCGCATTTGCATCGTCAAACTTAAAATTTCCAAAATTTCAGATCACCGTCCACACCCTGCTATTCATCTTCTCCTGCATCCAATTCGCCATTTCAATGCGATCAGCATTCTCCACCAAAAAACAATATTTGTACTATTAGGAGTGTGCAAGTGCGCTCTATTGCCAATTTCATGAAAAATGAAGGTTTTTTTGAAACTTTATGGAATTTTAACTCGAGAAAAAAGGAAAACAGGAATTTACGGGGAAAATAGTACGAAAAGTGGCAGAATGAAAATTTCTGAAAATTTCTGAAAAAAGAAAAAAAATTTTTCGAAATTTTTTTCAAAAACTGGAATTATTTCTTCTTCGGATCAAGGACGGTGGTGAATTGAGCGGACAACTCGCTGATCTTGACGGCTTCCATCGCCTTATCGTTAAAATTCACCCATTCCTTTTCGCTCAAATCGATCTCGCGGAACGCTTTGCCAGTCTTGATGCTATTCGCGATCCAGTGGCCCTGGAATTTGGAAATTGAGTTTTCAGTGGCCTAGAAAATGCGAAAACTCGGCCATGGCCGGGTTTTTGCATTTTCTAGGCCACCAATCACTAACATTTGGATTGAAATCGAATGGCTCAATTCCGCGACAATCGAAGACGGCGATCTGTTGCCATTGCTCGTTTTTGTCGACGTTGTAGCTCTTGAAGTGGTCGGGGAGAATTGCTGAAAAAAATTGAATTTTCGAGACAAACAAGAGCTAAAATAGAAGTTGTCTGGATTTTTAGATTAAGACGCACTCTCTGAGTCAATCGAGCATCGATCAACTGACCGTAGGCACACGAAAAAAGTTGACCATCTCCGATTTGTCTATAATTTTTATCAGAGATACTATGAAGTGTGAAAAATTGCGATTTCAATTTTCAAGTCATTCCAGTAAATTATTTTTTATGTTTCAAAATGATGGTTTTTTGATGTTTTTCATTCAATTATGCCATTTTTATTCAGTTCCGGTACAATTTTCGATCATAAAACAAAAAATTTTTCGAAAATCAAAAAATTCAATGTTTTCGAAAAAATTTTTGTTTTATGATCGAAAATTGTACCGGAACTGAATAAAAATGGCATAATTGAATGAAAAACATCAAAAAACCATCATTTTGAAACATAAAAAATAATTTACTGGAATGACTTGAAAATTGAAATCGCAATTTTTCTCATTCTTCCCCAAAAAAGTGTTCTTTGGGGATAGAGATACCAGTAGGGACAACATGGATCCAATACCAAATTTTATGTAGATTTCGAATTTGAAATAAAAAATGATGTCTTCTCGTGTCACTGCCGAGATAAAAACGATTTCATGGAAAAAAACTCGAAAATTTTCACAATGAAGGTGTTGAGCTGGATTTTTCTTTTGAACACAAAAAATGCTCAAAATAGTGTCTGCAATAACTTCCCGTTGAAATTTCATACCTAACTACTTTAGAAAATTTTTTCGAAAAATATCGATTTTTTGATTTTCCTAGGTACCCAGGTGGTGGACCCGGCCAAAAAGTACCCTAATTTGCTGAGAACACTTCATAGTATCTCTGATAAAAATTATAGACAAATCGGAGATGGTCAACTTTTTCGTGTGCCTACGGGTGATCGAACTAGTCAGAGAGTGCGTCTTAACCATTATTGATTTGATGAGGGGTTTTCTATCTAAAAACTTAAAAATAAAAAACACAGGATCTAGGGGTGGGTAGTGAAATCGTATGCGCTCCACTAGACATTGGCGGCAAATTCAAATTTTAATTTTTTCAATTCGCTGTTTCACTGTGGCATTTTGATACGTAGCTTAATCGACCGCTTTTCGAGCTGATTTATGCCCGTTTTTGCGCATTTTTGGCCAGTTTTTCGACTGTCTAGCATCTTTTCAAGATCAATTCTATTAAATAAATAAATAAAATGTTTAATTAAAAAATTTAATTTGAATTTCGCGCTAAAATTTTAGCCAATTTCAGCGGAGCGCGTTTATTTTCACTACTCATCCCGAGACCCTGTGAAAAAACCAAGCAATTTCGAAATCGGCTCAAAATTTTTGTCAAAACCATAATTTTTTTCTGAAAACACAATTTTTTATTCGAAAATTATAGAATTTCTCGATTTTATCATATTTTACGCGAAATTTCCCTTTGAAAACCTCGTACTTGTCACGGGCCGGGCCGGGCCAAAATCAGAAAAAATCTCGGCCCGACCCGTTTTGAAACAGTTTTTGAAACATTTTTGAAATTTTGATGTTTTTTTTGGAAATTTTTCGAAAAAAAAAACAGTTTTCGAATAAAACTTCAAAATTCAATAAAAAGGTAAATATGTATGATAATTTAAGCATTTTTACTCTAAATTTTCGGAATATTTCAGAAAATTGTGTTACAAAATGAGTACACATCTTTGAATCCGGGCCGACGGGCCGGGCCGGCCCGATTTTTGACAAGTATGGAAAACCTCTTTTTTCACCAATTTTCACTAATGGCTTACTGTAGAGTAACTGTCGTCAAATCAAATGCACTCTTGTCCGCAAACACCGTCACGTCAGAATGCACACAAAACAAAATTTTCAAAACGAAAACTGAACAAAAATCTTAATTCGGCGATTATTTAAAGCGGAAAATGGGGTTTTCAGTGGATTTTTCCAACTTCTATTAATTTAACAGGTTTTTTTTCATAAAAATTGAGTGAAAATTCGAGATTTTTGATCTCACTAACTCAAAGTATTGACTCTTCCACACAATTTGCACTTTTCCACCAGATTCGCCTCGCCGCGACTTCCGGGAACATCGAGCATCTCCTAAAAATAGACATTTTATTCGAAAAAAACCAGAAAATTTTCAAAAAATCGGAAAATTATCTCACATTGAGCACGACATACTGCCAATGATCGGGTGCCTCTCCACAATTGGTGCATTTCAGTTTCAGATGCCAGTGGAATGTTTCAGTGTCGTCGGGACGGAGTTCGGTGACTCCTTTCAGTTGACATTTCAGCTCGAGAGCGGCTATGACTTGATCGTTCAATTGTCTCTTCCTATAAAGGAAAATCATTGATTTATTGAACTGAAATGAACCACCCTAGAGGAAGAGCGATTCCGGCTTTGAACTGTGTGTCACAAATTCAGATAATATTTCATAAATACATTTTTTGAATAGAAAACTGATGGGAAGCATTTCTTAGCTACTGTTCAAAAATACACCATTCAAAACTAACCTGTCCCCGAATGTAGCTTTGATGAAATCCATATTCACACGAATTAAGAAGCCTGTGGCAAAAGCAAACAAGATAGATACGATAGCTGTCGCAACTGTCCAAATATTCTTTCCACTAAAGATTTCATCTATTTCGTACCAGGAAGACCTTTTAATCCGAATTGATTCTTCATGTTGTGATATTACATCTGGAAAAATAGGCATAGCGAATTTCGAAAACGATTTCCATGGAATTTTATTGAAATTGTCGGGTTTCGAAGTGAAAAAATGAAACTTTTATGAACCTAATAACGAAGAAAACTTGTTCCATTTAATGCATGTTTTTACACATTTATTCTATTCGTGAATGCAAAATAATGCTTTAATCTGCCATTTTGTCCAGTAAGAAAATCCACTGAGAAATTGGTCGGTAGAAGATTGTTGACATTAACGTGACCTGAACTTTCTACGTAGTATTGAACTCTAAATTCACGATATTATATTATTAGCAGTCCACTTTTCCTAAAACAGCGCCCCACCTCAAACGAGAGTGTGCGAGAAAAAGTGCGTCTCTCGCCAATACTATCTCGTTTGCGGTGGGGCGCTGTTAAAAGAAAAGTGGACTGCTAACATCGTGATCTGAAAATTCATTGCGCCTTTAACTTTTTCGTGCATCATACTGTATTATAGTGTACCATACACAAAAAATTAGAGGTGCATTGAATATTCAGCTTGCGATATCTTGTAACGAAATAGTTCTCAGTGCATTTTCTTACTGTACAAAATGAATTCGGAGTCAATGAGTCTATGCAGTCATTGAGGCGAGTAGTCAATTTTGAGAGAAAGAAAATTCCTTACCATTTTCAGTGGGTCCCAGATAGACAAAAAGATCAGACATCCCAGATTCCGGCTTATAGTGAAGATGATAATCTGTTGAGTTTGCATCCTTGGAATTGTGGGAAAACTTGACACAAAAGTTCTCATAGCTAGCCAACATTATTCCGGCAGCGTGGTGTGCTTTCTCTTTGCTTATTAAAGTTGGGAAGTATACAGGATTTGAAGAGCGGCGATCTTTTTCAACCAGATGAAATACTTCCTCATTCTTCCTTGAAAAAAAATCCCAGTGTTCCGGAAGAGCGTAAACTTTCTTTGAGTTTACAAATGCTACGTCCACTCCGACACTTCTAGATGTGTAAGTGTTCTTTTCATAATAGGAGTAGTAGCGGTCCCAGATGTCCCGATTCTCGACATGATTGTGTATGCAGTATTCTTCGACCTGGAAATTAGAGGGATCGAGGTTTATATAATGGTATTTTGAACTCCATGGTACACTTTTTCATCGAATTTTTATCAAAATTATTTTATTTATTTTATTTAAAATTACAACTTTGACAGATCATCACTTTCTTGAATCAAATTTCAGGGCCTGTCTTCAAGAGAATTAAGAAAAATATTTGACAACCAATAACAACCAAAACGGATTCAATCGCGTCACTGTTAGAATGACCGAAAACTAGACGAAGCGTAGGATGCATATCCCTACATACCCTCGGTTACAACTTTCCCTCCACCATTTCACGCTCTCCTCTGAAAAATGATATTCCAAGACATCCGTCAAATCACGATTCCCATTAACTTTTCTACTGTAACTTTTATTAACTTAAAAACAGGGATAATTTCAAATAGAGCCCACCCAGTAGACTGCCCGCTAGTCACTAAAATTTGAATACGTCACGAACAAAACCCTCTTCTTGTTGAACCAGTTGCCGGTGGCAAGATACCCCCGTAACCCTGTAGTTCTCCGAGTCCTCACAATAAATACGCAACGACACTCCGCCAAAGCCTCACGCGCCTACCGTAACCTCAGCGCGTCAGTTCACGTGGACACGTGTACACCACGTGGCAAAAGTAGTTTCTGAAGTCTGTTGGCTTTCAGAGTTAGTTCTAGTTTTAGCGTTGGTTGTTTTACCTTTGTTTTGTGAGTTTACGCTCTCTTTCTCTAATTTCTTGCAATAAAGTATATTTATTGTGAGAAACTGTGTTAACTGCAGGGTTGGGAAATTCCGGGCCGGGCCGGGCCGACCGAAAAATTTCCCTCGGCCCGGCCCGGCCCGGCCCGGTCAGCCCGTCAGCCCGGCCCGGTCGGCCCGGTCGGCCCGGCTACTGTAGAAATTTGAAATTTTTATTAAAAAATTTTGAAATTTTTTGAAAAAATTTTGAATTTTTTGCAGAAAAGTCGAATTTTCGACTATGTTTTGGAATATCGATAAAAACTGAAGTGTATGAGAATTTTAGAGCATTTTGATCATTTTTTAATGAAAATTTCGAAAAAATATGTGAAAAAATTATGCACGATTTTTGAATCCGGGCCGACCGGGCCGGGCCCGGGCCGGACATTTCCTCGGCCCGGCCCGGGATTTCCCAACCCTGGTTAACTGTCGTCCTATTTCATCCGGAACCTATCACCCCGTATTTATACGCGGGCAACTTGGGGCCGAACCGTCTTTCTTGATTTTTCGTGTTTCTTCCTTGTTTTTCTGCTCTTTTCTGGTTTATTTTTCTTCTGTTTGGATAAACGGAGGATAAATTTACTGGTTTTTGGCAGTTTCTTTCGTTGAATAACGTTGGAACTTGGAGGAATTATTTGAAGAATCGAAATAATTTTCGTCGATTGGATAATCAACGAATTGTAATCAGTTTTTGAATAGAAACTTAGTTTACTGACGACAACGCAGAAGATGAGCGACAAAACATCGTCGAAGCAGTCAACGTCGAAACTGGACGGATGATTGTCGTGGAAACTCAAATGAGCTTGAAGGAGAGAAGAAAGAAAGTGAAGAAGCTCACTAAACTTATCGCTAGCAGCGTCAAAGTGGAAGACGAAACAAGGTTGCAACTGGGGGAGTTGACAGCAAAATGCAGCGAACAGGAGGCGGATGCGATTCTGGAGCCGATGAGAATTTTCCACAGAGAGTTGTTGGAAAAGTTCGAAGAAATCGGAGGAGATGAATGGCCGCGATCGGTGATTCGAGTTATGAGAGAGTTCAAGCTCGAATCGGTGGAAGAGTTGAGAGAGACGTGTGCAAGTCGAGAGAACTTGCTGACGGAGTGCTGGAATGAAGAAAAGGAGATGCTCGGGGAGTAGGTCCGGAAAATCCAGAGGGAAAAGGAGGTGGCTGAGGCGCAGGTCAGTAGGCTGGAGAAAGCGCTGAAACAACTGAGGAAGACGCTGGAGCTGGAGGAACGCAACAGTGTTGTTGGGAATTCCGACTTCCGACTTCCGGGTTTTTTTCACTTTCAACTTCCGACTTCCGGATAAGAAATTTCACTTCCGCCTTCCGACTTCCGGATAAGGAATTTTACTTCCGACTTCTGTCATTACATAACGGTGAAATTTCGGAAAAGTAAATTTCGCAGAAATACATGGAAAAATGATCTAAAAGGACAGAAAATAGGATTTTCTTCAGCCCAAAACTAATTTTTCACTGATTTTCGCAAATTTTATGAACTTTTTCTAGGAGTTTTTGAATCTTTGCGAAAAAATATAATACCGACTTCCGACTTCCGACTTCCGGGTGTTTTTTTTACTTCCGACTTCCGACTTCCGGATAAGAAAATTTTCACTTCCCAACATCTCTGGAACGCAAGCCGAAGGGCTTGTGGGATGAAGTCCAGGGAAGCAGAAGCTGGTACGAGAAGGTGGTAAATTGGGACTCCGAGAGCACCAATGAGGGAAGCAGGAAGAAAGGAGGAGAAGACGCGTTTAGCAGGAAAACTTTGAGGCGGTCAGGAAGTAGCGAAGTCAACAAAATGGTTCAATGTATGAACAGGATGTTGAAGTCTTCAGCGTTGCCGGAGCCAAAAACGTTTGATGGAACAGGCGAGGAGTTCAAACGGGCATTCTTGTTGAAGTACAACCATGTGACGGAGAGTGATGACGAGCTGGTGTGATGACGAGCATACGAAAGATCAATACGGAGAGTGATGACGAGCATACGAAAGATCAATACAGTTGCTGTTCGAGGAGTTTGAGCAAAAGCTGCGAAAGCGACAGCAAGATCGAAGCGCTGAACGAGTTTGAAGGGCTGGAGAAGAGGTCGGACCAGAAGATGTGGGAATATCTCGTGGAAGTAGAGAAGTGGTCGAGGAAGGCGTTCCCGGAGGTAAAGCAGGAGACGTTGTCTCAGATGAGAACAACAAAGCTGATGAAAGCGGTGCGCGGAGATGAGACATTGCACAAAATGCTCATAATGAAGCGTTTCGAGTTATCGATGGAAGAACAGTACGATCATCTGAAAGATATCGTGCTGCAACAAGAAAACGAACAGCGTCGTGGAAATAGCCAGAAGAGTGGTAATTCTGAAGGCTGGAAGGAACGTCCAAAAGCTGAAAATGACGGCGAGAAAGATGTGGCGGAAAAAGAAAGTGGGGAAAACCGGTACTGGAGGGAGCAGAAATGTTTTTCGTGTGGAGGTGTTGGACACGTCAACTGGATCATGGGATCGAGTGAAGAGAGGTTGCTGAAATTGGGTGGAAGTCGTGAAGAGGCTAGGGGAACCAAGCTTCAAAGTGATCGATAGTTCGAAAAAGAGAATGCGTATCATTCAGCAAATCGGAATACCGATTCAGGTGATGGATAAGAAGGCGGTAGTAGTTTTTCAGCTCGTTGAAAACGAAGCTGAAATAATGCTGCTTGAAGCAAACGCATTGGAAAGTTTAACCGTTTCACATTGTATGTGGCGCTAGCGCCATAATTTATGCTCTCCCTCAATTTCGCCCCTACGTATGTATGTAAAAAAAATTACTGCTTCAGAAAGCCAAAACTCATGACAATCTTTCTTGTTGGCTTATCGAGTTACAATGTTATGATATTTCGATCATTCACATTGACGGCAAAAAGAACACCGTCGCCGACTGTCTGTCTCGGGCTAGGGAAAACGATAATCCAGCCAATCATTCCGGGTTAAAAGGTATAGTCGAGCTTCCCATCTGTATGAAAGTTTGCCCCGCTCTTCCAGCACTACCTAAATCCAGAAGGTGCGCTCCCAGAAAATTTCCGGAACAAAAAAAAGATCCGGAAATTTTACTTCTAAAAACGTTTTACAATCCAAAGTACCCATTTCGTCTCTTCCAGAGCCCCAGCTTACCAGGCTTGAACTTTCAACCCTTGCAGCGAACAGCACAGTCCTAACTAAACCTCATCCTTTAAGTAAAAAAAAAACAAATAGGCCAGGCTATCGCCGAGAGAATCTGGGACGACCCCCCGATCGAGGGAACGGCATTCCCCAATCTAAATTGGAACTAAGAAACATACGAAGTGTAGGTTGCGCATCCCTACCTTCCACGAGTTTTTCAACAAGATCCACCAATGTTTCCCTCTCTCTAAGAATAACCACAAAAAAAGCCAGTTTTCGAGCTCCGAATTGAACTCTGTCGTACCACATCCGATCCAAACCTCTGTCACCTCAGATTTTGCTGATCCAAGCGATCATCCGTTCGCACCTCACTATACCTCCGTTAAAAATACGCCACCGAGCCTGGAAGAACACGTCCGCTGGATCACCACGCAAATCAACTTAGCGCACGTTACCTTTTCCGTGCCAAGACTGAAGCCGCCTCTCATATTTTTACAGAGGACGGAGGAGGCCGCAGTGGAGCCCCGAAAACATCGTTCAGGCAATCACTTCACGAGTGCTGGCAAGGAGAAGAAAAGGCATCGGTCGGCATCCTCACCTACTACAAGGTTCAAGCCGGATATGTAGCAAGAAATCGACGAAACTCCAGCTTTTGTCGGAACCATCGACGCGTCACAGGGACAGGAGTTCGACGTCGTCATCATCCTCACCTCGCGCTTCAAGTCTTTCCACTCGTCCGACAGAGCTGGTGAGAGGATCTTTCACAACGATTCGAGCCACCTCATGCGACATCTGCAGCAGAGTTGTTGGGATGTAAACTCGGAAGTTAGACGGAAGTGAGTTTTATTTCGACAATATGAAACGAACTTTAATAATATGAAGTTAATGTGTTGTATTGATGGTATTACTACCCTTCGAGCATAAAAAATTCCGAAATTTTTCATATCTCCTACCAGTAGACCTGAAAAGGTCTTCACATCCGACTTCCGACTTCCGGGTTTCAAATTCGGCTGCTTTTTCGGGTCTACTGGTAGGGGATAAGAAAAATTTCGGAATTTTTAATGCTCGAAGGATAGTAATACCATCAATACAACATATTGACTTCATATTTTTGAAGTTCGTTTCATATTGTCGAAATAAAACTCACTTCCGTCTAACTTCCGAGTTTACTTCCCAACAAGTCTGATCTGCAGCCGCTCCACTAGATGTCGTGGAAAATTTCCAAGGTAATCCACCTAGGCGGGGGGCGGAAAACTTCAAAAATCAGGGAAAACGGTAGTTTGTTTCCGAGGACTGGATATGACAAGGTCGTCCCTATTAGTATCCAGTCTCTCATATTTTCGAGCAATCCCCAACCCCAAACAAAAAAATAATAATAACAACCCCCAGAAAACCAAAAATGTTAGCCCAAAAACCAATATCAACAATCCAACAATTTTGAAAACTTTCCAATAACCACCAACAACCGATAAGACACCTGTCTTCCTTTAGAGAACCAGAGTCGATCCTCGCTAAGGAGGGAGGTGCAGTGGTGGGCGCGAGTGAAGCTCAGCTTCACTCCAAAAACGACGAGGGGAGGAGGAATGTCTGCGTTTCTCGCTGTCGGCAATGGCGGCGGCGCGTTATCTGGTCGTCGCCTCTCCCCGTGGAAATGAGAAAAAGCGAGAGAGTGTGTGAAACGAGGAGTGCCTCCTTTCCCTCTCAGTAGAGCGTGACTTCGCTTATTTCACTCTTCGCCCACCACTGGAGAGGTGTAAGGGATATCGTAATCCCTTAGATATTCCAAGATCTCACCGGACTTTGTACCCGGTGACGCATCATCGTTATCCCATCCGGATACTTCCGGGTCCATACTTGCAAATTTTCGGCCCGGCCCGGCCCGAACTTCAAAAAAAGGTACCTATTTTTTACCAAATTTTTTGAATTTTTTTTGAAATTTTACATTAAAAATTTCAATTTTTTGATGCATAACTATTAGCTCGGCACAGTTCTTACAACTGCGCTCCACCGAAATGCCCTTGGAAAATGTCTCTTTTTCTCTGAGTCTCTCAATTTCACACACTATTTTCTTTGGTTTCGGTAGAGCGCGATTGCAAGAGTCTTGCTGTGCTAATATATTTTGATTGAATTCTGAAGTATAGTCAAAAATTCGACATTTTTGGGAAAAATTCAAATGTTCGTTCAAAATTTCAGTTCAAAATTTTCAGCCGGGCCGGGCCGGGCCTTGGAAATTCTCGTCCCGGCCCGGCCCGGCCTGTTGCAAGTATGTCCGGGGATCTGTCCAGGACAGGCGAGCCCGCTCCCACGCCTCATTTCCCATTATTAAACCTAACAAGATTCTTCCAGATCTCCCGTCAACGTCTCACCGACTCAAGCACTCTCTCTCTCATCAGCCAACCCAGTGAAAGATGCCGCTTCATGTGCCGTCCACATCACACCTCATAACCGTCTCCAATCTCCAATGCTATCTCACCCATCTGCCCACAAGATCCAAACCGTCTCCTCATGCCCCGTCAACGTCACTCCCCACAACTGACTCCTATCCTCAAATGCTCTCTCACCCCATGATGCACATTCCTGAAGCGCCCGATGCCCTGTCTGCCTTGAAGCCGCTGACTCCGCCCATCGAAGATCCAGTATAAATACCGTTCTTGTTATGATTCGAAACTTCTTCTTTCCATCCTTATTCTTACCCTAATAAACCTATCTAAAACAACAAAAACCTCTACTACATGTTACGATTTAAAAAAAAAGAATCTTTTTCTCGCTCGTTGAGAAAATATGCGTAGCAATAAATAATACTCACGGAAAACCCCTAGAAAAATCTCATTTAACTTCATCCTGTTCAAATTTCGCGGCAGGTTGTCAGCGGTGTTTCGGCGCATCGTTACGCGTCACGTGTTGCGTTGCGTGCCTCAACTTGAGGCTTCTCAAGTAGAGAATGCGGAACCACACTTCTCGGACATGCCTGAACCGTGACTTCCTGATTCTGTTAGTGGAAAATATCAGCCTTGCAACGGGCCGGACTGGGTCGAAACAAAAATTGCTCTAGCTCGATCGGCCCAGAAAGTTCAGTAGAAAAAAATTCAAAACATTTTAAAAGATTTTTTGCATGTTTTAAAGATTGAGAAAAAATACGGAAAATTTTCAGAAAATTATTTTTGCAAAAAAAAAATTGTAGGGAAAAAATTCAAATCCGAGCCGACTCGGAATTTCGCAAATCTGGAAAATATTATTTGGGCATATTCCACTCGAAACTTTGCGGAAGGCCATGAAAATAGTGGATTTTTGCAAAAATCTTTATTTTCTGTGAAAATTTGCCAATTTTATTAATTTTTAACTAGAGAACAGATGAAAATCAAGTTTTTCTATCAGAAAATCTCAATTTCCAGCTATAATTGAGCGAAAACGCAGAAGCTAGAGTGGAAATCTGCCCAGTTATTCAATTTTCAATTCAAAACTCTTGAAATTTTCAATTTTTCCCTTCACAAACCTTCAGTTTCTCTTCTTTATTCACTTGGACAACCATGTCATCGAATTCGTTGAATACGCTGACCAAGAACGGCTTATACGTGACGACCACCTTCAATTTTTTGTTTCCGCCGACGATTTTTGCTTCTTGTTGGCCATTTTCGACACTTTCGAAGGCTAATTCTTCCGGAAGAGCCACAAATGAAGGTGTCGGGACGTATCGCTTGCGAATCGCCGTCTCGGGCTCGTCGATTTGGATCCGGACAGTCGAATTCTGGAAAAATCGATTTTTGATGAAATTTTGGCGAAAAAAATCGTTTTTTTTGCAAATTTTATCACTTACCACCAATCCCACGACGTACAAATTCAACGAGTTCTGAGAATTCTGAAGTTGGGCGGTCCAGACGGCTCCTTTGTGTTGAATCGACGCGGCGAGCAGCTCATAGCCGGTTGGCTCCTGAAGACTCCAGTTATGATGATTTTGTGGTGAGCCACGCCTCACTTTTACAGCACTGTGCTGTTTGCAGAATGCATTCTTCTCACAATCCCGGAAAGACCCTGTTTTAACCATTTGGACGACCAGGGGCGCCACGAAGAGTAGAAGTAGCACAATCCAGCTACTTCCGGCACTCATTGCTGCAATAGTTAGTGGTTTTTGAGGCGTTAGTTGAGAAATTGGAGTTTTTACAGCGAAAAAATGACGAAAATTGGTCGAAAATTGATCAAACTGAAGCATGTTCCTTTAAAGTACTGTAGACTAAATTCTTTAATTCATTTAAACGTAAATATCTGACACTAACTGGGGGTTATGCAAATGCGCCCCGTTGCACCACCCACACACCCAAATTTTGAAATATCAAAAAACACCCCACACATAGGGAGCTACCGCACCCTACTTGTTCAGTGCCTCGGTGGCTCAGTGGATGAGGGTGCGGCTGGTAGTCAGTAGGTGTTGGGTTCGAACCCATGCTACCGAAACTTTTTTTGTTGATATTTTTAAACATTTATTCTCAGTTTTTTCAGAAAATTAAGAACTTTTTTTTTGTTTTTAAGGCCTGATGTCTTTAGAAATTATTATTTAGACAGATTTTTACTTTTTGGCTTAATTGGAGTTTCTTCCAAAATGTTTGATATTTTCTTGGTGTTTTTTTCTATAAATGCAGGATTTCTGACCCAGTGTCAACTGGTTACAAAACTTGGGGAACTTTAGCTTTATATCTCTATAAATATAGTCAAAAAATTTAAATTTCGCGCCTGTTTTTAGAGTTCAATAGAGCGTATTTGCGGCGCAGTAACGCTTTGGAACTGCACGTTTTGGAACTGCTGCGTTTTGGAACTGCTGCGTTTTGGAACTCCTTTAGCCTTAGAGCGCGCTTGCTTTTTTGACTCAATTCAAGATTTTCAGCCATATTTTGAATATTTTTTTCTCATCTTCTATCAGAAGAGATGGTATTTTTGCTTTTCTTGATAGAAAATAATAATAAAATATTTAAAATATGGCTTAAAATCTTAAATTGAGTGAAAAAAGCAAGCGCGCTCTAAGGCTAAAGGAGTTCCAAAACGCAGCAGTTCCAAAGCGTTACTGCGCCGTATTTGCATAACCCCCCAGTTAGTGTCGGATATTTACGTTTGACTTTCCAGAACTACTTCTTGAACATCAGCCGCCTTTTCGGATTAAAACAAAGCAATTTCAGTCTTTCTATCAAGCAATCGCCGATATATATCAGAATTCCGGCAAGTTGTTGTCAAATAACTCGAAAAAACTATGAAAAAACGCCGTTTCGAAATAAAAACAATGTTCGGCATGAATTACCCTCCGAACCTTTGACTAGAAAACAAACAGTTTTAACAGCAGCACAAAACAAAACTTCACTCAAAACACAAATAAATGTCAATAAATTATGATTGAGATCAACTTGAAGACTAGTTTAAGTACATACATTCACAAAATTACAACCTATTTCAAAGATTTGGATGACAAAATGCTGAAAATTCGAAAATAAATACACAAAAATGCACAATTCAATCACGACTGGCAATGATATTAAGGTATTGTTCGATTTCTTCGCCAGTCAAATTGTGAATGGAGCCCTTGCTGACAACGACGACCTCAAGATCCTTGGCACGAACATCGATTCCCAGCGCGGTTTGAAGAGACTCGATAGCGATTTCGGCGGGATGTGTGGAGTCCCATAACTCCTTCTTCTTGATTTTCTTCTCGAGACATGTGGTGGCTGGTCCTTGTTTGACTCCGATAGAGACTGCACGCATTCCACGGTAATATCCAGCTGGGTCGATGCGATACACTTCTGGTCCCTTTTCGTCGTCAAACGAGATGAAGATGATACCTAGAATTATAAAAGTACTGGCTGATACTCCTAATAATTTCACTAACCAATTCCCAAACATCTCATCTCGGCGTTCTGTGTGTAATACTGATTGAGATCAGCTACCTTCTTGGCCAACAGATCGACAGGCATATCATAACCATTCGCGTACTTGAAATGAGCAGCTTCGTATCGTGCGCGTTTCACTTGGAACTTGGCGTCAGGCACGATGCCGATGACGCAACACGCGATGGTTTTCGAGATTTGGTAGATCGAACTGACCGAGTCGCTGATGACGAGACTGTCTGGCACACGTTTTTGCACGGCGATCACAGCCACATCCTTTCCTTTCACAGCGACCGCTGTCAGATTTGTGGTGTTGATTGCTTTGAATGCATATTCGACCTGAAAATTGGGATTTTAAACTGCAAAAACTATTTTGTGGAAAAATTCTGTACCTGATAGACACGCCCCTCTGGCGAGAAGATTGTGATGTGGCGATCGAATCCGGACATCTGGAAATTACAGAAGATTGATGAAAGACAATAAGATTCGAGAGAAAATAACAAAAATTACTGATTTTCGAGGATTTATATTTATAAAATTAGATTTTTCTTATAAAAGAACCGCCAGCTGCCCAATTAATCGTGAAAAAGAGGAGGTGACAGGTGTGAAATGCGCAAAAAGAGAGAGAGGGAGAGGGCGCCGCGGCCGTCATTTGAAATTTAGCGCGCGCGCGCGCCAAACGTTCAGAAATTTCCGCTTTTTCCGCTGATTTTTCAACAATTATACATTCGAAATGTTGAATTTTACAGTTTTTTCACTGAAAAATCACAAAATTCACTGAAAAAATTCGAAAAAATGAGTAAGCTTTTGGGTCCGCCCAAGTTTTTTTAAAGGCGCATGCATTTATTTGGTTGAGATATCTCGGCACGATTGATGACGTGGCGCTAATTTTCAAATCCGAACGGGCGCCAAATTTCAGTTTTTATTTTTTAGGCCTTTGGGAACCGAATTTTCTGGAAATTCAGTGTTTCTAAAATTATTCTGGGCAGTTTTCTGTCGAAAATTGATAAAATTCGCCACTTTCGTCATAAATTCCGTTGATTTCCCCTTGCTTCTCGTCTAATTTTCCTTCGTTCTCTTCTATAAACTCAAATATTTTCATTTTTCCAGCAACTAACCCCCGACGATGACTCTCGCCGACACTACTAACACCATTGCCCAGGAGAAGGAGGAGACTATCACGAAAATCGTCACCGAAGTCGTTGGGGACACCAAGACCACCGTTGTTGAGAAGGAGACGGTCGCTGAGAACGTCGTTGACTCGACAACTTCAGAGGAAGTCAAGGAGTCGGAGAAGCCAGCCGAGGAGAAGGAGGCTGCTCCAGTTGAGGAATCCATTGCCTCTGTTGTGGAGACTGTCGTCGAGTCTATCACTGAGACTGTTACCGAGGCTGTTGTCGAGTCTACAACTGCGACTACAACTGAAACTACAGTCACCGAGACGACCGTCGTCGAGACGACCGTCGTCACTTCTAAGGTTGTAGAGAAGGAAGCCAACGAGACGGCAATGGAGGAGGAGACTGCCGAGGAGACCGCTCCCGAAGCCACGTGAGTTTAGATTCATTTCAGTTGAACTGAAATTCAGTTCAATAAATCAATGATTTTCCTTTATAGAAAGGAGAAATTCGATGAGCAGCTCATCGCCGGACGTCGCTTCATGGCGACCAATGCTTTCGACAAGGCTACCGAAGCTCTCAGCCGCGCCGCTTCTATGGGAGCTGAGCTTTTCGGAGAGGGTCACGAGGACACATTCGAGGCCAACTTCCTCTACGGAAAGGCACTTCTCGAACTCGGAAAGGTTGAGGATGAGGTCCTCACCAACGCTCTCACCGACATTCCAAAGACAACCGAAGGAGACGAGGAAGTTCAAGACGATCTCGTCGAAAACCCAGAGAATGTTCCACGTAAGTATAAAAAATTAGGTTGAGTGATTCTTAATGATTTTTTTCAGAAGAAGAGCGTGCTGAAATCAAGCACAATGTGGAAGTTGCTCTCGGTGTGGTCTCCGAAGACACTGAAGTGATTGAGGAAGAGAAGACTGAAGAGCAGACGGAAAAGACGGAGGAAGCTGTCGAGAAGATGGAAGGAGATGACAAGGTTGTCGAGGAAGAGCAAAAGGCAGAGGATATCGAGATGGAGGCTGTTGAAGGCGAAACCGCCGAGGAGCCAGTCGCCGATGAGACTGCCGTTGCTGAGGAGGAAAAAGAGGATCAAGAGGAATCCGACTCGGAGGAGGACAACGACGATCCAATCAAGCTCTCTTGGGAACTTCTTGAGGTAAGCCATTGAGATTAATCAATATTTGTTTTTACGAATAAAATTTCAGACTTCTCGTTGCACCTGCGTGCACAAGCTCAACGCTCTCGAGTCTGAGGAGAACGTCAACGCTGAGGCTGTCAAGACATGGAAATTGAACCATGCTGATGTGCTCACGTCTCTCGGTGAACACGGAATCGCTGACAGCAAGTACGAGCAGGCTCAAAAGGACTTGAGCGAGGCCATCGCCATCCAGGCTATTCACCTCCCAGCCACTTCTCGTCTTCTCGCCAACACTACTCATCTTCTCGCCAAAGCTTTCAATATGGATGGTCTCTTCGAAAAGGCGGCGACTCATTTCAGCGATGCCAAGAATATTCTTATTGCTAAGGCTGAGGAGCTGAAGAAAGAGTTGGAGACGGCAAGCGAGGAGACGAAGAAGGATCTCGAGTCAGATATCAAGGAGCTCGAGGAATTGATTCCTGAACTCGACGCGCTCATTGTCGACTCGCGTGCTTCTGCCGAGCAGACTGAGAAGGTCAAGGAGAGTATCAAGCAGGAATTCGAAACGATCGCCGCCAACGTCGCAAAGTTGGGAGGCGATGAGGCGAAAGACATCTCGAGCATTGTTCGTCGTCCAACGAAGCGCCCGGCGTCAGAAGAGCCAGCTGAGGAGGATATCAAGAAGAGAAAGTCGGGAGAAGGTGTTGAGGAAGCTGTCGTCGACGAGAAGGCCATGGAATAATTCAATCCCTTTCTCCCTCCGTATTTCCATTCCAAACTGTAATATTTCCCCTACCCAATCTCACTTGGTCTCAAAAGTCTCCCGTTTCCTGTCAAATTTGAATTAACAATTGGTTTCATATCGAAATATGTTTGTAATGATCGATCATCTTCGTAATTATTTTAAACTAATTCTGTGACATAAAACTGTGGAATGCCTCGCTTCAATTGTTCGTTTTTTGTTTCAATTTTCTCAAAATTGCTTGCAGGTTTCTTCATCAACTTCAGGAATTCACCTCAACGACAACAACACTATCTCGCATCGAAATCATGTCACATTTCATGATTACCATCTAACTTATTTAACCCTTCTCTTCCCCAACTTACCCCCCTCTCTCACTGTCCACTTGTGTTGTCTCCCCCTTCACCCACTCGATTATATACAGGAACCCACTGGTAATTTGATAGTCAAACTCTAGACGAGATACTGTTCAAGACGAAGAGACGGCGAGAAATGCGCGGTGCGAACTGTTTATTTGAAAAGAAGCCAAGTGAGTGCGCGAGAACGAGTGTGTCTGTTTGTTAAAGAGGTATATGAACCAATTGAAGGGAAAGAGAATTTTCTTCAGAATTTCATTTTCAGAATAGCTCTGAAGCCAAAGCTAATAAGTTTATAAGCCGCAGATGGTCTTTTCATCCGAAATCCTCTTTTCTCTTCTTCTTTTCTCCCCAAAAACCCAACCCAGTCGCCAACAATAACAACATAAATACATGCGCCGACGTCTCGCGTCTTTTCACACTATTTCCCCCTTCTGCGATCCCCCCGAATTTTCATTTCGCACTTTGTCTAGTAGGATTCTTTTGTGTCGATTCGAATTCTTCTTTGAATTCGAAAAGGTTGTGTCCTATTTGTATGCTATTGAATGCGGCCGTTTTTATATTAATTTCGATTAACGAGAGGAGAAAAGTGAACGCCTTTTCTCTCCTTTCACTTGATTCTCTAATCCATTCGTTTTCTTGTTTTTCGCTTCTCTTTTTTCGTATGAAATGAAAAAAAGAAGTAAAAATGAAAAAGAGAGAAGAGAAGAAGAAGTAAATGAAAAATATATTGAGAGAAGATATACTTTTTTCAGTTCCAGTTTTTCTGTGATTCAAGTAATCCCCTGACTTTCAGATCCCGTCACGGCTTCAGTTTTTGTCCGGTTACCCTGAATTTTAGTTGGTTGTGTAGATGAAGTCTAGAGCTTCGTTTTTCATATTCATCATTTTTTCGTAGCTTTTTTAGTTTTTGAGATATAACAATTTTTGTTGGGGCTTGCTATTTTCAGCTTTTGAGAGCCTGTGACTGATGCCCGATGAAGTTCAACCTTTTTGAATTTATGTTGGTTTTGTAAATCAAAACTAGCTCTACATTTTTGCAGTTGACAAATTTCTGATAGCTCCTCCCACTTTCGAGATATAGCAGTTTCCGTAAGCCCCATCTCGTTCTCTACTCTGTATCTTCTGAAGCGCGTATCTCAAAAACTACAAATGTTATCAAAAAGTTGTCAACTACAAAAATATAGTAGATATCGAGAGCTAGATTTTTGTAGTTGATGACTTTTTGGTAGCTATTCACGGTTTTGAGATATAGCGCTTCAAAGTTAGAGAGCGTTCCTACCTTCTCTGCGTCTCCCCCTCTCCCTCTCTCTCTCTCTCTCTCCTCTTCTATGTAAGCCTGGTAAAACGGCGTATATCTCGAAAGCGTGAACAGCTATCAAAAAGTTGTCAACTACAAAAATATAGCTCTAGTTGTGATCTACACAACCAATATGAATTTCAAACAGTGGGGACATTCTGGGATGAAGTTGTAGAGTCCCAAACTTCTCTTAAATTCCAATTTCCTAAAAAAAAAAAGTAAATCTAAGGTTTTCCATTTCCCAATGTGACACAAACACACAACAAACATGTTCATCGGACCCTTGGGAATACGGTTAAATGTTCGAAATGGAGACAACAAACATATCTATCTTTTCCCCTTTTTTCGGAAAACTACATGACCCCCCTCTTCCAAAAACGAGAAGGTTCGAATTACATAACATATTCATTCTTTCCTTTATTCATATGTCATTTCTTGAGTTATTTAGTTTCCTTTTTTTGAAAAAAGTCGATATTTATGTTGCTTTCAGCCATCTCAATGGCCTAACTTCAAGAAAAGATGCGGATATTCGGAGGATCGAAGGATGACACTACCAAATTAAGAGCCGATTCTTCAAGTGGCAGTTCTAGAGCCAATGCTCATGCAAAGATCTTTTATTCTCAGATTGCGTTTGTGAGTTTTAGTGTTTGAACTTTAACACTCCGTAGCACGACTATTTTTTGAAGCAATCGGTTTGAATTTATTACCACTGTGTAGATCTAAACTAGGGCTACATTTTTGCAGTTGAAAGTTTTTTCATAGCTATTCACGTTCTTGAGATACAAGTCGTTAAAGATAGGGCCTTGAAAGAAGAGACGCAGAGAAGGAGAGCGGATGACTTCTCTACGTCTCTCCTCTCCGCGCACGAAGTAAGCCTTAGAAAACCGCTTATATCTCGAAAACATGAAGTGCTATCGAAAAACTGTCAACTACAAAAATGTAGAGCTTGACTTTTTCTATCCAACTCAATTTTTAAAATTTTGAATTCCCTATTTTTGACATCAAAATAATCTTTCAAAGTTGACCAATTTCAGACTCTCATAACATTCATCCTTGGCTCTCGAGCTCTACTTTCCAGTCATATCCCATTTTTCTCATGGCTACCCGCTCTATTACTACTATTTGATGCTACACTGGCATTTGCATCACTTCTTTATTTGGATTTTGTGAGTTTTGAATTTCTGAAAAATTGGTTTATGGTGATTTAGAGGGTTCAACATAATAAGAAAGTGCTCAGGATGTTATTTTAAAAAAAGCAAAAAAGAATAGGAGTACATGGGAATCGAACCCTGGTCGCAAGTTTGCTAGCCAGAGTTGTTACCAGGTGCGCTATGGGTGCGGAGCGGCGGCGAGTTCATCAGCTTGTGATAAACCTGGAGGAACACCGCCGACCATACCCCCGCCACTAGTGTCTACGATCCACGCGAAATCATCCAGGGTTCGACTCCCCATACCCCTAAAATCACGGAAAATCTTAAAAATAATTTTTTTGTAATGCTTTATTGTAATCAAAATAGTTTTCCAGACCCGAGAAAACACCACATGCTATCTACGACTGGTACTCTCTCTAGTGGTATTGAGACTATCATGTTCAGTGATCCTGGTCGCCGAGCTCTTCCTCCCACATTCGGATCCAACAGTTTCCATTCCATTGATTATAGGTAAGTTGGAAAAAAATTCTGCTTCAAAAATTAAATTTTTGTAATTACAGTATCAATTATCCATAGCACGTTCTCCATGCTCAGCTCGGTGCAAGTGCATATTTTGAGCTATTCGAATCGAGATAAGCTTAGCGAAGGCGAAGGAATCAAAATGCAACAATGTCTTGCTAGTACGACGACGCTTGTGACAAATGTGGACGATGAGATATCAGTGGATTTGATCTAACTTTTTTATAATTATAATTAATTTGATTTTGTGATAGAACGCGGGTAACATTGAAATAAACTGTAAATGTACAAAGAAAGATTTGGTGATACTGTATTTGTCATCCTCCAAAAAACGAGTCGGTGGCGGTTAACACGAAATAGACGTTGGACCAGAAGCCCTCTTCTGTTTCGGGTTTTGGGCTCAAATTCGATTGTCTTGGTCGAAACATATGATGATTCTTGGTATAGCCACTTTTCATCACCTGAAAACAAAGGGGTGTAACTCATCAGAAATTCGAGTAATTGCTTTGAATTTAGCTTGGTTGTGTAGATCAAGAATAGGGCTACATTTTTGTAGTTGGAAATTTTTTGATAGCTATTCACCCTAGCGAGATATAAGCGGTCAAAGATTGGTGACAGAATCAGTGAGGGTGGGGAGACGCAGAGAAGCGAGACGCGCTCCTCATTTCGTGTGCTCTCTCGCTCTCCAACTTTGAAGGCTCATA
Organism: Caenorhabditis latens; assembly: GCA_002259235.3. NCBI lineage: Eukaryota > Metazoa > Nematoda > Chromadorea > Rhabditida > Rhabditidae > Caenorhabditis > Caenorhabditis latens. The sequence goes on from CM056096.1 coordinate 2,827,379, forward strand.
TCTCGAAAACGTTAATAGCTATCAAAAAACTTTTAACTACACAAATGTAGAGCTATTTTTGATCTACACAACGAATATAAATTTGAAGCAATTTTACTAAACTTGTGATCAGTTACACGCTCTCAAAACTCACCGGTGCAGATTCCAATGGTATCACTAGAACCAAAATAATCAGAGTGACAAAAAGGACAAAATGTTGCATGTTGGTGACCATTGCTCTTCCACTATCATTATTTTCATGCACATTATATACAGCATTCTTTACATCATATCAATCATCATCAAATGCTCTTCTTATCACTTTCATTAGGTTGCAAATAATAAGAGAACAGTGACGAGAGGCAGGGTCAGAAAATGAGTAGTAAGGTGATGCTATAAATGAGAAAGTTCCGGTGAATGAGAAAGACGAGGAAGGCAACTTTAAGAGCCGGTTATGAAGTTTTGCATGGTGAAGTTCAGATTGAAACATATATGAATGTATTGGCCCAGTCACGCTCTACATTTTTGCTGTTGGAAATTTTTTAATAGCTATTCACGCTTTTGAAATATGAGGCTTCAAAGTTAGAGAGCGAGAGAGTGTGCCAAAAGAGGAGGGTGTCTCGCTTCTCTGCGTCTCTCCCCTCCCCCCCTAGCGCGCGCGTAATAATGCGTATCTTTGACGTAGCGTATCTCAAAAACGTGAATAGCTATCAAAAAGTTGTCAACTACAAAAATGATGATCTAGACTTGATCTACACAACCAATTTTGATTTGAAGCAGTGGGTCGTTATGGGGCAAAGTTACAGAGCCTCAAAGTTTGGCATTTTTTAGTGATAAATCTCAAATTTCCATAATTAGTTTTAACTTCCCAGAGAGCCTTTTCTGATATGATGACAAATCAGTAATCTTCCTATATCCAGATCCCTAATTGTCATCATAAGTTTACAACTAGCTGACTATTCTTGAAATGTGAAGATGCTCCCATGATGACAAAAGTGGGTATATAAGGGGAGCTGGATTCCTGATTCCATACCCATTCCAACCTGTCTCAGCTACCATTTCCCAGCTCAGCATCAGAATGTCCCTTCTATTCTCTACTATTCTCTTCTTTTTCTTGATCACTACAGTATCCCCAACCGCCCATCTCCGTCTCGACATGACCTCCTCAAACGAGTGTGCAATCCGTCTCATTGCCAACATCCTCCATTCCGAATCATTCTGGCTTCAAGGCGGTTCGCAGCGGACGACAAGTTTCCATCCATTGGCTCAACACTCCAATTCCATCAGTGTCTCCTATTCGATCGATGGCGGATCCCCACAAGAACGAGTGTACGAGATGAGAAAGGCTGGAACGACGAGAAGAGAAGTGCTCACTTTTGGAGAGATTGCAGTTCTAGTCGAGGCTACTGTAGAGTGTGATGAGGGATTCCATGGATCCAGATGTCACAGACCGATTGGAGAGGCGAGAGTCAAGACAGTTACAGTAACCACAGTAACCACTTCGACCACTGTAACAACTGTATCAACCCCTTCGACTCCAGAAGTCACCATGACTCCAGATGTCTTCTTCTCCCCCAACTCCATCATCATCGTCCTTTCCCTCATCACAATTCTCCTCACCCTTCTGGCTATCCTCCTCATTCTCTGCTTCTTCAATCGACGTCGTCATCGGAATATCTACATCCATCCAACAGTCTTCACTCCCCAGACACCAACTGATATTTCTCTGGATTCTGGAATCGGATCATCTCCTGGATACACTGCTAAACAATATGATTGTTGATTTCTTTTTTGTATGTAATTAATCTCTATTGTATAACTTGTAACTCCCGGTAATATTGTATTTTGTAATAACTCCTTTAATTGTAGTTATGTTAGTAGATTTTTCAAAATAAATATCGAAAAAGTCATCGCCTGAGTTTGAGAGCCTGTCACTGTCCCATGAAGTCGAACTATCTTGAATTTACGTTTTTTGTGTAGACCAAGTCTAGACCTCTATTTCACCTGTTGACAATTTTTTGATAGCTATTCACACTTTCGCGATATGACAGTAACCTTCTCCCCTTCTTGTTCTCTATGTTCCAAAACTCCTTTCTTCTGAAGCGCATATCTCAAAATCTACAAATGCTATCAAAAAGTTGTCAACTATAAAAATATAGTACATATCTAGAGCTACATTTTTGTAGTTGACAATTTTTTGATAGCTATTCACGCTTTTGAGATATAGGCGGTCAAAGATGGACTGCCAAACGCGCTAGAGGGAGGAGACGCAGAGAAGCGCGAGCGGCTGCTTCTCTGCGCACTATCTCTCTATCTCTCTCTCTCTCTCTTTTCAAGCCACGTATTCAATTCAAATCAATTGATTGAAAAAATTCAAAAAAAAAATTTCAATTTTCACAAAAAAATAAATTTCCGACGTGACCTTCCCTACAAACCGCCCGAAAAAAAAGTAGAGTATGCCAACCAAATGTCGATGATCCACGAAGCAAGCAAGAAGCAAATCAGTTCAGTTTTCTAACCGGTCCCCCTCAATACTTCCCCCTCCAAAAACTCAAAATCAAAAAAGAAGCAAAGTGGATATTGAATGATGGACGACGACGACGATAAGCCGGATCGCCAGGTGGAGAGCATTCGTCTGGAGTTGAATGAGGAGGTGATGGATAAGGATGAGCAGAAAAACGTGTGGGTTGCTCAGCGGATGTTGGGAAAAGGTGCATTCGGCACCGTCTATCAGGTCTACAACAAGAGCACCAAGCAGGAGGCGGCACTCAAGGTAGGCGCTTTTATCGCTGCCCTCGCCCTTCCTTTGGCACAGGTGAATCGCGTCGCGTGTATAATTTGTTAAATATTGTTCGCGTGTATGTCTGGATGGGTACAACTTATGCCGTCTCTAATTGACGTATTTTTCATGAGTAGCGAACACTCACGTATAAACGATGTACAATACGTCTACAGCGACCGAAAATAGGTATATTTGGCATGTCGCGAAGAGAATAATTCGTGTATCGCGATAAAAATAATTCATGTATAGCGAAAATGTGATGCTGAAAAAATCGATCCAGAAAATTTTTATTGAAATTAGAATACAAATACAAACAAATGCAACTAAAAACCTTATTCCATACACATATTTTGTTGATTCGCAACTTCTTGCTGGCTGATCTGCTGGCCAAGTCGTTGAAGTGTTCTCGGTCGTAGAGTTTCCATTACTGTAGTGGATGTTGACTTCTATCCTGAATCTTATATTCTGACAGTCTCTTAATTTTTCAATTTGTGTAGCAGCAAAGGAGTGACAATAGGTGAAACGCTGGGATATCTTCGTTATTTGACTTTTTTGTCTCGAATATCCCGTGAAAAGAAAATTTGTCTCGAATTGCCCGTGAAAAGCGAAATTTTGGGAAAATACGAGAAAATTATCGGAAATTCACCGCGGAGCAGTATCAATCGCTTATTCAAAATGAAATTTCAGTATGTCAGCTGACTCATAAGCAGGATGAGAAGAGTCTTAAACCAAAAACCCGCAGATAACCCAGAATTTCTATTGTCTTCCTCCGGGTGAAATTCAAATGTTTAGTACCTTTCGCTGATCACATTTCCTCGTCAGTTTCATTCGAATCCTTAATTATTCCAATTGTCTTCCACTCCCACAATTGATACGATCGGGTTCTCATCTTCGATTCTAGATGCTCATCTCTACTTCTGTAAACTATCTTTTTGACATATATCATACGGTTTACCAACAAACCTACTGTTTTCTATGAACCAGCCATCTTGGAATAATATCGAAACATCATTACTTCTATTCCATTGGTTGGAATAAACAGAACTTAGTAGTAATAAAAAGTGAAAACCGAAAAAAATCAGAAAATGCACAAAAATAATTGTGTTTCACCTTTTCGCGACTTGCAGTTTATGCGCCTATTATATATCTGCAGGCACCGATTCGCGGATACACGAATTACTAGCCTCTTTTTTTCGCCACTTGTCAATTATTCGTTCATTACATGCCAGCCAAGTATAATTCATGAGTCGCGATTCACCTGTGGGGTTGTGACGTGGATGGCGCAGGCGGTTGCGCGTCTGTCCGCCACGTGGGGGGTCAAGGGTTCGGTTTTACTCTTCGGTCAAACCTTTTTTGCGTTTTTGCATTTCTAATTTTCAGATCGAACGCATGACTGCCGGTGACAATCTTCTAAAAATCGAGCGAGAAATCATGGAGGCGATGCAATCGGAGAAGACGGCGATTCACATCTTCGACAACGGCATCTACAACAACTACCGCTTCATTGTGATGACTCTATGTGGTCCCGATTTGCAGAAGATTGCTGAGCTGGTTGGTTGGAGCGCACTTGCTGACTTACCCCCAGAATGTTTCAGATGAACAACAAATTCTCCGACGAGACGGTGATTCGAGTGTCGATTCGAACTCTGTTGGCGATTAAGACCATGCATGAGTTCGAATACGTGCACAGGGACCTGAAGCCGTGTAACTTTGCCGTTGACTATAATCCGAACGCATTGCACATCTATCTGTTCGATTATGGAATGGCGAGAAGATATGCGAGACACTTCAACAACAAGTGGTATCTGCGTCGCCCGAGAGAGAGTGTAAGGGAGTCAGAAGTTTGAGAGGTTGTCATAGCGCCGGTTGTTGAGGAATCGGATTGGAATTAAAATTAAAATGTAGATCAAAAATCGAGCTACATTTTTGTAGTTGACAGTTTTTTGATAGCACTTCACGTTTTAGAGATATGGGGTTTTTCGCAAGGGTTGAAAGAAAGGAGCATGTCAAAAATGCTTAAATTCGCAGCTCTGTATTTCTGTCATTTTTAGTTCGATCTTTTTGATTTTACAATCGTTGTGTAGCTCAAAAATAGGGCTAAAATTTTGTAGTTGAAAGTTTTTTGATAGCTATTCAGGTTTTTGAGATATAGGCGGTCAAAGATGGGCAGCACAGAGAAGGAGTGAGGGAGACGCAGAGAAGCTAGACGCACTTCTCTTTTTGCACGCTCTCTCGCCCTCCTTTTTATCTCGAAAGCGTGAATAGCTATCAAAAAATTTTCAACTACAAAAATGTAGCCCGATTTCTGATATACACAACCATTATAAATTCAAAAAAATCCACCCAATATTAGGTGACTTACAGCCTCTCAAACTTGATCAACTTTCCAGGCTCAATTCCGTGGCACCAATCGTTACTGCTCGCTGAACATGCACAAACGGAAGGAGTTGGGTCGTGTCGACGACGTCTGGTCGTGGTTCTTCATGATGATGGAGATGCATCGTGAGCTTCCATGGCACAACTTGATGAATGTCGAGGCGATTGAGGCGAGGAAGGAGGAGCAACTCCACAAAGTGGTGTCCTCCGATCCGTGAGTGACTCCAATCACATTCTTGACGTCTTCTGAATCCTTCCAGGTTCTACTCGTCGTTCCTACCCATCTACGCAATGCTCAGTGGATACGAGTACGCGGATCGTCCGGATTACGCCGGCATCTTTGAGATTTTGCTCAGAAAACTGAGAGAGATCAACGGGAAGCTGTCGGGTCCGATGGAGTATGATGCGGCTCGGATCAATGCGGCGGTGGCCAAGTTGGGCGAGAATGGTGTGTAGATCAAAACCTTTTTTCTCGAAAAGTTGCCAAACTTTAACATTTTGATAGCTATTCACGTTTTTGAGATATCTGTGTTCAAAGTCAGCGACGAATTCGCCCATGAGATAGGTGAGAAGGAGGGAGGAGGAGACGCAGAGAAGCGAGACACCCTCCTCGTTTCGCGTGCACTCTCACTCTCCAACTTGAACGCCTCAGATCTCAAAAGCGTTAATAGGTATCAAAAAACTTTCAACTACAAAAATGTAGAGCTAGATTTGATCTACACAGTCCATGTAAATTTAAAACAAATAGTCAGGACCGGGGCCTGCTATTTGGCTTCAAAGTTGACCTACAACATTTTTCAGGACGACCAAAAGTGGTGTCAAAAATGGAAGACGAGATGTCTCACCTGGTATGTTTTAGCTAATTTCAGCTAGTTTCAACACAAAATAAATTTCAGAACTTCCTGAAGACCGCCTTCTACAAAGTGGTGATTCCCGGTGGCAATCAATACGTCATCCCCGAGATGGTCGACTTTTTCGGCAACTTGGAGCCGAAAAAGGCAAAAGAGGAGAAGACGGATGAGCACAAGAAGCATCATCGACAGGTGTAGATTTACGCCGTAATTCGACAATTACAGTATACCTTTCAGCAGCACCGAGCAGTTGTTCCAGTCGTTAACAAGATGACACACAACCCTCATAATAAGAAGAAGCAACAGCAGCAGAGCTCGGGGGATGGGAACACTAACCGGAAATCGGTGACGATTGGAAGCAAATCGAAGAGCAACATCTCACGGTCGAAAGTGGCGAAGAGACACCACTAGTTGCTCTATAGAACTCGTGTTATTATAGAGCCCCAAATAAAGTTTTTGTATGGCTAGCTTTTGTTTTTATAGCTTTTTAGAGAAAAATTGAAATTTGCTACATTTTGTTAGTTGGGCACTTTTTGAGAGGTCTGCAGGGTTTTGAGATACGGAGTCTTGAAGTAGGGGTGGGCGCACCTGGTTGACCAAGCTCTCTTTAAAGGCGCATATCTCAAAAGTGGGCGAAGCTATCAAAAAGTTGTCAAGTACAAAAATGTAGAGCTATATTTGATACATATTTTTGTAGTTGAGAACTTTTTGATAGCGCCTTACGTTTTTGAGATATGGGCCTTCAAAGTTGGGAAGTGAAAAAGTGTGCGAAAAGAGGAGGGTGTCTGGCTTCTCTGCGACTCCACTCTACAGTGCTTTGAAGTTTGACAAAAAAAAATGTGATGAGAAAACAAGATTCGACTTTTTTGATATTTATTTTGCTAAATCTACAAACATATTTACAATTAATGAGGTTATTACGAAATACAATATTACCGGTTGTTATAAGTTATACAATAGAGATTAATTACATACAAAAAAGAAATCAACAATCATATTGTTTAGCAGTGTATCCAGGTGATGATCCGATTCCAGAATCCAGAGAAATATCAGTTGGTGTCTGGGGAGTGAAGACTGTTGGCTGGATGTAGATATTCCTATGACGACGTCGATTGAAGAAGCAGAGAATGAGGAGGATAGCCAGAAGGGTGAGGAGAATTGTGACGAGGGAGAGGGCGATGATGATGGAGTTGGGGGAGAAGAAGACATCTGGAGTCATGGTGACTTCTGGAGTCGAAGGGGTTGATACAGTTGTTACAGTGGTCGAAGTGGTTACTGTGGTTACTGTGGTTACTGTAACTGTCTTGACTCTCGCCTCTCCAATCGGTCTGTGACATCTGGATCCATGGAATCCCTCATCACACTCTACAGTAGCCTCGACTAGAACTGCAATCTCTCCAAAAGTGAGCACTTCTCTTCTCGTCGTTCCAGCCTTTCTCATCTCGTACACTCGTTCTTGTGGGGATCCGCCATCGATCGAATAGGAGACACTGATGGAATTGGAGTGTTGAGCCAATGGATGGAAACTTGTCGTCCGCTGCGAACCGCCTTGAAGCCAGAATGATTCGGAGTGGAGGATGTTGGCAATGAGACGGATTGCACACTCGTTTGAGGAGGTCATGTCGAGACGGAGATGGGCGGTTGGGGATACTGTAGTTATCAGGAAGAAGAAGAAGAGAATAGTAGAGAATAGAACGGACATTCTGACGAGCTGGGAGATGGTAGCTAGACAGGTTGGAATGGGTAAGGAATGAGGAATCCAGCTCCCCTTATATACTCTTTTTTGTCATCATGGGAGCATCTTCACATTTCAAGAATAATCAGCTAGTTGTAAACTTATGATGACAATTAGGGATCTGGATAAGGGACTACTGATTTGTCATCATATCAGAAAAAGGTCTCTGGGAAGTTATCAAACTCTTGGTTTATCACTGAAAAATGACATACTTTGAAACGCTGTAACTTTGCCCCATTGCGGCCCACCGCTTCAAATGTAACCTAGTTGTGTAGACCAAGAATAGGGCTTTATTTTTGTAGTTGACAACTTTTTTCTAGCTCTTCACGTTTTTGAGTTATAGGCGGTCAAAGTTAGACAAGTAAACGCACTCTGAAGCGTGAGTGGGGAGAGACGCAGAGAAGCGAGACGCGCTCCTCTTTTTGCACACTCTCTCGCTCCCCAACTTCAACGGCGTGTATCTCGAAAGCGTGAAGTGCTAGCAAAAAACTTCCAACTGCAAAAATGAAGATATTTTTATGATCTACACTATTTTCGGATGAATTTTCAAAAATTTTTTATTAAACATATAAATAAATAGCAATAACCCTGAGACATATACATACAACCTGAGTTTTAACATCACATTTAAATTACAGAAAGTCCTGATCCTACTCCTCCGTTTGACACCGTCTGCCCACAAATCCATTGCGGCAGATACATTTCGTCTCGCCTCTTCCAGTCTTCAGACACGATCCACCATTCAGACAGAATCCCTCACAAGCGTCGACACAATGGAATCCGTTACCAACGAATCCCGGTTTACACTTGCACGAGTACATCTTCTTATGATTCTCATCCGGTAGATCAATACACGCGGCGAGCCAATGACAGTTGTGAGTGGAAGCCTTACATTGGTTGGTCCACTCGCACATCTTCGCACTATTCGCTCCTTGCTGGTAGGTCGTCGTGGACACCGGACATGTTTTACAAATCCGTCCGTCGTATTCATCCATATACGTTCCAAAGTCACACGGCTCACATTTGAAAGTGCTATGGTCCAGGATGGTTCCGGGGAAACAGATTTTGATGTGACAGGCTGCTAGAGATTTGGAGGCTTTTGACAGGGTGGTCCTGCCAGTTGGACACATCATACATACCATGTCATCAGCCGATTTGAAGGATCCGATAGGGCAAGGCTCACAGGTAGAGCCATCCGAGGAACGTTGCATACCAGCACGACATTTGTCTGGAAAAAATATACCATTTTTGACAGCATGTAGCGGAGCCACCATTACTCGGATCATTAAAATTTTTATATGAGCGTGTAGATCAAAACCAGATCTATATTTTTGTAGTTGAAAGTTTTTTGATAGCTATTCACGCCTTCGAGATATAAGCGTTGAAAGATAGGAAAGCGAGGAAGGGGCGGGGAAGAGACGCAGAGAAAGCAGACGCGCGCGCTTCTCTGCGTCTCTCCCCCGTCCCTCTCTCGCTTACGTGTCTTCCAACGCTTGTATCTCGAAACCTAGAACTCCTATCAAAAAACTTCCAACTACAAAAATATACAAAAAGTCATTTTCTATCATTTCCAATCAAAAAATTCTTTAAAATCTCACCCAAACAATGCGCGATACTAGTAGAGTTCTGGAATATTGGAACCGTTCCTTCCGGGCACAAAATGCATCTATCCTGCCCGCTATTTGGCTGATATCCTCGTAGACCACAAGTCTCGCACATTTTCGAAGCAGTATCGTAGAAGTAGCCAGGTGGGCAGATATCTGGAAACTACTATTGTGCAAGTGCGCTCCACTGCACACTTACGTATACACTGCTCCTTCTTCTGCGTGCCTGTTCCTACTGTAGTCGTGCTCTCCGGACACGCTTTGCAACTAGTTCTCCCGTGCTCATCTTGGTATTCTCCACGTGGACAAGCGATGCACTTCTCGTCGAATTCATCGTAAATGGTGCCAGGGGTACAGAGGCCTGGAAGCTCCACAAGTGTTATACGTGGTAAAAAATATGTCACCAAGATTATCAAAAAATGCAAAAATGATTTGGTAGGGGTGGGTATCGAACTCGGGATGCGAGATTACTGGTCAGTGATGTTACCGGTTGCGCCACCAGGGGTGAAGTCGATGGTGGGCGCCCAAGTTTATCATATGCGGGCGGCCGCCGATCACTGGATCTGACCTTCATGACGCAACCGGTAACATTGCAAACCAGTAATCCCGTATCCATGGTTCGACTCCCATTCCTTGTAATTCTTTTTTTCTTTTTTAAAAGTGCTCCCTTCCAATGTGTATCCAAAGTGTATGGTTTATTACGACTTCTCATATATACATGCAAAGAATTATTTTGTGTTGGTGGTGGTTGACAATAAGTTATGTTTCAGATTTATTAGAGTGCTTGAAGATTAGCCAGAGGTATGGGTGTGTCCACTGAGTCAAGAAGTGGAGAATCACGAAGACGTCTATCCTTACGGCATTTATCCGTATCCACTAGGGTGGCTCCACGGTAGCAGAAGAAGGCTTCGTCGAACGCGAGTTTTGGTTCGGGTTTTCCGAGGGTCTGAAGAGAGAAAAATTTGAAAAATTTTGAAAAATAATGAAAAATAAGTCAAATTTAAAGCTTTATAACTCTGTGAAATCAAATCACAGCGTTTTCAAATTAATTGCATTGTGTAGATCAAAACTAGCACTACATTTTTGCAGTTGAAAGTTTTTTGATAGCTATTCACACTTTTGAGATACGAGTCGTCAAAGATAGGGATCGATACACCCTCTTGAGGGAGAGAAGGGGAGAGACGCAGAGAAGCGAGACGCCCTCCTCGTTTTGCATGCTCTCTCGCTCCTCCTCTCTCACTCATTATACCTTAGGAAACCTGCTGTATCTCAAGAACGTGAAGAGCTATCAAAAAACGCTCAACTACAAAAATAAAGTTCGAGATTTGATCTACATGCTCATAAAAATTTCAAAGCGCTAGGAGCATTTTGAACTAAGTTACAAGCTTTCAAAGATGACCAATTTTCAGCTTCAAATATTACTGACCTTCAAAGCATTGGTGTACTGGAAAATTCCTCCTTTCAACCCAATATGAGCGACTGCATAAACTGTAGAGGTAGCTCCAACTTTGGCGTTTTTCACGGGGTCTCTGAAGCCAAGTGTCGGAGGTTTATGATTTTTTAAATAATTAGTGACCCACCTCTCCGCAATCAGGGTCACATTTATTCTATAATGTTTATCTCCAACGATTTCTCCTGTCACTTGAGCCTTTCCACAATCGGCGTTGGAAGTGGAGGAGCTGAAATTTCAGAACCAAATTTAGGATTCCAGAAAATTCTGAAAGTTACCCATCCGACGGAGATCCACCACAAATGAGCCAATGTTTGTTGATAAACTTGAGGGAGGCAAGTACACTGTTTCTCATGATAGCGTTCCATCTGAAAGTATACATCTTGAGAAAAAAATTTAAGGCTCAACTTTGACGCTTTGTAACTATATAATTTTTTATTCGATTTTTTTGAATTTTCATTTTTCTGATAGATCAAAAATAGGGCTATATTTTTGTAGTTGAAAGTTTTTTGATAGCTATTCACGTTTTCGAGATATGCGCGTTTGAAGTTGGGGAGCGAGAGAGTGTGCAAAAAGAGGAGGGCGTCTCGCTTCTCTGCGTCTCTCCCCCTCTCTCCCTCACGCGCGCCATCATGGTCATCTTTGACGGTGTATATCTCAAAAGCGTGAATAGCTATCAAAAAGCTTCCAATTGCAAAAATGTAGCGCTAAATTTGATCTACACAACCATATAAAAATTTGCAAACTCGGACTTCAGGAGACAGAGTTAGAACAGTTCAAACTTTAAGATGTTTTCTCTAAAAATGTGATTCTTAGTCCAAAAAACCCACTTATGAATTTTCTGAAGATCGGAAATCGACGCATTCCGATAATCCACTTGTAGTCTGACAACTCTGACAGCAGGTACCGTAACCTCGTTGCTCTCCCCAACGACAACTACAGTAAGACAAGAAGCAATTAAAATGAGATTTGGTAACATTTGTTGCTGAAAGTAATAATTACAATAAGAAGGGGGAAAAAGAGGGGGAAGATTTCTTATTCTCAAAAGAAAATGCGCAGCTTCTTCTCCCCCTCGCATCTGCCGCTTTTGGTTAAACCAGTGGAACGGGCGGAGACAGAGAAACAGAGGCTCCGCCCACTTTTCGGCGGGTGTTGCAAAAATAGTGCATTGTTTTGTGGAGGTCGCCGACGATTTACTATCCGGGATGTATGTTTTTTTTTGGGAGAAATAGATAGGAGATAGTTGGTTTGGTGGGGATTATTATCATTCTGAAGAGATGGAAAGTGTTGTTATCATGATAAGAATGATAAGAAAATAGAGAAAGGATTTAGGACAAAGAGGGCAAAAAAAGTGAGCGGAGATATCGAAGTTTTTGCTTTAAAAACTTAAAATCGGTTAACTTTGCCAGCACCGCCGTGGCTTCCCTTGAAGTCCAAACTGGTTGAAATCACATTAGTTTTGTAGATCAAATCTAGATCTCCATTTTTGCAGTTGACAACTTTTTGATAGCTATTCACCCTGCTGAGATACCGTAAAAACTGTATTTGAGTTGCCCCTCAATTTGAAGTGCCCCTCTAATAGTGGTGCCCTCCGACGGACCCTTCGAAAAATAGAGGTGCACCCTCTAATTGAGGTGCACTTCTAATACAGTTGCTCTCCTGCGATTTACAATTTTATCTAATATCCTCATTAACTGACTCCGAAATGCTCTCTCTCATTACTATTTAAGCATTTTTGGCGTCAAAACGTAGTTTTCTTTAAAAATTCAGGATTTTCTTTGTTTTTTACGTAAAAGTTCAATGAATTCGGCATGAAAAACTAATGAAATCAAACGAATTCAAGAGATAGTTGGGTATCGAGGTCGGGGCCATTTCGTTGACGAAAAATAGAAGTGCACCCTCTATTTGAATTGCCCCTTTAATAAAGTTGCACTCCGACGGACCCTTTGAACAATAGAGTTGCATGCACCTCAAATACAGTTTTTACGGTACATACGGTTAAACTTTTCAAGTGAGAGAGTCGTGAGGGGGAGACGCAGAGAAGCGAGACACCCTCCTCGTTTCGCGTGCTCCCTCGTTCTCTAACTTGAAAGCCTTATATCTCAAAGGCGTGAATAGCTATCAAAAAACTTCCAACTAGAAAAATGGAGATCTAGATTTGATCTACACGATTATGTTAAAATTTTTGGAATTGACGTTCAGGGGGGAAAGTTATACAGCTGCAAAGTTTTTATTGTGTCTTTGAACTGGAATCCTCCTGAAAATCTGAAACCTTCTGGAACAAAATGTGAAGGCTAAAACTACAGAAAAACTGTTTCAAAACATTTCTTTTTTTCGAAAAAATTGCCTAACTTTGACATCTTATAAGTACTCCCCCAGATGTCCATCTGTCACATATTTATATTGGTCATGTAGATCAAATCCAGATCTCCATTTTTGTAGTTGACAACTTTCTCCTAGCTCTGCACGTTCTCGAGATATAAGCCTTAAAAGTCAGCAGCAAACTCACCTAAGAGAGTATTGAAGGGGGAGACACAGAGAAGCGAGACACCCTCCTCTTTTTGCACACTCTCTCGCTCTCCAACTTTAAACGCGTATATCTCGAAAACGGGAATAGCTATCAAAAAACTTCCAACTGCAAAAATGTAGAGCTCGGTTTGATCTACACAACCAATATAAATTTGATCTACCTCACTATTATAAATTTTGAGTAAACAAACCGTTATGTTCAAACTACACATTCTTGTCTCTTGTTTCATTGGTGAATCAACCTCCAAGAAATGACGTCATTCCCTCGTGCTAACTTTCCAATTTCTTCGTCAAATGTCTCCAATTAACATGACTCATGTCAGGGTCATCTTGTTTTGTCTAATTTTGTACACCTTTATTTCTATTTGTACTGATTAAATTGGTAATATCAATTATCTCTTAATTATCAATCAATTAAGTCGTCATCGTCTAAGTAGCGGCTCCCTGATTATCAAAGTAGATTTCGTCTGGAGCGAGGTTTCGTGGCAGGCGGACGCGTGGCTTATTCCTGCCGCCGAGAGCAACCTGGAATAATAATTTTTGGTCACTAACCCAATATTTTCTATACAAAATTGAAATTTCCATTTCAATTTCATAATTTCACTTTCAAATGTGTGTTTCATAGAGATCCTAATCTATGTCTTCATAAAAGTGTAAACAGCACCTCTAGATCAATGTCCGGATAAATGAGATCGACGTCGGAGAACTTGTGATTCGTCAACAGTTCCGATTGGAGGGATCGCGCGTTCAGGTCCGCGTGTTCGTACCAGTGGTGACGGATTTCTGGAAAAATGTGGATGTAGAGAGGGTTGTGAAGGATAGCGGTGAGCTCGCAGCGTCAGAGCAAGTTCACAGCGTTGTAACAGCGTTACCGGCTCGTGCTCGCTGCGTCACCATAGCGTACTCTCAGCGTCACAGCAAAATACTCTCAGCGTCACAGCGAAATACTCGCAGCGGCGTCATAGCGTGTCCGCTGCGTCATAACAGCTTATTTGTGGAGTCACCATAGCGTGGTGGGAGCGCGTTTAAGCATCGTGTTTTCAGCGTCATAACAAAATGCTTGCAGTGTTATATCAACAAGTTCGCAGCGGTGTCATAGCGTGCTCACAGCGTCAACATATCGTGCTAGCAGCGTCATCAGAGCGAGCTCGCAGCGTCACAACAGCGTATTCGCAGCGTAACCAAAGCCTGCTCGCCACGGTGTCATAGCGTATTCACAGCATTAACAGATGGTGCTCGCAGCAGCGTCACTAGAGCGAGCTTGCAGCGTCAACATAATTGCTCGCAGCGTTATAGGCAACAAACTCGCAGCGTCATGACAGTAGTGAATTCCGATAATTCCAGCAGGTTTTAGCAAATGCGCTCTATCGAACATCGCATCGTGCTCGCAGCGACGTCATAGCGTGTTCGCAGCGTCCTAGGCTTCAAACTCGCAGCGTTATGTGGTAAATGCGCTCTATCGAACATCGGACTTTTTTTTTGAGTTTCGGTAGAGCGTACTTGCTCTGTTTTTGAGAATAAAAATCAAAATTTTTGAAATTTTTTCAACTGTTCAGTGGAGCGCACTTGTCATAGAATAAGGTTTTTTTCACTAATTTCAAGATTTTTTGTCCAAAAACGTAGAAATCTCGGGCAACTTGAACGATTCAAAGAAAACTATTTTTTCAAAAATTTTGAAATTTTTTCTTCGAAAAATGCAAGTGCGCTCTGTTGACAATCTTTGTACACATTGAATTTTGTTTAGTTTTAAACTTTTTGTGACTGTTTTTCAACGTTTCCAAAAAAGTCCGAATTCTCTGCCGGCTAGAGAAAGCCCTCCTCTCTCAACACACTCTCTCGCCTCGATTTTTTGCTCTTGCAAAGTTTGACCCAGAATTTCACCCGGTAAAAATTATTTTCATAAATTTAATTTATATGGATCTAGTAGCAAATTTTAAGGGCTATCTTTTGGTATAAGTTTTATAAATTTTGGTTGAGTCAGCGCGGAGATATTCAGTTTTCAATCGAGCTTCTCAAAAACCACCGATGGCCTAACTTTTGCAAAAACTCTTCCACCCCAAACATACCCCCATTTCGATTCTTCACCGAAATCTTAATTTTGGCATATTCGATATCGGAGAATCTCACAAGAAGTACACTCCGTGGTATACATCTCAATATATTCTCCGCGTCCTCCTTACTGCAGAATCCGTACACCAATCTGCAAAATTTTTTCGTCTTTTTCTTGTCTACCACTATAATTTTCATGTCACACAAACGTACCCATCATACCACATACTGTACAAGTACTTATTCGTTATTTCCGCAAGTTTGAAGAACCAGTCGTAGTAGGGCACTAACTTCCAGTCACCATCAGATGAGGCGCTCTTTTTCTGCTGAAACTCCTCGGCGACCGGAAGCTGAAAATTGAGGGGTTTAGACATTAAGGGAGGGGGAAGGGGGACCGGTTTTTTTCTGTTTGGTCGGAATGGTTTAGAGGACATAATGGTTTTGTTTACTCCTTGAAACAAAAACTGAATCCAAGGTTTTTGAGGAAAAAAAGCGGGGGAGTTGGTAGTGAATGGTCGAACTTTAGAATGTGGTAACACTTCTAAGTTTGTATTTTTATAATAGCCTAAAATTAGCTCTATAGTTTGTAATTTACAAAATTGTGATAGCAATAATAGCTTTTGAGATATGCGCCTTTAAAAATGGAAAAATTTACAAAAAATGTGTAAAAAAAAGTTACTAACTTTGACAGCTTGCCTCCAAATCACAATTTATTCATTTTTTGTCAAAATTGCATTTTTCTTGTAGATCAAAACTAGTTCAACATTTTTGTAGTTGAGAATTTTTTGATAGCAATGATAGCTTTTGAGATATAACGCTTCAAACTAGAGAAGTGAGAGAGCATGCAGAATAAAAAATAGCTAAACTTTGACGCTTTGTAACTCCGTTATTTTATATTCGATCTTTTTGAATTTACATTTTTCTTGTAGATCAAAAAAATAACTTCATTTTTGTAGTTGACAATTTTTTGATAGCTATTCACCCCTCTGAGATATAGCGTTTCAAAGTTAGAGAGCGAGAGAGCACGCGAAAGGAGGAGGGCATCTCGCTTCTCTGCGTCTCTTCCCCCTTCCTCTCTCGCGCGCGCCTACAAATCTAACTTTGACAGTGTGTATCTCCATAGCGTGAATAGCTATCAAAAAACTTCCAACTACAAAAATATAGAGCAAGATTTGATAAATATTTTTGTAGTCGACAACTTTTTGATAGCGCCTCACGTTTTTGAGATATGCGCCTTCAAAGTTGGAGAGCAAGAGAGTGGATAATTCACTATATTTCTTTTAAAGACACATATCTCAAAAGCGTGAAGAGCTCCCCAAAAACTTTCAACAACAAAAATGTAGGCCTATTTTTGATCTACACTCCTATATAAAAATTCTTAATTTCAGACCACTCTCCTTCTAGTTATGACCTACCTTCATAAAGTTATCCAATGGCAAGAACCCTTGCTGATTGGGTTTCATTCTTATCACCAAGTGTTGTTTCGTCTGCATATTGAACTTTCTCGGTTGGACAACAGACGGACCGTCCGTATTCTTCTGGGGTGTCTCAATAATCGCCTGAAATTTCATTTCAAGAGCATCCGCCATTTCAGCACAAGAGACATGAGTCGGGATGTCGGAGAGTGGGTGGCGGACCAAATCTGCAAAAGATCTCTCCAAAAACAATTTCGCCTCAACATCAGCCTTTGGTCCAACCAACACAGCGAACGGGAGGGATACCTAGAATTCAAAAACTTTTTCAAAATTAAGCAAATGCGCTCTACCGTACCTTTTTCCCAACCAACTCTATTCCACAGTTTGTTTGCAACTGGATATTGTAGCAGAGACAGTATCTCTTGGTGGCCACGGAGTCACGACGGAGTTGAACTTTTTTTGCGACTTTCTGGAATTTAAGGGGAATATTAAGAAAATAATCAGGGATTTGATCTACCATATCGTCAAACTTTGCTTTGATTCCTCTGGTATCTTTCTTTTGGAAAGTGGTGGTGGATGGTTCGATGCAGAACTCTTCGGATTCGAAGCTGGAATTGGTCAACTTTGAAGACATGTAACTTTATCGGTATTAGCCGTATTGTTTGAAATTTATAATCATTATGTAGATCAAGACTAGCTCTACATTTTTGTAGTTGAAAGTTTTTTGATAGCTCTTTACGCTTTCGAGATACACACCGTCAAAGATAGGCATGTGGGTGCGCTGAGGGGGAGAGACGCAGAGAAGCGAGAAGCCCTCCTCGTTTTCCATGCTCTCTCTCGCTTTTCAACTTTAAAGGCGCATATCTCAAAAACGTGAGTAGCTATAAAAAAACTTTCAACTGCAAAAAGACAACTCTATTTGTGAGCTACACTTTCATATAAAAATCTCAACAGTCGCACCAAATCTGGAGTCATTTCGGGCATTTTAAGTTAGACGGTTCTAACCAAAATTACATTTTCAGATCGGCTTTTTAACCGGATGTTTTACAACTTTAGAAAACCATAATTTAATGAAAATTAAACTTTTAAAACTTTCACTAAAACTTTCATTCAAAACTGCGAACTTTGACCGTCCATAACTCTGTTCAAAGTAGTCATACAACTTTAAAATTACATTGCCTTTGTAGATCAAATCTCGCTCTACATTTTTGCAGTTGGAAGTTTTTTGATAGCTATTCACGTTTTTGAGATACACGCCGTCAAAGATAGGTGATGAAACGCGCGCGAGAGAGAGGGCGGAGAGACGCAGAGAAGCGCGACGCCCTCTTCATTTTGCACGCTCTCTCGCTCCCCAACTTTAAAGGCTCATATCTCGAAAGCGTGAATAGCTATCAGAAAACTTCCAACTGCAAAAATGTAGAGCTGGTTTTGATCTACACAGCCATTATAATTATGTCTCTTGTCAATCACAAAACAAGGCGTAACAACGCTTCAAAATTTCCCAAAAACTCACATATCCAAATAAGCGTTATTCAACAGCTGTTTTGCAGTCTCGTCAGTAATCAGATAGCAATTAACATTAGAGTTCTCATTATTCGTATCAATTCCAAAAGCACTTCCACCAAGTATTCTGATCTCCGTATTGAACCAGAATCTACTTCTTCTATGATTCTCCGCCTCTCCACACTTGACGATAACCGATGGTGGTTGACGGCTAACAATAATCGAGTAGTACAAGAAATAATGAGTCAAGTTGCGAACTTTCGAGTGGACTTCCTCGAAACCAACATTCGGATAGTACTGCTTCAGATAGTCCAATCCTGAGAGCGTTTGTTGGAGCAACTCTCCAAAATACTCGAATTGTAAATTGATCAAATCCAACTCTTTATAATGCAACTGTTGTGTGTGGAGTGTTGCAATACTCAACTTCTGTTGCTTCATCGCCCAAACCAACAGGACGTCACTCATCAGGTGTTGCTTCTCGTCCTCAAAGTTCAAAATCGTGTTCTCACAAATTTGAAGGGTTCGCTGGATGAAGGAGAGCTGCTCCGGTTGAGGCACTTTTCCGGAGAGCAATGAGTCCGCGCACTCTTTGAAAGTCTGGAATATATAGCTGGTTTTATAGCTTTTTATTGGAATCTCTCGCTGCATAGTCAAGTCAAAATTATATTGGTTGTGTAGATCAAAACTAGAGCTATATTTTTGCAGTTGACAACTTTTTTAAAGCTATTCACGCTTTCGAGATATGTCCCTTCAAAGTTGGGGAGCGAGAGAGCGTGCAAAAAGAGGAGAGCGTCGCGCTTCTCTGCGTCTCTCCCCTCTCCCCCCTCTCGCGCGTGTCTTCAAGCTTAACTTTGTAGCTCTGTATCTCAAAAACGTAAATAGCTATCAAAAAGTTGTCAACTGCAAAAATAAAGATCTAGCCTTGATCTACACATCCGGTACAAAATTTATAGGTACAGCATAACAGGGGATGCGGAGACAGACTCTCGAAATTAGATATTTTTGACTAAACCTTGTTAAAATCTTGAATCTTCAACCCTCAGTTTCTCATAGCTCCGAAAACAGTTTTCAAAAAAGTTGATATATTCAGAATGTGCGAAATTTCAGCTTTCAAATGGGATCAATGAAGTTTTAGTCACGGTTAAACCCTGCAATCTCAGGGCAAGAGATCCCCTACCTGATAAGCTTCTGCACTCAAATTATGCTTCGACACAAATGCTCCATCAACGACAGGCTCCGCCGGGGAGAACGCGCTAGAGGACTCCACATCCATCTGGTCGGAAATTATAGACGACATCGCTTGTCTGTAATTTCAATAGTGGATGCTTAGGTACAGGACTTCAATGTGGTAAATGAGTGTCAAATGACACGATGATGTCAGTCAGAAGAGTTTTCGGTAAAAGTAAAGAAGACAAAAAGTATTCTCCTTCTTTTTCTTCAATCGATGTGTTGTAACAACATGAGAAATGCCGTCGTCGTCTTCGGGAGGAGGGGGTTGGGGAGGGGGCAATGACCACCGTCTCTTGATCAAGAAAACTCGTTTTTCTGCGCGTCTATCTCTCTCTTTAGGGTAGGATGAGTCACGTATTATCTATCCACCAAACAAATTGAAAAATAATTTGAAAGGGGAAGAGGAGGTCAACATTACTTGGTAAAAAACGACGCGTCTATAATTGCAGAGGAATGTACCACATTGAAGTCCACTACCTAATAGTAAGCATCCACTAATCTTTATTGAAATTACAGACAAGCGATGTCGTCTATAATTTCCGATCAGATGGATGTGGAGCATAGTTGTACGGAATGCCGTTTTCCGAAAAACCGGAATCCGGAACCCGGAACCGGAATGTCAAAAAAACCCGGAATTCCGGAATCCGGACAACTATGATGTGGAGTCCTCTAGCGCATTCTCACCAGCGGAGCCGGTTGTTGATGGAGCATTTGTGTCAAAGCATAACTTGACTGACGATTCCTATCAGGTTGGGATTTTTGAAGGTGTGGAACTCGCCGTGACTGAAATTTCATACAACACAAGTCATACCATTAGATAGCTGACATTTTGCACATTCAGAATATATCAAAGTTTTTGAAAACATGTTTTCGGAGCTACGAGAAACTTAGGAATATTTTTTTGATGGGTTTGGTCAAACATGTCCCGTTTATACATAATTTCGAGGCCCTGTCACAGCATCCCTCCTTATGCTCTATTCATAATTTTTATGATGGTTGTGTAAATCAAGTCCAGGGCTACATATTTGTAGTTGACAACTTTTTGATAGCTATTTTGACTTTCGAGATATGTGCCGTCAAAGTTAGCCTATTGAGAGGGGAGGAAGAGGTAGAGGGCGCAGAGAAGTCCGGCACTCGAGCTTCTCTGCGTCTCTTTTTCCTAATCTATATTGTAAACTTTCAGTCTAACCTTGATGACAAATTTTCTTTTTAACAAAATTTTAACAAATTTTCTTTTAAAAAACTCTAAATTTTCCTCTCAAAAACTTGCAAAAAAGAACATTTTTAAAAGTATGGTTTTTTGAAAAAATGACAAAGTTTGACAGTTTGTAACTTCGTTCAAATTGTACTCACAATGACAAAATTACATGGTTTGAATAGCTGAAATCAAGTTCTTCATTTTTGTAGTTGACAACTTCTTGATAGCTATTCACGTTTTCGAAATATGCGCCGTCAAAGTTAGCCTAGTGAGAGAGCTAGAGGGCGCAGAGAAGTCCGGCACTCTAGCTTCCCTGCGTCTCACATGTGACAGTTTAAATTTTTTGAAATAACCATTTGAAATCTAAATCTTTATTGTGAATGTTTGTTAATAAACCGAATACGACGCTGTTTCTTCAAGTACAACACGATTCTCATGGCCAACGTGTAGAGGTTATTGAGAATCGCCAACGCGAGGACAATGATGAGGACTGCAAACGTTTTATTTTTATTTTTTCATAAAAAATAAATAAGAAACTCACAAATCCTGCCGGTATCATCCGGTCGTGTCAACATTTCGCCGGCGATGATGCGCTCGTGGAAATATCGCTCTTCCATTATGATACAGACGTAGGTGGTGAGAATGGAGAGGATGACAATGAGGAAAATGTGGAAGGCGTTCTAGAAATTAACATTAATTTGAAAAATTGCGGCTTGAAAATGCGATTATAGTGAAAAAAACCCTTGAAAAAAAGTCAATTTTTGATGATCTTTGACCTATCATAACTCTGTTGAAAATTGTCACACAATTTCAAAATTACACTGGTCGTGTAGATCAAAAATGGGGCTATATTTTTGTAGTTGACAACTTTTTGATAACTATTCTCCCCGCTGAGATATCTGTGTTCAAAGTCAGCGACGAGCTCGCCCGAGAGGGTAGTTAGAGGGGGAGACGCAGAGAAGCGCGACGCCCTCCTCTTTTTGCACACTCTCTCGCTCCCCTCTTTCAACCTTGGAAGCGTTACAAAACCCGCTATATCTCAGCAGGGTGGAAAGCTATCAAAAATCTTCCAACTACAAAACAGAAGCCCGATTTTTGATCTACATGCTCATATAAAAATCTTAAGTGTCTGACCAATTTTGGCAGAACTACACGCTCTCAAAGTTGACAGTACCTTCAAATCCGGCTTTGGTCTACTCCACTCCTTGAATGGCTTAAACTGTGCACCACTCTTCGAGTACTCCGATTTACAAATTTCACAATTCTTTTTATTCGACATAGTCACCCATTTGGTAAGACACTCCTCATGCACATCGCCCATCTGTACACCTTTATATATTTTCAAAATTTTTCCATCAGACAAACCGTTCCAGTACAATCACACGGTCTAACCATCTCGCCTTCGTGCATCTGACAGATTCTACAAATTCTTCGTGAAGCTGAAGTCGTCGACTCGGTGAGGGAATCGAAGAGCCATGCGGGGCGCAGACCTTTTGGTGGCGTCTCGACTTGTGTCGGTTTCAGAGACATTGAACTGTTACTTGAGATTGCTGCTGGAAAAAAAGTGGTCTGCTTTGAAGGGGGTGTCCTGGAGTGGGGGAGCGGCGACTTTTAGAAAAATTATATTGGTTGTGTAGATCAAAACCAGGGCTACAATTTTGTAGTTGGAAGTTTTTTGATAGCTGTTCACGTTCTTGAGATACGCGCTTTGAAAGATTGGGAGCAAAATCAGTAAAAAAGTCTAACTTTGAAGGCGTGTATCTCAAAAACGTAAAGAGCTATCGAAAAGTTGTCAACTACAATAATATTTATCAAATCTAGAGCTACATTTTTGTAGTTGACAACTTTTTGATAGCTCTTCACGTTCTTGAGATACACACTGTCGAAGTTAGGCTTGTGGACCCGCGCGAGAGGGAGAAGGCGGAGAGACGCAGAGAAGCTAGACACCCTCCTCTTTTCATGCACTCTCGCTCCGCAACTTTGAAGGTGTATATCTCAAAAACGGAAGGTGCTATCAGAAAGTTGTCAACTACAAAAATGTAGATCACATTTTGATCTACCAGCCAAACCCAAAATTTTCCAAAATGCATTCTATTTATGACTTGTGGCGAGCTCCCAAAAACCCACTGTTAGTAGACGCTGTTTCACTCATGATTCCCAGAAGAATTGAAACGAAAAAAATCGATTGTTTATTCAGAAATGAAAGAAAATTTTGAAATATAAAATAATTATCAAGTTTGAAAAGGTCAGCATGAATTTAGCGTGTTCATGGCACGATACGTTCTTCTCGAGATTCGAAAAGTCTGAAAAAAGTTTAATGTTGACGTGAAATTATTGTGAACGCGCTCCACCGTAATTTCGGTAGAGCGCACTTGACTCACTTATAAACACAAAGGGCAATTGTGGACCCAAGAAGTGGTCCCGCCCAATAGATATAGTGATACGTCCAGTAGTAGGAGGTTTGTTGTGTCGCGAATATAGTTCCAACAATACTTGGGCCAAGGGATCGGGCTGGATTCATGGAGGCACCGGTGATAGAGCCGCTGAAAATTGATCAACTTTGACAACTCGTAGCAAACCGAGGAAAGGTGCGATTCCAGAAATTTTTATTTACCCCGGTAGATCAAAACCAGGGCTACATTTTTGTAGTTGGAAGATTTTTGATAGCTACTCACGTTTTCGAGATATAACGCTTCAAAGTTGATGAGCGAGAGAGTGTGCAAAACGAAGAGGGTGTCTCGCTTCTCTGCGTCGCCTCCTCTCTCCTTCTCGCGCGCACTAACAAGCCTAACTTTAAAGACGCGTATCTCGAAAGTGTGAAAAGCTATCAAAAAACCTCTAACTACAAAAATGTAGCGCTTAATTTGATCTGTACAGTAATACAAAAATTTAAAATGTGGCATCACTATGAAAGGTGTGAGGGTCTGTCAAACTTTGTGATTTTTTTTTTTTTTGCACTTTTGTCTTTATTTTAAACCGTTATATCTCAAAAGCTTGAAGTGCTATCAAAAACTTGTCAACTACAAAAATATAGCCCTATTTTTGATCTACACAGCCAATATAAGAACGAACCGATTCTGCGTTAATGAACCAGGTTACACCCCCTTTAAGCAGTGTTATAACTTACGTCGAAAGAATATCTATTGAAAGTGTGAGACCAATAGCGAGTGGGGCCAATGTTACCTGAAATAATTTTCCTTATAACTAAATGTCTTCCAAACCTACAGTATCCGTGTCCGCAGCCGAGATCAAAATAGTGTGAACCAGGAAGAACGTCACCACGGTCTCCGCAATCAACCCTTGCCACCATTGAGTTCCAGGCGAGACCAACGTGGCACCAGCCGAACATTCAGATAGCTGAGTTTGTGTCAGAATAGAAGCCGTCAACATGGCGCCACAGAATCCACCAAACAGTTGAGATGCCACGTAGAATGGCAAGTGCCAGATAGGCATCTTGCCGGCACCCGCGATAGCCCATGATACCGCAGGGTTGAAGTGTCCACCGCTGGAAATGAGGTAATTAGGGTAAGGAAAAGATGCAAAAATTATTAGAGGGGTGTGGGTGTCGAACCCTGGTAGGTAGATTGGTGGTCATCTGTGTTCCCAGTTGAGCTATGGGTGCGAGGCGGCGGCGCGCCTCCTTAAGCTTGTGATAAAGCGGCCGGCTGCATACCGCCGGATGTCGTCTCAAGTCTCTGCGATGCCACACAAACGACCCGGGTTCGACTCCCCCATACCCTCAAAACTAGCCAAAACCCCGTTTTTATTTTTTGTCATCACTAATATTGATGTTTTCTGTCACGCACAACTCATTTCGTATCGTTTCATCAACACACGCCCGCAAATACGTGTGACTGTAAAAGGAGCCTAATTTGCCATTGATAACGGGGCGGTTTGCTACTATCAATGCGACATAATTCCGAAATTTCCGTCACCTGTACCTGATATGACCGAAAGCGGTGACGAGAATGAAAATTGTGAGTCCGTGAGCGAAAGCGGCGTGCAGAATTCCGTCGGCGAAGGGGAAGAGGTGCGCTTGCATTGTTCCTGGAATTGTAGATCAAAATATATAAATATCGATTGATTTCTTTGACCTACCAACATAGACAAAAGTTAGATCACCGAGAAACTCGGCAACACATTTCGTCAAGAGGGAGTACTCCTTCTTCCGGGAGATAGAAGAAGTTTTGTGGTGTGGTGTCGTCACTTGTTGACCCCATGAGTCTTCGACCTGTAACTTTTCATTAAACAGGTCAAATTGTTTGAAATTAATTTTGTTTTGTAGATCAAAACCAGGGCTACAGTTTTGCAGTTGAAAGTTTTTTGATAGCTATTCACGCTTTTGAGTTATAAGGCCTGGAAGATTGCGGACAGTGAGGAGGACTGCGCAGGGGAGCACGCGTCTACATGCCTGAGCGCTATATCTCAAAAGCGTGAATAGCTATCAAAAAGTTGTCAACTGCAAAAATGTAGCCCTGGTTTTGATCTACATAATACATATAATTTTGAATTAATTAAAGCTAGTTGTAATAGGTTTCCGGGCTGTTAAAGTTAGTAATTTTTCAGAAGCTGTCGGAAAATGAGATTCTTAGCAGCACGGTATCTCTCTAGGGTGAATAGCTATCAAAAAGTTGTCAACTGCAAAAATGTAGTTCTAGATATGGTCTACAAAACTAATGCAAATTCAAAACTCTGACACTATATTTGGAGCCGTGACGCCTTAGCCAATTTCCCCAACTCACCGCATAGGAAGACATATAAGGTGGCCGGGAATCCGATACCACATCCGAGTAAGCCGTTGCCATTCTTCTCTCTCACACAGTTTCAGATTCTTCTGACTTGAGTTTCAAAACGCAACACCCTAGTGGGCGGAGTCTCCGTCCCCTCCCGCTCATTATCACTTTGATATAATGATGTCTTAAGGGGGGAGGAGGGCAATAAGTGAGTGTGTTGGCTGGCAACAATTGATACTAACATTTTGAATCAGAGGGGAAACAATATCAAATGACTCCTTCACACCCTATTTTCGGTGCAAAAAATTTTAAAATCTGAAATTTTTGGACGGAATTAATGTATGGTCAAGCAAAAAAAAATTTCGTTTAGGTCAAGCGGTTTAGAAGTCGTTTACGTCACTAAGAGAGTTCCTTAAAAGAATTTTATTCGAATTGTTATGTATAAGCGGATCGGAGAGACCGGAAAGCGATTGGGTCATTGGAGCACAATGGAGCAGCTCTGGCGTCTGGAATGGGGGCATCTGGAATGTGCAAAAACGCTGTTCAGGGAAAATACCAAGCTTGCATAGCGTTATATTACTGGAAAGCTGAAAAATTGGTGGTTCTGATCATGTGATTTCAATTAAAAACGGTCCACTAAGTTTCGTGAACCCTAGGTTTGAATTTTGGCGTTTTTTCTTGATTGGGAAGGAAAAAAATTACCAAGTTTGAGACCTTGTCACATTCTTACTTACAATTTGAATCAAGATTTAAGTTATATCGTTGGAAAGCTGAAAATTTGCTCTATTTAGCCATATTTTTTTGCTCAAAAACTGTCTACTAGATTTAGAGAAACATAGGTTTGAAAATTTACTATTTTTTGTTTTCAGTGAAAAATGATCAACTTTGAGGGCCCGTCAAAAACCTCCAACTTACTCTACAACTTTCAAATTTATATTGATCTTGTAGATCAAAACCAGAGCTACATTTTTGTAGTTGACAACTTTTTCATAGCTATTCACGCTTTTAAGATATCCGCTGTCAAACATAGGCATGTAGATGCGCGCGAGAGTGAGCAAGGGGGAGAGACCCAGAGAAGCGAGACGCCCTCCTCTTTTTGCACACTCTCTCGCTCCCCAACTTTGAAGCCTCATATCTCGATAGCGTGAGGAGCTATTAGAAAATTGTCAACTACAAAAATAAAGCTCTAGATTTGATCTACACAACGAATATAAAATTGAAGTCCAAAAAAAAATCTATCGTGTCGAAAAGTCTACGTGCACCTTAATTGTCATCAAATTGACCAAAAGTCCAAAATTTTTCCGTTTTCTGTCTAGTTTGGACACCCAGGATAGTCATCATCAAGATGATTTTAGAGAATAATGAATAACCTTTTTCTCTCCTTCAAAGAAAAAACAATATGTCATTGTCATCTTTAACCTAATCCTTCCATACTACATGCACTCTCTCTCTTCTCCGTCTAACCACATATTATAATCATTTTATCACCTCCTGCCTGCCGGAATTCCTCGCATTTCGACGCGCTTTTTTAATGTGACAATGAGCTGGCGAATTATCACACCGGATTATTTATAGAACACTGAGGCTGTTGTGTGGTGGTGCACAGACACACAACTGATAACATGGAATGGACTGGAAGGGGAGATTTTTGAGAGGTGGTTTCTGTTTCAGATTCCCATCCCATCTTCCTCCACATTTCCAAACTGATATTTATATCGTGTAAAATTCCGGTTATTGATAAATTTATGAAAAATGGGTAATGTTTCAAAGCGCGTCACGTTGTTATTTGTAGTCTAATGACATTAAATTTATATTGACTGTGTAGATCAAAACCAGGGCTACATTTTTGCAGTTGACAACTTTTTGATAGCTATTCACGCTCTTGAGATATGCGCCTTTAAAGTTAGACTTGCAGATACGTGCGAAAGGGAGCCAGTGAGGGAGACCAACTTTGAAACCTCGTATCTCAAAAGCGTGAATAGCTATTAAAAAGTTGTTAACTACAAAAATGTAGCCCTGGTCTTGATCTACAAGATCAATATAAATTTGAAAATTGCAAAGTAAGTTGGAGTTTCTCGAAGAGTTCTCAAAGTTAGTCATTTTTCACCAAAGTAGAAAAAAAGTCAAATATTTGAACCTAGATTTCTCAAAATCTAATGAACAGTTTTCAAGCAAAAATATACCATTGGATAGAGCAAATTTCCAGTTTTTTAACGATATAACTTGGGCTTTAATTCAAATAGTACTGAAGAATGTGACGGGCTCGCCAAGTTGGTAATTTTTCTTCAAAAATGTTTTCCTTGAAAAATACCGAAATTCAAACCCCTGGTTCTCGAGACCTAGTAAACCGTTTTTAATAAAAATTATATGATTAGAATCACCGATTTTTCAGCTTTTCAGATATGTAATTCTATTTAAGCTTGTATTTGTTATCATGACCGTTTTTGCACATTTCAGACGTCTCCTATTGCTCCATTATGCTCCAATGCCAATTTTATTTTCGAGACCTAGTTGATCGTTTCTAATCAAAACTATACCGTTACCTAACAAAACACCAACGCCCCTGTGACTCCCACACATTATTCGAAACGAAAGTTAATTAGAAAGTTGTTCAACCTATTATACTTTATTATTATTCTTATTTTTAATGAATGATTCATTTCGAAAACGGGAGAAAGCGTGTCATATGATGATGATGGAAATGGAAATCATTGTAATGGGGTGTGATGGGATAGGGAGTATGAATGTGTGGGAAACGGAGAGAGAGAATGTTCTGGAAAAGGGATGATAGCAAAGGATTCTGAAAAGTGCTGAAAATCGGCATTTTTTTAATGAATTGCCCAACTTTAACAACTCGTAGCAAACCGAGGAAAAATGTGATTTTGAAAATTTTTATATGAGCATGTAGATCGAAACCAGGGCTACATTTTTGCAGTTGACAACTTTTTGATAGCTATTTACGATTTTGAGATACGCGGCTTTAAAGACAGGGAGTGAGAGACCAGGAGGGCGTCTCACATCTCTGCGTCTCCCCTTTCCTCGCTCTCGCGCGTCTACAACCTTAATCTTTAAAGGTACATATCTCGAAAACGTGAATAGCTATCAAAAAGTTGTCAACTACAAAAATGGAGAACTAGGTTTGATCTACACAACAATATAAAAATCAAGTTATTTCCATCGTATGGGACTGTGTGCCATTCCTTCAAACATGGTCTATTTGGACGACTTTTCAAAACTCAATTTCTCAACAACAATTTGTTCTTTTTCAATAATTTTCATATATTTAGAATCAGCGGAATCTCAGCTTTCCAGCAATAACTCAATCTCTCGACGCGATCATCTCACAAGTGTCCTTCACATAGGCCACCCAATCGATGTCTCCATTTGCTCGAATACTAACATGATTCAAGAATTGTTTCACTTCTTGCGGAGTCAACGGCTCCCCAATCGACGTCAAAAGTTGCAAAAGTGTATCTTTTTGTACGTAATTGTTCGAGGTGATGACTTGAAACGCCGCGTGGATTTGTTTCGGTGTGTCGTCCTTCCACTCCTCGTTCTGGATGGCTGAAACGACACGTGGCAATAGGTCTTCAAACGAGACACGCCCCGATTTCTTGGCTGTCTGTTCGGAGACTAGTTGCAGTTCGGTTTGGCTCGGGTTGAGTCCGAAACTTCGGAGGACATGACCAACGTCGTCTGTCTGAAAGAATTTGATAATTAGCTGGGTTGAGTAACTTTGAGAGCCCGTCACAGTACACCCTGATAGCCAAGTCTACCCAAATTTATAATGGTTGTGTAGATCACGTCTAGAGCTACATTTTTGTAGTTGGAAGTTTTTTGATAGCTATTCACGCTACTGAGATACGCACGTTTAAAGACTGAGCATGCAAAAAGAGGAGAGCGTCTGGCTTCTCTGCGTCTCTCCCCCTCATTACTCTCTCGGGTGAGTTGCGCCCACTTAACTTCAAAGGCGCATATCTCGAAAACGTGAGTAGCTATCAAAAAACTTTCAACTATAAAAATATAGCACTGGTTTTGATCTACAAGATCAATGTAAAATCAAAAGCTATGGAGTCAGTTGGAGCCCTTTTACGGGCTCTCAAACATAGTAATTTTTCACAAAAAATGAACAAAAATGGCAAAATTTCAAACCTATGTTTCTCAAAATCTAGTAAACCGATTTTAGCCAAAAATATACCGTTGTAAAGATCACATTTTCAGCATTAAGAAAAACAAAAACAATTAAATTATGCAACAAAAATTGAGGGCATGACAGGACCTCAAATGCAGTCAATTTTTCAACAAAAAAAAACGAAGATGGAGGCTTATCTTTAAAGGCGCATAACTCAAAAGTGGGCGGAGCTAACAAAAAGTTGTCAACTAATAAAATGTAACCCTTGACATGATCTACATTTCTATACTTGACACTTTTTTGATAGCACCGCCCACTTTTGAGATATGCGTCTTTAAAGATGGGGGATATTGAGGAAGGAGGCGCTGCCTGCCTCAGAAAAGCTGCCGTATCTCAAAAGTGGGCGGAGCTATCAAAAAGTTGTCAACTACAAAAATGTAGCCCTATTTTTGATCTACAAGCTCATACCAAAATTTTCGAAATTCAATCAATACAGTACCTCAATCAACCCGTCACAATCCTCATCGAACATTTTGAACACGTCGAACAGTCGGCGTCGGATGTCTTCTGAATCCCAACTTTTAACGAAAAATTATCGATTTTTATCGATAAAAAACGAACCAACAATAACCGAGTCGACTTCCTCCTTCTGACTCTCATCCTCCTCTTCTTCTTCTATCATTAGGAGGTCTTCATCATCCGATAAATCCATTTTTCAGGAAAAAAAGGAAAAATTTTCAAATTTTCCAAAGTAAAAATGAAATTTTATGTCATGTGAAGGGTGTGAAAATTCGAAATTTCCGGATTTCCAATTCAATGATTTTCGTAAGCAAATTGATACAAAAAGTGAGAAACAGAGCAAAGAAAGTGGGGGGAAAAGACACATATGACAGAGAGAGAGAGAACATTTTAAGCAAAAAATCTGAAAAATTCCTGAATTTGATTTGTGTGTGATGGGCTGGAAAGGTAGTGCGCTCCACTGCACAATTATCAATGGAGCGCGTTTACAAAAATGATTAAAAATGAATAGAACACGGAGTGGGGCATGGGGAAAAAGGTGACCCGGTGAGAATTTGTGGGTTTTTTTTTGTTTTGAAAAAAAATATTACAAAAAAATTAATTTTAGAAAAAAAAACTAATAACGAAGAAATGATAGATCAGAAAATAATGAATGAGAGGAAGAGATAGAGAGATATAGAGACCGTGAGAGAGAGAGAAAATGAGAAAAAATATTTCAAAAAACGAAAAATTTATTACGGGCGGCCGATGGGAAGTGCTGGCGGTGGCATCAGTTCGCGGTCTTTGTCTTCCTGAAAAATTGGAAATTTTTTGAAAATAATTTGAATGAATGGGGCGATGGAAATGCGCTCTATTGGACTTTTGGCGTAAAATCGATTTAAACCGCTAGAAATTGATAGAAAACAGGGAATTTACGCTCAAAAGTGACAAAAAATTCAAAATCCCCAATGAGAGCCGATTTTGGTGTCGATTTACGGGGGGAGTGGTAGGATTTACGGAGCTGCACTGAAATCTTCTGAAAATAAGTGTATAGACACTTTCAAACACGCTGATTCCAAAAATCATAGCCATTTTCCACAGAAACTTCGGGAAATTCTTGATTTTTTCCTCGAAAAATAACTTTTTTTGCCAAAAATGCCATTTTTGGAGTGAAAAATCTCAAATTTTCAGAATTTCAGCAGGAAAATGACTATTATTTTTGTAATCAGTGTGTTTGAAAGAGTCTATACCTCAAATTTCAGAAGATTTCAATGAACCTGCGTAAATCCTACCACTCCCCCGTAAATCGACATGAAAACAGCTCTCATTGGGAAAATTGGATTTTTACGCCGAATTTCAGAAGGAAAAATGCGATTTTCAGTTGATTTTCATTATTAAAATGGGTATTTTTGGTGAGAAATTGGGTTTAAGAAAATACAAAAAAATTCGAAATAAAAATTTCAGAAATTTTTTTTCGGAAAATCTGAAAAATTTATCAAATTAACTATCATACAGGCGAGAAAAACAAAGAAAGAGAGTTTTCCTTCGAATGTCAGCCAATTTTCAGGTATTTTCCGGTCAGATTCGGAAAAAATTTGAATTTAAAATTTTTTTCGCATTTTTCGCCGCCAAATCTGGAATCTTTCCCAATTTCTTTGAATTTTTTTCAATTTTCTAGGCTTTCCGGTTACTTTCAGCATAAAATCGGTAGAAAATCCGAAAAATCTCAAAAAATCAGTCATTTTTCACAAAATTTCCCGAATTCCCGCCAAAAGTCCACTAGAGCGCACTTTCTCCCTCTAAGCACCTTTGCAACATTTTTCGACGCCTCCTCATACAAATCATCATCAATGCACTTCTCGGCTTTCAATTTTTTCGGTCGTCCCCGTTTCGGCCGATCCTCATCCCCACCGTCCGTCGACGCTCTCTTGATTCCAGCCGTCACAGGCTCCGCCCCCTTTTTCCCATTACACTTCAACATTCCCATCATTCCATTGACCAATTGAGTGGTAGGAGTACTCGGAGACAATGGTATCGTAGCGGCGAGCTCTTGGACAACAGGGTAATTGGCCGGTGGGATTCCTTGAAGATACAGAGGCACTGGAGGAGGCCCCGCCCCCAAATACGGAAGCTCCGCCCCCTTCTGCTGCTCCATCTGTATCATTTGCATCTGAGCGTTCGCCAGAATTGCACTTGCCATATCGGAATTCTGTTGTTCCTGATAGATCTGTTGCTCACGGAGTGTCATCGCAGAACGGGCGGTGTTTAGTTCGGTGGTCTGTTGGGGAAGGGAGATATCTTTGAAGAGGGACTCGAGGAATGAGAAATGAGGGGTATTCATCACTGCTTGTTTCATATGTTGTGGATTCAGCGTTTTTGACGACGTGTATTGTGTAGCGTCGGCGGATGCCTGGAAATGAGAAAAGGTTTTACGAGGGAAGTTCATGAGGGGAGTTGAACTTTTTCTATAAATTGGACCCCTGCTACTTTCGACCCTGCTGATTCCAAAAATGCGAGAAAAATCAGCGAAATGCTCTTGTGGACCGAGTTATGAGCCGTCAAACGTTGACACTTGTGCTGTAAAATTGCAAGTTTGACGGCTCATAACTCGGTCCACAAGAGCATTTCGCTGATTTTTCTTGCATTTTTGGAATCAGCAGGGTCGAAAGTACCACGGGTCCAATTTTTAGAAAAGTTCAACTCCCTCATGAACTTCCCTTGTAAGATACATTCGGCACATGTTTTACTATGAAAATCACAAAAAAATCAAAAATTCTATCAAAAAATTAAGCCACGCCCCCAAGTTGTTGCAGGCGCGCTCCACCGAATTACACTGAGGTCAGAGCTACCAATTCATCCGCGCTCTATTGACAAGAATGGTACATTTTTTACGCAAACAATGTACCATTCTTGCCAATAGAGCGCGGATGAATTGGTAGCTCTGACCTCAGTGTAGTTCGGTGGAGCGCGCCTGCAACAACTTGTGGGCGTGGCGTAACATTTTTATTGCATTTTTGAACTTTTTTATAGTAAAAACATGAAAAACCACTTACTTTGTTCAAAAAATTCAAAACTTTCGGTTCTTTTTTTTTGCATTTTTGACAAGTTTTTCACAAAAATTCACACTTTTTGGTCAAAAATCAGAAAAACTTCTGAAAATCGCTGAAAATCTCATGAAAATGAGAGAAAAACTCAAATTTTCTCAGTGAGAGCAGTTTTGGTGTGTCGATTTACGGAAGCGAACGGTAGGATTTACGCAGATTCTGGAATTTTTCTGGAAATTCGTGTGTAAATAGACACTTCGAAGCAGGCAGATCACGAAAATCATGCTCATTTTTTTGCAGTGGTATTCTGGAAATCATTGTAATGGGGTGTGATGGGATAGGGAGTATGAATGTGTGGGAAACGGAGAGAGAGAATGTTCTGGAAAAGGGATGATAGCAAAGCATTCTGAAAAGTGCTGAAAATCGGCATTTTTTTAATGAATTGCCCAACTTTAACAACTCGTAGCAAACCGAGGAAAAATGTGATTTTGAAAATTTTTATATGAGCATGTAGATCGAAACCAGGGCTACATTTTTGCAGTTGACAACTTTTTGATAGCTATTTACGATTTTGAGATACGCGGCTTTAAAGACAGGGAGTGAGAGACCAGGAGGGCGTCTCACATCTCTGCGTCTCCCCTTTCCTCGCTCTCGCGCGTCTACAACCTTAATCTTTAAAGGTACATATCTCGAAAACGTGAATAGCTATCAAAAAGTTGTCAACTACAAAAATGGAGAACTAGGTTTGATCTACACAACAATATAAAAATCAAGTTATTTCCATCGTATGGGACTGTGTGCCATTCCTTCAAACATGGTCTATTTGGACGACTTTTCAAAACTCAATTTCTCAACAACAATTTGTTCTTTTTCAATAATTTTTATATATTTAGAATCAGCGGAATCTCAGCTTTCCAGCAATAACTCAATCCCTCGACGCGATCATCTCACAAGTGTCCTTCACATAGGCCACCCAATCGATGTCTCCATTTGCTCGAATACTAACATGATTCAAGAATTGTTTCACTTCTTGCGGAGTCAACGGCTCCCCAATCGACGTCAATAGTTGCAAAAGTGTGTCTTTTTGTACGTAATTGTTCGAGGTGATGACTTGAAACGCCGCGTGGATTTGTTTCGGTGTGTCGTCCTTCCACTCCTCGTTCTGGATAGCTGAAACGACACGTGGCAATAGGTCTTCAAATGAGACACGCCCCGATTTCTTGGCTGTTTGCTCGGAGACTAGTTGCAGTTCGGTTTGGCTCGGATTGAGACCAAAACTTCGGAGGACATGACCAACGTCGTCTGTCTAAAGGAATTTGATAATTAATTGGGTTAAGTAACTTTGAGAGCCCGTCACAGTACACCCTGATAACCAAGCCTATCCAAATTTATAATGATCGTGTAGATCAAAACCAGAGCTACATTTTTGTAGTTGACAACTTTTTGATAGCTATTCACGCTGTTGAGATATGCGCCTTTAAAGACTGAGCATGCAAAAAGAGGAAAACGTCTCGCTTCTCTGCGTCTCTCCCCCTCATTACTCTCTCGGGTGAGTTCGCGTGCGCCAACAAGCTTAATCTTCAAAGGCGCGTATCTCAAAAGCGTGAGTAGCTATCAAAAAACTTTCAACTACAAAAATTTAGCGCTAGTTTTGATCTACAAGATTAATATAAATTTGGAAATTATAGAATAAGTTGGAGCCCTTTTACGGGCTCTCAAACTTAGTAATTTTTCACAAAAAATGAACAAAAATGGCAAAATTTCGAACCTATGTTTCTCAAAATCTAGTAAACCGATTTTAGCCAAAAATATACCGTTGTAAAGATCACATTTTCAGCTTTTAGAGAAACAAATACAATTAAATAATGCAACAAAAATTGAGGGCATGACAGGACCTCAAATGCAGTCAACTTTTCAACAAAAAAAAAACGAAGATGGAGGCTTATCTTTAAAGGCGCATATCTCAAAAATTGGCGGAGCTATCAAAAAGTTGTCAACTACAAAAATGTAGCCCTTAACGTGATCTACATTTTTATATCTGACACTTTTTCGATAGCTCCGCCCACTTTTGAGATACGCGTCTTTAAAGATGGGGGATAATGAGGAAGGTGCCTGCCTCAGAAAAGCTGCCGTATCTCAAAAGTGGGCGGAGCTATCAAAAAGTTGTCAACTACAAAAATGTAGCCCTATTTTTGATCTACAAGCTCATACCAAAATTTTCGAAATTCAATCAATACAGTACCTCAATCAACCCGTCACAATCCTCATCGAACATTTTGAACACGTCGAACAGTCGGCGTCGGATGTCTTCTGAATCCCAACTTTTAACGAAAAATTATCGATTTTTATCGATAAAAAACGAACCAACAATAACCGAGTCGACTTCCTCCTTCTGACTCTCATCCTCCTCTTCTTCTTCTATCATTAGGAGGTCTTCATCATCCGATAAATCCATTTTTCAGGAAAAAAGGAAAAATTTTCAAATTTTCCAAAGTAAAAATGAAATTTTATGTCATGTGAAGGGTGTGAAAATTCGAAATTTCCGGATTTCCAATTCAATGATTTTCGTAAGCAAATTGATACAAAAAGTGAGAAACAGAGCAAAGAAAGTGGGGGAAAAGACACATATGACAGAGAGAGAGAGAGAGAACATTTTAAGCAAAAAATCTGGGCGAATTCCTGAATTTGATTTGTGTGTGATGGGGAGGAGGGAAGTGCGCTCCACTGCACAATTATCAATGGAGCGCGTTTACAAAAATGATTAAAAATGAATAGAACACGGAGTGGGGCATGGGGAAAAAGGTGACCCGGTGAGAATTTGTGGGTTCTTTTTTGTTTTGAAAAAAAATATTACAAAAAAATTAAATTTTAGAAAAAAAAACTAATAACGAAGAAATGATAGATCAGAAAATAATAAATGAGAGGAGATAGAGAGATATTGAGACCGTGAGAAAGAGAGAGAAAATGAGAAAATTATTTCAATTTCAACGGAAATTTATTACGGGCGGCCGATGGGAAGTGCTGGCGGTGGCATCAGTTCGCGGTCTTTGTCTTCCTGAAAAATTGGAAATTTTTTGAAAATAATTTGAATGAATGGGGCGATGGAAATGCGCTCTATTGGACTTTTGGCGTAAAATCGATTTAAACCGCTAGAAATTGATAGAAAACAGGGAATTTACGCTCAAAAGTGACAAAAAATTCAAAATCCCCAATGAGAGCCGATTTTGGTGTCGATTTACGGGGAGTGGTAGGATTTACGGAGCTGCACTGAAATCTTCTGAAAATAAGTGTATAGACACTTTCAAACACGCTGATTCCAAAAATCATAGCCATTTTCCACAGAAACTTCGGGAAATTCTTGATTTTTTCCTCGAAAAATAACTTTTTTTGCCAAAAATGCCATTTTTGGAGTGAAAAATCTCAAATTTTCAGAATTTCAGCAGGAAAATGACTATTATTTTTGTAATCAGTGTGTTTGAAAGAGTCTATACCTCAAATTTCAGAAGATTTCAATGAACCTGCGTAAATCCTACCACTCCCCCGTAAATCGACATGAAAACAGCTCTCATTGGGAAAATTGGATTTTTACGCCGAATTTCAGAAGGAAAAATGCGATTTTCAGTTGATTTTCATTATTAAAATGGGTATTTTTGGTGAGAAATTGGGTTTAAGAAAATACAAAAAAATTCGAAATAAAAATTTCAGAAATTTTTTTTCGGAAAATCTGAAAAATTTATCAAATTAACTATCATACAGGCGAGAAAAACAAAGAAAGAGAGTTTTCCTTCGAATGTCAGCCAATTTTCAGGTATTTTCCGGTCAGATTCGGAAAAAATTTGAATTTAAAATTTTTTTCGCATTTTTCGCCGCCAAATCTGGAATCTTTCCCAATTTCTTTGAATTTTTTTCAATTTTCTAGGCTTTCCGGTTACTTTCAGCATAAAATCGGTAGAAAATCCGAAAAATCTCAAAAAATCAGTCATTTTTCACAAAATTTCCCGAATTCCCGCCAAAAGTCCACTAGAGCGCACTTTCTCCCTCTAAGCACCTTTGCAACATTTTTCGACGCCTCCTCATACAAATCATCATCAATGCACTTCTCGGCTTTCAATTTTTTCGGTCGTCCCCGTTTCGGCCGATCCTCATCCCCACCGTCCGTCGACGCTCTCTTGATTCCAGCCGTCACAGGCTCCGCCCCCTTTTTCCCATTACACTTCAACATTCCCATCATTCCATTGACCAATTGAGTGGTAGGAGTACTCGGAGACAATGGTATCGTAGCGGCGAGCTCTTGGACAACAGGGTAATTGGCCGGTGGGATTCCTTGAAGATACAGAGGCACTGGAGGAGGCCCCGCCCCCAAATACGGAAGCTCCGCCCCCTTCTGCTGCTCCATCTGTATCATTTGCATCTGAGCGTTCGCCAGAATTGCACTTGCCATATCGGAATTCTGTTGTTCCTGATAGATCTGTTGCTCACGGAGTGTCATCGCAGAACGGGCGGTGTTTAGTTCGGTGGTCTGTTGGGGAAGGGAGATATCTTTGAAGAGGGACTCGAGGAATGAGAAATGAGGGGTATTCATCACTGCTTGTTTCATATGTTGTGGATTCAGCGTTTTTGACGACGTGTATTGTGTAGCGTCGGCGGATGCCTGGAAATGAGAAAAGGTTTTACGAGGGAAGTTCATGAGGGAGTTGAACTTTTTCTATAAATTGGACCCCTGCTACTTTCGACCCTGCTGATTCCAAAAATGCGAGAAAAATCAGCGAAATGCTCTTGTGGACCGAGTTATGAGCCGTCAAACGTTGACACTTGTGCTGTAAAATTGCAAGTTTGACGGCTCATAACTCGGTCCACAAGAGCATTTCGCTGATTTTTCTTGCATTTTTGGAATCAGCAGGGTCGAAAGTACCACGGGTCCAATTTTTAGAAAAAGTTCAACTCCCCTCATGAACTTCCCTTGTTAGATACATTCGGCACATGTTTTACTATGAAAATCACAAAAAAATCAAAAATTCTATCAAAAAATTAAGCCACGCCCCCAAGTTGTTGCAGGCGCGCTCCACCGAATTACACTGAGGTCAGAGCTACCAATTCATCCGCGCTCTATTGACAAGAATGGTACATTTTTTACGCAAACAATGTACCATT
The DNA here is from genome assembly GCA_002259235.3 of Caenorhabditis latens. Classification (NCBI taxonomy): domain Eukaryota; kingdom Metazoa; phylum Nematoda; class Chromadorea; order Rhabditida; family Rhabditidae; genus Caenorhabditis; species Caenorhabditis latens. The sequence goes on from CM056096.1 coordinate 2,865,638, forward strand.
CTTGCCAATAGAGCGCGGATGAATTGGTAGCTCTGACCTCAGTGTAGTTCGGTGGAGCGCGCCTGCAACAACTTGTGGGCGTGGCGTAACATTTTTATTGCATTTTTGAACTTTTTTATAGTAAAAACATGAAAAACCACTTACTTTGTTCAAAAAATTCAAAACTTTCGGTTCTTTTTTTTTGCATTTTTGACAAGTTTTTCACAAAAATTCACACTTTTTGGTCAAAAATCAGAAAAACTTCTGAAAATCGCTGAAAATCTCATGAAAATGAGAGAAAAACTCAAATTTTCTCAGTGAGAGCAGTTTTGGTGTGTCGATTTACGGAAGCGAACGGTAGGATTTACGCAGATTCTGGAATTTTTCTGGAAATTCGTGTGTAAATAGACACTTCGAAGCAGGCAGATCACGAAAATCATGCTCATTTTTTTGCAGTGGTATTCTGGAAATCATTGTAATGGGGTGTGATGGGATAGGGAGTATGAATGTGTGGGAAACGGAGAGAGAGAATGTTCTGGAAAAGGGATGATAGCAAAGCATTCTGAAAAGTGCTGAAAATCGGCATTTTTTTAATGAATTGCCCAACTTTAACAACTCGTAGCAAACCGAGGAAAAATGTGATTTTGAAAATTTTTATATGAGCATGTAGATCGAAACCAGGGCTACATTTTTGCAGTTGACAACTTTTTGATAGCTATTTACGATTTTGAGATACGCGGCTTTAAAGACAGGGAGTGAGAGACCAGGAGGGCGTCTCACATCTCTGCGTCTCCCCTTTCCTCGCTCTCGCGCGTCTACAACCTTAATCTTTAAAGGTACATATCTCGAAAACGTGAATAGCTATCAAAAAGTTGTCAACTACAAAAATGGAGAACTAGGTTTGATCTACACAACAATATAAAAATCAAGTTATTTCCATCGTATGGGACTGTGTGCCATTCCTTCAAACATGGTCTATTTGGACGACTTTTCAAAACTCAATTTCTCAACAACAATTTGTTCTTTTTCAATAATTTTTATATATTTAGAATCAGCGGAATCTCAGCTTTCCAGCAATAACTCAATCCCTCGACGCGATCATCTCACAAGTGTCCTTCACATAGGCCACCCAATCGATGTCTCCATTTGCTCGAATACTAACATGATTCAAGAATTGTTTCACTTCTTGCGGAGTCAACGGCTCCCCAATCGACGTCAATAGTTGCAAAAGTGTGTCTTTTTGTACGTAATTGTTCGAGGTGATGACTTGAAACGCCGCGTGGATTTGTTTCGGTGTGTCGTCCTTCCACTCCTCGTTCTGGATAGCTGAAACGACACGTGGCAATAGGTCTTCAAATGAGACACGCCCCGATTTCTTGGCTGTTTGCTCGGAGACTAGTTGCAGTTCGGTTTGGCTCGGATTGAGACCAAAACTTCGGAGGACATGACCAACGTCGTCTGTCTAAAGGAATTTGATAATTAATTGGGTTAAGTAACTTTGAGAGCCCGTCACAGTACACCCTGATAACCAAGCCTATCCAAATTTATAATGATCGTGTAGATCAAAACCAGAGCTACATTTTTGTAGTTGACAACTTTTTGATAGCTATTCACGCTGTTGAGATATGCGCCTTTAAAGACTGAGCATGCAAAAAGAGGAAAACGTCTCGCTTCTCTGCGTCTCTCCCCCTCATTACTCTCTCGGGTGAGTTCGCGTGCGCCAACAAGCTTAATCTTCAAAGGCGCGTATCTCAAAAGCGTGAGTAGCTATCAAAAAACTTTCAACTACAAAAATTTAGCGCTAGTTTTGATCTACAAGATTAATATAAATTTGGAAATTATAGAATAAGTTGGAGTCCTTTTACGGGCTCTCAAACTTAGTAATTTTTCACAAAAAATGAACAAAAATGGCAAAATTTCGAACCTATGTTTCTCAAAATCTAGTAAACCGATTTTAGCCAAAAATATACCGTTGTAAAGATCACATTTTCAGCTTTTAGAGAAACAAAAACAATTAAATAATGCAACAAAAATTGAGGGCATGACAGGACCTCAAATGCAGTCAACTTTTCAACAAAAAAAAACGAAGATGGAGGCTTATCTTTAAAGGCGCATATCTCAAAAATTGGCGGAGCTATCAAAAAGTTGTCAACTACAAAAATGTAGCCCTTAACGTGATCTACATTTTTATATTTGACACTTTTTCGATAGCTCCGCCCACTTTTGAGATACGCGTCTTTAAAGATGGGGGATAATGAGGAAGGTGCCTGCCTCAGAAAAGCTGCCGTATCTCAAAAGTGGGCGGAGCTATCGAAAAGTGGTCAACTACAAAAATGTAGCTCTAGTTTTGATCTACAAGCTCATATAAAAAATTTCAAGATTCCATGAATACAGTACCTCAATCAACCCGTCACAATCCTCATCGAACATTTTGAACACGTCGAACAGTCGGCGTCGGATGTCTTCTGAATCCCAATTTTTAACGAAAAATTATCGATTTTTATCGATAAAAAACGAACCAACAATAACCGAGTCGACTTCCTCCTTCTGACTCTCATCCTCCTCTTCTTCTTCTATCATTAGGAGGTCTTCATCATCCGATAAATCCATTTTTCAGGAAAAAAGGAAAAATTTTCAAATTTTCCAAAGTAAAAATGAAATTTTATGTCATGTGAAGGGTGTGAAAATTCGAAATTTCCGGATTTCCAATTCAATGATTTTCGTAAGCAAATTGATACAAAACGTGAGAAACAGAGCAAAGAAAGTGGGGGAAAAGACACATATGACAGAGAGAGAGAGAGAGAACATTTTAAGCAAAAAATCTGAAAAATTCCTGAATTTGATTTGTGTGTGATGGGCTGGAAAGGTAGTGCGCTCCACTGCACAATTATCAATGGAGCGCGTTTACAAAAATGATTAAAAATGAATAGAACACGAGGAGTGGGGGCATGGGGGAGAGACCCGGTGAGAATTTGTGGGTTTTTTTTGTTTTGAAAAAAAATATTACAAAAAAATTAAATTTTAGAAAAAAAAACTAATAACGAAGAAATGATAGATCAGAAAATAATGAATGAGAGGAAGAGATATAGAGATATAGAGACCGTGAGAGAGAGAGAAAATGAGAAAAAATATTTCAAAAAACGAAAAATTTATTACGGGCGGCCGATGGGAAGTGCTGGCGGTGGCATCAGTTCGCGGTCTTTGTCTTCCTGAAAAATTGGAAATTTTTTGAAAATAATTTGAATGAATGGGGCGATGGAAATGCGCTCTATTGGACTTTTGGCGTAAAATCGATTTAAACCGCTAGAAATTGATAGAAAACAGGGAATTTACGCTCAAAAGTGACAAAAAATTCAAAATCCCCAATGAGAGCCGATTTTGGTGTCGATTTACGGGGAGTGGTAGGATTTACGGAGCTGCACTGAAATCTTCTGAAAATAAGTGTATAGACACTTTCAAACACGCTGATTCCAAAAATCATAGCCATTTTCCACAGAAACTTCGGGAAATTCTTGATTTTTTCCTCGAAAAATAACTTTTTTTGCCAAAAATGCCATTTTTGGAGTGAAAAATCTCAAATTTTCAGAATTTCAGCAGGAAAATGACTATTATTTTTGTAATCAGTGTGTTTGAAAGAGTCTATACCTCAAATTTCAGAAGATTTCAATGAACCTGCGTAAATCCTACCACTCCCCCGTAAATCGACATGAAAACAGCTCTCATTGGGAAAATTGGATTTTTACGCCGAATTTCAGAAGGAAAAATGCGATTTTCAGTTGATTTTCATTATTAAAATGGGTATTTTTGGTGAGAAATTGGGTTTAAGAAAATACAAAAAAATTCGAAATAAAAATTTCAGAAATTTTTTTTCGGAAAATCTGAAAAATTTATCAAATTAACTATCATACAGGCGAGAAAAACAAAGAAAGAGAGTTTTCCTTCGAATGTCAGCCAATTTTCAGGTATTTTCCGGTCAGATTCGGAAAAAATTTGAATTTAAAATTTTTTTCGCATTTTTCGCCGCCAAATCTGGAATCTTTCCCAATTTCTTTGAATTTTTTTCAATTTTCTAGGCTTTCCGGTTACTTTCAGCATAAAATCGGTAGAAAATCCGAAAAATCTCAAAAAATCAGTCATTTTTCACAAAATTTCCCGAATTCCCGCCAAAAGTCCACTAGAGCGCACTTTCTCCCTCTAAGCACCTTTGCAACATTTTTCGACGCCTCCTCATACAAATCATCATCAATGCACTTCTCGGCTTTCAATTTTTTCGGTCGTCCCCGTTTCGGCCGATCCTCATCCCCACCGTCCGTCGACGCTCTCTTGATTCCAGCCGTCACAGGCTCCGCCCCCTTTTTCCCATTACACTTCAACATTCCCATCATTCCATTGACCAATTGAGTGGTAGGAGTACTCGGAGACAATGGTATCGTAGCGGCGAGCTCTTGGACAACAGGGTAATTGGCCGGTGGGATTCCTTGAAGATACAGAGGCACTGGAGGAGGCCCCGCCCCCAAATACGGAAGCTCCGCCCCCTTCTGCTGCTCCATCTGTATCATTTGCATCTGAGCGTTCGCCAGAATTGCACTTGCCATATCGGAATTCTGTTGTTCCTGATAGATCTGTTGCTCACGGAGTGTCATCGCAGAACGGGCGGTGTTTAGTTCGGTGGTCTGTTGGGGAAGGGAGATATCTTTGAAGAGGGACTCGAGGAATGAGAAATGAGGGGTATTCATCACTGCTTGTTTCATATGTTGTGGATTCAGCGTTTTTGACGACGTGTATTGTGTAGCGTCGGCGGATGCCTGGAAATGAGAAAAGGTTTTACGAGGGAAGTTCATGAGGGAGTTGAACTTTTTCTATAAATTGGACCCCTGCTACTTTCGACCCTGCTGATTCCAAAAATGCGAGAAAAATCAGCGAAATGCTCTTGTGGACCGAGTTATGAGCCGTCAAACGTTGACACTTGTGCTGTAAAATTGCAAGTTTGACGGCTCATAACTCGGTCCACAAGAGCATTTCGCTGATTTTTCTTGCATTTTTGGAATCAGCAGGGTCGAAAGTACCACGGGTCCAATTTTTAGAAAAAGTTCAACTCCCCTCATGAACTTCCCTTGTTAGATACATTCGGCACATGTTTTACTATGAAAATCACAAAAAAATCAAAAATTCTATCAAAAAATTAAGCCACGCCCCCAAGTTGTTGCAGGCGCGCTCCACCGAATTACACTGAGGTCAGAGCTACCAATTCATCCGCGCTCTATTGACAAGAATGGTACATTTTTTACGCAAACAATGTACCATTCTTGCCAATAGAGCGCGGATGAATTGGTAGCTCTGACCTCAGTGTAGTTCGGTGGAGCGCGCCTGCAACAACTTGTGGGCGTGGCGTAACATTTTTATTGCATTTTTGAACTTTTTTATAGTAAAAACATGAAAAACCACTTACTTTGTTCAAAAAATTCAAAACTTTCGGTTCTTTTTTTTTTGCATTTTTGACAAGTTTTTCACAAAAATTCACACTTTTTGGTCAAAAATCAGAAAAACTTCTGAAAATCGCTGAAAATCTCATGAAAATGAGAGAAAAACTCAAATTTTCTCAGTGAGAGCAGTTTTGGTGTGTCGATTTACGGAAGCGAACGGTAGGATTTACGCAGATTCTGGAATTTTTCTGGAAATTCGTGTGTAAATAGACACTTCGAAGCAGGCAGATCACGAAAATCATGCTCATTTTTTTGCAGTGGTATTCTGGAAATCATTGTAATGGGGTGTGATGGGATAGGGAGTATGAATGTGTGGGAAACGGAGAGAGAGAATGTTCTGGAAAAGGGATGATAGCAAAGCATTCTGAAAAGTGCTGAAAATCGGCATTTTTTTAATGAATTGCCCAACTTTAACAACTCGTAGCAAACCGAGGAAAAATGTGATTTTGAAAATTTTTATATGAGCATGTAGATCGAAACCAGGGCTACATTTTTGCAGTTGACAACTTTTTGATAGCTATTTACGATTTTGAGATACGCGGCTTTAAAGACAGGGAGTGAGAGACCAGGAGGGCGTCTCACATCTCTGCGTCTCCCCTTTCCTCGCTCTCGCGCGTCTACAACCTTAATCTTTAAAGGTACATATCTCGAAAACGTGAATAGCTATCAAAAAGTTGTCAACTACAAAAATGGAGAACTAGGTTTGATCTACACAACAATATAAAAATCAAGTTATTTCCATCGTATGGGACTGTGTGCCATTCCTTCAAACATGGTCTATTTGGACGACTTTTCAAAACTCAATTTCTCAACAACAATTTGTTCTTTTTCAATAATTTTTATATATTTAGAATCAGCGGAATCTCAGCTTTCCAGCAATAACTCAATCCCTCGACGCGATCATCTCACAAGTGTCCTTCACATAGGCCACCCAATCGATGTCTCCATTTGCTCGAATACTAACATGATTCAAGAATTGTTTCACTTCTTGCGGAGTCAACGGCTCCCCAATCGACGTCAATAGTTGCAAAAGTGTGTCTTTTTGTACGTAATTGTTCGAGGTGATGACTTGAAACGCCGCGTGGATTTGTTTCGGTGTGTCGTCCTTCCACTCCTCGTTCTGGATAGCTGAAACGACACGTGGCAATAGGTCTTCAAATGAGACACGCCCCGATTTCTTGGCTGTTTGCTCGGAGACTAGTTGCAGTTCGGTTTGGCTCGGATTGAGACCAAAACTTCGGAGGACATGACCAACGTCGTCTGTCTAAAGGAATTTGATAATTAATTGGGTTAAGTAACTTTGAGAGCCCGTCACAGTACACCCTGATAACCAAGCCTATCCAAATTTATAATGATCGTGTAGATCAAAACCAGAGCTACATTTTTGTAGTTGACAACTTTTTGATAGCTATTCACGCTGTTGAGATATGCGCCTTTAAAGACTGAGCATGCAAAAAGAGGAAAACGTCTCGCTTCTCTGCGTCTCTCCCCCTCATTACTCTCTCGGGTGAGTTCGCGTGCGCCAACAAGCTTAATCTTCAAAGGCGCGTATCTCAAAAGCGTGAGTAGCTATCAAAAAACTTTCAACTACAAAAATTTAGCGCTAGTTTTGATCTACAAGATTAATATAAATTTGGAAATTATAGAATAAGTTGGAGCCCTTTTACGGGCTCTCAAACTTAGTAATTTTTCACAAAAAATGAACAAAAATGGCAAAATTTCGAACCTATGTTTCTCAAAATCTAGTAAACCGATTTTAGCCAAAAATATACCGTTGTAAAGATCACATTTTCAGCTTTTAGAGAAACAAATACAATTAAATAATGCAACAAAAATTGAGGGCATGACAGGACCTCAAATGCAGTCAACTTTTCAACAAAAAAAAAACGAAGATGGAGGCTTATCTTTAAAGGCGCATATCTCAAAAATTGGCGGAGCTATCAAAAAGTTGTCAACTACAAAAATGTAGCCCTTAACGTGATCTACATTTTTATATCTGACACTTTTTCGATAGCTCCGCCCACTTTTGAGATACGCGTCTTTAAAGATGGGGGATAATGAGGAAGGTGCCTGCCTCAGAAAAGCTGCCGTATCTCAAAAGTGGGCGGAGCTATCAAAAAGTTGTCAACTACAAAAATGTAGCCCTATTTTTGATCTACAAGCTCATACCAAAATTTTCGAAATTCAATCAATACAGTACCTCAATCAACCCGTCACAATCCTCATCGAACATTTTGAACACGTCGAACAGTCGGCGTCGGATGTCTTCTGAATCCCAACTTTTAACGAAAAATTATCGATTTTTATCGATAAAAAACGAACCAACAATAACCGAGTCGACTTCCTCCTTCTGACTCTCATCCTCCTCTTCTTCTTCTATCATTAGGAGGTCTTCATCATCCGATAAATCCATTTTTCAGGAAAAAAGGAAAAATTTTCAAATTTTCCAAAGTAAAAATGAAATTTTATGTCATGTGAAGGGTGTGAAAATTCGAAATTTCCGGATTTCCAATTCAATGATTTTCGTAAGCAAATTGATACAAAAAGTGAGAAACAGAGCAAAGAAAGTGGGGGAAAAGACACATATGACAGAGAGAGAGAGAGAACATTTTAAGCAAAAAATCTGGGCGAATTCCTGAATTTGATTTGTGTGTGATGGGGAGGAGGAAGTGCGCTCCACTGCACAATTATCAATGGAGCGCGTTTACAAAAATGATTAAAAATGAATAGAACACGGAGTGGGGCATGGGGAAAAAGGTGACCCGGTGAGAATTTGTGGGTTCTTTTTTGTTTTGAAAAAAATATTACAAAAAAATTAAATTTTAGAAAAAAAAAACTAATAACGAAGAAATGATAGATCAGAAAATAATAAATGAGAGGAGATAGAGAGATATTGAGACCGTGAGAAAGAGAGAGAAAATGAGAAAATTATTTCAATTTCAACGGAAATTTATTACGGGCGGCCGATGGGAAGTGCTGGCGGTGGCATCAGTTCGCGGTCTTTGTCTTCCTGAAAAATTGGAAATTTTTTGAAAATAATTTGAATGAATGGGGCGATGGAAATGCGCTCTATTGGACTTTTGGCGTAAAATCGATTTAAACCGCTAGAAATTGATAGAAAACAGGGAATTTACGCTCAAAAGTGACAAAAAATTCAAAATCCCCAATGAGAGCCGATTTTGGTGTCGATTTACGGGGGGAGTAGTAGGATTTACGGAGCTGCACTGAAATCTTCTGAAAATAAGTGTATAGACACTTTCAAACACGCTGATTCCAAAAATCATAGCCATTTTCCACAGAAACTTCTGAAAATTCTTGATTTTTCGCTCGATGACTTTTTTGCCAAAAAAGCCATTTTTGTAGTGAAAAATCTCAAATTTTCAGAATTTCAGCAGGAAAATGACTATTATTTTTGTAATCAGTGTGTTTGAAAGAGTCTATACCTCAAATTTCAGAAGATTTCAATGAACCTGCGTAAATCCTACCACTCCCCCGTAAATCGACATGAAAACAGCTCTCATTGGGAAAATTGGATTTTTACGCCGAATTTCAGAAGGAAAAATGCGATTTTCAGTTGATTTTCATTATTAAAATGGGTATTTTTGGTGAGAAATTGGGTTTAAGAAAATACAAAAAAATTCGAAATAAAAATTTCAGAAATTTTTTTCGGAAAATCTGAAAAATTTATCAAATTAACTATCATACAGGCGAGAAAAACAAAGAAAGAGAGTTTTCCTTCGAATGTCAGCCAATTTTCAGGTATTTTCCGGTCAGATTCGGAAAAAATTTGAATTTAAAATTTTTTTCGCATTTTTCGCCGCCAAATCTGGAATCTTTCCCAATTTCTTTGAATTTTTTTCAATTTTCTAGGCTTTCCGGTTACTTTCAGCATAAAATCGGTAGAAAATCCGAAAAATCTCAAAAAATCAGTCATTTTTCACAAAATTTCCCGAATTCCCGCCAAAAGTCCACTAGAGCGCACTTTCTCCCTCTAAGCACCTTTGCAACATTTTTCGACGCCTCCTCATACAAATCATCATCAATGCACTTCTCGGCTTTCAATTTTTTCGGTCGTCCCCGTTTCGGCCGATCCTCATCCCCACCGTCCGTCGACGCTCTCTTGATTCCAGCCGTCACAGGCTCCGCCCCCTTTTTCCCATTACACTTCAACATTCCCATCATTCCATTGACCAATTGAGTGGTAGGAGTACTCGGAGACAATGGTATCGTAGCGGCGAGCTCTTGGACAACAGGGTAATTGGCCGGTGGGATTCCTTGAAGATACAGAGGCACTGGAGGAGGCCCCGCCCCCAAATACGGAAGCTCCGCCCCCTTCTGCTGCTCCATCTGTATCATTTGCATCTGAGCGTTCGCCAGAATTGCACTTGCCATATCGGAATTCTGTTGTTCCTGATAGATCTGTTGCTCACGGAGTGTCATCGCAGAACGGGCGGTGTTTAGTTCGGTGGTCTGTTGGGGAAGGGAGATATCTTTGAAGAGGGACTCGAGGAATGAGAAATGAGGGGTATTCATCACTGCTTGTTTCATATGTTGTGGATTCAGCGTTTTTGACGACGTGTATTGTGTAGCGTCGGCGGATGCCTGGAAATGAGAAAAGGTTTTACGAGGGAAGTTCATGAGGGGAGTTGAACTTTTTCTATAAATTGGACCCCTGCTACTTTCGACCCTGCTGATTCCAAAAATGCGAGAAAAATCAGCGAAATGCTCTTGTGGACCGAGTTATGAGCCGTCAAACTTGCAATTTTACAGCACAAGTGTCAACGTTTGACGGCTCATAACTCGGTCCACATGAGCATTTCGCTGATTTTTCTTGCATTTTTGAAATCAGCAGGGTCGAAAGTACCACGGGTCCAATTTTTAGAAAAAAGTTCAACTCCCCTCATGAACTTCCCTTGTTAGATACATTCGGCACATGTTTTACTATGAAAATCACAAAAAAATCAAAAATTCTATCAAAAAATTAAGCCACGCCCCCAAGTTGTTGCAGGCGCGCTCCACCGAATTACACTGAGGTCAGAGCTACCAATTCATCCGCGCTCTATTGACAAGAATGGTACATTTTTTACGCAAACAATGTACCATTCTTGCCAATAGAGCGCGGATGAATTGGTAGCTCTGACCTCAGTGTAGTTCGGTGGAGCGCGCCTGCAACAACTTGTGGGCGTGGCGTAACATTTTTATTGCATTTTTGAACTTTTTTATAGTAAAAACATGAAAAACCACTTACTTTGTTCAAAAAATTCAAAACTTTCGGTTCTTTTTTTTTGCATTTTTGACAAGTTTTTCACAAAAATTCACACTTTTTGGTCAAAAATCAGAAAAACTTCTGAAAATCGCTGAAAATCTCATGAAAATGAGAGAAAAACTCAAATTTTCTCAGTGAGAGCAGTTTTGGTGTGTCGATTTACGGAAGCGAACGGTAGGATTTACGCAGATTCTGGAATTTTTCTGGAAATTCGTGTGTAAATAGACACTTCGAAGCAGGCAGATCACGAAAATCATGCTCATTTTTTTGCAGTGGTATTCTGGAAATTCGAAAAATCTGGAATTTTCAGAATTCTCAGCAAAAAACGAATGTGATTTTCGGAATCAGCGTGTTTCGAAGTATCTATACACGAATTTCCAGAAGTTTCTAGAATCTGGTGCTACTTCGTTTAAGAACTGCACGAATAAGAACTGTGTCGTTTAAGAACTGTACCGTTTAAGAACTCTGTTCGCAATAGAGCGCATTTGTCGTGAAAATTCCGATTTTAACGTCGAAAACAACTGAAAACCTGTTGAAATTTCAAATTTCAGTTGTTATTGCAAACGCGCTCCATTGCTAAACGAGTTCTTAAACGGTACAGTTCTTAAACGACACAGTTCTTATTCGTGCAGTTCTTAAATGAAGTAGCACCTAGAATCTGCGTAAATCCTACCCCTCCCTCCGTAAATCGACACACCAAAACGGATTTTCACAATGAATTTCCGCCTAAAATCTTCTGTTTTGGTGATTTTCATAGTAAAAATATGAAATTTTTATGAAAAACTTCTTATTTTGTTCGAAAAAATTCAAAATTTTCAGTTTTTTGTTGCATTTTTGACAAGTTTTGGCTTCTGAACGTTTCAAACCGGGACATTTCGAAACTGACAATTATAATTTCTCAGTTTAAAACTGAATCAGACACACGAGGTGTCTATGTTTCGAATCGTCCAAAAATTGCGGAATTTTCATCATTTTTTTTCAGTTTTTCGCTAATTTTCATGAGATTTTCAGCTTTTTCCTAATTTTTGAGCGATTGATTTCCTTCCAATGTCTCCTACCTGCAAAAACTTCTCGGCAAAGTGTTCCATCGCCCTTCCGATACTGACAGGCACCGATTGAACCATTCGTCCGATCTCCTCATCACTCTGCATCACTTTCTTGATTCGTGTCGGTTGGATTTTCGCCGTGGAGAAGCGACGTCGTCGGATGACTGCGGCCGCTTGGCTTGATGATGTGGAAGCAGCACCAGATGACGTCGACGCCATCATTGATTCTGGAAAAATCAAAAAATAGTTGAGATTTCCAGTCATTGCATGCAAATGCGCTCTATTGAGGATCGCTACAACTGTGTCGATTTACGGCGTAAATCCGTCCATCAGTGGCCTAGAAATCGCATCCAAAACTCGGCCAGTGGGAATTTACGCCGTAAATCCACATATGAACACCATTTTCTAGCAAAATGCGCTCTATTGAGCACGATTCTTGTCTAGATGCGTTTTTGATGCGACTATAATATCAGTGGCCTAGAAATCACTTTACAAAACTCGGCCAGTGGGAATTTACGCCGTAAATCCACATATGAACACCATTTTCTAGCAAAATGCGCTCTATTGAGAGCGAATTTGTTCTCGATGCATTTTGATGCGACTAGGCTATCAGTGGCCTAGAAATCACATCCAAAACTAGGCCAGTTGGAATTTACTCCGTAAATCCACATTAAAACCGTGTCATTTCTATTGGAAAGCAAATTGCACTCTATTGAGAACGAATTTGGTCTGGATGCACTTTTGATGCGACTAGGCTATCAGTGGCCTAGAAATCACATCCAAAACTCGGCCAGCTAGTCTTCGAAGTTAAAAACTGAGCTTGTTGTGGATTTACGGTGTAAAAGCCAATCCTGGTGTGGATTTACGAGCGTAAACCGACATCTCAACAAGAGTACTACTGCACGAGCCAATCTCTCTCAACACCACTAGACAGATGGCGTCAATATCCTATTTTTCTCGTGAAATGAGCCGGAAATTGAACCGATTTCCCATCGAGATTGTGATGGGAACACGAGAGAGGCGAAGGACTCGTGTGAGGAAGATGACATAAAAATTCTAGTGGAGCACTAGTCTCAAAAAATCGAAAGTTTATGTAAACAATGGCTCCGAACTTGAGACGGACGGAGCTAGATGACGTGATAGCAGTTTTTGGCTCTGGAAATCTAGCGGATCGTCTCGGAGGACCAGAAAAACCGTATGCGCCTTTAAACAGGTCTTGACGTTGGATTACTGTAATTTTCAGAATTTCAGTTTCAGACGATTCTAGCCAGTTCTAGACAGTAGGAACCTCGAGAATCGGATTCTGTGTCTCCTGCACAGAGTGCAAGTGCGCTCTATCAGAATCTACCGCCTAGCCCTGATTCTCGATAGTATCGAGTCGATACGCAGCAAGATTTCACTGCGTATCGTCACAAAAAGCTGGCTCCTAGACGTTTGCGAACCCGTCAGTTGCGAACCGCGACGTTTGCGAACCACGACATTTGCGAACCCGACAGTTGAAAACGCGACGGTTGCGAACCACGACGTTTGCGAACCCAGGTCCGCATACAGAACTCAAATCGTAGATTAAAAAAAACAAAAACTCAATAAATACAATTTACTGAAAAACTTGTACTATTTTACCATGTATTTCTTCAAATTTCCCTGAATTCTAACAAAAATTAAATATTAAAAAAATAAAAAATAAATAGTGCAACAAAAATTAAATATTAAAAAAATAAAAAATAAATATTATTTTTTGTTAATTCAGGGAAATTTGAAGAAATACATGGTAAAATAGTACAAGTTTTTCAGTAAATTGTATTTATTGAGTTTTTGTTTTTTTTAATCTACGATTTGAGTTCTGTATGCGGACCTGGGTTCGCAAACGTCGTGGTTCGCAACCGTCGCGTTTTCAACTGTCGGGTTCGCAAACGTCGTGGTTCGCAAACGTCGCGGTTCGCAAACGTCTAGGAGCCAAAAAGCTACATTCACGTAACTCGCTTCAAACTCAATACTTTTGGTTGAAAAATACACCAAAATGTAGATCTCGACGAGTTCTATTTCTATGATATAAAACGGGCCGGATGGCTATTCCTTAATGTACCGCGGGACGTGGATTTTGACACCGTCCCACAGTACATTAAGAAATAGCCATTCGGCGCGTACTATATCATAGACATAGATCTCGTCGAGATCTACATTTTGGTATATTTTTCAGCTCATAATATCGAATTTCAGGCTAGTTATGCCCGTTTCGGATCGATTTGCAATTATGATATTCACCGCCAAATCCTAGAAGCCGTGAGTCATGAATTTCAGCACATTTTGGCTCTGGAAATCTAGCGGATCGCTGGAAAGACAGGTCTTCTTGCATTTGTGGTGCTGGATTACTGTACATACAGTAACCGTCAGTATTCCAGATTCTAGATTCCAGACTATCAGAGCGATACCGGAACAGTGTTAGCGGATCTCTGTTGTCTGCCACCAACATTTCCATATTTCAGGATAATCTCTGATATGTGTGTTCTCCAGGATTAACCACCCTCGGAATCCTCTTTTTTTGACTAACTTTGACGACTCGATTCTATCGAAAACGTATGCTAGGCGGTAGATTCCGATAGAGCGCACATTCACTCGCAGGAGACACTGAAACCGATTCTCAAGGTTCCTACTGTCTGGAACTGTCTAGAATCGTCTGAAACCAAAATTCTGAGAATTCCGAATTCATGCCTCCTTGAAATTCGGCGTCAGAATGATCTAGATGGCCTAGAATTCAGTTTTTGACAAGAATTCTGAAATTCGGATCGGTATGCGACTATGATATTCACCGCCAAATCTGGAACAGTGTGTTCTCATGTCAGATTCTGCCGAAATGTTTGCCACCAACATTTCCATATTTTCAGGATAATCTCTCTTATTCGCTATCATGTGTGTTCTCCAGGATTAATCACCCTCGGAATCCTCTTTTTCTGACTAACGATTTGTGGCTGTTCCTGCAGAAGTCGCCGCTGCATAATTGACGGGTAGCATCGGCACCGCAAATCCGACATCATCTCGGTTCATCTCTTCTCTTTTTGTCCCGAAAAGTGTCGGTTTCTTCTCTTTTTTCCTTCTTCTTCTCCGACGGCGTCCCCAAAAAAAAAACGGAGACTACACGAGGGGGCACGCGTCGGGGAGTGGAGAAAAAGGGTTTTTTGTTCGAAAAAAAGAGGGAGAGGCTACTATTCCGAAGACGACGTCATTTGATGGGGGATAGCTGAAAATTATGGAATACTGTAGGAGTCGGAGAAGAAGAAGACGGAAATATGAAGACGTGAATAGGAGAAGAATGGGATGGAGGGGCGCATTAGGAATGTATAGCATTGGTTTTCTGGACTTTGTGTGCACGTAGTAGATCAAAAATCTGTCAGGAATTTCAGCATTTTCAGTGTAAAATCGCTTAAACATGGTCTAAAAACCCCCAGATCAGAAAACTAGGCCATCACTTCCCTCGAAATTTCTTTCGGCGATTTATGAGATTCTTATCTACCGAATTATTTTCGAACAGACATCGAATTTTCGAATTTTCGAAGGTTATTCCCTTGAATAGGACTGGATTTGATCTCACTGTGTGGGTTTTTTGTGTCTGTGTCGATTTACGGGATCTTTGAGTAGGATTTACGAGAGAACTACTGTACATTGAAAACGCCAAAATTTTCAGATTTTCAGGTGAAAAATAGCTATTTTCCGGAGTTTTCCAAAAAATTCAAAATCCGTCGTAAATCCTACAACAAGTCCGTAAATCGACATTTTTGACTCTGTGTCGATTTACGGGATCGTGGGGTGGGATTTACGAGAGAACAGATTTCTATTGAAAAATGACTTTTTTCCGCTGAAATTTCCCTATTTTCCAGAAATTTCCACAAAAAACCGTCTAGATCAGCAAAATTCCAGGAATTTGGCGTAAATCTTGTCGAGACTCCGTAAATCGACACAAAACAGATTTCGCTCCGGAAGCAAAGCAAGAATTTCAGAAAGCAAGAATTTCAGAAAAAAACGCCAGAAATTCAGATTTCCGGGTGAAAAATGGCAAAATCTGGACCAAATTCAATCGGTTTTTCAGAAATGTCTTCCAAAATCCGACGTAAATCCTACAACAACTCAGTAAATCGACACAAAACCAGATTTCGCTCCGGAAGCTATCGGGGCAGAAAGTTTAGAACTTCAGCGTAAATCCTATCACAACTCCGTAAATCGACACATAACAAGGTTATCTTTGTGAGCGCCGTTTTGCTGTAATCTGTGTCGATTTACGGGGGTCATTGGGTAGGATTTACGAGAGACCTACATTTGAAAATGCCAAAAGTTTCCGAATTTCGGGTGAAAAATGGGAAAAAGTGGACTAAATTCCATCGGTTTTCCAGAATTTTTTTCCAAAATTATCCGTAAATCGACACAAGCCAGATTCCGTTCCGGAAGATATAGCAGCAGAACTTTCAGAATTCCAGCTAAAATTGACTTTCAGCCAAAATTCTAGAAAACACTCCAGCTCTGCGTAAATCCGATCAAACCTCCGTAAATCGACACAAAACAAGGTTCTCTTTGAGAGCGCCGTTTTTCTGTGATCTGTGTCGATTTACGCGATCTTTGGGTAGGATTTACGAGAGACCGGGTGAAAAATGGCAAAAGCTGGACTAATTTCAATCGATTTTCCAGAATTGTTTTCCAAAATCCGCCGTAAATCCTGTCACAACTCCGTAAATCGACACACAAGCCAGATTTCTCTTCGGAAGCTATGAGAGCGTAAATCCTACCACCGTAAATCGACACAGAACGAGGTTCTCATTGTGAGCGCTGTTTAGCGGTAAGCTCTCAGTATGGAATCTACAGTATTCCGTGTATTACCGCGTAAATCCACATCTATCAGAGGTTCGTTGGGTCTCGACACGAAAAATCCCGCACTTTTGAACTTTTAAGCCCAAAATTTTGAGCTTAAACTACAAGGGATCCAGTTATTTCGCAACATTCTGTTCTTTTCCTTTCCAATCTGTGTTCATATCCACGTGTCTCTCTGATTCTCTCTCTCTCTCTTGAATCGAAATGATTGAGAATCGATCACAATAGATCACAATCATATTAACAAAACGAGAGGGAGACAGAGAGACCCAGAGAGAAAGTACAACTGATAGGTGGCGACGGTTCTTCCCAGGCGCTCACACATACATATACTGCCGCCTGCAAGCAGCAAGCGGGGCGAGTGAGAGCGAGAGAGTAAAGAGACGGAGAGAGTGCCAGAGAAACGAGAAAAGAGAATTAAAGCATTCAAACGAGACGGAGAGAGAGTCGCTCCTCTCTCGCATCGCGTTCATTCCACCACCGCCTTTATATACAGCGGACAAATCGGTGATTCGCAGGTCTTCGAGTGGTACGGTAGCTGATTCTCTGCGTCTCTTCTCGTATTACTATCTCTATCTCTATGTGTCCGCGTAGTTTCCCTTCGAGTCTAATGTTTGAGATGGCGGCGGGGGCTATGAGAGACTCTCTCGTTGAGAGAGAGCGAGACAGCGAGAGAGTGGTTAGAGAGAGAGAGACAGGCTCCGCCCCCAATTCCCTCCGCATACAATTGTGTGTGTGGACAGACGGACGTTTAGTTGGACGGTCTGGCGGCGGCTTTTTTTGTGAGGAAAAAGAGAAAATCGAAAAACGAATTGAAGCGACGCCCGCCGGTCTTCAATCGATCAATTGACACGTTTTTTTCGTGGTTTTTAATGAGAAAAGTGGGAAAAATTGCAGCTGCAAAGTCAAAAAATGCTAGAAAATTCGATTTTTAGACGAAAAATTGGGTTTTTGGGCTGGTAAATGGGCATTTTAAAGAAGAAAAATTGGTTTTTTGGGTGGGAAATGACCATCTTATAACAGAAAAATGTGATTTTTATATAAAAATTGGGGTTTTGGGTGGAAAATGAGTTTTTTGGGCGAAAAATGGTTATTTTGAAGCAGAAAATTCGGTTTTTTCGGTTGAAAATGGGCAATTTACGAACGAAAATTTTGATTTTTGGATGGAAATTTAAGTTTTTGGGATGGAAATAGGCATTTTTCAGCTAAAAATTTTATTTTTAAATGAAAAATACGGGTTTTTTGAGTGGAAAACGAGCATTTTGTACTGGAAATATTGATTTTTTTGAATTTTATAGTAGAAAATTGTGATTTTTAGCCAAAAATTGAGTTTTCTGGGTGGAAAATAGGCATTTTAGACAAAAATTGAGTTTTTTGGTTGAAAAATGGGGTTTTTCGGTAGAAAATTGTGTTTTTTGGGCGAAAAATGGGCATTTTATACTAAAAATTTAGATATTTAGATGAAAAATACGGGGTTTTCGATGGAAATTGGTGATTTTTGGTATGTTTGAATGCAAAACCGTTTTTTTCATCAAATTTGCACAATGAATCTTGAGAATGAGCCGGGGGAGCACTTTTAAAGCGAAAAGAAGCTGAAAATTCTGCGAAAATCGCGAAAAATCAATGAAAAACGACGTTTTTCGGCGAAATTTTACGATTGGCTCCGGAGCACTAATAGAGAGGAAGAATGCTGAAAATTCTAAAGAAAAAGCGAAAAATCGATGAAAAACAAGGTTTTCAGCGGAAAAACTGTGTTTTAGAGCATTTTTCGCACATTTTTCACTTAAAATTGTGTAAAATTATGCTGGATTTTTAGAAATTGGCTCCGGAGCCCAAAAATGTCAAAAATCCTCGTGGAAATACGAAAAACTGCTGAAAATCGCTCAAAAATGAGATGTCAAGGAGAAAAGTAGGGATTTTTTCGTGTTTGAGAGCAATTTTTGAGCTAAAAATGAGTAAATTTCCAAAATTATCGCAAAAATTGAAATCTGGATTCAAAAATCGACAAAAACCAATTACATTTTCCCAAAATTGGTGAAATAAACCGATTCTATAGAAAAATGTCATTTTTGACACATTTTAACCATAATTCATCGTTTTTTAGTCGATTTCTGGTTGAAAGTTGGAAAAAAATTGAAGATTTCCGCTCCAAAAACCAGAGAAATCTCAATTTTCACTGCAAAAATCCAGAAAAAAACTACAATTTTCCAAAAAAGGAGGGAAAAGCGTCATGAAAAGAGACGCATTGTTTTGTCCGAAAAGACGCAATTTTCCTCTTTTCCAAAGAAGCTTTTCATTAGAATTCGTAGTGGAAATGAGGGGAGGCGACGTCTTGAAAATTGTAAAAAATAGCTTTTTCAGTCAACTTTTATAGCATTCTGACCGAAAAAAATGTGGAGAAAACGAGAAAATTTCATTATAACAGGATTTTATTAAAGAAAAATGGAAAAATAATGGGTCCAGAACTTACAAATCGTGGATTTTCGGCTTGGCGCTGCTCGATTTTCCTGGAAATTCAAAATTTCAATCAGAAATTAATTTTACTGCTGATTTTTTCACGAAAAACACAAAAAACACGAAAAATATATAATTTTCCGATTCAAACCTCCCGCCGTTTGAGCAGTTGCCCCCTGCAATGCAGGTGCGCTCTATCGCACTCATTCAAACAAACACAACAGGGGGGAAACGACACTATGTCAACGTCACCCAGTCGATTCAATGCCTGTTATCGTTTTTTTTTTGATTGGTTGACCCAAATTTTATAATTTAGGATTGAAAATTTCAATCGATTATGTGGAAAAATCGGGAAAAATGATGATTCTGCAATTTCTACCGTAATTTTAAAGGAACATGTTGTGTTTTTGTTTCGGGTCTTGGCACGATTTTAAGTTTTTAATTTTTTTGCTTGACTTTTTGAGTTATATCATTAATTTTTTAAGGTTTTGAGCAGAAAAATATTGTTTTTCTATTATTTTCACTTCGTTTTACCTTTAATTTCAGCAAAAATTGCATTTTAAGCAGAAAACCGTGTCAAAATAGTACTTTAAAGGAACATGCTCCACTCCCATTGGGTCTCGCCACGATCTTGTGTATTTTTACGTGGATTTTTAAATTTTAAATTTTGAAGAAGCCAACTCAATTTTCGACCATTTTCCTTCGTTTTTTCGCTGTAAAAACTCAAATTTCTCAACTAACGCCTCAAAAACCACTAACTATTGCAGTAATGACTGCCGGAAGTAGCTGGATCGTGCTACTTCTGCTCTTCGCGGCGCCCCTGGCCGTTCAAATGGTAAAACGAGAGGAATTCAAGACTTGTGAGCAGAGTGCATTCTGCAAACAGCACAGAGCTATAAAAGTGAGGCGTGGCTCACCACAAAATCATCATAACTGGAGTCTTCAGGAGCCAACTGGCTATGAGCTGCTCGCCGCGTCGATTCAACATCAGGGAGCCGTTTGGACCGCCCAACTTCAGAATTCGCAGAACACCCTCAAGCTCAACGTTGTGGGATTGGCGGTAAGTGAAAAAATTTGAAAAAATCGAGAAAAATCGATTTTTTCCACCAAAAAATCATTTAAAAATCGATTTTTCCAGGATTCGACTGTCCGGATCCAAATCGACGAGCCCGAGACGGCGATTCGCAAGCGATACGTCCCGACACCTTCATTTGTGGCTCTTCCGGAAGAATTAGCCTTCGAAAGTGTCGAAAATGGCCAACAAGAAGCAAAAATCGTTGGCGGAAACAAGAAATTGAAGGTTGTCATCACCTTCAAGCCATTCTTGGTCAGCGTCTTCAACGAGTTCGACGAGTTGGTTGCACAAGTGAATAGAGATGGAAAATTGAAGGTTTGTGGTGGGAAAAATTGAAATTTTCAGGAAATTTCACTGGAAGTCGATGTTTTCTGATGGAAAATCTACACAAAATTGACTTTTTAGCACAAAAATGCAAGTTTTTGCTTAAAAACTGGCCAAAATTCCAATTTCTCGGTTTATTTTCAGCTTGTTTTGTCAATTTTTCGGTTTTTTTCATAAAAACTCACTGAAAATCGAATTTTCTCGATTTTTACCTGAAATTTGTGGAATTATCACTAAAAACAACTTTTTTTTAGTGAAATTTCCAAAAAAAATCACAAATTTCGTCAATTTCCATGTGATTTAGCACGTTTTTCCGCGTTTTTCGATGATTTTGACTGAAAAAATCCCAAATTTTCTATGATTTTTACACAAAAAGACGAGTTTTTGGATGATTTTTGATGTTTTTTGCTCAAAAAAGGCGAGTTTTCGGATGATTTTTACTCAAAATTGTCAAATTTTTCATGATTTTTCTTGATTTTGACTGGAAAATGTCGAATTTTGTATGATTTTCACCGAAAAACGCCAAATTTCTGATGATTTTTCATGATTTTGACTAAAAAATGTCGAATTTTTCATGATTTTTACTTAAAAATGTCTATTTTCCGATGATTTTTACACAAAAATGTCAAATTTTTCCTTATTTTTATTCAAATTTGTCAAATTTTCGACGATTTTTTATGATTTTTGACTGAAAAATGTCGAATTTTTAATGATTTCCACCAAAAAATGTCACATTTCCGATGATTTTTCTTGATTTTCACCCCAGAAATGTCAAAATTTTGATGATTTTTCATTATTTTCCAGGTCGAGGAGTTCCGTGTGAAAGAAGAAGGCAAGGAGTATCCAGAAGGCTTCTGGGAGGAGCGATTCAAGTCGTTCACCGACCACAAGCAACATGGATCGAGCAGTGTTGGAGTGGATATCTCCTTCGTCAACTTCAAAACAGCCTACGGTCTCCCAGAGCACGCGGACGCGTTTGCTCTCCGCAATACCGTCGGAAACACTGATCCATATCGATTGTATAATTTGGATGTGTTTGAGTACGAACTCAATAATCCAATGGCTCTCTACGTCTCGATTCCTTATATTCTTGCTCACCGAGCCAATCGATCTGTCGGAGCTCTCTGGTTTAACGCTGCGGAGACTTGGGTTGACACTGAATCGTCTGTCACTTCCAAGGGAATATTCGGGAAAATGTTGGACAAAGTGACCGGAGCCAGTGATAATGTGCCACATTTTGATGCTCATTTCATGTCCGAATCGGGAATGGTCGATATCTTCTTCTTTGTTGGACCAACTGTCAAGGGTACGGGAGAGTTCTCATAGAAAACTATGATTTTTGGAAGATTTTCGCTGAAAAATGAGTGCGAAAACTCAAATTTTGAGCGAAAATAGCTCATTTTGCTCGAAAATTTGAGCTTCTGACTGACATTCCAGCTGAAACGGTCAAAAATTCATTCGAGAATCCAAATCCCGAAATTTTCAGCTCAAATTCAAGGAGTTTTCGAAATTTTTATCGAAAAGCTGGGTTTTGACCCATTTTCAGAAGAAAATCTGAAAATTACCTTATTCTGCTCAAAAGTTTGAGTTTTTAATTGAAATTTCGGCTGAAACTGTCAAAATTCCAATCGAAAGTCTCAAATCCCGAAGTTTCCGCTCAAATTCAAGGGATTTTTAGAATTTTTACGAAAAAAAGGGTTTTTGAGCCATTTTTTGAATTTTCAGCTCAAAAACGGCGATTTTCAGCTCGGAAAATCAGAATTTCAGACGAAAAAACTCGATTTTGCATCTAGAAATCGGGTCTGGGCTCATTTTCTCTGAAGTTTTTGGAAAAATCTTGAATTTCGCCTTAAAACTGGATTTTTAGCTCAAAAACAGCGATTTTTGACCAGAATTGCAGTCGAAAAATGCGTTTTTGAGCTAAAATTCGATATTTTCCCTCAAAATTCCATCCCAAAATCCCCAATTCCTCTTGATTTCCAGATGTCCAACGTCAAAACGCGAAGCTGACCGGAACAACTCCACTGCCTCCACTCTTCTCGATCGGATATCATCAATGTCGATGGAATTACAACGATGAGCAAGACGTGGCCGCTGTGAACAAAGGATTCGACGATCACGATATGCCGATGGACGTCATCTGGCTGGACATTGAGCATACCGACGGGAAGAAGTACTTCACGTGGGATAAGCATAAGTTCCCGACACCCGCTGATATGGTGGCGAAGGTGGCGGAGAAGGGACGGAAGATGGTGACAATTGTGGATCCGCATATCAAGAAAGACGACGGATATTATGTGTATAAGGATGCGAAGGATAAGGGACTATTCGTCAAGCGGACCGATGGATCCGACTTCGAAGGACACTGCTGGCCGGGAGCCAGTGAGTATCTCGATTTCTGGCATCCGGATACCAGGTCCTATTGGAAAGATCAATTCTCGTTTGATAGATACACTGGATCATCGAGCAATCTTCATATTTGGAATGATATGAATGAGCCGTCGGTGTTTAGTGGACCTGAAATCACAATGGACAAGGAGTCGATACATTATGGAGGAATTGAGCATAGAGAAGTGCATAACATGTATGGAATGATGTATACATCGGCGACGTTTGATGGTCTGATGGCGAGAACTGGTGGAAAGGAGCGGCCGTTTATTCTGAGTCGTGCTGGATTCATTGGAACTCAGAGGACGGCGGCGATATGGACTGGAGATAATACGGCTGACTGGGGACATCTGGAAATTGCGGCGCCAATGACACTATCTCTGAGTATCGCTGGTGTCCCATTTGTCGGTGCGGATGTCGGTGGATTCTTTGGAAATCCTGATGAGCAATTGCTCTCCAGATGGTATCAAACTGGAGCGTTCCAACCGTTCTTCCGTGCTCATGCTCATATTGATACGAGACGTCGTGAGCCATGGCTGTTCTCGGAGCAGACTCAGGGAATCATTCGGGAGGCGTTGAGAACTCGTTACGCTCTTCTACCCTACTGGTATACACTGTTCCAGCAGCATTCGGAGAATGGAGTTCCACCGATGAGACCGTTGTTTTATGAGTTTGAGAGTGATGACTCGTTGTTGGAGGAACAGAAACAGTGGATGGTGGGAAGTGGTATTATGGCGAGACCTGTCGTGGAGAAGGACACGTTTAATGTGCAAGTGAAGCTGCCGAGAGGAGAGAAGAAGGTAGAAATTTTATGAAAAATGATGAAAATCGTCTAAAATCGACTTAAAATGATGAAAATTACATTATTTTCAGCTATTTCTGAGCAAAAAAAGTCAAGTTTCAGCCGAAAAGAGTTAAAATTTAACCGTTTTTAAAGATTTTCAGCCCCTCAGCTTCAAATTCTAACTGATCCCGAATAATTCGATAATGAGCTTCAACTCTAGCGAATTTCACACGATTCTGACTCGTTTTTGACAATTTTTCGATGTTTCGAGCTGAAAATGCGGATTTCAGAGCAATTTCAAATCAAAAATTTGCTGAAAATGATGAAAATTGCAAGATTTTAGAAGATTTGAGCTTTTTTCTAGCAAATTTCGGTTGTTGAGCTCAATTCTGATGCTTTTTTGAACATTTTTTGCTGTTTCGGCGCTGAAAATCCATTTTGACCGATTTCCGAGTTTCCACGAGATTCTGGTCGTGATTTCTATAATTTCCAGTGATTTCTACACAACTTGAGCCGAATTTGCAATATTTTGAAGATTTTTAGACTCAAAATTGGTCAAAATAGCTTAAAATTACTCAAATGACACCACCGTTTTCAGTCATGAGCCATGATTCGATGCTATTTCTAGCAGATTCACCGATTTTAGGTCTGACAATGATGAAAACTGCATAAAGTACCCAATTTTAAAGAATTTTGAATATTTTTTGAGCATTTTTGCTATTTCGGAGCTGAAAATGGAGCATTTCCGAAGTTTCGACACTCTTTTCTCTATTTTCACCGATTTTCGAGTTCTGGTCTCATTTCTATCATTTTCAGCGATTTCTACACAGTTTGACCTGAATTTGCAACATTTTGAGAATCTTATGACTCAAAGTCGGTCTAATCTTGAAAATCCGCTCGAAATGACTCAAATGACGCATTTTTGTTCAGAAAATGATGTAAATCTGAAATTTAGCTGAATTCCGTTATATTTTGATCATTTCCAACCTCGAAATTGGTCAAAATAGCTTCGAAATCATAAAAATTTGCTTTTTTTTAATCCATGAGCTCGATTCGTTGCTCTTTCTAGCATTTTTGGTTCAAAAATGATGAAAATCTGATTTCCAGACCGAGAGATGGTACGAATGGATCTCGGGTGCCGAAGTGCACGGTGAATCGATCTACGTCGACGCTCCGATCACATTCACCCCAGTCTACCAACGCGGAGGTGTCATCATTCCGACGTGGCAACGAATCCGACGATCAGCGACACTCATGAAAGACGATCCGTTGACTCTATTCGTCGCATTGGATTCCGAAGGAGCCTCGAAAGGAGAAATCTATTTGGACGACGGCACCACTCACGACTATCAGAGTGGTCAATTTGTGAAGGCGTCATTCAATTATAAGACCGAATCGAGTACGGAAGCGGTTTTGGAAGGAGAGCATGTCGATGGAAAGTTCGCTGCCAAGAATTGGGTCGAGAGAGTCGTAGTTCGTGGTGTTGAGAGCTCGCCGAAGAAGATTGAGGTAGGCTGAAAAGGGGCGGAGCTTTGGCTGAAACAGCTGAAAAAGAGGCGGAACTTAGGGTGAAATAGCTGAAAAGGGCGGAACTTAGGCTGAAACGGCTGAAAAAGGGCGGAACTTAGGGTGAAACAGTTGAAAAGGGGCGGGGCTTAGGCTGAAACGGCTGAAAAAGAGGCGGAACTTAGGGTGAAATAGCTGAAAAGGGCGGAACTTAGGCTGAAACGGCTGAAAAAGGGCGGAACTTAGGGTGAAACAGTTGAAAAGGGGCGGGGCTTAGGCTGAAACGGCTGAAAAAGGGCGGAACTTAGGGTGAAACAGTTGAAAAGGGGCGGGGCTTAGGCTGAAACACAGCTTTAGCAGTTCAAAAATCGCATGGAGAGAGCGTTTGGGAAGAGAAAAAAACGGATGCTCACACTGAAAAAGGGGCGGAGCTTATGGAAGTGGGCGTGGCATGTTTTTCAGCGATTTTTGACGATTCAAGTTAACTTTTTGCTCGATTTCTGCCTCTTTTGCCTTAATTTTCCCCAGATTTCCAGCTCAAAAGTGGGCGGAGCTTATCCTAAGTAATCTTGTTGAGAAATTGTGAACAGAAAAAAGTGGGCGTGGCCTGTTTTTTCAGCGATTTTTGACGATTTTAGCTATATTTGGGTCTTTGTCATGGTACTATCCCTCAATTATTGCCCGATTTCCGACTCAAAAGTGGGCGGAGTTTGTCCTAAAGAATTTTACGAAGTTGAACAAAGGAAAAGTGGGCGTGGCCTATTTTTAAGCGATTTTTGACGATTTCAGCTATATTTTGCTATATCCCAAGGTACTATCCCAGTTATCCCTCGACTTCCAACTCAAAAGTGGGCGGAGCTTATTCTGAAGAAAGTAGAGAAATTGTGAACAGAAAAAAGTGGGCGTGGCCTGTTTTTTCAGCGATTTTTGACGATTTCAGCTAAATTTGGGTCTTTGTCAAGGTACTATCCCTCAATTATCCAATCGATTTTTGTTTAAAAGTGGGCGGGGCTTATAAAGCCTTGCAAAATTCTTCCTGTGAAACTAAGAAAAGTGGGCGTGGCCTGTTTTTTCAACGATTTTTGACGATTTCCAAGTGAAAAGTGGGCGGAGTTTCCGTAAAAAAACTTACTGAATATTCAACAGTATTTCCAGATCACGCGTGTCTCCGACCCAGTCCAACCGCTGGAATTCTCGTATGACCGTGACTCGAAGGTGCTCATCATTCGAAAGCCGGAAGCCCTCCTCACGTCGAGCTTCAAAATTCACATTGAATTCTAATTTGTTCTTCATTCCGTTAATTATGGTATTTACTGGGTTGTTTCTCTTTTCTTTTCTCTGCTTTTTTGGTATCATTTCATATGTATTTATCTGGAATTTCCCCCCTTCTAATTGCTTTACTATTCGTCGTTTCCCAATGCCCATTTTAAGCCATTTTTCTCCCAAGTTTTGTGATTTTTGATTATTGTAGACTCTTCCCACCGTAATGTTAATTGTGATTCAGGATTTTTTGCAATTTAAATTAAAATATTTCGCATCGAGTCGCGTCACCTGACTGATAAGAAGCTTCTTATCAAGTTGGAAATCGATTCCCCCTTCCCCTTTTTGAAGTTTCATTCCAATTTCCAGCCATTGGTCAATTGAGTATATGACCTCTCTGGAAAATGACCATTTCCCCCTTATCATATCATCTTTTGATGACAATTTACTCGTTTTTCTTCTGGAAATTTCAATCAGTTTCAGTTTTTTAATTCAATTTCGACCAGTTCTTGCGTTGCAAGTGCGCTCTATTGAGAATTGTGTCCAAATTGGCTTTTACTGTAGAGAGCGAGTGCTAATTAGGGTAATCCTGAGTTAATTAGCACTAATTAATAGAGTTTGAAGTGTTTTAGGGAAAAAAACAATTTTAAAAATTGAAATTTAAAACTCAATTATTTTTCTAGTAACCAAGATAAGAATCCAATTTGCAGAAGTTTTTATAGATTTTCGGAGTGAATTACAGTACTATCCACTAGTTTTAAGACTCCAAGTTTTCTTTTTCAGTGAACTTTTTTTCCAACATTTTGATGTCATTTTATGGAGTTCCGAATGACTCGATTTTTTCAAAATGTAGATATTCTTGTAGATCAAACCGAGAGCTTCATTTTTGTAGTTGACACCGTTTTGATAGCTCCGCCCACTTTTGAGATACGGTAGCTTTTCCGAAGCAGGGGTTCGAGGTCATCTTTCCTTTCCATAATCTTAAAAACGCGTATCTCAAAAGTGGGCGGAGCTATCAAAAAAGTGTCAACTACAGAAATGTAGATCAAGTTAAGGGCTACATTTTTGTAGTTTACAACTTTTTGATAGCTCCGCCCATTTTTGAGATATGCGCCCTTAAAGCTACTCAGCTCCTTCTCCGCTTAAAACCGTCATATCTCAAAAGTGGGCGGAGCTATCAAAAAGTTGTCAACATGAAAAATGAAGCTCTAGGTTTGATCTACACAACCATCCAAAATTTGATAAGGTTGGAATAAGAAGAGGGCTCGTGACGGGCTCTCAAAGTTAACAAAGCGCGTCGAAGGCGCGCCAGACAAATCGAAGAGGGGGGGAGATCAGCTGATCGCCTCTCTCCGATCACCAGCTGTTAGGGGGGGCATTACGTCAGATGGGGGGAGAAAAGCATGGGGGTGTCTAACATAAGGTTGACCTCTAGACACCCCCCCCCCCTAATTCTTATATGCCAACCGGGTCGGGTCCGTCCGGTTATTACCACGAAGACCTCTAGCCGTCTATGTCTCTCCACTGTCATACTCTCTCGCTTCTTTCGGTTTTTCTATTTATATATTGACACCACAATATAAATGTTGTTTATTGGGAGAATTTTCTTCTTCCACTACACATTTTTCATCTTTGACGTTTCTCACCTCTCTATGATTTGTGATTTGACTTTTTTGTCAATATTTTCATGATGACTATTCTTTGAGGCGTTGAAACTCTTGGATAGTTTTGTCATTTTTAGAAATGATTGGTATTGTTAAAAAGCTCAGGTTTTGAGGATTCAGAATCTTTTTTCACATTTAGAAAATGCTTAAATGGGAATGAGATACCAAGCTTTTAAGTCTAGGTGACCAATAGCTTATTCTTTACTTCTACTAACTAAGGAAGCTCTTGGAGTATATTCGAAGATATATCATGTGTTATATATCATTTGAAAGCTGAAAAAATGATGATTCTGAACCTGTTTTCAGACTTCAGAAAAATTGAAATAGGACTGAGATATCAAGGTTTTAGTCTAAGAGTCCAATAGCTTATTCTTTACTTCTACTAACTAGGGAAGCTTTTGGAGTATATTTAGAGATATAGTATGCGCTATATATTTTTAAAAGGCCAAGAAGATGAGGATTCAGAATCTGTTTTTAGATTTCAAAAAAAAATTCAAATCGGACGAGATATCAAGGTTTTAAGTGTAAGAATGCAATAGCTGACACTTAAAAACCAAGACTTCTACTAACTATAGAAGCTTCTGGAGTATGTTTAAAGAAATACTATGTGTTATATATCATTAAAAAGCTGAATACGTGAGAATTCTGCATCCGTTTTCAAATTTAAACCACAACAAAACTGAACCGAGATACAGTGTGTTTAGTTCACGTTTCTATTTCCAGATCCTCCCCGAAACTGAACTAAAACCCTCGTATCTCGGCCCATTCAAACAATTTTCAAGTTTTTAAAACAGATTCAGAATCCGCGAGTTTTCAGTTTCTTTAACATGTAATTTGAAATCAAAATTGTCATATCTATGCTATAAAAAATGACAATCAACAAAAAAATGCGGTCAAAAAATGAAAAACTTTGACTTTTTTCGAACCTAGCCAGAAAATGACTAACCTAAATCAAAATTTTTCTCATAACCAATACCATAGAAAGACTGAAGAAATGAGGAAGGATTCTAATTCCGTTTTTTTCTTCAAAATCAGACTATCACCAGAATAAAGAAGATACTGTGTATTTCCCCCAGTACCCATATCAGAGAAAAACAATTTCAGCCCATTTTTCTCAAGTACCAGATGTCCAGGCCAAAAAATAACTAAATATTTAGAATCAAGATTTTCTTGGCTTTCAAATGATATATAACACATAATATATCCTCAAATATACTCCAGAAGCTTCCCTAGTTAGTAGAGGTCTCGATTTTTTAGAACCAGCTACTGAACTCCTAGACTTAAAACCTTGATATCTCGGTTGAATTTCAACATTTTTGAAATTTTAAAACAGGTTCAAAATCCTCTCCTTTTCAGCCTTTTTAAAACACCAACCATTTTTAAAAAAGACAAAAACATTCATGAGTTCCAACGCATCAAAGAATAGTCATCATGAAAATAATGACAAAAAGTCATCACAAATCTAGGCCTCGTATCTCGCTCCGATTTTGCATTTTTCAAAATCTGAAAACAGATTCAGAATTCTCACGTCTTCACCTTTCTAACCATACTACTCTAGTTCAGATATTGCCAAGTTAGACACCGCTGCCGAGGTACGAAACCTCCCTCTCCCCCCTTTCTCCACCACCAACGTAAAGACAACAACAACAACCTGTTTTCTTTTCCCTCTCCCTCTCTAATTCTCTCCACTTTCCACACTATTTCCGTACAGTCAGTCACCTTTCTTTCTCTGGGTCTCTCCTGCTATTTCTATTTCTTCAATTCGTCTTGTGATTCCATTTGCATGTTCAAACAAACCAATTTTTTTGAAAATTTTTGATTTTTTATAGCTTGCAAATATCATAGATTAGCACCATCAGAAAACTGTACTGCCCTTATATTAAAGAATTCTTATTCCAGAAATGTCCTTCCAGTAGATCATGGACACCCATCCACATGTCCAACCGGTCCGTCGGAGACTGGAATCCGAGCAGGCCGACCCGCCACAGTCGGAAATTTCCATGTCAGTGGTGACAGATGATACGAGGCTTTTTTCGGTGAGTCTTGTTGTATTTTTCAATTGAAATTCAAAGAAGAGACGCAGAGAAGTCAGCCAGTCTAGCTTCTCTGCGCCTTCTTTTTCAACTCCCAGACTTTGAAGCCTCATATCTCGAAAACTAAAAATTCTATCAAAAAGTTGTCAACTACAAAAATATAGCCCTAGTTGTAATCTTTATTTTTGTTGTTGATCATTTTTTGATAGCTATTCACGTTTTTGAGATATGAGGCTTCAAAGTTCAGCTACCATAACTGAGAGAGGGAGAGAAGAGACACAGACAGTCAGACAGTCTCGTTTCTCTGCGTCTTCTCTCCCCACCGCCCGTCTTCAAAGACGTGTATCTGCAAACATTTGACAAGTTTTCAAGCCTTCGTTTCTAGAAACTTAATAACAATGTGCTACCAAATTTACAAATTTCAAAAGCTTGATTTCAAGTTTTAACGGTTCAAATTACAAACCATTCCTATAAGGTTTTCACAACCGCGCTCTACCGTAATCGCCTTTAGGCTAAAACCGGTAGAGCGTTGTAACGAACCAATCCTTGAAAAAAAGTAATTAAAACCTCTTTTTGGAAAAAAATCTGAATAAAATGTCTTCCATTTCCAAAACATCAGTTCCACTTTGTCTAGAACATTATGAATCACATTTTCTTATCAACTTGTACTTAAAGAAATTATGTCTTATAATATTTAATTGTACTATTAAAAATGAGAGTCACAGTTTGGTCACACATTTTGATACTTTTTTGTTGCAGATGAATGCTTGAGTCATTATTTACCAACAGTTTGTCTTTGAAGTCTTATATCTCAAAAACCTAAATAGCTATCAAAAACATTTCAACTACAAAAATGTAGATCACAACTAGAGCTACAGTTTTGTAGTTGACAACTTTTTGGTAGCTATCCACCCTATTGAGATACGCGCTTTTGAAGTTAGGTACCTGAAACAGCGAGAGATGAGGAGAAGGGGAGACGCAGAGAAGCTAGACGCCCCTCTCTTTTTCCACGCTCTCTCGCCTCTTAACTTTAAAGGCGCGTATCTCAAAAGCGTGAATAGCTATCAAAAAGTTGTCAACTACAAAAATATAGCCCTATTTTTGATCTACACAACCAGTATAAATTTAGTGAGACTGGATTAATAGAATAGGCGGAGACAGGCTCTCAAAGTTGGTCAATTTTCAACGCCATCGAAACATGCCGGGAAACATATCCCTTTTATGTCACAATAAAACGTATTCAAACCACCAAAACATAGATCAGGCACACATTTTTCACAAAATTGGTATTTTTGGATTAAAAAAAAGAACGCGTCTTTATTTCCGGATGGTCAAAAACCAATTAAAAATGAAAAACCCCAAATAAATGACTCACATTGGCTCTGACTCCGCCCCCTTTTTGACTGGGTTGCGGCGGCTCTCACCCTCTGCCGTCTAGTGGCGTTGTCTCAAAAAAGTTTTATTTGTTTTTCAACTTTTTGGCAAACACACACACACACGTTGCTCTCCCAAATTACTTTTGAACTCTATTCTCTCTCATGATACCACTAAGACAATTGAATAAGGATGGCAGGGAGTTTAAGGTAATTACTAATTACCGTTTTTAAATCACGAACAAAAATTTTTTGCAAAATTGTGTGCCTGATGTATCTAAACGGTTGGTCAACATGTGTTTCAATGGTGACATAAAGTTGAAAGTAGACAAACTTTAAGATCCCGTCATGACACATTTTGTAAGCCCAGCCTGACCGAATTTATACTGGTTGTGTAGATTAAAATTAGGGCTACATTTTTGTAATTGACAACTTTTTGATAGCTATTCGCGTTTTTGAGATATAAAGCTTCAAAGCCTAGAGGCGAGAGAGCATTTCTCTGGGTCTCCCCCCCCCTCTCAGCTACTCTATCTTTAAAGGCGCATATCTCAAAAACGTGAAAAGCAATCAAAAAGTTGTCAACTACAAAAATATAGCCCTAGTTGTTATCTTTATTTTTGTAATTGACAATTTTCTGATAGCTCTCCACGTTTTTGAGATATAAGCCTTCAAAGTAGGTGTACTTGATCAGGGGGAAAGGCGGTTTCCTTGGAGATTAGTAGGAGAGAGACGTGGGATGATAAAGTTGAAAGAAAAAACGTGATTTCTCCTTTTTCCAGGTGCGCCGACGGCCGACACTTTATGCACTCAATGAGAATAAGAGCATTTGGTGGTGAGTAGAGAAAAATTCAGTACTGAAAAAGAGTTTTTAAAAATTTCTGAAAT
Organism: Caenorhabditis latens; assembly: GCA_002259235.3. Classification (NCBI taxonomy): domain Eukaryota; kingdom Metazoa; phylum Nematoda; class Chromadorea; order Rhabditida; family Rhabditidae; genus Caenorhabditis; species Caenorhabditis latens. Next base: position 2,898,015 of record CM056096.1, read on the forward strand.
TTCCAATTTTTTTTTGAAAAAAAAACATCTTAAGACTAATTTTTTGTAGATTTCAAAGATTTTTGAAGAATGTACTTAAGATAAAATTATGGAGAAAACTTCAGAAAATGAATTTTTGCAAAAAAAGTTGTAGTGAAAAGCCGAGCTGGGCCAAGCCTCAACATTTTCGATCGGGAGTTTTTTAAAAATGTTATATCTCGAAAACTATAATAGCTATCAAAAAGTTGTCAACTACAAAAATGTAGTCCATGTTGTGATCTACATTTTTGTAGTTGACAACTTTTTTCTAGCTACTCACGCTTTTGAGATATGCGCATTTAAAGACGATCAGAAGGGGAGAGGAGACGCAGAGAAACGAGGTTGTCTGACTGTCGGCGTCTCTCCACCGTCTAGTTCTGGCAGCTGAATTTTGAAGCCTGATATCTCAAGAACTAAAAATGCTATCAAAAAATTGTCAACTACAAAAATAAAGATCAAAACTAGGGCTATATTTTTGTAGTTGACAACTTTTTGATAGCTCCGCCCACTTTTGAGATATGCGCCTTTGAAGGTGTCTACCTTCTCTGCGTATCTCCCTCCTTCTGATTCTGGCGCGGTGCCCATCTTTAAAGACGCATATCTTAAAAGTGGGCGGAGCTATCAAAAATAGCCACTTACCAAAATGAAGCTCTTGATTTGATCTACATTTTTGTAGTTGACAACTTTTTGATAGCTCTTTTCACTTTTGAGATATTCGCTTTTAAAGATAGCAGAGTCAACAGCTGGAGAGGAGGAGAGACGCAGAGAAACGAGGCTCTCTAACTGTCTGCGTCTCCCCCTCTCGTTCTGAGAGATGAACTTTAAAGCTTCATATCTCAAACACGTGAATAGCTATCAAAAAACAGTCAACTGCAAAAATAAAGCTCTAGTTTTGATCTACACAACCAATACAAATTCTTCCAGCTGCCCAATAAATGTCGAGCCGATTCTTTTCCTCGTCACATGCGGATTCGGTCTCATGGCCACCAACAACTCTCTCTTCACCTACTGGGCAAGATGTGTTCAAATAGCTCAAGAGCACAAAGAGCTCAATGCCACGTACACGTGTGCTTCGATAGCCACGTATAATGGAACGTTGCAAGATGACGTGGAGAAGGATATCGCTAATACGAAGATTTATTTGCAGGTGCGTTTTTTGACGCGGCGAGTTCAAAAAATGTGAAAAATTCCAGATTTTTGGTACAATCCCCACCCTAATCGTCTCCCCACTAATCGGAAATTGGTCGGATAAAAACGGAAGAAAACCGCCGCTTCTATTCTCCCTCTTCGGTCTTGTCCTCAATAATTTCCTACTTCTGTGTGCCACCCTCACCTACGAGTCCATAAATGTCTACTATTGGTTCTTTGTGTCCGAAGTGTTGCTCGGGTTGTTTGGAGGCGGAGCCGCCACGTTTTCAACAACTCTTGCGATTGTGACGGATGATTGTAGGCACAAGTTGAAACCGGTGAGTTTTGAAAGGTTTTTGGGGGAAAATCGTGTTTTTTTGTTGAAAAAACACAACTTGTGTTTTTTTCAACAACTTGTGATTTTCTACAACAAGTTGTACTTTTTTAACCACAAGGTGTGATTTTCTGAAAAACCTGTTTTTACATCCACACCTTGTGTTTTTCTTAAAAAATCCTCACCTTGTGTTTTTCTAAAAAGCGCATTTTTATGGAAATCGTGTGTTTTTTTTTTGAAATCGTGTGTTTTTTCAACAACTTGTGTTTTTCCGCCCACAACTTGTGTTTCTATGGAAATCATGCATTTTTCCACAATTTGTGTGTGTGTGTGTGTGTGTGTGTATGTGTGTGTGTGTGTGTGTATGTGTGTGTGTGTGTGTGTGTGTGTGTGTGTGTGTGTGTGTCTGTCTGTCTGTCTGTCTGTGTGTGGTTTTTTTTACCACAAGCTGTGTTATTATCAACAACTTGTGTTTTTCAGTCTACAACTTGTGTTTTTGTGGAAACCGTGTGTGTTTTTTTCAACAAGTTGTGTTTTTTGGGCCACGAGTTGTGTTTTTTAACCACAAGTTGTGTTTTTTTCTGGTTCTTTTCTCAAATAGATCCACAAGTTGTGTTTTTCTTCACCATAACTTGTATTTTTTACAACAAGTTGTGTTTTTTACCACAAGTTGTGTTTTTTCAACAACTTGTGTTTTTTTACAACAACTTGTATTTTTTCTCAAATAGATCCACAACTTGTGTATTTTTAGAAAACTGTTTGTGTTTTTTCACCACAAGTTGTGTTTTCACAACAAATTGTGTTTTCACAACAAGTTGTGTTTTTCAGTCTACAACTTGTGTTTTTGTGGAAACCGTGTGTTTTTTTTTCAACAAGTTGTGTTTTTTACAACTTGTGTTTTTTAGCAGCTTGTGGTTTTCAACAACTTGTGTTTTTATCCACAACTTGTGTTTTTTTCGCCCACAACTTGTGTTTCTTGTAGACAACTTGTGTTTTTTGCCGCAACCTGTGTGTGCAAATCCACAACTTGTGTTTTTTCTCAAATAGATCCACAACTTGTGTATTTTTAGAAAACTGTTTGTGTTTTTAGCCACAAGTTGTGTTTTTTTACAACAAGTTGTGTTTTTTATAACAACTCGTGTTTTTTACAACAACTTGTGTTTTTTCGCCCACAACTTGTGTTTCTCCGCCCAAATTTTGTGTTTTTCCACAACTTGTGTTTTTTACCACAACTTGTGTTTTTTTCAACAAGCTATGGTGCCTTACCACAACTTGTGTTTTTCACCACAAGTGGTGGATTTATCCACAAAGTGTGTTTTTATCCACAACTTGTGTATTTTCAACAAGTTGTGTTTTTTTATAACAACTTGTGGTTTTTTGGAAAACTATGTGTGTTTTTAACCACAAGTTGTATTTTTTCTCAAATAGATCCACAACTTGTGTATTTTTAGAAAACTGTTTGTGTTTTTTTACCACAAGTTGTGTTTTCACAACAAGTTGTGTTTTTCAGTCTACAACTTGTGTTTTTGTGGAAACCGTGTGTGTTTTTTTCAACAAGTTGTGTTTTTACAACAAGTTGTGTTTTTGTCCACAAGTTGTGTTTTTTACCATAAGTTATGTTTTTTATAACAACTTGTGTTTTTTACAACAAGTTGTGTTTTTTACAACAAGTTGTGTTTTTGTCCACAACTTGTGTTTTTGTGGAAACCGTGTGTGTTTTTTTCAACGAGTTGTGTTTTTTTACCACAAGTTGTGTTTTTACAACAAGTTGTGTTTTTTACCAAAACTTGTGGTTTTTTACAACAAGTTGTGTTTTTCAGTCCACAACTTGTGTTTTTGTGGAAACCGTGTGTGCTTTTTTTAACAAGTTGTGTTTTTGGATATTGTGTGTGTGTGTGTGTGTGTGTGTGTGTGTGTGTGTGTGTAGGTCTATAACTTGTGGTTCTGATCCACACGTTGTGTTTTTCAGTCCACAACTTGTGTTTTTGTGGAAACCGTGTGTGCTTTTTTTAACAAGTTGTGTTTTTGGATATTGTGTGTGTGTGTGTGTGTGTGTGTGTGTGTGTGTGTGTGTGTGTGTGTGTGTGTGTGTGTAGGTCTATAACTTGTGGTTCTGATCCACACGTTGTGTTTTTCCGTCCACAACTTGTGTTTTTTTTTGAACAACTTTAAGTGTTCCAGGGCTCTTCAACCGTCCCATTCCGTGTCGGCCTCGCCTCCTTCATCCAATCGATTGGAATGCTCAGTGGAACTCTCATCGTTTCAATTCTAGCAGTTCCAGCTATCATTTCAGTGGAACGACACGCATTGAGTTACACTAAATGTGCATTTATACGTAAGACACTCTTCTAGGCCACGCCCCTTACAGTGTCCCGATTTTCAGAGACTGGATTGTCGCTGATTGCTTTGATCTACGCGATCTTCTTCGTCAGAGAGACTCATTTTCCAAAACGAGAAGATTTCAGTTATAATCAATTTGATGATAACGAAGACGTCGTGGATGAAGAGGAATTGCCTCCGAAACCTAGAGGAATCCGTCAATTTACCACTTATCTGGAAAATGTGTTCAGTGTTTTGACGGTTAGACGACCCGGATGGACACGATTGTGTCTTTGTGTCTCGCTGGCATTCGTTTTTATCGAGTTTTTGTCTTTTGGTGAGTTTACCAGAAAAGTGGGCGGAGCTATCAAAAAGTTGTCTACTACAAAAATGTAGACAATATTTAGGACTACTTTTTTGCAGTTGACAACTTTTTGATAGCTCTTCACGCTGTTGAGATACAAGCCGTCAAACACAAATTCAAGAAGAGAGACGCAGAGAAGTCAGACACTCTCGCTTCTTTGCGTCTCTCCCTGTCTTTAAAGCTTCATATCTCAAAAGTGTGAGACGCTATCAACAAGTTGTCAACAACAAGTTTTGAACCGTTATATCTCAAGAACTATAACAGCTATCAAAAAATTGTCAATTACAAAAATGTAGAGCTAGTTTTGATCTACATTTTTGTAGTTGATAACTTTTTGATAGCTCCGCCCACTCTTGAGATACAAACCGTCAAACACAACTGACTCCTCTGCGTTACTCGATTTTTCTCGTTCGACTTTGAAGCCCCGTATCTCAAAACCTAGCAGCGCTATCAAAAAATAGTCAACTACAAAAATATAGCCCTATTTTTGATCTTCAAAACCAAGTAAATTTCCAGACCCGGCGCTCCTGCTCCTCCTCGTCAAGCGTCTCCCATTCGCGTGGAACGACAAACTCTTCAGTTATTTCACCGTGACACGTGGCTTGGTCAGCTCACTCGGAATGGTTCTCTGCCCGATTCTTCTCACTTTTTGTCATTGGCTTGGGAAGGATTCGCTGTTAATCATTGCGGCGTTGGCATCCTCCGCCGCGACTTCATTCCTCACCGCGTTTGCAACACGGACTGAGCATATCTTCTACAGTAAGACACGACGTCAGATTGCCCGTCTAATAGATTTTTTTTCTCTTTTTCAGCATGTGCCTTTGGTTTGATCATGGGCGGTATGCAACCAGCGTACCGTTCGTTTTTGCCAAGAATGGTGGCGAAGGAAGAGACCGCGCGTCTTCTCACAGTGGTCTCTATTATCATCTCGTTCTCTCCGATACTCTCCTCACTGATATTCAATAACATTTTCAATGCGACACTGACTTGGTGGCCTGGATTCGCGTTTTTTGTGTCCGGATGTTTCCAGTCGACCGTTTTTATCGGGCAGATGTGAGTCACGTCGCTGCGGGCTTTTTACGCTGCGATCTTAGTTTGACGCTGCGAGTTTCCGGTATTCACGCTGCTGCGAGCTCACTGGCTAGCTAGATTCACCTGCTAGCTAGATGCGGTGAATTTCCTGCGAGCCTACTGGCTACCTTCCATTTCACCACTGCGAGTTTTCGGTATTCACGCTGCGAGTAGCCCGCGTTTTTTCACGTTGCGATTTTGAGAGTGATCTCACATGTTGGTTTTCTAGACGCTGCGAGTTTCTGGTATTCACGCTGCGAATTCACTGGCTACCTTCCATTTCACCGCTGGAAGCTTTCAGTATTCACGTTGCGGGCTTACTGCTCACCTGCAAGCTAGACGCGGATACGCTGCGAGTAGCTTTTTTACGCTGCGATATTGAGAGTGAGCTCACATGTTCGTTTTTGGGTTTCTAGACGCTGCGAGCTCGCTATAAGCTGGTTACTTTGACGCTGCGAGTTCACCAGAAGATTGCTGCCACTCACGCTGCGAGTTTTCACGCTGCCAGTTTCACTAGACGCTGCGAGTTTCCCTTGACGCTTGCAGTACTTATTTGACGCTGCGAGTTTGCAGTATTGACTTGACGCTGCGAGCTTTGACGCTGCGAGTTTTCACGATGCGAGGCCTGACGCTGCGAGTTTTCACGCTGAGAGTTTCACTTGGCGCTGCGAGGTTAACGCTGCGAGTTTGCATTATTCACTTGTACGCTGCGAGTTTTCACGCTGCGAAATCGACGCTGCGAGTCTTGACGCTGCGAGTTTTCACGCTATGAGTTTTTCTTGACGCTGCGAGTCTTGACGCTGCGAGGCCTGACGCTGCGAGTTTGAAGCTGTGAGTTTTATTTGACGCTACAAATCGTGACGCTGCGAGTTGGACGCTATGAGTTTCACTTGGCGCTGTGAATCTTGACGCTGCGAGTTTCACTTGACGCTGTGAGTCTTGACGCTGCGAGTTCACGCTGCGAGGCCTGACGCTGCGAGCTATCATTTCACGCTGCGAGTTTGACGCTGCGAATTTTCACGCTGGCAGTTTCACTTGACGCTGCAAGTTTTCACGTTGCGAGTTTTCGCGCTGCGAGCTATCAATCTAACTTTTTCCAGAATAATCCACATGCTAATGCGTCCCCAATGGGCGCTCGACAAGCAGCTGCGTGCTCGTCGTCTCGACGAATCCGACTCTCCACCTGACACCTCGGATTTCCGTGTGGCGGTTGCTGATGTGGAGGAGAGAAGCATCTCGAATACGGCAGTGGATTCCGATAGCGGGTCGAGGCGGGAAATTTGATCTACTGACTTAATCGTGTTTGTAATTTATGTTGTTTAAGTGATTTCAGTTGTTTGAGACGGGTAGTAAAGTTATTTTATTCATTTTATTCATTTTAAGACAAAAAAAAACTTATGATGGACTCCTCAAATTTACAGATTTCATCGAGACCATACTATGACCCACCGCGCCCTGCGAATTCCCATTTTTCAGACATAAAACTGCCCGGAAAACGTCGAAAACCGCTTCCCGATAGCTTTTGATAATCAGAAAACTTGGTAACGGATCCACGGCAGGGTAAAGAGTGATAGTGATGAGAATAAACGCTGTAGCGAAGTCAGTGTCCAGGTTAAACATCGGACACAAGAAGAATATAGTGATTGGGAAATGCATAAGGACAAGGGGGATCAGGGTCTGGAGGACTAATGAGTAGAATAGTTGCTTTTGGAGGTTATTTGCAGCTGACGATACGATGGAGAGAGTTGTGGAGAGACGCAGGTAGCAGAGGGTTCCGAAGCCAAAGACACAGATGATGGAGGTTCCCTGAAATGGAAATTTTTACTGGGGAGCTCACTACCAACTTGCGTTAAATGCGCTGCGAGCTCACTACCGATTTTACGCTGCGAGCTCACTACCGACCTGCGTCAAATACGCTGCGAGCTTTTACCGACTTGCGTGCTTGACGCTATGAGGTCACTGTCTTTACTGTGCTAGCTCACTACCGACCTGCGTTAAATACGCTGCGAGCTTTTACCGACTTGAGTGTTGGACGCTGCAAGCACTGTGCCAGCTCACTTGAGTGAGTTGGATTGCAATTCTACGAGCAACTTGCGTTTTTCACGCTTCGAGTTGACTCGCTGGTTAAACGCTTTGAGCTTTCTGGATTGACGCTGCGAGCATCGGCAACCTGCGTGCTTGACGCTATGAGGTCACTGTCTTCGCTGTGCTAGCTCACTACCAACTTCACGCTGCGAGCTCACCACTAACCTGCGCTAAATACGCTGCGAGCTTTTACCGACTTGCGTGCTTGGTGCTGCGAGTTTCACTGTCTTCACTGTGCTAGCTCACTAGCAACTTGAGTGAGTTGGGTTGCGATTCCACGGGCAGATTGGACTCTTCACGCTGCGAGTCGACTCAACCTCACTACCTGAACGCTGTGAGCTCTAAGGATTGACGCTGCGAGGTCATTATCTTCACTGTGCTAGCTCACTAGCAACTTGAGTGAGTTGGGTTGCGATTCCACAAAAACGTGCGCTTTTCAGCTGCGAGCTCACTACCCACTTGCGGGAAATACGCTGCGAGCTCACTACCAATTTGACGCAGCCAGCTCACTTTTTTCACGCTGCGTCAGCAAACGCGCCCCATCGGACACCTATTTGACCTACCACCATGAACCACATCTGACACACTCCAATCCATGCCGGTATATTGAAACTCATTGTTCCATTCTCTCCAAAATTATAAAATTTCGTTCCGATATAACTGATATTTTCGATGGGCTGTCCGACGGTCCGATTTATCACGTCCCTTCAAACTTTTTTGATCTACCGTATTGATTTTTGATCTACCTAGTATATTCATCCATATCCGGATTCTTCCAGAACCAAATTCTCACCACGGCGGCCCACCAGAAGCTATAAAACATTGGGAAGAGGAAAAGAAGACTGAATTTCCAACCCGACGTGAATTTCTTACCAAAACCTCTTCAAAAACTCACTGTGTAGATCAAAAAAATTGTAGATCAAAAAACACACTCACACTTCAATCGACCCAAATCTATACACAAAATGCGCCGCGAACACTGCCATTGACGCTCCGAAAATGGCAGTGTAGATTAGAACGACCCATGAGGAGTGTTCTGAATCCAGGAGGGCGTCAGGGTGGTTTATACGGAATGTGATGAATGCACAGCCGACGGAATGGGCGATCTGGAAAACTCGCAGCGTAAAACAAGCAGTGAGATGGTGAGCTCGCAGCGTCAAAATGGTGAGCTCGCAGCGTCAAAATGGTGAGCTCGCAGCGTCAAAATGGTGAGCTCGCAGCGTCAAAATGGTGAGCTCGCAGCGTCAAAATGGTGAGCTCGCAGCGTCAAAATGATGAGCTCGCAGCGTCAAAATGGTAAGCTCGCAGCGTCAAAATGGTGAGCTCGCAGCGTCAAAATGGTGAGCTCGCAGCGTCAAATGGTGAGCTCGCAGCGTCAAAATAGAGAGAGCTCGCAGCGTCAAAATGGTGAGCTCGCAGCGTCAAAATGGTGAGCTCGCAGCGTCAAAATGGTGAGTTCGCAGCGTCAAAATGGTAAGCTCGCAGCGTCAAAATGGTGAGCTCGCAGCGTCAGAGTGATGAGCTCGCAGCGTCAAAATGGTGAGTTCGCAGCGTCAAAATGATGAGCTCGCAGCGTCAAAATGGTAAGCTCGCAGCGTCAAAATGGTGAGCTCGCAGCGTCAAAGTGGTGAGCTCGCAGCGTCAAAATGGTAAGCTCGCAGCGTCAAAATGGTGAGCTCGCAGCGTCAAAATGGTGAGCTCGCAGCGTCAAAATGGTGAGCTCGCAGCGTCAAAATGGTGAGTTCGCAGCGTCAAAATGGTAAGCTCGCAGCGTCAAAATGGTGAGCTCGCAGCGTCAAAATGGTGAGCTCGCAGCGTCAAATGGTGAGCTCGCAGCGTCAAAATAGAGAGAGCTCGCAGCGTCAAAATGGTGAGCTCGCAGCGTCAAAATGGTGAGCTCGCAGCGTCAAAATGGTGAGTTCGCAGCGTCAAAATGGTAAGCTCGCAGCGTCAAATGGTGAGCTCGCAGCGTCAAATGGTGAGCTCGCAGCGTCAAAGTGGTGAGCTCGCAGCGTCAAAATGGTGAGCTCGCAGCGTCAAAATGGTGAGTTTGCAACATCAAAATGGTGGTTCGCAGCGTCAAAATGGTGAGCTCGCAGCGTCAAAGTGGTGAGCTCGCAGCGTCAAAATGGTGAGCTCGCAGCGTCAAAATGGTGAGTTCGCAGCGTCAAAATGGTAAGCTCGCAGCGTCAAAATGGTGAGCTCGCAGCGTCAAAATGGTGAGTTCGCAGCGTCAAAATGGTAAGCTCGCAGCGTCAAAATGGTGAGCTCGCAGCGTCAAAGTGACCGGCTCGCAGCGTCAAAATGGTGAGTTCGCAGCGTCAAAATGGTAAGCTCGCAGCGTCAAAATGGTAAGCTCGCAGCGTCAAATGGTGAGCTCGCAGCGTCAAATGGTGAGCTCGCAGCGTCAAATGGTGAGTTCGCAGCGTCAAAGTGGTGAGCTCGCAGCGTCAAAATGGTGAGTTTGCAACATCAAAATGGTGGTTCGCAGCGTCAAAATGGTGAGCTCGCAGCGTCAAAATGGTGAGCTCGCAGCGTCAAAGTGGTGAGCTCGCAGCGTCAAAATGGTGAGCTCGCAGCGTCAAAATGGTGAGTTTGCAACATCAAAATGGTGGTTCGCAGCGTCAAAATGGTGAGCTCGCAGCGTCAAAGTGGTGAGCTCGCAGCGTCAAAATGGTGAGCTCGCAGCGTCAAAATGGTGAGTTCGCAGCGTCAAAATGGTAAGCTCGCAGCGTCAAAATGGTGAGCTCGCAGCGTCAAAGTGACCGGCTCGCAGCGTCAAAATGGTGAGTTCGCAGCGTCAAAATGGTAAGCTCGCAGCGTCAAAATGGTAAGCTCGCAGCGTCAAATGGTGAGCTCGCAGCGTCAAATGGTGAGCTCGCAGCGTCAAATGGTGAGCTCGCAGCGTCAAAGTGGTGAGCTCGCAGCGTCAAAATGGTGAGTTTGCAACATCAAAATGGTGGTTCGCAGCGTCAAAATGGTGAGCTCGCAGCGTCAAAGTGGTGAGCTCGCAGCGTCAAAGTGGTGAGCTCGCAGCGTCAAATGTTGAGCTCGCAGCGTCAAATGTTGAGCTCGCAGCGTCAAATGTTGAGCTCGCAGCGTCAAAGTGGTGAGCTCGCAGCGTCAAAATGGTGAGCTCGCAGCGTCAAAGTGGTGAGCTCGCAGCGTCAAAGTGGTGAGCTCGCAGCGTCAAAGTGGTGAGCTCGCAGCGTCAAATGTTGAGCTCGCAGCGTCAAAATGGTGAGTTCGCAGCGTCAAAATGGTGAGCTCGCAGCGTCAAATGGTGAGCTCGCAGCGTCAAAATGGTGAGCTCGCAGCGTCAAAATGGTGAGCTCGCAGCGTCAAAATGGTGAGCAGCACATGAGCAAGCCAGAACGGAGATTGAGCGGGTTATCAATGTAGTGGAAGTAGTTAAGGAGAATGAGAGGAAGGAGATAGGTTGGAGAGAGTTGATAATGAAAGAAGAAAGCTGGAAGAAGATCGTAGAGAAGTTGGAAAATGGGAACCAAGAAGGAAAAGTGGAAGTTCCAGGATGTGGAGAAAGAGATATTAGGGAATTTATGATGATGGGAGGAGAATTGATGTTGGTGACTAAGTATGGAGCTGCGTTGAGAGTGGTGCCGGTGGAAAAGCGGAAAGAATTGTTTCTGGAAGCACATGGAGGTACATTCGGAGGACATTGGAATCCGGAGAAAGTAGACGCGATGTTGGGGAAGAAGTTTTGGTGGCCAGGAATGAGGGCATGGATTGGAAAATGGTCGAAGGAGTGTCAACAGTGTCTGTGCGGGAATGCCAAACGGATATTGACATCTCCGTTGACACCGATTGAGGCAAGTGAGCCGTTGGAGATCGTAGCGTTGGATTTGTTGGATTTGGGGTTGAGTTCCAGTGGAAATAGATACGTGTTGTCGATTGTGGATCTGTTCAGCAAGTACGCTGGGGTGGTGGCGATTCCGAATAAGTCGGCCGAGACGGTTGCTAAGGCGTTTTTGGAGAGTTGGATGTTGAAAGAAGGGAGGATTCCGAAGGCAATATTGACGGATCAGGGGTTAGAGTTTGCAAATGCTACCTTTGAGAAGATTGCAAAGATGTCGAAGATCAAGATGATTAAAACTAAAGGGTATCACTCGAGAATGAACGGAGGAGTGGAACGGTTCAACAGAACTATTCAGACAGTGCTGAAGAAGATTACGTTGATTCCGACTGAGTGGGATGAGAAGCTGCAGTACGCAGTGTTCGCATACAATGCGTGTAAGCATGAGACGACTGGGGAGAGTCCACATTTTCTGATGTATGGAAGAGATCCGAGAATACCGCTGAAGGTTGATCAGGAGGAGTTGGTGGGGAAGTATCAGGTGGACGTAGACGAGTATAAGCTACGCCACGCTGAACAGATGCATTTGGCTCAAGAAGCAGCAAGGGAGCATATGAAGAAGGAGCGAGAGAGTATGAAAGAGAGCTTTGATGAGAAGCATAATGTGGCTGGGAGGAAGTATCCAGTAGTAGGAGATAGAGTAATGGTGAAGATTCCTGCGGAGAAATTGGGAGCGAGAAATGCGAAGCTGGTGAATGAATGGAAAGGGCCGTACAGAGTGGTAGAAACTACGGAAAACTCGGCAAGCGTACAGTTCATGGGAGGAGAAGAAAAGTTATGGATCCCTTGGGAGCAACTCCGGAAGGTCCCAAAAGAAGTAGTGGATATGAAGTGTGAGACTGGCGCGAGAAGGGGGCAGCGTGGTAGAAAGAAGAAGGCGGCAGTAAATGTAGTAGAACAAGGAAAACTGTGTGAAGGAGAAGAAAAGAATTTGACATTGGATAATGTAAAATTTTACAGGAAAGCAGATGGAGAAGAGTGCGGCTGCAAGCAAGGAAGAGCTAATTTCGTTGATGGATTTGGAGAAAGAGCCTATGACCCAAAAAGTTTGGCATTGAAGATGTTGGCGAAAAACGAGAAGATCAGTCCGGAAGACGTACAGCTGATGGTCTGCGATGAGGAGTTCCAGAAGAAACTCGGGAAGTCTGAAAGACTCGAGGCGCTCCGAAGATTCGCGGAAATCTGTCCAACGTGGGCGCAAAAAGTCATGACTGGAGCGGTGCAGGAGTCCGAAGACGAATGGAAGGAGGCCGCAGACTGCTTGAAAAAAGAGGTGCAACAGAAGAACCAGCCTAAGAAGGCAATGATCAAGGAGAAGTTCATACTCATTGGACAGAGAATGAACCTGAAGAGTAGAGCTGTTTTTGAAGTCCGAGCTGCAACGATTTCGGCATGGAAGCAGAAGTTCGATTGGGATCAGGTGGAGAAGGCGGTGATTTTGGTGGAGTGGACCAGAAAGGACCAGGAATTGGCGGGTCTGACTCATCTAGTAGAGGAGATTGCCAAGGAGGTTAAGGAGGTGGTGGTCGTGCCAGGAAAAATGGAGTGTTCATACGATGAAGTTGGAGGAGTGACGGCCCAGTGGAAGAAAACTCGAAAAACGGCGGCGAATGTGGAGATAGTGGACCCGTTGACGCCAGTGGGATCCAAGAAGACTCCACTGATATTGTCGGAATTGAGGTACGGATCACTGGAGAAGGTTGTGGAGTATCTGGAGCTGGCGGTGCCAAATCACCCAGTGGTGGATCGTCTTAAGGAGGAGATCACGAGTGAGCCGGGAGCGAAGAAACCAAGACGACAGTAGCAGTCGAGGCGAAGGAGCCGAATAATATTGTAAATTGTTTATTATGATTTTTGAGCATTACCGGTTTTAATGAGATTTTGAGGTCACTAGGACAAGTAGTTTTTCTTTCTATTTCTGAGGTCACTAGGACAAAGTAAGTATTATCTGGTAGTTTTATATGTTAAGGAGTAGGGTGAGTGCTGCGGTGTAGGAGGATTAGTGAGTAGAATGTAAGCCGAGTCGTGGGGTGCCGTTTGTTTTCACCGGTCAGGGGTCCGGTCTCTAAGAGGAGGGGGAAGTTGCCGGTGGGCATTCTCGCCGACTCAAACACCCTTTCTTACGGTACCACACACACACTCGCAACGACGCTCCGCTATCCCGCCACGTGGCAACATTGCGTACCATTCATCTCTCCACGCGATATAGTTAGTTCTTGTTTTTAAGGTAGATTTTTCCGGTTTTTGCTTTTGTTTTGCTTCTCTGTGTTGGTTTTTCTATTATTTTCTCGTTTTTCTATCGTTTATTCTTGGATAAGGATAAATTATTTGTGTTCAAATATAAAATCTCGTTTTGTTCGTCTAAAAGGCCACTGAATCCGTAACCACCGGATAACTTCGAGATATTCTGGGGAGCGTTTGATCTACCCGCGGAGATTGTGTGTTTTAGACGAAGTGGTGTACTCACTAGGGTTATTGACGCTGCGAGTTTACTATTTTGACGCTGCGAGCTCACTAGGCGTCTGACTAGATGCATGCTGCAAATTTGGCAGATTCACAGACAAAGATTGTGAGTTTTCACGCTGTGAGCTCACTAATCGTCAGCTGCAAATAACCTCCAAAAACAACTATTCTACTCATTAGTCCTCCAGACCCTCATTCCCCTTGTCCTTATGCATATCCCCATTACAGTATACTTTGTGTGTCCCATGCTGAATATGGACTTGGATTTCGCCAGTGTTTTTGTGGCGTCTACTATTACTTTGTACCCGGCCGTCGACCCGTTACCAAGTTTTTTTGTGATTAAGAGCTATCGAGAGGCGATTTTTGGTTTCTTCCGAAAAATACAAGTGATGCCTCCGAGAAACACATTTGCTAGAACGACTACTATGGGAAGTACAGTGAGGTTCGATTCCAAAATTGTTGTTCATATAATTTGATGAATAAAGATTGTGTGACACCCCACTATCCCAAATTTACATTTATTGTGTAGATCAAGAATAGGGCTACATTTTTGTAGTTGGAAGTTTTTTGATAGCTATTCACGTTTTCGAGATATGCGCCTTTAAAGACGGGAAGAGGGGGAGAGGAGACGCAGAGAAACGAGGGTGTCTGCTTTCTCTGCGTCTCTCGCATCCCTGAATTTTTCTCGTCTGACTTCAAAAGCGCATATCTCAAAAACGTAAAGAGTTATCAAAAAGTTGTAAACTACAAACAGGAAGCTCAAAATTAGGGCTATATTTTTATAGTTGACAACTTTTTGATAAATGTTCACGTTCTTGAGATATGAGGTTTTAAACTCAGACAAGAAAAATCGGGTCAGACACCTTGTTTCTCTGCGTTTCTCCACATCCAATGTCTTAAATGGCAAATATACGATTTTGTTTTTTCTAGAGAGAATCTCATCACTTCATAATAACTTTTTCAGAAAATAATAAAAGATCTCATTATATCCTATCTGTCTGGGACACCCTCCTGGGATTCCCCAATTCTGAAAACCAAAAATATATGAAAACAAGTCTAGGAACACCTCCTTCTCCTCATTTATCTCAGTCTTCCTACTAGCGGAGCCCCATGACTTACCAACTAACGTGCACCTCAATTTCCATATTTCTCAATTTGATTCTCATCATGCTTATCTGGAGAAAATCACCACCTCAAACTGGAAAATATCGATGGTTGATGACTTTCACGGCGTGTTTCGAAGTTGCCGGTGGGCATTCTCGCCGACTCAAACACCCTTTCTTACGGTACCACACACACACTCGCAACGACGCTCCGCTATCCCGCCACGTGGCAACATTGCGTACCATTCATCTCTCCACGCGATATAGTTAGTTCTTGTTTTTAAGGTAGATTTTTCCGGTTTTTGCTTTTGTTTTGCTTCTCTGTGTTGGTTTTCCTATTATTTTCTCGTTTTTCTATCGTTTATTCTTGGATAAGGATAAATTATTTGTGTTCAAATATAAAATCTCGTTTTGTTCGTCTAAAAGGCCACTGAATCCGTAACCACCGGATAACTTGGGGGCCGAACCGATTTTGTTGTTGCGTATTCGGTTTTCTTAGTGAAGCTTTGAATTTATCGTTTGGGCGAGTATAAAACCCAGGCGATTTCGAAGTTTTTGCTTGAAAAATAAGAATTTTCGGTAAAATTTGGATAAATTTTACGGAAATTTGTGAATTTGGCGTAATAAGCGATTGATTGACGAGGAGGATACCAAAGTAGTAAAAACTTTTGGAATTCCAGGCTGAACACTCAAGACGATCGAACGATGGAAAAAATGGAGACCGAAGAGGCACAGAAGGTGGACGAAAACGGAGGAGGAAGTGGATTCGGGAGCAGTTTGGGAGGATCGCTGTGGGCCGACGTCACCGAATTGGAGGAAGGAAAGGTGAGCGTGAAGGAAAAGATGAAGAGAATCAGAGGATTCGAGAAGTTCGTCGAAAAATCTGGAGAATTGGTGGAGAAACTGCAGAGAGCGCTGGGAGACACCGCGCTGGTGGCGAGAAAGCAGGACTCGATGATGGCGCCGGTAGAGAAGTACTGCGCGGAGTTGAGAGAGCGGTACGAAGAAGTGCGCTGCGATGGTTGGCAGGAAAAAGTGCTGATTTTGATGAGAAAAAGATCAGTGGAGACTGTGGAACAGTTGTACGAGGAGTGTGAGAAGGCGGGAGATGAAAATGAAGAGAAAAAAGAAGCATTAGAAAACGAAAATGAGAAGTTGAAAGAAAACAATAAGTATTTCCAGAGACTCCTCGAAGAGAAGAATGCTGAGATGGCCGATGAGTTGGCGAGAAGTGAGGCGGAAAAGGAGAAACTGCAGTTAAAGTTGGAAGAAGCTGAGAAGAAAATCGAGAAGCTGAAGAGTGCGATGACAAAGGAGAAGAAAGTGTCGGAAGGACTGAAGAGTTCGATTGCACACCTCGAAGGTGAGAAAAAGGAGTTACGGAAGAAAGAAAACGAAAGAGAATTGCAGGCCGAGTCGCCACGGCGCGAGACGACAAGGAGTTCGCGGAAGGACGATGGGACGATTGCAAACGATGGATGGAGCAGTTCCGGTGAGGATGAGCGAAGTTTGAGAAGCGTGAGAAGTGTGAGAAGTAGTGAAATGTGGGAAAGCGAGTCAAGGGCATCGAGATGGAGCGTCGTAGAGGGCTTAGTGAAGAGTATGGGAGAAGTCATGCGGTCGTCGGCGAGAGCATCGGCGTTACCAACGCCAAAAGTGTATGATGGGATCGGTGATTTCCGGGAATTTCGAAGGGCGTTCTTGCTGAAGTATCAGAGTGTGACTGAGTCGGATGAAGAGTTGGTGGCTATTTTGGAAGCTCAGTTCTTGAAAGGACCGGCGAAATCGATTTTTACGTCACTGAGTAATAGACATGAGAGACCGATCAAGGAATTGTTCGCAGAGTTTGAGGCGAAGTTGAGAAAGAGACAGGGAGATGCGAGGACGGAAGCGCTGAATGTGTTTGAAGGGCTTAGAAGAAATCCGAGTCAGAAGATGTGGGAGTATTGCATCGAGATTGAGAAGTGGTCAAAGAAGGCGCTCGGAGAGATTGGAAAAGAGACGATGTCGCAGATGCGGGTGACGAAACTGATGAAGGCGATCAGGCAGGATGCGTTGTTGTACAGAGTCTTGGTCACGAAGAGAGTGGAAGTGAAGTTGGAAGATCAGTACGAAGTGTTCAAAGATATCGTGCTGCAGCACGAGAACGAAGAGCTCCGGATGAACCAGCAGAGGGGATACTTTGGAGGAGAGAAAGGGAAAGGAAGATACGTTAGGAAGGAGAAGTCAGAATCGGGAGAGAAATCGGATGATAAAGGAGATAAAGGAGTATCAGGAGGAAGACGGGACATGGGAGAACGGAGGCCAGTAGACACAAGGAAGTGTTTCAACTGCGGAGGTGTTGGGCACATGTCGTGGCAATGTACCTCCAAAGGGCTCAATGAGGTGGAAGCCCAGAAAAAGGAAGAGGATGGTAGCGTGGGAGAAGAGGTGGTGGAGATGGCAGAGATCCTGGGAAAGAAGTCGAAGATTATCATTGACAGTGGAGCAGTGGTGTCAGTGATTTCAACTGGATTGTTGGGCAGACTAAGGAAGAATTGGGAAGAAAAAGTGGAAATGTTGGAGAAGCCAGGGTTAATTCTAAGAGATGCGTCGAAGAGAAAAATGGCGGTTGTAGGTCAGATGAAGACGGTGATTCGAGTGAGAGGGATCGAAGCGGAGGTGGTTTTCCAGATTGTGGAGAACGAGTTGGATGTGTTCTTGTTGGGAACTAATGCTTTCGCAAGTATGGGTGTAGAAGTAAACTGGAAGGCGGAGAAAGCAGTGGCAGTGACAGCGCAGAAGTTGAGGGTGCCACCGCAGAGTTGTGCTCAGATCGAGGTGCGGGTGGAAGCCGATTTGGGAGAGGATATGCTGTTGGAATCTACGGAAGAGTGGGTGCCGACGAGTTTGTGTAGAAAGGAGAAAACTCCTTTATCTCCTTTATCATCCGATTTCTCTCCCGATTCTGACTTCTCCTTCCTAACGTATCTTCCTTTCCCTTTCTCTCCTCCAAAGTATCCCCTCTGCTGGTTCATCCGGAGCTCTTCGTTCTCGTGCTGCAGCACGATATCTTTGAACACTTCGTACTGATCTTCCAACTTCACTTCCACTCTCTTCGTGACCAAGACTCTGTACAACAACGCATCCTGCCTGATCGCCTTCATCAGTTTCGTCACCCGCATCTGCGACATCGTCTCTTTTCCAATCTCTCCGAGCGCCTTCTTTGACCACTTCTCAATCTCGATGCAATACTCCCACATCTTCTGACTCGGATTTCTTCTAAGCCCTTCAAACACATTCAGCGCTTCCGTCCTCGCATCTCCCTGTCTCTTTCTCAACTTCGCCTCAAACTCTGCGAACAATTCCTTGATCGGTCTCTCATGTCTATTACTCAGTGACGTAAAAATCGATTTCGCCGGTCCTTTCAAGAACTGAGCTTCCAAAATAGCCACCAACTCTTCATCCGACTCAGTCACACTCTGATACTTCAGCAAGAACGCCCTTCGAAATTCCCGGAAATCACCGATCCCATCATACACTTTTGGCGTTGGTAACGCCGATGCTCTCGCCGACGACCGCATGACTTCTCCCATACTCTTCACTAAGCCCTCTACGACGCTCCATCTCGATGCCCTTGACTCGCTTTCCCACATTTCACTACTTCTCACACTTCTCACGCTTCTCAAACTTCGCTCATCCTCACCGGAACTGCTCCATCCATCGTTTGCAATCGTCCCATCGTCCTTCCGCGAACTCCTTGTCGTCTCGCGCCGTGGCGACTCGGCCTGCAATTCTCTTTCGTTTTCTTTCTTCCGTAACTCCTTTTTCTCACCTTCGAGGTGTGCAATCGAACTCTTCAGTCCTTCCGACACTTTCTTCTCCTTTGTCATCGCACTCTTCAGCTTCTCGATTTTCTTCTCAGCTTCTTCCAACTTTAACTGCAGTTTCTCCTTTTCCGCCTCACTTCTCGCCAACTCATCGGCCATCTCAGCATTCTTCTCTTCGAGGAGTCTCTGGAAATACTTATTGTTTTCTTTCAACTTCTCATTTTCGTTTTCTAATGCTTCTTTTTTCTCTTCATTTTCATCTCCCGCCTTCTCACACTCCTCGTACAACTGTTCCACAGTCTCCACTGATCTTTTTCTCATCAAAATCAGCACTTTTTCCTGCCAACCATCGCAGCGCACTTCTTCGTACCGCTCTCTCAACTCCGCGCAGTACTTCTCTACCGGCGCCATCATCGAGTCCTGCTTTCTCGCCACCAGCGCGGTGTCTCCCAGCGCTCTCTGCAGTTTCTCCACCAATTCTCCAGATTTTTCGACGAACTTCTCGAATCCTCTGATTCTCTTCATCTTTTCCTTCACGCTCACCTTTCCTTCCTCCAATTCGGTGACGTCGGCCCACAGCGATCCTCCCAAACTGCTCCCGAATCCACTTCCTCCTCCGTTTTCGTCCACCTTCTGTGCCTCTTCGGTCTCCATTTTTTCCATCGTTCGATCGTCTTGAGTGTTCAGCCTGGAATTCCAAAAGTTTTTACTACTTTGGTATCCTCCTCGTCAATCAATCGCTTATTACGCCAAATTCACAAATTTCCGTAAAATTTATCCAAATTTTACCGAAAATTCTTATTTTTCAAGCAAAAACTTCGAAATCGCCTGGGTTTTATACTCGCCCAAACGATAAATTCAAAGCTTCACTAAGAAAACCGAATACGCAACAACAAAATCGGTTCGGCCCCAAGTTATCCGGTGGTTACGGATTCAGTGGCCTTTTAGACGAACAAAACGAGATTTTATATTTGAACACAAATAATTTATCCTTATCCAAGAATAAACGATAGAAAAACGAGAAAATAATAGGAAAACCAACACAGAGAAGCAAAACAAAAGCAAAAACCGGAAAAATCTACCTTAAAAACAAGAACTAACTATATCGCGTGGAGAGATGAATGGTACGCAATGTTGCCACGTGGCGGGATAGCGGAGCGTCGTTGCGAGTGTGTGTGTGGTACCGTAAGAAAGGGTGTTTGAGTCGGCGAGAATGCCCACCGGCAACTTCGAAACACGCCGTGAAAGTCATCAACCATCGATATTTTCCAGTTTGAGGTGGTGATTTTCTCCAGATAAGCATGATGAGAATCAAATTGAGAAATATGGAAATTGAGGTGCACGTTAGTTGGTAAGTCATGGGGCTCCGCTAGTAGGAAGACTGAGATAAATGAGGAGAAGGAGGTGTTCCTAGACTTGTTTTCATATATTTTTGGTTTTCAGAATTGGGGAATCCCAGGAGGGTGTCCCAGACAGATAGGATATAATGAGATCTTTTATTATTTTCTGAAAAAGTTATTATGAAGTGATGAGATTCTCTCTAGAAAAAACAAAATCGTATATTTGCCATTTAAGACATTGGATGTGGAGAAACGCAGAGAAACAAGGTGTCTGACCCGATTTTTCTTGTCTGAGTTTAAAACCTCATATCTCAAGAACGTGAACATTTATCAAAAAGTTGTCAACTATAAAAATATAGCCCTAATTTTGAGCTTCCTGTTTGTAGTTTACAACTTTTTGATAACTCTTTACGTTTTTGAGATATGCGCTTTTGAAGTCAGACGAGAAAAATTCAGGGATGCGAGAGACGCAGAGAAAGCAGACACCCTCGTTTCTCTGCGTCTCCTCTCCCTCTTCCCGTCTTTAAAGGCGCATATCTCGAAAACGTGAATAGCTATCAAAAAACTTCCAACTACAAAAATGTAGCCCTATTCTTGATCTACACAATAAATGTAAATTTGGGATAGTGGGGTGTCACACAATCTTTATTCATCAAATTATATGAACAACAATTTTGGAATCGAACCTCACTGTACTTCCCATAGTAGTCGTTCTAGCAAATGTGTTTCTCGGAGGCATCACTTGTATTTTTCGGAAGAAACCAAAAATCGCCTCTCGATAGCTCTTAATCACAAAAAAACTTGGTAACGGGTCGACGGCCGGGTACAAAGTAATAGTAGACGCCACAAAAACACTGGCGAAATCCAAGTCCATATTCAGCATGGGACACACAAAGTATACTGTAATGGGGATATGCATAAGGACAAGGGGAATGAGGGTCTGGAGGACTAATGAGTAGAATAGCTGCTTTTGGAGGTTATTCGCAGCTGACGATACGATGGAGAGAGTTGTGGAGAGACGCAGGTAGCAGAGGGTGCCGAATCCGAAAACACATGTCATGGAGGAGCCCTGAAACAGGAAATAGAGACGCAGAGAAGACAGACACTCTCGCTTCTCTGCGTCTCTTTTTGTGCGACAATCAAGCGTTTTTGTCCGGATCGTAACTCGCTTAAAACTCAATCTTATAAGCTGAAAAATATACCAAAATGTAGATCTCGACGAGTTCTATATCTGTGACCAATCACAGGCTGGATGGCTATTTGTTAATGTGCCGCGACCTGTGATAAACTGTCAAGGAAACGCAAAAACGAGCAAAACAGCTATTTCATCCTGCGGCACATGGACGAATAGCCATCCGGCCAGTAGTGGTGTGCGCCTTGGAAAGGAATTTTAAAGATTTTCGTAATTGTATATCTGTTTCCCTGATGTAAGAGTTATAGCCACAATTTTCTTTCTATTTTCATCTTACCGGTCTTCGATAGTTCACCATCTGGCTGAATGTCATCTTCTAGAATTTTATTTGTAATTTCAGAAGCTCCATGCTTGGTATAAAAGTCCAAAAAAAGCATATATTTTATCTTCCAATAAATGTTATTTCGAAATCCGGCCACATTTGTGTTCTCGGACACACATTTTTAACTGAACAGCTACATTCAACTCGTCGAGAGCTTTCAAAAAAGTATAATCATGCTTTTGGGAGCGATTCGGGTCTCGCCACGAAATCACAAAATGTTCGGGTTACTGTACTTTTCGTGTCGAGACTCAATCTGCTTCAAACCATGACATGATTGTACTTTTCTGAAAGCTCTCGACGATCTAAATCTGAAAATGTCACAATTTCAATTTTTAGTCCTGTCGCTCCCAAAAAATCGCCTGGAAACGTGAAAAATCAGTGCGTAGTAAATCACAGACCTCGCCGAGATCCACATTTTGGTATACTTTTCAGCTCTCAGTATTGTGTTTTAAGCAAGTTACGAGCCGGTCCAGTTTGCAAGATTTCTTCTAGTATGTACTTACCACCATGAAGAACATCTGACACACTCCAACCCATGCAATTGGATTCAACACCTCTTCATCATTGCCCGTCTTGCACTGATAAAACATTGTCCCTATGTAACTAATATTCTCCACATCCTGTCCGACAGTCTTCATTATCAAATCTCTGTAATTCCCCTGGTTGTTGCTATGTGTATCTGTTATCAGTACAGGGCCACCTTGTGTACTCCTTCATATCATCGTTTGGCCAAAAACAAATACGCACGACGGCCGCCCACCAGAGACTATAGACGACCGGAAAAAGAAGAATGATGCCTAGTTTCCAGCCTGATGTAAACCTCTTTCCGAATGATCTAAATTATTTGAATTTGAAATCAAACAATTGGAAAAAAGCTCACGTATCAATAGACCCATATCTGTATATAAAATGGGATGCAAAGAGAGCCATGGAGGCCCCAAAAATGGCGGTGTAGATCAAAACCACTCATGAAGAATAGTCCGGGGAGAGGAGAGCATTTGGGAGGGGCTTACATGATCATAACGGCAACTGCGAGCAGAACAGCGATTACCAGAGTAGTCGAGAATTTCTTAGTATGGTCTGGGACAAGTTCTTCTGAAAATAAATAGAATACATCAATTAACTCTCAGTTCCCTTACGTTTAAGCAGCTCCCCTTGGAATCTATGACACGTAGTTTGCACCACCGTCACAAAATTCGGGTCAATGGCCCACGCGTTGGCATCCGTATGGTTGTATGGGTAGTTCATGAACGAGTGCGGCGCCACTTGGCACCAATCCTGGAGCACTTTGTCAGTGGTGGAGAAGAGTCGGATGGAGCACGGAGCCTTATCCGTCTCCCAAACCACTGAATCCTCCGAAGGCGTCGAGTCTTGCGAGATGTGGAGGTGAATTACTACCTGAGGCTTCCGCGCGGCGTTGCAGTTTTGATACATGTCATTGTATAGTCTGGTGTACTTCTCGGAGACAACTTGTTGCAAGTGAGTCTTCACCTCGTTGGACAGGTTTTCGTAAACGAGTTGTTCAAACGAGTTGGTGGGGGTCGGTAGACATATTAAAAGTGATAAGAACGCGAGTGGCAAGATCATTGAGTCCTGGAATAGTGATGTCATTTGAAGAAGAAGGAAGTAGGTCAAATGTGATATGAACATGTTGTAAATGCGTGAGATAAGAATAACAAACACGTGGTTAGGGGTACGGTAGTAACTTCAAACAGAACACTAGGCCCGAAACTGGCTAACTCGCTTCAAACTGAGTTTTATGAGCTGAAAACTATACGAAAATGTAGATCTCGGTGAGATCTAGGTCATTGACCTGCTACGCGTTGGATGCATATTTGTTAACGTCCCCCAGGCCCGGATAAAGTGTCAAAAAACCCTAAAAAGTCATTGACTTACTACGGACTGGATAGTTAGTCGGTTATGAGCGCCTGGCCAAGCTACAATATCTTTTTTGCCTTTTTCGGCTCTTTATCTCCGGCCCGCGACACATTAGCCCTACAAGATTGTAAAATAGAGGCGAATCTTAGTAAACGTGATAAGCAACAAGTGGTATTATGTAAAGACGATGCGGATACGATCTCCCCATTCTCCCGCCCCTTCAAGATGTACGTTAGTGTGCCCCAGACTGGGTTAGAATGGTTTTTTTGCGTTTTCCGGCTCTTTATCTCCAACCCGCGGTAGATTAACGACTAACCATCCCGCCCGTAATAGGTCACAGACATAGAACTAGTTCAGATCTACATTTTGGTATATTTTTCAGATCATAATATAGAGTTTTAAGCGAGTTACGCTGCGGTATGTGTCGGACCGATTTGCAAGTATGGACTGAACGGATTTTCTAAACGGTAGTAACGTGTAATTGAACACCAAAGATTCTTTTATTTTTTTTGAAAAAAAAAAAGAATGTTTTGACATGAAGCATGTTAAGCGCTGGAAGTGTCATAAAGGTTATGAGGTCTTATAAACCAGAGGGATCTAGCTCTTCTATTCTAAAAAAGTGAAAGTTTTTCGGATAAACATCGCAGTGGAGTCTTTAAACCTGAATCAATTATGAAAATAAAGAACTAGAAAGATTCTGATTCAGTATTGTTTAAAAATTTTGTAGAAAAACTTAAAACCTGTTTTTTTCTTTTTTTTTCAATATCATGGATATTACAGTGCATACCAGTTGGTAGCTCATGTTGTAAGTTGTTATAGTTGTTTTTACAATATTCGTGTCTTCCCTTTTATAAGTGGCTAGTCCCAGTAGTAAAGTTGGTTGTCTGAAAATACAATTCTCATGATAACAGTAGTTTCGCAGGAACAGGAAGTACTTCTCAATGATCTTTGATTCTTCCTATTATCAAGTTTGACCCACGAGTCCTAGGACACCCTTCCTCTATAACTATTTGCAGAATACCATCCAGCCAATTGGACCATTTGATAAGATAACCGGAAGAATCTTATCAACAATGGCGAAACATGTGTATGTTGCCATTTTGGTTCTAGAGACACTCCACACAGCATCCGCCTTATTTTTGTGTACTTTTTGGTGGCTAGTGTGTTCTATGGGTCATGGCTAGCCCATGTGCAATATCCTGGTCTTTACTTGCTGGTTTCTGGGTTACTGTAGATCCTTAAAAGTGCAAAATTCAAAGTTTTTCTTTTAAGGCGTAGAAATTACTGTAGTTTAAGGGTACTGTAGCTTTGCTAAGTCATCAGAGCTAGCTTAAAGGTGACTAGAATTCCTTATAATTAATAGTCAACCTTTGAAAATGTTTACTCCGTTTTTTACGCTCCTTCCTCGCATCACTAAATACTATCACGAGCATACTTCCTTCCGCCGGTCTTTCCTTCCCGCAATGGCTTGTGTGTGACGAATTAGAAATATAGCAATTTTTAGATTTTTTTGGTTCCTCAACGGCCGCTGATGTAGGTTGACAGTGATGAATTTAAATAATTTAAATCACTAAGTTTGTCCATAACATTTATATAAAAAAATAATGTTCCTTTTCTAAAGTTACTGAGTTAGAGGCTGATGTGACTGGTCCAGGAGGAAGATCTTTTTATTTGTCAAACTGGAAAACAGGTTTTAAGTTTTTCTACAAAATTTTTAAACAATACTGAATCAGAATCTTTCTAGTTCTTTATTTTCATAATTGATTCAGGTTTAAAGACTCCACTGCGATGTTTATCCGAAAAACTTTCACTTTTTTAGAATAGAAGAGCTAGATCCCTCTGGTTTATAAGACCTCATAACCTTTATGGCACTTCCAGCGCTTAACGTGCTTCATGTCAAAACATTCTTTTTTTTTTCAAAAAAATAAAAGAATCTTTGGTGTTCAATTACACGTTACTACCGTTTAGAAAATCCGTTCAGTCCATACTTGCAAATCGGTCCGACACATACCGCAGCGTAACTCGCTTAAAACTCTATATTATGATCTGAAAAATATACCAAAATGTAGATCTCGGCGAGTTCTATGTCTGTGACCTATTACGGGCGGGATGGTTAGTCGTTAATCTACCGCGGGTTGGAGATAAAGAGCCGGAAAACGCAAAAAAACCATTCTAACCCAGTCTGGGGCACACTAACGTACATCTTGAAGGGGCGGGAGAATGGGGAGATCGTATCCGCATCGTCTTTACATAATACCACTTGTTGCTTATCACGTTTACTAAGATTCGCCTCTATTTTACAATCTTGTAGGGCTAATGTGTCGCGGGCCGGAGATAAAGAGCCGAAAAAGGCAAAAAAGATATTGTAGCTTGGCCAGGCGCTCATAACCGACTAACTATCCAGTCCGTAGTAAGTCAATGACTTTTTAGGGTTTTTTGACACTTTATCCGGGCCTGGGGGACGTTAACAAATATGCATCCAACGCGTAGCAGGTCAATGACCTAGATCTCACCGAGATCTACATTTTCGTATAGTTTTCAGCTCATAAAACTCAGTTTGAAGCGAGTTAGCCAGTTTCGGGCCTAGTGTTCTGTTTGAAGTTACTACCGTACCCCTAACCACGTGTTTGTTATTCTTATCTCACGCATTTACAACATGTTCATATCACATTTGACCTACTTCCTTCTTCTTCAAATGACATCACTTTTCCAGGACTCGATGATCTTGCCACTCGCGTTCTTATCACTTTTAATATGTCTACCGACCCCCACCAACTCGTTTGAACAACTCGTTTACGAAAACCTGTCCAACGAGGTGAAGACTCACTTGCAACAAGTTGTCTCCGAGAAGTACACCAGACTATACAATGACATGTACCAAAACTGCAACGCCGCGCGGAAGCCTCAGGTAGTAATTCACCTCCACATCTCGCAAGACTCGACGCCTTCGGAGGATTCAGTGGTTTGGGAGACGGATAAGGCTCCGTGCTCCATCCGACTCTTCTCCACCACTGACAAAGTGCTCCAGGATTGGTGCCAAGTGGCGCCGCACTCGTTCATGAACTACCCATACAACCATACGGATGCCAACGCGTGGGCCATTGACCCGAATTTTGTGACGGTGGTGCAAACTACGTGCCATAGATTCCAACGTAAGGGAGACGAGGGTTAACTAATGTATTCTATTTATTTCCAGAAGAACTTCCACGTGTCCCAGACCATACTAAGAAACTATCGACCACTCTGGTAATCGCTGTACTGCTCGCAGTTGCCGTTATGATCATGTAAGCACCCCTATCCTCCCCCAAAGGGTTTCACCTAACCTATAAAAAATTTCAGGATTTCCTGTATGTATTGCCACCGTTACGTCGTGAAGAACCGCACAAAAGCTTGCTGGACAAAGTACTGGGAGCAGAAGGAGTGGCATCAGATTAACGAGATCATCGAGCATCGGGAGAAGCTGATCGACGAGATCAAGGAGAAGAAGTTGGTGGAGAATATGGCCTGATAATATGATATAGTTTTATTTTATTTTTAAATTATGGTATTTTATGTACTGATGAATTGAATAAGATGGGATAATAAATAAGCGCTTTCTTTTAAAAAAATAGTAATTTATCTCAAAAGTCGGAAATTGTATAAAAATAGCAGGGGAGAGACGCAGAGAAGCTAGAGCGTCTGACTTCTCTGCGCCTCCTTCCTCTCTTTGCCTTGGCGTTCATTTTTAGAGACGCATATCTCAAAAGTGGGCGGAGCTATGAAAAAGTTGTCAACTATAAAAATGTAGACAAAATCTAGAGCTGCAATTTTGTAGTTCACAACTTTTTGATAGCTCCTCCCACTTTTGAGATATGCGCCTTCAAAAATTGCAGTTCTCCTTGGAGAATGTGAGAGACGCAGACGACGAGACTGTCTGACTGTCTGCGCCCTCTCCCACTTGGTGCGCTCCCTTTTACCTCTTATATCTCTACAACGTGAATAGCTATCAAAAAGTTGTCAACTGCAAAAATGTAGCCCTATTTTTGATCTACACAACCATTATAAATTCAGTTAAGCTGGATTAAAAGAATGCGCCGTGACGGGCTCCCAAAGTTGGTCAACACTATCGAAACAAGCCGGAAAACATATCGGTTTTATGTCACAATAAAACGTATTAAATTCAACAAAACATAGATCAGGCACATATTTTTGATCTATACAGTGAAATAAAAATTAAACGGTTGGATTTTTCGGGACTTCATAAAAAACTTTCAAAAATGACCAATTATTGTAGGTTTTCAAACATTTATTATGAAGTTTCCACGTTATTCGTTGTCTCGGTTATGATATTGAACGATTTTC
Source organism: Caenorhabditis latens (assembly GCA_002259235.3). NCBI lineage: Eukaryota > Metazoa > Nematoda > Chromadorea > Rhabditida > Rhabditidae > Caenorhabditis > Caenorhabditis latens. Next base: position 2,925,656 of record CM056096.1, read on the forward strand.
TTTTTCCGCCTTTCCAGATAAATAGCTGAAAGAGGGCGTGGTTTATTTTAAGCACGGGATCACCAAATGTCAAAAAAGTTTTTCCACTCGGTGCTCAGGTCTTACCCAAAACTACCTGAGCAACCCCCGCTGACCATCATCTTTCAATCTTTCTCTCTCTCTTCAAAAATGCAAATTTCCTCCCGTCCCGTCTATCCTCCAGAACTTTCTCCCCATTCTCTCTCAAGTGTTTTTACTCCCGAATGATAACGAGTGTTGTCCTCCCATCCCCCCATAGACTGTGGTCACTCGGAGAGACGCAGAGAAATCTTCTTGCTCCCGGAGCGGAGAGCAACAAAATGAGACACTTAGAGAGATTCTCGGATACCTCTTTTGTTTGCCACCGAGAGCATTTTACTCTCGCGGAGAGCTCGGAGCCACCGGAGCAGTTGACGAAGGGATGTTGGGGGAGAGACACCTTGTTTTTTTTCGTCCGTCTTGTTGAAGCTTTTCGCGCCTGGAAAGTATTGTTATGGGGATTCGGTTACATACATTCGTCTTGAGATCCGTTCTTTTTTTCTTTATTGTCTATTGTTGAGGATTTTGGAAAGCTTTTCATTACAACGATTTTTCCTTAGAGTGTTTTATTGGTGATGAAATGCAAGATTTTTTCTTAGAATTTCATTAGAATCAGTGCTCCAAATTTCCGGACATCTTCACTCTTTACTTTTTCAAGCACATTTCGTTCCTATACTTGCGAAATTTCAGAAAAATAGTTGAAAACTCGATATTTTTTGCAAAAAACCCAAAAATTCAAATTTTTGTACTTCAACTCGGACGGAGCCGATGAAAATGTTTAATTCACCTTGGTCCATCAGAAGTATTTCTTGTATAAATTTTATATCTCTTAAACGCTGAAATTATGAGGATTCTTATTTTGTAAAAAAAAATTTGGGTACGGTCCATAACAGCCGAATTATAACATGCTTTTTGTATAAAAAACTGCTTGAAACATTCTCTACTTTTTTTCAATGTTATATAATTTGAAAGCTCACTTCGTGAGGATTCTGAATCTGTTTTCAAATCTTACCTAGCATCAATAGGAGCCGAGATACAACGATTTGAAGCTATGTGTTGTCTTGGAGCCTTCTAACTCAGTTCATTATTCTCTGACTCATTGTTTGATCACAAATTCAGAATCCTCACGTTTCCAGCTTTTCAAATACAGTAAAATTTGAAAATTTTGTTTCATTTGACACTATTTTTTACGAATTTGAAAAAAAAAACACAACTTTTTTGTGCTTGTTTCGTGGATAGACATTTTTTTTTCGGTCTGAACCAATTTTTAAATACAATGAATGATTGGAAAGCTGAAATTATTAGGATTCAGAATACGTCTTCAAATTTTGTCGATAGGCTGGGGCCCCTGAGATACAAGGGATTTTATGAATTTGACACCCTTAGAGTTATTTTCAGAACAAATAGAAAACTTTGACTGGATTATTGATAGAACATGTTTAGAGTTTTTGAATGGTACTAAAATCTCATTGATGCGGTCGAAACTGACAAACTGACAGATTTTTAAACGCGCGGGGCCATAAAATCGACAAAAATTATTCGAATCTTCCATAAGTTCGTATAAATAGACGTCTTGTGACCCTGACAGAGATACACGTGAAAGAAGTTTGAGAGCTAAACACCCTTAAAGGAAATATTCAAATGCTTGTAACGATGATTTCAGTGCTAATTTCAGAAATCGTTTAACTGATATCGATAGAGAAAATTTAGCGCTTTCTAATGGTTCTAAAATATTGTTAATGTCGTCAAAACTGATGGAGATACACGTGCAAGGAGAAAATTTTGGAGAAAGTACGTTTACAAAAAATGAAAGGAGATTCAGAACCCTCAGCTTTACCAACTCTTTTCCATAGAGCCATTTTCCCTATTTTTTCTTCAAAACCTCTTATAAATATCTCATTTATCTTCCGTTCCCCACCTCATTGTCCATCACAATCTGTCACATGTTTCTTCTCTTCTTTCTTCTCATTTCAATTCGATTATTACTTTCAGGACCCCCTCTCCCCGCCAACCCCCATGGAGCGAACATCAAGTTTACGACGGAAGACGAGTGATGGTGTCCTCGCGAAAGCGTCAAACTTTGGCCAGATGCTTGAGGATGTAAGAACAATTAAATGAAACAAATAAATTTGTGTTTTGTAGGTCAGAAAGTTGGCGTTGAGCAAGTCGTTATGGGACGACGAGATGCAGAGGGATCTGCCGAAGAAGTGGGAGAAGCATGGCGATATGATTGTGTTCCCGCAGAACACGTTTACACATATCAATTGGAGATATATTGGTAAGACCGTTCATATTCGACAGGCCAAGGAGTCAGTTTTAAGTTATGGGTCGTGACCTATATCATTGGAAAGCTGAAAAAATGCTGATTCTAATTACATATTAAATTTTTGCCCTGGATGTCTTATATTTGAAAAGAATGGAGTCAAAGTTTGGGAAAGTAGAGAATTATTGCATTTGTATGTAGGTCTGAGGCTTCAAATACCTTAAAACTTAGTTTATATGAAAAACCAAGTCACGACCTTAAGAATTATATTAATACCTTAAGATTTGATTAGACATTTCAGCCTAAGGCTGCACCAAAAACAGAAATTTTGGGTGTATCAATCTGTCATTATATTCTAATGTCTGGATGTTCAAAGATTCCAAAAAGTAGTTTTGTTTCCCCAAAAGTTACAAAGATTTGAAAGAAAGATGCAACAAGAAATTGCAAAAATTTTTTCGCGTGTCTAACTTTGACCCCATTTTTCTCAAATAGAAGGCTTCAAGGGAGAAAAAAATGAGTATATATTTCAAATCAACGTTTTCTCAGCTTTCCAATGATATAGGTCACGCCCCTGAACTCCAAAAAGCAGGATAGAGACATAGAGAACCGACCTCCCGCTTACCTCTGTTAGCCTGGTCACCGTTCTCGGGTTGCCATAAATCCGACGAGAATAATCCAAATCTTTCGAAATTTTGTATAAACAGAGATTCTGAAACCTGACAAAATTTCAGCAAATTCTAGTAGAAACTCGTTTTTCTGGAGCAATAATTGTAAAAGGGCTTTTTCCTACATTTTCGATGAAAATTGAAAGTTTTCGAAATGTTGTAGCTACCTCAGATAATATTCAAATTTTTTGAATTTACAATAATTATGTAGATCGAAAATAGGTCTTCATTTTTGTAGTTGACCACTTTTTGATGGCTCTTCACGTCTTTAAGACATGCGCTTTTAAAAATGGTAGATTTTCTTTGAAGTGTGTAAAAGACGCAGACGACGAGAGTGTCTGACTGTCTGCGCCCTCCTTTTCTTGGTGCCGCTCCTTTGACCTTTTATATCTCAAAAACGTGAAGCGCTATCAAAAAATTGTCAACTGCAAAAATGTAGGCCAGGTTTAGGGCGTCACTTTTGTAGTTGATCACTTTTTGATAGCTATTCATGTCTTTGAGATAGGCATCCTCAAAGTTGAGCATCAGAGAAAGAAGAGACGTAGAGAAGTCAGACGCTCTCGCTTCTCCGCGTCTCTGTTCCCCAGTGACAAGTTATATCTTCCAGGACGTGAACTCTGGGCAGTCGTAGCTCAATCGCTCAACGTGGCACGAGTCGGCAGAAAACGTCAAATCGACGACGACCGTACCGCCCATGTGGACCTCCTGCACGGAGCAGATGCATGGGTTGACTACGTGGATGAGCGAGGTGTCAAGTTCTGTTACAACGCTACAGTGCGAGTGTTCGACAACTCAAAGAAGGCCGAGATGAAGAGAATCTCAAAGTGGGCGTGTCAAGGCCAGACGATAGTGGATATGTACGCAAGTCTCGGGTATTACTCCCTGACTTTTCTGGTGTCTTGTGAAGCGAAACAAGTGGTGGCCATTGATTGGAATGACGAGATTCTAGAATCTCTCATCAGAAGTGCTCAAGTCAATCAGGTGGATGACCGTCTCCTCGTGATCCATGGGGACTGTCGGAGGGTCTGTCCAGATCAGACCGCGGATCGTGTCTACTTGGGACTTCTTCCGTCGTGTAGAGCTCATTGGTTGGCGGCGTGTAAGGCGTTGAAACCGGATGGAGGAATCATTCATATTAATGAGATACTGGATATGAATGCGGTGAAGAAGGAGAAGGCGCCGGATACGGTAGCGACTGTGACTGAGAAGACTGAAAAGACGGAGAAGGTGGAGAAGAAAAAGAAGACAGTGGAGAAATCGGATAAGGAGAATGTGCCGAAGAAGAAGAAGGTGTTGAGACAGAAGTTAGTTTTTTTCTCTGAAAATCACAAAATTCTTGTCCTAAAAACCTAATGTTCGGCCACCCCTCCCCGTTTAGGACTGAAAATCTCGTTTTTGCATATATTTTTTTAATAATTTGTTCCTTTTTTGCGATTTTAGGCCAGAAATTTGATGTGGCCGAACTTTTGGGTTTCTAGGCCACGAGAGGAATTTCGTCCACAATGGTACTTAAATTTTTTTTTTCGAAAAACTACAAAAGTTGGTCTATTTTGAAAAATTTCTATGAAGTTCCGAAGAAATCCACTTGGCTTAATTTTTGTGTGAGCGTGTAGATCAAAAATAGGGCTATATTTTTGTAGTTGACAACTTTTTGATAGCTATTCACGTTCTTGAGATATTAGAGGTCGAAGAGCTCGCACCAATTGGGAGAGAGCGCAGACAGTCAGACACTCTCGTCGTCTGCGTCTCTCACACAGCTCAAGATATGCGATTATTTTTGAAGGCGCATATCTCGAAAGCGTGAATAGCTATCAAAAAGTTGTCAACTACAAAAATTTAGCTCTAGGTTTGATCTACATTTTTGTAGTTGACAACTTTCTGATTGCTCCGGCCACTTTTGAGATATGGGCCTTCAAAGACCGAACTTTTGCATTTCCTTAGCCACCTCTTAATTACCTTATTTCCAGAACCCTCCCAGTCCTATCCGCCGTACATGAAGACTCCAAACCAGACGCAGAATCTACATCAACACCTAGTGACTCCGCCGTCCCAGACCAAACCCCTGCCACTCCAGAATCCACAGAACCCAACGATGTCAGTGAAGAAGGCGTCGAGAAGAAGAAAAAGTTCACGCGATCCGCTTCGATAGTGGAGGAAATGGAGAATCGTGTACTTCCGGATGTGAGAGTTTGGAAGGAGTACGAGAATGAAGGGTGGAGTCGATTGGGCGATCGGCATAAGGAGTTTGCGATGGATTGTGCGCAGAGGTATTTAGAGAAAAATGCAAAAATTTTTGAATGAGCGTGTAGATCAAAACTAGACCTACATTTTTGTAGTTGGAAATTTTTTGATAGCGGTTCACGCTTTTGAGCATACTTGCAAAATATCGGCCCGGCCCAGCTCGGCCCGTCGGCCCGGCCCGGCCCGGGCCGGGCCGGGCCGGTAGAGGAAGATGCCGGCCCGGCCCGGCCCGGTCGGCCCGGAGTCAAAAAATGAGCACAATTTTTTCACAAAATTTTTCGAAATTTTTGAAAATTTTCATCAAAAATAGTCAAAAATCCTATGTAAACTTGAGTTTTATCGGTATGTAGAAACATAGTCGAAAATTCGACTTTTTTGCGAAAAAATCGAAAAAATTTTCAAAAAATTCAAATTTTCAAATTTTTGTACTGTGACCCGGGCCGACCGGGCCGGGCCGGGCCAGGCCGGGCCGGGCCGGGCCGGTGAAAATTCTCAGATCGGCCCGGCCCGGCCCGGCCCGGCCCGGCCCGTTGCAAGTATGCTTTTGAGATACGACGGCTTGAAGTTAGGCGACGGGGAGAGGAGACGCAGACAGTCAGACACTCTCGTCGTCTGCGTCTCCAGAGAAAAGCTACCATTTTTAAAGGCGCGTATCTCGAAAACGTGAATAGTTATCAAAAAGTTGTCAACTACAAAAATGAAGATCTAGATTTGGTCTACATTTTTGCAGTTTACAACTTTTTGATAGCTATTCGCGCTGTTGAGATACGACGGCTTGAAGTTAGGCGACGGGGAGAGGAGACGCAGACAGTCAGACACTCTCGTCGTCTGCGTCTCCAGAGAAAAACTACCATTTTTGAAAACGTGTATCTCAAAAACGTGAATATCTACGGAAAAACTTCCAACTACAAAAATAAAGATCTAAGTTTGATCTACATTTTTGTAGTTGGCCACTTTTGATAGCTATTCACGCTTTTGAGATACACCGCTTTGAAAGTAAAAAGACGGGGAGAGGAGACGCAGACAGTCAGACACTCTCGTCGTCTGCGCCTCCTTTCTCTCGCACACTCACTTGTCTAACTTTGACCGTTCATATCTCAAAAGCGCGAGTCGCTATCAAAAAATTTCCAACTACAAAAATGTAGCCCTATTTTTGATCTACACAACCAATATACTTTTTCTATTGATAGATTTCATTTTGATACTGTTACACTGCCCCAAACTTCACCAACATTTTTCAGTTGCACCCGCTTCCTAAACAACATTCATCTATCAGATTGTTTGTACTCGGTGACAGTTGTCAATATGGTTCGGTAAGCAAATAAATAAATTATGTTGAAACTCAAAAAAGCGACCATTTCCAGATACGGTGAGGTGTCGAAAGGCAAAGAACACGTCGTTCTAGAACTGCTGTGTTGTCAACAAGACGCGTCAGCAGAGCATTTGATTTCAAAGTTTAATTCAGAGAATTTGAAATCATGATTTTTTGATTTTTTGCAAAATATATTGTTGTTACGCTTGTGATCTACTTTTACTCCGGACCAATCATAATAATATCTGTTAATGAAGTTTTGTTTTATTTTCATAGCCGTCCATCTAGGCACTACAGACAAACAAACAGAACAACCCACGTATCAGGAAAGACGGCAGCAGAGAGCGGCTGCTCGTGATTAGCTTTTAGCTCCGTATCTTTGTTCTATACATATTTGACTGCGTAGCGACTCAGGTTCTTGGTGTAGAAAAAATTATCTGCTGGACTTTGATGAACCGTTTTTAAAGGCGCATATCTCGAAAGCGGGAATAGCCATTAAAAAGTTGTCAACTACAAAAATGTAACCCTATTTTTGATCTACACAACCAAATAAAAAATTCAACATTCCGCCAAGGTTGAAAGCACTCATTCAAACCTGAGAATTTAAAAAATTATTCGAAAACCCATAAAAATAATCATGTTTAAGAGATTGATATGGGTTGCTAACAAGTTCAACTAATTTTATTTTTATATGAGGCGGTAGATCAAACCTAGGGCTACATTTTTTTAGTTGACAACTTTTTGATAGCTCTTCACAGTTTTGAGATATGCGCCTTTAAAATTGGTGTGTTTCATGGGCGAGAGAGCGTGCAGAACAAGGAGGGCGTCTACCTTCTCTGTGTCTCGCCTTTCTCGCTACCTCTCATTGTTTCTGCAGCCCAACTTTAAAGACGCATATCTCAAAAACGTGAGTAGTTATCAAAAAGTTGTCAACTACAAAAATGTAGAACACAACACGGACTACATTTTTTGTAGTTGACAGTTTTTTGATAGCTATTATAGTTCTTGAGATAAAACGTTTCAAAATGTCAAGTTTTTCGATTTTTTTTAGTTTGGGCCTTCAACTTCAAAGACGCATATCTCAAAACCATGAACAGCTATCAAAAAGCTGTCAACAACAAAAATAAAGATTAAAGTTAGGGCTACATTTTTGTAATTTACATCTTTTTGATAGCTGTTCACGCTTTTGAGATATGAAAGGTTAAAGAGGTCGCACCAGTAGGGAGAGAGCGCAGACAGTCAGACACTCTCGTTGTCTGCGTCTCTCACATACCTCAAGATACGCTATTATTTTTGAAAACGCGTATCTTAAGAGACAACCAATATAAAAATTTTCTAAAATTCGGGCTCAAGAGCACTGAAACTCGATCCACTCTCCACAAGTAGTTATAAATATCCAATTCCCACTTCTTCCAAATTTCGCAACAACATATAAACCAGTCTCCACTCCCATTTCATCATCACCATAAGTCATATGCAAATACTCTCTCTCTCTGCCCATGTATTACTGAGTCACCTCTCGTCCTTATCAGTACTTTTTCGAAAAAAGGGGAGAGATAAGACCAAAGCTATTCCATCTAGTGTATAACTATATAGGTTTTAGTTCCTATTCCTTAATTATCGATTCTCAAATTACCCAAATGACGTACACATTTTCGAGAGCGTGAGTCATTGCATATATTAAAAGGGAAAAGGATTGTGTTCCTCTTTTTCCTCTTCATTTCAACATTTTTCCATTTTCATATTTCAACAATGTCATGTGATGATTTAACCGCAACTATTCTATTCAGAAGGCTGTCAACACACACTTTTCAATGTATTTCTTTTTTTGGAAACATTGATTTTTAAGCATTCCAATATTCTAGTTCCATTGAAAACCTTATATATTCCAAAAGCTGAATTCATGAGGATTCTGAATCCGTTTTCAGATTTTGTCGAGAATAAAAACTAGCCGAGATACAAGGCTATGAATCTCAGCCATTTTTTTCCCCATTTTTTTCAGGAAAACCCTTGTATCTCCCTGCATTTTCATGCTACATCAAATCTGAAAACGGATTGAGAATCCTCATAATTTCAGCTACCTAGTGATATATAATTCATTAAAAAATCACAACAATTTAATCATCCGTGTTACGAAACACGTTGCTCACTCTATCCCAGAAACCTAAAACATGGGTGTGTCGTAAGCATTCACTTGTTTTTGTATAATATTCAGGAAATAAAACGAAAATCAGATTACAGCAATGATTTCTGTGCTGGAAATTTTGTGATATGGTTTTTATGATTTACTGATGTACCCACTCGCTCCCCTAACTTCCTGTTTTGAAATCAAATTTCAACTGACGTGAGCTCGAAAAAATAAACGATGACGATTGAATCTAACGTTCTGAAATATACTGATTAGAGTATTCGCTTCTCCTTCTCTCTTTTGCAATCATTCGAAAAAAAGACAAAGTTTGACATCTCGTCTTCGAGTTCAATATTGTTGACTGTTGTCCGTTTTCATATTGGTTGTGTAGATCAAAAATAGGCCTACATTTTTGTAGTTGACAGTTTTTTTGATAGCTATTCACGCCTTTGAGATACGCGTCTTTAAAGGCAGCGACACGGATAAGCAAGCAAAAACTTTTGTAACTTTCAGTAGCCAGCACGGGCTCATTTCTGATGAAACGGTTTCAAATTTATATTAGCCGTGTAGATCAAAAATAGGACTACATTTTTGTAGTTGACAACTTTTTGATAGCTATTCACGCCTTTGAGATACGCGTCTTTAAAGGCAGCGACACGGATAAGCAAGCAAAAACTTTTGTAACTTTCAGTAGCCAGCACGGGCTCATTTCTGATGAAACGGTTTCAAATTTATATTAGCCGTGTAGATCAAAAATAGGACTACATTTTTGTAGTTGACAACTTTTTCATAGCTATTCACCCCGCTGAGATATGCGCCTTTAAAGATAGCTACTTGAAGCAACGAGAGGGAGAGGGAGGGGGAGACGCAGAGAAGCTAGACGGCCTCCTCTTTCTGCACGCTCTCTCGCCTCCGAACTTTAAAGACGCGTTTCTCGACAGGGTGAATAGCTATCAAAAAACTTTCAACTACAAAAATATAGCCCTATTTTTGATCTACACAACCAATATAAATTCAAAACTGTGGAACAATGCAGCTTTTCGGGAAAACGCTTTGAATTCTCAAGGTTTCACACCAGCCCCCTAAAACCTTCCTCCCCCACCCCAAAAAACTAAAAAACCTTCCAAATATTTGTCCAATACCTTACGCTTATCTATCAGATATTGAGAACTATTTCGAGCGGTGTGTGCCTCGTCATCTTTCTCAGGAGGTCAACTTTGTTTACTTTTTATTCTCCAATTTCGAAAACATTTTCGAAATATTTCTCCTAAAACATAATGACTCATCGATTGTTTTCTTTTTCTCTGGTGACCATATCATTATTATTTCATTCGCTCATTCTGGAGAGAATGCTCTCGAATTTCCCCTTTTCCCTCTCTGTTTCTCTCAGTTAATTCCACATGTATTGTGCAAACAAACCATTCTTTCTCACTCGCATCGCAACTTTTTGCTCTCTTTTTCTGATTGATTGATTTTACAATTTTACAGATTAAAAACTAACAATGGAGCAAGGATATGGAGCGACCACCAACGATGATCCAGATGGAAAGTACAATTTGCATTTTACGTGAGTTTTTGTATTCGTCGTGTAGATCAAAAATAAGGCTACATTTTTGTAGTTAACAACTTTTTGATAGCGCCTCACGCTTTTGAGATATGAGTATTTTAAGGAACTCCATTTTGAGCCCCTGTCACGGATTTTTTATAAATGGAACAGCTTTGAATTTAAATTAGTTTTGTAGATCAAAAATAGGGCTATATTTTTTCAGTTAAAAGTTTTTTGATAGCTCTTCATCCCTTCGAGATATAGCGCTTCAAACTTGAGGCGCGAGAGAGCGTGCGAAAAGTGGAGGGCGTCTCGCTTCTCTGCGTCTCTCTCCTCCCTCTTTTTCGCGCGCGCTTCTACATGCCTAACTTTGACGACGCATATCTCAAAAACGTGAATAGCTATCAAAAATCTTCCAACTGCAAAAATATAGCCCTATTTTTGATCTACACGCTCATATAAAAATGTAATGTGGCTGACATAAAAGAGCTCCGTTATGACCCGTCAAAGTCAGAAGATTTTTTCAGCAAAAAAAATTTTAATACAATTTTTTTTTCAGAAACCAATCAGTGAGAGCGGCGTTTGTCCGTAAAGTCTTCATGCTGGTCACAATCATGGTAAGTCAAAAACTTTGTCGAAAAATCCAATAATCCAAGTTTTCCAGTTCGGTATCACAGCGGGTTTCTGCGTCATTCCGATGGCATCTGAGCCATTTCGAGATTGGGTGTACAATAACTTTTGGGTCTACTTTATTGCGATGTAAGTTCTTAATTTTAGAAAAAAAACATATAAATTGAGCCGAAAAATTTCCAGCGTCGTCTTCCTAGTCGTCTCGATCGCTCTCTCGTGTTGTGGTAACCTGCGGCGACAGTTTCCAACCAATATCATTCTCCTGACTATCTTTGTAAGTTCCTACAGTAGTCCTTCGTGTCAGGACCCAAAATTTCAAAAAATTCCAGACCCTCTCCGCGGCAGTCATGACAATGTTCATCACAGCGTGCTACAACGTGCAGTCCGTTCTCATTTGTCTCTGTATCACCACCCTGTGCAGCGGGTCCGTCATCATTTTCGCAATGAAGTCCAAAAGTGATTTGACAAGTAAAATCGGAATCGCATTCATGCTCTCAATGGTCCTTTTCTCTTTTGGAATATTTGCACTCATCTTCTCATTGATTTTCAAATGGAAATTTTTGTATTCGGTGTATTCCGGCTTGGCGGCGCTGTTGATGATGTTTTATTTGGCTATTGATGTGCAGGTAAGCCATTTAAAGCGTTGAAAATTACCCAGAAAAGAGATAAAAAGAAATTAAAAAATTGAACCCGCGGCAAAACTCGAACCCTTGACTGTCTGTGCGACAAGCACGACTGCTAACCACTCGGCCAAACCGGCGCTACGCAGCTAACCGTTGTGAGGACAGTGATAAAAGTGGTGGTCCGTGTCGGTCGGCGGCGCGTCGCAGGCGCCCTTGATTCCTCATTAAATTTAATTTTTTTCAATTTTCAGCTCCTAATGGGCGGCCGTAAGTACGAACTCTCGCCGGAGGACTACATTTTCGCTGCGATGGAAATCTTTTTGGACATTTTGAATATCTTCCTGATGCTTCTCAACATTTTCGGAAGAGGTCGTTAGATCTGGAATTTGCTGGTTATTTTGTACATTTTGCTTTATTTTTTATTTTTGAAAAAAACAATAATATCATGTCACAAGTCTGTTGTAAAGAGAGAGGGCGGAGGGGTAACAGTTGTGTGTGTGCTCGGATTTTTTTTTAAACATTTTAAATTTTTGAAAAAAAATTATCGATTTTTTCGTACTGGAGAAACGGAAAAAGAAGAAAAATGATCTACCAGTGGTGTATGTAGAAGCACGGAGGTTGATGCAAGCGCGCTCTATCGTTTTCAACTAGAAAAAAAACGAATTTCGGTGGAGCGCGATTGCATTTTCTCTCCGTGTAAAAGTAATTTTCAGTGGGGGACATTGTGCTAATAAAAAATAGGAAAGATAGGAAAGAGGAATTGAAATTAATTGAGAAGAGAAGATTCTGAAGACGTCGTCGCCGAAGTAGTCGTTGTCTAATCGCTGAAAAAAAAACATTTTTGATTTTTTCGAAAATAATTGAAATCGTGTTATTTTCATTCACAGCTACTTTACTGTTGTTATAGGTTCGCTATATAGTGGTTGGTGGTAGTAGCCGTGGCCGAGAAAATGCAAAAGTTAGGCCATATTTGATTTCGAAAATTGAAAATTAAATTTTTTTTTTGAAAATTTTCGAAATTCTCATATCCAAAATGATTATTCTTGTCAGTTTTTGCAAAAAAACACTGAAAAACTCATAAAACCGAAAAATGAGAGATTTTCAGCTAGTGGACTAGGAAATGCAAAAGTTCGGCCACCAATAATTTCGACCAAAAAAAACGTATTATTTGCGAAATTTCGGTTTTTTCTAGTTTTTCAGGCTATTTTCACGATTTTTACAGAAAAATTGACAAAAAAACGGTGGCCTAGAAAATGCAAAAGTTCGGCCATCTGAAAACCTACTCAAAAATCGGGGTTTTCGCAGTTTTTTGCTTTTTTCAAGTGCTTCCTGGTCATTTTCACCATAAGCGTCTAAAAATTGAACAAAATAAACGAAAAATAAGTGAAAAACAATTTTTTATGATGGCCGAGAAAATGCCAAAGTTCGGCCACCTGAGAAAAAGCTCTAAAAATCGAGGGTTTCGTGATTTTTTGCATTTTCACAGTTTTTTCCGGTAACTTTCGCCGAAAATGTTAAAAAATTGGGAAAAAAACCAAATTGTGAAAAAAAAATGATGGCCGAGAAAATGCAAAAGTTCGGCCACCTGAAAAGAAGCTCTAGAAATCGCAATTTTCGCGATTTTTTTGCATTTTTGAAGTGTTTCCTGTTCATTTTTATCAAAAACTACGAAAAATTGTAAACAAAAAACTGTGAAACATAATTTTTAATGGTGGCCGAGAAAATGCAAAAGTTCGGCCACCAATAATTTCGACCATAAATACCTATTATTCGCGAATTTTCCGTTTTTTTCTAGTTTTTCAGCTTATTTTCACGATTGTCTCCAAAAAAATAGAAAAAAAACTCGTGGCCGAGAAAATGCAAAAGTTCGGCCACCACGAATTTTCGGCATTTTTCTGTCGTTTTCGCCTCAATTTTCCACAAAAAATATTTTTTAATGCATTCTCAGCCACCAACAGGGGTAAACCACATAATTCACAAGAACACAACGAACAAAAAAGGCAATCGCGCTCCACCGAAGAGTTCGGCGGAGCGCACTTTCTACTAAAAAAAGAAAAAACACGACAACCGTCTTACCAAAACAGATACACACACACTGGGGATAAAGGTCTCAGTCTCTGGAAATACAGATTTCCCGAATCAGCTCCAAATCAATCGATAATGTATTTACCTACCTGGATCCGAAGAGAGTCAGGAGATACCAGAACATCTGAACGATGTCTATGAAGATTTGAACGGCGGCGAAGATATAGTCTTCCGGCGAAATCTCGTACTTCTTTCCGCCCATCATCATCTGAATATCGAGGAACAGGTAGAGCATCATGATCAATGCACCGCCCAACGCGTAGATCATTATGAGGAATTTGATGCGGAAGAACATTGAGCAGACGACGACGACGAGTCCGAACATCATGAAACACATCGAGATGATGAAGATGTAACCCATGTGACTGCAAAATTTGGAATTTTTTTTCTCAAAATTAAACTTTTTTTTTGAAATTTTCAGAAAAATTTGAGCATAGCTTCCGCCTACGCGTGACGAAACGCGCTCTACTGACAATCTAGTGGTAATTGTGTCATTTTCCATGGATAATAACACAATTGTCATTAAAATTATCAATAGAGCGCGTTTGTCACAAAGAAATGTTAGGATTTTCTTTAGAGGCTTCACGGTTTTCACTGGAAGCGTCGCGGTTTTCACTAGAAGCGTCGCGGTTTTCACTACACGGTGTTCACTAGAGGCGTCGCGGTTTACATTGGAAGCGTTGCGGTTTCCACTGGAGGCGTCGCGGTTTTCACTGGAGGCGCCGCGGTTTTCATAAGAGGCGTTGCGGTTTCTACTAGAGGCGTCGCGGTTTTCGCTAGACGCGTCGCGTTTTTCACTGGAGGCGTCGCGGTTTCCTCTAGAAGCGTCGCGGTTTTCACTAGACGCGTCGCGGTTTCTACTAGAGGCGTCTCGGTTTCTACTAGACGCGTCGCGGTTTTCACTAGACGCGTCGCGGTTTTCACTGAAGGCGTCGCGGTTTCCAAGAGACGTGTCGCGGTTTGCTAGAGGCGTCGCGGCTGCGTCACGGCTTCCTCCTGTCCTTTTGGTGTCGATTTACGCCGCGTAATTCCACAAACTCACGCTGTCAAATCGAATTTAGTTTGCGATGCGAACGCGATAATCGAAAGTGTGCATCCGATGCAAATCGCCAGAGCCAACAAGACGACGTTCGCGTCGTGATGCGCCGAGATCACCATCGTCATGACGGAGGTGGCGAGTGTCTGGAAACAAAAAATCGATAAATCACTCAATAAATTTTTGAATTTTCAGCTGCTTACAAAGATTCCAGTGACGATGAGATTGGCTGGGAACTTGCGGCGGACACCCTCACAGCAGACGAGTGAGAGGTAGGTCACGAAGAAGATGACACTGGAAAATGATAAGGATGAAAAGCGCTCTACTGATAAAGTGGATTTGCCGCATTCGCGATGGAGCGCGGTTGCTGAAAATTTCAGATTTTAATCAATTTTTGGGTCAAAATAGTCGGATTTTCACGATTTTTGCGCTGAAAATCCATTTTTCGGCTTATTTTTGAACTTTTTTTTCTCATTTTCACCTGAAAATTCCAATTTGAGTCGAAATCAGCTGAAAACACAACTACATCCCTAAAAACATATAAAAACGGCCAAATTTGTAAAATGAGTCTCCGACTACGCATCCGCGCTCCACGGAACTCAAATTTTCTCAATAGAGCGCATCAACAATGACACTGGAAAATAATAATTGGAAATGCGCTCCATTGATAAAGTGGATTTGGCGCATTCGCGATGGAGCGCGGATGCTGCAAACTTCAGATTTTTGAGGTTTTTGGATCAAAATAGTCGGATTTTCACAATTTTTGCTCTAAAAATAAGGTTTCTGGCTTGTTTTTGTGTCAAAAAGGTTAAAAACGGCACATTTTGTCAAATAAACTGCAAAAATTTCGAATTGTTTCGCTCATATTCGTCTGAAAACATCCAGTTCGAAAATCGATTCGAAATCATCTGAAAACACCATTTTCAGCCCAAAAACCACAATTTTCAGCTCTAAAAGCACGATTTTTAGCTCGAAACCCGTTATTTTCATTCCTAAAAACACGATTTTCAGCTATAAAACCGTGATTTTCATTCCAAAAAACACAATTTTTATCCCTAAAAGCACGATTTTCAGCCTTAAAAACATGATTTTCAGCCCAAAAACCACGATTTTCATCTCTAAAAACACATTTTTCAGCTCTAAAAACCCAAAAAACCGCCAAATTTCAACTTTTGTATCCCGGACTCCGCAACCGCGCTCCACCGCAAACTCCAATTTTCTCATTAGAGCGTAACATACTATGATCCCAAATAGAGTGCCGTATTTCTTCGCACCATCTTCATCGTCGGATCGTGAACCCATGGGACGACGGTGACGGCGGCGACGATGCATAACTGAAAAATTATCGATTTTTTATGCTTTCTGAAAGTGCGCTCCACCGAGAACTTACCATAATGAATACCAAACTGAAAACTTTGCGAACGAACGCGGCGCGAATCGTTTTATCCGAGAATTGGAACGAATATTTTCCGTCCGGGTTGTCTCCGCCCCCTCCTTGTTGTCCGTTCTCCATTTGATTGAACATTCCACCGTGCATTGGTGGCGGTGGGGCGAAGTAGGCACCGCCTGGAAAAAGTTTTTGAAAAAAGTTTCTCAACAGAGCGCATTTGCTTCTCGAGCGCGCGTCGCGGTTTTTGCTAGAGGCGTCGCGGTTTTTAGTAGACGCGTCGCGGTTTTCACTAGAGGCGTCGCGGTTTCCACTAGAGGCGTGGCGGTTTTCACTGAAGGCGTCGCGGTTTTCACTAGACGCGTCGCGGTTTTCACTGAAGGCGTCGCGGTTTTCACTAGAGGCGTCGCGGTTTTCACTAGAGACGTCGCGGTTTCCATTAGACGCGTCGCGGTTTTCACAAGAAGCGTCGCGGTTTTCACTAGACGCGTCGCGGTTTTCACTAGACGCATCGCGGTTTTCACTAGACGCGTCGCGGTTTAGCCTGGACGCGTCGCGGTTTCTACTGGAGGCGTCGCGGTCGCGTCTTCTCAATAGAGCGATGTTGCTTCAACTCGACCGCACGTCGCGTTTTATGAGCCATGACTGTGCAAACGCGCTCCATCGCACTCACCCTGATTCCCCTGATTCTGTTGACCGCCCATATTGAATCCCGGCGGCGGTGGTCCCTGTCCCTGATACTGCTGCTGCGGGTACGGATTTTGGTAGGCCGGATTGTAGGGTTGCTGGTTGTAAGACATACCTGCAAGGAGGCGGATTTAGGGGAGTGAAATGAGAGAAAAAAGAGCGATTTTAGCTGGAATGGCTGAAACGCAAGTGCGGCAGGGAATAGTGGGCGGAGCTTAAACTGCAAGCGGATAAAATTCCACCTGATTTTCAACGAGCGACATTAAATTCCAAGATAAATTCGTGTTTTAATTGGATTTTCAACGTTTTTTGCCCCATATTTGCAAATTTTCCATGTTTTATCGAATAAACATGGAAAATATACAAGTATGCGGCAAAAAGTGGAATGAAAATCGATTAAAACACCGAATTTATCTTGGAATTCTATGTCGCTCGTTGAAAATCAGGTGAAATTTTATCCGCTTGCAGTTTAAGCTCCGCCCACTATCCCCTGCCGCACTTGCGTTTCAGCCCTCGCACCACAGATTCCGCTCAAAGGTGCATCGAAGTATTTTCAGCGACATTCAGACACGAAAAACAGATTTTCATGATAAAAATCGATTTTACAAAATTCAATTCGCCTTTAAATCGGATCTATAGTGATTTTGCGTTTCTCGAAATCTCGAATTTCCGAGTTTTAAAATCTCGAATTTCCGAGTTTTTAAAGAAGAAATGCACAGAGAAAGTTCTAGAAGCTGTTCGCGCCAAAGGCGGCCCAGCCCTACAAAATGCCGTTGACAAACTCCAATTTAGAGTTGAAAAATCTCGAGTTTCCAGAGATTTTTCCGACTGAACGCGCGCCAGCGGCGCCCCAGCCTCCACTTTTCTATATGATCCTATATCTTATAGTTAGCACGGCACTCTTCTAACAACCGCGCTCCACCGAAATGCCTTAGAAAAATTTCTCTTTTTCTCTGCGTCTCTCGATTTCGCACACTATTTTCTTCGGTTTCGGTAGCGCGCCCTTGCAAGAACCGTGTCGTGCTAACAGAAGCTATACGCGCGCCAGCGGCGCCCCAGTCTCCACTTTTATATGAAATCCGCCGATATGTATACAGCGAGAAGCCAACAACAACCAATACCTAACTAAAATTCCGAAAATAAGTAAATTCTAGGTGAAAATTCAATCAAAAACAACTCGTTTTCAGCTGTGTTTGTTGTCGTGTGACGGTTTCTATGGATACACACGAGGCCTCCCGCACTCTCTTTCTCTCACGAGTTGTCTGTTTATAGATTGAGAACTTTATAATAAAAAGAATATTCTAGAATATATAAATTCCTTGGTGGATAGAGACGTCACAGAGGAAGAAGCTAATGACAAAAGTCATAGAGATAGAAGGATTAGAGGACGAGGAAGATGGTTATTATTTGATTGTTTTTTGGAATTGGGAAACGAGAGAATTCGTCAGAAAGCCGAGGAGAAGATGAGCTTTTTGAATCATATAAAGTGTTAGGATGGCGTCATTCTGGATAGAGATTCGTGTTGTAAGATGTCTGGAAATGATTTTAGACTGAGCAATGGCTAAAATTCGTCGAAATCCGACTTCCAAAAACCGAGAATTATAGAATTATGATGAAATTTCAGTAGTTTTCCTGATTTTTAACGATAAAAACCGATTATTTCGCTTCAAACTCAATATTATCAGCTGAAAAATATACCAAAATGTAGATCTCAGCGAGTTCTATGTCTGTGACCTACTACGGGCAGGATGGCTATCCGTTAATGTGCCGCGGGGCCGTTTAAAGTGCCGAAAATGCAAAAATCCGTTCCGTATCATGTCACAGCCATAGAACTCGCTGAGATCTACATTTTGGTATCTTTTTCAGCTCATAACATTGAGTTTGAAGCTAAATAATCGGTTTGTATCGCTAAAAATCTGAAAAACGACTGAAATTTCATCATGATTTTATATTTTTCGGTGGGGATTCCATATGTAATCGGTGAAGTTTTCTATCAAAATTTCCAATCAGAGAATTTGCTGGAACTCGGATCAGGGCAAGTGGTTTTCCTTGGAAATTTCAGCGAAAAATGTTTAAAAATGCGTTTGAAAACGGATTTTTAAACTTTTTTTATTGGAAAAATCTCGATTTCTCGTAAAATTGCACAAAAAAGTGATTACTATTCATATTTATAGAAAAATTCTGGAATCTTGAGTTAGAGATCGAGACGATTTGAGACTCAGAATAGCAGAACCGAGAGGAGAAATTCGAAATTACGGCGTTTTCCCGTTGAACGGATTAACAGACTTTAAGAAATAGGTCTTTCCGTGTAAAAAGCTTTGAAAACTTCTTAAAACACTGAGTTTTGCAGCCTTAAATCATATATTATTCGATTTTTGAGCCAGCAGCGCTCCGTATTGAAAAAAAGCTGAAAATCCTGAGCATCTTCACGAGAATCAATCATTTTCCAGAACATTCTGAGAAAACTCCCAAAACTTCCGGAGCGGATTAACCATATCTCTAGTTCTAATCAATTTTTCACGATTTTCAGGGGAAAATGTGACCAAAATCGTTCTAAGCAACAAAAAACCATGGCTATATCGATTCCATTTTTCAAAAGTGTGTTGTGTGGTGTGTGCTAAGTAAACAATGTCGATAGGAGAACAGCGTTCTGTCTCTTATCACTAACACTACTTCCTCATATAAAAAAGATAAGGCTTCAGAATCCTTCTCCACAGCAAAAAAAACAGCTAAAAATGAGGAGAAAAATGAAGAATTTCGCAACAGAAGTCAACAGAGAATGCCTCCAACGTCTTCGACAGAGGAGGAGGAGAGAGACGAGGAGGAAAGAGACGCAGACACTGCATCGATGACTGACCAAAGCCCTTTGGATC
This sequence comes from Caenorhabditis latens, assembly GCA_002259235.3. Taxonomy (NCBI): domain Eukaryota; kingdom Metazoa; phylum Nematoda; class Chromadorea; order Rhabditida; family Rhabditidae; genus Caenorhabditis; species Caenorhabditis latens. The sequence continues at coordinate 2,945,189 of CM056096.1, forward strand.
TCTGCGTCTCTCGATTTCTTCGATATATCTCTGTGAGAGATGGAGAGATAGGGAAAGAACCAAAAAACACGAGACATCGATTCGAGTGGAAGAAGAAGAAGAAGCAGAGGAGAGAAGAACAACACGTGTGTGTTTCTAGTTTCTTCTTTTGTTTAGTTTTTTTTTGAAAAACGAGATGAAACAAGAAGGAAAAAAGAACGAGAACACGATGAGGCCCATGCTACCTATACAAACGCGCTCTGAAAAGACACGGTCCGCATTACGTGGCGGTGAACATTAGACTCTATTTTCCTACTGAAAATTTTAAGATACGTGAAAATGTTTCATTTTCACGTAGTTTCTCGTTAGAGCGTGTTCGCATAGAAGCCTGGGCCTCAACGTGCGAAAAGTCTAGAAAATGGGAAAAACCGTTTTTTTCTTTTTTCGGTGCTGCTATCGCCTCGAATCAGTACCGCCCGGATCGGAACCGATTAATAGAGCCGTTATACCTAGGTTTGACATTTTCTGATTCGCACCAAGCACCAATTTTTCAGAGATTAAAGCCCGGATGAAAAAAGTGGCAAAAAGCGGAAGTCTTACAACCGCGCTCTACCGACACCAAAGAAAATAGTGTGCGAAATTGAGAGACTCAGAGAAAAATAGACATTTTCAAGAGCATTTCGGTGGAGCGCAGTTGTAAGAGCTGTGCCGAGCTAATATTTTGTTGTAAAAAAAGCCCTAAAATGGTTAAAATTGTGATAAATTTCGTTTTTTTTTTGGTGAAAACTGATAGAATTGCTGCAGAAAACCTCAAAAAATCAGGAAATCAAGAAAATTCCGCTCAACCCTGAGCCCGAAAGTATCAAAATCGGGTTTTCGCCAGAATTTTCTCGGTGAAACCCTAGTTTTTGAGAAAAAAAGTGTAAATTTGACTCGAAATCCGCTGAAAATTTTCGAATTTTCGAACGAAAAATTGAAGAAAACACCGAGTTTTCGAGGGTTTTTCCTATTAAAAATGGTCAAAAATCGGTTTTTACCGGGAAACTCAGAAAGATCCGTCAATTTTCTGCGAATTTGAGTGATTCCCTTTCAAAAAACGTCATTTCCGACAAAATCGAAAAATTCTGAATCGATTTTTTCGAAAATCCGTATATAGACACTTTCGGTCACACTGTTCAGTAAAATCTACAGAAAAATGTGATTTTACAGGTTTCTTTCTCGAAATTTAGCTGTTTTTTGGCGTTTTGCTGTGAGAAAACGCTAGAATCGACTAGCCGAGAAATACGCGCCGAAGGCGCCCCAGACAGCTGAAAACGGATAAAAAACCAGACTTGTCACGGGCCGGTTTGAAACATTTTTTGAAAAAATTTCGAATTTTTGATTTTTTTTTGGAATTTTTTTGAAATTTTTCGAAAAAAAGTATAGTTTTTGAATAAAAATTCAAATATGAATGAAAATGTGAATGTGTGCAATAATTTAAGCATTTTTACTCTATTTTTTCGAAAAATTTCAAAAAAAATCTGTAAAAAATGGGTACCCATTTTTGAATCCGGGCCGACGGGGCCGGCCGAGCCGAGCAAATTTACGGCCCGGCCCGGGCCGGCCCGATTTTTGACAAGTCTGGATTTTACGGGATTTTCTTCACGAAATTTAACTATTTTCTGCCGTTTTACCATGAGAAATCGCTGGAATCGACTAGCCGAGAAATACGCGCCGAAGGCGCCCCTGACAGCTAAAAACGGATAAAAAAACAGGTAATTTTCGAGAAAACGATACCGCTGACTCTAGAATTTTATTCTGTAATCGAAAAAACCGATTTTTTGCTGAAAAATCTCGAAAAATAAGGAAGAAATATTGCGAAAATTGTTTTTTTCGATGAAAAGTTTTTCTTTACAATAAAAATTTCCCCCAATAGAAGAGAAGACAACAAAAAGAATGCGTCATCGACAGCGATGAAGAGACGGAAATGGATAGACATTCGAGAGAGATCACAAACAATTTTATTTCCAAATTTTCGCGAAATTCGCGAACGAATTGAAAGTGAAAACGGATAGAACTCACTATTTTCTCCTTTTTTCCACATTGAAAATCGCGTTTTTTGACCTCCAAAATGTGTTTTTAACGCGAAAATCAAAGAAAAAATTTAATTTCTAGGTGGAAATGCAATCGCGCTCCGTTGAACAAGTAAAAAAAATCGCGGGAATTTGAAATTTAGTTCGTGAAAAATTTAAAAGCGGTTTTTCAGTGAAAATAGAAGAAAAATAGTTGGAAAATGTGAAAAATGTTGAAAATGGGCGGTTCGTACAATTTTTTCACAAGAAAAATTGATTGTAAACAACGAAAAATGTCGTTTTCAGGCTGGAAACGCAAGTGCGCTCCATTGCACACTTAGGTAACGCGGGAATTTTGAATTTAGTGTTTTTTATTAATTTTTTTCAGCATTTTCAAGCAAAAAAAAAGAAAAAAAAATGATGCGAACGCCAAAAATGAATTTTCTAGCCAAAATGCAACAACGCTCTACTGCTCACACACCCTGGTGTCGTGGGAATTTGAAATGTAATTGAAAGATGGTGAAACGCGCTCCACCGAACGGTTTTTTTTCACAATGGAGCGCTTTTTCTGACAAAAAATAACTCACCCTGATGCACCAATGGCTCCGTCGCCTGCTGTGGGTGGTGATTTACATCGTGTTCTTCTGAAAATTTTCAATTTCTGTTATTAGCACGGCACAGGTCTTACAACTGCGCTCCACCGAAATGCCTTTGAGAAATGTCTCTTTTTCTCTGCGTCTCTCAATTTCGCACACTATTTCCTTCGGTTTCGGTAGAGCGCGGTTGTGAGAAGCGTGCCGTGCTAATAGATACCTGGAGGAGCATTCATTCCAAAATTTAGTCAATTTCGCCAAATAAAAAAATCGATTGTCAGCGCACGTCCTGCAATAAAATGAAATGTAAATAAATAAAAAAAGGGTCATGTGTATGTAGAGGAAAAGAGGAAAAGAGAGAAATTTCGAATTGCTATTCAAACACACACATGGGGAAGGCATTGCTCATGCCTGACCACTTTTTTTGCAACTGCGCTCTACCGAACAAGAGATCACCCGAAGAGTCCCAGCCTACCTCCGCAGTTGCGCTCTATTGAGAATATGTGATTTTTAAAAGTTCAAAAGTTCACTTTAACGACAAGTTGTAACCTTGTTATCAATAGAGCGTGTCTGCGGAGTTCAGTAGAGCGCACTTGCTAAAACCGCAAGTAAGAAGGTGAAGGAATGTGAGTGAGTAATTGCTTGTTGAGTGTATATTTGCTCACAATATGTTTTTTTAAAAATTTTTTTGAATGATTGTACAGTGAGTAATAAGTACTCACAGTGCTTCGGCAAAATGTGAAGGACAATCTCCTATTTTGAAACTTCGGAGGGTCATATCTCAAAAACGTGAATAGTTATCGAAAAGTTGTCAACTACAAAAATGTAGCCCTATTTTCGATCTATATTTTTGTAGTTGACAACTTTTTGATAGCTCCGCCCACTTTTGAGATATGCGCCCTCAAACAATAGGGAGAAAGAGCGCATGCGCCTTGGGATGTCTCAACTTTAAAGGCGCATATCTCAAAAGTGGGCGGAGCTATCAAAAAGTTGTCAATTACAAAAATGAAGCTCTAGGTGTGATCTACACAATAAATGTAAATTCAAGCTAATTGGACTAAGCAGAACTCCATGACAAGCTCTCAAATTTCGTCATTTTTCCAGAAAAAAACTGAAAAAAAAGGTTTTTTCAAACTTCATTATCTCAATCTCAAAATCTAGTAAACCATGTGGAATAGAACTTATATATTTAAAACCACCGATTCTTCGTCTATCCAGTAGAATAAACCACTTAACTTTTTGCATGACTTAGTGACCATCTCTGCTCATTGTTCTGCAATACTGCAATACCAAAACTTGTTGACAATAAAAATTATTTCAGTATTAAAATTACTGATGATAAGAGAGTGTAAATGTTCTAGTGACTAACAAACTATCTGAACCGGTCAACATGAAAAATGCCATTTTAAAATTAAAAATAAGGAATAACTGGACATTATTCCTCATTTTGTATTTATAATGGTTGTGTAGATCAAATCTAGCTCTACATTTTTGTAGTTGACAACTTTTTGATAGCGCTGCACAAATTTGAGATATGCACCTTTAAAGTTCGAAAGGTGAGAGACGCAGATTCGCGAGAGTGTCTGCCTTCTCTGCGTCTCTTCCTTTTCAGAGAGTGCCCATCTTTGAAGATTCACATCTCAAAAACGTGAATAGCTATCAAAAAATGATCAACTACATAAATGTAGCCCTGGATTTTGTCTGCATTTTTGTAGTTGACAACTTTTTGATAGCTCCTCCCACTTTTGAGTTATGCGCCTTTGAATACAGAGTAGCAGAAACAGCGAGAGAGAGGGAGGGGGGAGACGCAGAGAAGCTAGACGACCTCCTTCTTCTGCACGCTCTCTCACCTCCGAACTTTAAAGGCGCATATCTCAAAAGCGTGAATAGCTATCAAAAAGTTGTCAACTACAAAAATGGAGGTCTATTTTTGATCTACACAGCCAATACAAATTTTTGGTTATAGGATGTCACACTCGATCTGTATGTACACTATAAAGCACATTTGCATTGTCCAAGATGACCAAATGGATTATGAGGAGTCCGATAGAGCGTGTTTACAACATTCAAACTTATTGATGCAAATAAAATGTTTAAACAAAAAAGAAATAGATTTTTGACTTTTTCCTGATAACATTTAATGTCTTATCACCACTTTTTCTGCTGTAATTTCAAAAAAATTTTATCGAAAAAAATAATTATTTATTCTGTTTCATTCAACCGAATTAGTAAAGCATTATACTGGAATTCAAAAATGAATACACGAGATTTGAGAGAGAGAATTGACAAAACATTGAGATGGCGATGACCTTTCACGTAGAAAAATTGGCACAAGATTCGGCAAAAATACAGGATTCAGGGCATGATACAATAAAAATATGAGTAATTAAGTAATTAATTAATTAAAAAGTTAGTAAATTGGCCCGCCCATCCATCTACATAGATAGACGCCAAGAATATGACACATACAGGATATAGAAGGGGGACTCTTAAAGAGAGTTCCAGAGAGAAAAAATGGTAGTGGGACCCACACATTCCTGAGGGAACACATGCCCGTATGACACTGATTGCGTAGATGGAAAATTTGGCGGGAAATTTTTTTTTTCGAAAATTTTCAAAAAATAATTTTCTCGAAAATTTTTATATCAAAAGATTCCCCATGTTCTCCTGATTCTAATGGTGGTATTTTCATTGCTTAAAACCGTCTCCGCACCGAGATACACACGTTTTTCTATTTGGTGGTCGTGGCCGTGGCCGCGGCCGCGCCGCTTCCTCTTCCACCGCGCGCTGATTGGTGGCAAACTTTAAAGCGACGTAACTCTGCAGGGAGACGGTTTCAAGATATGAAAATAGCACCATTGGAATCAGCGGGAAAATTCGGTTTCAGTGATATAAAATTTTTGACTTTTCAGTTTTCAAAAAAAATTTTTTTTTCGAAAATTTTCAAAAAATAATTTTCTTGAAAATTTTTATATCAAAAGATTCCCCATGTTCTCCTGATTCTAATGGTGGTATTTTTATTGCTCAAAACCTTCTCCGCACCGAGATACACGCGTTTTTCTGTTTGATGGTCGTGGCCGTGGCCGCGGCCGCGGCCGCGCTTCCTCTTCCACCGCGCGCTGATTGGTGGCAAACTTTGAAGCGGCGTAACTCTGCGGGGAGACGGTTTTGAGAGATGAAACTACCACCGGTGGAATCAGCGGGAAAATTCGGTTTTAGTGGTATAAAATTTTTCAAGTTCTCAAAAAAAAAAATTTTTTTTTCGATTTTCAAAAATTTTTCAAATTTTCCCGCCAAATTTCAAAAATTTATAATGAGAATTGATTAAATAGAAAATTGGCCCATTCCTCCGTCTTTTCAGGTGGGAATGCCAAGAATATGACCACTTGCGTAGCAAGGTTTGTAATTATCGATTGATTAAATATTGATTGTGGGTGGGTCCACGCGTCTGGCGGTGGGAGTACACGTGCCCGGATGACACTTTGACAAGGGGGGGATTCAGGATTCAGGATTCAGGATTCAGAGCCAACGATGACCACGGTGGAGCATTTTCTTCTGGAGTTGAGGTTGGGTGGTGGTGGTGGTGATGTTACAGTGCTCTTCTGGACGCATCACTTCGATTTTTAATCCTTCACGACGGAGTGCACGGCATCGGGTGAAACACTGCAGAAAAAATGATTATTGATTTTTAAATGTAGATCAAAATTTTCCAATTTTCATCAAAACCTGGAGATCCGAACTCTAAGGATCGATTGAATTTCAGGGTAGATCAAAACAATTTTGACTAAATTTGAGCTCCGCCCCTTTTCAGATTTTCGGATTTCCATGAAATTTCAGAATCTTGAAAATCTGGACATCCGGACATCCGGACACACAGACAGACATTTGAACAGACTCTAAAAATCGATTAAATTTTAGGGTAGATCAAAAAATGTTCACAAAATGTAAGCTCCGCCCATTTTGTGGGGTTCCAGATTCTCAGATTTCTAGAATATCACGAAAACTTCAAAATCTGAAAATCTGGACATCCGGACACACAGACAGACATCTGGACAGACACCTATAATCTAGAAATCGATGCAATTTTAATTTCGGTAGATCAAAAATTTCAACTAAACTCCGCTCGGGGTTTCAGATTTCCTGAAATTTTAAAACTTTGGAAAATCGGAAATTACGGACATTCGGACATCCGGGCACACCGACAGACACCCAAACAGACAACAGAGCATAGCAGAAGGTCTGGTATGTGTCTCTGTTTGTTCTGGTGTCTCCTGGTCTGTGTGTCCCTGTGTCTGTGTATCCGGATGTCCGAGACACAAAAATTCAATTTTTAGACTCAAAATCTGAAAATCTGGACAACCAGACACACAGACAGACATCTGGACAAACACCTATAATCTAGAAATCAATTTTATTTTTTCGGTTGGTAGATCAAAACATGTTCACTAGGCTCCGCCCACTTTAAGGGATTTCCCGTACTCGAGATTCTCAGAATTTCATGAAAACTTTTGGAATTTTGAAACTACGGACACACAGACACACAGACAGACATCTGGACAGACACCAGAGCATAGCAGAAGGTCTGGTATGTGTCTTTGTTTGTTCTGGTGTCCTGGTGGATGTCCGGGTGTCTGTCTGTGTGTCCATGTCTGTCCGGATGTCCAAATTTCATGAGACAAAAATTGCATTTTTAGGCTCAAAAAAATGAAAATCTGGACTTTCTTTCAACTAAGCTCCGCCCCTTTTTTTGACCCTTTTCAGATTCCCAAAATTTCATGGAAATTTCAGAATCTGAAAATCGGGACATCCGGACACACAGAAAGACATCTGGAAAGTTTCAGAAAATGTAAGCTCCGCCCCTTTTCAAAATCTAAAAATCTGAACATCCGGACATCCTGACACACAGACCGACAGGAGACACAGAAAAAACAGATGTACATACCAGAATTCTGCTTTGCTCTGGTGTCTGTCCAGATGTCTGTCTGTGTGTCCGGATGTCCGGAATTAAAATTTTTCCTGATATTCTAAAAATCTGGATATCCGGACACACAGACAGGCATCTGGACAGGCACCTGAGCAGAGCAGAAGATCTGGTATGTGTCTTTGTTTGTTCTGGTGTCCTGGTGGATTTCCAGGTGTCTGTCCATGTGTCTGTCTGTGTGTCCCGATGTCCTGATGTCGGGGTTTCCTCCTCCCCTCAAATCTAATCTAGGCAGCTGTTGGTTACCGGGGTTCTTACGGTAGATCACAAGGCGGCCGCTAAGGGGGCGGGGCTTAGCGGCAGCAGCCATCTCAGAGAGATGACGCAACAACTATCGTGTTTCTCAGGGTGAGCGGTGGAGCGCACTTGCTCACCCGAAAAATTCTAAATTCTCAACATTCTCAACGCATAGGGTGGTAAGCGCGCTCTAGCGAACTTTCCGCCATACCTCGGACTCTCATTAGAGCGCATTTACTAACCCGCGGATTCTCATTAGAGCGCATTTACTAACCCGCGGATTCTCATTAGAGCGCATTTACTAACCTGCGGATTCTCATTAGAGCGCATTTACTAACCCGCGGATTCTCATTAGAGCGCATTTACTAACCCGCGGATTCTCATTAGAGCGCATTTACTAACCCGCGGATTCGCATCAGAGCGCATTTACTAACCCGCGGATTCTCATTAGAGCGCATTTACTAACCCGCGGATTCGCATCAGAGCGCATTTACTAACCTGGAATCTTGGATTCTCCACAATAGTGCACTCCTTGATCCTCTGCAATTTGACGGTCTCCGAGAGGGACGGTGCCTCCATCGCCTTCTTGCACGCCTTCTCGCACCGCCCCTCCGGATCGTTTCTATCGTTTAGGAATACTCGACAACAGTTGACGTCTGAATGAGGAATACATGAGAGTGGATGGGGAGAGATGGATGTGGGGTGGAGGGGGCGGAGTCAAGGGGGCGGAGCTTAGGGGGAGAGCCGTTGGTAGTGACAATTATCCAAGATATTTTTTCGAGTGGGTGAGAGAGTGAGAGAGGAGAGATTTCAGAAAAGCGAGAGGAATTATGACCTGAGGTCCTCAGGAGGGAGAGATGTGAGGGATGGATAAGGGTGATTGGGGGGCTAAAGATGGAAATTTGGCGGGAAATTTGAAAAAAATTGAAAAAAATTTCCCTTTAGGCTTAGGCTTGAGGCTTCTGAATTTCAAAATTTCAGAACGGTGAAGATCCGGGGCACATCGAAACCAACAATTTTGGAATGTGATGGTTTTGAGGCGTCTGGTTTCTAAAGGGCCGGTTTTTTTTTGAAAAAAACGAATTTTTTTGGACTTAAGGTATGGGCCTACATTTTCTTAGGCTTAGTATATGGGCCTAAACTTTTTTAGGCTTAAGATATGGGCTTAAATTTTCATAGGCTTAATGTATGGGCCTACATTTTCTTAGGCTTAGGATATGGGCCTAAATTTGCTTAGGCTTAAAATGAGGGCTTAAATTTCTTTAGGCTTAACGTGCCGGCTTTGAAAAAAAATCGTCTCAGGGACTACAGTAGGCCGCTTCAATCTTTAACGGATTTTGAGTTTTATGTTCCAGAGCGCTGAAGACACGGGCGGTACGAAAAAATTAGCCAAAAATTTCCAATTTTTCACTTTTGCGCCTTCCGAAGGTCTCACGCTCAACCTGGGACGCACGGCCCTTAAAATCTAGGACCCGTCCGTTTTTTGAGTTGTCAAGATTCAAAAGATTTGACGGGCAGGTACAAAATTGTGTCAGTGGCAAAAAAACTGATGACCTAACCTGAAACAGTCTGGAAAATTTGACAGCCGCCCGAAAATTTTGAGCAGCCAGGGGGGATCCGGTGTCACAGGCTATACCGCCCGGATTTTGAGTTTTTAGGGGTGGAAATCTGGCGGTCTAAAATACTGTCTCTTTGGCTCAGACCGCCCGGATTTCGAGCCACAAAGATGGGGGAGGGGGGATCTGAAATCTGGTGACCTTAGGCCCTCAATCGATACTATCCACTCTGTCCATCAGCAGCCACCCAACATGTGCCCCTCCTTTATCGCTCACACTGTCTGGTTACCCTCCAACTATTTTGTGGTGAGCGACGATCTCTCGTCGCTCACCATACGATGCAACTGTCATCTTGACATATGGTCTGGTCCGAGGAGGTCCCTGTGAGGCCGAGGGGGGTCTGAGGAGGGGTCTGAGGTTGCAGCGAATATGACGCGTCGATTTAATCTAGGTGCTGCTGCAGATGGGCGGTACGGTACACGGTTTTCTTGTATAAAAGTGCCAATATTAGAGAGTGTGTATGTGTACCAATAAGGACTAAAGGGATACTGTAGCTAATGGGAATGTCAACAAATTGTGTGAGGTGACAATTTTTGCTTGCTAGGTAGGTAGGCCCCCGCTCTTCCCCCGTCGACCAATAAATTGTGTCCTCGGAGAATCTCTCATCATCCGGAGCTCTCATCCCCGTGCTCTCCGCACCGATAACAACTGAACAGGCGGTCTATCGGCTCGCCGAGCAATTGTCGCAGGGGTGATTGTGGGGAGAGGATGGACAGGGGGCTCCGGGAGAAGATGAGAAGCATTTAGATAGAGAGACATTTAGAAGAATGTACCGTACCCCCGGCCCCAGGAAACCAGAGACCAGGTCCAAAAATTTTTTTTGAAAAAGCAAAAAGAGCTTCAAAAATCGATTCTTCGAAAAATTTCCGAATTTTTCACCTTTTGAAAAAATCAAAACTTTAACCCCAAATTCCTCAAAAACCATCCAATCAACCCCACCTAAAACCAGTACCAATCGAAAGAGCGTGTTTTTCTCTATCAGAAAATATCAAAATTTTTGACCAAAAAAATCTGGAGCAGTGTTTAAGGCCGCAGGAAAGATAGGTGACTCGGGCTCCCGGGCGTCAATGTGAAGAGCAAAGAGAGGCAAATTTTAAGATTAAAAGATAGAAAATAATGTGAAAAACAAGATCAGTAATGTTTAAAAACCGTAGAAAATTATTTAGAGACTTTTTGAAAAAAATTTTTTTGGTCAAAAAAATTTTTTCCCCAGTTTTTCAAAAATCTCCACCCTAATCAAGTCTATATCAAAAAGTGACACTTTACCTCTTTGTACCTATAAAATAGAACAATTTCTACACCATAAAACATAAAAACGGGCGGTCTCTGTCGGAATGATAGGTTGGTCACCCTGGCCAAGGCGCTCCCTTTCCTCCGCACGGTCTACTGCAACGTCATCTAAATTTTTTTTGGAAAAAGATAGATTCTGGACTCAATGTGTTGTAATTTTCAGAGTTTTTGGTATGGAATTCAACTTGGAAACAATTGGGCCTTGGAGGGCCCTGGAAGCTCTTTATTCAGGTTCTCTAAACTTCAAACGTCCAAAATTGTAATTTTTTGACATTCCCATTACCAATAACTTACATTACTGTATTTCTTATGTTTCTAGCTATCCAAAAATATATAATTTATCCTTAATACCATACCACACATCACCCCAACACACCATCTGCCTACAGTCCGCAATCCAATCCATCTGTCGATATAGTGGAGGGATTTGGATGGTTATGAGAAGGTCGAAAATGCAACATTTTTTAGGTTTCAAACATGGAAAATGGAGAGTTTGACGTGCTCTTTCTAAATACATTAATTTCAAAAATTGAGCTCAAGCCGTTCTTAAGTTATGGGGTCCCAAAGTAGGTAGAGTTGACAGCGGGCGTTATATGATGCTGTCAGTTTAGACAGTTATAAATTAACTAGTTTTTGATATTTTTCAACGTTTAAAAAATGTAAATGTAGATTTTAACACGCTCTTTTTAATGGTATAATTTTTATAAAAATTGGTTAGTGGGATTTTGAGATAGAAGCTTTTGAAGTTAGGGTTACTTCACTTTTTTCACATTTTTGTATTTTTGGAGTTACTTTAGGAGCATGGGAAAGTAGCAAAATCTAAACCGTTTTTTATGAATTTTATATAAAAATGAAGATTTTGACATAATCTTTTCAGAATTTTAAGTTTCATAAAATACGGTTTATGGGTTCATGAGTTACGGGTCCTCAAAGTAAGAAGGGGTCTAAATTGGGTGGACGCTCTCTGCACATCGATAAAAGGTCAGGAAATGAACATTTTGAAAAAATAAAAAATGTAAAATGTAGATTTTAAAATTTCCTATCGATTGGTATAACTTTCAAAAATTGGAATTTCAGATTCTTGAGTTCTAAGCTTTCAAAGTTTGGTATCTTTCAGAGTTTTCAAGTTTTTCAGTGAAAAAGTGGTGTCACTTTTTTTTCGTCAGCCTGGAAAACTAGTAAAATCTCAAAATTTTCAAAGTTGTGTTATATCAAAATATAGATTTTGACACGCTCTTTTAAATAGTAAAACTTTGAAAAAATTTGGACCACAGGTTCAAAAGTTATAAGCTTTGGAAGTCAGACTATTTTTCGAATTTCAAAATTTACAGCATTTTTAGATTGAGAGGTGAAATTTGTATACATAGAAAAAAAATGCGAGACACAGTACCCATTGAAAAATAAGTGTGAATTATCGGGCGCGCCTCTCCGCCCGACCAATCAATGTCAGGGAGGAGGCGGGTCGGTCGGAAATTTGGTACGTGTCTTATTTCGAAAATGTTTCGAAAATGTTTCTCACGTTTCCAGGTTACTGTAGCATACTGTAGTCCTACTGTAGTCCTACTGTAGACTCACCATCCAACTCAACACGCTTCTCCTCCTCCTCAAACAGCTCTTTCTGCAGACATTTATACACGATTTTTGGGATTTGTTTGTCATTCTCATAACCACATCGTAAGGGGAGTCTGGAATTATTTGTGTGGATGGACCGGACCGCCCGTTTAATGAATTTACCCGAATCGGATAACTTCCCGACAACATCCCTCTTTCCTCACACAACATTTCGCGGCGGCCGCCTCGATTTTTTGATCGGTAAATGTAAGGGCTCCGGTCACAGCTCCAATTAGAATTAGGAACATGAGATTCATGATAGATAGGGCAATAGGTAGGCAAAAGTATAGGTAAGTGGAAGGGTGGTCCTCCAATCGGAGTGAGTCGAAGAAGTGAGTGAATAGAGTGAGAGAGAGCGAGGGGGCGTCATATGTGTGGAGGACGGACCAGAGTTAACAGTTGTCCCAGGCCGATAAGGGTACTGTGGGGTTGATAGTAGTGGCCGGCTCTCGGAGATATGATTTTGATCTTTGGACTAGATTTGAATATATAGGGTAGTCTGCCTACAGTCATCAATCTAATCCAATCCATCTGTCGATAAAGTGGAGGGATTTGGATGGATGGGAGAAGGTCGAAAATGCCACATTTTTTGGGTTTTAAACATGGAAAATGGAGATTTTGACGTGCTCTTTTCAAAAATGTATGTTTGAAATTTTGAGCTCAAGGCGTTCTTAAGTTATGGGGTCTCAAAGTGGGTAGGTTTGAGAGTCTGGGCCACTCATCGGTATAATAGGGTGCTGTCGTTTTAGACACTTATAAATTAACTAGATTTCAATATTTTTCAAAGTTTAAAAAAGGAAAATGTAGATTTTAACACGCTCTATCTAATGGTATAGGTTTTACTGAAATTGGTTGGTGGGATTTTGAAATAGAAGCTTTTGAAGTTTCACTTTTTTTTTCACATTTTTGGAGGTCTAACTTTAGGAGCATCGGGAACAAGCAAAATCTAAAATATTCTTAATAAATTTTATATGAAAATACAGATTTTGACATGATCTTTTCAGAAATATAACTTTCATAAAATACGGTTGATGGGTTCATGAGTTACGGACCCTCAAAGTTAAGAGGCTCAAACGGGGCGGACTCTCTCTGAACATTGATAAAAGACAGGGAACAAAAAATTTTGAAAAAGTAAAAATGGAGATTGAAGAGTTTAAACTTCCCTATCGATTGGTGTAGTTTTCAAAAAATTTGAAATTCTGGTTCTTGAGTTATAGGCTTCCAAAGTTCGGGTATTTTTCAGAGTTTTCGGTGAAAAAGTGGTGTCACTTTTTTGTCTAGAAAACTAGTAAAATCTCAAAATTTTTAGGGTTGTGTTATATCAAAACATAGATTCTGATATGATCTTTTAAATAGTGTGATTTTGAAAAAATTTGGGCAACAGGTTCCAGAGTTATAAGCTATTAAACTCCAAGTATTTTCTGAATTTCAAAATTTTTTGTTAAAACTCCCAAAAGTATGAAATTTTTAGAGCCATTTGAATCTCAGACCCATCAGATAGTGAGTTCACCAGGCTTGTCCTCAAGTTATAATTTTCTAAGATAAAATTTCACATAAGAAATTTCAAAAAAAATTTTTTTCAAATGTTCATCTTTAAAGGCTCATATCACAATACCCTGAATAGCTATCAAAAAGTTGTCAACTACAAAAATGTAGATCACAATTTGATCTACAAGCTGGTGGCCGCCTTTTTCTCCTCCACCTTCTGCTATCCTCCTCCATCTCAAGAGACCATTCTCATATATTCAAATATCCCTCTTCCGACCCAAAGCCTCATGTTACGCGACCTCTGCGGAGAGATTTCGCAACACCAAATAGTCTCTGCGTTATCTAACTTTCGTGTACTATTTCTCGCCGTGTAACTGCAGACAATTGTATACAGTACCCCCCCTCTCTCAGCCCATGTGTCGTAATGCTTATCGTCTAATTACATAGAGTGAGTGACACAGAGAACCAATGGAGATTTAGAGAAGCTAGTGAGTGTTCGGGGGACCAAATAGAGCGCGATTGTACATGTAAATAGAGCCATGGTGGGAAACTCAAAATACCTTGGTTGTGTAGATCAAACCTAAAACTACACTTTTGAAGTTGACACCTTTTTTGTGCGAGTCGACCTTTAGGTACAGTAGAGCGCACTTGTGTTTGTGTGTGAGGTGAAGTGGCAGGGCCGATACCTTCCCCGACCTGTAACTTTCCAGGGTGACATCCTACAAAAAAGTCGTCAACTAGAAAAATGTAGAGCTAGGTTTGATCTACATATTCATAACAAAAATGACCGGTTTAAATAGTCTGGGGGCCCCGTCACAATACCTCAAAGTTGGCCAGTTTTTGGTGAAAACAAAATACATACCAATTTTCACAGAACTATAACTTTCCAGGGTGAAATCCTACAAAAAAGTTGTCAACTAGAATAATGTAGAGCTAGATTTGATCTACACACTCATAATAAAAATGACCGGTTTAAATGGCCTGGGGGTCCCGTCACAATACCTCAAAGTTGGTCGGTTTTCAGCAAAACTGGATTTATAGCAAACTTTGTCAAGCTATAACTTTCCAGGGGCGCTTTCTACAGAAAAGTTGTCAACTACAAAAATGAAGCCCTAGATTTGATCTACACATCCATTGTCGATTCAACACCTCTTGCCATCACAGATCTCCATTCTGTGACTTGATTTCCAGTGGTTTCAGGGTTTCTCTTCAATGTTGACCCCTCAAAACGTTTCAATTTTTTCTTCTTCTTACCCCTCCAAAGATCTTTTTCTTAACGAGCAAAAGGTACCGTATACCTTATCTTTTTGATTCTATCTTCTTCTTCTTTTTCTCTTTTTTTTTTGTCATCAAAGCGCCTGTTGCCTTCAAGAAAGTGTTGCGAGATGCAAACGGATCACAATTTCTCGACCTATCGGGCGGATCGATAGGCTGAGAAAATCGAGTAGAAATCAGAAATCAACACGGAAAATAGTTGGAAATCGCCGTTGGAAAAAAAAGTTGAGAAAAATTTTTGCAAAAAAAATTTCTAAAAAATCTGCCTACTTTGAAATCCCGTGATGGACTTATTTTAGGTCCCATCGGTCAGATTTCAATATGGTTGTGTAGATCAAACTGAGATCTTTATTTTTGTAGTTGACAACTTTTTTCTATAATGTCACCCTGGAAAGTTATAGCTTGACAAATTTTGCTATAAATCCAGTTTTCCTGAAAATCCACCAACTTTGAGCTATTGTGACGGGACCCCCAGGCCATTTAAACCTGTTGTTTTTATTATGTGTGTGTAGATCAAATCTAGCGTTCCTTTTTTCTAGTTGACAACTTTTTTGTTGGATGTTACCCTGGAAAGTTACAGGTCGGGGAAGATATCGGTCCTGCCAATCACCATAAACAGACATACAAATGCGCTCTACTGCACCTCGGGGTCGCCTCCTACAAAAAAGTTGTCAACTGCAAAAATGTAGTTCTAGGTTTGATCTACACAACCAACGTATTTTGAGTTTCCCACCATGGCACTATTTGCCCGTACACACCGTCTAGCTTCTCTACGTCTCTGTGTTATTTCGTATCCCTCACTCAATGCAAAGACATTAAATTAGGCGATAAGACACATGGGCTGAGAGAGGGGGGTACTGTATACAACTGTCTGCAGTTACACGGCAACCGAGAAATAGTACACTAAAGTCGGATAACGCAGACAGTATTTGGTGTTGCGAAATCTCTCCGCAAAGGTCGCGTAACATGAGGCTTTGGGTCGGAAGAGGGATATTTGAATATATGAGAACGGTCTCTTGAGATGGAGGAGGACAGCAGAAGGTGGAGGAGGAGGAAACGGCCACCAGCTTGTAGATCAAAACTAGGGCTACATTTTTGTAGTTGACAACTTTTTGATAGCTACTCAGGGAATTGAGATATGCGCCTTTAAATATGAACATTTGAAAATTTTTTTTTTGACATTTTTATTGAAATTTTGGTGACGTAACATACTTTTAGTGGGGGTACTGTAAGAGGGCGGTACGGTAATAATGTGATATGAAAATTTAGCGAAAATAGGCTTATAAACGGTGAAAATCTGTGTCGGCGCGAGAAAAAAAGCGAAATTTTTTGAAAAACTTCGACTATGCAAGTGCGCTCCAATGCTAAAATCGTCTTATTTCGTCGTTTTCCGTGTTTTTAGGAGAGATTTTTGTGGTAGCAGTGATAATGTTAATGACAGAATGCGGAAATTCAAAAAAAAATTTTGAAAAAAAAATTTGAAAAAAAAATTTATTTTTTCCTGAATTTTTTTCGAAATTTATCGATTTTAGGTCATTTCCTTTCTAAAATTGTCAGTTTTCACCACATTTCTATCCATTTCTTCTCAAAAATGTGGATTTTTCACCTCATTCAACCTTTAGGGCTGTGCAAACGCGCTCCATTGCTAAATAAGTCTGAAAATTGTTTTTTTTGTGATTTCCATCCTTGAAAAACTGAAAATCGACTTTTTAAAACTTTAAAACTACAAAAATGACTTTTTAGGCTTTAAAAAATCAATTTTCCACCAGAAATGAGCAAAAGTCCAATGGAGCGCGATTTCATACTTGCAGAAAAAGCGGCGAAGGCGCGCCAGACATCTCTACAGAGCCGAAACTGCAATCAGCGTACAAATGGTTTCTAAAATTGATAAAATAGTCAGAAATCAGCAATTTCAATTTCAAAAACGCGTCCAAGGCGCGCCAGTCCACTTTTTAAAAGATAGCCATCTACAGTAACCCGATAGTTTAAAACCTATCTGATTTTGATCTACAATTTTCGCGAGAGATACCGTATTGGCTTGACGGAAAATTTAGCAAAAACGAAAAGTTTGAAGGACAATTTATGGCCGCCGTCGTCGTCGGCCACACGCGACGAAAAAGAAAAAAATTACTTTTTTTGAGAAAATGAAACAAAGAAAACGGGGGGTATAACACATAAATAACAATGAGATTTCTTTTTCTAACAACAAAAAACTAAAAAAAATTATTCAAAAAATGACGTCTCCAGATGTCTTTGCAGTCGGCAACGTGTCGTCTTCCGTCGGTTTTTCCATTCGATTTTTGAATTTTTGGTAGGCGGGAAGGAGATCGAGCAGTTCCAGGGCGGCCATGAAGTGGGCTGAAAACAATAATTGTGTTTTTGTTTGTGTGGTGCAATCACGCTCCATCGAACGCGCTCTATTAGCACGACACGCGTCTCACAACCGCGCTCTACCGAAATCGAAGAAAATAGTGTTCGAAATTGCGAGACTCAGAGAAAAAAGTCATTTTGCAATGGGATTTCGGTGGAGCGCAGTTGTAAGAACTGTGCCGAGCTAATGTTCTTATCGATAGAGCGCTTTTGCATCAGGGTCATGTTTCATAGTGATTTGCTGTGGGCGGAGCTTATTTTTGTTGATTTTCAGCGATTTTTTGCGATTTCAGATTGAAAAATGCCATAAAATGGAAACTGTGCCCGACTTGCAAAAGTGGGCGGGGCCTATTCATCAAAATTTCAAAACGTTGAAGCTATTTGTGCCCGAAAATTGATTTTAAAAAGTGGGCGGAGCCTATTTTTGACGATTTTTTGCAATTTCCGATTGAAAAACGACAAAAATCCTTGAAAATCAGAAAAAAAGCAACTGTGCCCGGCTTGCAAAAAAGTGGGCGGAGCCTAATTTCGGAAATTTTCGAAAAATTCGAAATTTCAAATCGAAATTCTCTGAAAATGATGCAAAAAAGTGGGCGGGCTTCTAAAAAACCCATTTTTTCCAGAATTTGAGCGAAATTTCTCGCATTTTTCGACGAAAATCTGAAAAAATCGATATACCAGGTGGCTCGGCGGCGGCTACCAGTCCCTGCTCTTCATTTCCTCCGACATCTTCGAAAATCGTGTTGTACACGTGGCAATAGATGGGCAGTGACGTCGACAACTCTTTATTGGTCATCGCAAATCTCTCTGCGAGAATTTTCGGGATGAATGGCGTCTGGAAATTCGAATTTTCTCACTAAAAATTTGAATTTTTTGAATTTCCCGCCCTGTCCAGTGGAGCGCACTTACATATTTCGGGACTCGACTTCCCGCGCTAACCAATTCCGGCACCCCGTCAAGCTCCATGAGCCGTCGCCAGTAAATTCTGTCTCCGAGAACCGGAGATAGCATTTGGGTGAGCATTAAACGGGGGAGGTGGCGAGCAACTGGAAAAAATAAAAAATCGATAATTTGTTCGGTGGAGCGCGTTTGCTTACACTTATTAACTGAAAAATCGACTAGAGAAATGCCGTTTCTCGAGTCTAAAACTCGATAACTCATGTGTCCTTCGACGGCGAATTTGCCGGTTTTCGCGCGTTTCGTCACTTTTCGCTCTTCGAAAATGTATTCCACGTGTTTTCCAACATTTCGAAATGTCGAGAAACCGGTGATGGTTCCCGATGGTTTCGGTGGTGCATTGAGGGTGATCGCTCTGGAAGAAAATGAACGTTTGCTGGCCTAAAATTGGCGAAAAAAACTCGGCCACGCGAGTCAATCAGAGATGTGAAAACGCGCTCTATTGCACAGCTTCGCCCAGAACTGACGAAATTAGCAATAGAGCGCAATTTCATCCCTGGCCGAACTTTCGTAAAAACTCGGCCACGGTGTCGATTAACGCGTTTTTACCTGAATTCAATGAAAATTTGGAAACAGACACTTTGAAATACGCTGATTTTGAAAATTGTGGTCGTTTTCAGCGGTAACTTTTTAAAAATCAAGATTTTTCATTGGAAAAAACTTTTTCACAGTTTCCGCTTTGAACGACTATAATTTTCAAAATCTACGTGTCAAATCGTTTTTCGCGGTCTGAAACGCAAGTGCGGCAGGGGTTAGTGGGCGGAGCTTGAACTGGAAGGATGAAATTCCACCCGATTTTTCAACGGACAACTTTGAATTTTAAGATAAATTCGTAGTTTGATCGATTTTTCAGCCATAATCGACTAAAACTATGAATTTATCTCAAAAATTCAATTTCGCTCATTCAAAAACTGGTGTAATTTTAACCTTGCAGTTCAAGCTCCGCCCACTTTCTCCTGCCGCACTTGCGTTCCATCCCGCGAAAAAGAATTTTGAAAATTCTAGTCGTTTTAAGCGAAAACTATGGAAAAATACGAAATTTTTGCTGTTTCCAATGAAAAAATCTCGATTTTTGCATTTTTACCACTGAAAACGACTTCAAAGTGTCTATACCCAAAATTTCCATTGAATTCTGGTAAAACTGCGTTAATCGAGAGTCGTGGCCGAGTTCTCCGAAAATTCGGCCATGTGTGGTTTTACGAGCGTAAATCAACACTAAAATCGATTTTTGGAGGCGAAAATTCGGCCAGTGATGAATTTGCGCTCTATTGCTAATTTCGTCAGTTTGGGTGAAAACTCGTACTGTCCAATAGAGCACATTTTCACTATCTTTGATTTCTAGAATTTCAGGAATGCGTTATTCTAGAACTCAGAGATAGTGAAAATGCGCTCTATTGGCCAGCACGAGTTTTCGTCCAAACTGACAAAATTAGCAATAGAGCGCAACTTCATCACTGGCCGAATTTGATCGGATTGCCGGCCATCCGTGTAGATTTACGCTCGTAAAACTACACAACAAGCCCTATTATTACGATTGTTCTACACTCGATGGCCGAACTTTCGTAAAAACTCGGCCACGACTGTCGAGGAAGCACGTGGCCGAGTTTTATCAGATTGGCGGTGTAGATTTACGCTCGTAAATCGACAAACTAACAATGCATTGTACATAAACGGTGGTTCGACATCAGCCGACATCCTTCGAATACAATCTTTCAGAATATTCGCATCCCTCTCATTACACGGCAGAACAATCGCTCCAGACAGATATCTTTTGAGTCCTGTACAGAAGCTGAGATTCGGTTCATTCAGAATCTTTCTCAACAACTTCAAACTATCCGTTATCGTCACACCGACCTCCTCGTCAGGTCTCGCACGAATCGTCCCCGCCCACTTTTCAGTCTTCCGCTCGTCGTGAACACTATTTCCGAAGACACCGCCGTTTTGTTGTAACTGTCCGACGCAGGAGATTCCGAAGGGCTTCTCGATTACAACGAATCGACCGGGCGTGTGGGCGAGAACTTTCTTGCCGAGGTATCGCGCGAGTTTTGGTGGATCGGAGAATTTCCGGGGCGAGAGCGCTTTGGTGATGAGGGGTGTGGCGCCTTTGATAGTGGATGGGTTGGGAAGGCGCGTGGAAAGTTTTGGCACCGAGTTCATTCTGGAAGGATTTTTTTTTGGGTCTTGAGGGGAACAATGAAAAAGAAATGAATCAAGGAGAAAGTGCTATGGCAATCTGAAGGAGGTGGCCTAGGATCCGACAACTCGGCCATCGTGATATTTCACCACGAAACGTCGGCACAGCTGGAAACGAATGCTACCGTAGTACTTTGGATCATACTTGCAAACCGGGCCGGCGCGTAACTTTCTTCAAACGCAATATTATGAGCTGAAAAATATACCAAAATGTAGATCTCGACGAGTTCTATCTCCATGACCCACTACGGGCCGGATGGCTTATCGTTATTGTGCCGCGGGCCGGGCTAGAATGGCTTTTTTGGCCGTTTTCGCGTTTTTTGGCAGTTTTTCCCGGCCCGCGGCACAATAACGAATAGCCATCCGGCCCGTAGTAGATCAAGGAGATAGAACTCGTCGAGATCTACATTTTGGTATATTTTTCAGCTCATAATATTGCGTTTGAAGAAAGTTACGCGCCGGCCCGGTTTGCAAGTATGATCCAAAGTACTACGGTAGCATTCGTTTCCAGCTGTGCCGACGTTTCGTGGTGAAATATCACGATGGCCGAGTTGTCGGATCCTAGGCCACCTCCTTAAGATTGCCATCAAGGAACGAATGCAAATACGCTCTACTGGACTTAAATTGGAAATTCATAATTCCAGGAACTGGGAAACAATGCAAACACGCTCCACCGGAGGATCCTGTGAAAAACTTGGGAAATTTCAGAAGATCACAGATTTTCCGAGAATTGTGTCGAAATTTCAGATTTCAAGCGAAAATTGAAGGATACGGATGCAATTGTGCTCCAACGAACTCCTGATTTGGCAGAGATCAAGATTCTGATATCAAAAACCTTACAGCGGGATCACTAATGACTGAATTCCCTTAAAATTGGTACTGATGCATGAGCGCTCTATTGAACAAATTCGCAATAGAGCGAATTTGCATCCGAAATTTTTATGAAATGGTGCATCGGTACTAGAAAATACGCTGAACTCGAAAATCTTAGTGGTTCCTATACGTTCAATCTCGATTCCCCGAAATTTTCACAAGGAACCAGTGAGATTTTCGAGTTCAGCGTATTTTGAAGGGTCGATATACCATTTCATAAAAACGTCGGATGCAAATGCGCTCTACTTCAAATTTCGGTCAAATTTGACATGTTTGCTCAAAATGGTCTGTCCATTAGAGCGCACATGGAAAGTCTCAGATGCAAATGCGCTCCATAGCAAATTCTGGTGAAAATTGGGGGATTTTGGGATATCGGGGCTCTAATAGAGCGCTTTTTCTGACAAACAAGACTACGGTAACCAAGATCGACACAAAACACTCCGAAAAAAGGATACTGTAACAAAGCGGTCTCAATTCTTCTGACTCATTGCCTGGCCGGCTTCCGAATTTCTCCCCATCCATCTCCTTCTTCTTCCTCTTCTTTCTACCCGTCAACACACGCACACACACACAGCAGACAAAGTGAGCGGGGGGGGACGCCTCTCATTCTTGTTTTCTCTTTCTCTCTTTTTCTCTCTTCTTCTCTATGAGAAGAGGAGAGGAGGAGGCCGCGAATCTCTCTTTTGGAGAAAGAAAAAAAGAAGAAGAGGAGAAAGAAAAGGAGAAAGGAAAGGAGGAAGAGAGAGACCGCCCGCCGCTTGGCCAAAGCAGCGAAGGCCAGTGTCAACCACAACCAACACTAGTCTTCTCTCTTTTCTTCTTCCTTCTTCTCCCCTTTTTCTGTTTTGGAAAAAGGAGAAAGAAGGAGAAGATTTATTTCCTTTTTTTGATAACGATACCTTTTTTCGCACTTTTAGTGTAGCAAATTCGAAAATTTTGGGCATAGCTTCCGCCTACGCGTGACTAAACGCGCTCTATTGATAATCTAGTCGAAAAATCCAGGATTTTTCGATTAGATTATCAATAGAACGCATTTGTCACAAGTTTCATCGTTTAGACCGTTTTTCAGCGGGAGAAATCCAAATTTTCACTGAATTCTGAGTAGAGCGCGTTTGCCACCTATTCAAATTCGTTTTTCTCGGAATTTTCGTTCTGAATTGTGACAAGTAGCGCTCGAAATGGGGCGTCCCACTTTTTTCCGGGAATTTTGGAAAACTGTCAGCTTTTGTCGGAGAACTGTCAAACTTTCACAGAACTTGAAGACATAGTTGGGGACGCGATTTCCAAAGTCTCAAAAATATACGTTCATTTTCAACCGTTTTATGACAATCCGGGACGCGCGGGACGGGGACGCGGGACGTCCCAACTCGTCCCATTTCGAGCGCTAGTGACAAGAATGGGCGGATCTGTTCGGCCGTTCTGATGGTGTCACTGACACTTTTGTCGAACGTCGCCAACCTTCTAAACTCCGACTTGCTACTTGAAAATTGCTGGTTATAACCTAGTACTGTAGAAGTATTAACTACGGTAGGGAAGCTGACTTCTTGGGGATTCTGATTACAGCTTCGAAACTTGTTCGGGATAAAAATGGGCGGAGATATAACTTATTTATTCAGTCCTTGAGCAAATTTTTAAAAAGTCGAAACTTCAAACTTGCTGAAGAGCTGAATGAAATGAGTTATATCTCCGCCCATTCCTATCTTCAGCAAGTTTTAACGCTGTATTCAGAATTCCCATGAAGTCAATTTCACTACTACCCGTAATTGATTCCTCTACAGTACTATTAGCAAGCTGAAGTTTCCGACGACGTGAGGATTCAGAATCCGGTTTCAAATTTTTCATATTGGAAACTGATTCAGAATCCTCACAAGCTACAGTATGAAAAAAAAGCCGAAATCTACCGTAAACCTGACAAAATTCGTGCTGAGACCATATTCCAAAAACTCCAGAAATTTTCAGCCTATTCACCATGAATCGCCCAGTACTATGCATCGACTGCGTGCACTCCGAATCCTACATGTCACATCACGATTTGGAGGCCCACATCGCCAGCGAGCATCTCAATCTCTATCCCTATGAGTGAGTTTGACGGGATAACTACAAGCTATATAACTCAAATTTTCAGTTGCGAAAAGTGCAAATTCGCCAAGTTTCCGACAGAGTCAACGCTGACGAGCCACTGTTTGAACGACCATGGCCTTCAGGAGTTTGTGGTGGGTATCTTGGCGAGAGGTCTCAGCGTGATCAAGCCAAAAATTCCAGATCAAATGCCGCTACACTGCTGAATTCGCCATGAAACGGAAAGAGCTCGCCCAGAAACTCAATCAATGCTACACAATGAGCCGTTCAATGCTCACCGACCCTCGACTACACGACGGTGATGGGCGGGTGAAGCTAGAGAACGGAGATCTTCCGCTTCCAGCAACCCTTCATCAGACTCCTGCGACAATCTACACGGATAACACTACCATGCAACAGTACCACAACTTTTTGGGTAAGTTGTTGGCTGTGTGTTTGGCACGTTTCCGGAATGAAATCGTTGAAAATCAGCGATTTTTTGAGCTAACTCACTTCAAACTTGGTATTATGAGCTGAAAAATACATCAAAATGTAGATCTCGGCGGGTACTATGTTTCTGACCTGCTACGGATCGAATTGAGCCGGCCCGTAGCAGATAACTGACAACTGACAGAACTCGCCGAGATCTACATTTTGGTATATTTTTCAGCTCATAGTATCAAGTTTGAAGCGAGTTGGCCCATTTCGGACCGTTTTGGCCAGGTTCGCAAGTATTTTTCAAGTAGAAATATTGCTTTTACCGGCTTTAGAAAGCCAAAACGCTAAAAACGACGCGGTGAACGTCAAAATTCAGTTTTGGGTTCAGATACGATAAATCTCATGAATTCTAGTGAATTTCATGTTTTTTTCATCCTAGAAAAAAAGCAAGATTTTCGGTAAAAACCGCAAAAAATCGCTGATTTTCAGTCGGATTTTGCTACTTTGTGAGCTCGCTGAGTATTTTTAGAGTAGAAAACTCGCATTTACTGGTTTGAGAAAGCCGATTGCATTTTTGGAGCCGGAAACAGCTGAAAAAACGTCAAAATTCAGCTGGTTTTGGATTCAGAAATGTTAAATTTCATGATTTTTCCTAGGAAAAATCGAAAAAATCGCTGAAAATCGTATTTTCTGTCGAATTCTGCTACTTTTTGAGCAATTTATATTTTGAGGCGAAAACGTTGAAATTCAGCTAGTTTCGGCTTCAGAAATGTTAAATCTCATGAATTCTAGAGAATTTCATAAGTTTTCCTTGGAAAAATCGAAAAAAGCAAGCGTTTCGCTAGAAAATCGCTGAAAATGGAATTTTCCGTCAAATTTCGCTACCTTTTGAGCTCGCTAAGCTCTGTTATAGGCCACAAGCCTGAAACTCGCTAAGAAATTCGAATTTTGAGCCGAAAACGGTGAAAACGACGAGCTTGACGTCAAAATTCAGCAAGTTTTGGCTTCAGAAAGGATGAATCACATGAGTTTTCCTTGAAAAAATCGCAAAAAGCTAGAAAATCGCTAAAAATCGCCGATTTTCAGTCAAATTTCGCTAATCCGCTTTCTGATCTCGAATGAATCGAACATGCTGAAAACGACGAGGTTAACGTCAAACATCAGCTAGTTTTGGCTTCAGAAATGAAATCATCGCGAGAATTTCCTGGTTTCACTTTCGAAAAATCGGAAAAAGCAAGATTTCGGCGATTTTCAGACGAATTCCGCCACTTTTTGAGCTCGGTATATATCGAAAACTGAAAGAAAAAGATTCTCGAAGCGAAAACGCTGAAAACGACGCGTTCAACGTCAAAATTCAGCAAGTTTCGGCTTCAGAAATGTTAAATCTCATGAATTCTAGAGAATTTCATGACTTTTCGTTCGAAAAATCAAAAAAAGCGAGATTTTCGCAAGGAAATCGCTGAAAATTCGCCTTTTCAGTCGAATTCAGCTACTTTTAGAGCTCTATTCTGTGAATTTCAGACGAGACTCTCAGCCGTCACGAGGAGGAAAAACTAGGCTCATCAACAGAACTTTCCAATGGCTGTGGTCCGATCAAGCCGAAAGTCCAGATTCAATGCCAACTGTGTCAAGACATTGTCTCAAAGCAACGTTCCAGTATGGTCTACCATGCGAATACTCGACACGGGAAGTACGAACTCTACGAGTGTGGAATCTGTCATAGAAAGTGGCAAACGATAGCGAAATCCGATGTGATTAAGCATATTCGAAGCCATCACGAGAGGGAAGACGGAAGTATCGATGAGAGTATGGTTATCGATTATCGAAAGAGTTTGGGAAATAAGTTGAAGGAAATTACCGATAAATGTTTCCCGGAAAAGAAGAAGGCGAGGATTGGCTACACGGATGCGACGGATTCGATTCCGGAGTGAATCAAAATTTATTATTTTTGTTATTAATTCAATACGGTGTCTTTCTCATTCTTTTTTCCAATAAATCTCTTTCTTCTAAACAGAATTCAACACAAAAATAAACGAAAAAAAGAAAAAAAATCGGCAAGTCCGCAATTGCGCGTAGGATTCGATGCATTGCGGACACAATTTTTTTGATGACGAACGCCGTTTTCTTCTCATTTTCGAGTACCTTTCACCGCCTTCCGCCAGGTTTTCATTGATTTTTTGGTGAAATTTTATCGATAATTTAGTCGATAATTAGTTAAGGTAATTATCAGTGAAAAATAACGAAACATTTCACTCTTTTCCGTTGAAAATTGACGAATTTTTCGATTTTCCAAATGATTTTCAAAAAATCGCCACCAGAATCGTCGATGCGGTCGATTCAATGATTATCAGTTAAGAAAATTGATAAAAACCGCTTATTTTGCTAGAAAAATCCAGATTTTCGGAATTTTTCGACTGATTTCGGCTTTTTTCGTTGGAAACCTCTTTCCGTGGTTATACCGTGGAATTTTATCGATATTTCAGTTGACAATTAGTTGAGGTAATCATCAGTAAGAAATAATGAGTAATTTCGCAATTTTACGTCGAAAATGCTGTCTTATTATCAGTCAAGCTTAATATGAGCAAGAAATTGGCCAAAATTTCATGCTTTTATGTCGAAATGCTGAGCAATTCGAATTTTTCGAAAGATTTCAACTTTTTTCCCACAAAATCGTTCAGAACAATCATGTTTCCTCAAAAAAATTGACGAATATCGCTTCTTTTGTTCGAAAAATGCAGATTTTCGAAATTTTTCGACTGTTCTCTGCTTATTCCTTGGTTTTGAGTCTGATTCTGAGAAAAATTGATATAAAACCATCAATTTTTGTTGAAGACACGAAGAGAATGCATTTTTTCGTAATATTTCCAGTCGCGAGTCGTTTATCTTGAGAAATCGACATCAGAATCGTTCAGACGGTCGTTCAAATCATGCTTTCTCAAAAATATCGTTGAAAAGCGCTTATTTTGTTAGAAAAATTGATGAATTTCCCGCTTTTATAACTGCTTCCGGTCGGCGAGCCGTTGAGCCAATAGTTTCTGTTGTATTCTTGCAGAACTTGAGTTTCAGCGCGGCTTTTTCGATCTAAATCGCCCCGAAATCAATATCACACCGATTTTTCTCGAACAAAATCAAAAAAATGATTTTTTCTTTCCCAAGAGCTATATTTCCATCTGTTTTCCCCTCAAGACCCTTGTTTCCCACGCAAATATGCAATTATATTGATTTTTATCTTCCTAGGAGTCGACAATTGCAACGCTAATCCCTTCTCCCATTCAAATTCGAGTTTCCCGCTCAAAAATGGCTGCGTTTTTTCCCAGAGCACCTCGTTTACCCGCCCACATCGCACTCTTCCTCAGCTCATAATGAGGACCTCATTCCTTCATTCCTCCCCCATCCTCATCGGTGACCACCGCGCATCGTCTCCGATTCATTGATTTTCCCCGCGTTGTCACAGTTACTCCGAAAATTTCCACTCTTTTTATCGATTTTTACACAGTTTGGAGCCTTTTTATTCAAAAAATACGCTGATTTCTCAATTTTCTCATCGATTCTTCGCTTTATCTGTGTTCGAATTCCCCAATCATTCCCCAATTCTTTGCAGCGATGGCCCAGTCAAGTGACAGCAACGCAATGGAAGTCGAGGAGGCGACTAGCCAGACGGTGAAGAAGCGTTTCGAAGTCAAGAAATGGAGTGCCGTCGCTCTCTGGGCATGGGATATTCAGGTCGACAACTGCGCCATTTGTCGCAATCACATCATGGATTTGTGCATCGAGTGTCAGGCGAATCAGGCCGCCGGTCTCAAGGAGGAGTGCACTGTCGCCTGGGGAAACTGTAATCACGCTTTCCACTTCCACTGCATCTCGCGCTGGCTCAAGACTCGTCAGGTTTGTGTAATTTTCAAGCATAAAATGACATAAAGTAGGTCTTGTGGCTTAAAATCAATACATATCGATTTACTGCCGTAAATCCACACAGTGTGGAAATTTGATGCTCTGCTTTAGCCACCAACAGTTTCAGCAGGTTTCATTGCTTTACGGGCTAAAGCCTCCTAATCAATGCCGTTTCACCGCGAAAAGTAGCTCGAATTCAGCAAGTTTTGGCACCGAATTGCCTGAGATGCGAATTTCAGCCATGAACAGCTGAAAATCCGTTCTAAAACTGTGAAGACACACGAAAAGCCCCACTTTTAGCGGGAAATGGCTTGATTTCCACGGTTTTTGTTGATTTAGGATCGTAAAAGCAATGGAATTCAGAACTTTTGCTTATGAATAAACGATGTAATCAGCTGAAAAGTCGGCATTCTGAGACTATTTATCGCTTGAAACCCCAAAAACCCTTCTGATCATCCGGACCGTCACCAATCTCCCTTCCGAATGATTACAATGAGCTGAAAAATAGACTAAAATGTAGATCTCGACGAGTTCTATGTCTCTGATATAATACGGACTGGATTAGGATTCGTTGTTGTACCTCAAAATAAAGTGTCATTTTTGACGATTGCGGTGCCATAAAGAATCATAAGCCGGTGGTCCGTATCATATCAGAGACATAGATTCTATGTCTCATAGAACTCGCTGAAATCTACATGTTGGTATATTTTACAGCTCATAGTACTGATTTTGAAGCGAGTTAAGTGTCGGCTGGTTGATAAGTATGGTTTTCGGCGGTTTCAAGCGATAACTCGGCTCAGAATGCCGATTTTTCAGCTGATTAAATCGCTTATTCATCAGCAGAAGTTCTGGATTCGCACTGGTTTTGCGAGCCTAAATCGACAAAAACCGAGGAAATCAAGCCATTTTCCGCTATAAATCTAGCGGATTTTTCATTTTCCGTGAAAATTTTCACAATCAACATTTTTCAGGTCTGTCCACTCGACAATCGTGAGTGGGAGTTCCAAAAGTACGGACACTAATCGATCTTCTTCATTCCAATCTCTCCCATCATTCGGCTATTCACAACAACAACTCCACATCCACATCCACAGATTGTTCGCACCTGTATTCACTAATTTTTCTTCTCTTTTTTCCCCTCTTTTCCCATGTGAATATTCTTCTTTTCCCGAGTTGTTCCATCATTTTTATTCTTAAAGTCCTAATTTAAGGCAAAAATCACTCGGAACGTGATTTCCACACCCAATTCTATTTATTGTGAATCCCCCCGCCCACTTACTCGTATTACAACATCCAATTTTTGTCTCTTCCCCGAAACTGTTCTCTCTCTCTAAAAATACAATTTTGAACTGTGATTGTGTCCTCTTTCCCCCTCCCGTAAGCATAATTCAAAACGAAACAATCCGTTTTAATGTGTGTATTTAGGCTGTTTAGGTTCAGGTTGCGCCGAGAGACGAACGGACGGGGATGGTCTAATTTATTTGCGATTCGGCTAAAACGGTCTCGGCCCCCCGAATTGCAGCACAGTTCTTCTCACCCGGAGAGAAGTTCTTCAGTCATTCCGTAATCGGTTTCGTCTTATTACGATTTTTGTTTTGCTGTGTTTTGGAATTTTTTTCGCTCATTTTCATGTTATTAGGGCGCATTTGCATAGGAATCGTGGATTTTTCAGTCTTTTTTCTGAAATGTGAGGCTAGAAATGTTAAGCAGACCTTGAGCTTCATTTTTGTAGTTCGTAACTTTTTGATAGCTCCGCCCACTTTTCAGATATGCACCTTTAAAGAAAAGTGAGAGACCGGTCCACTTTAAAGGCGCATATCTCAAAAGTGGGCGGAGCTATCAAAAAGGTACAAACTACAAAAATGTAGAGGTAGATTTGATCTACAAGAAAAGTATAAATTTGAAATCATTTGGTTAGAAATTGAGTCTGTAACGTGATATGAAAGTTTTGGCGGTTTTCAGAAAATTTTTAAAAATCGAGAAAATGCAAATTTTGCGGATTTTGAGCGGTGTTACCGATTTTTAGCTTCTTTTTGTAGTTTGAAACATCATTCATAGACAGAAAAACTCTAAAATCTGAAACTATGAGATATAGTGGCGGGAGACGCAGAGAAAGCAGACACCCTCGCTTCTCTGCGCTCTCTCGCTCTCTCAGTTTACCATCCGAACTTTGAAGACGCATATCTCGAAAGTGGGCGGAGCTATCAAAAAGTTGTCAATTACAAAAATGGAGACCACCTCAAGGGCTTCATTTGTGTAGTTGACAACTTTTTGATAGCTCCGCCCACTTTCCAGATATAACGGTTTGAAACCAAACGAAACATTTTCCAATTTTCAGTTCAAGCTTGTCCACTATTCGTCAAGATTTCTTTTTTTTTTGTCCGATTTCTAAAATTTTAGGCTCTAGAAATGTTTAGGGCCACATTTTTGTAATTGGTACCTTTTTGATAGCTCCGCCCACTTTTCAGATATGCGCCTTTAAAGTCTCAAAGCGCGCACTCTTCCACGCTCTTCTTCGAGGACGCATATCTCAAAAGTGGGCGGAGCTATCAAAAAGTTGTCGACTACAAAAATGAAGACCACCTCAAGGGCTACATTTTTGTAGTTGATAACTTTTTGATAGCTCCGCCCACTTTTAAGATATAACGGTTTGGAACCGCAAAAAAGTTTCCAATTTTCAGTCCAAAATCGCCCAACTTTAACTGTCTGTCCAGATCTCATTTTTTGCTTGATTTCTGAAATTTTTGGATACAAATGTTGAGCAGATATGGCGCCACATTTTTGTAGTTTACCACTTTTTGATAGCTCCGCCCACTTTTGTGATATGCGTCCTCGAGGAAGAGCGCGTGCTGTGAGACGCCTTTACTTTGAAGGTGCATATCTCAAAAGTGGGCGGAGCTGTCAAAAAGTTGTCTACTACAAAAATGAAGCCCTGTTTTTGATCTACACATCCATACTATTAACGGGAGGATTGGACCTAAAATGAGTGCATGATGGGGGCTCAAAGTAGGCAGATTTTTACAAAAAACATTTTTTTTCGAGAAATTTTTTGTTGGTTTTTGGGATCTCAAAACACAAATTTTTATGAAATTTTTTGAACAAAAAGTCAAATTTTCGACCATCATCCAGAATCAAGTATGAAAAATAAAAAGATCAAAATAGTACACGACGGGATCAATATCCGTCTGGGATGGTATATCCTCCTCCTCGGAGAGAAAGTTTTGTAACTTGAGATATCCCCTCCCTCCTTGAAAACAATATTTGTTGAACGTGTGTCCCCCCGATTTGGACATTGAATTCCCCCTTTTTTTGATTGTATGAGAGTTCCCCCCTCATCGGGGACGGTGGGAATGTAAGCAGTAGAAGAGCCGACGAGAGAGTATGGAGATGAGAGAGACGCAGAGAAGACAGAGAGGGGAGGAGCTTGTATTGTCTCTCCGAAGATTTTGTTGAATTTCTAAGATTGCTTTTTCAGAACACTTGGCAATGAGTCAAAGATGCTCATAGTGCTTGGATTCGCGTTATTCAACGCTGTACAATCGATACAGGTAAGCATTTTTCTTGTTTGAATTTATAATGGTGGTGTAGATCAAAAATAGGGCTTCATTTTTGTAGTTGACAACTTTTTTATAACTATTCACGCTTTTGAGATATGCGTCTTTGAATTCAAGGAGAATATGTTTACTGCAGTATAGTGTCTTCAGAGACCCATATCTCAAAACTGCGTGGAGCTATCAAAAAACTGTCAACTACAAAATTGTAGATCAGAACTAGGGCTTCATTTTTGTAGTTGACAATTTTTTGATAGCTATTCACCCTGCTGAGATATACGCTTTTGAAGTTTGTAAGGTGCCGGTGAGACAGTAGGAGGGACGCAGAGAAGCTAGAGTGTCTGACTGTCTGCGTCTCTTCTGGTTTTTAAAAAAACTGTAGTTGAATAGGTATGTATCTTACATAAACTAAAAAGTAGGGATTCGGATAATATGCGTATTCTAAGATGGGCGCGGCTAGAGTTGGGGTGTGATGCTATCAGAAGCAAATTCCAAAAACGCAAACTTTGAAGCCGTGAAACTAAGTTTTGAGATGTGAAATTGCAAAACATTTTTAGTTGACTATGTAGATCAAAAATAGGGCTACATTTTTGTAGTTGACAACTTTTTGATAGCCCCGCCCACTTTTGAGATATACGCCTTTGAAGTGGGCCGGACGAAATAGAGCAAGAGAAGTTCTAGCCGCCCCTCTTTAAAGGCGCATATCATAAAAGTGGGCGGAGCTATCAAGAAGTTGTCAACTACAAAAATAAAGCTCTAGACACGGTTTACATTTTTGTAGTTGACAATTTTCTGATAGCTATTGACGCTTTTGAGATATGAATAGTCAAAGTAGCTCCAAGAAAGGGAGGGCGCAGACAGTCAGACACTCTCGTCGTCTGCGTCTCTCGAATGTTTAAAGGCGCATATCTCAAAAGCGTGAATAGCTATCAAAAAGTTGTCAACTACAAAAATGTAGCTCTATTTTTGATCTACACAACCAATATAAATTCAGAATCATATTTTCAGTCCCCGAGCGGCTTGATATCTCCAAGCAATTTCGGGCAACTATTCCACGTAAAAGTGCATCCACCACCCGCTCAGGATCGATCACTGCGAGGACAACACAGGGTGGATCATGGCGTTTTTGGTGGGTTTTTTCTTTTTTTACCTGTTTAGAATCGTTCCCGTTCTGAAACTGGTCCGGTTTAGAAACACCTAGGAATTCACTAGCCTTAGTTCGGACGCTCTAAAAACTTCCGTTCTGAAACTGGTAGATTTCAAAACCGTATGGTTTTGAACCGTCCCCCTTTTCAAAATCCAAAAAGTTTCAATTCGAGAGTCTTCTCATCCCATCTGTTTCTATATATCCCTCCCTCCCTCTGTCTCTCTATTTGATCTACCCGGGAGCCAGCAGCAGAGTCGTGAAATCGTACGAGAGCTCCCCCCTTCTCCCCTCCTCTTTTTGTGCTCAATTTGGATGAGGGAACGGCTAGAGAAATAGTATGGGAAACAGAGAGACGTAGAGAAAAGATAAGGGAGGGGGGAGGGATGACCTGATTTGGAAGATGGGCACTGGAGGCACTTCACACAAGAGATTAATTTGGGAATTAGCACTTGGAGGATTTTTGATTTTTGAGTTTTTAGCATTCCCCAAATATCCCATATTTTCAATTTTGATTTTTCTTGTAGATCAAATTGTGATCTACATTTTTGTGGTTGACAACTTTTTGATAGCTATTCACGTTTTTGAGATATGCGTTTTCAAAGTTAGGAGGCGCGAGGGACGCAGACAGTCAGACTCTATCGCTTCTCTGCGTCTCCTCTCTCTCTCTCTCATTACCGATAGCTCGTCTTTGAAGGCGCATATCTCGAAACCGTGAATAGTTATCAAAAAGTTGTCAACTACAAAAATGAAGATCTAGTTTTGATCTACAAAATCAATTCAAATTTCATCCATTTGTGTCATTTTTAGGCATGTTTCCGACGAGTTTTAGAGTAAAAATGCATTCAAAATCGTCAAAATCTTCCGAAATCATGAGTAACTAGCTTCAAACTTAATGTTACGAATACTTGTCAGGGCACTGCTTTTTTGAAATTTTGTCAATTTTTCATCGAAAATGTGAATATTTTTGATGATGTTCGAAAATTTCTTCTAATTCTGAGTGATGGTCAAAAATTTGACTTTTTTGCGAAAACTTTCAAAGAATTGTACATTTCAATTTTGGCGCCAGGTACTAGGCCCCTAATTTCACTAATTATTTTCGAAACACTTTCAATTTCTCAAAAGAGCGCAACTGTGAAGGTTGACTGGGGCTCATCGTGCAACTAGTCATCCGGACCGAAACTGGGCCGACACATACCGTAAATCCTGTATTATAACGGCATGTTGTTATATTTTTCAACTGCCTCCCAGAGAAATTTTGTGGTTTCAGAAACTCATTAAAATTAAACGAAAAAATCTTTTTTCGGGCGTTCTATTTGCTGCTCAAAGCGTTACTAATCACGCTACTTCTAATCAGAGCCACGAAACACAACCCAAGATAATTATGTTCATGAATTCTGAGTATAGATGGGGTGATGTCATAATACAGGTTTCATTCTATTACCGGATACTGTACTTACGTTAAAACGCAATATTATGAGCTGAAAAATATACCAAAATGTAGATCTCAACGAGTTCTATGTCAGTGATATAATACGGATCAAATGTCTAATCGGTACTAATCCGCAGACTGGGATAAAGTGTCAAGAAGCCGAATTTTCTCAATAACATAAAACTCGTCGATATCTACATTTTGGTATATTTTTCAACGCATAATATTGAGTTTGAAGCGAGTTATGTGTCGGCCCGTTTCGTCCCTGATGACAAGTACAGTACCGCTCAAAAGTACATTAAGTTTTCGTTGTTTGATCATAACTTATTTGAAATAGGCCCGAATATCCTAACATTTTTGGGAAAACATAATATGAAAGAAATATAAAATATACAAAAAATCTGTGTCAAAAATCATGTTCCGAAAGGTTTTTGGCATTCTTCCAACCTCACAAGGGGAAGTACACGACGGACCGAGTTGAACTTTTTCTATAAATTTGACCATAGATACTTTCGACCCTGCTGATTCCAAATCTGCAATAAAAATCTGCTAAATGCTCACGTGAACTGAGTTATGACCCGTCAAACTTGCGCTTCTACAGTACAAGTGTCGATGAAAACGTGAAAAGGTTAAGAACGTGAACAAATTGAAAAGTTTGACGGGTCATAACTTGGATTACGTGAGCATTTCGCTGATTTTTATTGCAGATTTGGAATCAGCAGGGTCGAAAGTATCTATGGTCAAATTTATAGAAAAAGTTCAACTCGGTCCGTCGTGTACTTCCCTTGTTAGCATTTTACGAATTCCAGTTCTTTGACACAATTCTCATAGTCAATTTCTGTACCGAGCCATTTTCCAGCTCCTTACTACTCCCGTGCCATTTCTGACCTCCACAAACATTCCTCACAATAGACCCCTCCCTGTGCCACCTCTTTCAAAGTCTCAATTTCCTATTCACAAATAATTTCCCTCCTCCGCCCTCCTCCTCACCTTCAGAAAAAGAAAAACTCATTAGGACAAAAGCCTGGAAGATATTTGGAAAAGAGGTCAAACGGTGGTGGTGGTCAAAATCTGAGAGGGAGGGGGGGCGACAAAAACAAACAGATTCGGAAACTGAGAGCACCAGGGGGGCTCTCATGCTCCTCTCCGTGAGCTCTCTTTCTCTCAGCTAAACACTTTGTGTCCGTTTTCATCATTCATCCATTCATTATTATATTTTTAGCGCTCTTATCTTTTTCTTCTGAACCCAATATCATCACTAAATCTTCCAGAACCCCGTGCCCGAATGGGTCAGAAATGTCTTATGTCGATTGTCTGAAATTATTGTTTCTTCTATTCCAAGTGTGTTGTTTTGCCGACAAAATTGTCAAGTCACCACAGACTGTGCGGAGTGTCAATTATGAGGGTATACGGATGGCGGGGGAATGAAATTTATGGGGTTATAAGGGTTAAGAGCTCAAAGTTTTGACATCAATCAAGTTATAAACGGTGAGCGGAGAATCGGTTGAACCTGAGCTGTCATGGAATGTACCCCAACTGTTCCCCTCACTATTTTCTCACTTCTGTTTGAAAAATGATACATTTTGAGCCAAAAATCATAAAAATTGGTAGAAAAATGTACCGTATCGCAGTCATTTTCGTGGTAGGACCCATAAAACTTATATTTTTGGAATTAGCAGAGAAAAACGGTTCGAATGATTTTGGAATTTCGTGCATTCTGGTACATTTTGGGGTCATTTATCGATTCTTGAGTGCTTGAAATGCTCAAATGTTCCAAACTGAATAGTCTTAGTTTAGGCTTAACTTAGGCATTGCTCAGGCTAAACTAAGGCTCAGCTTAGGCTCAGCTCACCGTCAATAACTTGATTGATGCTAAAACTTTGGCATGATTTGCAAATTTCGAAAAAGTTAAATTTTTGAAATCTGCCTATACGAAAATTGCAGAAATCTGAAATTATTTGAGGAACGATCATTAATAAAAAAAATTAATAATTTTTCACAAAAAACCAATCCCACTCACCCCCAATCTATTTCCAGACTTCTCGCTCCTCTGTGCCGATGGCATACCCCTCCTCATGGAAGATCACAAACCTCGACCGTGTCAACCACGGCCATGGCTGAAAGAACAAAAGTGTCCGACGGGATTCTGGTGTCATGAAGGACAGTCGGAGCACAGTTTCTATTGTTGTCCGAGTAGCAGGAAGTGTGAGTTTTGTAGATCAAATTTTGATCTACATTTTTGTAGTTGACAACTTTTTGATAGCTATTCACGCTTTGGAGATACGCGCCTTCCAAAATAGTCATCTGGAAGTGAGAGGGAGAGGGGAGAGGGAGACGCAGAGAAACGAGAGTGTCTGACTGTCTGCGTCTTTCGAATCCTGCTGCTAACTTTAAAGCCTCGTATCTCAAAAGCGTGAAGAGCTATCAAAAAGTTGTCAACTAACAAAATGTGTGAAATTTTATGAATATTATTTTTGTAGTTGACAACTTTTTGATAGCTCTTCACACTATTGAGATACGAGGCTTTGAAGTTAAGAAGCAAGAGAGGAGGAGGGAGGGGAGACGCAGAGAAGCTAGAGCATATGACTGTCTGCGTCTCTTCCTCTTCCCATTTTAGATGTTCATTTTTGAAGCCGCGTATCTCAAAAGCCATCAGAGCTATCTAAAAATTTCCAACTACAAAAATAAAGAGCACATTTTGACCATTCCAGTCGCCAACCGTTGTCACCTCCCACCGGCCGTTGGTTACGGTAAACAACGTATGCGTCGTTTCTACTTCGACTGGAAAACCGACGCGTGCCACGAGCTACAGTACTCGGGCATCGGTGGCAATGAGAATAGTTTTATGGAGTATGAGAAGTGTGAGCAGGTGTGTCGTGGCGCCGGGGAGCCGCCCATTCAGTTGCCGAGTAGTATGAAGATTCTGCCGAAGGAGCCGTCACCGACGAAGGAGCCGACGAAAGAACCGAAAAAACTGGAGAAGCCGGAGAAGGTAAGTGCGCTCTACTGGACTCAATTTGATATAATTTTTTGATTCAGGACAAGAAAATGGTGTACCCTAAAGAAGTGGGTGCTCCCGTATCGTTACTACCTCCATCTGTGCACACAACCACTAGCGTCTACGAGGCATTCTATACAGGTGATCTCACCCGTAAGCAACTTCGCTCTACCGTACTTTTTCAGTGTCTCCAAAGTCCACGTCTACTCCCCCACCATCCACTACACTCTCCACCACTCCTTCCACCACCACCACTGCGACCACCGAACCGCCCGAGTCTCCAGACGTCTTCGATCCGAACCCTTGCGCCTTGTCGCCTGATAAAGGGTTCCCTGGATCGATGGCTGTTAACATGTGGTATTACGACGCCACGTCGACAACGTGCAGTCCGTTTATGTACCTTGGAAAGGGCGGGAATTCGAATAGATTCGAGACGTCCGAGGAGTGTATTGACACGTGTGGAATTGGTAAGAGTTGTGATCTACTGGAGTATCTGGGGAGACGCAGAGAAGTCAGACACTCTGTCTTCTCTGCGTCTCATTGTTAAAGTTTAAAGAGGTGTATCTCAAAAGCGTGAAGAGCTATCAAAAAGTTGTGAACTACAAAAATGGAGTTCTAGACTTGGTTTACATTTTTATAGTTGACAATTTTTTGATTGCTATCCAGGATTTTGAGATATGCGTATTTAAAGATGAAGCATTTACACCACCAGAGGGCGCACAAAAAGGCTCCGAGACGATTTGACACCAAATATTTTAAAACCGGACATTTTAAAACGACAAAATCACTTAATTTCAAGTAAATCGCAGAAAAAACGTCATTTTTTGAAGGTTGGTATCGAAATGTCATGGTTTCGAAACGACTGGTTTCGAAATGTTTGTGAACCTGTAGATCAAATTGTGATCTACATTTTTGTAGTTCACAACTTTTTGATAGCTATTCACGCTTTTGAGATATGGGTCTTTAAAAACAGCATGCAGTGGAAGATACGCAGAGAAGCGAGAATGTCTGACTGTCTGCGTCTCTCCCTCCTCCCGTTTCAGCTGCCCATCTTTAAAGACTCGTATCTCAACAACGTGAAGAGCTATCAAAAAGTGATCAACTACAAAAATGTAGCTCGAAAGCACTTTTATGTTTTTGTAGTTGACCAATTTTTGATAGCTATTGAAAATACGTCTTTAAAACACAAAAATTCCAGGAAAACCGACCCGCAAATCGTGTGAACTGCCACCGGCCATCGGCAACGGACCATTCAACATCCCAAGATACTACTTCGATCGAGTCACCAAGAAATGCGAACGGTTCTTCTATTCTGGTAGAGATGGAAACGATAATAGGTTCTATAAAAAGAACAAGTGCGAGCGCCTCTGTTTAAGAAGTGAGTTTTTCTACTCAAAATTTATTCCAAATAATTTTTTTCATTAGAAAAAACCAAAAAGAAGGAGAACATCTACGAGTTCACCACGACGCCTTCTATGCCACCAGTCATCTACGAATCCACTCCGATGCGGATTATTCAGAATCTGGTGCCAAGTGAGACGAGGGCTCAGAGCACTTCTACTATTGCTCCTAGTACGGAGACAAGAATGAACACTGATCCGTATGGTAAGTCTTTGAAAAACGGTTTGTTGAGATCTCAAAAAAAAAACAGCAAAAAAATTTTTTTGCCAAAAATTTGCATAATTTGAGATCCCGTCACGGACTTACGTTAAGTCATATTTGCCCGATTTTAGTGTCTTTGTGTAGATCAAATCTAGCTCTACATTTTTGTAGTTGACAACTTTTTGATAGCTATTCACGGTCTTGAGATATGCGCTTTTAAAGATAGGCGTCTCTGGCGGCGAGAGGGAGAGAGCGGGGGGAGACGCAGAGAAGCAGACACTCTCGCTTCTCTGCGTCTCTCCTTATCTTTAAAGGCGCATATCTCAAAAGCGTGAATAGCTATCAAAAAGTTGTCAACTGCAAAAATGTAGAGCTAGATTTGATCTACAAGAAATATATAAATTTGAAAACATTGAAACTGACGATTTTTAAAAAAACATTGAAAAAATGGAAAAAAACGCAATTTTGTGGATTTTGAGCGGTTTTCTACAGTAAATTGTGAAAATATAAGAATTTTCACCATCAAAAAATCGGCTTGAATTCCAGTCTATGCCACACCCACACCTCAAGTACACATCACAGTTGAGCCATGGATGGAGAGATTCACCGAGACATCCAACGTCTTCGAGTACTCCACAACACCACATCCCACGTTGATCTACGAGCCGAGAGGAGGTATGTGGCAATTGCGCTCTACTGATAAAACGGTTTTTCTCAGAAACGTTCCCCACCATCACACCGCCTTCCACCACCACCACACCATCAATCGCCGATCATGTCTTCTCGAGTCTTATGAATACTCAACAACAGGAATTGGTGAAATTCGTGCAACCGCCGCCAGCTATCCAAAAACCGGAGACCCCACGGAAATTCTCGTCTCATGAAAGTATTCCATTCGGACAGGTCGAGCAACAACCCGTCCCGTTGACAGCGTACGGATCGTCGAAGCCAACTGTGAATCAGTTCGGAATGAAGGTGAGAGGGTAGTTGTGACAAGCGCTACCGTGTATCTCCGTCAGTTTTGATCGCATCGATGAGATTTTTATACCATTAGAAAGCTCGTTTTTTTCTCTACTGATATCAATTAAAATTTTTAAATTTACTTCAAAAATTATGTTTTTAGGGACATTTCCTTTATGTTCTCCAAAGTAATTTAGCCCAAACTCCTTTCACGTGTATCACAGTCAGTTTTGATCGCACTGTCAAAATTTTTGTACCATTAGAAAGTCCCTTTTTTTCTCTATCGATGCAATCTAATTTCAAACTTTTTAATTTTAAAATTCAATCACTGCCGCGCTGTGCCGCCTGGTCTCTCAGAGCCGACATGACCACTGCGTAACTCTCTTCAAAATGAATGATATGAGCTGAAAAATATTCCAAAATGTAGATCTTGGCGAAATCTATATCCGTGGCCTATTCTCGGCAGAAACCCGCATCAGGCGCGCAGCAGTCCAGCAGCAGGCAAGCGTAGAGTGCGTGTCTGATGCGGTGGTGTTGCGGTACTGTAGCGTACGTGTTGCGGAAAGGTCACTGTTGTGCTGCTGTGGCGCTGCTAAAATTAGGCCGCTGCCGCCTTTGCTATATTCTATTGAAACAAAAACAGTGTATTATTAGATTATATTTATTTAAAAACCTTAAAAACAACTACATATATATATATATATATATATATATATATATATATATAAATCTGAACATAGTACAATTCACGAAAATGTATAAATATGTGAAAAAAACAGTACAATTTATGAATTATTTTTCAATGATGTTCCGTTCAGCTTTCTTTGAAATTCTCGTCGTTTCCAACCATTTAAATTTCTGAAAAAAAAGACGTAAGACTTGTTTAGAGAATTGAGAAAATCTCACCTTTTCATTTTTTCTGAAATCTTATTAGGCTCGACTGGCGGTGATGTTGTCTTTTTTGTAGTTGAGGGCTGAAAATGATATTTTTTCTGTTTCTTAGACACACGTACTTTTCTTCCAATAAACGGGTAAAATTATTTTCATAAAATAAATCCA
The DNA here is from genome assembly GCA_002259235.3 of Caenorhabditis latens. Taxonomy (NCBI): domain Eukaryota; kingdom Metazoa; phylum Nematoda; class Chromadorea; order Rhabditida; family Rhabditidae; genus Caenorhabditis; species Caenorhabditis latens. The sequence goes on from CM056096.1 coordinate 2,985,836, forward strand.
GATAAAACATTGGTATGAAAAACAGGAAAATAGGAGAAAAGTGAATAAAAACCTAAGTTTTCGGAACTGAAAAAATGGAGCGTACTTGCTGAATGTTGCCTAGGTGCTGCTGAAGAGCAGCGGATCTGCTGCTGCAGTGTTGCGGATATGCTGCCGCATCCTAGCTGCGGCACACGTGCTGCCGACGCGTTTCAGAAAACTAAAAGCGTGTGAATGATGCAGTCCTGATGCTGCAGTGTTGCGCGCCTGATGCTCAACGTGTAAATGTTGCGTGCCTGATGCGGGTTTCTGCCGAGTTACGGACCGAATGACTGATCTTTAATGTGACACGGACCTGAAAATAGTGCCAAAAACCCCTGAAATTGTCAAAAATCAGTCAGCGAACAGTCATCCGGCCTTTACAAAGGAACTCTTTTCAGAAAACTTTTGAGAATTTGCTGAAAATTGCCTCATAGGCAGTTTCGGCCATTCTGAATATGATGGTCACAAAAACTTTAACCCCTTGCTGCTCCATAGCTCAAAAAAGCTCTCTAACTCTGTTCACTCCCTTCCGTGACTTCGGCGGCCGGGTAGTGGTAGTGTGCTGTGGCGTAACGAATATCTATCCGGCCCGTAGTATGTCAAGGATGTAGAACTTGCCGAGATCTACATTTTGGTATATTCTTCAGCTCATAATATTGAGTTTGAAGCGAGATACAGTAATAAACCACTTACATCCGACGTGAACTTCTACAAACCCCTTAAATAGTCATCTTGCTGCTTTTTATACCCAAACGCCCAGAGTCTGTGACCTACTTCGGACCGGATGGCTATTTTCAAACATCCCCCTCTCCCCTCGCTTCCATACTTCCCAAATTTCCAGGTCGAGCCCTACCAAGTCACCGATTACATGCTTCCGCCCGTCTACCCTCCCTCTCCATCATCAATCTACCAACCACCTGTCTATCCAGAAGTAAAACCATCTCCTAACGCCTCCTCAGTTGTCCTAAGTTCCACTACCCAACCAGCGTCAGCTTCTGTTCCCCCTTTTGTACCTTCCTCAGTTGTCCCGCCGATCCCTGCCCCGCCCTCCCAACCTATAACTGTGGAGGAGGTGGGCCCAATACCTCCACCACAGTGGACCACCCCTGAACCGTATATCCCAATCCCCACGCTCTCCAACACCGCCCGTGGCCCTCCACCTGCCACCACAATCCCCCCGCTACCCACACTTCTTCCCCCGTCAAATATTTCGGTTAGTCCCGCCCCCATATCCCCAAAAGTTACAGTAACCCATTTTTTAGTATGTCACGTCACCGCCACCATCGCAGGACTCACCATGCGCCCGCGCGCTCTACGGTGACGCCACGATTATGTGTGAGCACCAACAGGAGATATGTCCGATGGGCACGTTTTGTCAAATCGGCCAAGGACAGAGTATTTGTTGTCCGATTATGGGTAATTACATCAAAAAATTAAATTTTTCTAACAAAAAGTGTTCCAGAAGAGCCGCCGTGCGAGCAGTCAATCGAAGAAGGTGTGGGAGGTGTCCTCCTCCGACGCTGGTTCTTCGACCCGGCCACCCGTCTGTGCCAACCGTTCTACTACAAGGGATTCAAGGGAAATCAGAACAATTTTATGAGCTATGACACGTGTAATCGGGCGTGTGGTGCCACGAACGTTTGTCCGGGTGGTAGTCCGCAAATGTCGATTCATACACATCTGTTGTCGTGAGTTCTATTTTTTTGGCGGGAAATAGATGAAAAAAACAGAAATGTGAGGAAAACACGTAGAAGACACAACCTTTGAAAAAAAACACAAGTTTTACTAAAAACTCACTAAAATCACAACTTGTTGAAAAACCAAAACTTTTGGCTTTTTCAGTTGAAACTGTTCAACTTTGAGAGTGTGTCATGGTATGACTGGTTGTCCCATCAAGTAGATTTTAGATGAACTATACAGATTAAAAGTAGGGCTCCATTTTTGTAGTTGACAACTTTTTTGTACGAACACTCCCTAGAGAGTTATGATCATTTTAAGGTGGACAGCTCAAAGATCGCACTATTTTGCACAGAAATTGGTCAACTTGCTAGGAATTGTCCGTACAAAAAAGTTGTCAACTACAAAAATGGAGTTCTACTCTTGTTCTGTACGATCCTGTAAAAAGTTATTTTGTGGAACAATCAGTGATACCGTAATACACTCTCAATGTCAAAAAGGCAAAAGTTGATACCTTTTTGTCCGGTATTGTACTTTTAATTGAAATAACATACGGAAAAAAACACACAAAAACATAACTTGTGGGAAGAAACGCCCGAAAAAACCACCTTGTGAAAAAAAAACACAACTTGTGCATGTTGAAAAACACAAAATCTCAAAAGCAACACGAACACAAAATGTGGTTAAAAAGTTTTTATTTTCCAGCTGCAACTCGGAATCCGACTGTCCCTACTATCACGACTGTATTCAATCGACTCCTCACAATCTGTGCTGCCCAAAAATGGTTGCGCAGCCACCACCACCACTACCAATTCCCGCACCACCACAAGTCCCTCAAGAACCCTCAAATCTCGTCATCGACATCCTTCCGGCTCCCCAACACCCTCACCCATCGAACAACCTGTGCGACCAACCAGTCGACGTCGGCTTCGGACACCAGTCAGAGCACAGATGGGCGTTCTCGAACGGGCAGTGCACTTCATTCCTCTACGCTGGCCAGGGCGGCAATATGAACAACTTTTTGACACGGACGGATTGTGTGAAGACATGTCAATCTCCGGCGCCTCCCCCGACTTCTAGTCAATGCTCTCAACTAGCAGCCAGTGGACACGGGGAGCAGTACGTCTCCAGATACTTCTTCTCACCAGAATATCGACAGTGCCTTCATTTCATTTATTCTGGGGATGGCGGTAATTTGAACAACTTTGAATCTCTCACAGAGTGCTTGGAGACGTGTGTTGCCAATGGAGTCAAGTTTAGCTCCCTGGCCAATAGTCCGATGTCACCAGTACCCCCTCCGCCCACACTCATGCCATTGCCATTCCCACCACAAGAGACCTTCGAACCAAAATTCAAACCTCGAAATGTGTGTCCTCAAGGGGATCCGCTGATTACTGTAGATGGTCAACCTATCCAGTGTGACCCGTCGAAAGCCGCCAAGTGTCCTGGAGACCACGTGTGCACGCCGAGAGGCAGTGAAGCCTACTGTTGTCCGTCGCCAAGTGAGTTGGGAGGCTTTTGAGGAATTCAGTAGAGCGCACTAGCCGAACAGCATCTGGAACGTGCTTCTGTTGAGCTATTACGCACTAGCGAAAAATGAAGCGTGTCCTTGGCAAAACTTTTCGTCACCGTGCTAACCGTCGTGCGATAGAGCGCGTTCCCGCGACCTTATGCCTGAAATGTTTGACTTTTTATCGAATATTTAAAAGTATAGTCAAAAACTCAATCTCTTTGTGAAAAATATCGAAAAAAAAATCAAATTTTCGTACTGGAACCCGAGCGCATGCAGGGTCGGTGAATTCTCAAATCGGTCAGCCTGTCGTAAGTATAACAGCTTGTCGTAAGTATGCCAAAAATGGGTTTCATGAAAGTTGGACACGGCTCTGACCCATTTCGCAACCACTCCATTTTGCATCTTGTAATTTTGCAACCACAATCATGCTACCGTAATCTCTAACATTTCTTCAATTCCAGAATTTTTTTTTGATTATCAGATATAGGCATGATTGCACGGCGCCTAACTCGCCTGAAACTCAACACTTTGAACTGAAAAATATACCAAAATGTAGATCTCTGCGAGTTCTATGTTTGTGACCTACCACGGGTCGGATGGCTAGCATACTGTCACTACCCGTCCGACGAAGTTACGGAAAACAGGGAATCGCGCCGAGCAAGTTTCGCGCGCGTTTTTTGAGCTCTGCCGCAAAAAGGGGCAACTGATTTTTTGACCATCGTATTCAGAATGGCCGAACTATATTTGAGTCTATTTTCAGCGAATTCTCAATTATTTTCTGGAAGTCTGTAAGTGGGCTGTTTTTGGTTTTCCGGCAATTTCACTTTTCTTGGCATTTTTTTGCTGTCTGCGGCACATTAGCGACTATTCATCCGACTCGTAATACGCCACGGATATAGATCCGGCCGAGATCCACAATTCGGTATATTTTTCAGCGAATTATTTTGAGTTTAAAGCGAGTTGCGTGCCTTTATCTGGATAATCAAAAATTCTGTAACTGAAGAAATGTTAGAGATTACGGTAGCATGGTTGTGGTTGCAAAATGGCAAGTTGCAAAAAGGCGTGGTTGCGAAGGGGGTCAAAGCCGTGTCAAATTTTTATAAAACCTTCTAGGGGGCTGGGCCGATTTAAGAACTTTCACCGGCCCCGAAATCCAATAGGAAAATTTGAAATTTTTGGAAAAGAGGTCCAGTTATTGACAATTTTTCAAATTTTGATTGAAAATTCGCGCTCCGTTGAACAACGGTTGGCACGGTGCCAGAAAAGACTTGCCAATGATTTGAGACGCAGCCAGTATTTACCGCGACGCGCACGCAATGCGACTCGAAAAAAAATTCAATTCAGTTCGTTCACATTTCGCCTCGCTCTGCTGGGAAATGGGATGTTTGACCATTTTTGATTAAAAAAAACTCAAGAATTTGAAATCTTTTATCCGTTTTTTTCAGTGAACTTCTGTCTCCAATCGCGTCCACCAATCTCTGTGTGCAACGGTCCCGACTTTGAGCCAGTCCGTGAAATCCGCTTCACCTATGACCCGCTCGCCGACAGATGCGTCCGATTCAGTTTCCAGAATTGTCGAGGCGCCGCGTTCGCTCCTACTGGAAGCTTGAATAACTTTGTCAGCAATTCCCAATGTAATAGGCTGTGCTGTAATCAGGGATACAATCTGGTGTACAAGCGACGTCTTCTGATGGCGATGAACGACGAGCCGATGGGGGATGACGAATGAAAGAGACAAAACTACAGTAACCTCAATTCAAGAAAACGGGACAGAGACACAGAGAGTGTTGAACGTATGCGACATTCGCACCTTATTTGATTTGCTCAATTCTTCAAACTTTTTATATGTAAATTTTGAAAATGCTAATTATCATTAGTTGTTCAGTTATAATAAAGTTATATAAAGAAAAAAATCAGACTGAAGATCAAAGTACAAATCGATAATGGAGTGGAGACCGATTCGTTGCACATATCCTTCTCACAACAGCACCATTTTTGGGTTAATCCATCGACTTCTTGGGTTGGGTAGCATCTGCAAAAAGTTCAATAGAGCGCGGTTACCAAATTCCATAGAATTCCAGTGGAGCGCATTTGCTTACCCTGGATCTTCATCGGTACAGTAGACATCGACACCTGCACATCCGCGAGTTATCGTCGACCCATTTTCGAATTTGAGACAGAATAATTGAATCGGTTCGCATTGTTGTGTCTGAAAGTTTGAAAAGTTGGCAATGGAGCGCATTTGCAGGCGCCAAGGACAACTTGTGTTTTAGTGTGTCTACTGCCATTAAAACAATTTTATTTCCTTTTTTTCTTGTTTCTAGAACCATCTTATCAGGCAGCTAAGAATGTTGCAAATTTTGGGAAAAATGTCAAGACGTGAAACTAAAAGATGGGATGTGCAACTTTGGAAAGATCTTTTTGGCTGTGTAGATCAAAATTAGGGCTCTATTTTTGTAGTTGACAACTTTTTGGTGGCTATTCACACTTTTGAGATATGCGTCTTTTAAGATATTAAGCGAGATAGCGTGTAGAAAAACGAGCGCGTCTAGCTTCACTGCGTCTCCACCTTCTCTGCAACTTTATCTTTAAAGGCGCATATCTCGAAAGTGGGCGGAGCTATCAAAAAATTATCAACTACAAAAATGAAGCGCTAGATTTGGTCTTCATGTTTGTAGTTGACAACTTTTTGATAGCTATTCACGTTTTTGAGATATGCGCCTATGAAGTGAACCGAGCGAAATAGCGTGCAGAAAGAGGAGGGCGTCTAGCTTCTCTGCGTCTCTCCCACTCTTTTCCTCTCGCCACTAGAGGCGCTTACCTTTAAAAGCCCGTATCTCAAAAGCGTGAATAGTTATCAAAAAATTTTCAACTACAAAAATAAAGCGCTAAAGTTTATCTACACATCTATATAATTTTGAAACAATAGAATTTCAAATCGCGCTGTGTGGGAGCTATCAAACTTTGTCTTTTTCAAAAAGTTAGTTGCTCATTATTGATAAACTATTCCAGTAGCGTTATAATCCGCTTTTGCCCAAATCCTCTTACCTGCATACTGGTATCATAGCACTTCAACGCGTCAGAATTAGTCACCATCCATGCCGAAAACAACAGTAAAACGAAGCCGAGAGACCGCGTCATGTCAAAAAGAGTTTTTGTGTATGATGTTGGACGCTAGTGATAACAACGAAGAGGCTTTTTTACAACCACCTTTTCCTTTTCCCCAAATGACATAATTGACAGTTAACAGTGCTAATCATTCATTTCAGAAAGAATAGTGAGTGCATCGAAAAGAGAGAGAGAGAGAGAGATCGAGAGAGGTGACAGAGAAAAAAAGAATGGAATTATTGTTCAGGGAATATAGTTATATACATTGAATTGTCGTCGCGCACTATTTTGTCGTTTTCATCGTTTTTTGATTGAAAAATGGAGCCTTTTCACTTTCCGGGTCCGGCGAAGCTCATGAACTTGCGAGCCTGAGTCTGTGATTGGAGGAGATCCGAGAGATCGCATCCCTGCGAGAGTCCCGCGTTGAGAAGGCATTGACGGTTGCGCTTCATCGTGTTTCGGATGATTCTGAAAGATGAAAGGAATGAAATTTATGGAGTAATAAACATCATGTCAAACTGATTGGAAGTTTAAAGGAGCTGTCAATTTGATTGGTTTTGAGATGAAAAATGCACGTGGAAGGTACGTCTTATCGCACGCCAACTACTGTACCGGATAGTTTTATGATCAAAATGTGGCGGGAAGTAGTGTTCGAACTTAGGTATAAGCACAAGGCACCGGTTGTGCATTTAAAGACGATCAAGCCTTAGCCTAAGGCTCGCGCTCAAACAAAGGCTGAACATTAGCAAGATCCGTTTTAGGGTAAGCCTAAGCTCTAAGAAACTTGCTAAGGCTAAGCCTAAGCTGTGTTTAAGCTTGAACCTATTAGGCCTACGGCTAAGGATAATTGAGCCCTGAGCTTAGCGCTAGTCAAAAATATAAGAGTCGTTTAAGCATAAGCCTAAGTGGCTTTTAAGGTTGAACCTATTAAGCCTAAGCCTAAATGTAATCTCTGGTTTTAAGCCTAAGCCTAAATGTTAAAAGTCTCTTAGGCTTAGGCTTAACAGGCTTCACTGACTATGAGCGTAGGCTTAAACGATAAGCTCAGTTGACCTTTAGGCGTAGGCTTAATCGGATCAACTTTTAGGCTTAGACTCAACAAGTTTCTTGAGGATTAAGCCTATGATCGAGCTTGATCCTTAGGCAGAAAGCATAAAGTCTTACATAGACTACGGTACCTTTCCAGCTCCATCTAACCTTTCACAATCTAGATATACTTCAGATGACGTGAAACCCAAAACGCGGGCGGCACCTTTCCTTTCATCTCCCCGCTATAAATTCCCCATTCAACTCACTGGTTGGCGTCATAGTCGAACGAAACGTCGGCACCATCCCTCTTCTGCTCCTGGAAACGATCGGACGGCATGTCGAAACGGAAGACACGAGACTCGACGAGAATCGCCGAGGCGACGAGCACCAAGAGGAGCATCGATGAGAAGCAGCTCATTTTTTTGCTTTTTACCTGCAACTGTTTAGGTTTTGAGAAGAGGAGGGGTGGAGGAAATCATCGGGAAGAGGAGAAGGAGAAAATGGACAAAAACCATCAAAAGATAGAGAAAAGTCAATCAAAAGTAGTTTGGTGCTGCTGCCGGCTGCTGGCTATCAAATGGGAAAATAGGAGAGAATTGTTATTGCGAATCGACCAAGTGATTACAATTACAATATTTTATAGTTAGTAATATATGGCGATATCCATGTCCCTGTCTGACAAAACAAGGTGACGCAAATGAAAATTTCCATTTCCTAGGAACCGTACTTTCGAAAATATACGTATGAGGAGGAAAGGACAATGAGCACGTAGTACATATATGTCATAAATTATATGTCAGTCTGAAGAGGAGGGTGATTGAAATATGTTTGTTTCGGGAGGAATCGAAAATCTAGTTGGGGGAAAAAACCAAAAAAGAAAAAAAAAGTTTTGACCCACTCCGGGGATCGAACCCCGGTGTGTCGGCGCGCCGGGCAAAAGCGCAACCGCTTGCGCCACACAGCTGCAGTACGTAATAGAGGGGAAGGGTTAAGATGAGCTGAGAGGATTTGGGAAATGTGATGATTGGAGAGAATCAAAAATGAAGCACTATGCATATGCGCTCTACGGACAATTCTCGAAAAAGCAGGAAATTTTCAAATTTTTTAGAAATTCAAGGAAATTTTAAGGTATTTCGGGGTATAAAAAGGGGAACAATGACGTGCCCTTCCCATTGTGCAAATCTCCATCCGAACACCCTCTCGGCAAACCAAAAATTCAGTGTCAACCCAATTATTCTATCCCCCTCTCTCCCTTGGTTTTATTTATTTCACAACGAGGGGAGCCGCCGCGAAAAGGCAAAGAGAGCGACAAGGCGAATGGGATTGGTTTTGTGAGGGTTTTGCATATATGGGGCAGCTAGGCAGACTCCGCCCACTTTTTCGAAAAAAGAGAAAAGAAATCCTTTTCGAAAACGTCATAAAATGTAATGGGTTGAAAAGCCAAGCCATCAATTATATGACATGGGGGTACTGTAGCCGTTTAATTTTAATACATAATTGCTATACTTACCTCCGCCGGAAATAGAGAGAGAGAGAGTCAAGTGACTCTTTCAGCACAAGATTATGAAAACTGACTGAAATTTTGAAACAGTGTGTGTATGTCATGAGGAAAAGGTGCAAAAAATGAAGGACGATGACCCATTAGTGTAATGTAGGCATGTACATTATTTATTAAGATGGTTCTTCGTAAATATTCGAGTAGAGAGAGAGAGAGGAGATAAATTATGATGATTACATATGTTGCGAAGTGATGTAAGGGAAAGTTATTAAATGGGATCGGACATCAGAGAGGAATTGATCTTAGAGGTGTAAAGGGCAGGGGAACTGAGGAAGGAAGTACAAAAAGTTAGGACAGAGTGGATTCAATTGCGAAAAAATCTTGTCCGAGAGGAGTACACGGCAGATTGCGCGGAAAAACGCTTCCACTTAATCAAGAGGAGAACGGGAATGGTGGTGTTTAGAGCAATTTGATAAAAATTTCTTAGATTTTTGGAATTTTACCAAGTAACAAAGACTGCAATTAACAAAATATGTATTCAGTACCCCTCAAGAGACACTGAAATGGCTCCGGGTCGTTTGGCAACCTTGTCGTTTTGAAACCACGACGAATTGACAGTACTCGTTAAAAAATATGCCGAAAAATGTCCGGTGAAATATCCTGTGTAAAAAAGTCATGGTAGTCAATTTGCTCGGTTTCGAAACGTCGTTACGTTCCGGATAGTTTATCGTTTTATAAGAAAAAAAAGAAAAAATGGTTCTGAGCAGCCCTTTGGAAACATTTGGACTAACTAGGGAAGGCCCTCGAGTCAAAGTGGAGATATGGCACGTGACCGACATCATTGGAAAGCTGAAATCACGCTGATTCCAAATCTATATTCAGTTTTTGCCCTCGAGGTCTGGTATTCGAGAAAAACGGGGTCAAAGTTTGGACCCCTGACAAGTCATTACCTTACCGACGTGCTAAAATGTCGGCAGCGTGGTGTAGGCGGTAGCAGAGTGGTCAATGCGCAAACACTTTTTGGTTCAATTCCGTCCGGTCTCCAATTTTTTTGGTTTTTTAAAATTTATTTTTTTTATCTATTTGAACAAAACTTTTTAAAAAACCACTTCCCGATCCAAAAAACGAAACTTAAAAAACAATAAAAAATTTGGTGGCCGGACGGAATCGAACCAAAAAGTGGTTGCGCATTGACCGCTCTGCTACCGCCTACACCACGCTGCCGACATTTTTAACACGTCGGTAAGGTAAAGACTTGTCAGGGGTTCAAACTTTGACCCCGTTTTTCTCGAATACCAGGCCTTGAGGGCAAAAACTGAATATATATTTGGAATCAGCGTTTTCTCAGCTTTCCAACGATATAGGTCACGTCCCATATCTCCACTTTGACTCGAGGGCCTTCCCTAGTAAGACTGAAAAGTCTTGCTGACGGAATTCTGTGTGGTTACTTGCAAAATTGAAAAAAAACTCATAAGATTGAGTTTCAAAAAAAAATTCACACTGTTAGATAGCTGACAGTTCTGAGTTCCTGGTTTCGAAATTTGCATATGAAACGAGATACAAGGTTTCGAATTTTGTTATTGTGTCTTAAAAAAAGGTACTGGCGATTCAAAAACAGTTTGAAGAATTTTGTTACTATTAAAAAGAAAAACTTCATATCTTTGTCCGTTTTGACACTAGAAAAATACCGAAAACAGATTCAGAATCTTCATGACTTTACTAGCTATCTAGGTATTTTTCAAACCAGAATACTCAGAATTTCAGATTTTATGCAAAAGCTCTTATAAGGGAAGCCATATTTTTTCAAACGACTCGAAAATTTAGTACCCTGATACTTTCGGATCCGTAGATTCTGAATCTGAAATAATATCCTGCTAAATCTTTCTGAGATGAACTGTCAAACTCTGGAAAAGTAGGCAAACCGGTAGAAGCTTGACCATAGGAAAAGTTTTCTTGGCCCACAAAAGGATTTAGCAGAATTTTAGTTCAGATTCGGAATCTATAGACTCAGGGGTTTTAAAAGGACAGGGAAACTTATATTAGACAAAACCGGATCTAGCAAAACACTGTGCTATTAAGACCGCAAAAGGAAACAAAATATCAGCTCACCACCATCACCGGCATCTTCCAGACAGGACTGAGCTCATCATTCTCTTTTTAGAGAGAGCCGCCGGTTCTCTCACCACACGAATACAATGAATATTTCAGTGCTGAAGAAGCAGAAAGGGTTGCAGAGCATCCCCTTAACGAGACACTTCAACACCTGCACTGCACAACCCACGCCTTCTAAGGAGGCGTTTTCTGAGAGAGATGCCTGAGAGCGGTCGCCTTTTAAGCTTAAGGGGGGTGGGAGGAGACAGTGTTTGAGGAGGAGGAGGGATGGATTGTGGGAAGTGGAATTGTAGTTGGGTGAGAGAGAAAGAGAGGCAAACTACACACGTCACTTACTGGTAAATCGGAGGTAGGGAATTGGAGCAATAATAAGAGAGTGGTGACGGTGGTTGTGAGGTAAGCATTTGATATGGATAAACAGGAATGGGGTTACTGTATGATCAGAGGTGAACGGAAAAAGGTTTTTGAAATAGCGGAAGTTGGAAAGCGGAAAGTGAAAAAAACTTTGGGCGGAAAGCGGAAAGTGTAGGGCAAAATTCCGCTCAGCCCTGTGTAACTAGGGAAGTTCGTGGGGTCGGTCTGGAGATATGGAACGTGACCTATATATCGTTGGAAAGCTGGGAAAACGCTGATTCGAAATATATTCAACTTTTGCCCTCAAGGCCGGGCATTCGAGAAAAACGAGGACAAAGTTTGGACCCCTGGTAAGTCATTACCTTTCTGACGTCCCACCAGAGACCGACCCCAGTAAAATGAATGCTAGATGATCTATCGTGGGCTAGAAGTAAAATGAGCCGAGATATCCTGTTTTTATGAAATTCCTAACATTGAAACGGAAAGTCTTGGCATCAGATGAGTCAGTTAGTAAACAATAAAGATTATGATCACAGTTTAAGAAATCAGTGAATTTTTGAAATTTTGGAGCCAAACGAAGAAAAAAAAACATATTGCTAGTTTCAACGGAGATTAGGAGTCGATGGTTTCAGTGACATGTCTTGTAAGAATAGTCTTGCACGCAAAACTGAAAGAATACTTCCCATATGCGGTGTGAACAGACGTAAATTATATTTTCTCAATGTTGTACGGTTATTTCTCAAGCCGAGTCTCAAGTTTTAGCAGTAGCCAACTACATCCATATGCATCCGTAAAAAGTAACGAGCATACTTTTCAACCGGACCCAAACGAGCCGACACCTTGACAACTAACATACCATTTTGCAACTTGTCATTTTGCAACCACATCCATACTACCGTAGTCTCTAACATTTCTTCAGTAACAAAATTTCGGGTTATCCAGATATAGTCGCGATTGCAAGGCGCGTAACTCGCTTGAAACTGAGTTTTATGAGCTGAAAGTTATACCAAAATGTAGATCTCGGCGAGATCTATGTCTGTGACCTATTACCGGCTGGATGAATATACGTTAATGCACCGCTGGACGCTGGACCTGCCTGGAATGGTTTTTTGGCTCTTTGCCTCGGAGAATATTTGAGCTTTGTTCCTGATAGCAATGTATTGTCGCAACCATAGTCTCTGAGTCGCTACGCAGCAAAAGTCCAGTTTTTTTCTAACGGGCTGTAACACTTTGTCTTTAGCTATCATGCGTGTTTTTTCTTGCACAGATTTTTGATTAGCTAAGCAGAAACTCTTTCAACTATTTTCCTAGACACATCCTATTCAAATTCCAAAAAAAGTGAAATTGGACTTTTTCCAATTTCACGGAGCGGCAGTTCCATTTTTAAATACTTTATTCATCGTTCCGTTTCCATGACCAGCTTTCGATTTGCATAAGTCTTCGGAGAAGCGAAATTGAAAAAAAATCGAAAAAAAGGCGAAAAAAAATAGAAAATTCAAATGAGATGGAAAATGACGCTCTAAGCTTGTCGCGTGAAAACTGTAATTTAGAAGGATAATCTGAAACCGAAATCAAAAATCAGCCCCATGACGCATTTGTAATTGTAGGGTTGTGTGGGGAACCGTGGCAAAACAGAATTCAAGAACAAAAAATAGGAATAAAAAACATATCCTGCTACAAAATGATAGCCTTTTCCTTTTCTAGAGTTCCTAGAATTGGGTCGGCTCTCGGAATTCAGAATTCTGAATCCGGGTTGATCTGAAAAACAGCAAAGAGCAAAGAGCAAGTCGAGAGTGATCTGAAAATTGGAATCGGAGTACATGATATCATATCGTTTGTATTTTACAGGAAAAAAGAGAAAAACAAGAATCGGGAAGTAAGTAACTGGTAATATGTACATACAAGTGATGCGAGTTTTCTGCAGAATTGTGAATCACTCATGTTTTCCTGCAGGTAGTCTAGATAGGGATTGGTAACAGTGGAATAGAAGGAATATGGGGGAAAGTTTGGACAGTGAAAATTGGCGCTCTTTGGACCTTTGAACCGTTGATTTGTCAAATTTTCACAACAATTTCTATCATTTTTGTTGTATTCTTCCATGAAATAAACCCCGATTTGAAATTAATAAGATCTTTTTAAAAACCAACTTTGACAGTGAAATGGCCTTGATTACCTGTAACTTGCTAGAAAGTGCTCGTACAAGAAAACGGTTTACTGCTAAAATAAAGCTTTATCTCTGATCTGTCCAAAACATACAAAATTTAGTTCATCAGATAACCAGGTAGCACCGAAATACGCTGTCAAAGTTGGTAACTTTCCAATGAAATCCGCCTAACCTTTTGAGCGGTACTGTAAATTTGTAATTATTCATACAGTACTGGCCATAAAGAATGCGACACTTGCTGTTTTTAGTTGAAAATGGTCAACTTTGTGAGTGTGACACGGCTTCCCTGATAGTCTCACAATGTTGATTATTTATGGTCTATACAGATCACAAATAGAGCTTTATTTTTGTAGTTGACAACTTTTTTGTACGGGCACATTCTAAGAAGTTACAGGCAGTCAACCCTTTTTCAGTGCTAAATGGAGAAATTTTTGAGTTTTTTTTTTATATTGGCGGCCTGTAACTTCTTAGGATGTGCACGTACAGAAAAGTTGTCAACTACAAAAATGTAGCCGAACTTGTGATCTACACACTCCATAAAAAATCAATATTGTAAGACTATCAGGGAGGCCGTGTCACACTCACAAAGTTGACCATTTTCAACTAAAAACACCAAGAGTCGCATTCTTTATGGCCAGTACTGTATATTACATGAAACTTAAAGTTTGGAAAGATGAAACAAAAGCTTTACTCACTCATACCCAAAAAAAAGGTTCAAAGTATGCACTTATAATCTCAAGTGGCGGTGTGAAACTCTGAAGACTCTGATGAAGTGCACGTTTTCACGTGAAAAGGCACTTGTCAATAATCGGGTCCGGCTCTTCTCGTCGGCCTGGTCTGGGCCGGCCCGGTCAGACTGGAGTTGGTACTCATTTTTTAAAACTGCCTTTTCATGCGCTTCTGACAAAGGTTCTCATATGTCAAAATATCCGAATCCCGAAAAGTTTTATTCATGTTTCAAATAATATTGATAATATGTAAATTTTCAAAATAAGATATGAAGAATGGAATGGTAATGATTATGGAGGAATGTAAACTTACAGGCGAATCTGGAATTAAGCTCATAAATTACAATTATTACAAATAAACCAAACTAGACACTTTGTTGTTGTACAATCGATAGAATGCACCGATCAATTGAGGCAAAAAACGAGGAGGATGGGACAACCGAACAAAAGTTCTCATCACTACAGAGAACTGACAACACTGCTTCAGGAAGGCCACAGTAGAACACTTGGACTCCAGAATTTTGAGCATCCCGGTACACGTCACGCAGCGCATCCACACCCATGGAATCCACGTACCCAATTGGGGCTCCATCCAGGATTAGAGTCTTCCCATCGATCAACATCTCTCCTTCCGGCACCCGTCCAATTGATTCAGCCATTTTATCCAGGAACAAAGTGACATTGGCAAAGTGAATCGCCCCTCCGAATCTCACAATCTCGACGCCTTCTGGAAGATTCTGACGTGGAGTTTCGTCGTGCAACACTTCCGTCGAAAACGTTGGCCATTGTTGGCGGAGAACCAGTGTGAAGAGAGAGAAGACGAGAGAGATGACCAAACCAGTGGTGACATCAGTGAAGATGGTCGAGAGGCATGCGACCAGCCAGATTGTCTAAAAATATAACTGATAAGAGAAGGGGAAACGCCAGGTCAGGACAGGAAGGCATAAATATTTTCGAGTTGATAAATGTGTTGATTTTTGGAAAGGAAGGGTTGAACTTTGGTCTAAAGGAATGAGCCGGAAGTGCAGAGGGTTCAGTTTTAGAGAATGTGGCCTAGGTTTTCTTAGAAGGCAAAAACACTGGGGCCAATGCATCCGCACTCTATTGACAAGAATGGTACATTTTTTGCGTCACCGTGAAATAGTCGAACTTATGTGCATACTATACCGGCTATATACATTTGAATGTTCGCCATGACGCAAAAAATGTACCATGCTTGTCAATAGAGCGCGGCTGCATTGGTAGCCCTGACCTCATCGTGACTGGCCTAGCTTCTAATAATGGCGGCCTAGACAAGAAAGGCTTAGACTATAGAAGGAATGACTTTGGGCCCCAAAATTGGTAGACATTTAGGTTTCCGCTCTGTCCTAAGACACCCCTAGCCATGATAACCTTGATTTCCAAGACAGTGTCCTAAGCTCCCAGGCCCCTGCTAGAATATGCTTAGGGTCACTTTCCTTAGGGTCACTTTCCTAGACTGTGGCCTAACCTTCCCCAGAAAACTCACAAAATCATATTTGCTAATCCTGTACAACCTCGGCAACTCCTTCACATGCATAAACAGACTCTTCAAGCTGACTATCACGATACACGCCAGAATACACATTGGCAGTGGCTCCAAAAATGGTCCAAATATCAGAATAACGGTGAGCAGGAGTAGTGACGAGAAGACGGTATACAACTGGGTGTTTGCACCAGACATCTCACAAACCGACGATCGGGATAGCGACGCTCCAACCGGGTAGACGGGGAAGAACGAGGAGAGCGCACTGGCGAGCCCGATGGCGTAGAGCTCCTGCGTGGCGTCCGTCTTGTACTTGTGCTTCTTGGCGAACAGTTTTCCCATGGACATTACGAACATGTAGCAGACGATTGCGATGGGAATGGCGTCTTGAACAAGATGGGGGAGAAAGTGAAGTTGTGGGAGAGATGGAGACGGAAAGCCACGCGGGATTTCGTGTACTGTTTTGATATGGTAAGAGGTGTCCAGATCGAAAATCATGGAGATTATGACACCAAAGATGACAAGGATGAGCTCGAGAGGTGGTGGAATGGGGGACACTTTCTTGACAATAGGGTTGATAAAAGTCCTTCCAAGATCCAAGAAAAGTATTCCGAAGATGGAAATCCCGAGGGCCACATAGTTGACACTTCCCAACGACCAAAACATATCTCGATACATTCTCAAAATCATTCCAATCCCCTCGTGACGTGGCAACTTGACACCTAGGACCTTATTCAATTGAGAAGTGAACACATGGACCGCCGCGCCAGTGGTGAATCCGGAGACAAGTGGGTCCGAAAGATAAGTGGTGAGAAATCCGAGGCGCAGTACCCCCATTATGATTTGAACGACACCGACGAGAAGGGTGAGGGCGCTGGTGTAGATGAGTGGGTCGATGTATTCTCCGAGTGGATAGTATGCGTCTGGGACAACGGTGGAGGTGTTGGAGATGATGAGGCGTTCGGGCGCGTTACGGAGACGAGAGGCTCCGACCATCATAGACGCCACAGCGAACACGCCTGGAATTTTGGTTTTGGAAATTTGAGTGGTGTTGAAATGAACCGAGTTATGAACTTTAGAAAGTCCTGAGATGCCTCACAAAGGAAGTGTTTTGAAACGCGACTTTCAAACGACCTACAAATTTGGTCCTAGGTACTTTCGACTACGCGGAATCCAAGCAGTCAAAATCTGCTAAATGAGTCTGAGAACCGAGTTATGAGCTCTCAAAGTTCTCACTATTACCCATCCGCCGGTGGCTGACCACTTGCTCAAAGTAAGGGGATGCGGAGTGGATCTCGACGCGACTACCGTAATATAAATCACTTTATGGCTAAAGTACAGTAGAGAACCGCCTTAGATCGGATATCCGCAACAGGACCCACCCCGCGAGCGAATGGTCAGTCACCGGCGGATGGGTAATACCAATGCACCACTTGGAAAAAAATTGAACACCTTTGCGCACACTATTCGGCGACTTGGAATTCCATATGAAAAAGCAGAGCCACAGGAAAAGTCTGAGGGCTCATAACTCGGCTCAGATAAACATTTAGTCGGTTTTTATTGCAGAAATGGACTCCCCGTGGTCAAAAGTACCTTGACCAATTTATAGATTGTTTGAAATCCGCGTTTCTAAAATTTCCCTTGGCGGATTCAGAATCCTCACGACCAGAGTTGAGGATCAAATTTTCAGCGAGAGGACGGAATTCCGCCTAACCCTGGTAACGACATTCAACTCTTATCTCACTGACCAATCGAAATATGTCTTGCTGTCCCGAAGAACATATAAATCGTGCTAGCAAAAAACGACGAGTACATCCCATACACCGGATCGACACCAGCCAAACTAGCGTACGCCATTCCTTGTGGGACATGCATGATGCCGACAGTCAAGCCGGCGATCACGTCGCCACTGAAGTGATCTTTCCATTTGTAGTTGGGAAGCCATTCAAGAATCGGAATGTATTGTTGAAGTTTCTTTCGGATGGGGGAGATCGGTTTTGAGTCCTTGTCAGTGGTGGTGGTGCAGGGTTGATAGACCTGGAAGAATGAGGTTTCGGTGATGAGAGTGATCGTGGTGTTATAGGACGTGACTTATATCATTGGAAAGCTGGGAAAACGTTGATTTCAAATATATATTCAGTTTTTGCCCTTGAGATTTGGCATTTGAGTAAAATGAGGTCAAAGTAAGGATTAAGTCATTATCTTCCTGACGTGTGATATAACTCCACGGTCAATCGGAGGCCTTCCCTAGTTAGTTCTAAGACGTCCAAGTTCTAAAAGTCAAACTGCCACAGGAGGGATTAGCTAGATCAAAAAAAACTTGTGCGGCACAGTTATTTGAAGCTCCGTCTATCAAAAAATGCGGAGCTTCAATGGCCGGTTTTTTTAATTCGCAAAGAACCAAAATATTTCAAAATGATTAGTCAAAAAACTGTTGGAGCGCGTTTGCAGAACTAAACTTGAACTAAAGCTCAACGGATTATATCTGACTAGTAAGCTGACGTCGTTAGGATTCTGAATCTGTACTCAAAACTTGTTTGGGAGCAAAATGAGCCAAGTTACAGCGCTTTGAACATTCTTGTACGCATAAGTGGGTTCATTTTAGCAGTGTGAAAATTTTGAAGACAGATTCAGAATCCTCACGTCTTCAGCTTTTTAATCATATGCATTTTATGGAAGCGAAAGAAAAATCACACTCATCTGAGCCGTCTTTCTCGAATTTTGACTAGAATTTTGACTTTCTCAGAAGCCATGCATCTCGGATAGTTTTGAACCTGCAGGAAATTGGAGTACAGATGCAGAATCTGCATAATTTTCCGATTCTAGTCATATCAATTTCAAAAATGTTTAATTAAAATTAAATAGTTTTTCCTACTTTTTCATTTAAAAACCCTATAGTTGTCAAGGCCCGGGCAAATTGGCGCGAAAGTCAAAATTTAAAAATTTTTGAAAATTTTTGAATTTTTTTGCGAAAAAAGTCAAATTTTCGAGTATCGTTCAGAATTGAAAGAAATTCAGAAAAATATGTAGTCTAAAATTGACACATTTTCGATGAAAAATTGAAAAAATTTCGAAAAAATATGTTGAAAAAAGGTCATTTTTTGAAGCCGGGCTTTCGGGCCTTGACAACTATGAAAAACCCCAATTTTCTACCCGAGACTCACCTCCCGCATCGTGCAACCTTCTATATAATTTCTCCCGGTAGTTGTCGTTGTCCTCCACCACAATAATCCGTCGTTTCGAATTCAAAAATCTGAATAATATTCAAATATATGCATAAAGGAATGAGAACATGGAAGGTCAAGTGATCAATGATAACAATAATGTTCTATTTTTATATTTGACATTCTCCCCCCTCCTCCCCCTTTTCCTTTTCTTTGATAAAAAAGGGAAACGCAATGGAAAACGGGGAAGAAGCGAACAAATAAAACTCGAACATTTGGTTGGTATCAATTGTTATGTCGCCGAAAGGAAAAGAAGAAATATAAAATTCTCTTTTAAAGAAAAAAAAACTCACTTTATATGTCTATATGTGTCCGTGGGCGTCTTCGTTTCCCTCTGCTCACCGATCATTCTTGTTTTTCAATTCTTTTCTCCCCGCCTCCCAACTAATTACAGCTTGGACATGCCTCGAGATTTATATTAAAAGTTGTTGGTGGAAGAAGTGAAGTCGCAAGGGAGCACAATTGCATACGCATTTGACAATAATGATGGAGGAGAGACAGTGTAAACAAGAGAGATT
Source organism: Caenorhabditis latens (assembly GCA_002259235.3). Taxonomy (NCBI): domain Eukaryota; kingdom Metazoa; phylum Nematoda; class Chromadorea; order Rhabditida; family Rhabditidae; genus Caenorhabditis; species Caenorhabditis latens. Next base: position 3,005,286 of record CM056096.1, read on the forward strand.
TAGAGAGGGAGAGGAAAGGGGTGCGCGGAGGAATTGATGAATAACAAAGAGGAGAGGAGAGAAATGTTGTAATGTGGAGAAGGGTGTTTGGTTTATGATTTTTCTTGCAGAGATTCAGTATCGCTCAAAAGGTTCTCAACTTTGGATGTTTTCAAAAAAAATGTAAGTGTCACCGTGCTCCAATAATGAAGGTTTTAGAGTATTTTCTGAAATATCGGAGTCTGAAATTTAAAATATGCTTTCAGCTCTCCTTCATGTCAATCTTGAGAAAGCCAGGCTGAAAATGTTGAATCTCCGGAAATAATTACGTCTTGGCATCGCCATTTTTCATACAATTCAGGCATACGACACATTATTCATTTTTCATTCATCATAGAGTATTATAGGTCTCACCAATATATATTTTGGTACATTTTTAAGCTCAAAACATTGATGTTGCATTTTCCGGCCCGGATGTGATCCGTCTTTATCATAACCGGTACTAATCGGAATTCAATGAATAAGAAGGATTCGTTAATTCTGTCCGGTTTTGACTGACTAGGGAAGGTCGTAGAGTAACCGTGGAGTTATGAGATGGGATTTGTATGATTGAACAGTTGAAATCACGCTGTTTTCAAATATATATTCAGTTTTTGCCCTTGAGACCTGGTTTTTGAGAAAAATGAGGTCAAAGTATGGACTCATTCCTTACCGACGTGTGGAAAATATCGACAGCGTGGCGTAGGGAGTAAGGTGGTGTGTTTGACCTTGTTTTTCTCGAATACCAGACCTCGAGGACAAAAACTAAATATATATTTGAAATCAGCGAGATTTCAGTTTTCCAATGGTATAAGTCACGTCTCATAACTCCACTGAATGTAGAGAATTTCATTGGCTTTTCAATAGGGTCCATAAAATTTTATGCTCATGTACCTACTTTCAACAGCTCCTAGAAAACTGAAGATCAACTTTTTTTTAATTTTTGAAGAATAATTGTATTGACCCCAAATTCGTAAGTTACGGGGGAATAGTGGGAGTACATTCCATGTCAGTCTGAACTAATAAGCCTAAAGCCTAAGCCTAAATCTAAACGAGGCCTTAGTTAAGCCTCAACTAAGATTTTGGAATTCTTTAAGCCTAAGCCTAAAACGACATGAGTCATTTTTTCCGAAATTCGACCTTGTTTTTCTCGAATACCAGACCTCGAGGACAAAAACTAAATATATATTTGAAATCTGCGTTTTCTCAGCTTTCAAATGATATAGGTCACGTCTCATAACTCCACGGTCACTCGGTGGTTTTCACTTTTGATCAAACGGCACGTCGTTAATTGGATTCATAACGCTCTTCAAGAATTGTACTCGATCAGAACGTTCATGCAACGAACGGTATAGTTTCCTCGGAACCAATTGCTTGACGGCATCATCCGGGATGTTGGTCCACTCGATGGTGATATGAGGAACGTTGTTGGTATCCTTCTGCCCGGAGGCAAAGCCGTCGGGACATTCCAGTTAGTTGTATTGAAGGTATAACTATCATTCTGTCATAAAAATCTTACTTATCCGGTACCTGTGGATCTGGAAAAGTCTCTACTTCTGATTTCCGACTTCCTTGTGCTCTAACACATACCAAATTCATTCTTCAAAAATTCAGTCATAAGTAAGACCAGTTGGGTCAAGTGCTGATAAGTTATGTACTTTTGATCATCTGAATCTCCGCGGATTCTATAAATTGATCTGATCCAGGTTCCCTCAAGAATTAAAAGCTCAATGACCGTCATTGTGATATCAAAAACATAAACGCTCTCAATTAATATCACCCGATTTCTGGTGCTGTTTTCCAAGAGTCCCATCTAAAATTAGTACTCTCGTAGACAGCAGTCACAAGCTCCCCGAGAGGCGTCATAGTAGAGGCTGTTATCATAATTATCCATTTCTTGTTGTCTCTGTCTCTCCTGATATCTCATTAGTCATGTAAGCACGCCTTCTTCTTTTTCTTTTTTCGAAAAATTTTGGAAATGAGCTCTCAAGGTAAGTGGTTAGCTTTATATTTCCTATATCGCATAATAATTAATTTCAGATTTAAATGGTCCATCAGTTGAGGTGGCCACCACGACTGCCATGTTAGCATGGTGGAATAACGTGGCGGCGTGTGCACTTTGCTCGGTGTTGGGCTTAATCGCTAGTTATATATTAGTACGTGTTAAATCGATACCGAGAGGGATCAGGATATGTTATGTGTTCTTCAAATTTGTGGACATCGGATTCAATGCACTTTTTGTGGTTGCGTGTCCGGTGAGTTGGATGGGGACAGGAGCCGGGAGTAGGGACGTTTTGCAACCGAGTAACCAAAAAATCTTGATGACATGGGGACGCGAATAGTAAGAGCTAAACAAAAAGAACCACCCGGATCAGGCCTGATATAAATTAGACCTGTAGGACATCGTCCAGTTGGTTTTAATCTGTACAGTTCACTCGGTTACGAAATGTCCCGGTTTCGAAACGTCCCGGTGCACATAAAACGGGCGATTTGAAAACCACTTATAAGCCAGACAAAGAGAATTGATCCTGTTGGTTTCGAAATGTCCTCCTGGTTTCAATATGTCCCAAAGCTCTACAAAAATGTAAGCAGACATTTCGCAACCTTCCATTTCACAACAATTACAAAACGTATTGGTTTTGAAACGTCCTGGTTTCGAAATGGCCAAACTTGAGGTTTTGAAGTGGCTCGGTTTTGAAACGTCCCGTTTGTAGGAATCCCGGAATCACGATTCTTGTCACCATTCGGTTTCATAATTTATTGAAAACGGGCATTTCAAAACTAGGACGTTCTAAAACCGAGACGTTTCAAGGGCCACGTTGTACGGTTTCAAAAGGTCCGGTTCTGAAATGACTCTGCAGGACATTTTGCAACCAGATAAATGTGATAACCACCTTATGTACGTACAATATCATTCCAGTGAACTAACAACCATCTATTTTACAACAATTACGAAACGTCCCGGTTTCGAAACCTTTCGAAACGAAACAATCTTAGAGTGTCTTTCCCCATGGTTTCGAAATGTCCCAGTTTCAAAACGTACTGAATTATAATTCCCAGATCTTCGTGGCCATCGAAACTGCCATCGATTTCGAGGGTCTTATGATTGTGAATGCCGGTATCATGCTGCCATCAACGCTCGCTATGATATGCCTAATGCTCTCCATAGTTCTCCTCACTCAACTCATTTTTGTGTCTCCAATTGTGTATTGGATACGGTATCTGCAGATTTGTCGGTAGGATTTTTCAAAACGTCTGTTGTTATTGACTTGTTTTTGATGATCACCGAAATTCTGAATTCTAAACTCAAAAACAAACTTTACTTTCTGTTTTCAATAACAAAAACAAAAGCAAAAAACTATAGCTTGTCCACCGGGACTACAAATTCTCAATAGAGCATACTTTCAGAAAAGGTATCCACCCACCACATGTGATATCTGTCATTTGCCTCAACATAATTCTGCTCCTACCCTCTGCAGGTGTCTTATGCTATGCCTCCAGTCCTACCATTGAGGACGTCATAGTTTTAAGCGGGATTCCTGTTAATTATGTTGGACACGAAACAGTGTTCCTTGTGCTGTCTTATGATGTAGGTTAAGACAATAATGAGATGTCCCCAGTCCTTTTTTTTCAGAAAAGTGGAACATCAATCACAGCATTTATCTCAAGTGGCACTTACTTCTTCATCTTGGTATTCTCTGTGGTGATAATGGGTTTCAGTCATCTGAGAATCAACACTCGAATTAATTCGAACACGACGATGAGTGAGAATTTGAAGAAGATGCAAGTTCGAGCCAATCAGATTTTGACGTCACAGGTGAGTCAGATGGTGGAGATTTGAATGTGTCTTTGAAAAAGAACATAGCAGCAGTGTGTTGAGGTGACTGAAGACGGCAATAAGACAAGGTTAACTTGTCGTATTACATGGTATAACTACCATTCGAAAAATCCTTTATGTGGTAACAGTGGACCTGGAAAAGTCTCCATTTTCGACTTCAGAGCTCCGTGTGTCAAATTAAGCTGCTTTACAAGTTCACTGGTACCAGATAAGGGATTTCTCATGCTCGAATGGTAGTTTTACCTTTAATTCAGCTAATCAACTTTATACTATCACCGTCAGTTTCATACTGGATAAAATAATTTCATTTCCGTCTTATTTCCGTCTTTACACTGTCCCGATCATAGTTGAGCGGAAGAATCCTAAAAAACGATGGAACGCGGAATTCCGCTCAACCCTGGTTACGACGTTACTAATTGTCAGTTTTGATGATGTTTACAGACCGAGAAGCTTCAACTTTTCCTAGTTGATCAAAAATTTTCAAAAAAATGGTTCTTTGGAAAAAAATTTCCATTGTATGGCTACCTATTAGTGTTTTATAGGCGGATCATACTTGCCACTGTCTGTGACACTAAAGCATTTTTATACAATTTTTATTCGTTCTTAATTTTGAAAAAACGAGCTAAATTGAGCATTGCCTATGTGAGATTAAGCGTCCCATGATTTTATACATGCTTGTAAACCGGTCATTATCAGCTCCGCCGCCATATTACCAATTGAAAGATAAGTACAGGGTGGCTAATAAGTATACAACGCCATTGGGGGTTGAAAATCCGTTGATAATCGGCGGGAAACCGATTGAATCAGCGAAGAAACGTTATTAATAGTCGGAATATACGTATTAGACTGAGTTTACAACAGGAATTCGAAGTTGAATACTTTGGCTTTGATACAGGCCTTTAGACGTAAAACGCCAAAATTGCCTGTGCGCCGCGTGTCGGGCGTAATCTAGACTGATGATAAGATTTTCACTACTGAACCATTTTCCAAGTGTCAAAAGCAAAAATTATTGTTGTCACAAGCTGACAGAAGGTTCTCAGAACTTTTCTAGGCCCATCCCGCCTTTTTCCTAAAAGTGTCATTGTATGGGCCGGGGTTACATCTGACGGTAGAACTCTGTTGATTTTCATTGACAGAGATGCCAAAATCAACTTGGGGTCAACCAGACCTTGGTTTTGAATGACGTTCTGTTTCCCTGTACAGCTCAGCAGTATGCTGGCCGTTTTTCATGTCTCAACTAAATTAGACCACGTCACACGGTTCAAAATCAACAAAAATCGCCCTTTCTCTTATTTTGCTGGCTACCGGAACAACGACTTTAGGCCTTCCTCGTCGGCGGATCTAAATCCGATGGATTTCATCATATGGGAATATTTGAAGAACAAATTCTCAGGAATCTCCTACAACACGGCCGTTGTTCTCAAGACCGTCCTCCAGAAGATATGATACGAAGTCGACGTCGACTACCTGCGGCGCACAGGCGATTTTGGCGTCGTTCGTCTGAAGGCCTGTATCGCAGCCATAATATCCAACTTCGACTTCCTTTTGTATACTAAATCTAATCTGAATATTCCAACTATTAATAACGTTTTTTTGTTGATTCAATCGGTTTTTGGTCCAATATCAAAGAAATAGTGGCGTTGTATACTTATTAGCCACCCTGTAGATTTTCACGAGTGTTATGTCTGTGACTTACTACGGATAGAATGATTATTTGTTAATGCGCCTCGGTCCGAGCTAGAATGACGTTTTTAAACATTTTGGGCCCCCACCATCTAGATCTTCATTTTTTCAACATGTCAAACAGCACTAATTTGTTTTCCTTATTAAGCTATTCTAGCCCGGCCCGCGGTACAGTATCGACTAGTTTTTTGTTCCATAGTAGGTCACAGACCCAGAACTCGCTGAGATCTACATTTTGGTATATTTTTCAGCTCATAAAATTTATTTTGAAGCGAGATAAGTATGCAAACTCCATTTTTCAGTTCATCATGACGCTCATCTTCATCCAACTTCCCTTCTTCTACTCGGTCCTTGGCCCAATGATCGGAGCCTCCCAGAAGCTCGCCACCTACCTCCTCTCCATCCTCTTCGTCTGGGGACCCGTCGCCAACACTGCAAGCGTGTTCATTTTCAAGACTCAAGTCCGTCAAACCATCTTCTTTAAGTGTACTCAGGACAACGACTCGACCGTTGTGAATGTCGCGGAGAGATCTGTGATAAAGTCAGATATGAAAATGAGATCTATGACTTGAAGACATTTTTTTGGCATTTTTATTCTGGATATAACTTTGTATAAATAATAAGTGCATAAATATTATATATAATAAAACTTTTTGAATAATTTGAGATCGGGCAGTTACAAAAAAAAGAAAGTATGGGGGAAGTGGTGAAAAAATCACAAGAGTAAGAAGAAAAAAAAAAAAAGAAGCCGATTACAGAATAAAACTTTATGAAAGCGCTCCCTTATGATTAAGGAACTCCATGAGCGTCTCGATTTCCAGATTGATGTTCGCTGTGGCTCGACGGATGCGTTGAGCGATTTCATCAGTCTCACAGTCATCGAACGAGCGGCCGCAGAATGAGGCGACCATTGCCTGGGCTTGTGCGTCCTCGCTGGAATTTTTTCATTTGATTTTAATTAGAGTGACTTGTGGTTGTTATGTTTGATTAGTTGTTGAGTTTGTTAAAAAGAAGCTCATGCATAGAGAAGTTAATGTGTGGGAAAGGCTAACTTCTGAAAGTGTGTTACAGTTTTCCAGAAAAAATGTTTAGTTAGTTTTGTATATCAAATCTAGCTCTTCATTTTTGTAGTTGACAAAATTTGAATAGCTCTTTACGCTCTTGAGATACACGTCTTTAAACTTAGACAGTGAGAAAACGAGAGAGTGGGAGACGCAGAGAAGCTAGACACCCTCCTCTTTTCGCACACTCTCTCGCTCGCCAACTTTGAAGGCGTATATCTCAAAAACGTGAGACGCTATCAAAAAGTTGTCAACTACAAAAATATAGAAGCAGATTTGATTAATATTTTTGTAGTTGACAACTTTTTGATAGCTATTCACGTTCTTCAGATATGCGCCTTTAAACATGGCTACCTGAAAACGAGAGGGAAAGAGACGCAGAGAAGCTAGATTGTCTGCTTTCTCTGCGTCTTTTCCCTCTTACTTATCTTTGAAGACACATATCTCATAACCTGGAATAGCTATCAAAAAGATGTCAACTACAAAAAGAAAGATCAGCTTTTGATCTACCGGAAAAACCAAAAATTTAAGGAAAAGGGGCGGAGTCTCCTGGCACCGTGCCAAGTCTTCAAACATGGCGTTTTTTTCCATCATGGCATCGCTTTATAACTCTAAAATGGGCGGAGCATGGGGCAATTGGACTAAATCTTGCTGATAATAATTCTGGAATGAATGAACATGCTTCTAGAATTCCAAAAATCCTAAAGTTTGAAAATCTGAGAATTTCAAAGATTCTGCTAACTGGGAAACTCGTTTTTTTACAACATATAATTATTTCAATGCAATTAACAGAGGGTTGGCAACATTCGCATTCTAGTATTCACCCTAATGGACGGCATGGCCCCGAATTGGAACCGCTCGAATCAGAGCCGTTATATCTAGGAGATGGTTTTGAAACGTCCGGTGTTCTCTAAGCACAATACGGTATCCATTCTTACAACTGCGCTCTACCGAAACCTAAGAAAATAGTGTGCGAAATTGAGAGCCGCAGAGAAAAAGAGACAAGGGAGTTTCGGTGGAGCGTAGATGTAAGAACTGTGCTGAGCTAATAACTAATTTCTATGTTCTAACTTTCTACAAAAAGATAGCGAAAGCGAGATGCGGGAGAGGCTACCTGGCAACTGACACATGGGACCCGGCCTTCTTTCCTCCATCCGACGACGACGATCTCAATAGTTTATCCCTCAGCTCATGCAAATCAATGAAGCTTCGTCGTTTCGATGGTGTCGATCGGATTTTGTGTGGAGTCGCGGTGAGATCCAATTGTTTCAACGCATCATTGAGATCTCCGCATTTTGTGCGTAGATCAGAGAAGTGGAGGATCGTGTCTTTGACGATTTCATGGATTTCTGCCACCCAGAATTTCATCGACAGACCAAGAGCTCGACGACATTCGTTGATGAAGAGCTGCGATTGGGCGACCGCCTGGAAATCAGAAATATTTATAAATTGATGGCGATTTGATGAAAATGTGCTCTATCGCAGTATAATTTTTTTTCGAAACTTAGTTTTGATAGAACGCATCTTCCCTATAGACTTTTTGAAGGAAAAAAATTCAAAGTGGGCGGAGCCTGCGGGGATGGTTAAACCAAAAAAATAAGTTTCGGATCCTAAAATTTCCATTTTCAATGACTTGGCACGGTGCCAGGCTCCGCCCGTTTTCTCGAATTTTACAATTTTCTTGTAGATCAAAACCTAATCTTTATTTTTGTAGTTGACAACTTTTTGATAGCTACTCAGGTTTTCGAGATATGCGCTTTTGAAGATAGACGCCTCAAAGGAGGGAGGGGAGAGACGCAGAGAAAGCAGACACCCTCGCTTCTCGGCGTCTCTCTGCGTCTCTCTCAAGTGGCACAGGTCGCAATTTTTAAAGGCGCATATCTCAAGAACGTGAATAGTTATCAAAAAGTTGTCAACTACAAAAATGTAGAGCTGGTTTTGATCTACAAAACTATATAAATTTTGAAAATTCTGGACAAAAGGAGAAGACGTGACGCTCTTTCAAAGTTTGGTATTTTTTCACAAAAAAAAAAACGATTTTTTTTTCAAAATCCAACCTTATCCAAATGATGATTATTCCAAAGTTGCAAATAATCTCCCTTATGATCTACATGTGGACTCCAATCCATAATTGCACACCAGTCTTTCATCAACAGAGGCTCCACCTTAATTCCCGCTTGAAGCATACACAGAATCCCTTGTTTCGTGTACAAATCTCCTCGATTCAAGTGGGGGTACAAGAACTTGACGGTCATTTTCACATCGACTTTTTTGATCTCTTTGCGGACTTTGCTGAGGAGTAATCCGAGTAGTTTGGCGCACGCCTTGTTACTCTTACACTCGTCTACCACCTCACATTTTGGCTCACAATCCTGATGAAAGCAGGGGGATTTTGAGACGAAAATCTGGATTTCATGAAGGTCGACGGTGTATTTGGAGATCAAATCGTAGATCGCCGCGACAAGTTGCTCTTCGACATGAGGCTCCCCTTTGGATTCATGATAGAAGTCCCCTCGATAGACATAGTCCTCTCCAATCAACGTCACAATCAACCCAGACGACTCGTGCTTGTGCTCGAGGAAACAATTCTGGACGTGTTTTGGGACGGAGAACTTGGATGCTCCATTCGTACAGTCGCCTCCACATTTACAGTTGGCTGAGCAGAAACCGTAGACTGTCCGACACGCGCACTCCTTCTTCACACATTGTTTCTTGCCTTTTGCACATTGACAGCCTGACGTAGGTTTCGCCACTTTCGCCAGTTTTTTTGGGGCTTCCTGGAAATTTGGAATAGGAAAGTTTGTGTGGGCGTGTGTATGTGGGCGCGGTTTTGTGAAATCGTGTGTTTTTCCACAAGTTGTGTTTTTTTAAAATGAAATCGTGTGTTTTCCTACAACTTGTGTTTTCTGTGAAATCTTGTGTTTTTTTTTCAACAAGTAGTGTTTTTTTTTGGGAAATCGTGTGTTTTCCCCCAACTTGTGTGTGTGTATGAAAACAGAAGGATCTGGGAATCCTTTGTTTTTGTCAAAATGATGTGTTTTTTGGTAAAATCGTGTGTTTTTCAAAAAGTTGTGGTTTTTTTAACAAAATGTGATTTTTTGTAAAACCTTGTGTTTTTTTACAACTTGTGTGGGTTTGTGTGTGAGTGTATGAAAACAGAAGGATCTGGGAATCGTGTGTTTCTGTCATCAACTTGTGTTTTTTTTTGTGAAATCGTGTGTTTTTTTCAACAATTTGTGTTTTTGTGAATGCGTGTGTTTTTTGGAAATGTTGTGTTTTTCTGAAAATCGTGTGTTTTTCCATAAATTGTGCTTGTGTGTATGTGAGCGTGGTTTTGTGAAATCGTGTGTTTTCCCACAACTTGTGTTTCTTTCAACAAGTTGTGTGTTCTGTGAAACCGTGTGTTTTACTACAAGTTGTGTTTCTAGTAGATCTCGTGGTAGAGAGTGTTCTTGTGTAGTTTGTTTCTCATAACCTGTGTATTTTTTAACACGTATGTGTTTCTCATCAACAAGTTGTGTTTTTTGGGAAATCGTGTGTTTTTTTCAACAAGTTGTGTTTTTTTTAAATGAAGTCGTGTGTTTTCCCCCAACTTGTGTTTTTGTGAAAACTGTATGGTTTGTTAAAACAAGTTGTGTGTGTGTGTGTGGTTTCTTCAACAAATTGTGTTTTTTTCGAAAAAACGTGTTTGTGTATTAAATCGTGTGTTTTTTTCAAAAAAATGTGGTTTTTTTTCAACAAGCTGTGTTTTTTTTGCTTATTTCTTTGTGTTCCCATGTGTGCCCCCCCTCACCAACCTTATTCTTACAAATCTGCTTACACGCACACAACTTGCTGCACCCCTCCTTTATCCTCAAACAATCGCATCTCTCGGATTTCGAGCACGCATTTTTCGCCGGTTTCGCCGGATCCACCTCACACGAACACTTGCAAATCGCCTGATTGAGACAGTCCCCTCGGTATCTGAAAAATTTCAAATTTCGCGGGATTTTACGAGAAATCTTCTTATTCCCAATTGGCCAATTGAGCTCTTTTAGAGTGCACTTGTGATATTTGATATGTTGTTGTGAGTATAGATGGGAGAAAGGAAAAGAAAGAAGATGATGTGTAAGTGTGGGTACGAAAATTTGCATTTTAAAAGAATCGGAGACGATTTTTATACTATAGCGCGTCACGGACTCATTGTATATCTAATAGCTTTAAATTTATATTGGTTGTGTAGATCAAAAATAGGACTACATTTTTGTAGTTGACAATTTTTTGATAGCTGTTCACGTTCTTGATTTATAAGGGTTCAAAGGTTGGAGAGGGGGAGACGCAGAAAAGTCAATCTTCAAAGGCGCATATCTCGACGGTGTGAATAGCTATCAAAAAGTTGTCAACTAAAAAAATGAAGATCTAGTTTTGATCAACACAATAAATGTAATTATAAAAATGTAGGAACAGTTTTGGAATGATTGAAGTGGGTCAAACTTGGCCCGGGATAATCAGAAAGTATAAGGACGTAAAATATGTTTTTGCCAGTGTTTTTCTGTTGAAAAATTACATAAAAATTCGTAAGAAATGCTACCTGGATCACAAAATAAAAAGCGATTTCAGCACGGATCTTTTTCAATGATAGTAAGTAATTTTAGATTGTCTGTTTTTCAGAATTTGATAATAATTTTGAAAAAAGACGTTTCAATCTTTAATTCGACCAAAAATTAGCTCAAAATACTAACTGGAACGAGATATGTTCACATAAGTTTACTCATAAAAAATACCAAAAGTTGCTCAACTTTGAGAGCCCGCACCAGTGTTTTACATGATTCAAAAACATTACAAATTATATTCACCTTGTAAATCAAATTGCGATCTTTGTTTTTCTTGTTGACAACTTTTTGATATCTCTTCACGCTTTTGAGATACGCGCCTTTGAAGATGGAGACCTTCACCCAGTGAGGCAGAGAGACGCAGAGAGACGCAGAGAAGTCAGACACTCTCGCTTCTCTGCGGGTCTTCCCATCTTTAGAGGCGTATATCTCAAAAGCGTGAATAGCTATCAAAAAGTTGTCAACTACAAAAATGTAGCCCTAGTTTTGATCTACATAACCTATCTGATCATAGACTCACCTTGTACTCTCACAATGCTCATCACACGTCTTCCTCGCCGCCACACACGGACACGTGTCCGCACTGCATCGTCCTGAAAATGAGCCATGTCAAATTATTTGCACCATGGGCTTCTTACAACCGCGCTCTACCGAAATCGAAGAAAATTGTGTGCGAAATTGAGAGATTCAGAGAAAAAGAGACCAGGGGATTTCGGTGGAGCGCAGTTGTAAGAACTGTGACGAGCTAGTAATTTTCATAAATAATCTGAATGAGACTCACCTTGCGACGCGATACACTCGCAACAATAATTAGTGGCTCTGCTCATTTCGGAAGCCATCTCGCTCGTCTCACGTCGTCTTCTGCGCACCGCCGCCGGCGTCGCCTCACTCTCCGAGATATCCAATTTCGCTGTGTTGTGTTGGAAGCGTGTATGTGTGTGGTCCCAAAAATCCGGAAATTGGGGTCTAAATTGACCCGGCGGATGGCTTCAACAAATTTGATGACTTTCTTGTTGCCTTGAAAAAAGTAAAGTGCGTTTTCGGAAAAGTGAAGAAAATTTCTAAGACGTTGTCGTCCGCAAAACAAAATCTCGTTAATCTTGCACATGGCTTAGGGAAGGTGTCAAATGGAACGACTCATTAGGGATGGAGAGGGAGAAAAGAAAAGAGAGACGTGAGGGCCGGACGGAGAGGATGGAGATGGAGTAATTGTAGGGTGTGGACGCTCTATGGGAGAAGGTTTTTTGGGTTTTGGGTAGGATTGGAGGCTTAGTACCTGCGGAGGACTTATATAAGGTAGAAGAGGTCGTTAAGGGGTTTTTTGTGAGAAAAGTAATCAAAACTAATCAAAACTAGTACGAATTTAATCAAAAGTGTAATATTGATATTGGGGTTGTACTGAATATGAGATTGGGAGTTGATTAGAAAGCGAAAAAACTGGAAGTACTATAGTGGCTAAATCTGAAATTGGTTAGAATCGGGTTAAATTGAAATCCATATGACTTGGAAGATGAAGGCATGAGGATTCTGAATCTGTTATCAAAGTTTTCAGAATTTCAAAAGGATTCGAGATACAGGACTTCTCAGAAATGTTATGTATTTTTCGAAGTTAGAATACATATGTTATTGGAAAGCTGAAGGCGTGAGGATTCTGAATCTATGTATAGATTTTTCCTAGTGTCAAAATGAACCGTTACGAGACCGATAATGTTCAGAACGTTGCAATTTTCTACTCAGAAAAGTTTTGAAAACATATTCAAAATCTTCAGGTTAGAGGTCTGTCATAAAATTGTTAGGTTTTAGAAAAGAAAATCTTCAAAACATCGTTGTAGAGGAAAATCAGTTGAAAATAGTTATACACAAAGAGGAGTTCAGTAGAGCGCGGTTGCAAACCACTGAACATCTTAGGAATGATGCCGAACCGATTCCAAAATGAACTCACCCACTAGAAACGAAGACTAGAAATAGGTGAATTAAACTGGGGCAAAAATCCTAAATGGGACTTTTCTTCGGCCGGGATATCTTTATATCGTAACAACAAAGGGACGCACTATTAAAATCGAAAAAATACTATGAGATGGCGCGTAACTCGCTTGAAACTCAATTTTTTGAGCTGAAAATATACCAAAATGGTGTTCTCAGCAAGTTCTATGTCTCTGACCTAGTACAAACCGGTTGCATAGTCGTTGAATGTACCACGAGCCGGGATAAAGTTCCAGAAAACCCAAAAATAGCCTAAAAAGTCATATTAACCGGCCCTAACGAATAGCCACTCCCCCCGTACTAGGTCACGGATATAGAACTCGCCGCGATCTACATTTTTGGATAATTTTCAGCTTATAAAACTCAGTTTCAAGCGAGTTATGCTATTAAGAACGACCTTATCATCGATATCAATTATCATCTATACTGACTGCAATTTTACCTCAAAACAATGCATTAGAACTCTTTCGGCATGCCTTGAACAACTCATGTCGGGCCAAATAAAACCCGCGGAACATGAAGATTTCACAAGTTTTTTTTGTTCCCCATTCCTTTTTCGTTCTTCTCCTAACACATTTCTCATGGCGCCCTCCCCTCTTAGTCAGTTCCCATCCGTCCGCGCCTTTCGCCACATTTGTCCCACGAGAGTCAGTAAAAGTAATCTATCGTCGTCTTCGGATATGTGCTTCACCACCAACTCTTTTCTTGCGCCAAAGATGACAACCAGATAAACTAGAGAAGGCTCTTAGAGGGTGGTCCTTTTTCAAGGATGTCGGATGAATGCATGTGAGCAAATATTTTGTGGTGGTGGTGGGATAAATCTGGAGGAGGACGGGGGATTGAAGAGTGAGATTAAATGAAATAAGGTCTTAAGCTAGAGCTGAAGACTTGTGGAGTCTGAGCCCTGATTTAGATTTTTCAGAATTTCAATAGGATTCGATTTATTAGATTTTGGCGCTAGACAAAACGCATCTGCTATCACTATTTTATATAAACTATTCTGAACAATAAATATGTTACTGGAAAGCTGAAGACGTGAGGATTCTGAATCCGTTTTCAGATTTTTCAGAAAGTCGAACTGAAGCGAGTTATGAACTCAAAAGACGTTGTAACAAGCCTCATGACAAATTTTGTAAACAAATCCAGAATCCTCATGATTACAGTTTTCTAAGGAAAAACAAGGTTTCTCAGAATGAAACTTAAATGGTTGGAAAGCTGAAAACATGAGGATTCCAAATCGGTTTTCAGATTTTTAAGAATGTCGACCGGATATTAAACAAATTTCTTGGAAAATTTCAGCGTACTCGTGTCAAGCTTACATAATTGAGGTCAAACGTTTGTCGTTTAATGTTTTAAACATATACTTTCTTAAATCTAAAATACATAGTCTGCCTGACATAATTTTTTGAGAACCATTGACGAGAATAGAATGGTGAAGTCATGAGGATTCTAAATCACGTTAAAACTTTTTCTTAGCGCTAGAATGAGCCGAGATACAAAATGTTGAATATTTGTGCAGGAATTCTTAAAATTTAAGAAAACTTTTTATATGACACGAAAGCTGAAGTCCTAAGGATTCTGAATCCGTCTTTAAAAATGTTCTGGGAGCATTCAAGACCTCATAACTCGGCTCTTTTTTTAGCTAGACGGAATTTGATAACAGATGCTGGATCCACACGATAATAGCTTTCGATTCATATAAGATTTTGGGTCTTGGACAAAATTTGAGGATACAGTTTCAGAATCCAAGTCTTCTAGATATATGATTTTCCAGGACACTGTGGTTGCAACAAAACCACGAAAATAAGAAAACCTTGAAAAATTCTATCATGTTTCGGAAGCAGAAATCACGAGGATTCTGAATCTGTACACAAAATTAGTCTAGGAGCAAAAGGAGCCAAGTTACAGCGCTTCGAACATTTTGAGGTCATAACTCGGTTCATTTTCACCTTACGAAAATTTTGAAGACAGATTCAAAATTCTCACGTCTTCAGCTTTTCAGAAACATATGAATTGTTTAGAATAGTTGATATACAATAGTTTTAGCAGATGGATTTTGTCTACCGTCACAGGACCTAGGATTCCAACAAAAAAAAACAAGGAAACTTTTTTTTCAAAACTGGAGCTGCTGGAGCAAATTGAATTAGGGCTTGGGTTTAAATTAGACCCCCTGCCCATACTAAACTCCAAAAAGTTTGCTCCCCCCCTCCACCCCATACTGACACCTCCCACGAACACACATCAATATATATAAATGAAAATGAGAAACGGAAGAGAGGAGGTCTCTGGTAAAGGGAAGGGGAAAGGGGGGAATGAAAGAGAAAGAAAGACAAAATGTCCATTGAAACATGAAGAAGCCGTCGATGTGAGGAGGAGGAGGAGGACCGCTGGGGTGCTGGTGGTGTTGTTGTGCATGTGTGTGTGTGTGTGCTCCGGCTCCAAGCTCTCCTCTTCGTGCCGTCTGCGTCTCTCTCACCCTCTCTCGCTTCTATATTTGGCAATTTGCCAGTTGTGAAGAAGTCGAAGCCCCGTCCGTCTTTCGTGTACGTTGGAGAGAGAAAAAGAAAAAGAAAAGGAGGGGAAAAGAGGAAGAGCATCTTCTGGGATTGGAGCAGAGAACAGAAGATTATGTTCGCAGGAGAAAACGTAGATGTAGAACGGAATGCAGAAGATTTTCCAGATTCCGGTGGTGCAAGGCCTAAAACAGGTCAATTTTCAGATTTTCCTGGTAATATTTATACGAATAGAGAAGCTGAAGCCGTGAGGGTTTAGAATCTGTTTTCAAATTTTTCATAGAGTGAAAATGAACCGAGTTATGAGCTCGAGAATGTTCTGTAACTTGGCTTATTTTGCACCTAGACCAATTTTGAAAACAAATCAGAATCCTCATGAATTCAACTTCTTAACCATGATAGAATAATAAGAATAATCAAAAAAGAAAGTGGAAAACGTTAGGATTCAGGATCTGTTCCAAAATTTTATCCAGGATCATTACTGTACCAGTTGTAAGCATTATAAGAATGGGAGCCTATAGTACCAAAAATATTCCAATTTTGGAAAAAAAAAAACCATTTTTTCATATAGAACTGTCTGAAATTCAAGTTGAGCGTTGAATTTGATATCATATTGTGCAAATTTAGCAAGTTTTTGCTAATTTAGCCAAGATCGAAACCAACTGAGTTACAAGAGCTCACTTTTTCAATAGTCCCGATTCCTGAAGCTTTAACTCACTCCCGTAAATTCGTAAAGCAGTAAAAATCACAATAAAAATTTCATAATTTTTGTAATTTCTATGTCTGGAAAGCTGAAATCCTGAGGATTCTGAATCTATACTCTAAACTTGTCTAGGGGAAAAATGCACCAAGTTACAGCGCTTTGAACCTTCTTGTGCTCATAAATCGGTTCATTTTCGCACTGGGAGAAATCTAAAACCGGATTCAGAATCGTCACGTTTTCAGCTTTCTAATCATATAGATTTTATGGAAGTAAAAAAAACTATGATCTAGGCCATCACTCAACCTTTGATAACGGATTTTTTCCTGTTCCCACAACATTAATCTTCTTCCAAAAATTACGCTAACCCAACAAGTGTCTGTTCTGTTCCCCGTCATTCCCCCTTCTTCCTCCCCCCCCTTTTCATCGTTCAATTCGTAATTGCATGCATGTAGGCGTCCCCCCGTCCGAACTGGTCTTGAAATGACAGATGGTGTGTAGACGACTCCTTACTGATGAATGTTGCCCCCCTCGTCGACGAGCTCCACGAGCCCCGCAACACAACTGGCATCAAGTACCTTTGACTAATGAGGAGAGGGGTGTGTGAAGCGGAACGAGTTAGTTGGGAGGCATTGAATAGAAGGAAGAATAGAAGTAGAGAGGGGGGAGGAAGAGTGTGCGGAAGAAGAGCCATCCAGGAAGAGAAGATGTCAAAAAGTTGAAACATTTTTGAGGCAAACATGAAGAAAAATAAACATACATACAGTACCGCCCAAAAGGTTTGAAACTTTGGCTGTTTTCAGTTGAAAATGACCAACTTTGAGATTGTGCCATAGTAAAAATAACTGCCCGGCTAAATAATTTTTATGAAATCAAGCAGACCATGAATAGAACTCCATTTTTGTAGTTGGCAATTTTTTTGTACAGACACTCCCTAGAGAGTTATGGTCATTTTAAGGAAACCGCTCAATAATCGGACTATTTTGCACGGTCGATTTGAGGGAGAAAAATGGAGTTCTACTCTTGTTTTGTGTGATTCCATAAAAATTTATTTTTTGGGATAGTTAGATTATGTTAGATTAACTATGACACACTATAAAAGTTGGACATTTTCAACTTAAAAAGGAAAAAGTTGATATTTTTGTCCGGTACTGTATTTAGATAGCAGAAAACGTGAGGATTCTGAATCCGCATTTAGATTTTTAAGAATGTTAAAATGAAACAAGCTACGAGAATTTTAACAATTGGTATTGTCTCTGCCGATCTACAGCACATCTACATACATTTCCAGGAGGCTGTAGACGTGAGAATTCTGAATCTGTTTTCAGATTTTATGTAGTGTCAAAATTAACAGAGTTACAAGAACGAGAACGTTCAAAGCGTTGTGTCTGCGTGAGGATTCTGAATCCGGTTTTAGGCTTTTAAGAATGTCAAAATGATTCGAGATTCAGGAGTTTTCAAAAATTCTCAAAGCCGTGTATCTTTTGAGGCTAGACTAAATCAATCTGCTATATAAATATCTTGTTGGAAAGCTGAAGGCGTGAGGATTCTAAATCTGTCTTCAAAATTTTCATAGTGTAAAAATGAACCGACTTATGAGCATATCAATGTTCAAAGCACTGTAACTTGGTTCAATTTACTCCTAGACAAGTTTTGAGTACAGATTCAGAATCCTCATGAATTCAGCTTCCTTTGATCCGAAACAATTTTCAGTATGGACCGTCTACGTGGAGTTATTCAAGGTTGAAGATTGTCAGTGCAAATTTACACTGACCAACTTTGGCCACTGTAACAATGTAAACTGATCAACTTTTACTCATGTTTTTGGAAAAATTCACAGTGTGAAAATGAACCGAGTTATAAGGCCGAGAATGTTCAAAGCGCTGTAACTTGGTTCAATTTGCTAGTAGACACGTTTTGAGTACAGATTCAGAATCCTCACGAATTCAGCTTTCCAGGCATAGAAATTATAAAAAATATAATGTTTTTTATTGTGATTTTTACTGCTTTCCGAAGTTACGGTAGTCGGTAACTTGATTCATATTGATTGTACACTGATCAACTTCCACTGTATAGGGAGGTGACCTTCCGAAAAGTGATTAACTACAACAATGTGTCCATAGTTTTATCATATCTATCTGAAATCTATCTACGATCGTACGTCCTGACGGACACTCAAATGTTTCCCACCGAATCCCAGCTCCCGGAAATAGTTAAACTTTGATCAATTCCTTACATCATCATCACCACTTCTAAAAATAAACCCATCTGTCTGAAAATACACTTGACCATCTCAAAGGGAGAGACCTCAAAATACAGCCAACACATTTTATGACAGCGTCACTTGACCCGCCTGCTTCCCCCTTCAGAAATACCTAAACTATCAGAATTTTGATAAGAGACCTCACCTACTTCTTCGGATTCTCGAACAGCCTAACACCTCGAAGAAGACAGATGACGTCTTGAAGTCAAAAATAAATCCTTTCATTTTTGAACTCGGAACAAGGGAAAGTAGGTTTACGGTTGGTTCCGGAGAGACAAGTGATGGTGGAAGATCTGAGTTTTCGCTATCTTCATTTGGTCTGGTCGAAGATAAGAAGAGTGAGATCATTTTCACTTTCTTTATCTTTTCACCTATTTTAACAGCCGGAAGACGATGATGTGAGAGGAGAGAGAGAGAGAGAGAGAGAGAGAGAGAGAGAGAGAGAGAGATGTGGGACTTGAGCAGGTTCTGGAATATCTGAAAATGTGGAAATAACATGGGAAATGAAGAAACGGCGAGAAAAAGAACAATTGTTCTGGAGTACGGTATACATAAGCTGAGAGTTCTCAAATTTTATGAAAGTTAGCTTATAAAGTTTTTTTTCCAAACTTCACGATTTTTTCAACTTTATCCGTTTCTTACTGTGGTCCAATACGTTTTCAATGTGTAGATCAAATCTAAAGCTTTATTTTGATATAATTTGCAAAAAAAAACAACAAAATATATACTATGTGTAGAGCCTCGTTCACTTAAAAACGCTCAACTTTGAGAGCCTGTCACAATAACAAAAACTGTCCGAATTCAAAATTTTTAAACATTTTTGTGTAGATCAAACCTCGATCTTTATTTTTGTAGTTGACAACTTTTTGATAGCTATCTACGCTTTTGAGATACGCGCTTTTAAAGATGGCTACCTGAAACAAGAGGAGGGAGAGACGCAGAGAAGTCAGACACTCCCGCTTCTCTGCGCCCTCCTCTTCTCTCGCCCGCGCAACTACCTAACTTTAAAGGCGCATATCTCGAAAACGTGAATAGCTATCAAAAAGTTGCCAACTACAAAAATGAAGAGCTGGATTTGATCTACACAAAAAATACACTTTTGAAAAAAAAATGGAATATATGGGAGACCATGACGCGCTGTCGAAATTTGCTTATCTTCTACCTAAAATGACTAGAGTAAAGTGATTTTTCCTTTTGTTTACTTCCAAAAATGCATTAATTAATCTAATACCGTCATTTGCGTTTTTGGTATTCGGTTTTTCTGAATACCAAAAACGTCCACTTTTTGCACTGACCACGTCGTCAAAGTTGACATCATCTCAATTTTAGGAGAGAGAGAACTTGAATTTTTAGTGTTTGAACTGACACACGACGACACGGAGTGACCCCCGACCACCAAATAAATTTATGTTGCATGAATGCAAATCCGTCTAGATTTGAGACTGGTCGTGCTGGGGGCTAGTGGCATACTATTTGATAGGTACGTAGAGTAATAAGGGTGGATTAGCATAGATGATATAAAAACATAGAGGAGTTTTCAAATCACACACTTTAAGAGCCCGTTACAGTGTCTAAAATAACGCGGATTGTTTCAAATTTGTATATTTTGTGTAGATTAAATCTCGATTTTTATTTTTGTAGTTGACGACTTTTTGATAGCGGTGCAAGGTTTTGAGAAACGCGCCTTTGAAGTTAGGTACCTGGAGACGGAAGAAAAGGAGTGAGGGGGGAGACGCAGAGAAGCGAGAGTGTCTGTTTTCTCTGCGTCTCCCCCCTCCTCTTATTTCAAGTAGCTATCTTTAAAGGAGCATATCTCAAAAACGCGAAGAGCTATTAAAAAGTTGTCAACTGTAAAAATGAAAGTCTAGGTTTTATCTATCCAAAAATATAAAAATCAAAAAGTTCTGACAAAATCTTGGCACTGTGCCAGACGGTTCAAAAAAGGCGTTTTGAGACGAGAGGTTACGGTCACCGAAATTTTCTCGGTAAGAATAATATTTTGACTTCAAATGCGCTCTTTGGTAGCCGAAATTTTCAAGAACAAAAAAATTAGTGCGTCTAGTTTTTGAGCAACTGCGCTCTGTTGACTGTAGGCTACAGTAAGATAGCGATTACTACAGTAAGACAAGTATTCCAAATACTATACCAATACATCTACTACAGTAAGCCAATGACTACTACAGTATGACAGCGGCTACAGTAAGACATTACTGCCGTTTCACTTTATTAGAGCTATGTACCGCATACGCCTCCCGACCGCAATTCCGCCAAATTTCAAATCTGAAAATTTTATAAAATCTGCTTGAAATTTTAGGATCTGATTACCCGAAACCTCTAGGTATTTTACAAATCATTTTCAAGAAACAACTCTTTGACTCATTCCTTTCTAATTTCGGCAAATTCAAAAACCCATTAAAAGTTTCAAATTGAAAACCCCCGAGGAGGCGTGGTCGGAAGTGATCGTCGCATGGCCTCTCCCCATCGAAATAGTGTGTTGGCCGAAGAGACGACGTCCTTCCCCAATTCCGACCGGTCAACTGTTTCTCAATGAGTATGTTTTATATCTCGAGTATAAATATATAAATATCACCCAAACTTTGATTTTGAAACTTCTCCAGAAACCTTTTCTGTATCCCTCTCTGAACTCAAATCGTTTTGTGGGCGGAGTCAAAGGGGGCGGAGCCAGGGGTCATTTGGTACCATTAACCTAACTATGTATATAATGCTAATCCATTCGGAGTTGTTATCTATCTCATCGCGTTCTTTACCTTCATGTAAAAAAAAATCGTCTATTTTTTTTTCAAAATTTTGCTGAAATTTCAGAATGCTCGACATCCTCATCCAGTACGCTCCAAATTGGACGGAACACACGACATGGCTTGTCATTGTCGCCTTCATCTTCGCCTTCTTGGTTTCTTATGGAATGGGAGCCAACGATTCGTGTAATGACTGGGGACCGGCGGTGGGCGCCGGCACTGTCAAATTGTATCAGGCGTATATTCTGTCAGGAATCTTGAATGTGGCCGGAGCGGTGTTGTTGGGTGAGTCGCGTTAAAATTTTCTCGTAGATCAAAATGAGCTCTACATTTTTGAAGTTGACAGTTTTTTGATAGCTATGCCAGGTTTTGAGATATGCGATGTTAAAGTTGAGCAACTTTGACCTCCCGCCATGGTCTTCAATCTCTTCCAATTTTCTTTGAATTTGTATTGATTATGTAGATCAAATCTAGTGCTCCATTTTTACAGTTGACAACTTTTTGATATCTCCTCACGTTTTCGAGATATGACAGCTTTAGCAATCCTCCTATCCCAGAGGGCGCGCTCCCTCGTTTCTCTGCGTCTCTTCATCTCCTACTCTCTCACTTACAGGTGGCAATTTTAAAATGCGTATATCTCAAAAGCGTGAACAGTTATCAAAAATTTGTCAACAACAAAAATGAAGATCTGGATTTGATCTACATGTTGGAATAAAAAAATTCGGAATAAACTTGATCCGGTGACAGAAATAGGCGGTCAAAGTTGCCCGTAGTGTATCATCCTTAAAAGACCCTCGGACTACTTAGCTTGAGCCTTTAAAAAAGAATTTCTTTAAAAATGGAATAAAATTTTTTATATCTAACTTTAAAAGACTGTAAATTTTTGAAGAACAAGAAAATTTCTCAGTTTGGCCACGAGCTTAGCGTATTTCGAAAAAAAATTGAAAGTTAGCATCACTAATTCACAAATTTCGATATAGAATACTGTAGATCAAACTTAAAGTTGTTAATCAATAGAAAAAATTCAAATAACTATCCATATTTTGGTCATACTGTAGACTCTTATCTCTGATCTTCCAACAAAAACTTTTGATCTACCATACTGACCGGTCAGCTGTATCCCCTCCCCTCTATCACTCATTGAACACTTTTTATTACTGTTCTTTTTCATTGAGAGAAATTTCGAGATTTCCATCTATCTCTCATGTCTGACCGGTCAGAAAAAAAGTGAAAGTGAGAATGAAATCATCAACAAAAACATTTGCAGACAGAGGACAGTAGTAGTGGTCATGAGAGAGAGGGAGACTATTTTTTGAATAATTTATGACTTTTTTCATTGCGACATTTAGTTTTTTGGGACAAAGGGGAAGGGTTGAAACTTTAGCTTTTTTAATTTTCCAAAAATGATAAAGAGAGGACAAAGAGGACGGGTTACTGTAGGCACTCGCTGAATTCGGTGGGATGGTAGTGTAATAATGATCTCGATTTGACCTTTCTTTGAAAACCGAAAGACTGGCGAAGGTTTGACTATGCGCCTTTAAGGGTACAGTAGTCACTACAGTAGTACGGCTAGGTAGCTTATACTTTTACCATTTAACAAACGTTTTATGTTCCCAAGTGCAATTTAATGCGTTTTTTTGCATTTTTGTGCCATAAAAAGTCATTAAACTGCGTTCGTGAATGGGCAGGTTTTCTTTGTGGGAAGATCCATCAATGCTAGGCAGAGAAATTTTGACTATGCGCCTTTAAGGTACGGTAGGATTTGGTACGGTATTAAGATAGACGTAGATTTCATTGTCAAAGTTACGGAACGAGAGGGAGTCAGAATTTAAGCACGTTTTTCTTAATTATGATCCATTAAATTACAGTAGCCGGTACGGTAGTAAGGTAGGAGTGGGCTTAAGCGTCTTTGAGACTACAGTACTCGCTACAGTATTCCACCGTATTTCGTTTCTATGCACTTTTAAGGCTACAGTAATAGAAGTGAGGTTACTGTCAAGGCGATGAACGAGGCATCGGAGCATCGTTCAGATTTACAGACGGTTTTTGTGCATGCGCCTTTAAATTACGTAGTAAGGATAAAGTTAAGTATCTCATCATGAACTTTCATGTTTTTTTTCAAAAAAAGTAACAAAAATGAATGAATGGAGCACGAGAAATGCCCCGATATCCCACAGGACGGAAAAAATAAACGTTTCGAAAATTACGCCGCGTAACTCGCTTCAAACTCAATATTATGAGCTGAAAAGTATACCAAAATGTAGATCTCGTTGAAAACTATATCTCTGGTAAAATGCGGACCGGATGGCTAATCGTAAATATGTCAAGGGATAGAGTCCGGGGATAGAGTTCTGGAAAACGCAAAAAAAACCAAAAAGCCATAGAACGGACAACTCATCGTTAATATGCGGAGGTCTGAGGAAAAGTGCCAAAAAACACAAAAATGACCAAAAAGCTATTCTAGCTTAGTTCGTAGCACATCAACGAATAGCCATCCGGCCTGTAATAGGTCAAAGAGATAGAACTCGCCGAGATCTACATTTTGGTATAATTTTGAGCTCATAGCATTGAGTTTGAAGTGAGTTACGCGCCGGCCCGCATGCCTGAATCACAATCCTCATCTCTCCCTTGTCTTCCAGGCTACAAAGTGGTCGAAACCCTCCGTACCGGAATCATCGAATTCGACATTTTCGACGTGTACGCCCAATACAATGCTACCACCAACCAATACGATACCGTCGACTTCTGTGGGAACTCCACTATAGTCGGCGGCTGGAAAGCGCCCGACATCCTGCCAGGAGCCACGCCTCTCGAATGTGCCAAGTACACCTCCATCGACTTTATGCTGACGCAAACCGCCTCTCTGGCTGGTTGTGCCGCGTTTATGATCCTCTCCTCGTGCTACAAAATCCCAGTGTCCGCGACACACGCCATCGTCGGAGCCTCCGTGGCTACGTCATTTTACATTCGTGGAAATGTTGGAATCAAGTGGGGAGAGATAATGAGTATCGTTATCTCCTGGTTCATCTCCCCAATTATTGCTGGTGTCATCGCGGGAGGCTTGTATTACATCGTCAAGTTCTCCGTCTTGATCCGCCAGGACACTTTCAAATGGGCTCTTAGGCTATGCCCCATTTTTATGTGCTTCACTTTGGTCGTTAACTTGTACGCCTGTATTTTCGATGGATCTAAATGTGAGTTTTTCATTCGTAAGGATTTGAATATATTCCTATTTTCAGACCTCGGCCTCGACAAACTCAGCGCATTCCAAGCTCTTCTTGTGTCCGTTGCCATCGGAGTTGCCGGATGGGCTATTCTCACTTTCCCTCTGAAAAATTGGCTTCCAAACCGTGCCAAGAGACTTTTCGACAAGGAAACTATCAAGATGCAAAAGAGATTGGAAGCTGGAAAAGCGCCAAGTAAGTTTTGGGTGCAGTGGAGCCCGTTTAACTGATAAAAACAAAAAAATGAGCGAAAACGCTTCTGAAGCCGTTTTTCCAACTTTTTTTGCAGGGCGCGATTGCAATTTGAATTCGTGCTTAAAATTCCAAATTTTATCTAAAATTTTAGTTTTTACACAAAAAATGAGATTACAATTTCAAGTAAAAGCCCCTGCTGTGCAGTAGGGCGCGATTGCATACCTTTGAAAAACTGCGCCAAATATGAAATGGATGTATCTCAAAGAGCAGGAGAAGCTAGGAAAAAGTGGTCAACTAAACAAATATAGATCTTCAAATTTTACACATTTCACTAATTGACAACTTTTTGATAGCTCTCCACACTGAGGAGATACGGGCGGTGGAAGTTTGAAGGGGTCGCGGAGAGGCGCAGACAGCTAGACGCTCTCGTTTCTCTGCGTCTCTCTCCAAACTTTACCCGTCCGTATCTCCTCAGGCTTTGATGCTATCAAAAAGTTGTCAACTAGTAAAATGTGTAAAATTTTGAGCTCTACATTTTTTTAGTGGTCTACTTTTTTCTAGCTGCTCTCCATTTCGAGATAGACCTGTTTCAAAGTTGGCTTTTGGGTTATAAAAACCTTTGAAATAATTTTTTTTAAATGAAACTCTGAGGAAACTACAAACTACAATTCTCCCCATTTCCAGAAGGACACAAAATCACCGACATGCGTGAGCCAGACGTTGCCGATAACATCAAAGAGCTCCCTTGGTACAAGTACTTCTGGGCGTACGTCCCAGAGGACCGTCTCACCAAAAAAGTGTTCAACACCCTTCAAATCGTTTCCTCCTCAATGCTCTCCTTCACCCACGGAGCCAACGACACCGGAAATACCATCTCCCCGCTGCTCGCCATCTGGCTCTGTTATGAATCCGGGTACGCCTTCGGGAATGCGGAGACTCGTGACGACACCCAACTCCTCCTCGGCTATGGATCACTGGCAATGATCGTCGGATTCGTGACACTCGGCCATCGAACTATCAAACTTCTTGCCCATGAGATGACTATCGATATGTCACCTATTTCTGGTTTCTGTATTGAAGTCGGCACTGCCTTCACTGTCTTGATATGTGTCAAAATGGGTATCCCTATCTCATCCACTCACTGTACAGTCGGAGCAGTAGTTTTCGTTGGAATGGCAAAGTCAACCAGTGAAGGTGTCTCGTTCGGAACGTTCAGGAAGATCTGCTTCTTCTGGCTCCTCTGCTTCCCTATGGCCGCTTTCATTGGAGTGGGAACCACGATTATCCTCCAACAATTCCTATAGGTTTTTGTACATTTGTGACACCGGTGCCATTCTTTTTCTGATTTAAAACGGGTTCTTTTCTTTTTGCGACTCCCCATTCCGTTACATGTTCAAACTGAATGAATTTTTCTTCTTAATAAAAATGCATGAAAAATTGAATAATTTTGCCTGTCATTGGTTCAGATTATACCAATTCCGTTCCAGCTGGGTGTGATTAGGACCATCACTCAAATCATACTCGTGAATCGGGCTAGCGCGTAACTCGCTTCAAACTCAATATTATGGGCTGAAAAATATACCAAAATGTAGATCTCGGCGAGTTCTGTGTCAGTGATTTGCTACGGTATGGACTACAAGAGCGTTTCGTTTTCAATAACGACTGAAGACCAATAATTAGGTAAATTTGACAAGACAAGTTGCCCTGGTGTATCTACTATCAAATTCCTTGATATTCTCGCAATATTAATTACGGTCACATCCTAAGAAGTTATCAATCGTCAAAGAAATTTCTCGAAATTGTTTTTGAGCGGTTTACATATACTGCCTGTAACTTCTTAGGATGTGACCGTACAAAAAAGTTGTCAACTACAAAAATAAAGCTCTAATTGTGTACTATACACTCCATTAACAATCAATGGCTCTATTACAGCTTAGATGTCCTTTGAAAACTTGAACGTCCCAAAAAACACTTAGACGTCCCTTAAAACACTTAGACGTCCCTTGAAACACTTAGACGTCCCTTGAAACATTTAAACGTCCTTTCGGATCCCAAATATGTTCAAAAATGTTTAAACGTCCCAAAAAACATTTAGACGTCCCAAAAAACGTTTAGACGTCCCATTAAATATTGAGACGTCCCTTGAAGTCCGAAAATTTGGTTTAAAATACTTAGACGTCCCAAAAAACATTTAAACGTCCCAAAAAATGTTTAAACGTCCTTTCAACACTAAAAGTCACTGAAAGTGTTCCAGAGACGTCTAAATATTTTTTGGGACGTTTAAATTTTTTTTGGGACGTTTAAATGTTTTGTGGGACGTTTAAATCTTCAGAACTATATTTTGGGATTACAAGGGACGTCGAAACATTTTATGGGACGTTTAAACGTTTTTTGGGACGTCTAAACTTTTGAAAGGACGTTTTAAAAAAATTAGAGTTTGAAAGGACGTTTAAGTGTTTCAAGGGACGTCTAAGTGTTTTAAGGGACGTTTTAGTTTTTAAAGGACATCTAAACTGTAATAGAGCCCAATCAATAATGTGAGACTATCAGAGAGGCCGTGTCACAGTCACCAAATTGACCGTTTTCAACAAACAACTGCAAGTGTCGCATTCTGAACTGTAACTCTCTACATGAGTGTATAAGCTCCTTGACCTGTAGAAAAAAAGATGAAAAAGATATGGACATGGCTAACAAAATGGCATCCTATTTTACCGATTTCTAAGTAAAATTGCGACAAAATTGACATAACCACAACAATTTCTTGTCATGTTAAATGTTTTTTCAGGAATTGAAGATAAATGATGACATTGTCAGAAGATTTATAAACAATATGAACTGATCGGAGTAGGAGTTTGAACAGAATAGTCATTACTTTCAAATCATTATGTTCTTGACGGTTTTAATAAACATTTTAGGTGTAAACAGCAAATAAAGTTCTATAATCACGGAAATTTAAGCCAGAAATAAAAGTCTCTCTAGGAAATGTCCAGGATTCAGTGTGAAGTTATGGGACGTGACCTATATCGCTGGAAAGCTGAGAAAACGCTGAATCCAAATACATATTCAGTTTTGGCCCTCGAGGCCTGGTTTTCGAGAAAAACGAGGTCAAAGTTTGAACCGCTAACAAGTTACCTTATGAAATGTTCAAACTTTGACCTCGCTTTTCTCGAATACCAGGCCTTGAGGACAAAAACTGAATATATATTTGAAATCAGCGCTTTTTCAGCTTTCTAATGATATAGGTCACGACTTATATCTCCCATGACCTTCCCTTGTTAGCACCGTTTCTACTAAAACACGCTACAAAAGTAGTCTGTATTTCAAAAATGCTTTCGGGATGTTTGTTTCATTGGTCTCCGAATCAGTTCAATTTTAATTGACCAAATCTTCAAATCAAGTCACAATGACCAATAATCATTTATTAACTAAATACCATTTATACATATATTTACATCATCCAACCCGTATCATTTCCTTGTCCATTCATTCCCTAATATCTTCTTATCAATTTCATCGGGATTCCATGCGACGGCTTTGCGACAACCTATAAGAATTGTGATTTGATCTACACCTGTGTGGTCTGTGTTCTCCTCTCACCTCGAACAACGGTTTCGTTTCATAAAAACCAAGTTTCGGCACGAGTCGGAAGTTTCTCAGAATATGTACCAGCATCACTTTTTCGTTTAAAACCGAAAATTTCTGACCGATACAATTCCGGCATCCTGCGGAGAATGGTATATAATCATAGGAGTGTCTTTTGAGACATTCTTCCGGGAGGAATCTATCCGGATCGAATTTTTCGGGATTCTGATAGACCTGTGGGTTGCAGTGGAGTACTGTAGGCGAGATGGTGATGTTACCTTCGGATGGGATCGTGATTCCGTCTGCAATAGTGTAAAGATTAGTTTTGATTGTTGCAGAGGAGGTTGAAGGTAGTTCAAGGTCTTCATGGGGAAGAGAAGAAAAGTTTAATTATGTGGTGATGTCATTGGTTTTAATCAATCAAAAAAGGAAGTGTCTATGTTCGTCAATAACAAGAAAAAAAGAAGGAATTGATAAGAAGGCTACGGTAGGTTTGGAGGTGTTCGTTGAATATACTTTTTTCAAAAACAACCCGTATGAGGGAGAGACGCAGAGAAGTTACCTGATTTTCAAAGTTAATTTGTTTTGTAGATCAAAACTGGGCCCACATTTTTGCAGTTGAAAGTCATTTTCTAGCTATTCACGTTTTTGAGATACAAGAGGTCAAAGACGCCGCACCAAGAGAGAGAGAGAGCGCAGACAGTCAGACACTCTCGTCGTCTGCGTCTCCCTTCACTCAGTCTCCAGGTACCTAACTTCAAACGCGCGTATCTCAAAAGCGTGAATAGCTATCAAAAAGTTGTCAACTGCAAAAATGAAGCTCTACACTTTATCTACACAAAAATATAAAAATCAAAAAGTTCTGACAAATCTTGGCACCGTGACAGGAGGTTCAAGAAGTAACATTTTCCAACTTTTCCTATACCAAAGCTTGATACCAAAATGAGATATGCTCTAATACTGGTACGGTACCGGTAATACTGTACAAGAGGTGTACTAGCCAAAAGTAAATTAGGGTCGAAATTTTCAGCAACTGCGCTCTGTAGAAGTCTAGAATACAGTAAGACAATAACAAGTACAGTAGGATAATGACTACAGAGGACTGTACTAGGTTACTGTAGCAATATTACACAAAATGTCAAATTTTTTGGTTACAAATCCTACAACCCCCCCCTCCCTAATTTTCTTTTTTTCGCTAAATCAAGTCTTCTCCCACTCCCCGTCGTCTCACTTTCAATGACCAAATCAACACATTTTTGTGACCTACAGTAACCTAACAACCGCGTGACTTGACGCCGGAAGCAAAACAGATCAAACACTGACAATAAGTCTCCCAACCCTCCCCCCCTTCTTACCTATCACAATATCTTTCGTCAATTTCCGCTGCACGCCTGGCACCGGTGCAAACATCCGTTTCGACTCTTTCAGCACCCTTTCCGTATACTCTAGACGGTTGATCTTCTCCGACGTGACGTCTTCATTCGGGTCCTCGCCGAACACCTCCAGAATCTCGCGGTAGACGTTCTCCTGGACATCCGGGTTATGAGCCAGATTCCAGCACAACCAGGACAGTGAGGTGGATGTTGTGTCGTGACCGGCGAATAAGAAGGTGTCGACTTCTTTGCGGATGTCTTCTGAAGTCAACTCCATCGACTCCTCACTTGACAATAGGATATCCAGAAAATTCATTTTTCGCTTTGAAGTTTCCTTCTCGACGGCTCCTGACGCCAACGCGGCACGTCTTTCGACAATGGCGTCGTTTGTGAACTTTTTGAGGATTAGGAGAAAGTCATCGTGCATTTTTTGGTACCCCAGTGCCCAGTAGACGAATCTGTTCCAGAGGAATGGGTTCAGCGAGTACTCGACCTGTAATAATTATTTAGTTTTGTAGATCAAAACTAGGACTACATTTTTGTAGTTGACAGTTTTTTGATATCTACTCACGTTTTCGAGATACGCGGCTTTAAAGTTCAGCTACCAAAATGAGAGAAGGAGGGCGCAGACAGTCAGACACCCTCGTTGTCTGCGTCTCTCCCATACCACCAAGAAAAGGTACCATCTTTAAAGATGCATATCTCAAGAACGTGATGAGCTATCAAAAAATTGTCAACTACAAAAATTAAGCCCTCTTTTTTCTCTTTACAACTAGTATAAATTCAAAATGATAAAACAAAATCTGGCTAATTTTCAGCATGTTAAAGTTACCCAGCAAAATTTGAATTTCAAAAAAGTGTTGAACTTTACCGGCTTATATCTCAAAACCCTGAATAGTGATGAAAAAGTTGTCAACTACAAAAACAAAGATCTTGATTTGAAAACTATAGAGACCAAAAGAGTGCAGAGAAACAAGACACTCTCGCTTCTCTGCGTCTCCTCTTTAGCAGACAATCTTTAAATACGCGTATCTCAAAAGCATGAAGAGCAATCGAAAAGTTGTCAACAACAAAAATGAAGCCCTGAACTTTATTCACAACATTTTCAAAAAATTTTGCACAATCCAGCCCTCACTAGGCCGCTTTTCTCCTCACCGTCAACTTATTGAATCCCTCCACCGCTTTCACATACTCATGATGATGTTCGATTTGAGCGTTAAACTTGATACCCATCGCAGTGCCACAAATAATATCGAGCGTGCATCGTTTAAAAAATGGAAAGAGATCTATGGTGTCCTGAGTTTCCATCGCTTTCTCGATGCAGTCGATGAGGATCTGAACTGAGACTGGTGGCCAAGCTTTTGTAAGAATATGGTTACCTTTGATTCACTATTAAAAACATCCAAGTACCCCTCCAACTTTGCAAAATGAAACGCTGGCGTCAACATCTTCCGATGATTCTTCCACTTCTCCCCCTGCTCCATCAATAGACCCCCGCCGAGCCATGGCACGAGAAATGAGTAGTCGTCGCCCTTGTTCACTTCTGTTGAGGATTCTAGGATGGTCTGTAATCACAATACTTCAGGTTGAAAGCAATTTTCATTTTATAGGTACCGCGGCAGTCTTCCCATTCAAAGGCCAGACATAAATACGATTCATCACTTGAGTCCTCATCAAGTTTGCACCTTTCGCTCGAGCTTCGTTAGCCAAGTTAACAAAGATTTCGACGAAATCTAAAAAAGTAAAAAAATAAAAAATAAAATCCGTCGAGCCGGATTCGAACCAGCGACCTAAGGATACCCACTGACTCTACAGTCCTCCGCTCTACCAACTGAGCTATCGACGGCACGGGTCAACAGGGGGCGACAGGCGTGTGACTTACCTTCCGTTGTCTTATTTTTGAAGAGTGACGCATTGCCGAATATCGGATGAGCTGGTGGTCCTGGCATCTGAAGAACAGGGAAATCAGAGGTCAATATTTTTCTATAATTATGTAATTGCCCGAGTTCGTTAATTAGCAAGTATTTTTTCTGTTCTCTGGCAGATACACAAAAACTTGAGTGGCATAACACACAATTAGATATTGCAAAGTTTGATTGGAGGGTTGGAAAACTTGGATTCAGAAGACACAACGACTATTTTGAGGAAGTAATTATAATATATTTTACACATTTTTTTAGAAGCCTGAAACCTGAAACCTGAATACTTCAGCGAAAAGAAGTTGTCAAGTTGGTGAACTTTCTAAGCTTGTAATTATCTCCGAGATTATCCAAATTTTTTGAAAGTTATATCATTGTGTAGATCAAAAATAGAGAATTATTTTTGTAGTTGACAACTTTTTGATAGCTACTCATGCTTTTGAGATACGCGCCTTGAAAGATTGTCACCTGAAAGTTAGAGAGTAGGAGAGGAAGAGACGCAGAGAAACGATGATGCGCGCGCTCCTTGGGAGCTAAAACTGTCATAACTCAGAAGCGTGATGAGATATTAAAAAGTTGTCAACTGCAAAACTATAGTTCTAGATTTGATCTACTCAAAAATATAGAATTAATCAAAATCGGTCAAAGTTGAACAAAGTTATGAACTGTCAAAGTTTAAGAAAATGCTCAATGTTCCAAAAAGTCGCAACTTTCAAAGGTTTGTATCTCAAAAGTGTGAATAGCTATTAAAAAGGTGTCAACTATAAAAATGAAGCTCTGTTTGTAATGTATACAAAAAATGTAAATTTGAAAAAAATATGCTTAATACTGAGCCGTGAGACTTGTTGAAAGTTGGTCAATTTTCATTAAAAAGTACTAAAACATTTTTCTTCAAAATATACCATAGAGTACCGTTTGGAAATCGCGCCGAAAGCACGCCAGTCTTTCACATTCTATTTCAGGTACTGTAGCCCTCAGTTTGCCAGTCACCTTCGGAAAATGTACCGTACCTTCCCTCCATAGATCCAGAACTTTCTCATCAGTCTGATATTATCATAGAATGATAAAAGGTACACCAGGAATAAGATGATGGCCACCGGAATTAGTATTGACATAGTTTTGGTAGCCTTGAAGAAGTGCAATGGGAAAGGACGTTGCAAATAAGTCAATTAGAGGCGATGGGCGGTACTGATTGACTTGTGAATGATTTGGAAAAGGGGCGGGGCATCCAACAACACACAAACTACGATTCGATTTGAACTTTTTTAAAATTTAATAGGCTCCGCCCCTTCCCCTTGGACAGTTTGTAGCGTGTAACATATTGTTCAACTGATATCATCAGACGGGTATCAATTACCTTTTTTCTTTTTCTCGACACTCTCTTCTACCATATCGTCGCGCGTGCGGGTCTTGATAAGGGCGCCATAGATCTGGAAGAAATTTGAACAGGTTACCCGCCGGTGATCTCAATTCTTTGATCATCGGGTGATTTGCAACTGTTGCTTTGTCTCTCTTTTTGTGACAAGACAGGTCATGTTCTGATTTTGTTTGTTACCGCTTCAAAGATGGGGGACTGGGGGAGTAGGAGTGTGAGACAGGGTAGGTAGGAAGTAAATTTTTGGGAATTTGAAGTTTCAAGGCTTAACGGAATAGTAGCATGCATCCAACGACGCGTTACTCGCTTGAAATGTAGATCACGGCGAGCTCTATATCTTCGATATAATACGCGCCGGATACATATTCGTTGAAGTGCCGCGGCCCGGTAATAAGAGCCAAAAACGCAAAAAACACTATAAGTCCAAGCCTACCTCCACAGGTGAGCTCTATTGAGAATCCCGGTTTTTAAATATGAATTTCCAGTAACATGTGTCTGTCTTGAATTGTTTTAATTCTAAGAAAACTTCAATATTGGTAAAAATTTTCTGATTGTGAGTCCACAGTAGGGAGTGTACATATAATATCATTTTCAGGATTTTCCCCAAATTTCGAAGAACTTCAAACTTTTTTGAGTTACAGTACCGCTCAAAATTATGTTAAGTTTTATTGTTTTATTCATTATTTCGTTCAAAGTGACCGGATTGACGTAAAACTTTGGAAAAACTTTTAATAGAGCTTTCCGGTGATATTTTCATAAGAATCTGGATGAAAATCTTGTTTCACAAATTTTCTGCTTTGAATATTGCCGAATTTCGAGATATCACATATTGAAGACCGCCTTACCAAAAATAATAAAAAATTATAATGGTTTTTAGAAATAAAAAGTCTGAATCTACTTTTTTGAGTACCGTACTGCACGTATTTCCCTTCTATCTACGTCTAGGTGTGACAAATTTTCTGATAAGTAGACGCGGAAGTCTCTCTCTCTAGGTTATGATATAACCTTGACGGTTCGGCAGACTTCTTGGCTTCTTATTTTTGTTCGTGTTCTCTGAGGAACTGTCATCTTTGGTGTTTATGTGTGAAAATTTAACACGGAAGTCGGAAGACGGCTCTAATGAGCTGGTACAAGGGATGTGTCCTATCTCTAGCATACCCACGGTGACAACAGCTTAGGGATAAGGCGGTAGCCGGACTCTAAAACCCGGTTTCGCCTAACTTTCTTGTCAGAGTTACCAAGATTAGCACATTTTTAGACTCCCAACCATAAGAAATCTTTCAGTAATCACCCACTAATAATGTTTTATGACTTCCCAAATCGTGACATTTCTCATTTCCGTTAGACATCGAATCATTTTGTCCCGTAAACACCCTTGTCGTAGGTATTCTGCAAAACCTGTCTTGAGACACGTTTCTTTGTACAACTTCGTAACAATTGATCTTTGTATGAACAGAAATCAGATTCGTCACAGTTTTACCTGTCGAATAACATTAGGAATTATGTTTGGGTAATTTAAAATGAAATTTTGTGAAACCATATTGTCAGAACCCAATCTATATGTAGATCTCAATATTAGAATCCAATTTTAAATAAAAATTTCTTCCTCATATAATTTATCCCTTTTGTCATAATATGATACCGTTTCTGCCTTGTGTACTGTGTAGAAGCAGAACACAATGTCTCTGCGGTCTCTTAACTCTCTCGCAGACTTACTAAGTTATCAATGACTTTTAAAAAGCGATTGTTATCTCTCTACTAGGAAGTAACTAGTAAAACCATTTTCCGGTCATTTGATTTTCTTATTTTTTGATTGGTCGATATTGATGATTGGTTACTTTTATTCGGCAAAAGTTATATCTGATCAGTGTCGTCTGATTTTAATGAGACTTGTTTTAAAGGGTTGGAGGGAACTTTGGTTTCAGGTTTAAGGGTCAAAATGGTCCAGCGCGTAACTCGCTTAAAACTCAATATTATGAGCTGAAAAATATACCAAATTGTAGATCTTTGCAAGGTCTATGTGTTATAACAGACAGGATTACTGTTTGTTAATTTAACTCGAGCCGGGCTATAATGTGCGTCTTCAGTTACCCAGAAAATTTTCGGAAAATCCAGTAAAACCGGTAATTTCCCTAAAGTTAGTTTTTTCCGTCGTTTGATTCGGCTTCGGAACGTTTCGCAACCGCAGATTTTGCAACCGAACGTTTTGAAACTGGTCGTTTTGAAACCGGTACGCTGAAACAAAAAATGTGATACACTGATTAAAAACTGATGTTTTGCGAAATTTTGTTTGCGAAACACCCTGTTGGGAAATGTCCGAAACTTAATGGTATAAGTCAAAATATATATTAAAAATGTAGATGTCGGCAACTTCTATGGCTGTGGCCTACTACGGGCCGAATGGCGATTCGTTAATGTATCGCAGACCGAGATAAAGTGCCAAAAAACGCAAAAGTAGCCAAAAAAGGCATTCTAACCCAGTTCCTGGCATATTAACAAAATATCAATCCTGCTTTTAATAGGTCAGTATGATAGAACTCGCCGAGATCTACATTTTGGTATATTTTTTAGCTCATAGCATTGAGTTTTAAGCGAGTTACGCTCCGGCCCGGTACGCGCCGGCCCAGTTTGCAAGTGTCGCAAATTTCGTGCTTATTCAAAAAATACCGTATCAACACATTTATTTACACATTTATTACAAAAGTAGAAAAAAAATCAGATCAAATCCTCTTCGTCAATTTCACTGGAATCCCCCTCGACGGCTTAGACACAGCCTCGAAACATGGCAAACTCTCATCAAATTTCAGCATAGGCTCAATCCGATAATTCCGAACCAAATGGGCGATCATCACCTTCTCGTTCAAAATCGAGAATTTCTGACCGATACAATTCTTGACGCCAGCAGAGAACGGCACAAAATCATAGGGGTGTCGTTTGGCGCATTCTTCAGGGAGAAAACGATCCGGGTCGAAGATTTCCGGGTTTTTGAAGACGTGATGGTTTTTGTGGAGAATGAATGGGGAGATGGCGACGTTGGCGCCGGCGGGGATCGTGTAACCGTCTGGAATTTTTTCAGTTTTTGTAAGGTTGCTAGATCGATTCTATTTTTGTAGATGGCTACTTCATGGCAGATTTTCAGATATGCGCCTTTAAAGAAAGCCTGCAGAGGAAGAGACGCAGAGAAGCTAGATGGTCTCGTTTCTTTACTTCTCTTTTCAGGGCGACAGAGCTAGCTCTATTTGAAGCGTCGTATCTTGAAAACGTGAGGAGCTATCTCAAAATTGCTGACTACAAAAATGTAGCCCTAGAATTGATCTGCATTTTTGTAGTTTACCACTTTTTGATAAGTCTGCAAGGTTTTGAGATATGCGCCCTTAAAAATGGATTGCTGAAACTGAGAATGGTAGAGAGACGCAGAGAAGCTAGAGGCTCTCGTTTCTCTGCGTCTCTTTCCTGGGCGCCGGACCTGGCAAACTTTGAAGCATTGTATCTCCAAAGTGTAAATAGCTATTTGAAAATTGCAAACTACAAAAACATAGCCCTAGAATTGATTTATATTTTTGTAGTTGACAATTTTCTTTTAGCATCCCTAAGTTTTTAGATATGCGTCTTTAAAGATAGGCAAATATGAGCTTAGAAAAGGGGAGAGACGCCGAGAACCGAGAGTGTCTCGTTTCTCTGCGTCTCTTCCCACAGCTTGAAGGCAAAGCGTGAATAGTTATCAAAAAGTGGTCAACTAAAAAACATAGCCCTGATTTCGATCTTCCCAACTAACCTATCTCCATCTCCTTCTGCAACTGTCTCTCCACTGCTGGCACCGGTGCAATAATCCGTTTTGACTCTCTCAACACCCTATCCAAGTAGTTCAGTTGATTTGCTTGCTCATAAGTAATGTCTTCATTCGGATCCTCTCCACACACCTCCACCAACTCTTCATAAACTTTTTGTTGGACATCTGGGTTATGAGCCAAATTCCAACAGGACCACGAACAAGAAGTTGTCGTTGTGTCATGCCCTCCGAACATGAATGTATCAACTTCTTGTCTTAAATCCTCCTCACTGAATACATTGGACTCTGTCTTGCTTAGCATCAAATCGAGAAAATTCATACTTCGTTTCGACGTGGATTTTTCAGCTTCACCGGATTCCAAAGCGGCTTTTCTTTCGGCGATGATCTTAATTCCTTATAATCGGAAATCTGGAAGTCAAGAGAGCTTACATCTCCAGTGAATTTTTTCAAGGTGTAGCAATAATCATCCTGTCGCTTTTTGTGTCCAAAAAGCCAGAAGAGGAAGGGATTCCACATGAGGGGGGAGTAGGCGTATTCGAGCTGAAAGTTACAGGGGGTTACATCTCAAAAGTGGGAGGAGTTATTAAAAAGTTGTCAACTACAAAAATGCAGAACAGGAAAAGCTCTATATTTTTACAGTTGACAAAATTTTAATAGCGTTGCTTGCTTTTGAGATATGCGTCTTTGAAGTTGGGTTGCTGGAAGTGAGAGAGTCAGAGGGTGAGAGACGCAGAGTAGTCAGACACCCTCATTTCTCGGTGTCTCTTTTCACTTACCAATTTGGCAGGAAGTGTGTAATGTCTAAAACATGTGCTTAAAACCAAAAACATATTTAAAACCTAAGCAAAAAAGCAGTAAAGCCAATTACTCTCGCTTCTCTGCGCCCTCTTGTTCTCTCACGTCCAGCAACGGTTTTTTAAAAGCCTATACCTTAAATACTAGCAAGAATATCAAAAAGTTGTCAACTACAAAAATGTAGAGCAGGACTAGATCTATATTTTTACAATTGACTAAATTTTCATAGCATTGCTAGCTTTAGTGATATGCGCCTTCAAAGTTTGATAGCTGGAAGTGAGAGAGTGAGACACGCAGAGAAGTCAGACACTCTCGTTTCTCTGCGTCCCACAAAACTGTATATCTAACGTACCATCATTGCAGTATACCCCTCGACTGCTTGCAAATACGGATGCTCATGATTAAACTGAGCACTGACTTTCGTTCCCATCGCAGTTTCACAAATCACATCCAGCGTGCACCGGTTTATATAAGGATGGAGGTTGACAGTTTCTCCATTTTCAAAGAATTTCTCCAGACAGTCCACAAGAATTTTCGATTCCTGATTGAAGACGTCAAAGTATCCTTCTAACTTTGCAAAGTGGAATGACGGGGTGATCAGTTTACGGTGGGTTTTCCAACGCTCCCCGACGCTGTAACATAGAAAAATTGGAAAAAGGAAACGCGCTCCACCGCACTTACGAAACAAGTAGTCCACCGCCGATCCACGGTCCAAAGAAGTCATAACTCTCTCCTTTGTGGATTTCTGTGGTAGACTCCAGAATCTTGGCAGTAGCCTTGCCGGTTATCGGGTAGACCTGAAGTTGGCCGGGTAGCAAGAATCTGATGACTGAATAGCCTTGGTCACGAGCCTTCTTGGCCTCCTCTTGCATCATTTTTATCAGTCCTGGAATCAGAAAGTGCGCTCTATTGGACTCGAACTCTCTTACCATGACTAGTCTCATTCTGAAACATGAACATATTCCCGGTTAGCCAGTGCGCAGGGGGTCCTGGTATTTTTGAGCCATAATAGTTGGCCTTCCGAATGTTTTGCAGTATTTTGAATAGGTAAAATAGGACAAGGACGGCGAAGGAAACGAAAATTGGGAATAGGAGAGCCATTTTTTGAGTTGGTTGTGATTTCCTCGGTCCTCTTATATACCAATAGAAATTGTCCGTGATGAAGATCAATGGGTAGACTCTACCCAAACCGTGCAGTCGGGTAAATGCGTAGTTTGTGTTGGTAGAACCAACTTTATATGAATGTTTAGACAGTGTAATGTAGTTAAAAATTTTCAACCTTTGTATGTTAAGATTTATCAAGATTAGAGCTTCATTTTTGTAGTTGACAACTTTTTTCTAGGACCCCTCCCTGGTAAGTTACAAGGAGTTGAACCAATCTTCTACTTTCAAGGCGCATAACTCAAAAGCCTGCAGAGCTATCGAAAAGTTGTCAACTACAAAAATAAAGCTTTTCTTTTGATTTACTCAACCATATTAAAATTAAACAAGCTTAATCATTTTTAAAACCAGGGCACTCTTTTAAAACAGATTGTTCCCATTTCTTCAGTGTTTCGTACAACACAAAGTACGGAACGACAGGAGGTAAGTTGTTATCAGCAGAGCGTAACAGGGTAAACAAATTTAATGGGGTGGGAGGGGTACTTTGTTTTGGTTTTTTTTGGAAAGTTGAAGTAGATAGAAATTTTATTGGCGGTTTTCATCGGTACTCTATTCTTATTTAATCAAGAAAACCGAAACTTTATTTTGAACCATCTTTGCAATAAAACATACGGTTGAAAAATGAAATCTCTGTTCATATTGAAATAATTTCTGCCCAAACCCTGCTCAAAAACGTTTTGTTAATTCGATGACCAAAAAAATAAAGCATTGTGGTGATTTGCCGATTAGCAGGTATTTTGGTTTGTTTTGTTCCATGACAGATCACTAGACGAGGAACTTGAAAATTAATGGCATAACGCACAATTTTGGAGAATGGAGTGACGGATTTAAAGAACACAACGTTTTGTTCTCAAAAAGTGACACTGTTTACATGTTTAACACGTATCTAACACGTATCAGTTTTTTTTCAACTAAAAGATCGTCGTGCTATCTAAACCCGTTTCTTCAGTTTCCAGCATTCAATTGTGTGTTATGCCATACGTTTTCAAGTTCCTATTCTAGTGAGACCTCGAAAATTTTTACTGGTTGCGACCCATCGCTTTCTGAGCCGCTGAGGACGCTAAATAAGCTGAATTTTCGAACATCAACTAATCTCCTGAACTTCTACCTCTGAAGAAGCGGAGATTTTCCATTACTGGGAAATACAATATGAACTATAACATCAGAATCTGAATAGATGTATTCCAGAAAAGACAACGGACCACACTTAAAGTTCCGACCAAAAATACATATATCATACTTTGCACTTTTCAGTTGCAAATGCCCGATTTTGAGAGTGTTACCGAGAGTAGAACTCTATTTTTGTAGTTGACAACTTTTCTGTACCGACACTCCCTAGAGAGTTATAGTAACGTTAAGTGGACAGCTCAAAAATCGCGCTATTTTGCACTGGAATGGGTCGATTTGAGGGAGAAATTACTTTGCCGGGATGTAACTCTCTAGGGAATGTCCGTACAAAAAAGTTGTCAACTGCAAAAAAAGAGATCTATGTTTGATCTGTGCGATCCCATAAAAAGTTATTACATGGGACAGTTAGTTTTACTATGAAACACTTTCAAAATCAGGCATTTTCAACTGAAAAAGTCGAAACTTAATACACTTTTGAGCGGTACTTACCAAACTGCAGATCTCGGCGAGTTGTACATTATATTTTCTACGGGTGCTGTGGGTTTTTTTAGGAATTTTTTGTCAGAATCCTTGCATTCTAGCAAATACAACGGACCACACGTCATGTTTCACCTTTTTCAAAAAAAAAATTTCCTTACAGACCCCTCGGCTCCTTACTAATTTCCCCCCGACCTGTGATAAACTGATTGTTGATCCCTCACTTCTTCCCCCTCCCGACACAAATCCCTCAAATAATTCCGTCTTCTGCAAAACCTACAAGCCGCAAAGAGTGATCATCAAAGATTATGGGTATTGCGCAATCATGTGTACATTTCTCTCGCCGATCCAGTTCCCACGTGCGAATTGAATAAGTCCATTGTTTACAGAATGTTTCTGGTGAGAGTGGGGGAGCACAAAGCAGAATAGACGGTACTGGTGCCCCATCCCCGAGCAAAAAACTTTTTTCCCCCACCGCCGCCGAAACCGGAATTGTTACTACTCGAGTGTTTGTGTTCTTTGACGGCTCTCTCTCTTTGACAGCATACCGATGACTAGCCGTACCTGCCAACCAAATCACACAGACTGATACAAAAAAGTTGCCAAGCGTGGTCAGTAGGTGCTATCGCCCACCCTGGGGCGCATATATAAGCGAGAGTTAGACGGCTCGCCGTTTAGGTACACCTCTCGACATGCGTTATCACTTGGCAATTGGTCTCTTACTATGGTAGGTTGGAGAAGCTGAGAAGATGCTGAGAGTTATATAATTGTTGTGAAATTTCAGTTTGAACTCGGGCGCCGCTCAAGTGGAGCAGTTGAATCCGGGAAGATACTATGCGAAAGCGGCTCCAGTGCTCACTCCAGATCTGTTAAGGCCTTGCTTGACACCTCCATGTCCAGTAGCTACGATGGGGCCGGGGCCAGCAGGGCCTAGCCCGACAGGGCCTATGGGCCCAGGACCCGAAGACAACCTTCCAACACCACCACCAGAGTACCCATCCCAGCAGCCAGTGTATCCGGGTGGACAGACGCCACAAGGGTATCCAGCTCAAGCTCCTCAACCTCCTCAAGGATATCCACAGCAGGCGCCACAGGCTCCTCAAGGATATCCCCAACAAGCTCCCCAGCAGTATCCACAACCATCTCTTCAGGCACCCCAAGGATACCCCCAACAAGCCCCACAAGGCTATCCCCAACAAGCCCCACAACAGTACCAGGGAGCCCCACAAGGATATCCACAACAGGCTCCCCAACAGTACCCTCAGAGTCCACAACCTGGCTATCCCCAACAAGGACCTCAAGGACCCTACGCTGACCCGTCTCTAGGGTACCCCCAACAGGCTCCACAGGCTCCTCAGGGCTATCCTCAACAGTACCCACAGCCTCAAGGAGCCCCACAAGGCTATCCCCAACAGGCTCCTCAGGCACCACAAGGTTATCCACAAGACCCCTCCCAATATGGTCCGGCTCCAGGTCCCCAGCAGCAACAACAAAATCTCTACCCATCTCAGCAACAACTTCAAGGATACCCACCACAACAGCAGCAGCAACAGCAGTACCCACAAGGACCGGGACCCCAAGGTCCAGGACCCCAAGGCCCCCCACCCCAACAACAAATGCCATCGTACAACCAACCTGAAGCACTCCGTCAGGAAATCGATCAAATCCAGGAGGGACCAATGGCGCCAACCCGCGGGAACCGTATTCAGTTTGGAGATGAAGCCCAAGCGGTTTTCAGCAAGGCGGTGTACAACGCCTTGGGAGCACCTGCTCCACGAGCCGGAGAATATTTGCAACCCGCGAGAGCACCTGGCGCGGAGCCAGCAGGAGCCAAAGACCCGTTCACCTATGCGAATTACTTCATTGGAAGTAATAAGAAATCGGATTTGGATTTGGAGTGAATGTAAATTTGTGACGGACGCGAACCCTTTTTATGACGATCTTGAACTATTTATCTTGTTTTTTATTAATGTTAAATATGTATTTTTTGTATTGTAACATCATTCCAAGACACTTAATAAATATTTGAATGACAACAACTATGTACACTGTTTGCTCTTTTTCTCGGTAAATAAATAAATATGTGCGGAGGACAAAGAGTATAACTGAGTCAAGTTCTACATGGTGACGTAGAGAACTAAGGATTCAGATTCCGTCATTTCCGTTTGTAGTTGACAGGTTTTTGGGTACAGTAGCTTCCAAACGTTAACAATTTATAGAGAGGGTGCAGAGAAGTCAGACACTCTGCACTTCACAGGCGCATATCTTAAAATCCTGCAGACATACCAAAAAGTTGTCAACTACAAAAATAAAGATCTTGGTTAAATCTGTACAGTGAATATAAAGTTAAGCATTTTGGTGGACATCTGACTTTGTGGTGGTGCGTCGAAATCAGCGAGTTTAAATTTTACTTCAAAGACCTGTGACTTGTAAGGAAAACGTTCAAAAGTTGAGCAGGATGAAAGCCTCTACGGGCAGTAAATTCAATTTAGTTATTCCGTAATAAATAATTACATATTTCTAATTTTGTCCAAAATTGCTGAAACCCGATTGCTCTCACAGATGTACACCGTTTCCTTTTTTCCGAAATTGTGAAAGAATTATAACTTTAAACCCTCGCCACGGTGTCAAATCTAGTACCACTGTCTTGAATTTAAGATGATTGTGTGTATCATATCTAGCTCGTCATTTTTGTAGTTGACAACTTTTTGATAACTCTTCACGCTTTTGAGATATGCGCCTTTAAATATGCGTCTCTTCTAATCTGAATTTAAACAAAACCAAGAACTTTTAAAGATCAAATCATATTATTTCATTGTGTCAAAATATACAAAAACAAGTTGGTCGAGTCGAAAGAAGTCTCTATGCCTTGACAGTCTTGGCCTTGTTGGCTCCGATCCAATAAGCGGCGGTCTGGAATGGAGCATAGGCTGGAACGGCGGCTGG
Source organism: Caenorhabditis latens (assembly GCA_002259235.3). Lineage (NCBI taxonomy): Eukaryota > Metazoa > Nematoda > Chromadorea > Rhabditida > Rhabditidae > Caenorhabditis > Caenorhabditis latens. Next base: position 3,048,658 of record CM056096.1, read on the forward strand.
GATGGCAGCTGGAGCAAAAGCTGGAGCAGCTGGAGCGAATGCTGGAGCAGCGGCAACTGAGAGTCCGTTGACTGAAGCAGCGGCGAGAGCTGGAGCAGCAGCGATCATTGGTGAAGCCATTGGAGCTGGAGCGTAGGCTGGAGCGGCGAAGGCTGGAGCTGGGGCGTAGGCTGGAGCAAAAGCTGGAGCTGGAGCGAATGCTGGAGCCGGAGCGAATGCTGGAGCAGCCAATGCTGGAGCAGCCAATGCTGGAGCATAAGCTGGGGCAGCGAGTCCTGGAGCGAAAGCTGGGGCTCCGAGAGCTGGGGCGTACGCTGGAGCCGGGGCGGCGGCGACGACTGGAGCGGCGGCTCCACCGAACAGGGCCTGGTAGAATGGAGAGTAGGAGGTGGAGGGCCACGCGGCGAGTTGGGCGGTGGAGACGGCGAACAAGGTGCAGAGGATGCTGAAAATGAGAGGAGATGGTTTGGGATAGGGTTGTGTAGGCTTAGGCTTAAAGCATTTTTCGCTTAGGCTAAGGTTCCAGGATCCACTTAGGCTTAGGCTTAGGCTTAAAAATATGCATTGAATCCTCAAAAAACCGCTTAGGCTTAAGCTTCACAGTTTTCTATAGGCTTGAGCAAAATAAATCGTTTAGGCTTAGTCTCAAAGAATCGCTTTAGTTCTCGTATCTGTTTAGGCTTAGGCTAAGAATCTAAAGGTTGCTTAGGCTTAGGCTACGGCTCATTGACCTCCGAAGTCCATTAGGCTTAGCAAGATCGGGTTGCTAAGGCTTAGGCTTAAGGGATTGTTTGAAATTCTAGCCAATTCCAATAAATGAAAAACTTACGCAACAGACTTCATGATGCAAGTGATTGATAAACCGAGCGGATGGCTTCCCCCTCACATTTCATCCGTCTTATATACCAAAGGAAGAGCAAACTAGAGATTACGGTATCAGTCTCCGTCTCCCCCAGCTCCCTCCTGCATTTTTTATGTTCTCTCGTTGTGGGGGTAAATACCAAGGCGCGAAAAAAACCTTCCCACCCTTGCGGTTGCCGTTCTTCTTCGTCTTACCGCGAGGAAAGATCAGTAGGAGAGGAACTGGAGGAAAGGGGGGGGGGGAAGTTTGAGGTGTCAGTTACTTTTTTGTCGGCACGATGAGCCGGTTTTACTACCACCGACGGATATGTTTGCAGTTTATGCACTTTCACGCAGTTAGACTGGAATCCACCCCATTGTTTATATAGTACATTGAGCAATTTATATGTGTTTGATCGAATTGTATTGTATAGGTGAGAAGAAAGCGGCTCTCGGAGCAGCAAGTTTCGGCGGTGAAGGTAGAGAAGGGCAAAGATTGTGCCGTAAAAGGAGCTGTGTAGTTTGGACGGAAATTGCGGGGGATTATGAGTGTGTTGATGAGGAGAAAAAAGTCCTATTCGGCAAGGAATGAGACAAAATTAAGGGACTTTAGAAGAGAAATTATCCAGTTCCTTATCAAAATCACATCGGACATTAACTGGTACATATCACAACCATCAAAACCATATTTGAGTCGTTTTTCATTTGAACCAGTCTGTGTCAAAAACGCCGTGATAAGAGCTGGTATGAGTAATAATCGTTAAAGTTTAGTTGATTCTTGTCTGCTTGGAGGTAGCACTCTTTCAGGTAGATATTAAGTTTCGAGCTTCTGACCCCTATATAATCGTTAAATACGGAAAATAGATGCATCACAGGTCTATAAGTCGCTTACAGTAATTTTTCGGGATTCACATGATGAAATGATTTTCTCAAGGATTTCAGGATCACAGGAACTGGATATCTTTACAGCTCGGATCGATTTTTATTTAAGTATTGGAACTTCTGATTTCGGGAAATGCTAGAAATCCAAAATATTGAAAAATGATCAAGTGTCTGTAGTTTCGAAGTGTCAGCGAAGCGCCTTGCCGTCAATCAAGAAGATTTCCGAATCCAGAAATGTCTTTGAGCCCAAAAACCGCTTTTTATGTTTAAATAGAACGTGAACTCATCTGGAATTGAGACACTTAACTTTTAAAATGTCCTCTAGTCAAGGATATCAAGAGCATTGAAAGTCAGGTTCACCTCGGACGCTTGAAACATGATTTTCTTATTAAAAATTATCAAAAAAAAACAAGGATATTAGACAGTTTTCCGTTGAAAATTACAATGTTGCGACTGTCTTAAGGTGTCCCTTACTATCATGAATATTATTTTGGCTATTTTGATCAAAACCAGCGCTTCACTCATGTAGTAGACAACTTTTCAGATTTTCAGAGATTTTCAGATAATCTACAGTTATCAATTTGTGAATTTCAAACACCCAAAGACCTCCTGCACCCAAAAAGTTAAAAACCATAAAAGTAGAGCTCTATCTCTGATTTACAAACTTTAAAACATGGGTCAACCGTGGGTCAACTCTTCAAACCGGCTGATACCGGTATTGAAGCTACAATTAACAAAATTTCAAGTTGTTCAAGACACGTCGGAGGTGCGCCATTTTACCAATTTCAGCATACTAGCAAACCGGGCGCGTAGCTCGCTTAAAATGCAATATTATGGGCTGAAAAATATACCAAATTGTAGATCTCGACATGTTCTATGTCACTGACCTACAAAGGGCCGGGTGGCGGATTGCTAACGTGCCGCGAGCCGGGCTAGAAATGCTTGTTCAACTATTTTTGCGCATTTGGCACTTTTTCACTGGTTGAAGTAGGCCACAGACATAGAACTGCCCGAGATCTACATTTTGGGATAGTTTTCAGCTCATAGAATTGCGTTTTAACCGAGTTACCAGATATGCTCAGTTTCAAGCCATCGTAGTAGATTTTTGACCATCATCTCCCATTCTATAAGCCATCTATTCATAATGATTCCTTATTAGCAGACCACATTCCGTAACTCTCTCTCTCCCCTTCTTCCCCTATTCTTTCCCTCTCCCGAAACCAATGAAAAACGATCTCCGCCGCTCTTATACCAATACGCGTTCTTTTCTTTTTCAAGGCGTACGTAGACGGGTGGGCATGGCTTATGGCACAATGCCCTTGCAAACGGAGGAATATAAAAGTGGCGGTGGTGCCCGCACCGAAGTACATCCATCGATCACTTCCTCATCTCAACCATGCAAACCTTCTCGTGAGTTTCATATTATTTTAAAATTTTCCTATCATCTTATTTTCCAGAGCTGTCCTCCTTGCTTTGGGTCTCTTCTCCGGAGTCTCTGCTCAACTCGCCGCGTGGCCATCTCAGAGCTACTCTCCATTCTACCAAGCCATGTTCGGAGCCGCCAGCACCCCAGTCCTCTCCGCTCTAGTCGCCAAGACCGCACCATCCGCCATCCCACTCGCTGCTCCAGCTCTTGCTCCAGCATTCGCCCCAGCTCCAGTCCTCGCCGCTCCAGCGCCACTTTTGGCTCCACCAGTCTACGCCGCTCCACCACCGGCACCAGTCTTCGCCGCTCCAGCTCCACTTTTGGCTCCACGTCCAGTCCTCGCTGCTCCAGCTTTCGCTCCAGTCCTCCGTGCCCCCGTCCTCGCTGCGCCAGCTCCAGTGTTCGCTGCTCCAGCGCTGGCTCCAGTCGCCCCAGTCCTCGCCGCACCAAGATTCGTCCCAGCATACGCTCCATTCGCCAGAGCCGCCATGTTCATCGGATCCAACAAGGCTAAGACGTAAGCTATTAGTTATTTTTAGGAGAGTCTATTCATTATTTTATTTTCAGCGCCTAAGAAGGTTTCCCCCGTCCAATCAGCTCTTCTTGCTCAAGAAGTCAACACGTGCAACGACCATTTGTTTCTGTATAAATCGAATTGAATCCTCCCCTTGCCCTAATCTTTTCATACTGTGCCGTAATTATTTATTATTCCTTCCGTCTAATAAATTATGCACATTTATTCTTTTCTATCAAAATCATTAGTACACTACATACAGATGAAAACCGTTATAAATCGGCAGCTTACATTTTGTGGCTAGCGTACCAAACCTACTTGAACCTACTTTAGCTAAAGCCTACAAGGTGGTACAGTGGAGCGCAGTTGCTCAGGTCCAGAATTCAAAGAGCTGTTAGCTCTGGTCCTAGCCTGGTTTAGGTACGTTTTTAAACTTTCTTTGAAAAAGTTAATCCGCAAAATTTCCTCTACGGGGTTAAATCTGCCGGCTAGACCTGGCTTAGGCTTCAGGGATCGTACATACCCTAGCTTATCTGGTGGCTTAGCTAGACTTGCCTAACACAGACGTAGCTCTTCAGTCTATTCGAGCATTCTACAGTAATCTCAGCTTGGTTGTCATAGTCATAAGAGGGAAAGTATACCCACAATGTTCAGTATCTGAGAAAAATTCTAACTATAAGTTCCTTAGAGCGCCCATGCCATAGTTAAGTAGACACACTTTTTTCTCTGTTTACCCAGGTTTGTTTCATATGCGGCAAACATGAAGAGAACAAACAAATGACCGTCTGCCTAACATCATGCTAAATACACGTACACGCAACTTTTCAGGTTTCTTGTGTACCGGACATGTTGTTGCTTACTGTAGAACAATAGCGTAGTCTACTTTTCTGGTTTCCTATGTACCGGACATTGTGTGGATTACTGTAGAACAATAGACATATGTAATGTGTGCATAATTTATTAAACAGAAGGAATAATAAATAGTATGGGCACGTAATGAAATGAAAGGCAAGTGGGTCGAGTTATACAGATATTGAAGAAAGAAATACTTTTCGTTGTTGACTTCTTGAGCAAGAAGAGCTGTGGAGAGGGGAAACCTTCTTAGGCTCTGAAAATCAAATAATGAATAGACTCTCCTAAAAATAACTGGTAGCTTACGTCTTAGCCTTGTTGGATCCGATGAACATGGCGGCTCTGGCGAATGGAGCGTATGCTGGGACGAATCTTGGTGCGGCGAGGACTGGGGCGACTGGAGCCAATGCTGGAGCAGCGAACACTGGAGCTGGGGCGACTCCAACCTGGGAGAGCACTGGAGATGGGGCATAGGCGTAGGCTGGTCCGCGGAGCACTGGAGCGGCTGGAGCGGCGAAGACTGGTGCTGGTGGTGGAGCGGCGAAGACTGGAGCTGGAGCGAAGGCTGGAGCGAAGGCTGGAGCGAAGGCTGGAGCAAAGGCTGGAGCAGCGAGTGGGATGGCGGATGGTGCGGTCTTCATGACTGGAGCGGAGAGGACTGGGGTGCTGGCGGCTCCGAACATGGCTTGGTAGTATGGAGAGTAGCTCTGAGAAGGCCATGCGGCGAGTTGAGCAGAGACTCCGGAGAAGAGACCCAAAGCAAGGAGGACAGCTCTGGAAAATAAGATAATAGGAAAATTTTGAAATAATGTGAAACTCACGAGAAGGTTTGCATGATGAGATGAAGACGATCGAAATTGATGGCTTCTCCGTTCCCATCCTCCACCTTATATATGACTTGTAGCCCCCCTCCGGGGCAAGACAAAAACGCTTACGCACGCATGAGCTCGGTGCGCCCCTCGCGCGCGCGCAGGCCGCCCTATTCATTGGCGCATTCGTGCGGGGGGGGGGGAGAGAAGAGTTGCAGCACCGGTTACTTGTCCTGAAACGGAAGTGGAAGACATTTTGTACGTGAAATTGAATAGTACACCTTACACTTTTTTGTCCTCTCTCTTTTCCTCCGTGGCAACATTTTATTGATCAGAGAATCAGAAGTTGGTCTTGGACTGGATTGGGGGCAAGGGGGGGGATGTGTCATGGTTACCTTGCTCAAATTAGATCGTGTTTCATTAATGTATGTGTGTCTGGTGTGAAGTATTTGTGCACTGAATGGAAGGTTATGAGTGATGACTCATTAATGAAGGGTTGAGTAAGCGCGCGGGTACTGTAGCGAGGAATTGTGAATGAGCAAAAGTTTTTTTGACAACACGACTTACAGGTGATCTACCTTTTATTTTTGGAAGTTTACCAGTATGGTCTAACCAAAATCCAAAAGTACCTAACAACAGCAAACCGTCAATTTAAAAATGTGATCACCATGTACTGAGCAATGTCCAGTTTACTGGTATCATTAAACTACCAACATAAAAACTGCTGTTTTTTTCTCAAACCTCAGCCTGTAATTTTTCGTCAAACTCTTTGGCTAACTTCTAAACTCCCATTTTTCTCGAATGCCAGAACTTATTGGCAAAAAGAAGTTGTATTTTTCAAATCAGTGTGTTCTTATTTTTTGAATCATATATCTGAAAACTCTACACCAATTTCCGTCCACAGCAAAGTAATCCTTCTTGAATCTATTCTTGGGGACATAACTTTCTTGAATCTCAACATTATGAGCTGAAAACTATACCAAAATGTAGATCTTGGCAAGCTTTATGTCCTTGGCCTAATACGAGAAGAATGGCAAATCGTTAATGTGCAGCGGGCTGCCGGAAAAAAAAACTGCGAAAAATTATCAAAAATTGTAGTCCTCGTCGCGGTACATTAACAAATAGCCATTCGGCTCGGAGTAGGCAACAAAGATAGATCTCGCTGAGATCTACATTTTGATATATTTTTCAGCTCATAAAACTTAGTTTGAAGCAAGTTACGCAAGGTCAAAAGTGTAGGCTTAAAAAATTCCAAAAATTCGATTTTTTAATCCAATGGTATCTCTGTATAACCTATTTATGGGGAGTCTGAGTTGAGCCCTCATAAAATGTTCGACGGGCTGCTGGAATACGAAACTTCGAAATACCAGGAGCCTTTACCTATAAGCACCCATAAATAGGTTTCCATTCTTACGGATGCTGTTCAAATTCAGAATCTCCACGTCATCATCTTCTCCCTTTCCTTCCCATTGTTTCAATCTCTTCCCAGCTGATTCCCGTGTTCTTTGTCTCCTCTCACAGAGAACAAAACAAAAACATTTGTCTTTCATTCTTCCCGCGTTCCCACGCTTCTGTTTGCTCTCCCATCTCCCGAACACTTTCTCCCCTTTTCCACGTGCCGACAGTCCTCCCCCCCCATACTAAGAAATCAGACCAGACCTGATATCAGATTAATATGAATGAAATGAGTGCAAATAGACAAAAAGATTATAGGGGGACTGGTTACCGATCCCCCTGATAGTGATATTGATAGGTGGGGGTTCAGAGTGTGAACTAGAGTTTTCTCATATTAATATTTGCACTCTCCGTCTGGCATAGGTTTTGTAGTTTGCTCTAAGTTTGCTCCAAGCTCCTGATTCCCAAGATTCTGAGGATTGCACTCATAGAAAGGAATGATGCAGAAACATATAGTTAGCGGGGGAAAGCGCGGGAAAATAGGAAAATAAGAGTAAAAAAGGAGAGAACAAAGGAGTTCCTGAACAGTAGCCGACACGGCATTGCAACACGAGACCGGTTTAAGGGGGGAATGGGAGGAATGGAGGTGCTGAAAATAGAGGATAAGGATAGCGACAGAGATTTGAGGGCTATGAGGAGAGGGATCAAACTAATAGATTCATAAATTTCTTAAAACTGAATGTTACGAGTTGAAAAATATACCAAAATGAAAATCTCGGCGAGTTCTATGTCACTGACAGGTTGGATGAATATGTGCCTCTAGCCGGGCTAAAAAGGCTGTTTTTATCATACTTGCAAACCGGGCCGAAACGGGCCGACACGGGCCGGCGCGTAACTCGCTTCAAACTCAACATTATGAGCTGAAAAATATACCAAAATGTAGATATCGACGAGTTCTATGTCCGTGACCTACTACGGGCCGGATGGCTATTCGTTATTGTGCCGCGGGCCGGCAAAAAATGCCAAAAAACGGGAAAATGGCCAAAAAAGCCATTCCAGCCCGGCCCGCGGCACAATAACGAAAAGCCATCCGGCCCGTAGTAAGTCACGAACATAGAACTCGTCGAGATCTACATTTCGGTATATTTTTCAGCTCATAGCTTTGAGTTTGGAGCAAGTTAAGCGTCAGATTCAGAATCCTCACAACTTCATCGTTTGGACAGTACTGGCCAAAGTTTTCTTGTCAAAACTGAAAGAAGTGTGTCCAGTTACGAGGAAACCTATTGACATGGAAAAGCCTATAGTGTCGATTTTCCCATCTCTTGTAGATCTCCTGTAGCGCTTCACTTAGGGCGAGTAGACCGTCCTGTAGTATAAACTTTATCACTTTATTTTTGTAGTTGACTCCTTTTTTGTCCGGATACTCCTTGGGGAGTTACAAACGAGTTCTAGTACAAAACAGTTGTCAACTACAAAACTTAAGCCTACGTATTTGACAAAAGTTGAGATAGACAGATTGTCAGAGGATCCGTGACACACTTTCATCGGATTCCACTGGAAATGATTGAGGAGTATGAAGTTCGAGGAGTTCAAAGAGCCAAAGTCGCTTACTGATTTAAAATATTGACAGGAAACTCAGGACTTCAAAATTACAAACTTGGAAACGGTAATGCCTTAAGGTCTTATAAGATCATAAGATTTTGAGAAAAACTGGATTTGAACTCGAAAAAAATCTGGAATAAGTCAGCATACTCAACTTTAAATAATCTGCATTTTTGAAATCTTTCTCCTGCCTATACAGTACCTGAAATATGGTTACGATTTGGACAAGTTCATGACGCCAGGCTTATCTAATGACTTAGTAAGATTTGGCTATCACAGAGCTGTCATAGTCGTGGTTAGTGTATCAGCCTTTTTCCCCAAGCTTGAACCAGCAGATCAGAAAAACACAGCAGACAATTACAGTAATCTTAGTAAAGTCTCCACGGGTTCTCCAAATCTCATTTCACCGTTTTGCACCTACCTATCTAACTCAAGACACATACTTCCATTACATATTTGCCATTCCATGCCAATCGTTTTCTTCTCCTTCCTTCCTTTCCCTTTTCTAATCGCATTTGTGTGCAGCAAGGGGCGGTCCTACGTTTTTCCGTCGCCCCTGAGTACGCAAGAACTCTACTCCGCGCACCGAGATGGAAAACCGTAAAGATGGGCGGAGCAGCAAAACTTTTTGCTGTGCTCCAAGAGAGCTTCACGCAAAAACTTGGTGGTGGCGACCGGTCATGACGGTAGTATAAAAGGAAACGAGTGATGAGCACTAAATCATCATTCGATCCTCCTCCTCTTACAACAACTCACTCAATATGAACACTGTCCTCTCGTAAGTTTTTTTTTTTAATTTTACTTTTTTTGGGTTTTTGACTCTTTAGAGTTTCTACTTTTTCTCATTTTGCAACATTTTAGCCTTCTCCTCGCCAGTCTGGCAGTCACCTCCGCGCAGGTCGCCATCAACGGACCATTCCTCGGCCGCTACTACGTCGCCGCGAAGCCAGTGTTGGCGCCAGGAGTCGCTCCACTCGCCGCCCCGGTGCTCGCCGCCGCTCCACCAGTCTTCGCCGCACCGGCTCCACTTTTGGCTCCACCAGCACCACTCTTGGCTCCACCAGCGCCAGTCTTCGCTGCTCCACCTGCACCACTCTTGGCTCCACCAGCACCAGTGTTGGCTGCTCCAGCTCCACTCTTGGCTCCACCAGTCCCACCAGTCGCCCCAATGGTTCCAGCCTTTGCTCCAGCTCCAGTCCTCGCTCCAAGACCTGTCTTCGCTGCTCCAGCTCTTGCTCCAGCTCCAGCCTTCGCTCCAGCCTTCGCTCCAGCTCCAGTTGTCGCTGCTGCTCCAGCATTCGCTCCAGCCTTCGCTCCAAGACCAGTGTTCGCTGCTCCACCAGCTCCAGTTCTTGCTGCTCCAGCTTTGGCTCCAGCCTTCGCTCCAGCCTTCGCCCCGGCTCCACTCGTCCCAGCCTACGCTCCATTCGCCCGTTCCGCTTTCCTCATCGGAGGAAACAAGGCGAAGAAGGTGTCCGAGTAAGAAGTGTTCATTCGATATTTTCATTGTTTGTATATACCGAAACGCCCATGTCTTTCTAATAAACTTTATTTAATTCTTGCCTTGTTTTTACATTCTAAATCCGCCTCAGCTGACGCAAATTGCGGATAAAAATAATCCAGGGAGCTCTGGGAGCTCGGCGAGCACCGCTGTCAGTCTGCCTCAGTCCCTCTCATACCATGCAACTATCCTTCTTCTCGCTCTACTGCTTCATTTGCAATGGCACCGCCATCGTTCTCAACGCGATTCTTCTCTTCCTTTCCTCCAATAAAAGTATCGAAACCATTCGGGAACTCCGCTACTTTCTCTCCAACATCGCCGTCTCTGGAATCGCCTTCGCCGCTTCCTTGTTAGTCCTCCAACCGCAAGTTGTGACACGTGGCACGATGACGATCCGTGTGGTGCATGGACCAGCCCAGTACTTGACGGAGAATGCAGTGGTATCTTATTTCTATTCTGAAATTTGAAAAAATGCGAAATTTCAGAAAGCAATAGGATGTGTCACGGTGATCTCGTACATGTATGCTATTCTATCCTTCCCATTGTTCTTTATCTATCGATCGATGATTTTGTCGAATAGGTTTGATGAAGGGACTCCAATAATGATAAAATAGAAATTTCAGCAACATGTTCGGTCAGTACTTCACAAAGAACACATTGATGGTCACTTTGGTCATCGTTTTTGTGTTATGCTGTACGGAGAGTGTCTTCTTGTACTACTCGTCGATTCCTTATGCGGTAAGTGCCGTCAAATTTTGTGTAAAAGAGCTGAAATTAATATGGTTGTGTAGATCAAAACTAGGGCTTCATTTTTTTAGTTGACAACTTTTTGATAGCTATTCACGCTTTTGAGATATGCAGCTTTAAATATGGGCTCCTAAAGCGACATGAGCGGCTGCTTTCTCAGCGCGCTCTTTTACCTCTCGAACTTTAAAGGCGCATATCTCAAAAGCGTGAATTTCTATCAAAAAGTTGTCGACTACAAAAATAGAGAGCTAGATTTGATATATGAAAAGAATGTAATTTCAAAAAAATTTGGATGAAATCAAGCCCGTCAAAGTTGACCGTTCAGATTTTTGTGGTGAAATCAGTTGGGTTAACGGTAGTTCTTTAAGGATCGCCCGTACAAAAAAGTTATCAACTACAAAAACTGAGCCCCGGTTTTGCTCTACATACCCTGAAAACTTGGGTGTTATGGGAGCAGTGCAAGTGCGACCCAATGTACAATTTTCCAGGACCTTCTCGACCGTGCCAACCGTACCACGTCTATCGTCGAGGAATTCGAAAACTCGACTCTCCTCCTGAACCAACACCTTCGTAACATGGACATCAACTCCCAGCACTCGACCGCCAACGTCTCCAGCGGTGTCATCCAAACCGGCGAGGAGCTTAGCGGCAAGCGTCACTTATCCCTTTTCGGCGACGATCACTCCCGCAATCCGCTTATCCTTATATTCCACGGAATCCTAGTGATCTGTCATGTGCTCTCCTACCTCATCATACTCGTCTGTGCTCATTTTATGCTTAGAACACTCAAAACGAGACAGGGAACAATGTCAAAAAACACGATGCTCGAGAACGAGCTGCTCGTTCATTCCGTGTTCGCCGAGGCGTTCATCCCGTTGTTGCTCTCGGCGCCGGTTGGTGCCAACGCCGTGTTGGTGACCGTGTATGAGAATAGTTTGTGAGTGGGACATTCCATGAAAAGGAGCAACATTTTAACAATTTTTTTTTCAGAAAATGGCAAGAATTCCTCCCGACCTACTGTATGTCGATGGTACCTGTCTTGTCTGCACTCTTCACTATTGTGTTTATCGGACCATACCGAGATGTTATAATATCGTTTGCCACTTTGAAGTTTTTAAAGAAGAATTCAAATGATAGCCAGAAGAATGATGATGACTTTTAAAGATATTAAAATGGTTGTGTAGATCAAAAATCGGGCTTCATTTTTGTAGTTGGAAGTTTTTTGATAGCTATGTACGGTTTTGAGATATGCTCCTTTAAAGATGGGTGCATAAAACGCCGTCTCTCGCCTTCACCTCCCAAACTTTAAAGGCGCATATCTCAAAAGTGTGAGCAGCTATCAAAAAACTTTCAACTACAAAAATGGAGCCCAGTTTTTGATCTACACAACCATAGCAGTTTCAATGATTTTTGACAAAATCAGACACCGTGGCGAGGTGTCTGATTATTGTACTAAACAAATTCAGAAATAAATTTATTGTGTCATTGTATCGCAAATAAATGAATGAAAAAGTGGATGAAACCAAGTCGATCGGTATATACAGAAATCGAAAATAATTAGAGCACAGATGAGCCAGAAACTTAAGCCTTGATGCTCTTCGCCTTGTTTCCTCCGATGAGGAAAGCGGAGCGAGCGAATGGAGCGTAGGCTGGGATGGCGGCTGGGATCGCAGCTGGGGCGAAAGCTGGGACGGCTGGAGCAGCGAGAACTGGAGCTGGTGCCAAAGCTGGTGCAGCGAACACTGGTCGTGGCGCGAGGACTGGGGCTGGAGCAGCAAGAACTGGGGCTGGGGCGAAGGCTGGAGCAGCAGCGACAACTGGAGCTGGAGCAGCAAGGACTGGAGCTGGAGCCAAAGCTGGAGCGGCGAAGACAGGTCTTGGAGCGAGGACTGGAGCTGGAGCGAAGGCTGGAACCATTGGGGCGACTGGTGGGACTGGTGGAGCCAAGAGTGGAGCTGGAGCAGCAAGGACAGGTGCTGGTGGAGCCAGAAGCGGTGCTGGTGGAGCAGCGAGCACTGGTGCAGGTGGGGCGAGGAGTGGAGCCGGGGCGGCGAGCACTGGTGGAGCGGCGGCGAGCACCGGGGCGGCGACTGGAGCGACTCCTGGCGCCAAGACTGGCTTCGCGGCGACGTAGTAGCGTCCCATGAATGGTCCGTTCACGGCGACCTGAGCGCTGGTAAGGGAGAGCCCGGCGATGAGGAGGCTAAAGGATTTTTTGAAGGATTTTGTGATTTTCAAAACGAAAAACTTACGCAAAGACCGATGAGCTCATGATTTCTTGAGTTGGTTGTTGGCTGTTGGGTGTGCTGTCTTTCCCGATGTCCCCATCGGGGCTTAAATACGTGGCGAGCCGCATGGGAAACTAGATTGTTTCATTTTTTCATGACTTTACGTCAAAAAAAAGGTAAATCGTTTCGCGCGGAGGCAAACTTTCGGCGGAAGAATAGGAGCGCGCGAAAAAAGTGCCTTTGAACGGGGTGCTGGTGCCGCGCGGCACACGGCGTAATGGACACAAACAAAAGGCGAGAAAAAGTTGTGGGGCTGGAGCCGGAAGAAGCGTTCTTCTTGATGATGAGCAAACATTACGGTAGGTAATTGAGAAGTGATGGTTGGCAGGGGAGAGGGAAAGTGCGCTCTATTGAGAAAAAGTTTTTTGGGTAAAACAGTAAAGCTTACAACTGCGCTCTACCGAAACTAAAGAAAATTGTGTGCGAAATTGAGAGACTCAGAGAAAAAGAGACATTTTTCAAAGGCACTTCGGTGGAGCGCAGTTGTAAGAGCTGTGCTGAGCTATTCGGCTTCGGGACATTTCGCAACCGCAGATTTCGCAACCGGACGTTCTGAAACCGATATATTGAAACAGAAAATGATATACTCTGATTGAACCTCAGAAAATAATGAAAAATTAGCATTTTTTCAAATCGCTCCGGAAAACCCGTTAAAACATGATTTTTTCAAAAGAGTTTGCTCATAAAACTTTTAAAATAATTTTCTCTTTTCTTTTTCTTATTTTTCCCCCAGTTTTAACGCTGAAAATCGCTCCAAAATTCCAAAAATCAGAATCCCCCGACGTCTTCTCCTGAATAATGCAAGCGCGCTCCATTGCACACGCGAATTTTTCGCGGAAAATTGCAATTTTTGAATTTTATTTTTGCGATTTTCAGTGTTTTTCAGTGATTTTTCACTCAATTTCTCTGTTTTTCAGACTTCTGGGCATGACGCTCAATAATCAATCACAAAATCTTATAAATTTCGCGAAAAACTGTGTGGAAAATGAGAAAATTGAGAGGTATTCACAAAAATTGCGAAAAAATCGAAAAAAAAAACAAATTTCGAAAATTCAGAAGAGCAATCGAACACATTATCGACATTATCGACACATTATTAGGGGAAAATTTCATTTTCAGTGATGAGGAATTGGATGAAGAGGAGTTTTTGGAAAAATTGTTGGTGAAAAAAAAAATATTTTCAAAAAAAAAATTGTTTTTCAATTCCAGAACAATTCTTCAATATATCACATACTCATTGGATCTGATCATTGAAAAATATCGATTATCGATTGGTATTTTTAGATTTTTTAATTGGAAATCAGCGAAAATTTTAATTTTCAGACGAGATCTCTCATTTATTCCAAGAAGTGATCACAGCGATGAGCGCTTATGGGGATGAAGAGTTGGCGAGGAGTTTTGATGTGGGTTAACTGTGAAAATAGTTGTTTTAGAGTAAAAATTAAATGAAAAATGGATTTTTTGACCTGAAAAACCACTAGGTTCCAGAAAAATCAGTCGAAAATGGTGTTTTTAGCGAAAAATTGAAAATTTTCAAAAAAATATTCAATTTCAAAAATTGATTTTCTCACGAAAAACACTATTTTTGGCATGAAAAACATCGAATTTTCGTTTTTATTTGACTGGTAAATCGAGTTTTTGATCTGAAAAACCTCAAAATCGCAGAAAAATTGGTCTGTGGTCATAAAATATCAATTAAGATCTAAAAAATAGGCGAAAAAAGGTTTCCGGAGCCTAAAAGTCGAAAAAAAGATGGAAAATTTGTCCAAAATCGAGATTTTTCTGTAAAAAACTATTTTTTCATGAAAATTTTCTTTTCAAAAAGACTTTTACTAGGAAAAACGCTCTTTTTAGCTGTAATATGTGATAAAAATCCAATTTCTGGCAGTTTTTGAGAGAAAAATTGAGTTTTTCGATACCAAAACCTATGAAATTGGTCAAAAATCGATTTTCTACTAGGAAAAAACGCAAAAAACCGAAAAATCTGAATATCGAGACGATTTTTACCCAAAAAAACCTGATTTCTCACTAAAAATTCACAGAAAATTAGTTTTTTGCTCCGAAAATTCAAAATTTTTCTTCAAAAAGATGCAAAAATCGAGGTTCTAGACTTGAAAATAAGTGAAAAATAATCCGAAAAATAAGTTTTTTGACCTGAAAATTGTTCCAGATAATCCTGAAACTCCTCCTCTCGGCCTCGTCAAAACTAGAAGCTGATGAGCACGAGACGATCCTTCGTAACCTTCTCGACGTCGTCAATTTCTGTGATTTCGATTCAGAATCCACGACGTCGATTCCGATTCTGATTCCACTGAAAACAGTGATGAGATTGGAGACCAACTACGACGGCTTCTTCAAACTTCATCTGAGTCTGAATATTGTGACGGCGTTGTTCGAAGATGACGTCGTCGTGGAGGATTCAGAAGTTCTTCTGGAGTACTGGACGCCTTCTAAATCGTTTCTGAATGAGGAGCGAGCACCGGAAGAGGCGTGGATTGTGGAGATTTGTCTGAAAGTTTGGATGAAATGTCTGAAAATGAGAAGGAAGAGAGATTCAGTGGTGGAGCTGGCTGCGTTCATTGGGGAGATTTTCTCGACGTTCTATGCGGTTGCGGAGTTTAAAGACGAGGTTATGCAAGTGTTGGAGCAGGTTTTTCAGGTAAAAATGGAGGAAAAATTGGGGTTTTCAGGTGAAAATTGATGATTTTTCTGCTGAAAAATGAGAAAAAATGGGATTTTCAGTCAGAAATCATGTAGAAAATCGGTTTATAACGCGAAAAATGTGGATTTTTCAGCAGATTTTCAGATTAGAACTTTGTTTTCTTATTGATATCCAACATTTTTCTTGGATTTTCGTCATTTTTCGACTTCTCTAATTAAAAAATCTCTAATTTCAGCATGAAAGCAGTCTAAAACGCGAGATTTTTCAAAAAAAAAAAAAAAAAAAAAATTTTTTTCAAAAGACGGTATTGCTTCATGAAAACGATAAAAATCGTATTTTCGGAAATTTCTCTAAAAACCACTTTTTTCCTACATTTCAGCGTTTTTGAGACAATTTTACATCCTGAAATGTTCGTAACTTGCTTCAAACTCAAAGCTATGATCTGAAAAATATACCAAAATGTAGATCTCGGCGAGTTCTATGTCTGTAACCAGGGACGTGCGGAACGGGAAAAATGAAATTTCCGACACTTTCCGGAACTTTTTTCCGTCGGAAAATGTCCGAAATTTGACAATGGTGACAAAACGTCACACCTGTGTCAAAATTTACAGAATTTTTTTTTAGTTTTTACTGCAAATTTATTGATTTGAAAAATTGGACTATGAAAAATTGAAAAACCAAGTTTTCGGAATTTCTGAAATGAATCGGAACATTTTTGGCTCCGGGAACGTTTCGCCACCAATTTTAGGAAAATTTCCGAAGTTTCATAGAGAAAAAAAACATATCACTTTAATTTGCATAATCAACGCGTACTATTATAAATTCACAACACCACGCCGCATGGCTTTAAAGGCGCATCTAGTTTATAAGAAGTTTCGCGGAATGGTCTCGTAGATGAAAAAGATCAAATACCGTATTTTCGAGCTTTGCGGGTCTAAAAATAAATATAAAAAATGTTTTTCGCTTCGAGACCATTTTGAACAAAATAGATGCGCCTTTAAAGCTATGCGGCGCGGTGTCGTGAATTTATAATAGTGATATGTTTTTACCCTGTAAAGGTGGCGAAATGTCCTGGAGCCAAATTTTTAGTTCTGCACATCCTTGCTGACCTCTGACTCATTTCAAACCAGGGATGTGCCTATGGAGGCGCTTTGGGCGCTGAAAGATTTCAAAGTGGGCGAAAATGCGACGAGAGAGAGTGTGCGAAATCGAGAGAGTGTGTCTGCGTCTCTCCATTTCGCACACTATTTCTCGTCGCATTTTCAAATTTCGGCTGAAAATGCGAGGCGCTCAACGCCACCCGGGCACATACCTGTTTCAAACGCAATCTTATGAGCTGAAAAATATACCAAAATGTAGATCTCAGCGAGTTCTATGTCTGTGACCACTTTCTCCTACAATTCCGGCTATGAGTAGGTCATAGACATAGAACTCGTCGAGATCTACATTTTGGTATGTTTTTCAGCTCATAGCATTGAGTTTTGAGCGAGTTACGCGCCGGCCCGATTTGCAAGCATGTAAAATCCTATTTTATCGAAAATTTGGAACTTTCCCATCGTTTTTCTTCCAGGAAATTCGTGCGTTCATCCTTCAAAACGAGCAAATTCTGTCAATTCACAAAGATCTCCGAGAGAATCTACTGGAATGGTTGAATATCTATCTGGAATTGATTGATGACACCACTGATGAATTCGGACTACTCAACACGTTCTCCACGTTTCTCGTTGATCTGACATCTAATCAAGAAGTTCATGAGATACCCATGAAAATATGTTTGGCGCCGAGTGAACTGTGTGTGGTGAGTTGATGGTTTCAGAAAAATCGGTGAAAATCTCATGAAAATCACCGAATTATCGAGATGTTTAGCCAAAAAATACGATTTTTGAGCTATTTTTAAGGAAAAATGATCATTTTCGCATTAAACTTCCCGAAAATAACCCGTTTTTCGATGAATTTTTCATTAATATCAAATTTTTCACACAAAAATATCTGAAAATCGCTGAAATTCTAATGAAAAATATAGTTTTTCAGACATTTTTAGCTGAAAATGAGTTTTTCGACTAAAAATTTTTAAAAAATTTTGTTTCCAAAACCGTAATATGATCTAAAAAACCTGGATTTTCTCTTCAAAATCACTCGATTTTGCCTATTTTTATGTCTTTTTTCATTGAAAATCCTGGCTTTTTAATAAATTTTGTCATTAAAATCAACATTCTCGCTTGGAAATAGCTGAAAATCGCTGAAATTCTAATGAAAAATATAGATTTACTGACATTTTTAGCTGAAAATTACGAATTTTTGAGAAATTTTCACGTCTGAATCACTCGAATTTCGTGTTTTTTCACCCATTTCTCACTGAAAATCGTAAATTTTCAACTGGTTTTTTCATCAAAATCAAAGTTTTTACTCGGAAATTGCTGAAAATTATCATATTTTTCATTGTTTTCTAGCTTGAATTCTTCAAAATCGCTCAAAACTTCACCAAAAAATGTATTTTTAGCTGAAATTTCCGCTGAAATTCAGATTTTTTGGCTGAAAATCTCATTTTTTCTGTGGAAAAAGGCTGAAAAATGCTAAAAATGTCATAAAAATTCCAATTTTCAGTCATTTTCCTTCAAAAAATCCAAAAATGGTTAGAAATCCTTTAGAAATCGCAAGTTTCAGTCAAGTGCCGTCAAAAATCATAATTTAAACAGCTTTTTTTATTCAAAAAATCGCTCGAAAATCACACAAAATCAAAAATTTCAGCTAAAAATCACATTTTTCTGTAGAAAAAGACCGATTTTCGACCGAAAATTCCTAAAAATGTCATATTTTTGAGCTGAAAATCTCATTTTTTTAAATGAAAAAATAGATTTTTACCTAATTTCCCCATTTCCAGACCCGAATCAAGCTCTCCCTGGAAACCTTCCGCACCGACTGCCTTCCCAACTACCTGGACCTCCTCGCCTCCCTCTTCAAACTCTCCCGCCTCCAAAAACCAGAAAACTTCCAATGGTTCATCGCGGACATTCAAAAATTCAATTCCATCGAAAACCCTCAATGGCCACGTGTTCTCGGCGCGATTCTCAGTGTCCAACACCCAATTTGTCAATCATTCTGTAAACAGTTCGCACCGTCCGTAGATCAAATGTGGCATCGGCTGAAAAACGATTCTAGTGAATCGACGAGGTGTACTGTAACTGCGATAGCGATTTGTCTCGGAAATTGCTCATTTTTACAAAGTAACGATGAGAAGTTGAAGCAGATTATCCCGTTTCTATTGATACCTTGTCTAGGAGACTTTCGGGAGAGAGTTGGTACGAAATGGGATGGATTCCGGATCTCGGGAGCTCAAAAGAACGAATCGATTCTGGATTTACAGCGATTCGCGTCTGTATTGGAGACGAACGACTCGGAGGAATGGAGGATACGCGCGGCACAATGTGCACTGCAAATCGATAGAAAGACTGGAAAATATCTGAATCTAGTTGTTGATATGAGTCTTTCGGTGATAGCGAAGGCTGTGACACAAAATGTGACCCAATGCCTCCCGGCGATCACCCATTTCTTGTCTGAAAATCCGCAATTTATTGGGGAATTCTTGACGGTTTTGGTGGGAAAACTAGGGAGAAGAGATATATGCAAAGCGATACGAAACATTATAGAGAATGCCAAAGATGCCAAGGGGAATCTGAAAATCGATGAGCAAACTCTCGCTGTCTCACTCAATGAGCTTACTGCGAAGCGAAACCACGAATCAGACGAATCAGAGAGAAATTTCAGTCTGGAAATGCTGAAAATGTGTAGAGCGATACTGTTGAATGTGGACTCGAGACGACGGTTGGTACCGGCGTTTACACCGGTTATCGAGGCGATTGATTTGGCGTTTGAGGAGGAGACAGCTGATTGCTATTTGTGGGTGAAAAACGACTTTTAGACAAAAAGACGTGTAACTCGCTTCATTCTTATCCTAGCAAGAATCTGAAAACAGATTCAGAATCCTCGTATTTACAGCTTTCTAGACACCCCCTTCACGAAAAAATGGGGATATCTGAAAAGCTGAAGTCCAGAGGATTTTGAATCACTCTTGATACGAGATACGAATAGTTGTGTAACTCGATTCATTTTGATGCGATTCAAAATCTGAAGCTAGATTCAGAATCCTCGTGATCTCATACAAAAGAAGCCCTGAAGACGTTGGGATTCTGAATATGTTTTCAGATTTTGACTGCCAAAGAGTTACACGGACGACTTTCAGACAAAAAGCCGTGTAACTCGCTTCATTTTTATCCTAGCAAGAATCTGAAAACAGATTCAGAATCCTCGTATTTTCAGCTTTCTAGACACCCCCTTCACGAAGAAATGGGGATGTTCTGAAATGCTGGAATCTAGAGGATTCTGAATCACTATTTGGCTGAAAATGATCCGAGATACAAACAGTTGTGTAACTCGCTTCATTTTGATGCGATTCAAAATCTGAAGCTAGATTCAGAATCCTCGGCTTTCTTTTCATGAAAAGTTCTACTTCTGAAATCCTGAGATGGCCGCGGACTAGAAAACTTTCTGCTAGCTTCTGTTGATTGGTTATCTTTATGATCCAATCAGCTATAGCTGGAAGAATTTTTTCTAGTCCGCGGCCACTGACGTGCGTTAGTTGATCTTAACACGATTCTGAATCCCCTCACGTCTTCATTAGCTCCGCACAGTTCTTACAACTGCGCTCCACCGAAATCTCCTTGAAAAATGTCTATTTTTCTCGGAGCCTCTCAATTTCGCACACTATTTTCTTAGGTTTCGGTAGAGCGCGGCTGTAAGATGCGTGTAACATATTCCAATAAGATTTGATAATTTTCAGCCGCGTCTGGGAGCTGGTCACCTGCAAGAGCTCGATGACTGCCGAGCGGAAACAACTGATCTACATCAAACTCATCATCCAAGGATTCCGAGAATCCAACAATTCCACGTCTTCTATTCGAAAATTCACTCATAACGTCCTGACGGCAAAACTTCCAGATGACATCAAAGCGATCGTATGCTCGGCGCTTTTCGCTCACGCTTGTTTCATGGATACACTGGAAATCTGGAATCTCACGATCTCATTTACCCGTCAACTAGCTTCAAATCTCGTCAAGAATCTGTTGGACGCGACTGAAGACGAGCTATTACAAGCGATGTTTCGGAGAAATGCCACGATTTTTACGCGCGCTTTTCTTCATCGATTATTTTTGGAAGCAGCCGCCGAGCAACTCGATGAGCTCAAAATCCGCGAGTTCTCTCAATTTTTTGTGACACAAATCGCGATTTTTTTCAAATTTTCCAACTTGACCGCAGCGATCTCTACGATCCGCCCGTCTCTCTTCTACTACTCACTGATTTCTGGCGCCCGTGGAGTTTGTGCAGCGGAGCACGTTTGCTCCGTCATTGATTTCATTTATCAGGAGCTCACGGCGACCACGCCCACTTCGATCCCCAAAAATCCGAGCGATATGAAAGTGATTTTGAGTCAACGAAAAGCGCTGATCACTGAGTTATTTCCGAAAATTGTGCAATTTTTGCAGTTTGAGGAGGGGGAGGAGCCCGAGCTCTTTTGGAAGTTCTGCAAAGAGCAGTGTGACTTCAACGAGGAGAATCTGAATGCGGTGACGGCGACGTTTCGGAAACAAGTTTTCGAGAATTTGTTGCTCGTCGCACCTCAAGTACTTTGTGACATTCAGGAGGACTCCAGAATCCCACTACAACTTCAGAAGACGTACGAGATTATGAAGAAGGGCGAGAGCTTTACGATTGCGACGGCGATGGATACGAGGAATGAGGGAGTTGAGATTATATTCGCGTTCCGGAGCTATTTTATGGAGGACGCGTGTTTTATGATGAGAGACTCGGCGGCTGCCAGTTTTAGTGTGGTACTTCAGAATCTGAAGACCAACTTTTTGGACGCGCACTGGTGGGCGATTCTGATGACGTTGCGGCAGAGTCCGCCAGAGTTGGAATCCACGAGACAGAGTTGGTTCACGTTTATCGAGGAGATTAGTTTGGAGACGTTGTTATGTCATTTGTGGAGACTTATTACGGATATCTCGAGGGTTTCGAATAATACGGCGATTATTGAGAGACTGTGGAGTCGGTTGGGCAGTGCTAGGTAAATATCTCGCTTTAAAGGCGTATTGTGGTCTGATGTGATGTTTTCATACCATAATGTATGAGTTTCGGCGAGTTCATTTTCATACTTCAAGAATTTTTTAATTCGGTCCACAACCCGCTGAGAGCGAGCGCCGGAAAGTTTGGTCATTGAAAGGGTCGCAGAAAATTGGTGGCCGTGGCCTAGAAATTCGACTAGAAATTCGTTGATTTTTCAATTTTGACGGTATTTTCGATTATTTTTGCTGCATGTCTTCAATAAATTCGATAGAATACGGTAAATATTGTTAGAAAAACACTAAAAACTAACAAAAATAACGCCAGAAATGGCAGAATACTGAAAAAACCAACGGAAAGTTTGGTCAGCGAGAATGTTCTAGAAATTTCACTTCGGTGAAGTTCTTTTTTCAGTATTCTGCTATTGCCGGCGTTATTTTCGATAATTTTTTGCGTTTTTCTATCAATATTTGCTGTATTCTATCGAATTTATTGAAGAAATACAACAAAAATAATCGAAAATACCGTCAAAATTGAAAAAATCAACGAATTTCTAGTCGAATTTCTAGGCCACGGCCCCCAATTTTCCGCGACCCTTTCAATGACCAAACTTTCCGGCGCTCGCTCTCAGCGGGTTGTGGACCGAATTAAAAAATTCTTGAAGTATGAAAACGAACCCGCCGAAGCTCATACATTATGATATGAAGACATCACAACAGACCACAATACGCCTTTAAAATCATAGTTTTGAGCAGAAGGGGGCGTGGCCTGTGTGAAAGCTCCGCCCACTTTTTGCATTTCCGGCGCATAGTTTGAACAGAAAGGTGTCTCAGAGCATTCTGAACAAAATGTGCAGAAATATTGCAGAAAGGGGCGTGGCTTATTTGGCTCCGCCCACTTTTGCAATGCTCTAGACAAATTGGAATGGGCGTGACCCAAGTAAGCGCCGCCCATGTTTGCAGTTGCGGCTCGGAGTCAAGAAATGTGCACAAGAATTTTTCGAAACTTTTTGAAATTTTTATGAAAAATAGTCAAAAATCCTATAAAGAGGACTGAAATCATCCAAAAACCGGTCTAAACACCAAAATTCCCGTTCTCCTGACTCAAAATGAGCTCTGGTGGAAGAGTTTTTCAGCGCGGCCGTGTAGTCCTCTCGGACAAGATTTTTTTTCGCAATTTCTCGTTTACTCACTTTTCCAACAAAAATTCGTGGTTTTTTGCGACTAAAATTGAAAAAAAAAACCACGAAACTTTGTTGGAAAAAGTGAGTAAACGAGAAATTGAGCAAAAACTTCTCCGAGAGGACTACACGGCCGCGCGGAAAAATTCTTCCACCAAATGCTCATTTCGAGTTAGGAGAACGGGAATTGTGGAGTTTGGTGGTTTTTTGGATGATTTCAGTCCTCTTTATAGGATTTTTGACTAATTTTAATGAAAATTTCGAAAAATTTTACTCTCCGGGCCGGTCCCGATATTATGCAAGTCTGGTCAAAACTGCAAACATGGGCGGAGCTTACTTGGGTCCCGCCCATTCCAATTTGTCTAGAACATTGCAAAAGTGGGCGGAACCAAATAAGCCACGCCCCTTTCTGCAATGTTTCTGCACATTTTGTTCAGAATGCTCTGAGAAATCTTTCTGTTCAAACTATGCGCCGGAAATGCAAAAAGTGTGCGGAGCTTTCACTGGGCCTAAAGTTTTGATTTTGAAGCGAGCTTACTGTAGACTTCCTATAACTTATTTGAACATTTTCAGTGGGAATATGACGAAACTGTTCTGGGTGGTGCCTGTCGAGGTGGAGAGGAACTTTTTGAATATATCGATTTCGAGATCGAGACAAGTGGATGATGTGCTCGAGTTTATTAGCCAATTTGAAAGATATCCGTCGTTGCAGTTTATTGATAATTTGGCGAGCAAGATTGAGAGAAACAAAGTGGGAAAGGAGGAGATGGTGAAATTGGTAAAGGATTGTGGGAATGGGGGAAAGAGGCTGAAATATTCTTTCAGATACTGTAATGACGATAATTCTAACAACTTTGGATGTTTTCAGTGGAAATTGTCCTAGTTTGGGAGGGTGTTACGGCATCACTGGTTGTCCCATCATGAAAATTTTTTATGGATCTTACAACTTACAAAAAGTAGAGCTTCACTTTTGTAGTTGACAACTTTTTTGTACGGACACTCTCTAGAGAGTTATGGTCATTTCAAAAGGACAGCTCAACATTTGAGCTGAAATTGATTGATTCTTTCTGAAATCGATCAATTTCAGTGCAAAATTCTGCGACTGCTCCCTTAAAATGACCACAACTCTCTAGAGAGTGTCCGTACAAAAGAGTTGCCAACTGCAAAAACGAAGCTCTATTCTTGATTTGTATGATTCATTAAAAATTTACTTGATGCTTCTCAAAGTTGGGAATTTTCAACTGAAAACGGCCAAAATTGTTGTTAGCTCGGCGCAGTTGTTACAACTGCGCTCCACCGAAACGCTCTTGAGAAATGTCTCTTTTTCTCTGAGTCTCTCAATTTCGCACTTTGGTTTCGGTAGAGCGCGGTTGTGTCTTTTTGCAATTTCTGCGGCGTGATTTGATGAAAACGTCAAATTTTCCAATTTTCACAGTGATTTCGAGGTTTTTTGAGGTTTTCCGAAAAAATCAGTTTAGGCTCCGCCCCTTTTCGCAATTTCTGCGGCACGGTTTCTCAAAAATTCAAAAAAATTAGCCGAATTTCGCAGTTTTTCGACCGTTTTTTGAACAAAAGTTAGGCTCCGCCCCTTTTTGCAATTTCTGCGGCATGAATTGCTGAAAACGTCAAATTTTGGAATTTTGACAGTGATTTCGTCGTTTTTTGAGGTTTTCCGAAAAAATCAGTTTAGGCTCCGCCCCTTTTCGCAATTTCTGCGGCACGATTTCTCAAAAATTCAAAATCATTTCAGTACTCGGGATTACTGTAGGTCTTTTAGCAATCTCTGGAAGAGAGTTTTCTGGTCCGCGGCCACAAGAAAAGAGGATTTCTTCTAGAAAAATTAGAAAATTTTGATTGAAATCTTAATAGCTTGGCACAGTTCTAGCAACTGCGCTCCACCGAAATGCCCTTGAGAAATGTCTCTTTTTCTCTGCGTCTCTCAATTTTGTACTTTGGTTTCGGTAGAGCGCGGTTGTAAGAAGCGTGCCCCGTCCTAAAAGATCTCGAATTCGAACATTCCAGATCGGCGCACTCACTGGAATCCTCCCAATGTGTCGATCCCGAAAACAACGAAACCAACTGATCTCTCTTCTCCAAAAGATCCCAATCACGTTCTCCGTCCCCGCCGATCACGACTTTATCCGATGGGATCCATCGTTCAAATTCTTCTCCGAACCCCGACAATTGACTCAGGCGGTCCTGGAGGAATGCGCCGTGATTCTGGAGAATATGGTGGGAACGCCGAGGTTGGAGTATGCGGATAGAACGATGTGTGATGCTTACAAGTTCTTCAATTCGAGTCTGGCATCGGAGGAGTGAGTTTTGGCTGAAAAATCTGAAAAAATGCTTAAAATCGAGTAATTTTTCAGCATGAAACTCAGTATAGACGGGCTGAAAAATATGTATGCAATAATGTGTTCGAAGAAGCCGGAACCCGTGATGATAGAACAAAAAACGATCGATGAACTCACCACGTCTGGAAATTCCCGAAATGAGACGTTCGCTCGTTGGCTTACTGTACTCATTATAAAATGTGCTGAAATGGCTGAAAATTCCGCTTTGGGATGTCTGGTACCCATTGCTCATTGTAATGATACACGGTTTTTGGCGAAGATGGCGATGAGATTCATTCTGACGGTGATTCAGATGGAGAGGGGATCCGTCACACAATGGGTACGGTAGTTATGCACTTTTTGGCTGAAATTTGAGGAAAATCGGATCCAAAAATGTAGAAAACATGGACAAGGGGTACTGTGGACTACTGTACTCTGAACTACAGTACTCTCTTTTGGTATTACTGTACCTCTAGACTCACAGACACACAGACAGCTGGAAAAGTTCGAAAAATTCGAGCAAAACGATCGATTTTGAGAATGGTGGTAGAGGTAGACAGTGGCAGTAGAACGACCAGGGTTCGAGTCCGCTCGGTGGCAAAAATTTTTTTTAGAATGGTTTTTTGCTTTTTTTTCGAATTCTTTTGGTATTTAGAATCTCGAGATTCCAATTTTCAGCTGAAAATTATACATTTTCCGGTGTTTTCTAACGAAAAATGATCCGAAAACCGGTGAAATTCTCTGTAAAACAGGGTTTTTGTGATTTTTTAGTACTTTTTTGCGGAAAAAAATCTTAAAAAATTCATTTTTTAACAGAAAATTTCAATTTTCTAGTATAAAAATGCTGAAAAATCTGAAATTTCCTCAAGAAGCCCATCTATTTTGCTTAAAAATCAGGAATTTTCGTTGAATTCACTGGATTTTTCAGCTTTTTCCAGTGCCTGAAAATTATTTTTTTTTGGAAAAAGTCTTAAAATTAGTTTTAAAACAATTATTGAAATTCAAAAATTTATCGTTTTCGGTAGAAAATTGAGATTCCCGGCTTCAAAGTGCAATGAGAAGCTGAAAATCTGAACATTTTTACAGAAATTGGTGTATTTCCCCGAAAAATTCATTTTTAGACACATTTTCAGCTTTTGCAACTAAAAATCATTAAATTAGCCTAAAAACATGGCTTAAAGTCTCTTTTTCAATAAATTTTAAAACGAAAAATGCTTTTTTAAAATGATTTCTCCCTGAATTTCCAGATTCTGACGACATTCGAGGACGCTCTAACCTGTGCGCTCAAACGACGTCTCACTCATTCCGACCGCGGCGCGTCCACATTCATTTTCTACGTATTCGACTTCCTCTACTTTTACTCGAATTCAGAAGACGTGCGACGCCACAAAGAGATGCGAGAGAAGGTTCTGGAATTCTGGAAGTGTATGATGTCATGGACACGAAAAGACTCGCACGGACACGATCAACCGTTGATTGTGACGGTCGCCGAGTCGTTTGGAATGGAGAAACGATGTATTCTGTGGCTGGAAGTGTATATGGAGATGAAGAGGATGGAGCACCAGAAGAAACAGAGCCAGCAGGAATCGGCGTCAGGGATTCAGAAGACGACGATGACGACGACGACGATGGAGAGCGCCTACTACTTTACACTGATGAATTTATACGCACGAATACACGAGTTGAATGGTGTCAAGGGGGCGTACGCTATGTTGAGCAAGACACAAATCGATCATGTTTATGGAAAGATTTGTGTGAAGGAGGCGTTCGGAGAGATGCATTCTGCCGAATCTTACGTCAAAATGACGGGAAAAGGACGACCGTTTAGTGTGGGTATTCGAATTTGGTTGAAAATTTGCTTGGGGTAGATTTACGAGAGATTGGTGTGGGTTTACGGAGACAATGGGGTAGATTTACGAAGAAAACTGTGTGGATTTACGAGAAACCTTGGTGTGGATTTACGGGCAGCTCGGGACGATTTACGGTGGACTGGGGCAGATTTACGGGAGAATTGGAGTTGGGTGGATTTACGGGGTGCTAATGTAGATTTACGAGAAACTTTGGTGTGGATTTACGGGACAGTGGGGGTAGATTTACGAAGAAAACTGTGTGGATTTACGAGACAACAGTAGAGGTGGGTTTACGAGAAACCTTGGTGTGGATTTACGAGGAGTTAGAGACTATTTACAAAAGAATGGTGTAGATTTACGGGAGAATTGGAGTTGGGTGGATTTACGGGGGTGGTAATGTATATTTACGGGAACCTTTGGTGTAGATTTACGGGACAGTGGGGTAGATTTACGAAGAAACCTTGGTGTAGATTTACGAAACAACAGTAAGGGTAGGTTTACGAGAAACCTTGGTGTGGATTTACGAGGAGTTAGAGACTATTTACAAAAGAATGGTGTAGATTTACGAAGGTGGTCGGTTGGATTTACGGGGACCAAAGTTAGAATTAACTGGAATGGCGAGGGTAGATTTACGAGAAATTTTTGGTGCAGATTTCCGATGAGCTCGGGGCGATTTACGGTGGATTTAGGTGCATTTACGAGAGAATCGCGGTCTGAGATAGATTTACGAAGGTGGTCGGGTGGATTTACGGCGACCAACATTAGGATTTACAGAGGAGTGGGTAAATTTACAAGAAGGCTTGGGTCGTTTTACGATCAGCTAGAAACGATTCACAGAAGACTGGGGTAGATTTACGGGGTGCTAATGTAGATTTACGAGAAACCTTGGTGTGGATTTACGGGGCGGCTAGAGACGGTTTATTCACAAAAGTGGAGGTAGATTTACGAAGCAGAAGGTTTGACGGTGGACTGGGGTGCATTTACGAGAAGGTGAGGGTAGATTTACGAAAACCATTGGTGTGTATTTACGAGCAGCTAGAGACGATTTACGGAAGATTGAGGTAGACTTTCAAGACGGCTAGAGACGAATTTTAAAAAAGTGGGGTAGATTTACGAAGCAGACTGTTTGGATTTACCAAAAGCCTCGGTATGGATTTACGACCAACTAGAGATGGTTTACAGAAAAGTGGGGGTAGATTTACGATTTCTTATCAAATTTACGCGATTCACTGGCGTTCGGGTCAATTTACTGAGCACTGATGTGCATTTACGAGAGAAGCGCGGTCTGGGGTGGATTTACGAAGGTGGTCGGGTGCGATTTACGCAAAATTTTGTGTAGATTTACGGACTTTTTGGTATATTTGCGAAGAAAAACTCATTTTTAGTTAAATTTTTTTAAATTTCAGCCTTCTGATTATATAAAAACCATGTTGAATCATTACAGGCCATGGAAACCATCAAGAAAATGATTGATGAACAAAACGCACTTGACTATGCCCCTATGGAGAAAAAGGAGCAAGATGAGTACATCAAATCGCTGAAAACGTTGACACAATGGACGTCGAATGATAATGATGTATGAAACTACAGTATCCCAGGCTACAGTAACCCATTCGTTTTCAGATCGCCGCATCGCCTCAAGTCTTCTCGAAAACCATCGAAACACGATCCGCTGAATCGGTGATTTTGACAATGATCAAAAACGAGGAATCGCCTGAAATTATTGATGAAACGATTCAAAAAGCGAAGGAAAAGATTGTGGATCGACTATCGGAATTCGCGATCGGCGGATCGTGTAGCTATGAAACGTCGACTCCATTCATCATTGAACTTCAGAAGTTGGATGAGATAAGCGAGCTGAAAAATGCGAGGAAAGAGGATTTGTTGGGATTCGACTCGAAGTTTTGGAAGAATTTGAATAAAGTGAGCAAGAAATGAAAGATTCTGGAGGAAATGAGATTTCTGAAACGCTGAAAAGCTTCTTAAGAAAACTTGACGATATATTCAGAATCCCCGAAAAGTTGAGATTCTGAAAAGCTGAAGACGTGAGACTTCTGAATCAGATGGTTCTGATATCGGCACACTTCTTACAACCGCGCTCTACCGAAACCGAAAAAAATAGTGAGCGAAAATGAGAGACCCAGAGAAAAATAGACATTTTTCAAAGACGTTTCGGTGGAGCGCAGTTGCTAGAACTGTGCCAAGCTATTAAGATTTCGATCTAAATTTTCTAATTTTTCTAGAAGAAATCCTCTTGTCCTGTGGCCGCGGACTAGAAAACTCTCTTCCAGAGATTGCTAAAAGACCTACAGTAATCCCCGGCTGAAAGTACTAACATTTTTTGAATTTTTGAGAAACTGTGCCCCCGCATTGCGAAAAGGGGCGTAACCCAGTTGATTTTTTTTTGGAAACCTCAAAAACGGCGAAATCACTGTGAAAACTGGAAATTTTGACGTTTTCTTCAAATTATGCGGCAGAAATTGCAAAAAGGGGCGGAGCTTAAAATTTTTTCAAGGCCAAAAACTGCGAAATTCGGTTAAATTTTTTTGAATTTTTGAAAAAAACCGTGCCGCAAAAATTGCAAAAAGGGGCGGAGCCTAACAAATTTTTTTTTGAAAAAACGGCCGAAAAACTGCGAAAATCGGCTAAAATTTTTCGAATTTTTGAGAAACCATGCCGCAGTATTGCGAAAAGGGGCGGAGCCTAACTTTTTTGAAAAAACGGTCGAAAAACTGCGAAATTCGGCTAAATTTTTTGAGTTTTTGAGAAACCGTGCCGCGGAAATTGCAAAAAGGGGCGGAGCCTAATTTTTTTTGAAAAAACGGCCGAAAAACTGCAAAAATCTGCTAACATTTTTGAGAAATCGTGCCGCAGCATTGCAAAAAGGGGCGGAGCCTAACAAATTTTTTTTTGAAAAAACGGCCGAAAAACTGCGAAAATCGGCTAAAATTTTTCGAATTTTTGAGAAACCATGCCGCAGTATTGCGAAAAGGGGCGGAGCCTAAACTGATTTTTTTGTAAAACGTCGAAGAATTGCGAAATCATTGTGAAAATCCGAGAATTTGACGTTTTCATCAAATCGTGCCGCAAGAAGGGGCGGAGCTTAACAATTTTTTTTTGTAAAAACGGCCGAAAAACTGCGAAATTCGGCTAAAATTTTTCGAAATTTTTGAGAAAACGTGTCGCATTGCGAAAAGGGGCGGAGCCTAAACTGATTTTTTCGGAAAACCTCAAAAAACGGCGAAATCCCTGAAAATTGGAAAATTTTACGTTTTCATCAAATCATGCCGCAGAAATTGCCAAAAGGGGCGGAGCCTAACCATTTATTTTCGAAAAAATTTCAAAAATAGCCGAAAAACTGCAAAATTCGGCTAAATTTTTTCGAATTTTTGAGAAACCGTGCAGCATTGCCGAAAGGGGCGGAGCCTAAACTGATTTTTTCGGAAAACCTCAGAAAACTGCGAAATCACTGTGAAAAATGGAAATTTTGATGTTATGCCGCAGAATTGCAAAAAGGGGCGGAGCCTAACAGATATTTTTTTGAAAAAACGGCCGAAAACTGCAAAATTTGACCAAAATTTTTCGAATTTTTTGAGAAATCGGGCCGCAGCATTGCGAAAAGGGGCGGAGCCTAACAAATTTTTTTTTGAAAAAACGGCCGAAAAATTGCGAAATCATTGTGAAAATCCGAGAATTTGACGTTTTCATCAAATCGTGCCGCAAAAATGGCAAAAAGGGGCGGAGCTTAACAATTTTTTTTGAAAAATTTCAAAAACGACGAAATTACTGTGAAAATTGGAAAATTTGACGTTTTCATGTAAAAAAAAACGGCCGAAAAACTGCGAAATTCGGCTAAAATTTTCCGAATTTTTTGAGAAATCGTGCCGCAGAAATTGCCGATTTCAAATTTTGCTCTAATTTCAGCGCACAAACGACGGTGAGCAATCGATGAGTGTTCTCGAACCAATTCTACGTGTCCGTCGCTCGATGCTCGATATCCGAAGTCAATCGATGAGTGAGAAAGAGAAGGATAATATCCGGTCGAGAATCGTCGACTCCCATCTTCAAAGTGCTCGAATCGCTCGGCTCACGGGGTGTCTCGAAAGAGCACAACTTTCGATAATCAATGCGAAAAAAGTGTTGCCATTCGAGAATAAAATCGTGTTGGAAGAGGCGAAACTTCGGCTCCAAACATCGGATGAGCTCAATGGAATGAGTCTATTGGATAGTATCATTTCGAAGAACTTTGCTGAAATTCAAACGACTTATAGCCATACTCAACAGTCGACGAATCTAGATATTCAGAAATCGGCCAAGCTGAAAATCGATTTATTTCCAGAGGAGACGAAAAAGTTGTTCTCATCGGTTCAAATGCTCCGTATTTCTCATATGATCAAATCGGGAAATACCGTTGGCTTTGAGAAGTTGTTCGATGAAACGAAACAGCTTATTGAGCTATTCGCCGGATCGAATGCAATGTACGAAGCCGTCTGGTTTATGGACTATTTGTCGAATTATAATGAGAGGAGCAAGCCGGTGCTCTCGTTGCTCACAGCGTATGGGAAGGTGGCTCAGCATGAGAAGAATGTGGTGCTGCAGGCGAGAGCGGTGGAGAGAATGACCTCGTTGTGGTTGGCGAATGCGAAGAAAGTGGTGAGGAAATGATGAATTTTTTGGAGCGAAGTGGACAAAAAACCTTAGTTTTTACAGATTTTTCGGGTTTTTTCAAGACAAAAGTGTAAAATTTTTCGAATTTTTCAATTTTTTATCGAAAATCTTAACATTTTTGATGATTTTTCAGAATTTCTTGTATTTCTGAATCGTAGTCGAAAATTTGACCTTTTCAAGAAAAAATTCAAAAGTTTTCGAAAAAATTGAATTTTGAGTTTTAGCGCCAATTATGCGGTCAGAATGCTACAATTTTCAGGATTTTTAAAAACTAAAAAAACCAGAATTTTGACATTTTACTCGCTTTTCATGTAGAAAATTATTCAGAAAAATTGTCCGAAATCTTCCGAATTTTTGAATTTTTCAAATTTCTGAAAAATCCGTTATTCCAAGAAAAATATATGTAATCAGCGTCAAAATGCTATATAGCTCACTTTTATGGCAGCCAAATTTTGAAAACAGATTCAGAATCCTGACGACTTCAGCTTTCCAGTCATATCATCCGACGTTGTGAGAATTCTGAATCTCACAAACTACAATCTCTGGTATCTCGGTTCATTCAGAAGCTACAGTAATTTTGAAAACAGATTCAGAATCCTCACGTCTTCAGCTTTTCATTTATATAACTTTTTTTGGAAAAAGAGAAGATTTGAGGTCAAAAATATTGATTTTCTCGCAGGATTTGCATTTTTCGAAATTCCAGATTTTCTTACTGTAGTTACGACTCGAAATTGGATTTTTTAGGCTTTTTTAGGCAAAATTTGGAATTCTGAAAACAAAAAAACCAATTTTTGAACATTTTTTTCATGAAAAACGAGTAAAATGTCAAAATGTTGGTTTTTTCAGCTTTTTTTCTCTGAAAATCCTGAAATTTATAGCATTTTGACCGTATATATATATATATGAATTTTCAAAAATTTCAAAAACTCGGAAGATTTTGTAAAATGGAATTTTTCAAATTTCTGAAAAATCCGTTATTTTGAGAAAAAAATATATCATTTAAGACAAATCAAAAATTGAGTTGTTTTTTCAGAATTCCGAGTTCTGATATTCTTACCAGATCTCTAGCCTAGAAATCGCAATTTCGAAATATAACTACAGTAAGACATTTTGGATTTACGTGAACTGCAGGTCCTGCTAGAAATCAATATTTTTGATCTCGATCCTTCTATTTTTTCAAAAAAACTTATATAAATGAAAAGCTGAAGACGTGAGGATTCTGAATCTGTTTTCAAAATTACTGTAGCTTCTGAATGAACCGAGATACCAGAGATTGTAGTTTGTGAAATTCAGAATCCATGGCTGGAAACCTGAAGTCGTCAGGATTCTGAATCTGTTTTCAATATTACTGTAGCACCCAAATAGACCGAGATACAGGACTCTGTAATCTGAACAGTTCAGAATTCTCGCAAAGACGTCAGGATTCAGAATCTGATTCCAGATTTTCAGTAGCTTTCGATCTAACAAGGGAAGTACACATACTTGTCACGGGCCGGGCCGATTTCCAAATTTTCACCGGCCCGGCCCGGCCCGGCCCGGGTGAAGCGACTTTTTTCGAGAAACATGTTTTTTTCTGCAGTAATTTTTGAAAAAGTGATTTCTGGAGCATTTTCTGCAAAAATTCTACTGAATTGATGATTTTGATAAGTTCTACAGTGAATTTAGTGATAAAAAAGCACTTGAAAATTATTTTTGGGATGCAAAAATTTTTAAAAATTTTCCACCCGGGCCGACCGGGCCGGGCCGGCCCGTCAAATGACAAGTATGGAAGTACACGACGGACCGAGTGGAACTTTTTCTATAAATTTGACCATAGATACTTTCGACCCAGCTGATTCCAAATCTGCAATAAAAATCTGCTAAATGCTCACGTGAACCGAGTTATGACCCGTCAAACTTGCGCTTCTACAGTACAAGTGTCGATAAAAACGTGAAAAGGTTAAGAACGTGAACAAATTGAAACGTTTGACGGGTCATAACTTGGTTTACGTGAGCATTTCGCTGATTTTTATTGCAGATTTGGAATCAGCTGGGTCGAAAGTATCTATGGTCAAATTTATAGAAAAAGTTCAACTCGGTCCGTCGTGTACTTCCCATGTAAAAGCTCAAAATCCAAAAAAATTTTCAGTCCGACCACATCGCGAACAACAAAATCTCAAATGGCCAAATCAACGACCTCCGCGCAAACGTTCGTCAAACTTGCACAACGATGAACAACGCGCTCGACGACATCGGCTGGCGTGCCTTCTACCCGGCGTACGCAGTTCTCACCCGTCACATCGACCATAAAGACGACGAAGTGGCTCGAAATATCAAGATTATGATGAGAAAACTGATTCTCCGAATGCCGCATCAATGTATGTGGCAATCGGCGTATCTTCTGCGTCAAAACATTGCTGGGATTAAGGAAAAGTATATGGAAGTGCTGGCGGATGTGAAGAGAAACGCGCCGTGCTATGTGACGATCATCGATCAGTACGACTACGCTTCTGGGATATTTAATCAAATCTCGATGAAAGTGGATTCCAGCGAATGCAGACTATCCGAGAGAGTTGAGGGTATGAGAATACTGTTTCGAGATAAGAAGTACGATGCGAAGGAGTTGGAAATGAATCGACGCTTGGATGGGGATTGTAAAGTTTTCAATGGAATCATGGTACCGATACGATCGGTCATCGATGAATCCGTACACTATCCGGAGTATGGAGGGGATAATGATGCGGAGAAGGCGTGCCAGTTGCCTGATAAGTATTTGATTCATGATTTTAGTGAGCATGTGAAAGTGTTGCACTCGAACACGAAACCCGTCTTGATTGAGTTGACTACGATGGCGGGGAGGAAGGTCCGATTGATTTGTAAGAAAAATGATGATTTGACGAAGGATTATCATTTTAATAAAATTGTTGAGGTAATAATGATCGTATGGAATCTGGAATTGGAGCGGTGGAGCGCATTTGAAGAGTTTTAAGCTCTACGCAGCATCGCGCTCTGCTAGACTTTGCGAAAACGCTTCTTACAACCGCGCTCTACCGAAACCGAAGATAATTTTGTGAGAAATTGAGAAACACAGAGAAAAAGAGTCATTTTTCAAGGGCATTTCGGTGGAGCGCGGTTGTAAGAACTGTGCCGAGCTAATACGAATCAATTCGAAGTGAATTTACGATATGCAGCCAGCCGTTCGAGCCATAGTGAGCCGGTTTTTGAATTTCGCGCCAAAACTTTCTTCTAATAGAGCGATTTTGCACATATCCATCAAAAAAACTTATTTCCCCATCTTTTCGCTGAATTCACTGCGTAGCGACTCTCTGATATTAGTGATCCTACAATCACGCTCTACTGAAATCCACACTTGCAACGGGCCGGGCCGGGACTCGGTGCAAAAATTGGAAGTTTTGAAGTTTTGATTTTTTGCAAAAAAGTCGATTTTTTTTGACTATTTTTGATATTAACAGCCCGCCCCTCTTTCAACCGCGCCCCCATCGCAAACGAGAGAGTATCAGCGAGAGACGCAGAGTTTTTTTTACTCACGCCGACACATATTTTCACAGTTTCTGACCTATTTTCGCTATTTTTGAGTTTTTATTATGAAAAACAGCGGAAATTGGTCAAAAACTGTAAAAATCTGTGTCACCGCGAGACAAAAACTCTGCGTCTCTCGCTGATACTCTCTCGTTTGCGGTGGAGCGCAGTTTTAAGAGAGGTGGGCCATTAACATCAAAAATAGTCAAATTTCGACTTTTTTGCAAAAAAATTTCGAAAAACTCAACATTTATTTTTGTGTACTGAGTCCCGGCCCGGCCCGTTGCAAGTGTGGATTTTTAAAAATGTCCCAAAAAATTCGATTTTCACCCATTGGACCCATCCAAGACAGATAGAGCCCTGCCTGAAAACGCAGGACTATATCCGTTTTCGATGGGTCCGCTAAGTGACGTTCGTTTTCAGATGTGCAACGACCTTCTCATGAAAGACGAACAAACGAGAATCCAGAATATGGCTGCGACCACATTCTCAGTGATCCCCCTCGCGAAACATGGTGGAATTATAGAATTTATTGAGGGTGTCACACCGTACTACGATACACTTGACACTATTATGCAATTGAAACAAAACGAGTGGTCTGGGAAATTGTCGAAATGGAAGGATGAAATGAGCAAGCTGAAGAGCCGGGAGAGTCGAGCCGAGTATTTCAGAGAGGTCGCGTGCAAACAGACGCCGATCGTCATGTCGAAATGGTTCCGTATCCAGTATCCGGAGGCTGGAAAGTGGTTTGCCAGCCGGAAACAGTTTGCAAAGTCCGCCGCCGTCATGTCGATTATCGGATACATCTTTGGACTTGGTGACCGGCACACGAAGAATCTTATGATCCATTTACAGACGGGAAAGTGTATCCACGTGGATTTCGATATGATATTCAATAAGGGCGAGACGTTGGGCACACCGGAACTCGTCCCGTTTCGACTCACTCAGAATATGATTAACGGAATGGGAGAGGTCGCGTTGGATGGGGAGTTCCGGACGGTTTGTGAGCAGGCGCTCCGTGTGTTCCGAGAAAATTCGTACGAAATTGAGAAGTATATTTCGGATTTGCCGAATTTGGTGGCGGATTTTGCGAGTAATAAAATGGCGCCGGTAAGGTTTTTTGTCCGCGAGGAGTACACCGAAATCCCCTTGTCTCTTTTTCTCTCACTCTCTCAATTTCGCACACTATTTTCTTTGGTTTCGGTAGAGCGCGGTTGTGAGAAGCGTATGTTGAGTGCAGTTGGAGTTTCAATAAATTATCAATAGAGCGCATTTGACATTTCGCTTTTCTGATAGTCTACGAGAGGTACACGAAGGGGTTATCAATAGAGCGCATTTGACATGTGATTTTTACTTTTTCAGAACTGAAAATCGGACATTTTTTGAGTTTCGTTAGAGCGCATTTTCGGAAAACATTTTCCACGAAGGTGGTTATCAATAGAGCGCATTTACTTATCCACTAGTGATTTTTTTTTGAAAACTGAAAATCAGACATCTCGGTATCAAAAAGCACTTTTTAGTTTCGAAAACTTGAATTTTTCGAATTTTTCGCATTAGAGCGCATTTTCACATATCTAAAGTACGGTTTTTCTGATAGTCCACGAGGAGTACACAAAGCGGTTATCAATAGAGCGAACTTAGTTATACACTAATGACTTGTACCATATTCAAAACTGAGAATCGGAATTCCGATATCAAAATGTCATTTTGAATTTCGAAAAAAAATAATATAAAAAATTGAAAAAGCTTGTCCACGAGGAGTACAAAAGTTGATTGAGGATTTGCATTATGAGAACTCCTGGCTTTCGATTGTTATGACTTTGAGAAAATTTGAAAAATTTTGGATTTTTCAAAATTTTTGTCTAAATTCCACAAATTTCGCACAATTTTCCCAATCTCCCCGCATTTTCCAGAAAGACTTCGACATGACAGAAGCGAAACGTCTCGTCTCGGGCCGAATACGCGGACAAATCATGACAGTGAAACTGCACAAGAGCAAAGCGATCACCTACCCAATGCAAGTATCCCAATTGACATCATCACTCATCGATCTGGCGACGAGCGATGAGAAACTGTGCGAAATGTTTCCCGGATGGATGCCGACGTTGTGAAATTTTATAATTTTTGAACTTTTTTGTTATATCATTTTTATTGTTTCCTTTCCTTTAATTTTGTATGATACGTTGTTTCAAACTTCTATCTCTATCAATGGCATGAATGCGGAAGAAGACAGAAAAGAAGAGAATTCTTACTACTTATTTACTATTTCCCCCCTCCCGATAACAGTTTCTGACGGTTCTGAAGGCCGCTGATGTGTCTGCGTCTCCCTCTTCTTCACACTAGTTCCCGTTTGATGACCACCGCGCCCGCAGTAAAGCGGAACTGAAAAATGGTCAAATAGCAAAACGGATAGATAGAGTAACCTTGAGCCATCGGGGGAAAAACCACCGATATGGGAGGGGAGTCGGGTATAAAAGACCCGGGTAGACACCCCGAAAAGACATCTTGGCATCAGTCAGTCATGGTTAAGACATTGGTTCAAATCGCGTCGGTTGGCAGCGGAGTCGCCGTTCTCGCGTGTCTCTTCACCGTCGGATACATCTTCAACGATATCAACTCGTTCTATGATGACGTCATTGATACCATGACTGAGTTCAAGGTAAGTAAGGAATTTTTAAAAAAGCTCAAAATTTTGCGTTCTGAGCAAATGCGCTCAATCGAACAAGCTCCAGAGAGCAGCAGACGGCTAGAGAATCTAGTTGTCTGCGCCTCTCTGCTTCGAGCGTTATTTCCACGATTTCTCAACGGAGCGCGAATTCATCACCGTAACCATTTCCCAAATCTTGCAGACGAACGAGCAACAAGCATGGAACTCAATGCAATCACCATCCGACATCTTCGGAAGAATCAAGCGTGGAGTCAACAAGCGTAACGCCCAATGCAACTGTGGTGCTCAACCCAATGGATGCCCAGCCGGACCACCAGGACCACCAGGACAACCAGGAGCCCAAGGAGAGGCCGGACACCCAGGAGAGGCCGGAAAGCCAGGAGCCAACGGAGTGACTATCGGACTCACCGGAGGAAATGGTCCATGCATCACTTGCCCAGCCGGAGCACCAGGACTAGCCGGAGCTCCAGGAGCCCCTGGACCACAAGGACCATCGGGAGCACCAGGACAAGACGCCGTCGGTGGAGGACCAGGACCAGCTGGACCACAAGGACCAGCTGGAGACGCCGGAGCACCAGGACAGCCAGGAGCACCAGGAGCACCAGGAAACGCCGGACGCAGTGGACAACGTAGCCGTGGACTTCCAGGACCAGCTGGAGCACCAGGACCACAAGGACCAGCCGGTGGACCAGGACAACCAGGACAATCCGGAGGAGCCGGACACCCAGGACCAGCTGGAGCCCCAGGACCAGACGGACATCCAGGACAAGCCGGATCACCAGGACAACCAGGAGCACCAGGAAACGCTGGAGCACCAGGAGGTGATGCCGCCTACTGCCCATGCCCAGCTCGTGCCAGCGCTGTCCGCAAGCACCGCAAGGTCTTCCGCAGACGTCACGCCAAGGTCTCTGCTTAAGCGTTTCTTCAAATTGAGTAAAATTGAAATAAACTTTTTAATGCATCATTCAGTGATTATTCTGTTAACAAATAATTGGGGGCCGGTGGAGTCTTAGAGACACTTGGGGTCTTGGATACAGATGTCGACTTGGATTTCGATGAAGTCTTAGACACCTCCACACTCTTGACGTCTTTCTTTATACTCTTAAGCTCCGCCTCCTTCGACACACCAAAAAAAACAACGAAACATCCGCCGAAACAGTGCTTAAAATCATGATTTTAAGAAAAACGGTGAAGTGTGCCTTGTCCCAAATGCCTTTCGATTTAGACTTCAGTTTATTCTTGACCACATCAAATCCATTGCACACGAAGCCCTCTGTGCGGTTTTTATAATGTGCGGAAAATCGTGGATTCTGGAAATTTAATAAAAAGATGATAAAAACCGTTGCATAGGAAAAGGCTAGGCGCTTACGATTTATTATTCGCTCCTGTGTAAATCGACCGCATGAAGTTGTCGTTGTGGAACTGGAGTTCGGTCTGGAAAGAAACAGTTTGTCACTGGGCGTGGCTTCATTTTTGTAGTTGGCACTTTTCTTGTAGCTCTTCTAAATTTTGAGATACGCTTCCTTGAAATCGGTGGCCAGTAGTCAAAAAAAAATTACCCTTTTTTTAAAGGTATATATTTCAAAACCGGAGAGAGATATCAAAAAATAGCCAACTACAAAATTGTAGCTCTATTTATGATCTACATTTTTGTAGTTGACTATTTTTCCATAGCTATCATAGTTTCTGAGATAATTGTCGTTGAAATTTAGGTTTGGTATTTAAGTGAATTCAATCTCGCATAGCTCTCTAATAGTTAGAAAGCTATGCGAGATTGAAACTGGTTTTTCAAATTTCGATTCATTTTATTCACAATCTAAAAAGTTAGTATCTTTTAGTCAATTTGTACTGCTTAATAGAGAAACTCAGAGAAGTCAGACACTCTAGCTTCTCTGTGTCTCCCTCTCTCTCCACTCTCAAAGTTCTCTTACCTTCATATCTTAGAACGCGCGTAACTCTAAACCCAACAAAGATATCAAACAATTGTCAACTACAAAAATAGAGTTCTTTTTATGATCTACATTTTTGTAGTTGACCATTTTTTGATAGCTATTTTAGTTTGTGAGATTCGACCGGTCAAATTTTGAATTTTGTTACAAACTATAATCTAGAGTTACATAAAGAACGAAACAGTGAATATTTCACTATTTTTTCATTTTTTTTTTGTAAATTTTGCAGTTTTTTAAAAATATACACTAACTATAGCAGTTCCGAGGAGAGACGCAGAGAAGTTAGACACTTTAGCTTCTCTGCGTCTCCCTTTCTGACGTCTCTCGAAGTTGCAGCCGTTTACCTTGAAAGCCGCGTATCTCAAAACCCAGAAAAGATATCAAAAAATTGTCAACTATACAGTTGTAGTACTATTTGTAAACTATATTTTTGTGGTTGACCTATTTTTTGTAACTCTGCAGGTTTTCGATATACGAAGCCTCAAAAAGCAGCGAGTGGGATCAGCTGATATTGCGCACCATACCCAACTTTGTATCTTTTCAAAAAAGAATATCACAATTTGAAGTAAACTGAATTTATGTAAAACGTTTTATTGATTCTGATTTTATTGAAAAATGTCGAAAGTTGAATAAAAAATTATGCGACAATCTTGGCGTGACGTCTGTGAGCCATAATCTTGCGGTGCTTGCGGACAGCGACGGAACGTGCAGGGCATGGACAGTAGGCGGCGTCACCTCCTGGTTGTCCATCGTTTCCTGGTGCTCCGGCCTCTCCGTCTTGTCCAGGTTGTCCTGGTTGCCCATCTGGTCCTGGTGCTCCCGCTGGTCCCGGTGCTCCTGCTCCATTCGATTGTCCTGGTTGTCCTGGTCCTCCGGCTGGTCCTTGTGGTCCTGGTGCTCCAGCTGGTCCTGGAAGTCCACGGCTACGTTGTCCACTGCGTCCGGCGTTTCCTGGTGCTCCTGGTGCTCCTGGCTGTCCTGGTGCTCCGGCGTCTCCAGCTGGTCCTTGTGGTCCAGCTGGTCCTGGTCCTCCACCGACGGCGTCTTGTCCTGGTGCTCCCGAAGGTCCTTGTGGTCCAGGGGCTCCTGGAGCTCCGGGTGGTCCTGGTGCTCCGGCTGGGCAAGTGATGCATGGTCCGTCGCCGCCGGTGAGTCCGATAGTCACTCCGTTGGCTCCTGGCTTTCCGGCCTCTCCTGGGTGTCCGGCCTCTCCTTGGGCTCCTGGTTGTCCTGGTGGTCCTGGTGGTCCGGCTGGGCATCCGTTCGGTTGGGCACCGCAGTTGCATTGGGCGTTACGCTTGTTGACTCCACGCTTGATCCTTCCGAAGATGTCGGATGGTGATTGCATTGAGTTCCATGCTTGTTGCTCGTTCGTCTGCAAGATTTGGGAAATGGTTACGGTGGCAGTGGTGGGGGTGGAATCTATATCGATAAAATGTGGGAATAGTAAACGCTCAAAACAGAGAGACGCGGGGTCTTCCAGGGAAGCTTAAGGCGTGCTACGTAACCGCGTTGATTCTAAAGCGCTAAGAACGAGAAATATCGCAGACCAGGAGACCCAGGCAGCTAGACTATCTAGCCGTCTGCGGCTCTCTGAAGCTTTTCCGTTAGAGCGTATTTGCTCAGAACTCCAAGTTTTGGAAGAGGCCGTGTTTACAGCTACGCGACCGCGCCGCTTCTAGACGCGATAATTTTCAGCTAGCGGAAGTAGGAATTTCAGGGTTCCTTAAGTATTCTGTAAAAACGACGCTTACCTTGAACTCAGTCATGGTATCAATGACGTCATCATAGAACGAGTTGATATCGTTGAAGATGTATCCGACGGTGAAGAGACACGCGAGAACGGCGACTCCGCTGCCAACCGACGCGATTTGAACCAATGTCTTAACCATGACTGAAATGCCAAGATGTCCTTTCTCCCAACATTCTGCTTATTTTTATACCGGGAAAGGTCAAGACCTTGAATCGCCCATCCCCCCATTAGCGGAAGACGCCGTTCTTTGTCCCCTTCGGTGTAATAATCGGTGGCTTCCGTGTTTCCCTTTTTTCCAGTGGAAAGCGGGGACGTTTTTACACTTGAGACTGTAAGAAATAAACTTATTTATTTTTGGTTCCTTATTTGTAAGTAGGTAAAGGGGAAGTGTTTTTGTGTGAAGCTTCAAACCTCTGTCTTGTGTCTTGGAAAGGTTTTTTTTTTCAACAAAAAAAAACTGTAATTGTTGGACGGTCTCTCATAAGACGCTAATGAAGCCCTGGTGGTTCTGATGGCTTTGATTTTTCTGGATTTTCATAGTTTCTTTGAGAAAAAAGTTGTAATTAGAATCCTTATTCTAATAGACTGACACAAAAGATACCAGAGTAAAAAAAGTTGTCTAGTATAGAAAATACAATCGGAATTTGAAGTCCTGGTCTAGGATCCGAAAACTCAGCCATAGTGATATTTACCAAGGAAACTGACGTCGTTCGACACAGCTGGAAATGAGTGCTACCGTAATATGCCAACGGTTATTAAGTATATTTTTCAAATTTCTCTTTTAAATATTACGGTGGCACTCGTTTCCAGCTGTGTCGAATGACCGAATAGACGGATCTCAGGCCACCCGTCATTTCAATACAGAGTTCAATGACATGTCGAAAACGTAATCATTCGACTACAGATAACCAAAAGATCAAAATGATATGATACTTGGAGTCTAGCCGAGAGGAAAATACGTTTTGGGTAGAGTCTAGCCCGTTTTGTGATTTGAAGTGTCTAGGCGGCTTGACTTTCTGGACAAAACAAATGGAATTGATAAATATAAGAATTCACTATTAGCAGCTGAAAAATTTACCAAAATGTAGATGGTAAGTTAAGTTCTATATCCCTGATATACTACAGATCTGATGGTCGGTCGTTAATGTGCCATGAGCAGGGATAGAGTGCCAAAAAACGGAAAAATGACCATTACAGCCCGGCCCTCGGCACATTAATCCAAGCGGTAGTAGGTCAATGACATAGATCTCGCCGAGATCTACATTTTGGTATATTTTTCAGCTCATAGCATTGAGTTTTTGGCGAGTTTTGCTTTTTTGAAGATTGTAAAATATTATTTGATCAAAAAAATTCTTTAAAATTACTACGCTTGCCTTCAGAATCCTTCAAAATCTCTCAGAATCCCTCCTAAGAGATCAAATCACAAAACGGTCACAAACAACAAAAAGACATGGGTAGACTCTAGCCATGGTCACTCCTCCGTCTCCACCCCACCTACATATAAAACCTCCGTCAACTCCCCATCCCTAAGAACTCAAAAAATGACTCTACTAATTCCAATATTTCTTGCTCTAACTGCAATTTATATTCTCTCATTCTACAAGAAATTTCTTAATTACCAAAGGCTGAAACACTATGCTTCGAAGATCCCAGGACCCCCGCTGGAATATATTATGGGAAACACTTATTTGTTCCGAAATAAGACTAGTGATGGTAATTAAATAATTTAGAAGACCCTAATTATGCAGGAGGAATGTTCCAGAATTCATTTTAATGTTCAAAGAGGAAGCGAGGAAGGCGCGGGAACGTGGTGAGACCGTTATTCGATTCTTGCTGCCCGGAAAAATGATAGTGTGGCCGTTAAACGGGAAAGCCGTGTCTCAAATTGTGGAATCGACGACTGAAATTTATAAAGGATCGGATTATTCAATGTTTGAGCCATGGATCGGAGGGTTACTGTTGTTGTGAGTTGGGGGTGATTTACGAGAGGGGTAGGATTTACGGGAGAGGTCGAATGACCGAATTTTCGGTTTTCTAGGACTTGAGATAGTGCGTTCTTTTGAGAAACAGGTTACGGTAGGGCTTCTGGCCGGATTCCCAAACTAAGCGTTATTGAGCAATCGCGCCTCACTGAACTCAGTCAGCGCCCATTTAGGCACGAATTACAAATGTTTTTGATAGGGCGCTCTACTAATATATGAGACCATTAGGGCTACGGTAATTATTAGCACAGTGTTACGGTAGCGGAAAAGAATAAGGTAGAAGCATTACGGTAGGAGTTAGAGTTGTGAGGCATAACTAGCACACGCCGACACCGACAGTACTCAAATATTGGC
Organism: Caenorhabditis latens; assembly: GCA_002259235.3. Classification (NCBI taxonomy): domain Eukaryota; kingdom Metazoa; phylum Nematoda; class Chromadorea; order Rhabditida; family Rhabditidae; genus Caenorhabditis; species Caenorhabditis latens. Next base: position 3,092,549 of record CM056096.1, read on the forward strand.
GCTAAATTCCAAAAATTTAGATTTTTCGCGTTTTCATAGCTTACAGATAATCTTATTCCAGAACGGGTGACATCTGGAAATCGCACCGCAAAATGATCACGCCTACATTCCATTTCGCCAAACTAGAAGGCTACTTCAATGTCTTCAATTCCGAGTCCAAGGTACCAAAGGGGGCCCTCCACACATCACAGCCAAATTTCAGATCCTCACATCATGCCTCTCGAAATTCGCCGACTCTAACCAGACCGTCGACATCTTCCCTTATATCAATCGATGTCTTCTTGATATCATTTGTGAGACAGCGATGGGCACAAAAGTCAACGCTCAATTCAATCATGATCATCCTTATCTGAAAGCAGTCAAAGGTTATGCGGCGATGATGGTATTTTGTTTTGCGAAAATTTCTGAATTAAGCGGAATTCTTTCAGGTCCAATACAGTAGCCAACCGATCATGTGGAATCCGTTTTTGTTCTGGGCGTTGGGGTATAAGAAGCAACAAGACGACTATTTAAGGATTTTGAAGAAGTTTACGTCGGATGTAAGTGGCTTATCACGGGATGACACGTAGCTCGTTTAGAATTCAATATTATGAGCTGAGAAATATAAAAATGTAGATCCCGGCGAGGTTATTCGTTAATGTGCCCAGGGAAGGGCTGTAATGACTTTTTTGCATGTTTCCTAGTCCCGCGGCACATTAACGATCCGCCATCCGGTCCGTAGTAGTTCACAGACATAGAACTCGCCGAGATCTACATATTGGTATGTTATTCAGCTTATAATGTTGCACTTCAAGTGAGTTACCCGACAGAAGAACCGCCCATTTCAATGGGACCTACTTAACAAGGATCAGCCTATCAGTAGAGTTTTGGCCTAGAATCTCAAACTGGAAAAGTTCGGCCAGCAGTAGCAATCCCTAGTCCAGACCGTCATGATACGTACTAATTATGAACCACCCGAATCGAAATTGATACGAACAAGAGCCGCCCGTTTTAAAACTGAATAAGCGCTTAATCAACAAAGATTAGGTTATCCGTAGAGTGATGACCTAGTATCCCAAACTGGAAAAAATTCGGTCAGCACTGGGAAGCAGGGAATTTCACCAACTTAAATTAGACTGTTCTGATTAGGAGTAACATCGCAATGAAAAAGTATATCAGTGTGTCCTAAAATTAAAAGACTGGACAGACAGCTGTCCAGGTAGTTAGTAATCCAGATCCCGACCAGGTATTCGGATACCTGAAATCTCAAAATCGAGTTCGATGAGATCTAGAGCACACGTAGGCTGCGTATCAAGTGTTCACGACTACGCAGCGAAATTTGCAGTTTGAAATTTCAGGTAATCGCTGAAAGAAAGAAGACTAGAGAGTCCAATACCCAACCCACTGACTCCTCCAAACGCAACACCAACTTCCTCGATATGATGCTTGACAAGACCGAGTCGAATGGTCTAACCGAAGAAGAGTTGAGAAACGAAGTTGACACATTCATGTTCGGCGGTCATGACACCACAACCACTTCTTCCTCATGGACCGTATGGTGTCTGGCGAATCATCCGGATATTCAGCAGAGAGTTTATGAGGAGATTTTGGAAGTGTGTGGGGAGGGAGAGGAGGATGTCACTTTAGAACAAGTGAATAAGCTAAATTATCTGGAATTGGTAATGAAGGAGTCGAAGAGATTGTTCCCTCCGGTGCCAGCGGTTCAGAGGCATTTGCAGAAGGATATGGTTATAGGTAAGCCTCTGCTAGAATTTGTGGTAAAATCAATTCTTTTTCATCGACTTTCGATACGCAGCTTAATCGTCTACCGGGTTTTGCCAGTTCCAAATTTTTTGAAGTGATGCGTTGCGGTCGCGTCACGTGCTTCAAATCTTATTTTGCTCATCACAGTTTTTGAGTAGTTTTAAGCAACCGTGCTTGATGTTTCGGCGCGAAATTCAAAAACCAGATATCTTAAACACGCACAACAAGCTCCAGCTATCGAATGTGCTCAACGGCGTAGCAAAATCTACAGTTACCTGATGACCACATTTATCAGTAGAGCGCACTAGCTCAACGCCCTCCAAACAATCTCTTTTCCAGACGGTCACACCATCCCCGCCGGTGCCAACATCACCATTGCCCCAGTAGTACTCCACGACAACCATCTTGTCTACAGTAACCCGGAGTTATTCGACCCTGATCGCTTTCTTCCTGAAGAGTCCGCAAAACGACACTCCTATGACTTCATTCCATTCTCTGCGGGAATCAAGAATTGCATTGGTCAAAAGTTTGCAGTTCTCAATGAGAAGGTGCTTATCTCTCATTTGATACGCAGTTTTAAAATCGAGCCGATGCTGAAATTTCGGGAGACCCGACCGTGCTTTGAGGTGGTTAGTAAACCGTCGAGAGGGATTCCTGTGAAGTTGACAAAGAGATGTTAAAAGAAGAACTATTATTTATTGAAATACCAAAAACCAATTAGTTTGTACATATTATTAATTTCACATTCCTAAGTTTTGGCACTTTTTCAATTATACATTCAAATAAAGAATTCAAAGAGATCAAATATAGATTCTCAAAGACCCGATAACCCAGAAGTTTGTACCCATTGCTTATAATAAATAAGAAAATTCAAATAAAGAATCAAACATGCGCCTGCTTATTACTAAAATGATGGCGTGTCGAGTTGCGACCGAACAGGATCGATTTGAAAGCACGACGGAATTCTGTGTTGAAGATTGTGTAGATGATGGGATTCATGAATGAGTTCATGTAGCCGATCCACGTACAGTAGAAGAAGAGGTCGTAGCCAACCTGGAAATAAGAGAAGTTGGAAAAGGTGTACACGGTTTCTAGAAATAAATGCAGAGAATTTTTTGTAGGCGTCTGTCATGGCTTGACAATCGTTGACATAGCTTGTTTAGGCTCAGCTGTTTGATATAGTATGTTCGGAAGCTATAACCTAATAAAGCTAATTGCAGCCCTATAGTACATGGTAAGGCCTGACCACTCCAGGTACCGCTCAGCACGGTCCGATCTACCTTGGTAGCGTTTGGCACTGCCCAGTCTATCTTAATGTTTCACGGTCTTGTACAAACTAGAAATTTGTTATTCATTTTGGCCCAGCCGGGTAGATTTGGAGCAGATTGACAGAGTTTATCAGGGGCTAAGACATTCTTCAATAGTTGAAGATGGTTCGGCTATATTATCTTAAATTCTGGTATGCTAAACAAGCCAATATCCTTAATAAGGTTGGAACGGACCATCGGACTTTGCATGGTCGCGCACTGTCATTTCTGGCAACAGATATGTTAACACGAAAGATTGACATGACTTAAGCCTTGCAAGATCTGAACCACCCTGATAGGGATTCTCAAACCAAACTTGGGTCTGCTCAGTAAGCTTGAAACAGTTTTGATTGGATCTATCATTTTCTGGTAAGAACTTTGTCTAGCTCATCAAGTTTCCCTATCTTCATTATTACTGGGTCTTGCACAGTTTGGTTATCACTGTACGGTCCATACTTGTCAACGGGACCGACACGGGCCGGCGCGTAACTCCCTTTAAACGCAATCTTATGAGCCGAAAAATATACAAAAATGTAGATCTCGGCGAGTTCTATATCCCTGGCTCTCTATGAGCTGAATGGCTAATCGCCAGTCTGCCGCACGCCGTGCTAGAATGGCTTTTTAGGCATCGTTGCGTTTTTCGGCACTTTACCCCCACGCGCGGTTTTTTAACAACTAGCCATCTAGTCTGTAGTAAGTCACGGACAAAGAACTCGTCGAGATCTACATTTTGGTATAGTTTTCAACTTCTAAAACTCAGTTTGAAGCGAGTTACATGCCGGCTCGGTTGACAAATAGGGTACGGTCCTACCACAGTTTGACACTGTTCAAAAGACTTTTCCCTTACCTGACACGAGTCCTTATTGAGCAAAATGCACACCGCATTCAATATGTTGATAACAAAGAACGGCACCCAGCACACCAGAAACACGCCGACCACAACGCCCAACGTCTTCGTCGCTCGTTTCTCTTTCCGTTGCGCTTTTGACACCTGAAACTATGAGAATCGGTCCCTTTTCTTGTCAAATCGCATTTAGATTCAAATACCTTCCTCTTCAAACTATGCTCATGTTTGATTGCCCTCTTCACCAACTTCACCGCAATCCCATTTCGACTGCTCTTTTTTGAGCTTTTTGTCGAGTCGACGGATCTCAAGCTGTCGGCGCGTGTTTTTGACGAGCATGTAGTGCCAATTGAATCCATTCGTTGAAGGTCAAGATCTGCATATATTGTGAGTTAAGTGGTTGACGTAGTGTCCTACTTTTACAGATTTGTGGAGACGCAGAGAAACGAGAGTGTCTGGCTTCTCTGCGTCCCTTCCTCTGTAGGATATATTTGAAGGCGCATAAGTTAAAAACGTGAGAAGTTATCAAAAAAAGTTCATATCTACAAGAAAATGTAAAAACTAAAAAGATCGAGGAATACTGTAACAATTTCCAGACAAATTTTTTAAAAAATTGGCTATTTTTAAAACTCTGCTACGAACTCAGTTTTTACACGACTAACATTTTTCAAGATGTATCCTGTAGCCCTTATTTAGGTCATAATTTTTGTAGTTTAGACCTTTTTGATAGCTATTCACACGTTTGAGATATCGAGCCTCAAAGTGTGCAGCTTCCCCCAGTTGAAGATGGGTGGCGCAGACAGTCAGACACTCTCGCTTCTCTGCGTCTCTGTCTACAAGCCGCAAACTTCAAAGACGCATATCTCAGGAACGTGAATAGCTATCAAAAAGTTGTCAACTACAAAAATGAAGTTTTAAATTTGATCAATAATGAAAATGAAAAATTATGTAGGTCGGACAACAATAGGCGCCGTTACAATTCTTACAAAATAGGCTATTTTTGAAACTTTTCAAGGATCTGCAGTAAAATGTAATCTCGCCACAATTGAAAAGAGGAAGGCGACGCAGAGAAGTCAGACATTCTCGCTTCTCTGCGTCTCTATGATCCTCACTATCTCCAAGCCCCAAACTTCAAAGGCGCATATCTCAGAAACGTGAATAGCTTTGAAAAAGTTGTCAACTACAAAAATGAAGCGCATAACTTGATCTTTAGGAAAATTATAAGTCACAAACTTGTTTTCCCTCAAAACTAACATTTCGACTTACTCGGTAAGCTTGGCCTCGTCAAAATCTGAATCGCGAGTGGAGGATCCGCTTGTGACACCCGTCTACTCGACTCCACACTGCACCCCTTCAGATTATTCAACGCATTTCCCTCCATCTCCCGGACCGTCAACGCAAAACTGACAGTTGGTTGCATCATACTCTCTTTCTCTGCGAGCACATCTTCCAGAACTGTTTCAGTGATTAACGCGGGGTAGTTGGCAATCTCATCAGGGTCCCCGAGTAGCTCAGCACCTGAAACATCACTCAGTTGTCATCAAAATTCTACAAATCTCTCACTATTCGCCGTCGTACTTCTGCTAAGCGTCGTCGTCGGGAGGTAGTCGATGTCTCGTGACGCTGAGATAGTTTCAGTCTCAGTTTGGGAGTTGGGGGTGGGGCGGATTGGCATAGAAACCCGACGGTATTCTTTAGGGGACTCTGTGATAGGGTTAGCTAGAATCATTGAGTGCTTCTTCATATCCGATTTATCCCTTCTGAATAGTCGAGGGGATCTTCTAGAGATGGTGCGGATGATAGATGGGATCAGGGCTTCGTCGGGTTGTTGGTTGGTTCTATAAAAGATATTTCGGTATTTTGGTTTAAAAAAGTGAACTACAAGTACTTACATCGATGCCGATCTGGAATTGCTCCTCGAATTACTTCTATTCACTTTCACTATTTTCCGATGATGCTTCGTGGAATAGTTGCGGGAAAGGTTTTTGAATCGTTTCTGGCCTTTGATGGTATAGTTCCGCCCGTCTCCGGATGAAGTTTGGGAGGAGGTGGGTTGCGAGTCGTCGCCATAGGAGGAGCGTCTGGAAACGTCAGTTTGAACGGCTGCCATTCTGTTAGATGAAGCCCAAACTTTTTGATTTTTTGTTTTTCGGATAGATAAAGTCAAGTGCTTCATTTTTGCAGTTGAAAATTTTTTGATAGCTATTCACACTTTCGAGATACACGTCTCTAAAGATAGGCAGCGAGAGAGGAGGAGACGCAGAGAAGCTTGAGTGTCTGACTTCTCTGCGTCTCCCCTCTTTTCTCAGTACTTTATCAGCGCATGGTAATTAGTTTTTAGTGTAGACCCATTTTTTTGCAGAAAAATGTATGTCATCTTATATGTCTTATAACCAAAGTTTCGATTTTTCGCTATTTTTCCACTTTTTCCTCTAAAAATTTTCTAACTTTGACTATCCGTAACTTTTAGAGCTATCGACCTACCATTTCAATTTTAATATCATCTTGTAGATCAAAACTAGGCCTTTATTTTTGTAGTTAAGACCTTCTTGATACCTATTCACGCTTTTGAGTTATGCGCCTTTAAAGCTGAGCGTCTCTAGCGGGGAGAGAGGAGGAGACGCAGAGAAGAGAGAGTGTCTGCCTTCTCAGCGTCTCTCCAATTTTTTCCCACTCGCTGTCAGAGGTCCTCATCTTCGAAGACGCATATCTCAAAAGCGTGATAAGCTATCAAAAAGCGGTCAACTACAAAAATGTAGATCAAAACCAGATCCACAATTTTGTAGTTGACCATTTTCCGATGGCGCTTCTACTCACCTCGATATGGTCGTGCAATTCTCCGACACGAAATCATTCGTTATCACATTCACATTTTCCGACAAAGACTCTATACTGGATCTTGGTGTCGAGCTATTCCCAAACTCTCGTTCATCTGAAATTCAATTTTTAGAATAGATTCAAAATACTAAAATGTTCATGCCGAACGCAAATCCCAAGCAGTTGTTTTTTTCTTGTTTAAACACATGCCCGCTTCAATTGATTAACTTTATAAAAGTTTTGATCTACATGCTCTCAAACGACGTGCATAGAGTGTAGTGTGATAGTGTGAGAAGAAGCAAGAACAGAGGAAAGTGATGTAGTGAAGGTGCTCCACAGATAGACAGTGCGGAATCGACATACTGAGAAGAAGTGGTGGCTGAAGAGAAGAAGAAGGAGCATCTTCAGTAGTAGTTGCACGAGCAGAAGATGGGACGGAAGTTTTGAAGAAGGCGGGCATGCCGACGGTCGACGCGGTCGGAGCTGGCGCGCCGCCCACAGACGCCGCGTTTATAATCCGACGCAGCATGGACGTGGTGCGCGGTGCCGACGCCTCGACAACGCCCTGACCACTATCCGCGTGATAGTCGTCGTCGACGTCGTCGTCGCCATCGTCACCGTCACCGCACAGATCCATGTCCATGAGCTCCTCGTCCTCCCACTCCTCTTCACCTGCGAGTTCAATGGCACGACGGTGTCGCTCGAATTGACGCATCCGGCGGGTCATCGACGGTAGAGCGGCCATCATCACGTTCACGACTGGAACACGTTCGTGGAGGGGAACATGGGGGCGTGTTTAAGGTGTAATAAGGGTAAGGTAACTTATTTTTGAAAAATCTATGAAATATTCTTAAGGGGTTTATTGGGAAAAGTTTGGTAGCCAACTGAAACTTTTTTCATGGAAAGGTTTTTTTGGATTTTAATCAGTTTTAATAGAAGAAGAAAATGACTCGCAGTACAGAAAGCTACGATATGGTTACGGTAAGCGGTAAGCTTTAAAGTGTCAATTTTGACACTAGAGCGCGTTTTCATAGTAGAAAATGTCACCAACTTTGAGACCTTGTAACTTTTCCAATTTTCATCCAAATTTTTCAAAATTACATTTTTCTTTTAGAGCAAATTGAGACCTCCATTTTTGCTGTTGACAACATTTTGATAGCTATTCACGCTTTTGAGATACATGTCTTTAACGATAAGCGCCTCATACGACGAGAGAGGGAGACGCAGAGAAGCGAGAGTGTCTGCTTTCTATGCGTCGCTCCCCCACCTAGGAAAGTTGCAAACTTTGAAGCTTCATATCTCAAAAACGTGAATAGCTATCAAGAAGGTCTCAACTACAAAAATAATGGCCTAGATTTGATCTACAAGATGATGTAAAAATTTCAAAAATTGGTCAATTAGAAAAAAAGTTACAGGTATCCAAATTTTGACTTTCGAAAAAAACTCAAACATCTAGAAGAAAAAACCACGAATCCACACAGTTTTTCTAATCAATAAAGTTTTTTTTGAAAAAAATCGGGATCTTTAGGAACATTTTGAAAATCTTGCGCTTTTTTCTACCAACCTGGTCCTGCAACAATCCGGCCCGCTGCCTCTTCATCCACTTGCTCGTCTCCAGTGTCTGGCCGCATGCTGAAACAAAAAAACAACTTTTTTTTGAGAATTCGAGGATTCAGAATCTTACGTTAACCCATGGGCGATGGTATTCTTCTCCCTTCGCATTTTCGCCGCCTTCTCTCGTTTTTTCAGCGCAATTATGATACGGATATAGACGAAAAGGACTAGAAAACAGGGGATCACAAACGAGATCATAGAACTGAGAATCGAAAATTCCGCGTTATAAAAACGACATTCGTAGGGGTTGGCGTCGGGTGGACGAACGTTTACACCTGGAACAATAAATCAATCGATAATTTGAAAAAAAAACTGAAATTTTTTGATCTACTTACCAAACACCATCGGACTAGCGAGGGTAAGACTAACTAGCCAAATGACTGCAATCAGATACCAGACTCGTTTCACATTTTGAGATTGACGGGAGTATTGGATAGGGAGGGACACTGCGCGGTACCGATCGAATGATATGACGGCTAGCAACAGAATTGAGGCGGTGCTACAACACACATCTGAAGCCATGTAGACGTCGCACATCAGATTTCCGAGGTACCAGTCGCCATTTGTTACCTGAAAAATTTTCTAACTTTGACTGTATGTAACTTCCCGAGAACGTGTTCTTTCTCTTAGATTTTTATTTCTGCTTGTAGATCAAAATTAGGGCTCCATTTTTGTAGTTGACAACTTTTTGATAGCTATTCACGCTTTCGAGATACGAGCGCTCAAAGTTTGTCACCTAGAGAAGAGACGCAGAGAAACGAGACACTCTCGTTTCTCTGCGTCTCCCCTTTTGTTGTTTCAGGTATCAATCTTGGAAGGCGCATATCTCAAACGCGTGAATAGTTATCAAAAAGTTGTCAACTACAAAAATAGTGAACAATTTTTGATCTACACACTGGTTTAAAAATTTCAACTATTGAATGAAAGCATGAAAAGTTATAAGGTTTCAAAATTGGACATTTTTTCACTGAAATTTTTTTTGTCGGCTCATACTATTCTTGTGGTTTATAACTCTTTTCATAGAACTCAAAAATTTGAAAATACGTCAATTTTGGTTTACTTGAGGCAGAGACGCAGAGAAGTCAGACACTCTCGTTTCACTGCGTCTCCCACCTCCTGCTCACTCTCGTTGTTTCAGGTACCTATCTTAGAATGCGCGTATCTCAAAAGCGTGAATAGCTATCAAAAAGTTGTCAAATACAAAAATGGAGAACAAGTTTTGATCTACAAGAAAAATATAGTTTCAGAAAATTTGATTGTAATTTGAAAAAGTTATGAGTACTCAAAGTATGGAGATCAATACCCAAATTCTGTTTTCCTTTGAAATTTATTGTTCAATTTTTTTCAGATTTGTTCGAACCTCAACCCTTTTCTTTGTGCAATGGGCGGTCCCTGCTTTTCCCCAAACATTCTCTGATCCCCTCTTCCCATTTTTAATCAACTTGAAATTCTGCTTCACGTGTGGGGTGGATCTCTTAGAAGGCGCAAAGAAGCAATAAATAAAAGTGTGCGTATCCATCCAATTTGACACTTCTCCCCTCCCATCCCCCTTCCACGTCACCCATCCATCATCACGCCTTTTCTCTCAATACCAGAATATGCAAAAAAACGGAAAAACCTTCTTGGTGGAGGAGAACAAAGAAGTACACATTCTGTCAGTCAATCGAGTTATGTGATAGCTGTCAAGGGATTACAAAGTGTCCCACTTTTCCCTTTTTTCTAAATATTTCATTTTCAAAACTTTTCGTATAGTACATGGTTACCCCGACTGATTTACGACGTGGCAACCAGACTCCAAGACCAAAAAAGAGAGAGAAAAAAGAGACACTCAACAAATTACTGCTTGCTCACTGATGTCTCTGTGCTTGTTAGGGGGACACGTCACTTCAGGAAAAGGGTTGTGAGGAGTGGTAGTAGGCACTCAAAAAGAAGAAAAAAACCAAGATAATTGATCACTTACATATACATACACCGCGTATGGCATAACTATGATGGCGACCAAAAGATCCGCCACCGCCAGGCCGAGGATCAGAAAGTTGATGGCGGATTGGAGGGCGCGGTAGCGGAGCACTGATATTATTACCTGGAAAAAAGATAATTGGGGAAATTGGTAATTAGGGGTTACTGAATCCTAATTATGTCAAATTCAATCTAGCTTTGCGTTTTTGCTCATATCTCAGTTCACTGTGATGCTATCAAAATTTCAGTCATATATTCAGAATCCTCATAAAATTTTGACCCGGGTAAAGAGCGTGTTTCTGATATTTTCAGGCATATTTTATTATGGCAAAATGCAATAAAAATACTATCTACATATCCAGAATCCTAACACAATTTCCAACTGATTAGACTCTTTTTTTTGTAAATTTTGGACTTTTAACATTTGGTTCGACCTAGCGAAACGTTTTTGATCATATCTCAGTTTAGTAAAACGCTATCAAGAAACAAATAACATATCCAACATTTTTATAAAATTCTGATTCCAGTGAATATAATTTGAGTCATGTTTGAGAAAAATTGGCTCTCTGGCTAACCGTTTTCGACAAAGGTATTCTTATCAAGAGCTCAACCCTCAACCTGGCTGGCGCTACGTTTTGGACCATATTTCTATTTTTTAGATAGTTAATTTAAACTTGATTATAGATTCAAAATTTCCATAAAATTTTGCATCGATTCCATCCTAGTTATGCCGATTTTGAGAAATAGGACCTCACAATCAGAAGCGGATAACCCAAAGCAAGGCTTTAATCCAACCTTGCTCCAAATTTTTGGTCATATCTCAGTATTTTGTTTTTCAAATTAAAATTTGATTACATATTCTGAATCCTCATGAAATTCTGCATAAAATAATACTGTAATTTGTTACTTTTGGGTTATATCTCTACGGTTTTAACGAGAACTTATTAGTCACGAGATCGAATCTATATTTTTGATCTCAGCTCAATTTTTTGTGAACCAATTTGAAATTTGAATACATATTCAGAATCCTCATAAAATTCTACATCTTTTGAACCTTAATTATACCAATTTAGAATAGCAGGGTCTCAGAGGTGGACTCTCATAGAGTATGAGGCTTAAATTCAACCTAGCTTCTCGTTTTTGGTCATATTTCAGTTCACTGCGGTGTTATAAAAATTTCAGTTATATATTCAGAATCCTCATAAAATTTTAAGTTGATTGAATCTCTCAATTTTCAAAAATGAGTCTTTTAGAATTTAACTTAAATTAAAGAAGCAAACTTTTTTCTTTTCCCAGCATCTTCAGAATCCCTGGTCTTCTAAAAAACTTGAAATTTTTTAGTCGCAGAACCCCTTCAGAAGAAGTACACAACACATCATTTAGCATTTCCAACTAAAATTTTGTTTTTCAAAAACGTTTTCTTATTTTTTGTGCTCGATCATTCTACCAGACATTTCTGGTTTGATCTTTTAAGATATTTGAATAAATCTATCAATTAACCTTTTGAACTTCTATAATTACAGACTAAGGAAACAGACACTTTTTTCTAGAAGTGACTAACCAGAAGGTTTCCGAGCAATGTGATGAGTGGAATAACAATGAGAAATAGTCCAGCATAGTTCAGTGGTATCCCACTTCCAGTCGGTGTCATTTGTGTGATTATCGTTGGAGATTCGGAAGGTACGGGTACGGTGTTGTTGGGTGGAGGCCATTCGAGGGAGACATTCCATGTCTCACCGGCCTCCATTGTTTGTGGGGGCTTCGATCACCTGAAAATTTATTGAATTTTGTGGGAAACATGGGGAAAACAAGAGAAAAGGAGCAAAAATTCGAAAAATTTAGTTAAAATAGCTCAATTTTGAAGCATTGTCATGGTATCAGTACGAGTCTGGATTGAAAAATTTTGTAAGATTCCGGTAGATCAAATCTAGCGCTTTATTTTTGCAGTTGACAACTTTTTGATAGCTATTTACGCTTTCGAGATATGCATCTTTAAAGATTGCAAAGTGGGCGAGACAAGGGGAGAGACGCAGAGAAACGAGGGCGTCTGCTTTCTCTGCGTTTCCCCCTGGAAGCTGCAAACTTCAAAGCTTTATATCTCTGAAGCGTGAATAGCTATCAAAAAGTTGTCAATTACAAAAATGGAGATCTAGATTTGATCTACAAAATGATATAAAAATTGAAAAAATGCGACAATTGATCTGGAAGTCACGGATAGTCAAAGTTAGGCAACTTTTCAAGGAGAAGTGAAAAAAAACAGCGAAAAATTAAAGTTTTGTCTATAAGACTTTTCTATATATGTAGATGATGATAAAAAACTGAAAACCTGGACGAATTCGAATTTAGATCCCGATAAGAAAAGATAAGAGACAAGACAGGAGACGCAGAAAGGCTAGAGTGTCTGCTTTCTCTGCGTCTCCTCCCCCTGACTGGAGGAAGCTGCAAACTTTGAAGCTTTATATCTCAAAAGCGTGAATAGCTATCAAAAAGTTGTCAACTACAAAAATAGATATCTAGATTTGATCTACATGCTCATTGTAAAATTTTCTTATTTGAATCAAAATAGCGAAAGTTACACACTTTCAAAGTTGGTCGATTTCTAACCAGGAACACTGGAAACGAAGAAAACGGGAAGCCCAATTTCCTCACAAAAAACCTCGAAAAAATTAAGAAATCTAGTCTCCCAGAGAAATCCCATATGATTCTCTTCTCCCACCAATTGAATATTCAATACTTTCCTATCGAAAGGGTCAATGATGAGTCTCTTTTCAGCAAAATGTCGGGACTAAGCGGGAGGGAAGTAAAGGGTGGAAAGGAGCAAAGTGCAACCAGAGAATAGAATGAAAAATAACAAATATATGTGACTCTTGTTTTCTTGAGTACGGGAACACCACTTCCTTCTCCTTCTAAGACTTCAGAAGGTATCTCCCCCCTCAAGAAAAAAAAGTATGAATGTCTTCTCTAAAGAAAAAAAGAGAAGGGGGACGCAAGGGGGCGTGGCTTAAGGAGAGGGAACGAACTTTGAGATATGGGGGGAGGAGGAGCAGACCAAAAAATGCACATAAATTGTGAGAAGCCGTTCCAGTTTTTTGTCTAAATTGGTTGGGTATAGTCACTATTTTAAGCACATTTTTGAAGTTTTGGTAAGCGCGCTCTACCGAACTTATGAGAATTGAAAACCGTATAGAAGAGGGAAGAGAGCGCAGAGAAGCGAGGGTGTTTCGTTTCTCTGCGTCTCTTGATTATCTTCAAAGACTCAAATGTGTCCCTAGAACGCGTTTTCAAAGTCCAGTTTTGTAATATAATAGATTCGTAAGAGCGTACTGGCAGCATTATTTCCGTAGAAAATTGATAAACTATTAGAGCTTGTAACTTTTTCAATTTTTATCCAAATTTTACAAAATTTATGTTTTCTGGTAGATCAAATCTATATCTTCATTTTTACAGTTGACAGTTTTTTGACAGCTATTCACGCTTTCGAGATACAACGGGTCAAAGTTTGTCACATGGAGCAGAGACGCAGAGAAAGTAGACACACTCGCTTCTCTGCGTCTCCCCCCACTCTCTCCCTCACGCCGCCAGAGGTGCATATCTTTAAAGGCGCATATCTCGAAAGCGTGAATTGCTACTAAAAAGTTGTCAACAGCAAAAATGAAAATCTAGGTTTGATCTACAAGATGGGGTAAAAATTGAAAAGGTGGGACCATTACCATAAAAGTTACGGATTGTCAAAGTTAGGAAAGTTTTAATGGAAAAGTGAATGATAGTTCTATTTTCAATATAGTTGTTCTCTGACTTACACATGGTTTTCTGTGTTTTTCCAGTTTCTAGGTTTCTACAGAAAATCAAATTCCTCCCACTTCGATATAACATTTATCAGAAAAAAACAAATGTACAAGTTTTCCAGGAACACACACACGGTGATATCCCAATAATTTAATTTTGCTATGAAGATGGATTGTTTTTCTTTGTAGTATGAACACTTGTGTACAATATTCTGTAATCTCACTCTATCGAACCTGTCTAAAAATAGTACGGTCGGGGGAGAGACGCAGAGAAACCTATATTGATGCGTAGCTCGCTTAAAACGCAATGCTATGAGCTGGAATATATACCAAAATGTAGATCTCAACGAGTTTCGTCTTCCTGACATGATACGGGTTGGATTTAAGACGGGGGCCAAGAAAAAATTGTCAGAAATCGTGAAAATGATAAAAAACCATACTTGCAAGTTTTTGGCCCGGCTTCAATTAGAGGAACCTAATTTTTTGAATTTTTTTTTAGAAATTTAACCTTAAAAAGTTCAATTTATGATGCATAACTAGCTTTTAATTAAATTCGGAAGTAGTTTTTAGAAAAGTTCAGAAAAATTCAAATGTTTGTTAAAATTTTGGAAATTGTTGTCATGGCCCGTCCCGGCAGATTGCAAATATGTTTTAAAAAAAAGCTATTCTAACAAACGCCCATCCGACCCGTATTGTATCAGAGTCCTAAAACTGGCCGAGATCTACATTTTGGTATATTTTTCAGCTCATAAGATTGAGTTTTAAAAGAGTTACGAGCCGGAATTAAAAAAAAAATAATGGGGTAACAGGGGAAAAAGTTGTACACCTTCAAGGTTAGTCAATTTTTTCAATTGTATTCACAGAAATGGGGAAAAACTACGATTCCTAACGCATTTCCTAATTACAGATAATAAACTTTCTAAAGAATTTCGAGCTTAGAAAAGTTATGTGGCCTTCGAAACAGCAAACATAAGTTTCTGTCGTCGAACAGATGTTGATGAGAGAAGAAAAAAGAACAGAATGAAAAGAAAGAAGAGAAGATGAATCTCTGGAATACGACCACCACCACAACACATTCATTCATGCAAATCTCTCTCTCTCCCAGCCACTCATCAATTATCAATTTGGAGAGAAAAAGAAGAAGATGGGAAGGAGAAAAAGACGTAGTCAGTGACGAATCAATCTGTAATTGGGAGAGAAAGAGCAAAGGCAAAAGATGGCCAATTTAAGATAAAATGTTCTATGTGTGAATGAATGGGGGAAAAGAAAAAGAAACAGAAAAGTAGTCGGGGAGGTGATTCAGGGGAGCAGAACACCAATTCAATTTTCCCGCCCTGATTTTCTGATTACCTCTTTTTTGGTTTAAGCAAACATTGATCTTTAGGAAAAAGAGAAAAAAAGGAAAACGATTAAAATGTTTAATTGAGAGGGAAATGTTTATAAGGCAATTGTGACGGGATTAAATTGGGAAGACACCATTTTGAGCATAGATTGGGCATCTAAATGTATAATTCTATGAACTTTTAATCTTAGGCTGTGATACAAAAAAGTGAGGATCTAGAACTGAAATTCAAAATAGATGAATTTTGAAAACATCTTCGATTCATACTTGTCAACGGGGCCGGCGCGTAACTTGCTTAAAATTCAATGTAATGAGCTGAAAAATATACCAAAATGTAGATCTTGACGAGTACTATGCGTGTGACGTTCTACGGACCGAATGGCTAACTGTTAACAACCCGCGGGCCTGAAAAAGTGCAAAAAAAAACAACAATGTTGAAAAGTAGTAGATCACAGACATAGAACTCGTTGAGATCTACATTTTGGTATATTTTTGAGCTCTTAAAACTCAGTTTCAAGCGAGTTATGCGTCGAAAAAGGTTGTTGTATATTTTGATGAAGTCAGAATCTTAGGCTATGATACGAATAATTGGGGACCTAGAACTGAAATTCAAAATAGGCTTATGTTGACAGAACTTTTCATCTAGATGTCTAAAAAATCGGGACCCATTATCTAAGTAGTTCGGGAAACAGAACTTTGAAGTTATTGGTCTAGCCTAAATTATTGAAAAACTGAATTTGTTTTCAAAATTTCAGTATTGGTATATTGGACCGGGATATGAACGTTTCTCAAAAAATACTTGGGTGCTGAAGAACCGGTTTGTTGAAGTTGGAGTTACTTTTAGTTTAAGATTCCACGGATAGCAAAAAAACGTCTGGATTTCGAATCTGTTCTTAAAATTTGTCTAGCTGTAAAACGAACAATGTTACAAGCTTCTATTACTCAAATATTAAAAGTGTGGATTAGTTGAGCTGCAGTCAATCTTGTGTTACAAAGTCTTGAGAAAAACCAAATTGAACGTGGTTTACAAAACTGGGAAGCTTGAAACATAAGGATTCTGAATCTGTTCTTGAAATCTGTCTAGCGTCAAAATGAACTGAGTTACAGGGCTCAAATACTTCGTGTTTTGAAGAATCGGGATGGTGAAGCTACTGGTAATCCCGTGATTCCATAAGAAAAACTGTCCAGTAAGTGTTTTTCATAACTGGAAAGCTTAAAACATTAGGATTCTGAATATATTCTTAAAATTTGTCTAGCGTCAAAATGGATGGAGTTACAGAACTTTGTGTGTACCTCCGTCTATATCGACGCTACTTGAAAACTGAAACTAGATTCAGAATCCCTGTATGTCTTCATGATTCCATGATTCATAAAAAAGCAAGCGACCACTGAACTCTCTTCATGTCGAAGCGTGGGAGCCGGCCCTTGGTAAATAAGAAATCGTGATGACAAAGATCTCATTGATCAATTATTCTACATGAGCATCGTTACACACGTCGACGTCATTGGTAGATCAAAAATAGGCAATGAAGTCGACTGGAACAAAATGGTCCCCCACGCCTTATCAACTTGGCTTGAACCAAATAAAAGTGGTAAATGTACATACATGTATCTAACTAAAAGACAAAGAAGAAAAAGTAGGAAAAAAAGAATCCAAAAAGGGGGAAAGGGGAAAAAGTGGGGGGAGAGCATAATTGTCATGGAGAAGCAATTGTGTGCATACATGTATGTATGTGTTTTCGTCCATGTGTTCCACCACATTTGTTCATCACCATCAGGAAAATAAGGAAACAAGACAAGGAGGGCAATTTTCTCATTTTTATACTTTCTGGAAGTCATGGGCTCGTACGGCACTCTGAGCTCTAAATACGATTTCAATAGAGCGTGAATGCTAAAGTTTAGGAAAATCTTTAAAAAGGAACATAAAATTGGAAAAAAATTGACATTTCTAACGAAAATAAGGTAAGCTAGGAATAAGTCCTAAATACACTCTATGTGGGTTTCGGTAGAGCGCGTTTACATCAGATCCTTGATCAAACGAAACTATAGGAGTGGGAGGATGTCATGATGAAACTCAACGGATCGTGGAGTTCAAAAAGTTACATTTTTGGAATCGTTACATCAAAATTTACGTATTTACTTTTTGGGTGCACCAGGTGTAACTAACTGAAAGATCGAGAAGGATTTTAGAAAAAAGGGTCAGGCTTAGCCCATTTTTGGATAAAGCTAACAAAAAACTTGTCAGATTTTTAGATTTTTGGAATTTCGGGGAAATTTGGTAAAGGGTGGTCACAATTTTAGACAAGATCGAAGTTTTGAGACCGTCTCTGCTCGATTTTATTTTGGGATCCCGTGCGTCCAGTTTCTGAAGTCCGAGCTCAAAACTAATAACATATTCAAAATCCTCGTGAAATTCTGAGTCGAGTACAATATATTTTTATCAATTTCCAAAAAAAAAGGCCCCAGATGGCGGAGTGGTTTTGAGAACGGTCTTGTACGCCGGCTCCCTATCTCACGATTTACCAAAAACTCAGTGGTCTAAGGTCCGATTGAAAAATAACTTACATATTCGGAATCCTCATAAAATTCTGAATCGATTTCAATCAAGATTCATCAATTTTGTAGTAGTAGCCGAATGATTTTAACACATATCCTACAAATTCGAGATCTGCAGCTCTACGTCTAACTAACGAATTTGATAATATCTGATTTTTTTGTAGTCAGAGCTAAAAACTAATTACATATTTAGAATCCTACTAAAATTTAGAGTCAATTAGTCCTTAGTTTTGTCAATTTCAAGCATTGATGACCTGGTGACCAAGAGGTCCTGAAATCCAAGTTCTCAAGCTAAGCTCATAAATTGTATCACATCTCAATTATTTGCAGTCGGATTAGAAAACTGGTTACATATTCAGAATCCTCATGAAATTTCGAATTAAGTACAGCTTAGTTTTGTTAATTTTGGAGCGGCCGGTCATGATATCTCTGCTCATTGGAGTCTGAGCTCTAAATTAATTCGATATTCAGAACTTTCATGAATTTCTGAATCGAGAAGATTTTAATTTTGGAAAAATCGAGGTCCTACAGGCTCAAAGACAAATTTCATACCCAAAAATAGGTCATATGCGTTGCAAGACCGAAAAACGAGAATTGAATAGAAGGTCAATTTCCAAAAAGTCAAGAATGCAACCTCACTTCCTCTTGCTTTTTGATTCGAGGACGGGAGCAAAAAATGTGGAAAAACGAAACGAGGAAGGAATGACTTTCTTCTTCTTTTTGCGCATTTTTTTCGAAAAATTGCAAATGCGCTCTACTGCACACCTAGGGGGGAGCTAGCATCCGCGCTCTATTGAACTCTATGTATTTACAACCCTACGGTAGAGCGCGATTCCAAATGATTTCTGCAACAAAGTAAAAAGAAATAGATGAAGAACGTAATGGAGTGCATCTGACACCGTTCTACTTTTCTTCTTCATGTCAAATTCAGGAATTCAGAGATTCAGAAATTCAGAATCATCCTGATCATTCTGATCACATGTCTCATGTCTGGAAGACATGAGGATTGGTCATCAGGCTCATCTCATAAAAGAAGAATAGATAGAAATCATTCAAGTATAGCATTTCGGGAATCAGAAAATATACGGGGAGCACCAGTTTTCGAAAAGGGCGGTCGTGATGAGAGAGAGGAGCATAACAATTGAATAATAGAACATTGTGTGTGTGTGGCAGGGATATTTTTGTGTTTGGTTGGAAGGAGATTGGAGAGAAATAATAATAAGTCTTAGATGACATAATAATGGCTTGAACAGGTTGGGAAATGCAAAAAAGTAAGATTATGCTGAATCTAAACAATTTTAATCTAATAGGTTCTTGCTGAAATCGGAATCCAAATTTATATAGTCCAGATTTTTGGAAATCTTATAGACAAAACTTTGATTTTTCGCTATTTTTTTTACTTTTGCCTGAAAAATTTCCTTACTTTGACTATCCATAACTTCCAGGCTAATTGTCCCATTGCTTCAATTTTTATATCATTTTGTAGATCAAAACTTGCTCTCCATTTTTGTAGTTGACAATTTTTCGATAACTCTTCACCCGACTAAGATATGCGTCTCCAAAGTTCGGTAGGTGCCGCCGCAAAAGGAAGAGACGCAGAGAAACGAGAGTGTCTGCTTCCTCTGCGTCTCTTCTCCAAGTGACAAACTTTTGGCCGCTGTATCTCAAAAGCGTGAATAGCTATCGAAAAAGTGTCAACTGCAAAAATGTAGAGCTAGATTTGATCTACACGAAAACATAAAATTTGAAAGGGTGGGGTAGTTTTTGGAAATGTTAGAGGGTGTCCAAACTGTCTTATTTAACTGCTTGGCAACCTATACGACTAGAAGGCTAAAAAAGTGAGGATTCTGAATCTGTATTCAAAAATTGTCTAGGTTTAAAACCGGCGGAGGTTATATCACTTTTCTCTGAACTAAAATTTGTGCGAATAAAAACTCCGATGTTCAAAGTTCTATATCTCAGCTCGTTTTCATCCTAGACAAAATTTGAGCACAGATTCTGAATCCTCACATTTTCAGCTTTTTGAGCATATAATTTTTATGGGTGAATATGTAGACCAGACAGTTTCTAGCTATCATTTCTACCAATACCTAGCTGTCACTGAAATCAAAATGGGAAGCGTACCAGAATAGATACATAGGTCAAAGCAAGTGTTGTGTACAACGAAAAGTATATTATTTTGACGTCTGGAATACATAGATTAATTCAGATTCTATTCAAAAAGTTTGAAATAGAAATTTTGAGATGGAAGGGAAGGGGGGGATTATATCTGTAAACAATAATAACATAGTCCGGAGCATGGTTTATAGGAATCGAAAATTTAAAATAACTACATATAAATATAAAGCTGAAGTCATGAGGATTCCGAATCCGGTTTCAGATTTTGTAAAAAGTGAAAATGGGCGGAGTTACGAGGTTTAAAAAATTTTCAGTTTCAAGTCGAAGTGTACCGGATTCAAACGGATGTAACTGCGTTCGTTTTGATGGTAGAGAAATTTTGAATACAGATTCAGAATCCTTATGACGTCAGCTTTCTGATCATATACATATTTCTCTTGAAATATGGTAGGAAACCCGGTGGCCGAGGAAATTCTAGGCCACTAACGGCACCTCCCTCAAAACACGATCTGCCAGTAAGTTTGTTCGAAATTCGTTCGCAATTACATGTCGACCGTTTTTTTGGCTTCATAGATCTCACTGTAAGGTTAATTAAGACTAATTAACTAATTACCGAACGCTCAAAAAATAAACATTGAACTCCCATTATTATTATTGAAAAGATTAGTTTCATAGGCTACAACAACAAAAACATTTTAAACGGATTAAAATTTTGAACGCCTATCAAAAATGATAAAAAATGTTCACTATGCTACAAGTGCGCTCTACCGTGACAAGTAAGATGGAGCGCACTTGCATATTCATGTACGCACCCATCCTTTCAAGTCAACCAGCGGGGGTATAGCTCAGGGGTAGAGCGCTCGCTTCGCATGCGAGAAGTCTGGGGTTCGATTCCCCATACCTCCAAATCTCTTTTTTTTTCTTTTTCTTTTGAAAATAATTATGTGAATGTGGTGTGAAAATATGTCTCCGAGTCCCTGCATGAATCGGATACACATTATACAGGAATTTCGAGTATAGGAGAGAGAGAGAGAGGAGCAATGAAGCGTGCCCGGATTTGTATCCGACGGGGCACCACACGGATTCGGTGAGTCGAGAAAATGAGAAGGAGAAAACGTCTTCTTCTGAAGTTTTGGGGAGACGAGGAAATGGAGAGATCTGGAATAAAATGAAGTATAAGAAAACGGAACCAGAATATGTATGAACGAGGTTCCCGAAAAAAACATGTCTCAGATGGGGGGACCCATGTGTCCTAAAATAATTTGGTTAATTGGGGAAGGAAGGATTGTAGTTATTCATATACATGCACTTTTTCAAAAAAAATCTTATTAACTATGGAAGAAAACAAAAGAAAAAAACGTTCAAAAAACTACTAGTCAATTTTCAGGGCCGCCAACTTTGATTTTTCGCTTTTTTCCACTTTTCTCCGAAAAATTTCCCAACTTTGACTATTCATAACTTACAGAGAAACCGTTCCATCATATCAATTTTTATATCATCTTGTAGATCGAATCTTCCTCTCCATTTTTGTAGTTGACAACTTTTTAATAGCTATTCCCCCTGCTGAGATACGCGCCTTCCAAGATAGGTACGGGAAACAACAAAAAGGGGAGACGCAGAGAAACGAGAGTGTCTCTCTTCTCTGCGTCTCTTCTTCAGGTGTCAAACTTTGACCGCTTGTATCTCAAAAGCGTGAATAGCTATCAAAAAACTGTCAACTACAATAATAGAGGCCTGTTTTTGATCTACAAGGAAAATTTAAAATCTAAGAGTTGGAACCGGTTTTGGAAAAGTTAGATGGTGTCAAAGTTAGAGAATTTTTAAGGGAAAAATGAAAGAAAAAGAGGGAAAAAACTAGCAATATGTTTAGGATGAAAGTTAAGAAAGTAAAAGTAGCTCACATGGCCTAGAACTCCGAGGCCATGGTTTGGGAAGCTAGGCCACCACAAAACCACAGTCCTCAGCTGTCCAAAGAGTCAGAATAGCCAGATTAGCCCCACGCTTTTTTGGTATAACAAGAATCAAGGTCTTTCAGAAATCCGAAACTTGTCCAAAAAAAAGGGAATCCGATTTTTGAAGGCTTCTCAGTATGGCTCGTGTCGTTTTCTCGGTGCCGGCGATTCGATTAGTCGAGGCGGGGTCGGTCGACGACGACGACGACGAAAACGGCAATGATGATGCAGAAGGAGAAGAAGACAACGTCTTCTTTTCTTCCTTCTGTGCCTATGAAACAAATCAAAAACGGATAGGGGGAAAAATAGAAGATGTGCAAGAAGGGGGGGGTACTTTTGAATAGATCCTTGAAATATGAGTAGAGGGGGTGGACTAGGCAAGAAATTGAGTTAGGTGTAGGTCTGTTGAGTGTCATAATTCAAAAATGACTGGATATGAATTGAGTTATGAAAGAAAAGGGGGGGGGACAATTGAGATCATATAGCTTTACTTGTGTAGATCAAACCTAGGCAACATTTTGGAACGGTTTCAGCTGCAAGGGGTCTGATTCAGAAATCGGGAAATCAGAGAACAGAAGAAACAAACTTGATGTGTAGATCACAACTAGATCTTTATTTTTGTAGTTGACAGCTTTTTGATAGCTATTCACGCTTTTGAGATATGCGCGCTTGAAGTTGAGAAGAGAAGCGGAGAGACGCAGAGAAGTCAGACACTCTAGTTTCTTTGTGTCTCTTTCACCCACCTCCTTTCTCCTACTTGTCTTTAAAAGCGCGTATCTCAAAAGTGTGAATAGCTATCAAAAAGTTGTCAACTACAAAAATGAAGAGCAAGTTTTGATCTACGAGACAATATAAAAATTGAAAATCTAGAACAGTCATGGAGATCGTGGCGCGTTCTTAAAGTTGGACAATTTTATCAAAATTTTACACTGAAAATCGAAAATTGTCAGTGTTTCTTCAGGAAAAAATCAGAAAACTCAAATGTGCTCGTGGCCTAGAAAGAGTTTTTTTAGGCCATGGTATAGTTCAAATACAAAAGTGGATGTCTAGGTTGCTCTGCGTATTTGGGAACTTCAAATATTGACAAATGTTTCACTAAAACTATGAAAATCTGGCCAGACCTTTTTTGAGAGGTTTAAAAATGAAGAATCCGTTCTTCGAGTTCTGGGGCGGAGTTTGAGTAATCAGGGCAAAACTGTAATAAGCATAGGTTGTGGAAACGGTGGTAAGCAATAACAGACACTAATAGAATATTTAAATTTAGAAGACTAACTACCTAGACTTTTTGCCAATTTTCACATTTTTTGAGGGTTTTGAATCTGTGCTCGAAAATTGCCTAATTTCAAAACTGATGGAGTTACACCACTTTTTGTCTGAAATTCTCTAAAATTTGAAGGAAAAATGTCAGGTGTTCAAAGCTCTGTATCTCAGCTCCTTTTCATCCTAGACAAAATTTGAGCACAGATTCTGAATTCTCGCATTTTCAGCTTTCTAAGCATATGAATCTGTAGACCAGCCGATTTCTAACCAGCACTTTTAATAAGCATACATACTCAGCGTCACTGAAGTCACACTACAACCCGTGGTACGTTAACCTAGACATAGAACTCGACGTTTCTACAGTACTGGCCATAAAGAATGCGACACTTGCTGTTTTTAGTTGAAAATGGTCAACTTTGTGAGTGTGACACGGTCTTCCTGATAGTCTCACAATAATAAGTGTTTATGGAGTGTGTAGATCACAAGTTCAGCTACATTTTTGTAGTTGACAACTTTTTTGTACGGGCACATCCTGAGCAGTTACAGGCCGTCAATATAAAAAACTCAAAAATTTCTCCGTTTAGCACTGAAAAAGGGTTGACTGCCTGTAACTTCTTAGAATGTGCCCGTACAAAAAAGTTGTCGACTACAAAAATAAAGCTCTATTTGTGATCTGTATAGACCATAAACAATCAATATTATGAGACTATCAGGGAGGCCGTGTCACACTCATAAAGTTGACCATTTTCAACTAAAAACAGCTAGTGTCGCATTCTTTATGGCCAGTACTGTATATATGTTTCTGCAAATAAGAATAAGTTTGAAGCAATGAACTCCCCCGGTGCCAATTCCTGAACACATCACCGAAACAACACAAAGAAAATGATTACCTCATCTGAAGCAACCCTCTTACAAGTGTTTTGATTCAACAAGTTTTGAGCTTGGAGTGTTTTTGACCGCCCTATTCCTCTCTCTTTTTCAGCAAAGACCACCTCAAAAAAAGATGACGCGTGAATGTGTCAACTAACACATAAAAGAGGACTTGCCACCAAAAAAAGCCTTGGTTTTTTTGTCTATGACCGCAACAAAACGTGTTCCAAAAATTTAGTTGAGAATTGTAAAGTAGGCGGGCGAACGGGGCATATATTTTTGGGAATGGGTCGTTGACCTGCTGCAGTGAGAAGAGAACACTGGGGGGGGGAGCTAAAATTAAATTGAATTGCATTGGTGTTCGATGGATAGATGGGACGACAGTGGTGGTGGTAGGGCATAAATATGTATACCAGGGAGGGGAGAACGGGGCTTCTCCTTTTTCTTTTTTTTCGTTCTGCAGGAGGATATTTTTAGTATACATTGGTGGATGGATTGAGGACAAGGGGATAAAAAAGTTCATTAGGTTAAGAGGAAGATCGGGAGATCAAATGGGGTCTTTTAATCGGAGGTTTTAAATCAAAACTGGTATTGATAGGATGCTAATGACTTGAGAATTCTGAAAATGGTGTAAATTTTGAAACAGCTGTGTAGCGGACTGGGTTACAGGGCTTATACTGAATTGCTGGGGCCCAAGGTTTCTTTAACAATTACATAGTTGTCAAGGCCCGGCCCGAAGGCCCGGGCAAATTGGCGCGAAAGTCAAAATTTCAAATTTTTTGAAAATTTTTGAAAATTTTTGAATTTTTTCGCGAAGAAGTCACATTTTCGAGTATCGTTCAGAATTAGAAGAAATTCAAAAAATAGTCTAAAATTGACACATTTTCGATGAAAAATTGAAAAAATTTTGAAAAAAATGTTGAAAAAAAGGTCATTTTTTGAAGCCGAGCCTTCGGGCCTTGCCGGGCCGGCCCGGGCCTTGACAACTGTGAAAAATTGTGCATTAAAGGGCTGATCTCAATCAATGTTCCTGATGAATGCGATATCACTGGACAGCTAAGATTATCAAGATTCCAAATCTGTTTGAAATTTAGAGCTAGCTATAAAACTGACAGAGTTACAAAGTTTAGAGCTTAGTTGTTTCACAGTTTTACTGAAATCCTTAAATCAAATTTATATGGTTTTCAACCCGACATCCTGAGGATTCTGAATCAGTTTGAAAATTTGGAATGGCTATGAAGCGGACTGAGCTACAGACGTCAAACTGAGTTAAGGGCTCGAAAGATACGGCTTTAAACTGGTGACAGGGTACGTTTAGGAAATAGTATGTCAATGCACTGATCCTATTCCATTTTTAAAAAAACGGGATACGTATAGAAAACTGAAGTTGTGAGGATTCAGAATCTGTTCGAAATTTAGAGCTAGCTGTAAAACTGACAGAGTTACAAGGGTTAATAGTGAGGCTAGATTTTACCATGGCTATCAAGTGAACAGTTCTTGGTAAATGAACGGATTCAAAGCTGACGTTGTGAGGATTCTGAATCTGGTCAAGAAATTTGACTAGCATCAAAACGGACATAAATACAACTGGTCGAATTACCTAGAAATCTTTAGAGCTCGTATCTCGCCCCATTTTAGTCGCAGAAATGTTTGAAAACGAATTCAGAATTCTTTAGCTTTTGTTTCATATAAATTTGGATGCGAAAAACCCGATGTAGGACAAGAAAAACCCAGTTTTTCTGATTTTTATTCAATTTTTTTCTATCGCAATTACAGCTTTAGGGCTCTCTAGAAATCTTTTAAGCTCCACCTACTCAATGGTGGAAAGTGAAAAGTGGGCGGAGCTAAAAAATACCCGGAAAATCACGAATTCTCAAAAAAACAGTTCTTAAATGAGAGAATGATAAAAATCCAAAACGTTGCAAAAAGTGGGCGGAGCCTAAAATTGTATTTGACTACAGATGAAGTACCGATACGATAGATTTTCAACAACGGGTCGATTATTTTTTTCAAAAGTGGGCGGAGCTTAGTAAATGAATCTTTCTGATATTTCCAAAATGTACGTATGCATACTGACCTGATGAAAAATCTCAAACTCCAAAAAATGTGTGAATTCTGTTCAAAGTCCGAATCAGAATACCACAATATGAAAATTTCTCTGAAATTTTCATATCTATGACGCAAAAAAGTGAGTGGAGTCTGAAATTGAGCCCCCCGAATGTTTTTGACGAACGGCCGGGGGCCCGCCGCACTATGTCTCTATATGTATATGTGAATGCCCACAAAGCCCCCCCCCCTCCAGAAATTCTAGACAGGGGGGGGGGAATAGAGAAGAGAGAGAATGGAATGGAAGTATTCAACTC
The DNA here is from genome assembly GCA_002259235.3 of Caenorhabditis latens. NCBI lineage: Eukaryota > Metazoa > Nematoda > Chromadorea > Rhabditida > Rhabditidae > Caenorhabditis > Caenorhabditis latens. The sequence goes on from CM056096.1 coordinate 3,119,079, forward strand.
AACCAGAAGAAGACAAAAAAGTAGAATCAGAAGCGCGTCACTCAAAATTTTGACAGATCGAGAGGAGACTCACGGAACATCTACGTTTTTTTTGGTTGGTTACTTGTTTTTAAGACCTTCTGGGTGGTAGTAATGGGGGGGGGGACTTTTGGAGAAAAGTTGACTTGCAACACTGAGAATAAAGAACAAAAAGTGTGTGTGCAAGTTTGTTTTCCAGCTGCTTCCCCTCCAGCTTTAATGAAATGAAAATCGAGAGATCAGGGATTGAAAATTAGCGGGGAGCCAGACCAAAGAACAGACGAAAACTGCTAAATTGGAGATCCAAGGGTTTTTATTTTGCGTTTATTGTGTAGATCAAATCTAGTAATTCATTTTTGTAGTTGACAACTTTTTGATATCTTCGCTAGGTTTCGAGATACGACTCAAAGTTTCGCACCTGGAAAAGAAACGCAGAGAAACGAGACGCTCTCGTTTCTCTACGTCTCTTCCTCTCTCGTTGTCGTCTACCAAACTTCCAGCGGTTGTATCTCAAAACCTAGCGAAGATATCAAAAAGTTGTCAACTACAAAAATGAAGATCAAGATGTGATCTACCGGAAAATTGCAAAATCTGAGCAAGGGGACAAATTCACGAAAAGTTACACACAGTTAAAGTTAGAGATTTTTCAGAGAAAAGTGAAAATTTGAAAAAAAAAAAACGAAAATTAAAGTTTTGAATAGTTCCGATTAGGAAGGAAAGTAAGAAAATAGCAAAATCTACCATAAACCTAAGAAAAGGGGCGTGGCCTGAAATCCCAGACTTGATTTTTCTCGGCCACTCCTGAAACCACTACAAAGAATCACAAAAAAATGCTGAATCTCAAAAACACAAATTAAACCCAAAATTGAGTACTTTTTTCCAAAATGCAAGCCTACTCTGAATTAGAATTTCAATGAGGGCTTTCTAGGTCATGGACTAAATATCTAGGCCACCAGCAAACTGACAAAATGTGCTGAAAAATACAAGTACTGTGTTCCGAACTACAAAAATGACGGCCTAGATTTGATCTACACAAATAACTTCGTTCACTCACAGGAATTTTGAGGACCGCCCACTTGAGACTCCCCTTACCACCGCCATTTTCTGATAACCCCCTCCCCTCTAGGTCAAAAAAAGAGCCGGTGACCTCTTCAAGTGTATTTAAACTTGTGTTTATCGGCGGTGAAGAAGTAGGATTAAGTCAGGTTTCTAGAGGACAAGCACTACACTAAAACACATACTTGATGGGATAAGGAAGAGGGGGGGGTTGTCTTTTCAAAAAGTCAGTAAAACGAAATTAACTTCAAATTGATGAGAAAAAATTAGAAGAGCAAGGCTGGATCTTTTTCGGGAACTTTTAATGAGAAGGAGAAATTTAGAATGGTGGTTCAAATTGGGTTAAAAATAGAATAGAATGAATCGTTCAAAAGTTCAAAATTGGTATAATCTTCGGAGGGGTCCCATGGTGTCTCTGGCCAGAGCAACTACTTTAAAATTGTCATGGTTATGTAGATCAAATATAGATCTATATTTTTGTAGTTGACAGTTTTTTGATAACTATTCACGCTTTTGAGATATGTGGCTTTTAAGATGAACGGTATACGCTGAGAAGAAGGATAGCGCAGAAAAGTCAGACACTCTCGCTTCTCTGCGTCTCTCTATCTTGAAGCGTTTTTCTGTAATTTTAACATCTATTTTCTAAAAATGTTAAATGAAGACGAATTTTTTGAATAAATAATTAAACAACAGGTACCTCAATATTTTTTTTTTGAAAAGTCGGACCTGTTTTGGGAAATTTTTTTTAAATTTTCCAAGTTTTTACAGTGACGTTAAACACTGAAGATAGATAAGTACTGTAGTTTTATGAAATGTTTGCAAAATCCGGAAGTGTGGACCCTATATTTCATCAGAACCCGATGTTCCACCAGTCTAATAAAAAGTGTCTCCTGGTTAGTGTTCCCCGCTTTCCAACTTTGCCAAGTTGACTCGAAATTAATATTGGTTGTGTAGATCAAACCTAGACCTCTATTTTTGTAGTTGACAACTTTTTGATAGCTATTCACGCTTTCGAGATATGCGCCTTTGAAGCTGAGGAGCTGAAATCGAGAGAGATGGGAGAGAGCGCAGAGAAGTCAGACACTCTAGCTTCTCTGCGCCTCCTCTCTTGTTTCCTTTTCTCAACGATAAGTCACAAACTACACTAAACCACCACTACAAAGATCAAAAGTTGCCGGAACTAAAATTGAAGAAAAAAGTGGGGCGTGGCCTATTTTAACCCCTCAGATATCCTCAACTGCAAGAAGGCTCTCAAGAGCAAATCGATTCAATTTCCGTTCTTTTTTACAACCTTCTCCCCCCCTTCGCTAGGTTTTCTTCTTCTCCTTCTTCTCACATTTCGCCGCCGCGCATCACCGAGGTAGACGTGAAATGAAAAAAGGAGCCGAAGCCGAGGACGGAGTCAAGAAGAAATTCAGATGGTTGTCCTCCGGCACCGGAAATTAGAAAAAAAATGGAGAAAAGAAGTAGAAGAAAGATGTTTGGACACTTTCAATGAGTAGGGGGGGCTCGAGTGGATTTTGGGATGGAATAGAAAAGAATAAAAGAGAGAGAGAGACCGAAATTTTATGCGCTCGTTAATCGTGTTCAATCCAGACGAACATAAATTGAAAGTTTGAAGAAGAAGAAGCCATGGAGCACTTCGGGGATATGGGCGGTGCATAAAGCACCGGCGAGTATTGGATCCAGAGTTACGTTGGAGCCCTGGTGACAAACCGGTAGCTACGGTTCTAGGCTAGGGACATTTTGAGGCTTCGTTCAGTACAGATCCATATAATCAAATCGCGCGAAAAGGGAGAACGTTCTGTTTTAGGAGCGGACACAATATACAGTACCTCAGGTACCTAAGGTGTTAAGTTACAGAGGTATCTGTCTAGCTTGTGATCCGCCTGTACTCATGGGATCAGAGAGATGCTGGTGACGATCCAACATTATTGGAGTAATATATAGATCGGTCAAAAACATTTTGAGCTAGAGTACCTAAACAAAGGTCTTTGAAATATGCAGTTATAGGCGATGCATGTTTAGCTAGTGAGGCCGCCCATATTTGGAATTGGCCACGGCGATGAAAGTACTGATGTAACCGTCAGCTCATGACAACCATACTGAGTGAAATATATCGGGTATGGAGATACTTGTCAAGGCCCGGCTGATATTTAGAATTTCTTCTAATTCCGAACTACAGTCGAAAGTTTCACTTTTACTCAAAAAAATTCAAATTCGCATTTTGAATTTTGGCTGCCAACTATCAGTTTATGCGTTTTGCCAATTACGTCAAGTATGAGTTTTGGAGGCGGAGCTTAAATTTTTAATAAAATGAGAACAGATCGGAATAAGGTTGAAGATATGATTTTGGCTAAGGGGCGTTTCAAAACGAGATATTTGGAAAACCTGGTACCGTCTCGTTTCGAAACGTCACCGGTGCCTAAATGCACAAAATTCTATTTACAAAACCTCTCCCCAGACACTCCTTAGGGACAGTATCCTGTGTTTTGAATGTTTTGATCTACCACCCGCCCCCCCTCCGCTCTAAACGGATATGAGTCACAAAGAGAGGCGGTAACTGGAAACCAACCGCCGTCCCGAAAATGAGAAAAACAAGGTAGTTTTATTTCAAAAAGGAGAAAACGAAAAAGTGTTTTGATACACACGTTTTTCGTTGGATGGGTATCAGTTACAGGAAAGAAAATAAGGAGAAGGAGATGATGGGAAGAAGATAGTGACGAATGGAAAACAGGAAGGTTAGGAATGGAATGGGTGGAAATAAAGTGTGTGGGAGTTTTGGGAATGATATATGTAACAAGGAGGTGTAGAAGTCGGGGAAATTGGGATCATGGGAAATCTAGAAATAAGTGAAATTTACATAATGTTAGGTTTTGTGAAGTTTTTGTACAGAAGATGGATAAAAAGTTGGAATTCAGTTGTGACCTATTCGTCGGTGGCTGGACAAGGTGTGGGTCCCGTATTGTATTGTATTCATTTTTTCAAGAAAAATTTTCAATTTGAACGGCAAGAGACCAATGAGCCACTCACGATACCACAAGGATGGGTTAGAAGTTAGAAAATGGGGGCGAGTGATGGCGTTCCACAGGAGGACAGTGTATAAGAAAAAGTCAGTACAACTGCGTTTTATACAAATGATATCTATAGGACGACGGGGAAGAGGAGAACGTGCGAATTTAGAATCTAGGTTTGGAAAATATGAGGTGTTTCGACTCTCTACCGTACTCTTTCAATAAAACCTGGCGTAAATCGACATGAGACCGAACTCTGTGCGAGTGGCTGGTCCCGAGGAATAATGGGTTTGATCTTTTGAGAGCGACAGATTTTGCACCCATTATTTTGCAAAACAATGCATCGAAAAAAGCTCTTTTTATTTGAACTTTGGTTGTGGTGTCCCGAGTTTGTAGACTAAACTGAAGACTTGACGAGATCTACATTTAGGTACATTTTCAGCTGACGAGATGGCGCTTGAAGTGAGTGAGTTATGGTCCATGTTCTGGCCCGGTTTGCAGATATTGTCGATATGAAAAAGTATACTTGTCAACCGGTTTTGAGCTTGAAAATATAGCAAAATGTAGATCTCGGCGAGTTCTATGTTACTGTTTGAGTTCAGACTGGATAGCAAATCGTTAATATGTCGTAAAAAGGCCAGCGGCATCGTCACTATACGGCGTCCGACCTGAACTCGCTGAGACCTATATTTTGGTATATTTTTCAGCGCATAACGTTGAGTTTGAAGAAAGTTATGCAACAATTCATGCTAAAATCACGAAGTACTTTTTCAGGTATGAAACTGCGCTCTAACATAATTAAAATGTTCCAAATAAAGTTAGGACACCACCATCCAAGTTTTGTTGAGCCCGGATGTCACTCTCATTTTTCTTCACTATGCATTGTTTTGCAAAATAATGGGTACAAAATCTGTCGCTGCCAAAAGATCAAACCCATTATTCCCCTCGTGCCTGGTCAAAAAAGAGAACATAAAATAGAGGTGGGGTCATGACTCCCCTTCTGACTAGTAAAAACATGAATCCAGACTCTCGAAGGAGACTCGTTTTCCGCCCGCATGACTTGTTCTTCGAAACTGAACTCCGCGACCAAACTTCGAGAAGAAGGTGTTGTGCTTTCTCGCCGCCTTGACACACCTCTGCACGCACTTCCGGTAATTCGAACAACTCGAGTCGTTTTCTTGTTTCTTTCAACTGTTTGGAGAAGAAAAGGGGACTGGATGAATGGGAAGGAAGACGTCAAGAATTGAATGATGATGTTTTCAAAGGTCAGTTTTTGAATCGAGGAAAAGTTCAATGTGCTGTAGAATTGTTGCGTAACGTGATCACTGAAGTGGAGAAGGGATTCTTCGGGATCCGTTCATATCTCAATCAGCGTCACCGTGTTTTTGTACGATCGTCTCGAACTGATAGTAATGTCGGAACCAGAATTGCTTCGAATTCCCTTTCGACTTCTGAATTCCTCCTTCTGAAGCAACTTTGGTCGTGGACTGGCAGTAACGTCGGCACCGACTTTGCCAGAAATCGGTCCGACCAAGATAGCAGAAAACGTGTAACACCGACCATTGTTAGTCACCGAGAGTACCGATTCAGAAACCTCACGACTTCCACTTTTTGCTTGTATCAGTTCTAATTTATTTTGCTATTAATGCTTTTATGAGTACTCAGTTTTCTGGGATTCTATCTGTTAGAAACTGAAAAGTACTGCATTTCTTTGTTGGTTTTGTTGAAAATTACAGTTTTTTCAATTGTGATGCATTTTTTATGTATGGCTACAATATTTTACAAATTGTTGCATCCTCAGCATGATGTACAGGTATCATCTAGCTCTGCCCTTGAGTTATGCTCAATTTTTTACGGTCAGATATCAATAGCACATATGGCAAAATTGCAGCGTCTTTTTTTGTTTATTGCATTTCGAAATCTAAGTTTTTATCCCTGGTACGCACTGTGCACTCCTTCAAAAGGTCATTTAATAAATAATTTCAAAAAATTCAAAAAAACCTAGTACATAAGTGATTGTAAGGACAGTTTAGTAATTGCCACAGTCAGCAGCTGAAATTCAGCAGAGCAAAAAAAAAAAGAAAAACTTCAAGTGTAGTAAACACTACCTGACATTCGTACTAAAAACTAGAAGTTTACGGCACCATCGGCTTCAGATGATAAATGTGTGTTTAGTCGATTTCCCCCCATGAGTTATGAACTTCCCTCTCCCATGTTTTCTGGAGTGGGGGTGGGTGGACAACCTATTTTCTCGATTATCGAAAGAGGTCAACATATTTTCAGAAGACGATTTGAGAAAAAGGTTGCAGAAAGAGACGAAAAAGAGATTGAAGTTTGAGGGGGCGCATTATAATTGAGACAAGGATGAGAGGGAAGTTCACTTCCTGGTGGGAAGTGAGATGACGTCTGAGATGGGAAGGAGCAGAGAATTCGTGGAGAGGAAGAATCAGAACACAAACAATGTAAACTTGAAAATGAAACAGGTAACAAATTTCGAGCTGAACGGTTGTTTTGAATAGCCTATTTTGGTTTTCAGTACTATAATTCGGTAGAAAAAATGTGTTTCGCAAAACTGCGTTTTATCTACATAGTTTCAAAAAATCATATTGATCTTTCAATTTCCACTTTCTCTTTACACCAATCGTTCAGTTTTTCGAATTTGGAACTGAAAAAGAACTCCCATCCAACCATTTCCTTCCAAGAATGTCATCACTCTTCTGAAGGTAATTGGCGGAGATTTTCCACCGTATTGACCAGTCAAAAATTCCAAATAGACAGGTGGGAAACCGAAGAGAGTCATTTTCGAATGCTCTCGTCGGGAATCCTCAGATATTTCCCAATCGATATTTTTGAAGAAAAGAGATCAAAAACGACTTTTTTTCTGCAAATCCAGCTCTAAATAACCTGTAATGACGGCACCACAAAACCATACCGCATTGTTCCTGAAGTGGGAGGAGCTAATTATCCCATTTCTTGGAGACGTAATATTCTGAAACCAGTTATGTAGTCAGAGAATATTATACGGAAAAATAAATTTATGAATATCAAAAAGTCAGTAGAATATCAGAAATAAATGGGAGAGAAAATGCAAGGAAAGAACACCTCTTAAAAGGGGAAAGACGTTTGAATAATACTTTGGATAGGCAGAGAGAAGAAATAAACAGAAAATAATTGAAAATGATTGGAAAATGAATTGAAATTGGTGGTAGATACGGGCTTCTAGATCCACTGCTGTCAATTCTGTCTGACGGGGAGAAAGCTGAAACTGAAATATATTGAAACATACCTGAACGCCACTGAAACTGGTCTGATGACCGCTAGGAGATAATCTCAACAATAAACACAATCTTTTGATAGGGAGAGAAAGAGAGAACCTAGAGAAGTCAGACACTCTGGCTTCTCTGCGTTACAGAGAGAGAGAGATATTGAGTCTATGAAAGACTGTGCCTCCGTTGAATCGTCTTCTGATCCTGCTTCATTTCTTGAATGATTCCGAGTAGGGCATAGTTTTTCTTCAATTCGTTGGAATTGTAATCAACTGAAAATCTTTTCATATTCCCATAATCTTTATACAAAACTCACTGTCAGTCTCTTCCCTACATATTGGACACGGGATGGAGATATTGAAATCTATTTTGTAGAGCATCTTTGCACATCCAGAACAAACCGTGTGTCCGCATGACAACATTTTCGGAGTTCTTTTCTTGATTGATTCGTGATAGAACAATTGGCAGACGCTGCATTTTAAGTCGTGATATCTGAAAAGAGAAAAGTGAAGCATCTGAGATTAGGCATTATCAAAATGATAAACGCCAATAAACCTCAAATCATTTTTCTCCTGATTGAAACAGTGGGTATCTTCCAAATCTTCATCATCACTACTATCAATGATTTCTACAGTATCTACAGTAGTATCCAAATCATCCTCTTCTTGATGTCTACCATTCGACTCCAGAACCCACACAATCAATACATCAGACAATATTATAATATGAAGTGCAGTGTGCATGATTTGCAAACAAACCAACGGATACAAACTGAACCAAATATTGAAATACCACAGAGTGGACAGGAAAATGACTGAACTCCACTGAACGATAGAGCGAAGATGCCCAGAAACTATTTCGTATCTTTCGCCTCCAAATTTCATTATATTGCCAAGGTTGGGTACCATGAATAGGGTATACATCGAGAAAGACGCGCAGGAATACGCATAGAAACTGTAGAATGATTCCTGAGAGAAATTGAGTTACTTAAAAAAAAAACATTTGGCTGATTCAAGTCTTTTGGCATTTTACTGGTTCTTTTTCAAATGGTTCCGGCAAAATGCCAAAAAACTTATGAATCAACCTAATGCAATGATAAATAGAACCGACCTCAGATGCGACTCCATACATCGCAAAAAACCGGTAGGGAGCTATTGAACATATTGACACTCCGAAATATCCTAATCCATAAAATATTTTACTATGCACTAAAACATCTCCCTCGCTTTCATTTGCTAAATCTATCATTATCGCGCAAAATTTAATTTTTAAGATGAAAATAGTTGAACCTATAAAAATCCCGTAAAGAAACATCAAGTCTCTCGGACAATCGAACCAGAAGCCATAAAAAGATGCTGCAAACAATAGTAAGTGGCGGGAGAATCCATTGAATGCAGCGTCGCATCTCCATTTGTCTAACTGATACAGTAAAGGCATTGCTGAAACAAAATACTTTTATATAAAAGAAAAAAAAGTGAATCAATTATATAGAAAGAAGGAAAAATGAGTGGCTTGGATAGAGAAAAGAAACAATATAGGGGAAAACAAAAAAAATCAATAATGAAAAAGAACTGAGGGAAGGGGGAAGAAGGGATAATAACCTGTAGAACTATTTCTGTGAGGGGGAGAGGGCAACCATCTGCTCAATCTGACGTCATCAGCCAACGACAGGGGTGGGGGTAATGAGAGAGATCTTGATTGAGAATGTGCTTCTATCCTTATACGAGCGGGAAGAGACTGCAATTTTTAAGGACGATCTTCAATATGAAGGGTGCGCAAAATTTCTGGAACTTATTGGCCCGAGTTCGATATAACAAAATAGTTTTACGCCAACGGTTATAATTCTTTGGTATTTTTCTTCCGAAACTCGATATTGAAGCCAAAAGAGATAAAAATTCTGGACACGAGAATTTGTATTTCAGATTTTACATATTTAAAATTTCAGAAATTCAAAAAGCAAACTCAGTTTTTCTTATTTTTTCTCACTTTCTTTGAACTGTATATTAAATTCTGTGCTGAAAAAGCTTATTCGCACAGATTATGATCAAAATACTCACATTTTTGCGTAAATTTAAAATATTTGCCGTCAAAAATCAATTTTCAGGCATTTTTAAAGAATTGTTCCGAATTTTCGAGTTTTTTCTTGTCAAAATGCTTGAAAAACATTTTCGAACACCGTTCGCGCATTGATTTGATTTCGGAAGAGACGAAAATGAACAAGAAAAACAGAAAAGGTAAAGAAAAACGTTATTTTCAGTGCCGAGAACCGATAAACGTTGGATTTTCGAAAACATACATGTGAAATCAAATTTTTCAAATAATTAAACTTTTAAAACGATTCCAGAACCTGGAAAACCGAAAAATTGGTGAAAAAAATAAAAATAAAATGAATTCTATGCCGGTTGGCGAACAATATTTCTTCGGGGTACTGTAGACGAGAAAGTCTGCAGCGTGTTTGCGGACTTGCGCACCGTACCCGAAGCGAAAATTCCTCGAAAATATTTAAAAACAATTTTGTCATCATTTTTATCGATTTTTTGTCTTCGATCGGTGAGTAAATATTGCGAATGCTCTTTTAAATTTTTTATAGTGATTTGGGAGAGTGCGCAGTGCCTCGAAAGTGTATATCATTGCGAAATTTTGATAATTCAATTCGTTTAGTTATAGTGTTTCGAAAAAAATTACCAACATGGTTGGAAAATGTTATTTTAAGGGAGAGAGCACAGCAGACTGGGGGTTGTTGTTTTCTTAATTAAAAAAATGTGATTTTGCGATGTCGATAAATTTGTTTTTAAACCAATTTACGATATAATGAGAAAGAATCTTGCGAAAACGTGTTCTACAGCTAAACAGAATGACCGTGTGCGGTTTTAAACCGTTTTTTTTCGATAATTTTCAAAAAAACTTTGCAAAAATAGGAAATTTCAAAAAATTAAATAAGAAATAATATGATTTTACGATTTTTTCGAATTTTATTTCAAATTTTGTGCCTAAAAACCTATTCACTGAGATTTTGACCAAAATGCTCACAATTCGTGCGTAAATTAGAACAGTTTGCTGTCAAAATAGTCGGTTATTAGACATTTTTTACGATAATTTTCCCGAATTTCTTGATTTCTTGATCAAAAAACTTTGAAGTTATTTGCAAACACTGTTCGCGCACAGTTTTGATTCCGGGTTGACAAAAATGAACAGGAAAAACGGAAAAAGTAAGAAAAAAGCGAAATTTTAGTTATTCTCAGTGCCGAAAACTAAAAATCATTGTATTTTCGAAAATACGCATGTGAAATTAATTTTTTAAAACTAGTTTTCATATGAAACTTTGGAAAACCGAACGATTGGTGAAAAAAGGAGAAATAATATGGTTCACAATATGCCTATATGGTTCATAAATAATAATATCATTCTTATATATAAAACGCATGTGGAGTCTGTCCATCTGTCCCAATGTTCGCAAAGTTTTGAGAAATGAGAAAGAAAGGCTGCCGGATCCAAACCGTACTTGCGCTCTGTGAGCAGAGACCGCCGCCTTGGACCACTCGGCCACGCGGACACATTTCTGAGAATGTGAACAAGTAAATGAGGAGAGGCCAGCCGGATGAAGCGCCGAAGGCGCGGCAGCCAGGCTGGTGGATAAATAAATAATAAGCCGTTTGGAGACTCGCAAGTTTTCTTCGTGCTACTGTAGACGAGAAAGTCCACATCGTGTTTGCGGACTTGCTCATTGAAGCTGGCGCAAAAATTCCTCCACTTTTTGCAATCTGCGGCGCGGGTTTTAGGTAAGCACACAGTTTTGGATTTACAGTTTTTCACTGGGAAAATATTCAGAAAAAGCTATTTTCCCCTCAAGTTTCATCATTTTGTTGACAAAATATCAAATTGATATCGATCGTTGACAATATTCTTATGTATTTTGTGCAATTATTCAGCATTCCGAACAAAATTATGTTATATACGCCGTATCTTTTTCTATTCTATGTTTTCTTCTGTTGCATGAATTTCGTTATTTTTAGATTCAAAATAACCGGCAAGCAGCCTATCAAAGTTCAAATCTTTGACTCACTTCATTTTGCGTTGGTTTTCTTCAGAACTTTCGGTTTCTCTCCGCCAGCGTTTCGGGCGAAATGTGATAAGTTTGGTTATTTTGAATCTGAAAAAAAAAGGTGAGAAGTTGAATAATTGTCTCACGATCTCCTGATCTTCCCATACGTCTAGCTATGACTTATAAAGGCGCGTCAGTTATGTCGCAAAAAATTTGTTGGCGCTAATTAGGACGGTTTTTCAACTTTTTTTTGCACTTGTCGATCTTTTGTTCTATTATATTTTATACATTGTTGAAGGCAATCCTTTTTTTACTGAAATAAGTTCAAAACATTTAAAAAATTGCGTATAAAATATATACGAATATTGTCAACACTGGGTAATAGCCATGAACCTCACGAAAGTGCGCTCCGTTGATGCCGGAACCGCGACGCCTCGAACGCGACGCGGCGGACAGCACTGGGAGCTATGAGACATCTACTTTTTTTCACTGAAAACATATTAGAAAAGTATTTTGAAAAAAAAGGTCAAAATCAACTAGGATAACATTCTCCTGTTTCAGAAAACACAATTTTTAATATAGAATTTAAAAAATGCGACAAAGGCAGAGCATTTTTAAGAAATTTCAGACAAGGAAAATTATGAGAATACTCACAACTGGTAACGTTTGCAACGAAAAACTTTTGAGCAACAACAATTTTTTATTGAAAAGGAGAAAAATCACAGCAAAATTAGAAAAATAATGAAAAAGTTACACTGCATTTCGAAGAAGCGTTGTTGCGGTGAAATCGAGCCGAAGATTCACAATTTCAGCTGCTGTCAAGACGTACAAGTGGAAATCTGAAAGTTTTTTCATGAATCTACGGGGAAACTATCTAAACGGAAAAAATACGTGGAAAAAATAACCTGAAATGGTAGTCTTGACTTGTACGTTGATTTCGACCATTTTTCGCTGAATTCGTTGACTGAAAATAGGTTTTTTCGGTTCTGTAATAGTATTTCGAACGAAAAACAAAGAAAATGTACGAAAATCTGGTTTAAAACGACAAAAAATTAAGAAAATTAAGCTTTTTCGAAGAAAAACGAGCTTCGCGGCTCATCTTTTCAAAGGAGCCGCGCACGCAACGCATCTCTCTCGGTGTCGATTTACGAGAGGAATTTGAGGTTCATCGCTGTTACCCCGTGTGTCAACGATGCATTTTGAATTGATATTTTTGTCGAAAAAAAAAACTATGAGATTTGAGAAGAAAGTACCTTTCTCTTAAAAGTTCACCAGCGGAAAACTGTAAATTAAACTGCTTGTTTACCTTGCGAAAACCCGCGCCGGCGCAGAAATCTGAAATCCGCATCGAGAAAAATGTCGGAACTGTTTTATTCTAATAATTGGCACCGATTCCTCTATTTTTCTCGTTTCATTATCTCACTTTACTTTGAATATAATTTTTTTTTGTATCACCTTACGAGAACTCGCTTATTCCAGGGTAATCATGGACTTCGCCCGGTTCTCACTCATGATCCTCTTCGGAAAGTCATCATTGATTCCTGTTCCAATGTCTGTCGACACTGAGATAAGATGGTCAGGGTTCTCGGTGATCAGTGGACTGGAGTGGGTCGTCCTTGTCATCATCGTCGGAATCCCGCTGATCATTGGTTTTGTGTGTGGTAGTTTGTGGGGTAGGACAACAGCCAACAGAGCTTACCGAAGGTTCCAGATTCGCGAGGTAATTATAAGAGTGTTTGCTATTCGAGGTGCACTCATTGTCTTGTCTCGTCCGGTCTCGTTCTAAGCTCATGTTTTCTCGTCTTCACGCTTGTTAAACTTATAAAATTATAAACTCATAACTAGAATTTTTGACTATAATTTTGAAATATCGTCTCGTCTCGTCTAGGGCTGGTAAAAAGCGCGTTTTACGGCGGCAATCGCCGCTCTCATTTCCGGCGATTGCCGCCCACGCCGGAAACAAAACCGGCTATTGCGACAAATGCAATTTTCAAAACTTGCTTTTGACGCAGGTTTTTATCATTTTCATTCACTTTCAGTACTAAAAAAGCGGCTCTTGACGCCGGTTTGGAAATGAAAACCGGCGATGGAAGCAAGTTTTGGAAATGAACTTGCTTCCCTAGACACTTGTCTGGTCCCGTCTCGTCTGGTCTGGTCCCGTCTCGTCTGGTCTCATCTGGTCTCGTCTCGGCTCGTCTCGTCTCATCTTTTTGTCTGACCTAAATTCGAGCAACACAAATCGAAAAATGAATAGAAAACAAGTTTCAGCCCCAAATCATCCAAAAGCCATCGCGGGAGCTGAAGAACAAGGCGAATAACCTGCTGAGGAAACTGAATGCCGCTGAGGAGAAGATCAAAAATGTGGAGGCGGCCACAAGAGCAGCGGAAGCGAGACTCGATCGTCCGATGGTTGAGGAAATGGAGTGGCATGAGATTCATGCCACTGCCATCAGGAACATCAGAAGAGTCCTGGACAACCGCCCAGTGAAAGAAGTGGATGAAGAAGATTGGTACCAAATTGTTCCAAAGTGGGTTCCGATGGTCTGCGTTATCCTGGGAATTGTGGGACTTGCTATCAAGCAATTCCATAAGGAAAAAAGCAGCGGTTTCTGGACCAACTGGGCTGTGGGACTCTCGTAAGATCTGAAATCGAAATGTTGGTAGAAGAAAAGTACTCATGTTGCAGGTCTATCGGGTTTCCTAGCGGAAGTGAGGCGATCTTCGTCGTCTACAACTTCATCCTTACCAAGGTTTGTTTTTATTTTCCTCAAAACAAGATTCTTACTGAATTTTACAAAAATTTAGAATTGAATAGTCCATTGAAGAGTCTATTTCGTAAAAACTCGTGGTCAAGCCTCTCAATGGATACTTGAAAATCGGTGAAAATAATGTTTTCGGTTTTTAGAGGTAAAAATCGGTGTTTCCTCCGGGGATTAATCGATTTAGATCAGTTTTTACCGGTTTACCCAAAACAAAAGCCAAGATGCTACGGTTTTCTCCGGTGGAAAAACCGATGATTCTTCGATTCTCCCCGATTTTCACAGGGTTTTTTTCTGGAATTCATACTTAACACTGTTCGGTTTCATCTGCTCACGACGGTTGAAAAATTTAGTGAAAGATCGCAAAAACTGGTTCGAACCAGTTCAAACATTCACCAAATTCATTTTCCTGCAGCCTGCAAGTTTCTTATTTTCAGAATGTCAACAAGAATCCTGGTTCTACCATCAGAACACTGGAGCAGAAACACATCAAGTCCGTCTGAAGCGCCACGCCGCGGATGCGAAAAACGAGGGAGTCGAGTTCACGGATTTTTCGGCACGATGTGGCTTCTGCCTCAGTGTTCAGGCACTGAATAGCATTGCGAACTGGAAGAAAAAAGTGAAGAAAGAGAGAAAGGAATTGAGTGGTCTGGAAAAATCGAAGCCAGAGCTCAGGGGGGCCAACATAAAACTGATGGCAGCAGAGCGAAAACTGGCGGATATTGAGAGTATCACCAGAGGTACGGAAGAGAGACTCCAAGGAGAGGAGAGAGGATCGGAAAAATGGATGGAGCTTCACACACAGGCCATGAACAACATCAAAGAAGTTCTCCACAGCCCCGTCCCTGCCACAACACTCACAGAATATCTCGAGATGGGTTTGGTTATTCTAGCGATTTGCGGACTTGCTTTGAAACAATTTAAGAAGGAGAGAAGTGACTGTATCTGGACGAACCTCGGTGTTGCTCTCTCGTAAATTTTTAGTCAAAACAATCGCAGATAACATGCATATTACAGATCGATCGGATTCCCGAGTGGAAGCGAAGCAGTCTGTGTGATTTATAGCTACGTGCTTCGGAAGGTAAACATTTTCTGAACATTTAGCTTGACCTACATTGAATGAATAACAATTTAGAAGAGAACTGAAAAATTCCACTATAACTGAAAAAGAAACATTTCTGTTTAGACACTTTAATTAGAACATTTAAAAAATTTGAATTTCAGAAGTCATCACACTTGAAAATGAAGAGTCATTTGCAGTCATTTCTGTGGTGAATTCGTGGGTTAACGCATGTACAGTTCTGTTTCAATAAACTGCATGATGTGTTTCAGCTTGAAAAGAGAAGTTCACAACTGTGGTGTCATGCTTATTTGTCTTCTACTTTCCAATGCTCCTTGTTTCGAGTCAAAAAATTGCAAAAATTCGAATTGGAAAGTTTTTGAATGCGAGTTTCAACCAACAACTCTGCAACTATTTTGATTTGCAACCAATAACTCTGCAACTATTTTGATTTGCAACCAACAACTCTGCAACTATTTTCATTTGCAACCAATAACTCATAGTTTCACGTAAAAATAAATGCTAATATTAGATTTTAGTTACAAACCAAGTTCATTCTTGCAGAAATCAACAACATTGCGGAACGGTGCAATGTGGTTCTTCATTGTCGCCTTTCTCGTGTTGAGCTGCTTTTCTTCTGACCCATCTGATCCATCCTTGGACAACTACATGTCGTTTGTCTTTGGGATCTTTATGAGTTTGTATTCTGATATGCTTAACATGAGTAACATTCAATAATATTCCAGCCGATGTCTTGGTCTTCAAACTGGGAAAGTTCAGGAACGCAACGAATATCGCCTCAGGACTTCTCCTTGTGCTCATTGTGTTGGTTTCAGTTGATGCGACGTGTGTGCACCTCTCGCAGTAAATTCCTCCCTTACTCTTCAATAGCCGTGTCTCCTCCATCAAGATCTCCCTCCCTGCCCACATGTTTCCCTTTTCTTTTATTCTCCGTCTTTGGCAGATGATGTCACATCGAGCAGATGGTTGACATCTCCCCCCTCACAGTAAGACTTGTCCTACAGGTTATTATCCCTTTTTCCCCCTTCCCTCAGTTCTCTTTTTTATTGATTTCTTTTCGTTCTCCCCTATAGTATTTATTTTCCCTATCCCACCCATTCTTGTTTCCTTCTTTCTATATCATTTATAGTATTTATTTTTCTTATTTTATATTAAAATATTTTGTTTCAGCAATGCCTTTACTGTATCAGTTAGACAAGTGGAGATGCGACGCTGCATTGAATGGATTCTCCTGCCATTTGCTATTGTTTGTAGCATCTTTTTATGGCTTCTGGCTCGGTTGTCCGAAAGATTTAACGCTTCTTTACAAGAATACAATATTTTTCACTTTTATATTTTTAATATTCCAAACAGTCATGATATATGCTAATTTAATGAGCAGTGAGAGAGGTGTTTTAGAGCTAAATGAATTAAATTATGGGATAGGATATTGCGGTGTATTAATAATGGATATTGCTCCCTATTTTGCTTTTGCCAAATATGGAATCGCGTCTGAGGTTGGTTCTGTTCATTTTTCTATTGTGTTTTCTGAGGACTGAATTAACTTGAGTTTTCGGCTCCTTTAAGTAATTGAATTTTTTTCAGGAATCATTTCAACATTTCTACACGTTTTCTTACGGGTCTTTCATGATGTATTCCTTATTTATGGTACCCAATCTTAAAAATTTAGTTCTATCTGTAGATGAAAAATACGAAATAGTTTCTGGGTATCTTCGTTCTATTGTTCAGTGGAGTTTAGTCATTTTCCTGTCCACTCTGTGGTACTTCAACGTTTGGTTCAGTTTGTATCCATTGGTTTGCTTTCAAATCATGCATACAGCACTTCATATTACTATATTGTCTGATGTATTGATTGTGTGGGTTCTGGAGTCGAATCGGAGACAGGAAAGAGAGGATGATTTGGATACTACTGTAGATATTGTAGAGATAACTGATAGTAGTGATGATGAAGATTTGAAAGAAAACAACTTTTTCGAACGGGAGGATAGTGTTTTAAGGTTTTTTGGTTTTTATTAATTTAATAATGTCTCTGCAATCTCAGAAGCTTCACTTTCTCTTTTCAGATATCATGACTTGAAATGCAGCGTTTGCAAATTATTCTATCACGAATCCATTGAAAAAAAAAACTCCGAAATTGTTGTCATGCGGACACACGGTTTGTTCTGGATGTGCAAAAATGCTCTACAAAATAGACTACGTCTATATCCAGTGCCCAGTATGTAGGGAAGTGATAGACAGTGAGTTTAACATTAAGTTTCTGAAAATAGGAAAACATTTTCAGTTGATTACATTGAATTAAAGAAAAACTACGCTCTGATCGGAATCATTCAAGAAATGAAGCAAGATAAGATGACGGTTCAACGGAGTCTTTCATAGTCTCAATATCTCTTCCAGTGTAACGAAGAAAAGCTAGTATGTCTGAGTTCTAGATTCTCTCCCTATCAAAATATTGTGTTCATTGTTGAGATGGTGCCAAAGACCTCTTAAGGAGTCATCACATTGGTTTCAGTGATGTTCAGGTATGTTTCAGTAACTTTTAGTTTCAGCTTCCTTCTCGTCAGACATCAGTGGATTCAGGAGCCCGTTGATTCCATCAAAATCTCTCCCTGCCCCATTTTCCCCGTGTTTCACTTTTCTTCTGTTCTCTGTCGTTGGCAGATGATGTCACATCGAGCAGATGGTTGACCCCTTCCCCCTCACAGAATGACTTGTTCTACAGGTCATTATCCCCTCTTCCCCCTTTCCTCAGTTCTCTTTTTTATTGATTTCTTTTCGTTTTCCCCTATATTATTTCTTCCCTTTATTCTTGTTTCCTTCTTTCTATATCATTTATAGTATTTACTTTTCTTATTCTATATTAAAATATTTTGTTTCAGCAATGACTTTACTGTATCAGTTAGACAAATGGAGATGCAAAGTCGCATTGAATGGATTCTCCCGCCATTTACTATTGTTTGTATCATCTTTTTATGGCTTCTGGTTCGATTGTCCGAGAGACTTGACGCCTCTCTACACCATTAATAAAGTCTTAACTATTATGCTTTTAGCAAACCAAACTCTCCTGATATATATTTATTCAATAAATAGCGAGAGAGCTGCTTTAAAGCTAGGTGAAAATTTTTATGAATTAGGATATTTCGGAGTGTCAATATGTTCTGTAGCTCCCTATATTGTTTTTGCGATATATGGAGTCACATCTGAGGTTGGTTCTATTTACTATTCGATTAGGTTCATTCATAAGTTTTTTGGCATTTTGCTGGAGCCATTTGAAAAAACACCACAAAAACATCAAAAGACAAGAATCAATATTTTGCTTTCAAAGTAATTGAACTTCTTACAGGTATCATTCCACGGTTTCTACGCAGGTTCTTATGCGTCTTTCATGATGTATTCCTTATTTATGGTACCCAACCTTAAACATTTAGTTCTACCTGTAGATGAAAGACACAAAACAGTTTCTGGGCATATTCGCTTTATCGTTCAGTGGAGTTTAGTCATTTTCCTGTCCACTCTGTGGTACTTCAATGTTTGGTTCAGTTTGTATCCGTTGGTTTGCATGCAAATCATGTATTCAGCACTTCATATTACCATATTGTCTGATTATTGGATTGTGAAGGTTCTCGAGTTGTATAGGGAACAGGAAGATAATAATTTGAATGATTTGGATACTACTGTAGATACTGTAGAAATCATTGATAGTAGTGATGATGAAGAATCGGAAGATAACGAATGTTTTGATCAGGAGAAAAATGACATGAGGTTTGTTAGAGTCTCTGCTATCTCAGAAGATTCACTTTCTCTTTTCAGATATCACGACTTGAAATGCAGCGTTTGCAAATCATTCTATCACGAATCAATTGAGAAAAGGACTCCGAAACTGTTGTCATGCGGACACACGGTATGTTCTGGATGTGCAAAAATGCTCTACAAATTAGACTATTTCCGTATCCAGTGTCCAGTGTGTAGGGAAGAGACTGACAGTGAGTTTTGTATAAAGATTATGGAAATAAGTAAACGTTTTCAGTTGATGCCCATTACAACGAATTAAAGAAAAACTATGCCCTACTCGGAATCATTGAAGAAATGAAGCAGGATAAGAAGACGGTTCAACGGAGACACAGCCTTTCATAAGCTCTCTGTCTATCTATATATCTAATTTGTATTCCAATTTTTCCTCAATTTCTCATATTTTTTGAGAGGTATGTTTCAGTTTTGCAGTTCCAGTTTTCTCCTTGGTCAGACAGGATTGACAGCAGTGGATCCTTGAGCCCATATGTACCTCCACTTTACTACTCCCAATTCCCATTTTCATTTTTTTTTCTCTATTAATTTCATTCGTTCTCTACGTATTTCTCCATGTATTCATGTCTGATAAATTTATTTTTCTGTATAACATTCTCTGCCTACATAACTAGTTTCAGACTATTCCGTCTCCGAGAAATGGGAGGGGCTATATAAATATGCTCCTCCGAATTCCGCAACAATGCGGCACGGTTTTATCGCGCCTTTATTTCAGATCAGTTTGAGTTGGATATGCAGAAAAAAGAGTAGTTTTTGATCTCTTTTCTTCACAAAGAATCAAAAATGTTACAAGATTTTGAGATTCAGACATTGACCGGCATGTGTTAGAGCCTTTTCGGAAGGTATTGCATTTTCAGAAAAAAAAGTTCTACTTCATTTTACTCAAAAAAATTATTCGTTCGTTTAAATGTTAAAAAATATGAGAAATTGAGATAATATTGGAAACATTAGATAGATGGAGGGGCATATCTCAAGAGCGTGAATAGCTATCAAAAAGTTGTCAACTACAAAAATGGAGATCACGATTTGATCTATACAACCGTATTAAAATTTTTAATAAAAATTGTTAATCGCAATAATAGACCCTATGAAAAACTGTGTCTTCGTTGAACATTCTTCTTATCCTGCTTCATTTCTTGAATGAGGTCTAATAGAGCGTAGTTTTTCTTCAAATCGTCAACTGAAAATAATTTCATATTTCCATAATCTTTATAAAAAACGCACGGAAAGTCCATTCGCTACATATTGGACACGGGAAACTGTCATAGTAGTCTCCTTTGTGGAGCATCTTTGCACATCTGGAACAAAAAGTGTGTCCACAAGACAACATTTTTGGGATTCTTTTCTTAATTGATTCGTGATAGAATAATTTGCAAATGCTGCATTTCAAGTCGTGATATCTGAAAAGCGAGAAGTAAATCTTTTGAGATTATTAAACTTTTTAAAAGCCAATAAACCTCAAAGCACTATTCTCATCATGTTTAAAACATCCATTATCCTCCAAATCTTCATTATCACTATCAATTATCTCTACAATAGTATCTTCCTCGTCTTCTTCCAGTCGTTCAATAACACAAACAATCAATAAATCCGACAATATAATAGTGTGCACCGCCGTATACATGATTTGCAAGTATACCACCGGATACTTTCCGAACCAAACCTCGAAATACCACACAGGAAATAGGAAAACCACTAGAATCCCTCGTACAATTGAGCAAAGATACCCAGAAACTACTCTATGCTTCTCTTCAACAAACATAATTATGTCGTATGTGTTGGGTAGCATGAATGAGATGTAGATCAAAAAAGAAGCAAAGGAGCAGGTGTGGAAAGTGAGGAATGCTTCCTTAAAGATAATTAATTAAAATGAATATAAAAAATAGGTACCAACCTCAGACGCGACTCCATATATCGCAAAGGCTATATACGGGGCTATACCAGATACTAACACTCCAAAATATCCAAGCTTATAACATCTCCTAACGTGGTCAAAAATATCTCTTTGAGCCAAGTCTTCGAAAATTTTCAAAACGAATTGAAGTATTATGAACGCAAAAATTAAAAATTTGAAACTCATGAAAAAATGTGTCCAGTCTCTAGGACCGCCCGTCACGATGCTATACACTGATGCTATGATCATTAGCATATGTCGGTGGAATCCACTCCAAGCAGCGTTCCAATTCCAGTAGTCACAATTGTGTAGTAGAGTCATGGCTGAAACTGGGAAAATGTCAATTTTTATCTGCACGGTCTCTCACGCTGAGAAGAAGAATTGCAAGAAACTTGAAGCCAATTTTTTGCACTAAAAATGTACTACTTTTTAGATTTTCAATGGGTGAAAAGAAATCTCATTCATCAGAATTGTAGACAATGGAATTCGCTTTTGAATGCAGGGTTGGGAAATTCTGGGCCAGCCCGGCCCGGCCTCGCCCCGATTTAAAAAAGCTGCACAATTTTTCAAAATTTTTTCGAAATTTCCATTGAAAAGTAGTCGACATTCTCGTATACTTCAGTTTTTATCGATGTTCCAAAACAATGTCCGAAATTCGACTTTTTTTGCAAAAACTCAAAAAATATATTCAAAATTTTTCGAAAAAGTTCAAATTTCCACACAAGCCGGGCCGGACCGAGGAAAATTGTTCAGTCGGCCCGGCCCGGAATTTCCCAACCCTGGTTGAATGAGCTAAAAACTGGGAATTTTCAGGAGAAAATGACATTTTTGATCTAGAAAAACGGATTTTCAGAAAATGAGTATAACTTTTTTGGCAGAAAACATTTTCAAATTAAAATTGTATATAATGCACATGAGGATGTTCAACACTTGTCATTTTTCTGCAAATCTGTTTTTCTGTATCAAAAATTTCATTCTCTGACCAATATTCAGGTATTCTGGCTCATAAGATATATCCTAAAATTCTGGTGGATGAGGCCTTTTTTCATCCATTGCGACGACTGAAAATCTTTTTAAAAAATAGTAGATTTTCAGTGCAAAAAGTAAGAGAATTGTATTAAAACGAGAAAGAATCGGCTTCACGTTTCTTGCAATGGGTACCGTGAGCTGAGAAAGGATCAATAAACGAGGGGTAACGGAGAAAATGGGAACAGGGGGAGGGGAGGAGAGAGAGACGTATTAAACACCTACAGTGACAGGAGAAGGTCGACCATCTGCTCCATGTTACATCAACGTAGACCTCTCTCCTCCCGGAACCTTTTATTGATTTTTTTAATACGTATCCCGGGCCGAGCCGGGCCTTCAAAATTTTTCAAGGCCTGGCCCTATAGCGCATCCCAACCGGGTCTTGTCAGCAAAATTGATTAAAAGACCTGGGAAATAGGCACCAAAGTTCAAAAATTATGAAAAATCAGCAGAAATGTTCAAATTTTAGATGAAAATTTGAAGAAGTTCCAAAAAAAATTGGAAAATTTTGGTTCAATTTTTAAAGCCGTGCCTTCCCAGGCCTAGCTGGCCCGATTTCCAAATTTTCACAGGTTTCACAGTTTAGTGAAAAAGTACTAGTCCAAATCTATAAAGTGCAGCAATTTTTTTGGAATATCTGAAATTTTTAATTACATTGACTTCCGCTTTCCGCCTTCCGCCGAAAATTTTTCCATTTCGCTTTCCTATTTTATTGTTGACAATATTTCAGCCATGACTTTGTTATACAACTGTAACTTTCGGCGTTGCAACGCTGCTTCGAATGGATTCATCCGACACATGCCAATTGTCTTCTTATCTCTGTTCTCCGCCTGCATCTTGCCTCCCAGAGGGCTCGTGAACATTATTCTGTTCTTAACCTTTTTGTTCCTGGTATTGCAAGTTGTTCTGACCATCATGGAACAGGAAGGTTATTTAAAGGAGGGAGGCAAATGTTATAAGATCGGATATCTCGGAGTGTTGCTATGTGCGATAGCTCCATATCTGGTTTTTGCGAAATATGGAATTGCATCTGAGGTTGGTAACCATTTTAAGAATCTCTGTCTAATTAAGATTATTCCAGAACGCAGTATACGGTTTCTACACCTTTCATTTCATATCTCTCTTTCTTTACCTCTCATTCATGCTTCCCAACACAGAACGTTTAGTTCGTGGTGTAGAAAAGGAGCATGAAGACATTTCTAAGTATTTTCGCTCTAATGTACAATGGATTCTAGTTATTTTCCTATCTTCTGTCTGGTATTTTAAAGTTTGGTTCGGCCAGTATCCAGTCGTATACATGCAAATCATGCACACAGCGGTGCATATCATTGTGTTGTCGGATTTCTGGATTGTTTGGTTTGTCGAGTGGAATAAAAGAAAAGTGGAATTGAAGATTAAAAAAGAAGAAAGAAATTACTGTTTCGACCAGGAGGAGAGTGTTTTGAGGTTGGTGAACTATTAGCATGGATTTTGTAAATTAAAAGTGGCTCTTTGTTTTTGTAGTTGATAACTTTTTGATAACTATTCACGCTTTTGAGATATGCGCCTTTAAAGTTTGAAAAGTTTGAAAGGGACGCGCTGAGTAGAGACGCAGAGACTTTGTGCCCTAATATCTGAAAAGCGTGAATAGCTATCAAAAAGTAGTCAACTACAAAAATATAAAACTAGATTTGATCTCTACAATCATGTTACAATATTTAAGTTTAGGCATACAGTACCGTCCAAAAGGTTGTAAACTTTGGCCGTTTTTAGTTGAAATTGACCAACTTTAAGAATGTGGCACGGTAATACTGATTGTTTTATCAAATAGATTTCTTAGGAATCATACAAAACAGAACTAGAGCCTCATTTTTGTAGTTGACAAATTTTCGGTACGGACACTTCCTAGCAAGTTACGTATCGACAAAGTTAATCCTCCCTCAATTCAACCAATCTCAGTGCAAAATAGTGCGATTTTTGAGTTGTCGTCTTAAAGTGACCATAACGTTCTAGGGAGTGTTTGTACAGAAAAGTTGTCAACTACAAAAATGAAGCTCTTATTTTGTTCTGTATAATTCATTAAAAACTGCTTGGCCAAAGATTACAACTTTTTGAGCGGTACTGCAACCCTACAAGCTTTAAACGGCCTTGCACCTTAAAAGAAAAGCACCACCCGTGGCGAGATGCAGAGAAGCCAGCTCAACCTACCAGTAGATTTGGAGCAAAATTATTTAACCGTTTCCAGATACAACAAATTGAAATGCGGCATCTGCCAATCATTCTACCACGAATCAATAGAAAGAAGAACTCCACAAATGTTAGAATGCAGGCACACGATTTGTCAAGGATGCACAAAAACGCTTAGCAGAAATTTGTATATAATATGCCCCATATGTAGGGAAGAGACTGACAGTGAGTTTGACAGAAACTTTCTAAAAATATGAAATAATTTTTTTTCAGTTGACGAATTAAAGAAAAACTACGCTCTACTCGGAATCATTCAAGAAATGAAGAAGGATAAGAAGACGGTTCAACGGAGACGCAGTCTTTCATAGGATCAATTATTTCGTTTAACAATTTTTGCTGACAATTTTTATATGGTTGTATAGATCCAATCGTGATCTTCATTTTTGTAGTTGACAACTTTTTGATAGCTATTCACGCTTTTGAGATATGCGCTTTTAAAATTTGAAGTTTCCCTAAGAGGAGGAGAGACGCAGAGAAAGCAGACACTCTCGTTTCTCTGCGTCCACTCTTCTCGCGCTGTCGCCTACCAAACTTTGAGCGCGTGTATCTCGAAAACGTGAATAGCTGTCAAAAAGTTGTCAACTACAGAAATGTAGCTCTAGGTTAGATCTACACAAAACATGAAATTTTGAAAAATTTGAATAAAATGTTTAAAAGCTACGAGCTGTCAAAGTTTGTCAATTTTTCGATAAGAAAATGTTTCTTAACAAGGCTAAGGCAATGCAAATGTGCTCCAAAAAAAAAAAAAAAAAAAAGCTAAGTTTCAAATCACCAACGGAAAGACGCAGAAAATCTAGAGTGTCTGACTTCACTGGGCGCTCTCTCTCTCTCTCTCTCTCTCTCTCTCTCTCTCGCTTTCTCTATCTATCTCTATCTATCTCTAACATATTATCAAAAGTGAAAGCAATCTAATCTTTCTTCAGCCTTTTTCTCCGGATCAGCAATCGCGCTCCACCGAATTGTACCATTTTTGAATTTTATTCAATATCTCTCTTTTTTTTCATATTCCTAATAACATATTCATTTCTATCTAGCCTTCTGCTTCGTCGCTGTTTGTGTTCCAAGGGGCGGAGCTCTCGTCATCGGAGCAATCAGATGAGATTTCAGCACTTCCCACATGTCGGTCCACGTCCAGATCTCTGCATCGTATGACACTTTGATAATGTGGAGTGTCGAGATGATCAATTCCTTTGCGTGATGCGGCTTACGGTAGCAGAAGAGAAGGATTCGGTAAATTTTGACGAAGACGTCCGAGAGCACTTCGAACGCCGAGTGAAGGAAACGAACGATGATCATGAGCATGAACATTACCGCCGCCCACAGGATATCGACTATGTCCTGAAATTTGGGCTCATTTTGTAGATCAAAACTAGCTCTACATTTTTGTAGTTGACAACTTTTTGATAGCAGTGCAGGGTCTTGAGATATGCGCCTTTAAAGATTTGCAAACAATCAGACACTCTTCTATTTTCCAAACTTTAAACGCGCATATCTCAAAATCATGAATAGCTATCAAGAAATTGTCAACTACAAAAATATAAAGCTTGTTTTGATCTACACAGCTATAATAATTATTTTAGTTTCCCCCAATTTCGGGATTGTGGCAGAGCCTCAAAGTCGGTCAAAACATTGATTTTCAGTGAAAATTGCTTTATTTTGAGAGCTGGCTACAAAGTCATTTTTACACCAGTTTTTAGACATTTTTAGTATTTTTTTTTGTAGATCAAGCATTTTTGTAGCTGACAACTTTTCTATATGCGCTTTTCAAGATAAGGAGAGGCGCAGACAGGTAGACACTCTAGCTTCTCTGCGTCTCCTCGCTCCCACTCTTGTGGCAACCGAAATTCAAAGACGCTTATCTCAGCGCGGTGAATAGCTATCAAAAAGTTGTCAACCACAAAAATAAAGAACAAGTTTCGATCTACATAGCTATATTTATTTTTTCAAAATTTCACCAATTTTGGGAATGCGGTATTGCTTCAAAGTCAGCCAAAATTGATTTTTAGTAAAAATTGCTTCTTTTTGAAAGCTTGGCAGAATGTTATTTTTGTGCCATTTTTAAATTTTAAAAACTGTTCTTGTAGATCAAAACTAACTCTTCATTTCTGTAGTTGACAACTTTTTGTGTATCCGCCTTTGAAGATAAGGAGAGGCGCAGACAGTCAGACACTCTCGCTTCTCTGCGTTTCTCCCTATCTTTAAAGGCCCATATCTCAAAAGCGTGAATAGCTATCAAAAAACCGTCAACTACAAAAATGTTGTTCTATTTTTGATCTACACAGTTTTATTTATTTTGAAAAATTTTAATTAATTCTGGAGTTCTGGCATGGCTTCAAAATCTGCCTAAATATTGCATTTTAGTGAAAAATTTCCTAACTTTGAGAGCTTGTTAACGTCATTTTTGTGGGATTTTTACAACTTTTTTGATGGTTCTTGTAGATCATAAATTGAGCTTCATTTTTGTAATTGGCGGTTTCTGTATATGCGTCCTTAAAGATAAGGAGAGGCGCAGACAGTCAGACACTCTCGCCTCTCTGCGTCTCCTCGCTCCCACTCTTGTGGCAACCGAAATTCAAAGACGCTTATCTCAGCGCGGTGAATAGCTATAAAAAAGTTGTCAACTACAAAAATGTAGCCCTATTTTTGATCTACAAACCTAGATTACTTTCGCAAAATTTCCCCCCAAAACACCGCCTCAAAGTTGACCTACTTTCGCCCCAGTAGAGTGCACCACTGGTCCCTGAGCATTCCCTTCAACGACGGCGGTCTTCATCTCGGTTTTGTTGCTCTTGTCAGATTTTGTAGTTTCAGTTTTTGGGATCGCAGTGTGTGTCGAACTGCTATCCGTCTGGAAAGATGGAGGCGTGGTTAGGAGGAATGGGGCGGAGCTTACCATTTTGGAAAAGTTCCGTCGAATTTCTCTGTGTCTAGTAAAACTAAAATAATGAGTGAAATTTTAGAAAGGGAGATTAAGATTTCAAGAATTGATAAAATCTTTCGAATCTAGAACACGTGGTTTTTCAGGGGAATAAAAAAATAAAAATCACAGTATCATGTCACGCAAATTTTCGCTGCGTAGCGACTTGATGATACGGAGCTCATGCAAAAATACCCTGTAAGCAGGCGAACTCGAGAGTCTTGCGTTTAAATTTCATTGCATAGCGACTCATCGAGGATACGGAGTCGAAAAGAGAAAAAGGCAAAAGTGTCAAAAAAAATTCGCTGCGTAGCGACTCTAGGCGATACGGAGTTTATAGGAAAAAATTTCGAGCCAAAATCGAGGAGATAGGCGGAACCAATCCAATTATGAATGGGAGCCACTCCGTATCACTTGTTTGTGTTTTGGCTGCGTAGCGACTCAGGAAGATACGGATCCCGTCTCTTCTCAGATAGTGCGGTAGAGCGCACTTACAAACATTTTTTGCGAAATCGGCGCATAGACCCTCACTGCGTATCTTTTTTCTGTGTATTCGCTGCGTAGCGACTTAAAAAGATACAGAGTGAAAACCCTTTATTTCAAGGCTTGTGCCTGTTCGCTGCGTAGCGACTCAAAGGGATACGGAGCTGAGGAAACCCGGGAGACCTCACTGCGTATCTTTTTGTTCTGTGTATTCACTGCGTAGCGACTCAACAAATTTATTCAAGCCTCCTTCGGCTTCTGAGACATTGGAGTAATCAAATGCGCTCGAATCATCTCCCAAATTCCGCTCCACGACCAAATCTCGGCGTCATACGAAACCTTGATCAAATGCCACGTCGTCACAATCAATTCCTTGGCGTGTTGTGGCTTACGGTAGCAGAAATTGGCGATTCGATAGATTTGGATGAAAAATATGGTGATTTTCTGCAATTTTTCGATGGATTTTGGGCCAGAAATTGGATTTTTTTGTTGGTTTTTACCTCAATAGCCAAACGGAGAAAGCGAGTAACGATAACCAGAAACGAGATGAGACTAATCCACAAATTTTCGATGACATCCTAAAAAATCAAGTTTTTTTCTAAAAATTTCAAAATTGTTACCTTAAATCCTGTCTCCCTTGGCGGTTTTCCAGATTTCTTGCTATTGAGCTCTGCGATAATTTCATCGGCGTCTGGAGACGAGTCTTTCGGGATTGCGGTTTGAGTTGAATTGGTTTTTGACTGCAAAAGTTGGAAAATTGCTGCGTAGCGACTCAAAACGATACGGAGCCAAAGAACCCGGTAAGAAAGCGTGCGGCAAAACTGCAAAAAGTGGGCGGAGCCTAAACGTTTTGAGAACGGGCGGCACTTTGTACTTTGCTGCGTAGCGACTCAGGACGATACGAAGCGGGCAGAAAAATCGTGCGGCAAAACTGCGAAAAGTGGGCGGAGCCTAAGAATGAGCGGCGCGTTACTTTAGAGTCCTGCGTCAAACTTTGCTGCGTAGCAACTCAGGGCGATACGGAGCGGACACAAGAAGCGTGCCGCAAAATTGCAAAAGTGGGTGGAGCCTAAACGTTTATAGCAATAGGCAGATCCCGTTTTGAGTAGTGACAAATTCGCTGCGTAGCGACTCAGGACCATACGTAGCGGACAGAAGAAGCGAGCGGCAAAGCTGCAAAAAGTGGGCGGAGTCTAGTTCATCTGAAAACTACCAGAGAGCATCTGACAGGTCGACGTGACGAATTCGCTGCGTAGCGACTCAAGTACGATACGGAGCCTATTAGCAGTAGAGCGTATCTACCCACTCCCTCTGGCGCAAATCCAAATTAGGCTCCGCCCACTATTTGCAATTTCGGCGCACATCGTGATTTTGAGTGGGCGGAGCCTAGACTCACCATTTTTTCTGTTTTTGCACCAAGTTTCCTGTCAGACCAAGCTAATGACGAGTTTCAGAATGTTTTTAATTTTTTTTTGTTGGAAAAAAAAATTTCTGGAGCGCCCCAGCCCCCAAATAATCGTTCTCGCCAAACTTTTTTATTAAAAACTTAAAATTTCAGACAAAAAATGCATACTAGAAAAAAAAACACTACCTGTGAGCAAAAAAAAAGAAAGGGGGCTCAAAAAATCCGAAAAACTCATTTTTAAGTGAAAATACGATAATTTTTTTGGTGGCAAACATCAAAATCAATCAAATATAGGGGACTAGATAAATGGGGGAATCACAGTCAAAAAATATATGAAAAATGGACGAAATTTGAGTGTCTAAGCCTGCGAGTTTCCAGCCTCGACGACGGTCTTCGGCTCGTTCTCGCCTCGCCACGCCTTCAGTTTGAAGATGGTGTCGATGGCGAAGAGGACGGTCAGGGCGACGCAGATTATCTGGAAAATAAAGTTCGAGAATGTTCGAGAATGTTCAAGAATGTTCAAGAATGTTCGAGAATGTTCGAGAATGTTCGAGAATGTTTAAGAATGTTTGAGAATGTTCAAGAATGTTCGAGAATGTTCAAGAATGTTTGAGAATGTTCGAGAATGTTCGAGAATGTTCGAGAATGTTCGAGAATGTTCGAGAATGTTCGAGAATGTTCAATGTTCAAGAATGTTCGAGAATGTTCGAGAATGTTCGAGAATGTTCAATGTTCAAGAATGTTCGAGAATGTTCGAGAATGTTCAAGAACATTCGAGAATCTGAACTCGGTGGCCTAGGATCCGACAACTCGGCCATGAAAAGAGGCTGAAAATGAGCAGCGACTCAGAACGATACGGAGCTAATGAAAATGCGTGCGGCAAAATTTCAAAAGTGGGCGGAGCCAAAATTATTTGAAACGGGGGGCTGTACGAACCTTGCTGCGTAGCGACTCAAAATGATAAGGAGCCAAACGAAGCCGGGGAAAAAAAGCGTGCGGCAAAACTGCAAAAAGTGGGCGGAGCCTAGCAGTAGATTAAATCTGATTATTTCTCCGTTTCGAGTCTTGTCGAATTCGCTGCATAGCGACTCAGGACGATACGGAGCTGATTTAAGGAACAAGCGGCCATAATCCAAAAAATGGGCGGAGCCTAATTTGGATTTGCGTCAGAGAGGGGAGTGTGCAGACACGCTCTACTACTAATAGGCTCCGTATCGTTTTGAGTCGCTACGCAGCAAAAAATGTCACATCGATCTACCATAGATGCTCTTATAAGATCGCTCTGCCCCTACACTTTTTGCAGTTTTACCGCATGCTCTGAGTCGCTACGCAGCGAATTCGGCATGACTCAGAACGATGGGATTCAACCAGATTTCATACACCTACTGCTAGGCTCCGCCCACATTTTGCAGTTTTGCCGCGCGCTCTTTTTTTCAGTGGTTTCGTTTGGCTCCGTATCATTTTGAGTCGCTACGCAGAATTCTCGCAAGCTCTCTGAAATGTTCTGGAAGGTTTTGACTGCGTAGCGACTCAATACGATACGGAGCCTCTTATCTAGGTTTAGGAAGGTTCGAGAAGCTTCCCGAACCTTCTGAAACATTCTAGAAAACTCTGTCAACTCACGGCGGTCATGATAGCAGCTCCTCGTCCATCGGTTCCCCAGCTAGCCGATAAATGAACCATCAACCAGATCGAGATGAAATAGAGCAGACTGTTGAGTCCATAGAAGAGGAGCTCAACGACAATAAGTCCCTCTCGAGTGGCCTCATCATTCAGTGTCAAATGTGGGAAAACGACGTATCCGAGGAGAAGTCCGGTGACAATCAGAAGACATTCGAACGAGATGTGCTCGGTCCACGCGGCGGTGGTTGTACGACGGTCCGAGCAGATGGCCAGGATGAAGGCGATTGAGGAGAGCGCCTGGAAGAATTAAAGTATGGTTGTGTAGATCAAAAATAGCTCTACAATTTTGTAGTTGACAACTTCTTGATAGCTATTCACTCTTTTGAGATACGCGTCTTTGAAGTTGAGAAGAGACGCAGACAGTCAGACACTCTCGTTTCTCTGCGTCTCTTGGCTAGATTTAAAGCCGCGTATCTCAGAGGGGTAAAGATATTTCAAAAAGTTGTCAACTGCAGAAGTGTAGCCCTGGATTTGGTCTACATGAAAATTTTTGTTTCAGAAAGTTAACACATATCCTGGAGGCGTGGCTTACAGGGTCGTTTTCAGCTTTAAAATATGTTAAGTCAATGGTTTTGTCTTTAATAGTAACATTTTTTGAGTTTCTGGTCTGATAATGCGCTCTACTGATCATTTTAAAAAATCCAAAGTTCACTGATTTTGAAAAAATACCGCCTTGTTTCAACTAGTCGGTACGGCGCTCCAAGTAGACCAATTTTTAAAATTTTGCATCCATCTTGTAGATCAAAACAAGGACTTCATTTTTGTAGTTTTCAATTTTTCGATAGCTCTTCACGCTTTTGAGATACGCCCCTTCAAAGTTGCACACCTAAAGTGAGTGACGCAGAGAAGCTAGAGTGTCTGACTGTCTGCGTCTCTCTCCGGTCTCATTCTACTTGGTTATCTTTAAAGCCGCGTATCTCAAAAACGTGAATACCTATCAAAAATCTGTAAACTGCAAAAATGAGCCCTAGTTTTGATCTACACAACCATTTTAATTTCAAAACTGTTTAGCTACAGTAAGACTCACAATCTCAGCAATCTTCAACACTCCAGGAAGTGTTGCCAAGTATCCAGTGTTGAGTTGTCCCTGACGGTTGGTCGGGATGATTTTCACCTTGTTAGCCATGTGGAATTGAATCTTCTTCTTCTCCTGAAACACAATATTTTAAAGGGATCTGGATAGTAAAAGCCCCGCCCCCAAAAAGTTTTAGTATCCGGAACCTTCTTAGGAGAAGCGTCAGGGCGAGTGATGTCATCTGAATGCGGTACGTCCTTAGCGGGTCCCAGCTCGACGGTTGTACCCTCCTCGGTTCTCATCATGATTCTAAGGATTACGGTTTTTGTGGAGAGAAAAAATTTGGTAAGAAGAGGAAAAGAGAAACGACAAAAATGATGGCGGAGGAATTCCAATTCCTTTATTGTTGAAAAATGACAAAAAAAAACAATTTTTGGTTTCCTGACAAAAGGAACAAAAGCATAAAGTTCCGATGTGTGTCTCTAATAAAAGAAAATAAATAAATTGTCTTTCGGTGACCTGGTTTTCGACGCAAAAGTGACAGATATAGTAATGTAGAAAAGGAGAAGAGGGAAGATGCGGAATGATGATAGTCTCGAAGAAGGGTCGAGAAGAAGAAGAAAAAGAACAGAGATGAGAGATCGAGATGACAACACACACACATGGAAAGACTATTGTACTTGTACTTGGGGAGAACTTTTTATAGAGAAGCAAATTAGGAAGAAAAGATAGTAAAGGAGAGTGAAGTCATATTTTCCTAATTACATGTTCCAATACCAAGCCAGTTTAGAACGTACATATCTCAAAAGCGTGAATAGCTATCAAAAACTTGTCAACTACAAAAAAGGAGATCTGTGTTAGATCTATAAGACCGATACAGTTTTGAGGTAGTTGAAAATCATGGAGCCAGTTTTTTTTCAATAACCTTAAAGATGCGATACTTCAGAAAAATCTAGGAAACTTTTATTATTGATGCATTGTTTTAAACGCTACAATTCCCACTCTTCTGACTCAAAATGAGCTTTTGTTAAAGAGGTTTTCACGCGCGGCCGTGTAGTCCTCTCGGACAAGTTTTTTTGCTAAATTCCTGTTTCCCTACTTTTTACTACTAATTTCCGTAGTTATCACTATTTTCATTGAAAAAATAGAAAAAACACACTTTTCAGGGCCGGGCCGAGCCGGGCCTGGATAATTGGCGCCAAAATTCGTACTTCAAATTTTCCGAATTTTTTGAAATTTTCTGAATCCTTCTCCCAAAAAAGTCAAATTTACGACTATGATTCTGAATTAGAAGAAATTCTGAAAAATCATTCGAAAATGTTCTTCGATGAAAAATTTCACTATAAAACTGGTTGACGTGAAACGCTTTAGACAAGAATTAATTTTTAAAAAACAGTCAATTTAAAAAAATTTCTCAGTGGCCCCACGATTTCCAACTACCTCAAAACTATATTGGTCTTGTAGATCAAACCCAGATCTTCATTTTCGTAGTTGACAACTTTTCCATAACTATTCACACTTTTGAGATACCAGCGTTCTAAGCTGGTGGTCGGCTAGAGGCGCAGATATGTGAGGCGCTCTCGCTTCTCTGCGACCTCTCTCTCACATCTTTAAAGACGCATATCTCAAAAGCGTGAATAGCTATCAAAAAGTTGTTAACTACAAAAATGGAGAGCTAGTTTTGATCTACATAACCAATATAAATTTGAACAGCTCTAACACGGAGACACTGTCTCAAAGTCTGATATGAAAAAAAAATCACATTCATAGAAAAATTTAAGTTCCGCTTCATGAACCTCCATAATAGTAAGTGGTCATGACATGTACAAATACCAGAAGTGATGTCTCACTTTCCAAAAGTATGTATATATGTTTAGTGGAGGGGGAGAGGAAGTCACTGAAATAACAAAAGGGTCATGTTCCCTCAAGTATCCGGAAATGGAGGAGAGACGGGAGATGGGAGGGAGAGAAAAGACCTTGAATGATATTTCTTCTTCGTCTTCTTCTTATTTCGGGGTGATAAAACAATAAAACAAACGAAAAATATGTACAATGTTCTCTTTTTGTTGGTTTTTCTACTTTGGGGGTGAAAATAATTTCTTGTGAAATTATATTGATTTTGTAGATCAAAACAAGCTCTACATTTTTGTAGTTGACGGTTTTTCGATTGCTCTTCACGCTTTCGAGATATGCGCCTTTAAAGCAGAAGGGTGAGAGAGCGTGCAAAAAGAGAAGGGTGTCTAGCTTCTCTGCGTCTCCCCCACCTTCTCCCTCTCGTCTCCAGAGATGCCTGATTTGAAGACGCATATCTCAGCGGGGTGAATAGCTATGAAAAAGTTGTCAACTACAAAAATGTAGAACTAGCTTTGATCTACACAACTATAGCAAATTCATCAAAATTGAACAGTTCCAGACACCAAGGCACTGTCTCAAAGTAAGGGATCCTAAAATTTACGATTTTTCTCTACATATGTTCTCTATAATTTTAACAACAAAAAAGTGTCTTCCTTGAAACTCTATACTTTTGTTGTCTACTTTTTCTATTCTTATATTTTCCGACTGGGTGGTTTAGGAGAAAGAGGATCAGAGAAGGGAGAGGCAGGTGTGGTAGAAAAGGTGTGTCATTTCTCTATTTTTCATAAAAATAGGTGATATCACACATAGTGTTTTCTCTTAAATTGAAACATGACATGAAACATCTATTGAATAGTTGAAAACAATATGAAGGAGAAATTGTTGAAAAATATTTCTGTGGACAAAGAATGGTTGTTGGGAATGTGTCAAATGGGAAATTTTGTAGATCAAAAATAGACCATCATTTCTGTAGTTGGCAACTTTTTGATAGCTTTTCACGATTCTGAGATACAACCGGTCAAAGATTGTCACCTGGAAGAAGAGACACAGAGAAGTCAGACATTCTAGCTTCTCTGCGTCTCTCACCCCCTCTCTCTCTCATTCTACTTCGCTATCTTTAAAGACGTATATCTCAAAAGCGTGAATAGCTATCAAAAAGTTGTCAACTACAAAAATGAAGCCCTATTCTTTATCTTCTACACAACAGATATAATTTTGAACAGTTTCAACAATTCTGGGCATTATGGCACTGCTTCAAAGTCATTCTTCAACTTCGAACAGTTTTCTCATTGTTTTTGCTGTAAAAGTAAAGATTTTGACGCATTTTGAGCCAAAAAAGTAAATTTCATCATGAAAGCTGTTGAGGTAGACCTTAGTTGAAAAAAAACCGCAGAATTCAAAAAGTTGCCACGTGGTTCAAAGCATCACAAATAACTCAAAATATGATGATTTTTCTTGTAGATCAAATCTAGACCTAAATTTTTGTAATTGTCAACTTTTTGATAGCTAATCACGCTTTCGAGATATAAGCCTTCAAAGTTTGTCACCTGGAAGAGGAGACGCAGAGAAGTCAGACGGTCTCGCTTCTCTGCGTTTCCTCCCTCTCATTCTATTTTGCTATCTTTAAAGGCTTATATCTCAAAACCTAGAAGAGCTAGAGAAAAACCGTCAACTGCAAAAATGAAGATCTTGGTTTGATCTACACAATCAATATAAATTCAATACAATTTTCCAGCACAGTGACGTCACGAGGCTCCTTCAAAACACCTAATGCATGTTTTATGGCATTAAGTTGCTATCCATAAGCTAGTAAGTAGGAAATTATAAAAAACTAAAAAAAAGATAGTATAATGTTTGGTCTTGAACTGTACATATAACCTGAATGACCAAGTTTTAGAAAACTCAAAAGCTGGCAACACAATAGAAATTACCATATCAAAAAACCAGAGAAAAACTTTTTCTAACAAAACCAAAAACCCCAACAAGACAAATGATAAGAAGGTGTGGTCTCTCTCTCTTCCATCTTCTTTTCATTCATTCACAAAAAATGTAACAAATTTAGTCTATTACCTTTTCGTGAATTTGCCAGATGCGAATTTCGATTCAGAAAAGTAGTAGGTGAGGGGCGAGGACAGGTAAATAAATAACTGGTAGAATAACGGAGAGGGCACTGAATCCCTCTACCTATCCGGATAACCGGATTTCAGCTGGATACTCTCAATTATACATACACACATCATTTTTGATGGTGACATGATCAGAGGGAGGAGGAGGGAATAAACATGTCCATTTTTTTATTTTTGGAAGTAGTAGTAGGTAGGACATATGGTGGTGATGGATTAGGACAACCTGTACTGAGTATCGTTATTAGTAGGGATAGCTAAACTGAGTCGCTATGCAGTGAATTCGAATATTGGTAAGATTTGTATATACATAGAGCGTTTCGAATGAACAAAATTACCTTTTTAAAGTCAAAACAGTGTTGTATAATGTAACCTAACTTTATAAAAACAAGTTATTTCTAGGCCGCATGAAAAAAAAGTTTAGACTAAACAACACAACTACCGATTTCAAAAAAAAAGTTATTTTCTCAAAAAAAAAAGGCAAATTTTAACAGCTTGCCACGAAGTCAATTTCAATGTTTATCTTAAACTTTTGATATTTTTAGGTAGATCAAATCTAAATCTCTATTTTTGCAGTTGACAACTTTTTGATAGCTATTCACGCTTTTGAGATACACGCTTTCAAAGTTACCTAGAAAAAATGCCATCTATGTAGGAGGAGGGTGCTGAGAGTTAGCGCGTCTGCTTTCTCTGTGTCTCCCTCCACTATCTCCCTCTCGTCGAAAGAGGTGCCTGACTTCAAAGGCGCATATCTCAAAATCTAGAGAAGCTAGAGGGAAAGTGTCCACTACAAAAATGTAGCCCGGTTTTTGTTCTATACAAAATGTGTTGAATTTTTGAAAATGGACATAAAATGAGTCCATGACGCTGCTTCAAATATGAACAATTTTTCTTTTTAAAAAAGGAAAAAACCGAAAACGTTTTTGGGCAAAATAGGTACATAGGGTTTAAACAAAGTATAGGTTCTTTGACCTACAAAAAAACTAGTCTAAGCCAAAAAATATTTGTTTTTTTTTTGGTCAGGGGACGGTGTAGTCAACACGTTAAACTTGAAGCATCAAAATTATATTAGGGGTACGGTATCTGTAGAAAGTGCGCTCTACTGATTAGAGCTTCAAGACTCAGTAGATTCCAAGGGGGATAAGAAAACGTGCTCTAATGATAAGTGGATTCTGTGAGAAACGTTTCTCCCATAACACCTTGCCATTAAGCAACTGCTCCCTCTCCTCAGCATTTTTTTTCTTATTATCTGTTCGCGGGGGCAGGTGTCATCCCTCCCGCGGGGGGACCCTCTCAAACGTACCACAGTTTGTGTCTCGGTGGTGCCGTCCGGTTTGCGGATTGTGATAATATCTGTCTCGCTCATGTCTTCCACTGGATGCTCCTGAAAACTGGCGGCCGCTCGACGCACTTCTCCTGCAAAATGAGGAAAAGATGGGTGTGTTGAGATGGAATGGGGGGGGGTAGGTGAGAGGTGTGTGTGATATGAAAAGGTCACAAATCAGTCATTGAAAGATAGGGAACATGTCTTGAGACATTTGACCTCAAAATATCAAATCTAGATTGATTTTAAAGGTTTTTAATAAAATTATCGTTAAAAACTCACTAGGAAAGGCCCTCGAGTCAGTGTGGAGATATGGGACGTGATCTATATCATTGGAAAGCTGAGAAAACGCTGGTTTCAATTATATTTTCAGTTTTTGCTCTCGAGATTTGGTATTCGAGAAAAACGGGATCAAAGAATGGACCACCTAACAAGTCATTACCTTACCGACGTGTGTAAAACGTCCCATAACTCCACACTGACTCGGTGATCTTCCCTGGTCAGACTACGGTACTGCGCCACCGGAAATTCCCTTATTTCGAGTTTACTACCAGCTTGTAGATCAAATCAAAAGCTACATTTTTGTAGTTGACAACATCTTCATAACTATTCCTGATTTTGAGATACAGCGGTTTTCGCAAAACCCCTGTCCCAACTCCGTTACGACTTTTTATTGTTTCAAAATTACTATCATTTTGTAGATCAAACCCAGAGCTACATTTTCGCAGTTGACAACTATTTGATAGCTATTCACGCTTTCGAGATATAACGCTTCAAACTTGAGGAGCGAGAGAGCATGCAAAAAGAGGAGGGTGTCTAGCTTCTCTGCGTCTCCCTCCAGTCTCTCTCTCCCACCGTCAGAGCTGCCTATCTTTAAAGGCTCATATCTCAGCGGGGGGAATAGCTATCAAAAAGTTGTGAACTACAAAAATTATCAGCTAGACTTTGACTTTACAGTAAGCAAAAAAATTTTGAAATCCAACAAGTTTTCAACTAGCTACACCCTATCAAAGTGGACTAATTAAAACAGGAATTTCAATTCTTTAAAACCTCCCAAAAAATCAATTTTCTGACAAAAAACTATCAAAAGGAAGTGATAATTAGAACGAATCAAAAGAAAACTATCTCTCCGAAATGTGAAACAAAAAAAAACGGACTGTCCATACCCATTTTCTTGTTTTGAAGGGGGGAGAGAGGTGATAAGAAAGATGAGAAGAAAGGAGATGATTCGTCTTGAAAAGGTCAGAAAAAGAAGGCGTTGTAATTTTTTTCTAGAAAAAAAGAAGGCAATTTTTGGGCGTTTGATCTACATAACTGTTCGAAAAATTGTGGGCGTAACTGCCCAGAAATGAAATCTGAGTTTTTCAAATTTTAGTTCGATTAGTAGACCAAAATCAGGGCTACATTTCTGCAATTGACAACTTTTTGATAGGTATTCACGCTTTTGAGATATGCGCTTTTAAAGTTAGTAGAGAGACAGAGAGGAGAGAGACGCAGGCACTCTAGCTTCTCTGCGTCTCCCACCTCCCACCTCCCTCTCGTTGTTGCAGGCACCAATCTTTAAAAGCGCATATCTCAAAAGCGTGAATAGCTATCAAAAAGTTGTCAACTACAAAAATGTAGCTCTATTTCTGATCTACAGAATAAATATAGATTCAATGCGCTAAAACTATTAAAAGCGCTGGGAAAATTGGGTGAAAAACCATTTTTTAAATCATATTAAATTTTAAGCACGATTCTTCTAATTCCAGAAATTGTCTTTGAAAATGTCAAAAAACAATCATTTTCCTTTCTTCCTTTTCATAATTTGGCTAGACGCAGACAGTCAGACACTCTCGCTTCTCAGCGTCTCTATGATCCTTTATCGTGATGTCCGGTACCAATCTTCAAATGCTCATATCTCGAAACCTAGCAGAGCTATCAAAAAACTGTCAACTACAAAAATGTAGCCCTATTTTTGATCTACATATAAATTTCAACTTGTCGGACAATCAAGAGTGTAGTTACAGGCCTTTAAAAACAACCAAGGTCTCTAAAGGTAACTAACAAAAACAAACAAAACGTATGTAACTATTTTCGAAAACTAAAAAACAAAAAAGTGCTGCGGTGGCTACAAGACAAGAACTAATCCAAAAGTTAAACTACTCGGAAAATACCTTCAACAGGAATGGCTGCCGTGTAATTGAGCGTATTTCGAAGTGCCGTCGACACTGATTTCTTTTCATCAGAAGACATTTTTTTTAGTAAATGATGAAAATGAAATGACTGAATGATTTCAAAAAAAGGGAACACAGTGTAACAAAATTTGGGCTACATAGAGAAGAGAAAGTAGAGAAAATTTCTGATTTGATATTGAATCGAAAAAGGAAAAAAAATGAAATGTTGACTAAAAACAGACAGCATAACAAAAACAGAAAAAAGATAGTTGTTTTCATGTGCGTAGCAAATGCGCTCTATTGATAAAGTCGTTTTATAGAATTTGAGTTTAGCCATGGAGCGCACTTTACTCAATGTAAAATTTCTGAAATTTTGATGAAACTAGTAAAAAATCGCGTCAATATGGTGCATCTGTACTAAAACTGTAATTTCTCGAAAACCTATAAGTCGAATCGTCTGAAAATTGGCAGAGGTGCTAAGGAAAACACGATTAACATAAATATGAAAAGATTTTTCAAAAAATTAGTCCGTGAATTCAGAAAAATAGCCAAAAAGTTAAGCAGCTAGTTCACAGTGGAGTTTAATGGTGCATCGACTCTAAAACTGACATTTCTCAAAAACTAGAAATGCTAAATTGCTGAAAATTGTCTGAAACACTAAAGAAACATTGCTCAACAAGAATATAGCAAAATATTCTTGAAAAAATCGGTCTAAATTTCAGAAAAACCAAAAAAATAGAGCAACTGGGAAAATGGTGCATCTACCCTATTTCAAAGTGGAATTTCTCAAGAACTTGTGGAGGAAATTTGCTGAAAATTGTCTGGACCCATATTTGGGACATGCTGATTAAGAATATTCAAAAATAGTTTATGTTTGACAACGGATTCTCTAAACTACAACTCCAGCTCCAATCACACCCTCAAAAAACTCAAAAACTGAGCCATGAGCAAGTAAACTCAACGAAAAAAAAACTTTTTGGAGCATCATCTTTAACTTTTTTGTCTTCATTCTCGTGGTATACACTGTTTGTTCAGCAATAGAGATTGAACGGGAAAGAGAATGGAATGAAGAAGATGGTTTTTGGCAGGGGGAAGCACTTGAGAGAGAGAGACGAAATAGCGTGGGGGACTGGAGAGACGCAGAGAAAAAAGAAAAACGGTTTTGTTCCAAGTGACAATAGTTCTAAGAAGGGATTCGAGAACTTTCAAACTTTATCAAATCAGAATCTGTTTTCTCTGCGTCTCTCGATTCTCTGTACTCTCTCGTTATGGTGATAAGGGGGGAGATGGCTAATGATTGATTTGTTTCTTTTCTTCCTTTTTTTGGAATTTATTTGCCAGACGGTACGCAACGACACAAAAAAGATACCTATAATGGAGGAGAGGTAGTAATGTTCCAAGCGGGTCGCTGGCAGATGAGTAAGCATGTCTAGTGAGGGGTCATCTTCTGAGGGGGGATATAAGATATTATTAAAATATTCAGAATTTGCAAGGAGACGACGTCACGCAATTCGAGGGGGAGGCAGGTTTTTGACAAGGAGAAGGAAATAGATTATTGATCTACATGAAAATGATACATAGCGGAAACCACTTAGCAAAAGATAAATAGTGTTCAACAGGCAAAAACAAATGGTCGAGTTATGAAGGAATGGTGTGATTTTTCTGGCGATGGAATATTATTGAAATTAATATGGTTTTGTAGATTAAGAATAGGGCTTTATTTTTGTAGTTGAAAGTTTTCCGATAGCTCTTCACGCTTTTGAGATATGCGCCTTTAAAGATGGCGAAGCAGAATGAGAGGGAGGAGACGCAGAGAAGTTAGAGTGTCTGGTTTCTCGGCGTCTCTTTCTCTTTCTTTTTGAGCGACTGACGGATATAAGTATTTTTTCAATAAAAAAAGTGTGTTTCTGCTGAAGTTTATTGAAAATCGATTATAAAAAATATGAAGTAACTGCAAAAAAAATGTTTTTGTCAGTAAAAAATAGCTGAAATTTGAAAGAGAGCAGTAAGCTTATAATTTTCCCTACATGTTTAAATTTAATATAGTCTTGTAGATTAAAACTAGAGCTACATTTTTATAGTTGGCAACTTTTTGATAGCTCCTCCCACTTTTAAGATATGCGCCTTTAAACATAGCGATGTAAATAGAATGAGAGAGACAGAGAGGGAGGAGACGCAGGGAAGTTAGAGTGTCTGTCTTGTGTGCGTCTCTCTCTCTTTTTTTTGAATATTGTTAAATCGGTAATATCTATTGGTATTCAAAATTGATTTCAATTAATTTTTTATCAATATTGCAGAAAAAATCATGTTTAAAATTTTCAATTTTCAGTGTAAAATAGATAAACTTTCAAGAAATGTAACTAGCTCAGATATTGCACCACAATTTTGAAATTACTATGATACTGTAGATCAAAACGAGAGCTACATTTTTGTAGTTGACAACTTTTTGATATCTCCGCTCACTTTTGAGATACACACCTTTGAAGATGCGAGAAGTTGTAGGAAGAGGGAGATAGACAGAGAGACGCAGAGATGTTAGAGTGTCTGCTTTCTTTGCGTCTTACTTTCCCTTTCTCTCTTTTTTTCAATGTCGCCACTAACTACTCAGTAAGAATAATCATATTACAAATTATATTTCTGAACTGAAAATTAAGAAAAAAGAGAAGAAAAACAGGTTTCCGGTCAAAATTGGGGTAATTTTTGACAAGGTGTAACTTGCTCAGATTTTGCACCACAATTTTGAAATTACTATGATACTGTAGATCTAAATTAGAGCTACAATTTTGTAGTTGACAACTTTTTGATAGCTATTCTAGGTTTTGAGATACACGCCGTTGAAGTTTGGCACCTCTGAGAGTGGGAGTGGGGAGACGCAGAGAGATTAGAGTGTCTGCTTTCTCTGCGTCTCTGTTCTCTCTTGCAAACTTTGAAGCGTTATATCTCAAAAACGTGAATAGCTATCAAGAAGTTGTCAACTACAAAAATGTAGCCCTAGATTTGATCTACAAGAAAAACGAAAAGTTGGAGCGCACTTTCTATCACAAGTGAACACAAACTAACCAAAATTAAACTCCGCCTCCGCAGCACCTCCATTGAGTCGGTGTGATTCGAATCGTAGATTTTTCATTTCGTTTTCGTCTACTTCTACTAGAGAATGGCAACTTTCCGAAAGAAAACTGATCGCATTTTTCAAAGAACAACTGTTCACTAAAGAGCATTTGCTCTTTTTTTTCCATCTATCTCTCTGAGTGTCAACCGTTTAACCTAAACGTTGTACATGAGAGCATTTCATGATTAATGACTTGTGAGAAATAGTGTGGTGTGGGGAGAGACGCAGAGAGTGTAAAGCGATATCTTTGGAGCATCAAGATAGAATGAAGGTATGTGGGGATAATTGGTAATAGTAGGTGAAACAAAAATGTTTATTGATTTTGGGAGAATGGTAAGGTGGGATCCGGCCCGTTGGATTGTTTTTCTGAATGTGAAATACCTTTTTGGTAGCTATTCACCCCACTGAGATACTCGTCTCCAAAATTCGGTAGGTGCCTCCGCGAGAGGGAGAGACGCTGAGAAGCGGCGGTGTCTGCCTTCTCTGCGACTCTCCGCAAGGGTGCTTATCTTTAAAGGCGCATATCTCAAAAGCGTGAATAGCTATGAAAAAGCTGTCAACTACAAAAATGGGGAGCTATGTTTGATCTACAAAACAAACTAAAATTCAAAAAATTGTGATAATTTGGAGCCAAGAAGGGAGAAGCGTTCAGAAGGGAAAGTTTTCAGTGAAAATCAATACGTAATGATTTTTAAAGACGCATATTTCTAAAACGTAAAGAGTTATTAGAAAGTTGTCAACTACAAAAAGAAAGTCCTGAATCTGATCTACCAGGACAATCAATAATTTCAAAAATTGAACTGAAAATGACAAAGTTCCAAATGGTCAAAGTTGACCGTTTTGAAATTTAGAAGAAAAAACAAGAACGATTTCTTCAAACTCACAATTCAACCAGTGTTATCATTGAAAAACAGAATTCAGTAAGATGATTGGAAACCTGAAAATTGAAACTCAAGAAAATACCGCGGAGCGCGTTTGCTTCATTTTTTCTTGAGATGCCACTTTCTGGAGGCCGTGTGTGTCCACTCAGATCGATAAAAACGGAGGAACAATGTCGAAACTACCTATTTTCAGTTTTCCAATCATCTTACTGAATTCTGTTTTACAATGGATGACCCCGCTTGAATTGTGAGTTTACAGAAAAGTTTCTTGTTTTTTCTGCTAAGGTCAACTTTAGCCATTTGTAACTTCGTCATATTCAATACA
Source organism: Caenorhabditis latens (assembly GCA_002259235.3). NCBI lineage: Eukaryota > Metazoa > Nematoda > Chromadorea > Rhabditida > Rhabditidae > Caenorhabditis > Caenorhabditis latens. The sequence continues at coordinate 3,162,537 of CM056096.1, forward strand.
ATTTTTAAAATTATTGATTTTTCTGGTACATCAAATCCTGGACTTCATTTTTGTAGTTGACAACTTTCTAATAGCTCTTTACGCTTTTGAGATATGCGTCTTTAAAAATCAATACGTATTGATTTTTCACTGAAAATGTTTTATTTTTGAACGTTTCTCCCTTGGCTCTGAGTTGTCACAGGTTTTTGAATTTTATTTAGTTTTGTAGATCAAAAATAGGCCATCATTTTTGTAGTTGATTACTTTTTCATAGCTATTCACGCTTTTGAGATATGACCGTTCTAAGCTAGCATCCCCCAGAGTATACGAGAGAGCGTGTGCAAACAGGAGGCATTCTTGTTTCTCTGCGTCTCTCCTTATCCCAAGTGACCGTCCTACTTTAAAGGTGCATATCTCGAAAGTGGGCGGAGCTATCAAAAACTTGTCAACTACAAAAATAAAGCTCATAATTTGGTCCACAAGAAAAATCAATAATTAAATAAAAATTTAAATAAAAACGGTAGAGTTTCAAGCTGTCAAACTTCACAGTTTGATATCGTTATATCTCGAAAGTGGGCGGAGCTAGAGGAAAACCGCCAACTACAAAAATGTAGTCCTATTTTTGATCTACTCACAAATTTACAGAATATCTTTATCGCTATGCAGTAAACGCTCCAAATCAATATGCAAAGCGTTTCGAGCCAGTAGCAAGCTGAAATCAAAAATCGAATCATTTCAAGTCACATTCTCTTCGAATCCCCAGATTTCAATGAGATTTCTCTCCTGCCCAGTAACTGATTTAGTGCTGAAAATTGGGTCAATTAAAGGGGAGAGATTCCAGATAGAGGAGTGGGTACCCGAGGAGAAGATGGTACCCTATAAAGAATGGTTGCCAGAGTAAGTTGACACGCTACGCGACAAGCAACGCACCATTAAATTTGCAGCGATCATCCCTACGGCGTCGAGTACACCACTCACGTCTTCCACTCTGAAAATCTAGTTTTCACATCGAAAAGTTGGGTGTCCTACCTATCCGACTTGTTCAATGTTTCCCTGAAAGCACTCCATCTTGACTGTGATCTACACGGAGAAGAGGAAATCGACAGTGTGATGGAATTGATATCAGAAGAGAATAGAATAGAGGCTTTTGAAATAAAGAGTGAAAAATCGATAAGCGACTGTCTGGCACTTTCAATAATCAATCGTCAGAATGCCACGTTGGAGCTGAATTTGTCGTTTAAGCCTCAAGGTGGGGACACATTTCAATTCGACTTCTTCAGACACTCTCCCCGATTTTTGAACATCGATCACTCCCACTGGATCTCACTGGAACAACTAGTCGATATCCCGTCAGAAAACGTCCATCTGTGTAGATCAAACCTGTCAAACTCGGATTTCAGGCGGCTTGTTAAGATGTGGAGGGAGGGTTGGACACCGGCGTGGAAGTGCTTAATGTTTGAGTCGCTGGACGAATTAAATGTCGATTCATACGTTCGAGGACTGACATTTGAGAATATGGAGTTAAATAGTCTACAGTGTGGGAACACTATTTTGAGGTTTGTTGTTAAAAATTGGCGAAAAAAGTTTCTTGATGCAAATTTTGGTAAATAACTCTTCAACGTTTTGAGTTACGCTTCTTCGAACGAATGCAAAAGTTTTTTTTCAGCAAAAAACGAATCCAAGTTCATCGATTTCGAAGCAAAGTGACTATTGCAAGGGGGGCAATTATTAAAAGTGGATATCATCTTGTCAGGGAGAGTGATGAGTCTATCGTGACGATAACACAAGAAAAAGGAAGAATCGGATGGTTCTATATACAGAAGAACGATCCAACAGCCAATTTCCACACTAGAATTCATACAAGATCTTTTGAAATTTGATGATATTTTTGATGTTATCCAGTGCTGTAATCAACAAAATTCAGTTTTGGAAACATTCATTTGAATTAAACTGTATTTGCCTTACTTGTTTACTAAATAAATAATAACTCATAGTAATTTTTGTCAACTGGATGGGATTCAATTGAAAAAAGGGCAAACGAGAAGGAATGCCATATTGCACAGAAAAATAAGTACTGAGGAATGATCATTCCCAATATTTCCCATCTAGAAAGCAAGTGAACATCTTGTAATCCTCTTAATTGCACAATCACTTTCACTCATCCACAACGTACAAACCTAGTGCGTGAGATTTCAGATCAACAGTTCCGCTCAGAAATATATATGTATTAAGTTTTGCCTTTTTCAGTTGAAAATACCCAACTTTGAGATTGTGTCATGGTAAAACTATCCCACAAAATAACATTTTGTGGGGTTGAACAGACCAAAAGTAGACCTTCGTTTTTATAGTTGACAACTTTTTTGTACGGACACTTCTTAAAATGTTATAGTACTTATCAGTGAACAGCTCGCATTATTTTGCACTGAAATGGGTCGATTTGATGGAGAAATTATTTTGTCGATATGTAACTTGCTAGGGAGTGTCCGTACAAAAAAGTTTTCAACTACGAAAATGGAGGGCTACTATTGGTCTGTTTGATCCCGTAAACAGTTATTTTGTGGGACAGTTAGTGTTACTATGACACACTCTCAAAATTTGTACATTTTAAACTGTAAAAGGCGAAACTTAATACACTTTTGAGCAGTATTGTACCTAGTTTTCTAATTTGATCTACCAATGGCGCGCGGCATCGCGCGCGCTCTTTTGTCATTTTTCGTCTTTTTTTAAATTACCCGCATTCACTCTCCCATTTGATCTCATCTGCTATATTCCTTTTTCCATCCACCATCATATACAACCGATCACACAGAAATGGAGGACAAAGGTCCGACACGAGGTAGTGTTTTCAGTATCTCAGTAACATCTCAAACAGAAAATATTCAGATGAGCTCTCACTCTCATTGAATATCAGTATTGACGCCCCCATGATCCCTACTGCTACTACAAATCCCATTTTACATAGATCGAAACGATCAGATGCTAATTCATCGAAAATTCCAGTTTTGGCTAAATCGAGTTTGACAAATCATGGAGCTCTTGGCTGTTCAATGAGTTATAGATCAAGATTATCAGATGCTACTTCATCGAAAATTCCAGTTTTGGATAAATCGAGTTTGACAAATTATGGAGCTCTTGGCTGTTCAATGAGTTATAGATCAAGATTATCAGATGCTACTTCATCGAAAATTCCAGTTTTGGATAAATCGAGTTTGACAAATCATGGAGCTCTTGGCTGTTCAATGAGTTATAGATCAAGATTATCAGATGCTACTTCATCGAAAATTCCAGTTTTGGCTAAATCGAGTTTGACAAATCATGGAGCTCTTGGCTGTTCAATGAGTTATAGATCAAGATTATCAGATGCTACTTCATCGAAAATTCCAGTTTTGGATAAATCGAGTTTGACAAATTATGGAGCTCTTGGCTGTTCAATGAGTTATAGATCAAGATTATCAGATGCTACTTCATCGAAAATTCCAGTTTTGGATAAATCGAGTTTGACAAATTATGGAGCTCTTGGCTGTTCAATGAGTTATAGATCAAGATTATCAGATGCTACTTCATCGAAAATTCCAGTTTTGGATAAATCGAGTTTGACAAATCATGGAGCTCTTGGCTGTTCAATGAGTTATAGATCAAGATTATCAGATGCTACTTCATCGAAAATTCCAGTTTTGGATAAATCGAGTTTGACAAATTATGGAGCTCTTGGCTGTTCAATGAGTTATAGATCAAGATTATCAGATGCTACTTCATCGAAAATTCCAGTTTTGGATAAATCGAGTTTGACAAATTATGGAGCTCTTGGCTGTTCAATGAGTTATAGATCAAGATTATCAGATGCTACTTCATCGAAAATTCCAGTTTTGGATAAATCGAGTTTGACAAATTATGGAGCTCTTGGCTGTTCAATGAGTTATAGATCAAGATTATCAGATGCTACTTCATCGAAAATTCCAGTTTTGGCTAAATCGAGTTTGACAAATTATGGAGCTCTTGGCTGTTCAATGAGTTATAGATCAAGATTATCAGATGCTACTTCATCGAAAATTCCAGTTTTGGATAAATCGAGTTTGACAAATTATGGAGCTCTTGGCTGTTCAATGAGTTATAGATCAAGATTATCAGATGCTACTTCATCGAAAATTCCAGTTTTGGATAAATCGAGTTTGACAAATTATGGAGCTCTTGGCTGTTCAATGAGTTATAGATCAAGATTATCAGATGCTACTTCATCGAAAATTCCAGTTTTGGATAAATCGAGTTTGACAAATTATGGAGCTCTTGGCTGTTCAATGAGTTATAGATCAAGATTATCAGATGCTACTTCATCGAAAATTCCAGTTTTGGATAAATCGAGTTTGACAAATCATGGAGCTCTTGGCTGTTCAATGAGTTATAGATCAAGATTATCAGATGCTACTTCATCGAAAATTCCAGTTTTGGCTAAATCGAGTTTGACAAATTATGGAGCTCTTGGCTGTTCAATGAGTTATAGATCAAGATTATCAGATGCTACTTCATCGAAAATTCCAGTTTTGGCTAAATCGAGTTTGACAAATTATGGAGCTCTTGGCTGTTCAATGAGTTATAGATCAAGATTATCAGATGCTACTTCATCGAAAATTCCAGTTTTGGCTAAATCGAGTTTGACAAATCATGGAGCTCTTGGCTGTTCAATGAGTTATAGATCAAGATTATCAGATGCTACTTCATCGAAAATTCCAGTTTTGGATAAATCGAGTTTGACAAATTATGGAGCTCTTGGCTGTTCAATGAGTTATAGATCAAGATTATCAGATGCTACTTCATCGAAAATTCCAGTTTTGGATAAATCGAGTTTGACAAATCATGGAGCTCTTGGCTGTTCAATGAGTTATAGATCAAGATTATCAGATGCTACTTCATCGAAAATTCCAGTTTTGGATAAATCGAGTTTGACAAATTATGGAGCTCTTGGCTGTTCAATGAGTTATAGATCAAGATTATCAGATGCTACTTCATCGAAAATTCCAGTTTTGGCTAAATCGAGTTTGACAAATCATGGAGCTCTTGGCTGTTCAATGAGTTATAGATCAAGATTATCAGATGCTACTTCATCGAAAATTCCAGTTTTGGCTAAATCGAGTTTGACAAATTATGGAGCTCTTGGCTGTTCAATGAGTTATAGATCAAGATTATCAGATGCTACTTCATCGAAAATTCCAGTTTTGGATAAATCGAGTTTGACAAATTATGGAGCTCTTGGCTGTTCAATGAGTTATAGATCAAGATTATCAGATGCTACTTCATCGAAAATTCCAGTTTTGGATAAATCGAGTTTGACAAATTATGGAGCTCTTGGCTGTTCAATGAGTTATAGATCAAGATTATCAGATGCTACTTCATCGAAAATTCCAGTTTTGGATAAATCGAGTTTGACAAATTATGGAGCTCTTGGCTGTTCAATGAGTTATAGATCAAGATTATCAGATGCTACTTCATCGAAAATTCCAGTTTTGGCTAAATCGAGTTTGACAAATTATGGAGCTCTTGGCTGTTCAATGAGTTATAGATCAAGATTATCAGATGCTACTTCATCGAAAATTCCAGTTTTGGATAAATCGAGTTTGACAAATTATGGAGCTCTTGGCTGTTCAATGAGTTATAGATCAAGATTATCAGATGCTACTTCATCGAAAATTCCAGTTTTGGATAAATCGAGTTTGACAAATTATGGAGCTCTTGGCTGTTCAATGAGTTATAGATCAAGATTATCAGATGCTACTTCATCGAAAATTCCAGTTTTGGCTAAATCGAGTTTGACAAATCATGGAGCTCTTGGCTGTTCAATGAGTTATAGATCAAGATTATCAGATGCTACTTCATCGAAAATTCCAGTTTTGGCTAAATCGAGTTTGACAAATTATGGAGCTCTTGGCTGTTCAATGAGTTATAGATCAAGATTATCAGATGCTACTTCATCGAAAATTCCAGTTTTGGATAAATCGAGTTTGACAAATTATGGAGCTCTTGGCTGTTCAATGAGTTATAGATCAAGATTATCAGATGCTACTTCATCGAAAATTCCAGTTTTGGCTAAATCGAGTTTGACAAATTATGGAGCTCTTGGCTGTTCAATGAGTTATAGATCAAGATTATCAGATGCTACTTCATCGAAAATTCCAGTTTTGGCTAAATCGAGTTTGACAAATTATGGAGCTCTTGGCTGTTCAATGAGTTATAGATCAAGATTATCAGATGCTACTTCATCGAAAATTCCAGTTTTGGATAAATCGAGTTTGACAAATCATGGAGCTCTTGGCTGTTCAATGAGTTATAGATCAAGATTATCAGATGCTACTTCATCGAAAATTCCCGTTTTGGATAAATCGAATTTGACAAATGAAGTGAAAGCTCCAGAAACGTTTGTTACCATTACTAATAGAATAACATCGAAGTGCGGATCTCTTTGGTTGAATGGTAAGCACTACACACTTTGAATTATCGGTCAACTCGAAGAAGAACATTTCTGACTGGCTCAAGCACAGGCCACCATGCAATATTACACATTAGCCAAACTGATACGTACTGACTGATTTTTAGTACCCTGGTAATTCTAAGAATTTTATATCACACCTCATAAGGCTCCGCCCCATTTTAGTTCCCCAAACGATCGATTGAAGATAGAGAATCAACTTTTTTTCGGAAGATAGTATCAAAATTTTTTCAGAAAAAATTGCAGTCCTATTTTGTTCATTTTACTAGTTGGCAACTAATTTCCAACTCTCGCGCATCATGTAGAACTTATCACTTTTCGGAATTTTTCTATTTTTTTCATGGTTTTTGGATTTTAGGTCCCACCAAGTAAATGTTTAGTGGATCATACAGAACAATAATAGGACTCCATTTTTGTAGTTGGCAACTTTTTTGTACGGAGGCTTTCTAGCAAGTTACATATCGACAAAGTAATTTCTCCCCCACATCGACCAATTTCAGTGCAAAATAGTGCGATTTTTGAGCTGTCCCCTTAAAATGACCATAACTCTCTGATACACTCTCAAAGTTGGGCGAAAACGGCCAAAGTTCGTGTCTTTTTGCCCAGTACTGTAGGTGTCCTACGAAAATTGATACTTTGTGACAAAAAGTGACAAAATTCTTAGTATCAAAGATTTTTTGTTAAATTTCACCTTTTTTCTTGTTTACAGGGATAAAAGACACCGTCCCATTCAACGAGCTGGTCAAAAGTAAGATATGTGGAGAAGGATCGTTTGGGGCAGTTTATCTGTACACTTGTCGCGGACACGAAATGGCCGTAAAACAATGCTCCACTATCGGAAAAACAATCGACAGTATGAAGGAGTTGTGGAATGAGATCGAAGTGCTTGAGAAAATGAGAAACAAGATGAACGTAATTCAGCTGATTGGTACTTTCTATGAGAATGTAAGGGAAAACAAATGAATCCGAAAATTTTTGTTTTTTTCAGAGAACTGTCCATATAGTTATGGAAGTGATGAAAATGACACTTTTTGAACTTGTCAAAAAGCATAATTCGTTGGTCCCTACTGTTGCTGTCGGCGTTTTAAAAGAAATACTCATTGGACTCAAATCAATTCACGAATCAAACATTTGCCACGGTGATATTAGTCTCCACAACATCCTTATCAATTCGAATGGAGGAGTGAAAATCTCAGATTTCGGATTATCGCAAGAAATTGGAAAGGTAGAAATCAAATCGTCCAAAGGTAACCCAACATTCATGGCTCCTGAATTATTTGACCCTAACCCAATATACTCTCCGAAGTCTGACATCTGGGCTACAGGAGTGGTTTACGTTTATATGTTGAATGGACAGGTCCCGTATGGAGGATGCATTAACGAGATAGTGATTATGCATGAAATCGAAACCGGAAAATACCCTAACTTCGATACTGTGAGTTTTTTATAAGCCTTTCAATAATATTCGTTCCAACTGGGGAGCGAACAGAAATACTCTAAAAAGTCTAACATTTTCTGTGATTTTTCTCATTTCAGGAAAGATTCGGTATCGATATGAAAGCTTTGGTTGACAAAATGCTTGCAAAGGTCCCCGAGAATCGGCTCAGTGCTGATGATTTATTGAATCTCACTATTGTTAAGAATGCAACTGAAGGAACGGAAGATATCATTAATTTAATGAACGATGGACAATGATGTGTCAGCTATTTCAGACAAGAAAACCAATGAACTTTCACCCCTCTGCCAGTTACCAACTTTTATCCTTTACCTCCATTTCCCCTCTCCTTGTAAGATATTACGTGTATAACAATTCTATAGATCAAATCTCGAGTTTCATTTTTGCGCTTAACAACGTTTCTATACCTATTCTATGTTTTGAGATAAGCGCCTTTAACTGCGTCTCTCTCCCCTCATTATAGCTGCGTATCTCAAAAGCATGAATAGCTATCAAAACGGTGTCAATTATAAATATGAGACTCTAGATTTGATCTATAAGAAAAAGCGAAAAATTGTCAAATAAAATTGAATACTGGTTCACTTTTCAAATGCAATTTTGAGATATGCAATTTATAGAAATAGGAAAAACAATTGGTATGGGAGGCACAAAATGAAAGAAAGAAACATGATGATGATGATGATCTGATGGCAAGAAACAAGTCGAAAATACTCGAAATTTTGGGTGGAAAAACGTTGAGAAAAAAGAAAAAAAAATCTAAAACAAAGTGATCTACGAATGAAATCAATTAGAAAATGAGCCTAGGAGACTTGCGATAGGAGACATAATTTATGACAATAAACGAATGATTCTCTGATGACCATTGTGGGCGGCATGAAGTTGCGAAGGTATTTTCTGGAAGAAATTGAAAATTATTGGGTAGGGGGATGGGGGTACGTTTTGAAACAGGAAGGTTTTGGAATCGGGACGTTTTAGAACCGAAGCGTCAGGAACCTAGACACCTCAAAACTGATAGTCAGACGTTCTCAAACTTAGACAATTCAGAATCGAGACGTTTCGAAACCGTGCGAATCTAGTACCATAGTGGGTTGGATTTCGGAACCAATAGATGTAAAAACCGGGACGTTTCGAAACTAAAACAGTCTGAAACCCAGACATTTTGAAACCGAAAAGTCTCGAAACTGGGACGTTTCGAAACCAAGACACTTTGTAATCACGACATTTCAAAACCGGGACACCTCGGAACGGATTATGTGACATTCCGGAACTAAATCGGCCCGAATCTGGATGTATAGAAATCGGGTCATTTTGAAACCGTGACGTTTCAAAACCGGAACATTTAGCAACCGTTTGATTCTGGGAACTGAGGCGTCTCGGAAACAATGGATCCCGAAACTGGGACGTTCCATAACCGAGACATTTCGAAACCACCTGATTCTGATGTTAGCTGGTCGGACACTTCGGAACTTAGACGACTCGAAACCGGGACGTTCCATAACCGAGACGTTTCGAAACCGAAATCGCCCACTTCCCGTCAAAAATGTGATTTCAAAACGGTTACAAAACGTCCTAGTTTCGAAACGGACGGTTTCAAAACGTCACGAAACTTAATTTTGCCAGGAAAACTCGATTTTTTCGTTCAAAAAGTGATATTTTTGGTTTTTTCAGGGAAAAAACTAAATTTTTAAAAACTCACTTGCAATAATGGCACTTGTTGCTGAAACAGTTCACATACATCTGAATGTAGTTGTTGACTTGGGCGACGTTTGTGGGCACACTGAAAATTAATTAAGTTTGATTTTTAGGCTGAAAATTTCAAAAAATGATGAAAAATATTCAAAAATTTCAAATTTTTTGACTGAAAATCTCAAAAAATGGCTGAAATTTTAAGATTTGTTGACTAAAAATCACAAAAAATGCCCTCAAATTTTAGATTTTTCGGCTGAAAATCTCAAAAAATGATCAAAAATTTCGCATTTTTTGACTGAAAATGACCAAAAACTCGAATTTTGAGATTTTCTTGGTGAAAATCTCAAAAAATGGCTGAAATTTTAAGATTTTTTGCCTAAAAATGACCAAGAACTTGAAATTTTCAAATTTTTGACTGAAAATTTCACATTTTTTCGGTTGAAAATGTTCAAAAATTCCCAGAAATTTCAGATATTCCGACTAAAAATGATCAAAAAACTCGAATTTTCAGATTTTTCGGGTCAAAATCCTTAAAAATGACCCAAAATTACAGAATTTTTGACTAAAAACGACCAAAAACTTGAAATTTTTCAGATTTTTTGCCTAAAAAAACATTGACTAACGTGAATTTGGTGACCGGAGAGCACAGAATAATCTCTCTCGCAGACTTGGTGAATTCTCGATACACTTTTCGCTTCGACTGATAGATTGATTCCGTATCGTATAGTGATTCGTCCTCTCCGCCCAGTATCAAATCCTCCAGAATCCCGAAATTCAACACCAACAACGCTTTCATGCACGAGACGAACTCTTTCTCGGTGGCCGGACGACGAGTACAGTATTGGACCTGCAATGAAAGGAATTGTTTAAACAAAAAAGATAATCGGGACGTTTCGAAACCGGGACAATGTTTTAAAAAAACTCTTGAAAGTACGCGTCGAAGGCGCGCCAGTTTCTTCAGAATTTTCTTCAAAAAATTCTCGTTCGGGAAAAGTTTCCCCAACGACAAAAAGCGTGAAAGGCGCGCCAGACAACCAAAAATCCTTTTTTTCAGAACGTCCCGGGACTCAATTTTGTCAGGAGAACTCGATTTTTTCATTTAAAAAGTCATTTTTTTCGGTTTTTTCCGAATTTTCATTATTACTAAAAGTTTTGGTTTCAAAACGTCCCGGTTCCTAGGCGTCCCATTTTCCGTTTTTGAAAAGACTTAGTTTCAGAATGGCCTTGGTTTCCAACTTTTAAGTTTTTAGATGTCTTGGTTTCAAAACGTCCCAAAACCAAATACCCTTTCACTTTTTATCAAATTTTCATTTTTCTCCACTCAAAATCTCTCAAAAAATCCAATTTTTCACTTTTCAGCTCAAAAAAACCATATTTTAATCTGTTGTTCACTATTTTCTGGGATTTGTTTTAAAACGTCCCGGTTCCCAGATGTCTCAGTTTCAAACATTTCTCAAAAATCTGATTTTTCCATCTTTTAGCTCAAAAAAACCTCATTTTAATCGGCTTTCTGCACTATAAATCATTATCCATATTTTTATCAAATTTTCAGGCTTTTCCACCCAAAATCTCTCAAAAAAATCCAATTTTTCACTTTTCAGCTCGAAAAAATCACATTTTAATCGGCTTTCGCCACTATATTTAATCGGCTTTCGCCACTATATCACCTCGGTTCCGAAACGTCCCCGTTTTCAGAACGTCTCAGTTTCAAAACGTCCCAAAACCAAGAACCATCCAAATTTTCACTTTTCAGCTCGAAAAAATCACATTTTTGTCGGTTTTTTCACAGTTTTCCATCCAAAAACTCACCTCAACCAACGTTTTCGAATTCCTAAACGATCGATGACTGATCCGTTTGAATTTCCATGACATTGCGTCGCCACGTGTCCGATTGAAGACCGCGTCCATTGCGAGTACTAATCCCTTGTTCGCCTCTTCGAAATGTTTTCCGAATTTAATTGGGGGCGGGGCGGAGAGACGAGAGCCACGTGGCGATGAGACCGGATTCTGTTTGAATGTGTCGGTGACGGCGAGGATGTTTCTCTGTGAAAATGGAAATTATAGATTTTTGATAAAATTTTTTTTATAAAAAGTACCTCAATAGCCGTTCTCTCATCCATCGATTGTTGCATTCTGTCGAATAGTCCGTTACAGTGCGGGTCGCGGAGCTCATGGGTCTGAAATAGGTGAGAAATTCAAATTTTGGATTCGAAAAACGCGTCTAAGACGCCCCAGATTTTTTGAGAAACTGATGAAACGAATTTTAGAGCATTTTCTCACTCTTCAAAGGTGCCCCAGACTCTCTTTACTTTCAAATTTTAGAGAATTTCCACATCTGAAACGCGCCTAAGGTGCGCCAGGCGACGTTTTTGAGTGAAAAACGCGTCTAGGGTGCACCAGACACTTATAATTTTCGAGTTTTGAAGTATATTCACTTTTCAAACGCGTCAAAGGTGCGCCAGACTTCCCAATTCCACTGATTTTTATAGTTTTTATTCAGCACTTTTTGAACACGCCCAAGGTGCACCAGCCGCCGTTTTTCAGTGGAAACTCGAAATTTGGAAATGTTTTAAGTGAAAAACGCGTCAAAGGAGCGCCTGACGATGTGTGAAAAACTGGAAATGTCCAAGGAGATTTGCCCCAGGCGCCGCTTTTGAATAAAAACGCGTCAAAGGTACGCCAGTTTTTCAGGATCTGGAAATTTTAATGTCTGGCGCGCCTTCGACGCGAATTTTAGTTTTTACTCGAATTACCCAAAAAACTGCAGACCTCATACGCGTAAAAAGCACGCCAGTTTCTGAATGAATTTTGACCTGTCTGCGGCGCCTTAGACGCGTCCTTTTAAGTGTCGACAGCCTTATACGCGCTAGAGGTACGCCAGTTTTAGAAGAAATGGATTTTGTGGTTATCTGGCGCGCTTTAGACGCGCCATTTAAGCGTTTTTCACTATTTAGGCTCAAATTTGGCACTTTTCAGGTTATTTTCATGGTTTTTGGCCCATTTTTTTTATCGTTTTTCACCAAATTTTCGTCCAAAAACTTACATGAATCGCCGCCTCGACAGCCTTATACATTCCCCTCTTATCGAAAACGGTAGCTCTGAAACGCGCCTAAGGTACGCCAGTTTTTGCAAGAAATGGATTTTGTGGTTGTCTGGCGCGTTTTGTCGTGTCGGTAAAACAGTTCCCGAACGAATCGCTAAATCGATCAATTTTTGAGAAACTGGGGCGCCTTAGACGCGTTTTCCATTATTTTATTCCAAAAAACTAGGGATTTCAGGGTCAATTTTGGCATTTTTAGATCATTTTTAGAGTTTTTCATTCAATTTTCACCTTTTTCCATCGAATTTTTCTCCAAAAACTTACATGAATCGCCGCCTCGACAGCCTTATACATTCCCCTCTTATCGAATACAGCATTCAATCGACACTTCATATTCGACGCCCTAAACATCTCATTATAGACTCCAGCCACCTCACTCAACGCATCTCTCGTCCGACTCATCTCCTCTTCCGTCTGATTCTCTCGCAACGCTTCGTCCATCGCCTTCTGAGATTTCGTTCGTAATTTGTTGAGTCGAATTCTCATAGACTCCGCCCAGTTTAAGATAGGCACCGCCCCTTTATCAGTGGTGTTGGATGGGAGGGTTAAGGCGGCTCGGCTGGGAGCAGCGGCTGCTGGCGTGGCTCCGGGAGCTCCAGAAGCCGACGGAGCTGCTCCAGAAGGTGCTCCTGGAGCCCCTCTCGCCTGTCCTAAAACTGGCATCGATTGAGAGTGAGGTATAGTGCCGACTGAAACTGAAGACGTAGAGGAAGACGGTGGAGGTAGTCGTTGGGCTCCAGATGCTCCAGATGCCGATGACGTCGTCGGCTGTTGATTGGATTGCATTGCAGATTGACGGAGAGGTCGAAGGATACGGGCTCGACCGTCTACCTGGAACATTTTAGAGGGTTTTTTGATGATTTAGGCGGAAAATTTGAATTTTTGAAGAAAAAATGTCGATTTTTAGGAGAAAAATGGGAATTGGAGGGGAAAAATGGCGGAAAAGTAGAGTTTTTGGAAGATTCTCGAAAGATTGAGGACGGTTTTTTTGGGGGTGTTTGGGGTGGAAAAGTTGAATTTGGCGTGGAAAAATGGGATTTGGGTCGATTTTCAAGAGAAAAACGAGGTTTGAAAAGACTTTTCGGCTGAGAACAGGGATTCGAATGGAAAAATGGTGGAAAAATGGAGTTTTTAACAGGAAAAACAGGTTTTGGAGGTGGAAAAAAAGAGATTTAAGCGGGAAAATTCGGGGATTTTGAATAAAAACTGCCAATTTCTGAGAGAACAACGGGTTTTAGATGGGAATATGGAGAAAAATCGAGTTTCCTATACGAAAAACGAAAAATTAATTTGAAAACTGATGATTTTCTGTCAGAAAACTGGGTTTTGGGGAGGTTTTGAGGTGGAAAAGTGGGATTTAGACGGGAAAATTTGAATTTTTGAATAAAAAAGGTCGATTTTTGAGGGAAAAAATGGATTTTGAAGGGATCTAATTGAAAAAATGGAGAGAAGCAGAGTTTTTGATAAGAAAATTGGGTTTTTGGAGGATTTTCGGGGTGGAAAAATGGGATTTGGGCGGGAAAATTTGAATTTCTGAATAAACAATTTTTTAAGGAATGAACGGATAGATTTTCACTCAGAAAATGAGATTTCTGGAAAAAAAAAACGAATAAAATATGATGAATTTCAGCTAGAAACGGCGAATTTTCTGTCAGAAAATTGGAAAAAGTTGGATTTAAGCGGGAGAATGAGTGTTTGAATGAAAAAGATCGATTTTCAAGTGAAAAATGGGTGTTGGAAAGGGGAAATAGAGCAAAAATCGTGTTTTTGATAAGAAAAATGGTTTTTTAAAGGTTTTTGAATAGAAAATCGGTTTTAATGGGAAACTTTGATTTTTCGAAAGGTTTTGAGCTTTTACGGATTTTAGATGGAAAAATGGCGGGAAAATAGAGAAAGAATAAGGTTTTTGATAAGAAAATTAGGTTTTAATGAAGAAAATAAGTCTTTGGGGTGGAAAATAGAGTTTTTGAATAGAAAAGTGAAGGTTGGTCCAAAAAAACTGATCGGACAGAAAAATAAAGAAGATGAGGTGTATTTTATAGGGAAAAACAACTAAACATGACTTCGAGTGGAAAAATGTATAAGAAAAATAGATTTTCAATCAAAAAATGTGTATTTTTATACGAAAAACTCGGATTTTTGAAATGGAAACGTCGGTTTACGCGGATTTCAATTGAGAATATTTCAGTTTTCAGTGATTTTTCTATAAATTTATTTTTAAACTTCAAGCAAATCGGACTATTTCAACAGAATTCCAGTCATTTTTGAGATGAATTCATAGTTGAAAGACTCAGAAGATCTGAGACTTCTGAATTCTTAATTTAGGCTGAAAATGAGAGGATTTAGCTGAGAAATTGCTTAAAATCCAGTTAAAAACTTTGAAAAAAGACAGAATCATGTGGAAAATGAGATTTTCAGACATAAAAAAGAGGTTCCTTAGGAGATTGTTCTGAAACGGATATCTTTGAAATTGGATGAAAAAATTAGATTTCAAAGGAGGAAAAACCTATTTTAATGGCGTTTTCCAGAAATTCCTCTTTTCTTGTGTTAATTTTATCGAATTTTAACGTTTTTCAACCGAAAAATCACATTTTAACACAGTTTTTCCGATAATTATCAAATTGAACCCCAAAAACCCCATGAAACAAATATTATATAATAAAACCAGTTAACCCATTAATTTCCTAACAATCCTCCTGAAATCAATCAATTTCTCATACAAAGAATTGCACACAGTCGTTTCCCATAAAGACAGTCACTCAATACACAATAATTTAATGAAAAAAAACAGGTCTTTGGTGTTTTGGAGGGTTTTTGAGGTGAAAAAGTGGTTCTTCCGATCAAGAAATATGATTAAAATTAAATTAAAAAGGTAGATTTAATGAGAAAAAAAAGAGATTTTTTGAACAGAAAAATGGTCTTGAAAAGGTTTTTTAGCTGGGATATATAGAATATGATGATTATATATAGAATATGATGATTTTTAGCCACAAAGTGAGATTTTGACTGGAAAATTAGGAAAACATGAGGTTCGGAAGGTTTTCTCGGTGGAAAAACACAAAAAATCATCGATTTTCACCGAAAACAGTGCTAAAACATAACTATATCGGCATTTTTCAATTGAACCAACCCAAAATCCCCATTTTACCAATTAATCCATTAATTGCCTAATTACGACCAAATAATCCTTCTGAAATCAATCAATTTCTCATACAAAGAATTGCACACAGTCGTTTCCCATGTAGACAGTCACTCAATACTCTCTGCGTCTCTCCCCTCATTTCAACGCGTCTCTTCACTATTTCCCCCCTCAGTAGATTCTCAATGGAGCGCGATTGCTTCCCGTATAGTGGGGAAGAAGGAGAGTCGGCCCGACCCGGAGCCAAAAAAACGATTTTTTTAGAACAAAATTGTTTTAAATTTTTATCAAAAATAGGCAAAAATCCTATGAACGCTTGTGTGCATACTTGCAAAATATCGGCCCGGAGTCAAAAAATGAGCACAATTTTTTCACAAAGTTTTTCGAAAGTTTCGAAAATTTCTATCAAAAATAGTCAAAAACCCAATGTAAACTTGAGTTTTATCAATATGTAAAAACATAGTCGAAAATTCGACTTTTTTGCGAAAAAATCTCAAAAAATCCCAAAAAAAAAAAAATGTGACCCGGTTCCGTTGTCTGAAAATTGTTGGTTTTAAGACCATTTCTTCCGGTTTTTCCACCAATTTCCGACTCATTTTCACACCTTATTGACGAGTGGCGGTTTGAGTCGTATCGGATCCATTTCAATCATTCGTCGCATCATTTCCTGGAAGAAAATGAGAATTTTAAAGATTTTTGACTCTGAATTTTTTGAAAATCAAAATTTTTGAGTTTTTTGGGAAAAAATTTGGTGAAAAATGGTGAAAATTGAATCGAAAACTCACAGAATATGAAAATTACTTGAAAAATGCCGAAATTGAGCCGGAAATCCCTAGTTTTTTGGTATAAAATAGTAGAAAACGCGTCAAAGGCGCGCCAGTCAATCACAAAATCCATTTTCCACAAACTGGCGTACCTTAGGCGCGTTTCAGAAGTGAGGCGTTTTTTTTTTCATTCAAAAATGTTCAAAATTTCGAGTTTTCCACTGAAAATCTTCGTCTGGCGCACCTTAGACGCTCGAAATCCGACAAAGCGCGTCAAAGGCGCGCCAGACACCCCCAAACTCCATTTCTTGAAAACCTGGCGTACTTTAGGCGCGTTTCAGAGCTGAAATTAAGTGAAAAATGGCTTATCTTGAGTTTTCGGAGAAAAATTTGGTGAAAAATAATGAAAATTCGCGTCTAAGGCGCGCCTGACATATAAATTTCCTGATCCTGGCGTACCTTTGACGCGTTTTCATTCTAAATCGGCGTCTGGGGCACCTTAGACGCGTTTTTCGGTCAAAACACCTTAGAAACTTCGAGTTTTTCACTGGAAAACATCGTCTGGCGCACCTTTGACGCGTTTCAGATGGAAAAATTTATTAAAGTTCAAAAAAATGAGTCTGGCGTGCCTTTGACGCGTTTTTCACTGAAAATCTCTCAAAACGTTCCAGTTTTTAACTGAAAAGTGTCATCTGGCGCACCTTGGGCACGTTTGAAGACTGGTCTAAAATCAGTTTTTCTCTTTTTTAAATCTGGGGTGTGGTCTGGCGTTCCTTAGACGCGTTTTTCTGAATTTTCATAAAATTGAACAGAATCTTCTGTAACTCCGTTCATTTTGAATATATTAAAAATCTGAAAACGTAATCTGGCGCGCGTTTGACGCGTTTTTTGTAATTACCTCATTCGTTGGAATCCTATTCGTCAAAAGACGAAATTTTTGATTCTCCATTTTTGAATCCTTCTGGAATTCATATTATATCAATTTCAGAAATTTCAGACTCAACCAGATAACAACTTGGTCCCAAAACGGGCACAAAAGAAAGGGGGCGGGGCTTGAAACAATGGAAAAGAAGCATTCATTCGATAACAGAAAACAGATGGATGAGGAGGAATGTGTAATGATGAAGAAGAGGGGGGCGGGGCTTATTCAAAAAAATTCAAAAAATAAAGCAAGTTTTGGGGGGATTTTTGGCGGGAAAACGAAGCGAAAAAGCGTTAAAAATCATCATCATCGGACAAGAAGAACAGAGGAGAAACGAGAGAGAAACCGTGCGGCATATTGTACAGGCAGCGAGAGATTTTGTGGGGAAAAATTATGAAATTACGGATCAACGAGTGCGAAAATAGACAAAAATTCGAATTTTTGGATGGAAAAGTGGGCGGAGCGTCAAGAGAAACAGTGCCGCACAGCGATTTTTGCAAAAACCGAAAGGAAGCGGAGCCTAAATAACAAAACTCCGAACTTTTGAGTAAAACATGTGGGCGGGGCTTCAAGAAAAACCGTGCCGCACCGAAATTTTTGCAAAAGCTGTAGAGGCGGAGCATAAATAACAAAAATTCGAGATTTTGGGTGAAAAAAGTGGGCGGAGCCACGAGAGAAACCGTGCCGCACTGAAATTTTTGCAAAAACCGAAGGGGGCGTGGCCTAACTGATATCATTTTAAAAAAAAGACCAAAAACTCGAATTTTTGACAAAAATGGGGCGGAGCATCAAAAGAAACCGTGCCGCATAAGAATTTTTGCAAGAATCAGAAGTGGCGGGGCTAGCTGATATTATAACAAAAATTCGAGTTTTTGGTGAAAAAGTGGGCGGAGCCACGAGAGAAAAGGGGACAGAGCTTAAATGATATTCAAAAAAAAATACCAGAAACTCGAACTTTCGGCGGTAAAAGGGGGCGGAGCCACGAGAAAAACCGTGCCAAATTTTTTGCGGAAAACTGTTCAAAAGGGGGCGGAGCCTAAATGACAAAACTCCGAACTTTTGAGTAAAACATGTGGGCGGGGCTTCAAGAAAAACCGTGCCGCACCGAAATTTTTGCAAAAGCTGTAGAGGCGGAGCATAAATAACAAAAATTCGAAATTTTGGGTGAAAAAAGTGGGCGGAGCATCAAGAGAAACCGTGCCGCACTCAAATTTTTGCGAAAACTGAAAGGGGCGTGGCCTAACAGATACTAATCAAAAAATAAAACAAAAATTCGAATTTTTGAGTGGAAAAGTGGGTGGAGCTCCTCAAAAATGGGCGGAGCTTAATTGATATTCAAAAAAATATAACAAAAGAGATTTAGGCGGTGCAGACGTTCGGTGTGAAGAAGGCGATGGGGAACGATTTGATATGAGTCTGCCATTGAGGAGACGTCTGGAAGTAGCGGATTCCGTTGTACGCGTTGCCGTCGATGATCACTGAAAATTTTAAATTGAGGGAAATTTGTATTAGCACAGCGCGCTTCTTACAACCGCGCTCTACCGAAACCTAAGAAAGTGTCGTGTGAAATTGAGAGACTCCGAGAAAAAGAGACATTTTCAAGGGCATTTCGGTGGAGCGCAGTTGTAAAAACTGTGCAAAGCTAATAGTTGAAACATTAAAATTTTGGAAGTTTGGTAGAAAAAATAACATTTTTCATGATTTTTCTGTCTTAAATTGAAGAAAATTGGAGAAACTCGTTGAAACTTCGCAATTTTCAGATAAAAACCCGCCAAAATCGCGATTTTTCCAGTCGAAAAATAGAAAATGAGCTTTTCTCGAACTTCTATGAAAAATCGCAGTTTTTTCATGCATTTTTGCACGTTTTTCGGTTAGAATAGTCAGTTTTGCTGAAAAACTGGCAAAAATTGAGTGCTCAGCTCCAAAAAAAGTCCAAAAACAGCCATTTTCAGCCAAAATAGTTTTTCAAACGCGTTGAAAGCGCGCCAGAGTCAAAAGTTGCCTTGTTCTTTGAATGTTTTCATATCTGGCGCACCTTTGACGCAAACCCACATTTTTAAAATGCGTCAAAGGTGCGCCAGATCTTCAAATATTAAAATGACGCCCTTTTGGCGCGTTTTCCGGGATTCACAACGCGCCGACGGTACGCCAGATCTCATGTGCTAAACTGGCTGTGGTAATAATATTTATTGAAGATCAAATATAGTCGCTCGCCTCGGCTTTTATACTGACCAGAGGCGGAGCTTAAACATAATTGTGTGGGTGGAAGAATTTAATAATAATAAAAAGATAGAATGATTCAAGGCTCAATCTTATGAATCATCTGATTGGGAGCAGGAGAGGGAATAGGAAAAAAGTGGGAGAGTGTAAAGTACACAATCGAGCACACTCCCGGCTTTCAGAAAGAAAAAAAATTAGAGAAAGTAACAGTTAACAAAATTTAAATTATATTGTTACTGTAGCCGTCCATTTCATGAAGTAGGCGTGTTTGACTGACGTCCAAACGTTCTTCTGTCCTGGCGGCATCCTTGAGCTAAAGGTCTCTCTGTGTGGAGAGAGGCTCCCGGCAAGCAGAAGTGATTGCTGTGCGGCTCCTTGATTTCTCTGACCTTGTTGGTTACAGAGCGTTGTCCGAAGCGTTCTCCTTTCTGCTTTGCAATGCGGGGGTAGTGTTGGGACGATATTGATGTCCGCAACTGGTGTTTCCATCAATGGGCGTCGTTGTCCTGTTGATGAGTGAATGATGTTCTTCTGGAAGAAGCGAACCGTGTGTTCCGTCTTCTTCGGTGGTCTTGCTTGTCGTCCAATTCGTGGAGCGACAAAGTCTTCCAAATGTCCCGTTTTCGATTGCGAGACTGGTGTCAAAATGCTCGAGGATCTGCGGGTGTCCAAGCAGCGTAATGACCAAAAGTGAAGTTTGAAGATGCATCGGAGGTGCATCTTCCTTCTGGTTGGGTCCTCCTGGAACCACAACCCGCGTGATCTTCCTTAACTGAACCATCCTACGTCTTCTTCGGAATACTAGTACAGCTAAGCCCACAGCCAGTGCCTGCCACGCGGGACTTAGGCCACCGGGTCGAACCCACGATGCACCATGTGATAAACTGGCTGTGGTAATAATATTTATTGAAGATCAAATATAGTCGCTCGCCTCGGCTTTTATACTGACCAGAGGCGGAGCTTAAACATAATTGTGTGGGTGGAAGAATTTAATAATAATAAAAAGATAGAATGATTCAAGGCTCAATCTTATGAATCATCTGATTGGGAGCGGGAGAGGGAATAGGAAAAAAGTGGGAGAGTGTAAAGTACACAATCGAGCACATCTCATGGCTTTGAATCTGGCGCACCTTTGACGCGTTCCAAATGTTAGAAAAACACGTTAATGGAACGTCAGATCTGTGTCTGGCGTGCCTTTGACGCGCTTCAAAACCTGAGTCTTTTTTTTTACGATTTTCCCCCCAAAAACCATCAATTTTCCTCGTTTTTTCGCTCAATTTCTGACAAAAACCTCATTTTTTCAATTTTTTCTCCATTTTCCAATTTCTTACCAGTCAACTCATTATGCTTCCCCGTCGCACTACACAACATTCGTCCAATCGACGACACTTGTGACGGTATCGCTCCCTCTTCGGGCTTCTGCTTCTGCCCCTTCTTCATTCCCAACTTTTGAAGCATCTTATCTTTTCGTTTCTCTTTCAGATAAGTTAGGCTTAGGGATCCAGAACTAGGAGATCTCGACACTAAAAGTGTCTTAAAATGTGCTTTAATAGTGACTTTTGCAGTGTCTTTTTTCGAGTTAGGAGTGGTAACATTCGAGGAAGATGTGGACGGTTCCGGAGGGCCATAGGAGTACTGTAGGGGTACTGTAGGTTGATTATTCGGCCAGAAATCCATATTGAGCTCTTGGCCATCCACATTCCTAAGCTGTGGTGAGTGAGGCGGCGACGATCCTCCCCCGTCGATTTTCGAAACCACCGATTCCTCTCTGGGCGATGACACAATCGTCTGTGCGAATCCATTCGAATCGTCGTCATTTTCTATTTCACACTGTCGCAGACTGCCCACTCGAACTTCTGAAAGAAACGGGAGGAACACACGACCGCCTTCTGGATCCCTGTCGGCGGTCAGCTGGAGCATCGCCTCGCCGATTGGGAGATTCAGTTTCGATGAGCTCACACTGTTCGGCCATGCGGCGATTTTCGCGGCGAGAGCCGTTTTTTCAGAGTGATTCATGTCGCCGAATCGGTCCCAGAGGTCGCGGCAGAGATTGTCCAGTTGGGGATCGATTCCTGGAAGAATACGGAGGGTTTAGGGAGAAAAATATGGAAAATATGCAAAAATTGGTTTCTTTCAGCAAAATCTGTAAAAAATAGCGGATTTTCTCAAGATTTTAGAATCAAAATCCTGTGAATTTGAAAAAAATCGTCATTTCTGGCTATTTTTTGGAGAAAACTGTGATTTTTTGAAAGAAAAGGAGGTTTTGGAGGGGAGAAATGGGGATTTTCAGTGGAAAAATTGGAAATTTTCGATTTTTCACAAAAATTCAGCAAAATATGTTTAAACAAGTGGATTTTTTCAAGATTTTTGAGTCAAAATGCTCATTTTCCATGTCTGATGATGTTTTTATTACGAAAATTCGCTATTTTTGGAAAAAATCGTGAGTTTTGGAGGAAAAATCTGGAAATTTCCAGATTTTTGAGTCAAAACCTTACAAATACTCATTTTCCAGGTCCCACGAAGTTTTCGCTACTAAAAATCGCTATTTTTGAAGAAAATCGCGAGTTTTGGAGGAAAAATCTGGAATTTCTGCCAAAAAGTGTTTTATCTGTGAACTTCGGGGTTTTTTTGAAGATTTTTGAGTCAAAATCTAAAAAATGCTAATTTTTTTTTTCTAACTCTAACTAGGTTTTTGTAACGAAAAATCGCTATTTTTAGCAGTTTTTATATAAAATTGTGAATTTTCAGTGGAAAAATATGGAACTTTTCAATTTTTCACATTAAAAATATGCCAAAAAATGTTTTTTTTCGGCAAAATCTGTACAAAAAATAGCGGATTTTCTCAAGATTTTTGAGTCAAAATGCTCATTTTCCATGTCTGACGATGTTTTTATTACGAAAATTCGCTATTTTTGGAGGAAAAATCTGGAATTTTTTAGATTTTTGCTATTCAAAATATGCAAAAAAAGTGTTTTGACAGTGCTAAAAATGAGATTTTGATATGATTTTCAGCATTTTCAGCGAAAATTTCAGATTTAAAACTAATTTCAGATCTAATTATCAAAAAAAAAAGATTTTTTCAA
Organism: Caenorhabditis latens; assembly: GCA_002259235.3. Taxonomy (NCBI): domain Eukaryota; kingdom Metazoa; phylum Nematoda; class Chromadorea; order Rhabditida; family Rhabditidae; genus Caenorhabditis; species Caenorhabditis latens. The sequence continues at coordinate 3,185,367 of CM056096.1, forward strand.
GATTTTTGAATCAAAACGCTGTTTTTTCTATGGTTAATGAAAGTTTTAATATGAAAAATTGCAATTTTCAGCAATTTTATGAGGAAAATGTGGATTTTTCAGAGCTTTTTGATTATTAGGCGCAGAAAATGTGAGAAAAACTGAATTTTTGATATATTTTCAGTGAAAATAAGCGAATTTCCGTTGTTTTTATCAGAAAATCAGTGATTTTCCGGTAAATTTGTACTGAAAAACCTCAATTTTCTTTTAAATTTGCAAATTTTAGCGCTTTTCCACCGAAAAATTGAAATTTTCAAGCGATTTTCAGCAGAAATACCCCGTTTTTTAAATAGATTTTCCATTAATTCCCCTCACCTTCAATCAACTTATAAAACAGTGAGCTCGTCGACGGAATCGCCACAAATCTCAAATGATTGATGAGATTGGCGAGTGATTTGTGGGCGAGACACTCGACATAAGCTTTGACGACTTGTGAGAATAACTTGTCAGTTCCAATGATGCCGACGATCGAGAGCGGCGGATTCGATGAGTTACTGTGACAACTGCAAAATTTATTTTTGAATTTTTGAACTTTCAATGAAATTTTTGATTTTTATAGTTTTTTCTAGGAAAAAAAACATCCAAAACGCGTCAAAGGAACGCCAGGCAAGCCGCAATCAAGTTTCTGTCTGTCTGGCGCACCTTTGACGCGGTCCTAATGCTGAAAAAACGCGATGAAAAAAAATATACATAGCGAATTGAGATTTTCATTGAAAATTTCCGAAAAATTGCTTCGGGGTTGGCGATTTTTTGCATTTTTCTTGAAAAAAACATTCAAAACGCGTCAAAGAAACGCCAGACAAGCCGCAATCTAGTTTCTGTCTGTCTGGCGCACCTTTGACGCGTTCCTGATGCTGAGAACACGCGTTGAAAGCGCGCCAGAGTCGTGTCGCTCTTTGAATATTTCATATCTGGCGCACCTTTGACGCGAACACAGATTTTGAAAATGCGTCAAAAGTGCGCCAGATCTTCAAATTATTCAAATGGCGCACTTTTGCCGCGTTTTCAGAGATTCACAACGCGTCAACGGAACGCCAGATCTGAAAATTCGTGTGAATCTGAAGTTTTTGTGTCTGGCGTGCCTTTGACGCGCTTTCAAACCTGAAAGTGCGCCCTAGGAACGCCAGATAGAATCATAGTTTTTCTGATTTTTGGCTGGCGCACCTTTGACGCGCTCCAAATGTTAGAGAAACACGTCAACAGAACGCCAGCCGAAAAATTCCATCTGGGATGCTTTTGACGCGTTTTTAACTTTCAGAATCCGAAATTTTAAGCATTTTCACACTAAAAAATGCGGAAATCACGGATTTTTCTATCACTTTTTCATTTTCTTTTTAAAAACTGAACAAATCAGTTCTGGCGCGCCTTTGACGCGTTTCGAATCAATGAAAACGGGTAAAACGGAAGCCAGCTAGATTCGACGCGTTTTTGCCGCTTTTTCTGTTCCTAATAGCGCTAAACGCGAGTTTTGGAGCGCCCAGACTTCTAGAAACCTGAAAAGTGCAGCTGGGGCGCTTTTGACGCGTTTTTAACTTCTTGAAAAATCATTTTCACACTAAAGCGGATATTACGGGTTTTCCAAGCTGAAATTCATGGAACTGGCACGCCTATGACGCGTTTCTTATTAATGAAAACGGGAGCCAGCTTGACAAGCTTTTAATAACTGGCGTGCCTTTGACGCATTTTCTGTCACAAAATCACACCAAAAATCGCTGAAACCCGAGTTTTTGAGGGCTCACATTTCCAGAAAACTGAAAACTGCAGCTGAGGCGCCTTTGACGCGTTCACAACTTTTTTCGAAACATTTTCACACTAAAAAATGCGGAAATTACGGGTTTTCCAAACTGAAAATCAAGGTTTTCCAAGCTGAAATTAATGGATCTGGCGCACCATTGACGCGTTTCGAATCAGTAATATCTAAACATAAGATTCAAAGCGCGTCAACGGAACGCCAGATCTGAAAATTCGTGTGAATCAGGTTTTTGAGTCTGGCGCACCTTTGACGCGTTTCAAATCAATGAAAACGGTAAAATGCAAGCCAGTTCGTAGCAGTTTTTAATAATGGCTGGCGTGCCTTTGACGCGCGCTCGGAATATTGGAGTAGGAACACGACAACGGAACGCCAGATGGGAAAACCGCAGCTGGGGCACGTTTGACGCGTTCACAACTTTTTTCAAATCATTTTCACACTAAAAAATGCGGATATTACGGGTTTTCCAAGCTGAAATTAATGGATCTGGCGCACCTTTGACGCGTTTCAAATCAGTAATATCTAAACATAAGATTCAAAGCGCGTCAACGGAACGCCAGATCTGAAAATTCGCGCGAATCAGAAGTTTTTGAGTCTGGCGCACCTTTGACGCGTTTCTTCTTAATGAAAACAGGAGCCAGCCTGACAAGCTTTTGATAACTGGGGCGCCTTTGACGCATTTTCTGTTACAAATTCACACCAAAAAGCGCTAAAACTAGAGTTTTTGAGCAGCTGGAGCGCCTTTGACGCGTTCACAATGTCTACAATCCGAAATTTTCAGCATTTTCCCACTAAAAAATGCTGAAATTACAGGATTTCCTATCAATTTTTCAATTTTTCTCCTAGTTTCAAGAAAAACTCACAAATTCTGAATCCGATTAATCACATGACTCAATGTCTGTCTCACTTGCGAGAACGAGGGGCAATTCACGAGTGGTACCGGTCCCCCAAGTGTCGCATAGGCCGGCCATTCCGACAAATTGCACAACCAGACAGCGTCACTCCCATCTGGAGACATATTGGTGCCAAGGATGGCTGAGAGTTGTTCGGACAGACTGACACCTCGATGGACCGCCGTTGAGGGACCGGGCGTTTGGTCATTCTTAATGGAATTCAGGGTGGATGAGTGGGGGATCATCTGAGAGTGAGAATCAAACGATGACGTCATCACTCTCATTCCAGGAGCTCTGACAGGTGTTTGAGCGGAGGCGGAGCTCTCCGGGTGGGCGGAGCCTATGGAGTCTTTTTGGATAAGGCGATTACCCCTTGTATTCTCCTGATCAGAATCCCCGTCTCCATCAGAAACCTCGTACATCGCCGCTAGATGATCAATTTTCTCTTTTTGATCAAAAAACGGTGCCAACTGAGGTCTCCGATTGCTCCGAATCGACGCGTCATCGTTGAACATCTCCGGACCAGAATCATACGGAGAATCCAGGTCATCGTCCTCCCACGGCATCTCTTTCACCTGGACACCTGGACGGCGACCGTCTTCCGGACGGAACATGTTAAACAACTTGTTCATCTGATACTTCAGATTTTTCCCCTTCGTCCGTCGCGTCGTCTCGATCTCTGTCGACGACGTCTTATGCCTCTGATGACTCCGCCCACTTGGTATCTCGTTCAGATCGTCGCCGACGTCGTCGTAATCCGTCTCCGTCTCCTCTTCTGAATCCTCGACGTCTCTCTTTTTCTGCTTGTCACGATCGTCGACGATCTCGGGAGCTTGCGAGTAGCAGGAGGCGAGGAACAGTTTTCCGGCACACGCACCGACTGAAAATTGGTTGGAAAAAACGTTTTTGGGAGGAAAATGTGTGAAATTTCATAGAAAATCTCAAGTTTTTAGAGTGATTTTAATGAAAATTCAAGGTCAAAATCATGATTTTACACATATCTGGCGCACCTTTGACGCGTTTTAATTCAAAAATTGAGGCTAAAAATGTGAAATTTCGCTCAGAACCTCATTTTTAGCGTTCTTGATGATTTTTACAGTTCAAAAACATCAATTTCCTGAAAAAATAGCTTTTTTCGAGCTAATTTTCCTGAAAAATGAAACTTTTTCTTTGAAAAAATACTGTTTTCAACTGGAAATGGCAGTTTTTGGCAATTTTTGAGATTTTTGTGCAAAAAAACTGACGAAAATTATGAAAAATGCTGGATTTTCAGCGAAATTAGTTGTCTGGCGTATCTTTGACGCGTTTTTAAACCACAGAATTCGGAAGTGAATTCAAAAACGCGTCAAGCGCGCGCCAGATACAACGAAAACTCTTTGAAAAACAACATCCGACTCTGGCGTACTTTTGACGCGTTTTTCTGCTATACAAAACGCGTCAAAGGCGCGCCAGAAGCACAATTTTCGGCACAAATTTCATGAACACATGGGAAAATAGCCATTATTAACAGAATTTAATGAAAAATATAGAATTTTTGCATTTTCAGCATGAAAAAATGGGAAATTTTGAAATTTTGAAAAAAAAAAAGAGAAATTATAGGAAATCCAATGTTTCTGAGCCAATTTTGGGCATTTCTAGGGGATTTTCAGGCTATTTTCCAGTAATTTTCAGACAAACCTCCTTTCAATTCGACCTCATTCTCCGATGACGGGTTCAACTGAATCTCACGTAGACCGCCTTGTTGCATTATCTGGAAATCATACATAGAGTGGTACTCTGAGTAGAAAACTTTGAAAATTCTTATTAAGACGCGTCCCTGATGATGAGAACACGCGTTGAAAGCGCGCCAGAGTCGTATCGCTCTTTGAATATTTCATATCTGGCGCACCTTTGACGCGAACACAGATTTTGAAAATGCGTCAAAAGTGCGCCAGATCTTCAAATTATTCAAATGGCGCACTTTTGCCGCGTTTTCAGAGATTCACAACGCGTCAACGGAACGCCAGATCTGAAAATTCGTGTGAATCTGAAGTTTTTGTGTCTGGCGTGCCTTTGACGCGCTTTCAAACCTGAAAGTGCGCCCTAGGAACGCCAGATAGAATCATAGTTTTTCTGATTCTTGGCTGGCGTTCCTTTGACGCGCTTCAAATGTTCCAGAAACACGTCAACGGAACGCCAGAGTACAGCTGGGGTCCTTTTTACGCGTTTTTAACTTCTTGAAAAAACATTTTCACATTAAAAAATGCGGAAATTACGGGTTTTCCAAGCTGAAATTCATGGATCTGGCGCACCTTTGACGCGTTTCGAATCAGTAATATCTAAACATAAGATTCAAAACGCGTCAACGGAACGCCAGATCTGAAAATTCGGGTGAATCAGAAGTTTTTGAGTCTGGCGCACCTTTGACGCGCTTCGAAACCTGAAAGTGCGCCATAGAAACGCCAGATAGAATCGTAGTTTTTATGGTTTTTGGCTGGAGTTCCTTTGACGCGCTTCAAATGTTGCAGAAACACGTCAACGGAACGCCAGACGCAAAAGGTACAGCTGGGGTCCTTTTTACGCGTTTTCACCGAAAATTTCAGCATTTTCACTCTAAAAAGCCTTTTTCGGGATTTTCAATTGAATTTTTCGAATTTTCAGAAAAAATATTTTCAGCGCTTACATAAGTGAGATTAATATTTCCAACGGCGAGATCTCTGAGTCCCCCAGGCAATCGATTCTTGTACTTTTTCCTTCTCTGAATCAACAGCTGAAGAACATTCGATTTTCGTTTCAAAAAGTGCGGATATTGAATACAAAACGAAATGTCACAATCCAGATCGATTCGTCCGTGATTGGGTGTCACTTTGATCTCGTTACTCCTCAAATATCGACTCCGTTTCGAGAGCGGAAGTTTCGCGGTGACGATGATAGAGTTGACTTCGGGGGAGACGCAGTCGAGTAGGATTCGGTTGATTGACACGTTGAAGATTCTGGAGAAACATCAATTTTAAAGAAATTACATGTCTGGTGCACCTGCGGCGCGTTTCTGGCCACTGGCGCACTTTTGACGCGCAATAAGGAAAATTCAAACGCGTCATAGGAACGCCAGGCAAGCCGTAATCAAGTTTTGGTCTGTCTGGTGCACCTTTGACGCGGTCCTAATGCTGAGAAAACGCGTTGAAAGCGCGCCAGAGTATCGTTCTTTGAATGTTTTCATATCTGGCGCACCTTTGACGCGATCAAACATTTTAGAAATGCGTCAACGGAACGCCAGATCTTCAAATACTTCAAATTAAAAGCGGCCGCGTTTTCATGGATTCAAAACGCGTCAACGGAACGCCAGCTCTAAAAATTCGCATGAATCTGAAGTTTTTGAGATTGGCGCGCCTTAGACGCGTTTCAAATGTGAGGAAAACACGTCAACGGAACGCCAGACCCGAAACTGCATCTGGGGCGCCTTAAACGCGTTTTCAAGTCTAGAATCCGAAATTTTCACCATTTCCCAGTAAAAAAGCTGAAATTATGGATTTTTCTATCAATTTTTCAATTTCTCTATAAAATTTTCGATTTCTTGCCTATTTTCTGCCATAAATTTCTGATTTTTCTGAAAATTCACATGTTTTTCATTCGCCTTTTTCGCGAAAATCCGGTTTTCAAGTGGTTACAAAAATTCGTGCCCAGTGAACACCTGTTTTTGACAGATTATGTGTCTGACCAGGAACAAAAAATGTCTGGTCGATCTTCGATCGTTTTACAGTGAATTCGAAAACAAAAAGTGCAAAAAATACGGTGTTCGGGGTGGGAAATGGTGCGAAAATGCTGAAATTCAGTTGTTTTTTTGGCTGGCGCCCGTTGACGCGAATTTGGGCTATAATAACGCGTCAAAGGAACCCCAGATTCTAATAAATTGCATTCCTGGTTGGATTATGCTTTGTGTCTGGCGCACCTTTGACGCGTTTCACAGAATTCAAGAGATCGTTAATCGGTTGGTTTGAAGCGCATCTGGCGCACCTTTGGCGCACAATAGTGAAAATCAAAACGCGTCAAAGGAACCCCAGATTCGAACTGATTGTTTTCTTGGAGTCTGTTGTGTGTCTGGCGCGCCTTTAACGCATATTTTAAAAACAAAAACGCGTCTAGGGTGCGCCAGCTAGTCGAAATTGAAGTATTCAAATCTGGCGCGCTTTTGGCGCGTTTTTCAGGCTGAAAAGAGCAGTTTTCATGAATTTTGAGCCTTCAAGCATTTTCAGCCAAAACGCGTCTAAGGTGCACCAGACAGCCCAAATTCGAAGAATTCGGATCTGGCGCGCTTTTGGCGCGTTTTTCAGGCTGAAAAGTATCAAAAACTCAGTTTTTCGGCGTTTTCAGACAAAACGCGTCTAGGGTGCGCCAGGCAGCCAGAACTCGGATCTGGTGCGCGTTTGGCGCGTTTTTCAGGCCGTTTTTCAGCAAAAATTTTCAGATAAACCTCACCTCGGCACAGTGGACGGCGTCGCCCTATCGACGTCCCACGTGGCGTATAGCCGCATAGCCATCGAGCTACTCTCATGTTGTTTCTCCATTCCGCTAGTGGTTCATCTCTCTTTTTTTTCGATTTTTGGCTGAAATTTGGCTGAAAATACCAAAAAATACGAGAAAAAATGAGTTTTTTTTGTTTTTGGAGGCAAAAAACGATAAAAAATGCGATAAAAACGGCTGGAAAATTTCCGTTTGAAAACCGGGTATACGGATTATTGGCGGAGAGGTGTTTGGGGGCGGTGTAAAACGACACGTGAGAGTTAGTTCAAACTATTGTATGACACTGAATGGGTTATGAGATGACATACATACATATTGTTCTCTGAAAAAGAAGAACATCTGGAATTCACTATATGTTATGTTATGTGCAAAACTAATGGAGAACAGATAGTCGGAGGTCGAAAATCGACAAAGTTGAAAGTTGCGCGCGTCAAAGGAACGCCAGATTCAACTCGGATGTTTTTTCTTTGAGTCTGTTTTGTGTCTGGTGCGCCTTTAACGCGCATTTAATGAAAGCTGAAACGCGTCTACGGTGCGCCAGACTCCCTCCGGATCTGACGCGCTTCTATCGAGTTTTTCAGGCTGAAAAGTATCTTAATAGTTCGAAAGTCGGCTGAAACTCAGTATTTCAGAATTTTTGTTATTGCGATTCAGTTAATTTTATAGGAAGAACTGAATTACTATCTGGGGACATTAACGCTTTGCAACGACACTCAGGGTCCTACAACGAAAATTTCTTACTGTAGTCATTACAAAATGAGTTCTTCCTAATTTTTGTTGTCAATGTTACGGAAAACCAATTTATTAATAACTAAATACAGTAAGAAGTTCTCGTTGCGGGACCTGTCAGTCGCGTTAATAACATTTTTACAATTTCACCTCATAGTACACTGTAATTCAACTCTTCCCGGAGAATGAATTGAATCGCAATGAGAAAATGAATCGTGCGGCTCATTTGCAGAAGAGGGCGGAGCGAGTTTCTTAAATTGAACGAAAACTGGCTCGCGGCCGCCAACCTAGAAACCCAAACTACAAAAGTTCGGCCAGGACTTACTAACTCCCTCCAAACTCAACGCTATGAGCTGAAAAATATATCAAAATGTAGATCTCGGCGAGGTCTATGTCTTTGATCTACTCCGCCCCGGATGGGGAATAGTTAAGGTGTCACAAGTCGGACTAGAATGCCCCGCAACACATTTAATGTCTCCATCGGCGCAGAGTAGATCAAAAACCTAGATCTCGTCGAGGTCTTCATTTTGGTATATTTTTCAGCTCAAAAGATTGAGTTTGAAGAGAGTTGTTAATTCTGACCGAATTTTTTCAGTTTGGGTTTCTAGGCCGCGACCCGCATGCTCTTTGTCGTGAAAAATGAGCAAAAAACGTTTGGAATCTCTGATCTATACTACAATCATGGAATCAAACTGGAAAAGTTGGATTTTCAGATTGAAAAAGGGAGAGATTTTACTAAAAACCTATCATTTTTCCAGCAGAAACCTTTCAGACGAGATTCAATCATTTCCATCAAAACCGACGAAATTTTTTCGTTTTCAATACGAAAAGCGTGGGCAATGACGAAGAGCAACATAAAAATAATTGAATGGGGGGCTCGGCTTGGAGGCTCGACTCCTGAGACCACCGCATTGTTGTAAAACCGACAGCAAATTGGTTAAAGAAGAACCTTTCGTCATTCGACACGACCGTTGACGACGACAACGACAAAAGGTCGGTGCGAAATTTAATTTGTGATGAAAAGAGAGAGTGAGGAGAGGTGTTCACACCGATCCCCCCAAGACACCCTCTCGCGCAGTGTGTCTGCGTCTCTCTCTCACTGTCTTTTCTCTCTAAATGAATAGAGAGTATAGCGGAAACGAGATAGAGAGAGAGAACATGGAAAGAGGAAAACATATAATGACACCGGCGCACGATAATAGAGTGAGAAAGAGGGGGAGAACTGTCCAACCGTACCGAATTCAATTTCTGTGTTTGGTAGATTGCGGTGGGAATCGGAATCGGCGGTTCTACGTGTGTAGAATCGATTCTGACTGAGAATCTGAGGACGTGGGGATTCTGAATCCGGGTTCTGACAGATTTCAGATCAGAAATTGAAGGTTTCGAGCTAGAATGGCTCAGCCATTATGGCTGGAAGGCTGGAGACGTGAGGATTCTGAATCTGTTTGCTGATTCTGACAGATTCGAGGTTTTCAGCTTTATGCCAGATGACTCAAAAGCTGAAGAAGTGAGGATTCTGAATCCAATTTTCTATTCTGATAGATTTCAGACTGGATCGGGATTTTCCCTGATTCCAGTTTCTAAAACTGTCTAGGAAAAGGATTTGAGCTCCAGATGACTGGAATTCTTGTCAGGATTCTGAATCCGCTTTCAGATTCTTGCAAATTTCAAACTGAATCGAATTATGCCCAGTTTCCAGATTCTGAAACTGTCAAGATCTGAAATTGAGATTTTCTCATGGATTTCAGCTGACTGGAATCCTGAAACCCTGAGGATTCTGGATCCGTTTTCAGATTCGTGAATCTGATTTCAGTCAAATTTTGGAGACAGATTCAGAATCCTGAAGTCTTCAGCTTTCCAATCATATGGATTTCAGCCGGATAGCCTCGTTTTCAGAGCCAGCATTCCAGAACTCTCATTTACTCTATCCATTCCCCTAGAGTTTGTTGTCATCATTGCCAAAGAGCACTTTCTTCGCTTTGTTTTCAATTTTCGCCAATTTTCGCCGAGAAGAACACTTCAGAATTCTTGAATACGTGCATTCTTGAAGAAGTGTACTGCCAAGCGATTCGAAAAAAACGGGCGAAAAAAGAGAAAACCGCTATCATATTTCAGGTAGCGGCAAGAGTCCGAAATGTTCACTCGCGTCAAAACGCATCTAGGGAATTCGAATTGACATGAGAGAAAAGACGCATCAATCATCCGTCGGATTCGGAAGATCGAACTTGCTGATATCTATACATGTCACAAAGAGACTCTTGCAGAAAATAAAGGAGAAACCTCTCTTCAATCCAAAAAAAGGAGAAGAAGAAGGACCCGGAAATGTGGGTCGGCGGTTTCCGGCGTAGCTCCACAACAATCTCTTCTGGAAGACGACTAGAATGCGATACCTCGTTGCTTTCTTCAAAGCATGACGTTGGTATCGTAATTAGATGTCTCCAGAATTCAATAGATGACATGGGCATGTGGCTCAGGGAAGTTGAATGAATGACAGTACGTGGCCTAGGATCCGTCAACTCGGCCATCGTGCCACAAAAATGATATCATTCGACAGAGCTGGAAACGAGTGGTACTGTAATGTTTCGGGGAGGAAAATTTTAACTTTCAAAATCGAAAATTTCAAAATTTCCCTAAAAACATTACGGTAGCACCAGTTTCCAGCTGTATCGAATGATGTCATTTTTTGTGATACGATGGCCGAGCTTACGGATTCTAGGCCACGACTGTTTTTCATTCATATTGTCAGTCGTGGCCTAGAATCCGTCAATTCGGCCACAAAAAATGACATCATTCGACACAGCTCGAAACGAGTGCTACCGTAATATTTTGGGAGAAAATACTGAAATTTGCTGAACTTTTTCGATTTTCAAGCTATTTTCGTCATCGATTTTCCAGAATAACGGAAAAATAGCTTGAAAATCGAAAAATTCAGCAAATTTCAAAATTTCCAGCCAAAATATTACGGTTACACTCGTTTCCAGCTGTGTCGAATGATGTCATTTTTTGTGGCCGAGTTGTCGGATTCTAGGCCACGACTGTCTTCTAGTCAGAACTGCCATGATACAAGGCTCCGAGAAGTTTAAAAAAAATTTCAGAACCTCTTGATTTCAGAACGTCCATGAGCATATATATGTCAATACACAAATACTCAGTACTGGAATTTCAGCCAGTGTTATTCCAGAGAATAAGCAGCCGTTCCATGGCGACCGGAAACTGATAACAAAGAGGTGGCAGCAGTGGTGTTTGCGCTCTCTCTTTCTGACTAATAAGCTAATTGGAAAACAGAAAAAAAACGGAACGAAGCGAGGAAAACGAAATTGCTCTCCTGTTTTCGACACCCAAATTTCCAGAATTTTTCTCGAGTTAATTGGAAAATTATGCAGTTTTTGGATCTAGAAAACTGCTATTTTGGGGCGGAGTCTATCGTTATTTCATCATAATTCAAGTTTTCAATAGGAAGGTGTTTTGTCCAAAAACTGACGAAATTTCATTGCGAAATGTGGAAATTTCAGTTTCAGACAGACAAGAATTGGAAAAATGAGTCAAATTTGTTAATAATGAAACTGGTAGATCAAACTATTTCGAAATTTCGAAAAACGCGAGAAAATGAATTTCGGGCCTGTTTGAAGGGGGAAAAGGCTCAAAAAATAGAGCCAACTGTTTCCAGAGTTGAAAAAATATTCAAAAAGTCTGGAAAAAGCTATAAAAACTTTGAAATTTTCAAAAATTGATCGAAAAGATGGGCGGTCTCATTTAAAAGCGCATCTGCTTCAATGAAATTGGTTTTGATAGATTCAGATCCCAGAGTTGATCTAAACTTAAAACCAACAGAAAACTCAAAAAATTCTAGTAATTTGCTTGAAAATCGCTGAAAATCCTGGAAATTTGACAAAAAATTGAATTTTCAGTGATTCCAGCGTCTCAAACTCAACTAGAAAAACTTCCAATGAGAATTTCTCTGGATTTTGACTTGAATCAAGAGTAATTCAGTTCAAAACGGAGATTTTGACGATTTGATCGTTGGAATCACAGAAAAACCCGAATTTTTAGTAGAATTTCAAGATTTCAATGAAATTTCTACTGAAAATTCGAGTTTTTCTGTGATTCCAATGATAAAATCGTCAAAATCATTTCGGTTATTAATTGAATTTGTCTCAATTCAAGTCAAAATCCAGAGGAAATCTCATCAGAAGTCTTTCTAGTCGAGTTTGGGACGCTGAAATCACTAGAAAACTCAATTTTTCGGTCAAATTTCAAGTATTTTCAGTGATTTTTAAGAAAAATTACTAGAATTCTTAGACTTTGTAATGGTTTTCAGCTTAGGCAATCTGAATCTGTCAGAACCATTTTCACCAAATTGGATGAGTCTTTCAAAGATTTTCAGACGGTTTTCTGCGTAGTTTTGAGCTGGAATCAGGGAAAAACGACGCCATTTTCCAGATATTTCTCAAAAACCGAGCAAAAAAAACATCACACGCCGTGAATACCAAATGAGATGAATTGTCTTGACATCTCTCTCAATGGAGCATGACGACGATGTTGATGACATAGGGCAAAAATGGGAGAGAGGGAGAAGAAGGAGGACTTGAGTATGTAATAGAAGTGATGGGGGGCCATAGAGAGAGAGAGAGAGACGCAGAGAGCACAAGGGCAATGCTCTTTCTCTATTTTTCTCTTGTCGCAACACACCACTACAATGAATTCTTCTCCTTCCCCATTGAACGCCTTGTCGCCTCCAGAAGACGTGGTGGTCGTGTGGGGGTACACACACTACCAATGTGTTTGGTAGGGGGATTAGGAGGGGTGTCTCAGTGTCTGTGACCAAATATCATTAGAGCCATGTAGCCATTCGGCTGCAAATGACACAAGAGATAGAGAGATCAGCTGAGTTTGTGCTCCCGACAGAGAGAATGATAGGTGTAAACTACTAGTGGTTGAAGGGGGGGCTATCTTCTCTCTGACCGAAAAGTAAAACAATATGATTCGAAATGTTTATAGAGAAGGGATGGGAAACTGGAGGGGAGACATGAGTCAGATGTGGAACGGCTGAAAATTTCAGCAAAAAGGTTTTCAGCAGGAAAAATGAGCTAAATCTCACAGTAGTCGTTGATCTTGATTATTGTCAAAACAAACTTTCTTGACATTCGGTGTTTGCGGACCTAAGTTCCCGCGCTTAAAATAAGCCACGCCCCCTTTCCATTGTCTCGGCTATATATTCAGAAAACATCGGGGAGTTCGACTAATATCACAGCCGAGACAATGGAAAGGGGGCGTGGCTTATTTTAAGCGCGGGAACTTAGGTCCGCAAACACCGAATGTCAAGAAAGTTTATTTCGACAATAAAATCCGATTAAAAACACGATTTTTCTATCTTAAAATTGAACAAAATCCCACAGAATTCGATGGTGGTCGAGTTTTTTTTCAAGTTTCGGATTCTAGGCCGGTGGTTAAAAGCTGCAGACCTTCCAGCTTGTAACCACCGGCCTAGAATCCCAAACTTGATAAAAACTCGGCCACCATCGATTACTGTGGGATTTTGCTTATTTTTCAAGAAGAAATCCTTAGTTTAGAAGAAATTTTGATTCAGTATCCTGTGATCCGTTTAAACCCCTCAAAACGCAAATTTCAGCCCGAAAATCAGCAAAACCTCAGAGTGATCAGTGGTGGCCGAATTTTTCCTATTTGGAATTCTAGGCCGATGAACATCCCAAAATTGAAAAAAACTCGGCCACCATCGATCACTATGAGATTTTGCTCATTTTCAGACGGAAAAATTGTGTTTTTGGGTTTTTGATAGGATTTGTGATAAAAATCTCAAAATTCTCAGGAAAATCAAGATTTTACAGAGAAAAATAGACCAAAATAATGGTCGCGGTGAGATCTACATTTCAGTATAATTTTCTCTTCAAAATGTTGAGTTATAAATGAGTTACGAGAGTCTATTCTGATGAAAATTCTACTCAAAACTCTAAAAGCACAAATTTTCAGCGCAAAAAATGGACAAAAATCTGAAGTGATAATCGCTGGCCGAGTTTTTGTTCAATTTGGGATTCTAGGCCAGTGACGAGCACCAATTACTATTGGATTTTCTCATTTTTCAGACTAAAAATTCAAATTTTCAGAGTTGATACATCACCTATATCTTCCAAATTCCCCCCTCCATATAATGTTATTTCTCAAGTTTCATCGGTTTTTGGTTCCTCTCCTCTCCTCGATATGTCGTTTTCGGAGGTCCCAAGGCCTTCGCACGTGCTATTCTCGGATATGAAATAAATTCCAGAGAGAAGAGATAGAGATAGCTCTCACGTTTCTGATCTAACCTGGCGGGAGGCCGAGGACCGATTTCAGCAGGAAATGAGGGAGGAAACGAGCAAGAATCAGAATTAGAATTGGAAGAGAGGGTGGCTATGAGAGCTAACGGAAGTATATATTAGCACGACACGCTTCTTACAACCGCGCTCTACCGAAACCCAAGAAAATTGTGTAGGAATTTGAGAGACTCAGAAAAAAAGAGACATTTCTCAAAAGCATTTCGGTGGAGCGCAGTTGTAAGAACAGTACCTAGCTAATAAGGAGATTTCAATGTTTCTGGATGGAAAAAAAGGGTTTTTTGACTTGAAATTAACTGTCATTTGGAGAAATTTGACTGTTGAAAGCGAAAATCGGCAGAAAAATGCGGAAAAAAATAACACAAAAGTTGAAATTTTCGAGATTTTTAAGATAATTTTCAGCTAAAATCCAGAAAAATGTCAACTTGTGTCGTTTTTAGATCGGAAATTTCAGAAAAAGACGGATATAGAGCTCATTTGGAATGAAAACTGACTAGAAACGAGAATACTGGAAGAAAATAACTCCAAAACGACAAGTTTCACCAATTTTTAGATCGAAATCGATGGAAAATCGTCTGAAATTTGCTTACATTAGATTTCCTCAAATAAATTCGAGTTCCGGAGCATTTTTTACTGAAAATGGTTCTAAAAATCCGAAAAATTGTGAAAATCGAGCCAAATAGCACTTTTGAGGGAGAAGTAGAGCATCCAGACTGAAAATTTTGCAAATTGACCGAGAAAACTTTTTTTTCGAATAAATTCGATTTCCGGACTTTAAAAAAACCGAAATTTTAAGCTTTTTGGGTGAAAACTGATGAAAAATATGAAAAAAAAGTGCATGAATAAAAAAAAAATGAATTCTGAAAAAATTCGATAAAAACTCACAGGAAAAGACTTATTTGTAGCTTTAGGCTTCAAAAATACGAAATTTCAGCTTTTTTGGATTGAAATAGTGGAAAAATCAGACATCTAAACCGAAAAGTCGCTGGAAAATCAATTTTAAGCTCAAAATAATTAAAAATTGACCGAAAAAACTCAAAAAACTCTATTTTTCGCATAAATTCACATCCCGAATTCCAAAAATCAACGGATTTTCGATGGTTTCAGCTGAAAATCGATGAAATATCTGAAAAATTGCTAATTTTTATAATTACTGTAAAAATATAATTAAAATCGGTTAAAAGCTCAAAAATCTCCGGAAAATCGATAAAACAACATTTTTCCAATGAAAAACTACCCGAAATAATGAAATTTTCAGTCAGAATACCCCAAAAATACTTAATTAAATCCTCAAAAAGCACGCGTGAAATTAATTTTTCCTCCTCGCCCGCCTGTTTTCGTCTTTTGTCACCGAAATAAAGTTACTCGCGAAGCGAAGGGAAATAGAATCGAATTGTGACCTTTATTCTTGTCTTTTTGAAAACAAACTACCCGGAAAAACAGGAAAAAAAAAGAGAAAAAAAGAGTAAAAATTGAGAAAAATTCCGAAAATTCAAGGAGAAATAGTGTGGGGAAACAAGAGACGCAGAGAAAAAGCGTGCGGCGGAGCGCGATTGCCTCGACTCAAATACGCGGGAGTTCAAAAGAGAATAATTGTCTTTTTGCTCGGTTTTTTCGTTTTTGTTCAGTTTTTTTTCTCAGTTTTTCAGCTTTTCCAAGATGTACCCTACCGATAATGTATTTTTCGCATTTCTTTCTAATCTCCCGTTCGGTTCGAAACACACACACCATATTATTACAATTTTAAGCCGTGTCTCCTATAAATTTTTTCCTCTCTCTCTCTCTCTTTTTTCTTTTTTCTTTATTCTGCGTGTTGTTTGTGTCAGTTTTCAGAATCTGCAGCTTCATCTCTCTCTCTCTGTCCCATCCATCATCATCATCTCGAACATCTTTGCCGTAAAAGGGGGCGCAGAGACACGGAAGTAATTGAAAGCGGGGGTTTTGAGAATGCGGTACGGCATCTGAAACACTTATAATGATTTTATAAAGATTTTTGTGTAGATGAAACATCGATTTTTATTTTTCCAGTTGACAACTTTTTGATAGCTATTCACGCTTTTGAGATAAGCGGTTTTAATGATGGGTGACCTTCATTGGCTCATATCTCAAAACCGTGAATAGTTATCAAAAATTGGTCAACTACAAAAATAAAGACCTAGATTTGATCTACATTTTTGTAGTTGACAATTTTTTGATAGCTATCGTAGTTTTCGAGATATGAGCTTTCAGAGTTAGCTACTAGGGAGAGGCCTTCGCCTTCTAGAGGGAGGGCGCAGAGAAGCTAGAGTGTCTGACTTCTCTGCGTCTCTCTAGTAGAGCGAGCAGAAAGCGTGTTGTGCTAACGAATAATGATAAAATTGTTTTAATTACAACTTAACTTGATTTTCATAGATATTCATACACAATTTCACTGAAGTTAAGCTTGGATCTTATTTCAGTTAAAATTGAGTAAACTTCAAACAGGTCCAGCAGTACTCCAAATTAACTTTCAAAAAAAGTTTTTTATATGGTTGTATAGGTCACATCAAGCTCTGTATTTTAATAGTTGACACCTCTTTTATAGCTCTTCACCCTGCTGAGATATGCGCCTTTAAAGTAGGGTACCAAATCCTTCCTAATTAGCGTCTGCTCGTCTTTAAAGCTGCATATCTCAAAATCGTGAATAGCTATCAAAAAGTTGTCAACTACAAAAATGAAGATCTTAATTTAAGGAATACATTGATATAACAATTGAAACTACTTGACCGATAAGAAACCCGGGACGCGCCCTCAAACTCAAGCAAGATGCCTTCTGCATAGGGTCCAATGTGTTCTAATGGTTTCAGCCGTTATTGCCGAGTGCGTAACTTTCTTCAAACTGAACATTATGAGCTCAAAAATATACCAAAATGTAGATCTCAGCGAGTTCTATGTCCGTGACTTACTACAGGACGGATAGCAAGTATTTCATTTGCCGTGGGACAGGAAACGCGAAATTGGTGAAAAGCCCTGCTAGCGGCGCAGTTACGGCATGTAGTGTGTCACAGATATAGAACTCGACGAGATCTACATTTTGATATTTTTTTCAGCTCACAAAGTTCAGCTTGAAGAGAGTTACGCCCGGTTGACAAGTATTGTTTGAACTGTTCTATTGTAATTCTGTAAATCTGTAAATCACTCACTACGCTTCACATTTTTACATTCTTCCAACTAAAAAAAAATCTAGACACTGCTTTCCCCCATCAATTAACCCTGTCCATAGATCAGCTAACATTCTCTCCCCTATAGTGTAATGCATTGTCTGATAACAACTGAACACGATGTCTTCTGACAAAAAAAACGGTTCGGTGGTTCATTTTCTGAATGTTCATGTTCTCGTCGTCATCATCAACCTTCCCTACTGATATTCGTGTGTGTTGCGCAATAAATTTACCCGTACAACACACCTTCGCGCGCGCGTCACTATCTCTCCCCATCTATCTCTCTACCTATTCAAGTTCGATTTGAGGGGGCGGAACCTCTAGCTTCATCTCTTTCCCCTTCGTTTTACGCCTTTTTTGGAGGACAGGTAATCGAATAGTCAGTCATTCGTAGTAGTCTCATCATAACAACTCGAATGATGAGGTATTGTCTTGTGGCGCTGTTTCTGGTGACAAACGTTTATGGACAGCAAGGTGAGCGGGGTTTTGGGGTTACTGTAGAGCTGGAATTAGGTGCAAAAGTTTTTCCTTTAAGCTATAGTTAACGTTAGACAGGCCAAATAGAAAGTCAACTTCAATGCTTTGTAACTTTGCGAGATTTTGTCTTATTTGTACAAAATTTAGTGTTTTGAATAGATCAAGTCTAGTGCTACATTTTTGCAGTTGACAACTTTTTGATAGCTCTTTACATTCCTGTGATATGAGCTGTCAAAGATTGGAGGTTGAGATGAGAGACGCAGAGAAGGCAGACACCGCGGCTTCTCTGCGTCTCTCCCTCTCCCTCCTATCTTTGGAGATGCATATCTCAGCGGGGTGAAGAGCTATCAAAAAGTTGACAACTGCAAAAATGTAGCTCTTGACTTGATCTATAAATTGGTTGTAAATTTGAAGGAATAAGACAAGATCTAATGAAGTTACAGGGTTTCAAAATTGGTCAATTTTGTTTTAACGCGTTTTGCTATCTTTCTTTGCGTCACGGTTCTCCTTGTTGTCAAATCGGTTTTTGGCATTGTATAGAGTAAAACTAGTCTTACATTTTTGTAGTTGAAATTTTTCTGATAGCTCCGCCCACTTTTGAGATAGGTGCCTTCAAAGAAAGCTGCACTCTAGGCTGACTTCACAAGACCGCCACAGCGCTCCCGGCTTTCAAGATGTTTATTATTTATATTCATTTTGTAGATCACGTCAAGGCCTTCATTTTTGTAGTTGACAACTTTTTAATAGCTATTCACCTTCTCGAGATATCAGGCTTTGAAGATAGGTACATACCTTGAGAGCCGTTCTCTGAAGTCCAAGCTAAACTGAGATTCTCAGCGCGCCAGTGCCCACCAACATTTTCAAATTTATATCGATTGTATAGAACACGACTAGGCCATCATTTTTCTAGTTGACAATTTTTTGATAGGACGTTTCCTTAGAGAGTTATGACCCCTGGAAGCCTGACTTCCTAGGGACCGCCCGCACAAAAAAGTTGATATTCCAGAATTCGCCGCTCCACCGCAGCAACCACCCGTCCCTTCTCCTCAACCAGAAATAATCCGTTTCGGATCGGGCGAGCCAGTGCGCGCGATAAAAGCGAATCAGTTCCAAATCGAGTTGCCCAATATCTATGACCCATTGCGGGAAGACCGTCCGAAACGACAAAATAATAATCATGTAGGGTACATTCGGCATCCGACGTTTCAAGTCCCACAGCAACAGCAGCAATTCCAGCAGTTCCGACCAGCCGGGAATGTCTATATCGCTCAGGTACTACTGTAACTTTTTTATATTTAAATGTTCTTTATTTTCAGCCAAACCCTACCGTAGTCCGCCAGTACCCATTCCAGCCGGCTCCAGTCTTCCGTCAATACTCCATTCCCCAACAATTCCAACACCAAGGACCACCACAGTTCATCCCACAGCAACAGCAACAAAGACCACAACAATACGTACAGTACCCAAGATTTGATCTACGTCCACAACCGGTCCGGCCAGTGCGTCCGGTGTACATTGCGTCCACACCACGCCCATTCTACACAGAGCGTCCACAGGCTTCATATGGAGATGAGATTCAAGACACGAACTATTTGAATGTAAGGCTGTGTAACTTTATAGGATCTTGTGGTATTGTTTCGAATTTACCACCAATTTGTAGATCAAAAGTAGGGCTACATTTTTGCAGTTGTCAACTTTTTGATAGCTATTCACCCCGCTGAGATACGCTCCTCCAAAGATAGAAGAGAGAGAGGGAGAGACGCAGAGAAGGCAGACACCGCCGCGTCTCTGCGTCTCTCTCTCTCTCGCGGCGCCACCTACTGAACTTTGAAGACGCATATCTCAGCGGGGTGTATAGCTATCAAAAAGTTGTTAACTGCAAAAATGTAGCTCTACACTTGATCTTTTCAGAAAACTAATTTTTGTACAAATCAGAAAAAATCTCGAAAAGTTACACAACCTTGAAGTTGACTTTCTGTTTCTCTACTTTACAATTTCAGAGCCGCCTAACCCCTGCTCCAATCGCTCCAACCTACTCCGAGCGCCCTCCAGTCACCCAGGGATACTCCGAACGCCCTCCACCACCACCCACTCAAGCTCCATATCTCGAGCGTCCGGTTCCAGCTAGACCAGTGCTCCCACCTCGCCGTCCCGCCCCTTACATCGAACCCGCCCGTCCTTCCCCATATATCGAACGACCTGTCCCAGCGAGACCAGTTGTTCCAGCTCGCCCCGCCCCTTACATAGAGCCCGCCCGTCCTGCTCCGTATATCGAGCGACCAGTAGCAACTCCGGCTCCATACATCGAGCCAACCACTGCCAGACCGCAACCAAGACCTCAACCGCCTAGAACTCGTCCGTACGTTGTGCCAACTACCCCCAGACCCCGTCCGACTACCAGACGTCCGGCTCCGACTACGCCTGCCTATGTGGAGCCAACGACTACCACACCACGCCCAACGACTACACGCCGAGCAACGACTCGCAGAGCAACAGTAAGCCGGCTTTCAGATCCACCCGTAGGTTTTGAGTTTTGCACGTTTTCTTTTGTAGACCACAACTCCACGACCAACCACCACCACACCACGAGCCACACCTGCTCCAACCACTCCACGCGCCACGCTACCACCAACCACCACTCCACGAGCAACTCCGGCTCCAACCACTCCACGTCCAAGACCCACCACGAGAGCACCACTTCCACCATCACCACCGCCTAGAACTACTCGACGTACCACTCAGGCGACGACGACGACGCCACGCCCAACGACTACAACTCCAAGAGCCACGACTACTCCGAGGTGAGTCAAAGTTTCAAAAAACTGGCTTAAACTAGTCTAAATCCTGAGATAGTTACTAGACTAAGATTACAAAAGAAAACAAAAACTAATTGGAGGGGTTGTGGTTCGAACCCCGGTCGCGAGATTACTGGTCAGAATCGTAACCAGTTGAGCTACCAAAGGCAAAGTCGTGCGACGCCGGCGAAGGTTGTGATAAATGTGTCGCCACTGGGAGTCGCCGGCGATCTGCTTGGCCGCCGTATAAACTGATCCATGGATTCTGTGGCTCACTCGGTAACAACTCTGACCACTAAAAAAGCGACCAGGGTTCGAACCCCATATGCCCCAAATCCTTTTTGCATTCTTTTTAAAGACCAACCACCACAACCGCCGCTCCAACAACCACCACCGAAGCCCCAACCACCACTCCAGGCTACGAAGCTGTGGAGGAACCGGTATAATTTTTGAATTTTTTGGGGCTAGATTATGAATAATTTCTGAAATTTTTAGAAATACGACGAAACCTTCGTCGGGCAGTACTATTACGGACGTCGTGGAGAGGGTGGAAACAACACGTTCCCACTCCCATCTTGCTTTTACAACCCATCTGGATATGTGTGCTGTAATCTGATGCTCAATGAGCTCATGACCACTTCCTTCGAGGAGGTGAAGACTGTGACCAACTTGTGTAATGTCCATAGATTTGCCATTAAACTTCAAAAACACTCGGAGAAGATTTTCGATACACAATTCGAGACGATTGTTTCCTATGAAGACTTCTCGCAGAAGATTCATTTTAAGAAGGATTTGGTTTGCAAGGTCGAGATCGAGGGACGGTGAGTTTTCAGGATTTAGGATTCAGGACCAACCACTATTCCTCAAAAATTCCAGATTCATTTTGGCCTACGCCACACCGGAGGATGTTGAGCAGGAGAAGATCATTCCGACGGTCCCATCCAAGGAGATTCAGAAGGATTCGTTCATTTTGAAGGAGGAGGTGAAGGCGAAGATCCGGAAAATTGAGAGGGAACTTTAAGTTAGGATTGAATGAATTCAAGAAGCGAATAATTTTTGTATATTCTCTGGAAAAAAGTATTATGTGTAAATAAAGATGAGCTTTTCTTTTGCTTTCTTTTTCAGTTTTTTCAGTTTTTTCAGGTTTAACAGGAGAACTCGCTTTATCAATTGGGCAGCTCACTCGGGCAATTTTCGACATAGCATCTTGACTTTGGTTACAAATTCACAATGTCAAAAGTTGCATATTTTTGTAGATCAAAACCAGAGCTACATTTTTGTAGTTGACTACTTTTTGATAGCACTTCACACTTATGAGATATAAACGTTTTTAGCAAAAGCATATGTTTTTGGAGTTCAACTTTTGACAGCTACTAAAATTGTTTCTAATTATTCCAACCGTTTCAAATTTACATTGAGCGTGTAGATCAAATTCAGAGCTTCATTTTTGTAGTTGACAACTTTTTGATAGCTATTCACGTTTTTGAGATATGCGTCTTTAAAAATAGGCATCCTAGCGGAGAGGCGCAGAGAAGGCAGACGCTGCTGCTTCTCTGCGTCTCTCCGTCTCGCGGCGGCACCCACCAAACTTTGGAGACGCATATCTCAGGAATGTAAAGAGCTATCAAAAAGTTGTCAATTACAAAAATGTAGATCAAATGTAGATCTTCATTTTTGTAGTTGACAACTTTTTGATAGCTATTCACGCTTTTGAGATAAACCTTTCCAAAGTTGGTTATCTTCCAAGGCGCATATCTCAAAAGTGTGAAGTGCTATCAATAAACTACAAATTACAAAAATAAAGGCCTAGGTTTGATCTAGACAATGAATATAGCGCTTTCAATTAAATATTACATCATCAATGAGTTTTCGGATCACTACCCTTATTAAGCTTAGCGTGTAAACAGGATTGCCAATTAACCCACCTTCTCTCTAATTTAATGACTGTTTTAGATGAGATCATAGTTCATGATGTTTAACATTAACCACAGAGAGAAAATTCCCGAAAATTGATAGTAAAATGGAGGAGAAAGAACTTGATATGAGAATATGAAGTTTGTACCTTCCTCTTTTTTCCTCTTTTTTGTCATCAGATGAATCACATAAGTTCTGACTGACAGATCTTCTCCCCTGATAACATCAGATACGAATTAGGAGGAGAGAAAGTAGGAATGATGTAACGCCCGTGAGTGAAAATTGAATGGGAGGGGGAGAGATTATGTGTTACACATGATGGGGGTGAACTTGGAACATGATAATAATACAAAATGTGTGGGAATCAGGGGAGATTCAGGAGTCGTACAGCAGAGTCTTATCCAGGGTTGGGAAATCCCAGGCCGGGCCGAGGAAATGTCCGGCTCACATACGTTTTTTTCGAAATTTTCCTTAAAAAATGATCAAAATGCTCCAAAGTTCTCATACACTTCAGTTTTTATCGATATTCTAACAAGGGAAGTACACGACGGACCGAGTTGAACTTTTTCTATAAATTTGACCATAGATACTTTCGACCCTGCTGATTCCAAATCTGCAATAAAAATCTGCTAAATGCTCACGTGAACTGAGTTATGACCCGTCAAACTTTTCAATTTGTTCACGTTCTTAACCTTTTCACGTTTTCATCGATACTTGTACTGTAGAAACGCAAGTTTGACGGGTCATAACTCGGTTTACGTGAGCATTTAGCAGATTTTTATTGCAGATTTGGAATCAGCAGGGTCGAAAGTATCAATGGTCAAATTTATAGAAAAAGTTCAACTCGGTCCGTCGTGTACTTCCCTTGTAAAACATAGTCGAAAATTCGACTTTTCTGCAAAAAAATTCAAAACTTTTTCAAAAAATTTCAAATTTCTACTGTAGCCGGGCCGATCGGACCGACCGGGGGCTGACCGTGCCGGGCTGAGGAAAATTTTTCGGTCGGCCCGGCCCGGAATTTCCCAACAACCGGTTATTAATCGTATTTATCAATTGTTTTCCGATCTTCTAAGAAACCTAAGCCTAAGAGAATGGTGAAAAGTTTTTCGTATCAATTTTGAGGGACCATTCTTTGCGGTAGGGACCATTCTTTTATTTTTTGGGACCATTCTTATATTGAGCCCAAAATGTTTATCAGACCCCCTTGTAGTTGGGGGTATTTGAGTTTAGAACTCGGAAGAATAGAACTGTGACAAAATAAAACTGTGACAATATTGAACAGATAATAATAGAACTGTTACAAATGAGAGATGTAGTTCTGGCTTCGAAAAGTTTTTTGGCCTTATCGAATAAAACTTTTTTCTGTTTTTCGTTGACTATTAAGTAGACAAACACATTGTCTTCATGAATTAAGTGTCTAAGTTTTATTTATCTCCTCAAAAATTGATTCTAATTCTTCCAAAAAGTCACAAATGCAAGAGTTTTATTTTGTGGCAGTTCCATTTTGTCGCGGTTTTAACTTTCGCAAAATCTAACTCTCTGGTATCTCCCTGACTTTGACGGTGGGTATCTCGAAAACGTGAAGAGCTATCAAAAAGTTGTCAATTAGTAAAATAATGACCTTTACTTGGGCTATACGATAATATTAAATTTTTGTAAAATGGACCAATTGTAGCTGAGATAGAGACGCAGAGAAGGCAGCCGCCCTCGCTTATCTTCGTCTCTATCTCTCCCTCCTAAATTTAAAGTCGTGTATCTCAGCGGGGTGAATAGCTATCAAAAAGTTGTCAATTGCAAAAATGTAGCTCTAGACTTGATCTTTTCAGAAAACTAAATTTTGTAAAAATTAGACAAAATTTCACAAAGTTACAGAGTGTTGAAGTTGATTTCTTGTGCGCCCTCTCTATCGTGTCTTGACACTTAACTTTAAGAGACGTATATCGAAACCGTGAATCGCTATCAAACATCTGTCAACTGGAAAACAAAAAATCTAGTTTTGATCTACACCACCAATGCTCATGGCCAATACCCTTCTCATTGTTACCCAAGCTCTCCCTTTTCGTTTTTTTTCAAAAAAATAAAGAAACCTAACCCGCAGATTGAGTTTCAAAGGAGAGGAGTGTATCCTCTGTTCCCCATTCCCCAATACCTTCTTCCTAAGAAAACGAAGCATTTCCAAAATCTGCTCCTAGAAACTTCAGTCCCTCTCTTTTCTCCCAACCAACCCCAAAAACGCTGCCGGGTAATGAACTCTCCTCGCCACTGCTCCAATGCGCAAGTCGAAGAAAACGGAAGAAAGAGGGCGTGGCCTTCAGACACAACATGCTCTTTTTCTTCCCGAAAAGCTGGCGAAGCGACGAGAGAAAACGAGGGAGAGCTCTCATGGGCGGCCCCTTTTTCTTTTTCTCTCTGTGCTCCGCCGAGAGCACCACACTTCATCATCGATCGCCAAAACGTCGTCGTCGTTGTCGTCGTCATGTCTTCCCACTATTCCCATTTTTTCAAATCTTCTCTTTCCTTCCACTTGAACCAATTTATTGTTTATTTTATTTTATTAGCTTTTCAATTTTTTTCAGATTCGCCCCTTCAAAATGCGCTACTATCTACTAATGGTGTTCATGGCGGCTTGCTGGTTTTCAGGTGAGACACGTTTCTACCGGAATTCGCCGTGGAGCGCAATTGCAGAATAGGCGAATATGGTGCATCGGACACCAAGTACTGAAATTTTGTCCGATTTTTTTGTATTTTTGGAGGCCAGATGGTGCATCGACACAAAATTTGCCGAAATTTGGCGAAAAAAGCACTAAAATCAAGCCGAAAATAAATTCGAGTAAACCAAACATTTTGAGCTAGCACATGGTGCATCGACCCGCATTTTGGCTAAATTTTGGGAATTCTGGGACCACATTTTTCCCGGTGATTAGACGTATCGAAATCCAAGCGATTGATTAAAAATTTGATGGTGCATCGCCCCCACCTTCAAGCTCTTATAATTTTTTTCATCTCTGTCCTTTTTAAAATCTGAAAACATGTTCGGAATCGCCAAGTTTTCAGCTTTTCAGCCATGTAATTTTTGAAAATTAGTTTTTTGGAACTTTTTGAGCGAAAACTCGAGTAAGTGGATGAATAGTGGTTTTTTTCATATTTTTTCTGATTACAGATTCCGATACTTTAGAAAATTTAAATAAACTTTTGTTATTACAACATATACTCAAAACTGACTCAAAAAGAGCTTTCGCGGAAGAGTTTTTCAGCGCGGCCGTGTACTCCTCTCGGACAAGATTTTTCAGCTAAATTCCTCGTTTCCTCACTTTTTCCAACTAATTTTCGTAGTTTTACCTATTTAAATCGAAAAAAACTATAAATTCCCGTCAGTTGTACAAAAACTCTGAAAATCGGTTTACTGTTACACTGACAAAAAATGCAGTTACAGTGACCAAGGTACACTGACCAAGGCTATTTTATTCATTATTTACACATGTTCGTGTTTTTTTTCTATTTTTTGGGATTTACCTCAAAATTTGTTGAAGAAATGAGGAATTGAGCAGAAATCTTTTCCGAGAGGACTACACGGCAGCATGTGAAACACTTTTGCACCAAGAAACCTTATGTATCTCGGTTTCCTTTAACCCTAGAAAAAATCTGAAACGAGATTCAGAATCCTCACGTCTTCAGCTTTCCAATTCTCCCATTTTCAACAATTCTTCTATTCCAGACACCCTCGCCTCGACGAATTGCACTATCAAAGGCGAGATCTCGTGCTACTCGTGCATGGGTCGTGACATGGAGAACTGCCAGTCGGGATTAACATGCTGTAAAGGAGCATGCTTCAAATTAGAGGATATTAGTGAGTCGTATTAGTCTCTATATGCACAAAAAATATGGATATTCTTAGAGCATAACGTTATCGTGAAGGGATGTGTGAATAATCGAGAGGAGGACGCGTCGATGAAGGTCCGTGAGCTCAATGTGCCACTCTATTGGGCGAACAAGGAGAAGGTTAAAGGTGAGAAACAGAAAAACTAAGAGAGGGGAAAAAGGGATATGAAAAACATCAAAAGTCACATAAAATCGAGAATGTGTCGTGTCACTTCCCCAAGAGACGCATTTTTTACTTTTTTTTTCGAAATGACTTTTTGGAAAACGCTTCGAGAAATAGAAATAAATTTTTGCTTGGTGGGTATGTGCGTGTTGTAGAATCATAGGTTTTCACATTTTTAGTTGGAAAAAATGCTTCAGAAGAAAAAAGTGAACATTGGAGAAGTTGGTCAACTTTGTCACTGCTTTCCAAAATCCTGTGCTATTATAATATGTCGAATTCATATAAGTCTTGTAGATCAAACCTAGCTCTACATTTTTGTAGTTGACAACTTTTTGATAGCTATTCATCCCGCCGAGATATGCCTCTTTGAAATCGGTCAACTTTGTGCATTTGTAACTTTTTTGTAAAAAGTCATTTAGCTTTGAAACTTATATCAAAATGTAGAACCAATTTAGCTCTACATTTTTGTAGTTGATAATTTTTTGATAGCTATTCGCGTTTTCGAGATACACGCGGTCAAACAGCAGGAAGAAAACAGGCGAGAGAGTGGGAGGCGGAGAGGGCGCAGAGAAACGAGAGGCCCTCCTCTTTTCGCACACTCTCTCACTCCCTTTTGGTCGTCTATCTTTGCAGGCTCATATCTCAAACGCTTGAATAGCTACCAAAAAACTTTTAACTACAAAAATATTGCCCTATTTTTGGTCTACATTTTTGTAGTAGACAGTTTCTTGATAGATATTTACACTTTTGAGATATGCTTTTTTAAAGATAGGTAACCTTCACTAGCTCATATCTCCAACCCGTAAATAGCTATCAAAAAATTGTCAACTGCAAAAATAGAGATCTAATTTCGATCTACATACCCATATTAAATTTAAAATAGGAAAATTGATTTTGAGCAAGTTACAAAGAGTCAAAGTTGCTCAATTTTAACCTTAAAAAAAAAGTGCGATAGAGCGCGCTTGCATCTCTACCGCCCATTTTCACCCATTTTTTCCAGGCGAATCATTCTTCTGCACCGGAAAACACTACTGCAATCAAACGTCTCGTGTCAGCCTTCTCGCCTCCTTCCTCTCCGTAGTCTTTGCATTTTTAGTCATCAGATAACAATTTTTTTCATTTTTTTCTTCAAATTTTCATTTTTTCAATAGGAATTTGTGCTCACTGCCTTCTTTAATAATTAGTTTCCATGAAACACAACATTTCCCCAATTTCTTTTCATTCCTTGCCTTCTTTGTAACAGATTTTATTCAAATTTATATTTCTAACAACAAAACCCGACACTTTTTTTTGTATTTTAAAATAATAGAACTATAATAATGAAACACTTATAACAAAAAATGACCCGTGTCCAACAGAAAGAGAAGAAACCCATCACTTGGGAATAGCTAAACGAAGACACTGGCACACATCAAAAATGGATACATAGTGGCACGCCGACGGCGTTTCCTGAATCATTGGTTCGAAGATTAGCTGACTTGTGCTCTTCTCGACGAATAGTTCCGTTCGCACCAGCATACTCACTGGCTCTGAGTTGGTATAGGCGCCGGTGACAGTGAATTCGAAGTTTAGGTACTGAAAAGTGATGTTTTAAAAAATGCAAAAAAAGAAAATCAGAGTGGGGGGTTGTACCATCGCCTCCAGTCTATCGAACGCGCACGCACCCAATTGCGCCACACGTGTCGAACGTGGAAAGGAGTGATTTGAATATAAGAATGCGGTGCGGCTAGTAACGTGGCGCTGCCGTCCACATCAATTTTCGAAAACTTTCAAGTGCCAAATGTATAGTTTTTTCCTAGTTTTTCGTGATGTACTATTTTATCTATTTTTTTGAGTTTTTGGAAAGAAATAACGACTTCAAATAACGAAAAAATTTTTTTAGAAAACAAAATATTCGTTGTCCTTTTTTAACGAATTTTGAACGTGAACTCCATTAGTATTTTTTATGACGTGGATCTCTTTTTTCCTATTTTCCCCACTTACATTCAACTCTGCATTCTTCTTATGCCTCTCCTTCATCATTTCCACCGCCGTCGCGTTCTTCTTCGTTCTGAGACCAAACCTGCTATACGGGTTGATAGCCATCTCCTTGAAGTCGGTACCCGTCTCCAAACTATTCAAATCTACACAATCATCAAGTTTCTCCTCTTTCAGCCATTTTTTGAGAACATCAAATTGATCCTGTAAATACGGTTGATCTTTCGTGTATTGAGTCACCCGCTGCCTCCCGCTCTCTCGCCGCTGCCTCCCTCCGCCACCTTTATGACGACCACCTGACCTCCTTACGAAACGTGGCCTTGTGGCCTAATGGATAAGGCGTCTGACTTCTAATCAGAAGATTGCAGGTTCGAGCCCTGCCTGGGTCAAATCTTTTTTTCTTTTTTGTCTTAATTATTTCAATGGATACTAACCTTTTTCTGCTCGGCAACCTTCTTTTTCTCCATTTTTGGCAATGGAATAGTAACATTCGAGACATCTATCATACACATGCAAAAGTTCTCGGCAACGGTGACATCCGGACACATTCGGGTGTTGGGAATAACGTCGAGAAGACTAATCCCTCGTCCCTCGTCAGCGTTCGCCTTGTTTTCGCCGAGTCGCATGTGAACAAAGTCGTGGAGCATTTTGTGCACATCGAAGTTGCTGGAAAATAGAAAGAAATTTGGGAGATGGTGCATCGGCTTTGGTCAGAGAGCAGAAAGCATAAATCGACAAAATTTGAATTTTTCTGTGATAAAATCCAGAACTTTATTTTTCTAGCGTCAAAATGGGCGGAGATACAATGGTTTTAGTCTGCTCATGCAAGCTCCTCCACTAAACCTTGTGTATCTCGGCCCAACCTTGACCTATCAAAATTCTGAAAACAGATTCAGAATCCTCACATTTTCAGCTATCCAGTCATATATATTTCCAAATTCTTACTATTTCAAAAGACCGATTTTTAACGGATTTTCGGACAATTTTTAAAAAATCACCTCGTCAACTTGAACTTATTATCCAAAAAGTTCCTGTACTCCACCGGATATTTTTCCTTAAATCCAGTCGGGAATCTCACAGCCATCAGAGGCATTCTCTCCTCAATCCTTCCGTGATATCTCCTTTGAACGGCTCCAATTCGATTTCCATGATCTCCCATTATCACTGACAACGTGTTCTCCAGATCACCATCCAAATGCATCTGGCTGAGACGGTCCGCTAGTTTCTCGTCGAGAACTTCGATAACGAGACCTGCTTCGTGGGTTAACCTAGATTCGGAGAAAATTGATGTCGAGAAATTTTTTTTGCAAATTCTTACGTCGTGACAAAAGTGAATCCAAAATGACAGATATCCTTGTAACGATGAGCGAATCGCTTCCAAATATTGATGAATTCATTCTGTAATTGCTCTCCGTCACGACATGCCTGGTACTTCCATTTCTCGTAGACTGCGAGGTAGTAGACGCGGTAATAGTGGTCTGCTGGGTTTTCGGTGAATCCTGAATATTGTTTTACGGGTTAGAAAAGAAAACAAAAAACAATAGGATGGAGTGGGAATCGAACTTTGGTCGCGAGATTACTGGTCAGACTGGAAACCAGTTGAGCTATCTGGGACAAAGTCGCGGCGCTGCTGCGAAGATTGTGATGAATGTGGGAGTCGCCGGCGACCAGCTTGGCTGCCGCAGCTTGCCGATCCTAGGATTGTGTGGCTCAGTCGGTAACAACTCTGACCACTAAAAAAGCATCCAGGGTTCGAATCCCATGTGCCTCCAATCATTTTTGTTTTCTTTTCTAACAACACTAACCAGGTTGAAACTCAGTTGGCGGGTAGTTAAAGAGTCCCAACGACTGTCCAGAGATGTCTTCATTGAAAAGGGTCTCACATCCGTATTCTGGAATGGATTGATGATCTGATCTACCGTCTCTAGAATAAAAACTAACTTTCTTTCATAATTTTCCACAAGAAATTAAGTTTCGTCGGGTCCATCTTATCCTCGGTGGGGAGAATCCAATTGATATTGATATCTCCAGAAGAGTCGAATTTCGGCTTTTTCAGCGCCTCCTCCATATCACCGACGAGAATTGGAGCAAGATTGACCATCGAGTTATCAGCCACTTTTGTGTATCCATAGAGGTAGTGATAGTCGAGTTTCGCCATCACCTCAACGGTTCGAGGCATGTGTCGGAGAAACATGGTACGGGCGGTCGAGTCGAAGCTGGAAATGGGAAATGAGTTGGATAGTTGGAAAGCTGAAGACGTGCGAATTCTGAATCTGTTTTTAAAATTTTGGTGGGATCGAATTGAGACGAGGTATGGAGATTCAAGTTTTAGGTAACTTTTAATGCTGTGTTCCCACCTAAAACCGTTGTATCTCAGTTCAATTAAGTCCTAGAAAAAATCTGAAAACAGATTCAGAATCCTCATGTCTTCAGCTTTCCAGTTATACTACATTTGCTCCGTCGAAGACTTAGAACTCACCCCAAAATATCAATGGAATATCTCTCCGCTGCCTTCGCCACCTGATCTCTCAACCTGTTACCGTAATCGCCATATGAGTAGAGATCTTTCACACGGAGCACCTGAATTATGAACTTTTGAACTTTCTGGCAGCTAGGCAAACAGGAAGTTCACTTGTAACTTTGCGAGATTTTGTGTGATTTGTACAAAATTGAGTTTGTCGGATAGATCAAGTCTAGAGCTACATTTTTGCAGTTTACAACTTTTTGATAGCTCTCCACCCCATTGAGATATGCACCTTTGAAGAGAGATGGTAAAT
Source organism: Caenorhabditis latens (assembly GCA_002259235.3). Taxonomy (NCBI): domain Eukaryota; kingdom Metazoa; phylum Nematoda; class Chromadorea; order Rhabditida; family Rhabditidae; genus Caenorhabditis; species Caenorhabditis latens. Next base: position 3,216,768 of record CM056096.1, read on the forward strand.
TTTGAAGAACGATTGCAAAATTGCCCAAATTTGGAACTGTGTAACTTTATGAGATTTGGTCGGATTATCTTGAATTTACAACCAATTTGTAGATCAAACCTAGCTTTACATTTTTGTAGTTGACAACTTTTTGATAGCTCCTCACCCCACTGAGATACACGCCCTCAAAGTAATGAGAGACGCAGAGAAGCGAGGGCGTCTGCCTTCTCTGCGTCTCCTCACCCTCCTTCCTCCTTACACCATTCTTTTAAGGCGCATATCTCGGCGGGGTGAAGAGCTATCAAAAAGTTGTCCACTACAAAAATGTAGCTCTAGACGTGATCTACACAATGATTATAAATTCAAAGCGCTCTGATAATTTTTGAAAAAGTTATATGGGGTCATACCTCATCCTCCGGTAAATTCTTATCCTTCATTCCAGGGAACGGTTTCTTCCAAATGGGTTCTTTAGGATTTACAGCTTTCTTTGACATATTGTAACAGTGGACAATAAAAGCATCGGCATTGACGAATAGTCGCTCGTTGGATGGGATCTGAATTTTCTCCATGGAACTCTAAACACAAGTACTCTACTTACATCAACAGTTTTCTTCACAAAAATCGAATTTTTCGTGAGATTTCGAGAATCCTGTCGGAGACCTCCCTCGATTATATCCACTTTACACTCAACCTCCCTCTCGATTCTTGGCCAGTCGACGAAATGTGGATGAGCATAAATATAGCCCTCGCTATCCATAGACGCATAATCTTTTACCTTGACTTCACATTTCAGGACCCGCATTCTCTCGGATAAGTGGAATGGCTGAAACGTGGATTGATGGGTGTCCGGTAGAGCGCACTTACCATAATATCCTCCGCATAGACATTGGGGACTGGAAACTTGCAAGTGTTGTTGAATGGATGATAGGTTAGCAGGGGATTCAATTCCATTTCAGATTTCGGCTCGTCTTCTCCGAACACATTCATATTTAGTAGTTTGTCTATTGTGGATTCTCTGGAAAAATTTCAGATTCTAAAATTTCTGATTCCAACGGGATAGACATACCCATCTGAGTCCCCTGAAGTTAACCTGAAGCCTCTGTTCATATTCTGTATGGGGAGCATCACTTGGTTGACTGTCCGAATGTTTGCGGTGAAGAGGAACGCGGCGACAAAGGCGAAACCAATCTGAAAGTATAATGAGTGTGTAGATCAAATATAGAGCTATATTTTTGTAGTTTACAGTTTTTGGATAGCTCTGCAGGGTTTTGAGATAAAGCCGGTTTTCTAGAGTCAAGGAAAAACACGCCAACTTTGAAAGTGTCTAGCAGCGTCAGAAAATGCACAATTTTGAAAATTCTTATTGTATCATGTAGATCAAAATTAGAGCTACATTTTTGCAGTTGACAACTTTTTGATATCTCTGCACCCTTTTGAGATATTCACTTTTTGAGACAAGTGGGTGAGAGGGGAGTAAAGGAGAGACGCAGAGAAGGCAGGCACCGCCGCTTCTCTGCGCCTCTCCCTCTCCCGGCGGCACCTACCAAACTTTGGAGACGCGTATCTCAACAGGGTGAAGAGCTATCGAAAAGTTGTAAACTGCAAAAATGTGGCTCTGGACTTGATCCATCTTACACACTAAATTTTGTACAAATCGGACAAAATATCGCAAAGTTACACACCATTGAAATTGATATTGCCAGAATTTCAATGCGCCTCCTTCCGTAAAGTACCCCTTTTTTGAATGCACGTACCTCAAACGCGTGAATAGTTATCAAAAAGCTAACAACTGCAACAATGAAGATCTACATTTCAGCTACCTTTTTGTATAAAAATTTTCAAAATTGAACAGTATTCAACCAAGTTACACATTTTCAAAGTTGATCAATTTTTGAATTTTGTAAATTTTTTTGATTTCAACTTTCTTCTCATTTTTAACACTTTTTTTAGTTTTCATTATTGTATTTAAGTTTACTTTAATATTTTCTCAAGCCTTAGAAGGTTAGGAGAGACGCAGAGAAGTCAGTCACTCTGCCCTCTCTGCGCGCTCTCTCGTCCCACCACTATGATATTCTGATCCCAAAGTTTAAAGGCGCATATCTCAAAAATGTGAATAGCTATCGAAAAGTTGTAAACTGCAAAAATGTAGCTCCTGACTTGATCTATTTTACACACTAAATTTTGTACAAATCGAATAAAATCGCGCAAAGTTACACAGCATTGAAATCGATATTGCCAGAATTTCAATGCGCCTCTTTCCGTAATGTACCCCTTGTTTGAACGCACGTATCTCAAAAGGATGGATAGTTATCGAAAAGTTATTAACTGCAAAAATAAAGATCTACATTTCAGCTATATTGTTGTGTAAACAATTTTAAAATTGAATAATATCCAATGAAGTTACACACTTTCAAAGTTGATCAATTTTGAATTTTGAAACTTTTTTCTATTTTTTTTAATTTGAACTTTCTTCGCATTTTTAACACTTTTTTTAGTTCCCATTATTGTGATTAAGTGTATTTTGATATATTCTAAACACTAGAAAGGTTACTCGACAAGGTGAGACGCAGAGAAGTCAGACACTCTACCTTCTCTGCACTCTCTCTATCTCTCGTCCCACCATGATCTTCTAATCCCAAAGTTTAAAGATGCGTATCTCGAAAACCTGAATAGCTATCAAAAAGCTGTCAACTACAAAAATTAAGAACTAGACTTGGGCTACACGATAATATAAAAATTTTGAAAAATGGACCAATTTTGAATGAGATACCTAGTGTCAAACTTTGAAAAGTTTTTTGACTGAAATTTATCAAAATTGGTTTTTTTGAAAAGTATGTAACTGATGTTAGAACTTTTTGGTTTTTCCCAAATTTTGACACATTACTGCTATAGATGCTACCTATCCCTCAACAAGAACTCAGGGGTTCTCAGCCATTCCAGATTTTCCAGACTTACCATAAAAAAGCGAAACGGGTGAACTTTCCGTTTGACATTCCGAAACCACATGATCATTTCTGCAAAATAAAGTAATAGATCGTTGGCAAATGAATCGAATCGACAAGGAGTTCGTTTGTTTTAATGGCAGCCAACTGCGTTTGTAGTTTGCAAAAAATGGGGAGGGACAAGCTGTACAAACGTGTTGCAAATAGAGGAAATTGGTTCTTTAGGGGGGAAAGGGGCGGAGCTTATTCTGAAAATCAAGAAAGTCTAATGTAAGGTCTTGACCAAAACTCATGGTGATGACACTTTTCGAAAATGTGTTATTCATGGCGGAAGAGAGGGTGGATAGTGCTTAGATATGCATGACATGTTCACTTTTATTGGGTTTTAGGACAAAAGTTTGTGGGTTTTTGATCCCTATGAAGTTTTGGAACTACATAATTTCTAAAACTGGGTCAACTTTGAGAGTGTGTAACTCGCTCAAAAAGGATCTCACTTTTTCAAATTTATATTCATTGTGTAGATCAAAACTAGGGCTACATTTTTGTAGTTGACCACTTTTTGATAGCTATTCACGCTTTTGAGATATGCGCCTTTGAAGATAAGGAGAGACGCAGAGAACGCAGACACCGCCGCTTCTCTGCGTCTCTACCTCTCCCTCCTAACTTTGGGGACGCTTATCTCAGCGGGGTGAAGAGCTATCAAAAAGTTGTCAACTACAAAAATGTAGATTTGGATTTGATCTACAAATTGGTTGTAGTTTTGAGACAGTAGGACAAGAATTGATGAAGTTACACAGATTCAAAATCAGTGAATTTTAATGAAGTTGCTTTTTGGAATCTCTCTTCCAAGGTGCATATCTCAGCAGGGTGAATAGCTAGAAAGAAGTTGTCAACTACAAAAATGTAGCTCTAATTTTGATCTACACAATCAATATACTTTTGTAGTGATCGGCATTTGCCAAAGTTAGCTATTTCAGTGATTTCCTTCAGTTTCTTTCTCTATAAGATTCATTTGTCACTTTCATGTTAAACAAGTAGTCAGACCAGTAAGTAGGCATGAGCCGCGTGAGAAAAGTGACAAAACGCGTGTAGGACGAGGAAAAGGGTTATGGGTTGTGCATGATGGTAGTTGGAATAGATGAGTTGTCTTATGGACCGGCAGAGAAGAATTGGAAGATGTAGTTGATGTCATGTCGAAGATTCCGAATTCTTATGACATGCCAATATATATGTTATACTCAATTTTTGCAGATTTTCACATTAAAAACTGTTCAAAACGGGCGGTAAAAGTCCTACAGTTGAAAATGACATCAACTTTGACAATGTGGCATTATTCCAGAAAATAGTCAAATCATGTCAATTTTATAATGGTTGTGTAGATCAAATCTAGCTCTCCATCTTTGTAGTTGACAACTTTTTGATAGCTCTTTTAGATTTTGAGATAAGCCCGTTTGAAGAAAGGTTCCAAAAATCGTCTCCATTAAAACTGGCTGATTTTGAAACCGTGTAACTTTATCAGAACTAGTCGGATTGCTTTGAAATTACAACCAATTTGTAGATCAAATTTAGTTCTTTATTTTTGTAATTGACAACTTTTCGATAGCTCTTCACCCCACTGAGATACACACCTTCAAAGTTAGGAGGGAGAGGGAGAGACGCAGAGAAGCGGCGGTGTCTGCTTTCTCTGCGTCTTTTTCCCTCTCTCATCTCGACCTCCAAACTTTAAAGACGTATATCTCAAAAGTGTGAATAGCTATCAAAAAGTTGTCAACTACAAAAATGAAGCTCTAGATTTGATCTACACAACCAATGTAAATTCGAAGGAGTTGGACGAAAACGGTTGAAGTTACATGTCTTCAAAGTTGACGGTTTTTTTTCCTAGTTTTCCCACACAAAACTACAAAACTAGGAAAAAACAAAGAGAATCGAAAAAATGGTAAATTCATGAGAAAACAAAGAGAAGTTCAGTATCGAAAACATAAAGATTACCATATTCCTCACGATTAACACTTCTCAAAAATGTGTTTTTTTGCATATCTAACCAAGATTGTCTTACTGTAATCAGACTGCAAAGACTACAAAACTACAGTAAATTTTAGGCCAGAAAACTGGAAAACCAATGCGAACAGCACCACCGCAAAAAGCTGTCGATTTCTTTTCTCGGAAAGTTTTATGACACCGATTTTGACACCGGAGGACACTTTTGAAAGTTAGAAAGCAGGAGGAGGAAACAATGTACAGATTTTTGTGTTTTACAGAGAAATTATAGTGATGTTTGGTGGGGGGAACAGCGCTCTATTGACAATTCGCTGTTTTGTTAAGAAGAGTTCGATGGAGCGCCCTTGCTACAGAGTCCTTTTTGAAAATGGAAGATTTGGAGACGCGCTCTATTGATAACTCCGGTAGAGCGTGTTTTTGCGATTGAAAAATTTTTCGAAGCAAACGCGCTCTATTGAGAATCCAAGTGAAGTTCAGTGGAGCGCGCTTGAGTATAGCAATTTGAGAAGTTTTAGTAAATTTGTAGGAAAAATTCATTATTTTACAGATTTTGAGATCAAAAATGGACTATTTCAGCTCAAACTTGCCTATTTTACCTCAAAATCTGTAAAATAATGAATTTTCCCTATAAATTTACTAAAACTTCTCAAATTTCTACACTCAAGCGCGCTCCACTGAACTTCACTTGGATTCTCAATGGAGCGTGATTGCTTCAAAGTGTTTCCCAATCGCAAAAACGCGCTCTACCGGAGTTTTTCGAAAAAAAAACCAAAGTTATCAATAGAGCGCGTATTCTCCAAATCTTCCATTTTCAAAAAGGACTCGGTAGCAAAATCGCTCTATCGAACTTTTCTGAAAAAAACAGATCATTGTCAATAGAGCACGATTGCGAGGTCGAAAAGTCCAAAAATGAGGATTGAACTGTAAAATGCGTGAGACGAGACAGCTGTCGTAACACCAACGAATGTTTGTTTAGAGGTGTGTACCGCCCATCTCGTTTCCTTTCCGTTCCTGGCTTGTAAATCCACAGCAATTTATCCAATTGTCCTCTTCTTCTTGTTAATCTTCGCAGTACTTGACACCTCTCAAGTCATAAATAACAGAGATTTCATTGGGAAGCAGTGAATAAAAGTGAATGTAAGCCTTCGGGCCGGGCCAGGAAAAATATAAATTTTGGAGGTATTAATTCTGAAAAAATGCTCAAAAATCGGATTTTTCAGGCAAAATTGAGATCTAAAACAGAGGAAACGGAGCAACAAGAACAGGAAAAAAACAGAAAAAACAACAAAAAACCGGCAAAAATTAGCCTAAAACAGTAAAAAACGGCCTAAAACCTCAAGAAGACCCAGACAAATCAGGGATACAATAGAGCAGTTTCTGAATGAGATGAGTGAATCCAATCCACGTGGACTTCACGAATCCAGGGCGCCATTTATTGTGAACGAACAGTGTGTACACAGGGATTCCGGAGAGGACTAGGAAGAGCCCGTAGACGAGTTCCCAGGGATCGCTGTGGAAGAATGGGAGGACCAGGAGGAAAATACACATGAGGAAGAAAAGAATCGGGTAGAGAATGCTGATTTTGATGGGACGATTCTCGAGAACACTGCTGGGCAACGTGGCTCTCAGCTTCAGAAGTCCGGCGGTCGACGCGAAGAATACCAGAGAATCCGCGAACGTCAAGTAGTTAATCAACTGGAAGACATTTCCAATGAATAGCATGACGATAGAAGTGCCGCCAAGGAATATCAACGAAGGGATCGGAGTGAGCTGTTTGATGGAAATCATGGCGAACAGTTCGGGCAGTTGATTGTTTCGTGCTCCGGAGAAGAACATTCTCGAGCATGTGATGAGAATTCCGTTGAGTGATCCGACGCACGAGAATGAGACGAACATTGGCATCAGGATTTTGCTGCCGAACGAGCCGAGGATCTTGTCGGCGAATGTGATGGCGACGGCGTCCGAGTCGAGAATCTGGAGAATTGGAGTTTAATTGTTGGGAAATAAATCGGGTTTGAAACCTTTTTTTGAGATTTACAAGGGAAGTTCATGACGAGGGGAGTTGAACTTTTTCTAAAAATTGGGCCCCTGGTACTTTCGACCCTGCTGATTCCAAAAATGCAAGAAAAATCAGCGAAATGCTCATGTGGACCGAGTTATGAGCCGTCAAACTTGCAATTCTACAACACAAGTGTCGATGAAAACGTGAAATGGTTAACCACGTGAACAAATTGAAAAGTTTGACAGGTCATAACTCGGTTCAGGTGAGAATTTCGCTAATTTTTCTTGCATTTTTGTAATCACCAGGGTCGAAAGTTCCAGGCGTCCAACTTTTAGAAAAAGTTCAACTCGCCTCGTCATGTACTTCCCTTGTTAGATGATTTTTAGTGTGAAAACTGGGATTTTGTGAGATTTTTCTAGCGGAAAAGCTCAAAACCGGGACAATTTGACTGACTTTTTAGTGAAAACTTTTGAAAGGAAAATTTCTAAACTTTCGGTTAACAAATCACTTTTTCTGGCAAAAACAAATGTTAAGTTGTTTTCAATGCGTTTTGGTGCTACAAATGCGATTTTCTCGAAATTCGATTCGTTTTTGTTTTTAAAATCGAGAAAATCAACGAATTTTCGGAAAATTGGGATTTAATGATTGGGAAATATGGTTAAAAATCGGATTTAGACCGATGTTTTTGAGATTTAGATGATTTTTAACGTAAAAAATGTGATTTATCAAGATATTTTCAGACGGAGAAACTCAAAATCGACAAAATTCTGGAAAAGTGTGATTCTCAGCCCAAAAAGACGCTTTTCGCAACAGTTTTAGTTGCAAAAATACTATTTTTAACAGAAAAGGTATGAAAATTTATACTTTATCCGAAAAAATCGCTTTTTTTTGGAAAAAATGATTTTCAGGCTGTTCTCGATGAATTTTTGGGTAAAAACTATGAGTTATCGAGATTTTTCAGGCAAAAAAGCTTGAAATTGGCACAATTTGGAGAAATTGCGATTTCCAGGCCAAAAATTCACTTTTCACACCAATTTTCGACGAGAAATTTGTCGATTTTCCAATTTTCCTCTTGTTTTTCACGATTTTGTGCTAAAAATCTTTAAAATTTCCCGACGTTCACATTTTGAGCACCTGAAATTGCAGTAGACATAATTTTGAACGCATTTTTCCACCAAAACCTTAATTTTTCAGCGATAAACTTGCCAAAAATCAACAGAACATCAATTTCGGTATAAAATTTCCTCTGAAAATGTGTAAATTTTTACAATTTTCAGGTCAAAAAGCATTCAAATTTCGAGAAAATTGCATTTTATCACCAAAACGTGTCGTAAACAGTTTTAAAATCAGTTTTTTGTTGCAAAAATGAAATTTTTAACAGAAAAAGTAATAAAACGTATACTTTAGCCGACTTAAATCGCATTTTGTTCGGAAAAATCTGATTTTTAAGATGTTTTTGATGAGTTTTGGTGCTAGAAATGCAATTTTCTCAAAATTTGATTGCTTTTTAACCTGAAAATCGTGAAAATTAGCGGATTTTTAAAGGAAATTTTACACTTTTACTGAAATCGCTGTTCTCTTGATTTTTGACAATTTTATCGCTGAAAAATCGAGTTTTTGGTGAAAAATGCGGCCAAAAATCATGTTTACTGCGGTTTCAGATGCTAAAAATGCGAATTTCGGGAAATTTTGAAGGTTTTTAACAAAAGAAAACGGGAAAATCAGAAGACAATTTGAAAAAATCGACAAATTTCCGGGTGCTTTCGTGAAAAATTCAGTTTTCGCTGAAAAATAGGGAAATTTTTGCAAAAAATTCAAACTTTGCTGGAAAATAGCCAATTTTTGTTAAAAAAAGAGTCTATTTCAGCTGAAAAATCCTTTTTTTGCTGCAAATTAGCCAGTTTTCTCAGGGTTTCCAGCTGTAAACCACAAAACTCTACCTCGTCGACAGTCAACACCGAGAAATAGGCGACGTTCACAAACATGTAGACAACAGTGATGACCGGGATGGAGATGTAGATGGCACGTGGCAAATTTCTGAAATTTTTTTGATTTAAAATTGATATTAGCACGGCGCGCCTATTACAACCGCGCTCTACCGAAATCGAAGAAAATAGTGTGCGAAATTGAGAGACTCAGAGAAAAAGAGACAAGGGGATTTCGGTGGAGCGCAGTTACAAGAACTGTTACGAACCTAAACGGATTTTTGAGTTCTTCCGTGACGAAATTCAAAAACGAAAACCCAGAAAACGAGAAAACACCAGAATAGAAAGCCATCGCGATGGCGGCGAGTTTCGTCTGTGTTCCCTCGTTGACATCAGGCATAACGAGGTTGTCGACGTGTCCCAATGATAGCCAATATCCGCCACAAACGATGATGAGAGAGAGGGCGAGTAGTTTGGTGATAGTGAAGAAATCATTCGTTCTCGTCGCCATTCGAACATCCCAACAGTTGATGAAAGTGAGCACGGCGATGATACATCCAGCGAATAGATTGACGACCACATCGGGTACCGGACACGAATAGAATGGTTGGAGGGCGTATGTGGCACATGTTATTGCGATGATCGCCAGCGATGTCGGGTTGATGATCACCAAGGCGACCCACAGGAACAGGAACGCCGGAAGGGGACCGAATGCCTGGAAAAATGGACATTTTGAGACTGTTAATTCCAGGGATGTGCCTATGGAGGCGCTTTGGGCGCTGAAAGATTTCAAAGTGGGCGAAAATGCGACGAGAGAGAGTGTGTCTGCGTCTCTCCATTTCGCACACTATTTCTCGTCGCATTTTCAAATTTCGGCTGAAAATGCAAGGCGCTCAACGCCACCCGGGCACATACCTGGTTAATCCTGAAAAAATGCTCAAAAATCGGATTTTTCAGACAGAAATGCTATTAGCTCGGTACAGTTCTTACAACCGCGCTCCACCGAAATGCCCTAGAGAAATGTCTCTTTTTCTCTGATTCTCTCAATTTCGCACACTATTTTCTTCGGTTTCGGTAGAGCGCGATTGTAAATGTGGAAATTCTCTGAATTGAAAGTGTGTAAAAGTCAACTTTCAGAAAATTTCTGAAATCAGAAATTGGACTTTTTGACACAGAAAACGTGATTTTTGAGCATTTCTGATTGAAAAATATGGAAATTCTTGAAGTTTTCATAGGTATAAACCAATGCTTTTGAATTTTGGAAGTCTAAAACTGTCAGAATAACAATTTTAGCCGGAAGGAGGGCGAATACCTGGAAAAACGGAAATTTGAGAGCTGTTAATTCTAAAAAAACCTCATTTTCAACATTCCGGAGCAAAAATTAGTGTCATTTCTCAATTTGAAGCATTCAAAAGTGTAAGAACAGTGAATTTTTTGCAGGGAGAGGCATGAAAAATGCAATTTTAAAAATATTCCGAAGAAAAATTTTCGATTTCAAAGCATCAGATTAGCGATTTTCAGCTTATTTCGTGTTTTTCCGTGAGATGAAGCAAGTTTTTCTCGGTTTTGAAGTTGGAAGGTACCAAAGGACAGCTTAAATGTAGAAAAACGGCATAAAAATATCACAAAAATGCAGTGAATGGGAATTATTCATGCAGTTTTGATCGCAGGACTAGTTTTATTTAAAAAAAAACAACGAATCTCACATTATTCGAGAACTTAAACTGCGCTTTTGCATAACATTTATTAATTTAAGAGTTTGTTACTTCAGTAAACACTGAATCTGAAAAATCTGGAAAAAAAAAACGTCGTGGCATTGAAAAAAAAACGATATTTTTCAGCTAAAAACTTTATTTTTCATCAAATTTTCGTCATTTTTACCTCATAAATATAGGCGTAATCCCCTCCAGATTTGGGGATCAACGTGCCCAATTCCGAATAACAAATGGCTCCGACCATAGCGAATGCACCACTCAACAACCAGATGAGAAGTGACATTCCAGCACTTCCCGCCTCCAAAAGTACTCCTTTTGGGGAGACGAAAATTCCAGATCCAATGATACATCCCATGATGATGGTACACCCACTGAATAGAGAGATTTGGGGTTTGAGTTTGATGAGCGAGCTGGTTTCGTCTTTTTCGTTCATTTTTTCTGGAAAAATAGAGGTAAATTAATGGGAAATTGAATGAAGAACGTTTTTATATTAAATTTCTGCTAGAAAAAAATCGATTAAAACCTCGAAAATACTGCTGAAAATTATAATTTTCAGCAGAAAAATTCAAGCTATGAAAAGTCCGCAGTTTTGCGTCAGCGTGTACTTTCGAATACCGTTTTTCCAGTTTTTATGTATTTTTCGCATTAATTTCATGTTTTTCTTTGTTTTAATAAATTATTTGGCGTTTGATTAATGTCTGAACCATAAAACTAAACAAGAATTAATAAGATTTCAGTGAGAAATTATGGTTTTTAATATTGGGTGGGTTACTGTAGATTTGCATTATAACTGCCGCGCAAATAGAAATGAATTATTTTTCGAGAAATCATTGTGGAATTCCGGCTAATCAAAAGGAAATTGTTGGAAAACTGAATTGAAACCTGGAAAATGCTTGAAAATACTCTTAATTTCAGTTTCAGAAGGGTCTTTCGTAATTTTTTGTCATCCTTTTGTGTCATGTAAACATGACAACAAATCTGACTTTTGTGGATGCAGCCTTACAATACAGAAAACTTGTGGATAATATCGTCGATGAGAGTGAAGCGACAAAGTTCTTAGATTTAGTGGAGGATTGGATGCCGATAAACAGAACACAAGTAAAGAAAAAAGAGATGAAGAGACGGGAAGCTCTTGTGGCGAATATAAGCAACGATGTGAGTTTTTGGTGGCTTGGTACGGTTTGTGGTCGTCCAAATTTATATTGGTTGAGTAGATCAAAACTAGGGCTACATTTTTGTAGTTGAAAGTTTTTTGATAGCTAATCACCCTGCTGAGATAGGAGGCTTTGAAGAAAGATTGCTTCAATAAAATTGACCAACTTTGGAATCGTGTAACTTCATAGCATCATGTCTGATAATTTCGAATTTACAACCAATTTGTAGATCAATCCTCGAGCTTCATTTTGACAGTTGGCGGTTTTTTGATAGCTCCGCCCACTTTTGAGATACAACGGTTTGAAAACTGTGAAGTTTGAAACTATATAACTCTGCGAAAAATATTCGGATTTTTTTGAATTTACAACCAATTTGTAGATCAAAACTAGATCTACATTTTTGTAGTTTACAACTTTTTGATAGCTCCGCCCACTTTTGAGATATGCGCCTTTAAAGTACGGTAGGTGAGGAGGGAGAGGGGGCGAGAGACGCAGAGAAAGCAGACACCGCCGCGGAGGCACAAACCAAACTTTGGAGACGTCTATCTCAGCGGGGTGAATAGCTATCAAAAAGTTGTCAACTACAAAAATGTAGCCCTAGTTTTGATCTACAAATTCAATGTAAATTCAAAAAAATCAGAATATTTTTCGCAGAGTTATAGTATGAAGTCCCAAAATTTATTAAAACCTTTGTATCTCAAAAGTGGGCGGAGCTATCAAAAAACCGTCAACTGTCAAAATGGAGCTCGTGACTTGATCTACAGTTTCATATCTCCGTAACTTGATCTACAGTTTCATATCTCCGTAATTTCATATCTCCGTAACGTATTGAATCCAGAATCTATAAAGAGGCTTCCGATAAGTACCTGAAAGAGACATGGGATATTGTCAAAAAACCATTCGTCTCCGCTAAAACTTGCATCTGTAATTGTCTGAAAAGGGTCTCATCTCGTCAATAAATCATCAATCAATACATTTACATAAGACACAGAATTACATGAAGAAATGAGAAAAACACACGTTTTAAACCGATAAAAAGGCAAATTCAGGAGGGGTTTTTGAGCAGTATACAGGTGTGTGGTAGATCACTGGGTTTTTGTCAAAAAGAAATTCGAGTAATAGAGAAGACCCGTAACATACAAATAATCAAAAGGGGAGGAGGCAGTAATTGAAATAAAACAAATCATAAAAGGCACAAAATCATAAAACAAGAAGACCATTTTAAGAGGGAAATTGAAATATTCTACAGGGAGGCGCCGAGTGTGTGTCGCACTTTTTCCGTCCATTCGTCTAGACACGTCGAGCATTCTGGCGGAGAGCCGACCACTGCTGGCTCCGCGTGAGCACACTGAGCGTAGACACGGATTTTTGAGGAGACTTCTAGCGACGAGGAGGGGATCTGGAAATGAGCAAATTTTGGAGGAAAAAGTGATTTTTAGGGTTGGAAATTCGGGGATTTTCGTGAAATTCTAGTGAATTGACATTTTCAGATATAAAAGTGTCTATTTTTTTGCATTTTCCCATCAGATTTCGTCGGAAAACTCCAATTTTTAGTAAAAAATGCCTCTGAAATCATAGAAAAACTAGATTTTTCATGAAAATTGTGACATAAATTTTACATTTTGGAGCAGTTTTTGCATTTTTCTCCAAATTTTCTCAGGAAAAACTTGATTTCCCGTCCAAAAATGTTAATTTTCATGAATTTTCAGTCAAAAAATTCCAGTGATTTCACAGTTTTCTCTGAAAAAGCTGAATAATCGGCCAATTTTCGGTAGAATAATCTCATTCATTTTCACGAACTTTCAGCCAGAAATACCTCTGAAATTAACGTAAATCGGTATTCGAGATGAAAAATATACGAAAAAAAAAGAGATTTCCTGATGAAAATAGGGCAAAACCATGCCAAAAATCTGAAAAATAGGCAAAGTCGGGATTTTTTGCGGAAAAAAGATAATTTTTCAAATTTTCTAGCGACTTTTGGTAGGAAAAACGCGATTTTTAGTAAAAAAAATTTTAAAATTTCTGATTTTTGGCTGAAATTACAGACCTGGTGGGCTGAAATTGAAAGTGTCATCCTATGGCTACTGTAACCGTGAAAGCGACTGAGGCGCGCCAGATTCTGATTATTTTTTCTTTTCGTATGAAAAACTCGATTTTTCGTCTAAAAATTCAAAAAATTAGGCATTTTTTCTTCTTACCGTCGGCGCAATAACCGGCTTCGACGCACTAGTAAACGAGTCCAACATTGCAATCTTCTCATCAATACTCAACGTGCTCTGCACCCGTTCGTCATTCCACACCGCCGGCCACAACTGCGCAATCTGCTTCCCTTTTCTCATCGAATCCGACATCGGGACATGACGGAACGCGGCGGAGAGCGCCTCTCTGGACTGCACATCTTCATGATTCGCCATCACATCCCATACCAGGGAGGAGAGTGCAAGAAGCGATTTATCACTAGTTCCACTATCACTCTTCAGCCATTCAATCATTCGAATCGCTCGTTTCACGTCTCCAGCAATCAGATGAACGAGTGCAGTCGTCGTGCACAGTGGCCCATCTTCTCCACCATATTGCTTCGGTTTCTCCGTCTCCGCCTCCTCAATCAAACTTCCATTGAGTTTCGTCGCCTCCACCGAACTACACAAATGCTTCGACACCGCTTGCACCACAGTCATATCCGATGCCTTGAGTCGATCCACAATCTCCTCCTTATCCACTCCATCCGCCGCGTCGTCTTTCGCCGTTCTCACTCTCACATCCGGTATTCCACCGGGTTTCTGCACAAACTGACTCTCATCCACATTCGGCATAAATCTCCGACCGTCTCTCGCCTGGAAGAAGAACTTCTTCGTCGCCTCCGACGCCGACGTTCCATTCTTCTTCGTTATCACTCCACACTGCCCAAAATCGTTCTTTCCCCACGCGTAGACAGTGCCCTCGTCTGTCGCGCCGATGGTATGGTTGTTACCAAGAGAGACGTGTGTCCATTTGACATCGTTCGGCTCAAACACCTGATGTGGCTCCTGTCGTTCCGTCTTATTCCCGTGACCCAGTTGGTAGTCCAGTCCTTTTCCCCATGTGTACAGTGATCCTTCCGTTGTGATGAGCGCCGAGTGAGACAATCCACAAGCGACGTGGGCGATGGGTCCATCCAAAAAGTGTTTAATCTCCCTCAGACCCAAATCGTCTCGTGGAATTTCAGATGGGAGATTCAAGTTGACACGTGGCGTCGTTCCATTCGTCGAGGGTGATGGGCTCGGATCCTCGGTATTCTTGAGTTGCGCACTTC
Organism: Caenorhabditis latens; assembly: GCA_002259235.3. Taxonomy (NCBI): domain Eukaryota; kingdom Metazoa; phylum Nematoda; class Chromadorea; order Rhabditida; family Rhabditidae; genus Caenorhabditis; species Caenorhabditis latens. Next base: position 3,231,775 of record CM056096.1, read on the forward strand.
GGATCTTCTTCATCACAAACATTCGCATTTTCAGCTCCTGAGGGTTGCGTCCCCACTCGAAGATCCGATTCTCATCGGTGACACAAATCGAGTGATAATAGTGTGTCGCAATGAACTTGACTTTCAATGGTCCCAGCGGGAGAGGTGTGAACGCGAACACCTTCTTCACATCCTCATCCACACCCATCTGTCCATAACTTCCCGATCCACACACAAGTACTCGTCCGTTATCCGTCAACGCTACCGTATGCGCCCGGCCACACGCCACCTGGACGATCTTCGATATCAGTCCGTTGACTTTGGTAGGAATGAGGTGGTTCGAGTTTAAGCGTCCACCGTGCCCGAGTTGTCCCCAGATTCCCCATCCGAACGTGTAGAGGGTGCCGTCGGAGCAGACGAACGCCGAGTGGAATTGTCCACAAGCGATTTTCTCGATGGCCGGCCAGTCACCGTCGATTTGCTGGAAATACAGAGAGCATATAGTGAGCATTTAGCTAGGGTTAAGGGCCCATAATCCAAGGGTTCATTGAATCAGAGGGTACATTGAGGAGCTGATCATGGGGTACATCCATGGGGTTATCATGGGGTACATCCATGGGGTCATCATGGGGTACCCCACGGATGTACCCCATGATAACCCCATGGATGTACCCAGGTATGTGCCGGGTGGCGTTGAGCGCCTCGCATTTTCAGCCGAAATTTGAAAATGCGACGAGAAATAGTGTGCGAAATGGAGAGACGCAGACACACTCTCTCGATTTCACACACTATTTCTCGTCGCATTTTCGCCCACTTTGAAATCTTTCAGCGCCCAAAGCGCCTCCATAGGCACATCCCTGGATGTACCCCATGAGAACCCCATGAATGTACCCCATGAGAACCCCATGAATGTACCCCATGATAACCCCATGAATGTACCCCATGATCATAGCTCCTCGATGTACCCTCTCAAGCCACGCCCCCTTCCCCCCCACAAACCTGCAAATTGGCGAGCCTAAACGAGTGTCCAACACCGCACTGTCCATGCTTGTTTCCTCCCCACGCCGATAGTTGTCCAGACGAGGAGAGAACGAGGATGTGCTCGGCGCCACACGCGATTGCTCTCGGTCGGTTTCCCGGATATTCGAGTACTCGTGGTAGTTGCTTTAATATTGAATAAATCGGGAGGGGTAATGGATCTGTGGGAGGTCTTGAGTTACCTGTTCAGGTTTTGGTGATGGTAGGGCTGCTGGCGTTCCGTTGGTGACAGAATCCGATCGTTTTGGTTTCAGATTTTGTTCTGAAAATAAGAAATTTTCAGAATTTTATCCTAAATAGCTGAAACTAACGTGGCACCTCCATCCTCTGCTGCGCATTCGTGAAATTTCCCCAAATCATGAGTCGATCGTCCTCCGTTATCGCGGCTCCACAATTATTCCCTCCGGATAGTGGATGGAAATCTGGCAGGTGTGACGGATTCATGATTTTCTTTTCAGCCAGAACGTGGATTGACGAGACAAGGGATAAAATCTGACAGGGTCGTGGGAAGCGGTCAGCGTTGGTGATCGAGACGCGGAGACACATTTCATGATAGGATGGCAGTTTGATGTCTCGTTGCCACGCGGAGAGCAGGGCGCAGATCCGGGCGCCGTCGGTGTCGGTGAGTTTAGACCAGTCGAGGTGGCACACGAGGGACATTACCTGGAAAAAGAGGAGGGGATTGTTGAAGAGAAAATAGATATGATTGGAAAGTCTGCAATTTCAGATTAAAATTTTCTAGACCTATTAGCACGGCACAGTTCTTACAACTGCGCTCCACCGAAATGCCCTTGAGAAATGTCTTTTTTCTCTGCGCCTCTCAACTTCGCACACAATTTTCTTGGGTTTCGATAGAGCGCAGTTGTAAGAACTGTGCCGAACTAATAGACGATCATTGAAAACAAAATTTCGACCTAAAAAAGTCTGAAATCCCAGCCAAAAAAACACATATGAATCAGATCTAGATCAGAAAATGCGTTGAATTCAGAGCCGTCAACTTCAAAAACTCAGAAGTTAGTCTATTAACTTCAAAATGAGTCTTAATTGGTTCCAGTTCTAAATCAGACGGTTTTAAAACGGTCAGTTCTAGAATGGGGGATTCCGAATCATACCAGTTTTGAAACAGACGGTTCTGGAATTCTGGAGATTGAGAATTCGTCAAAATCTTCTGAACACTAAAATTTTTCGGAGACTTCAACTTCTAGAGATTCAAATGATGTCAAAATCCAAAAAATCCTAATTTCAGAACTCTGAAGATCCAGAAGACGTGAAAACCCGAAATTCCAGAATTCCAAAGATTCAGAAGATTCAGATATGTCCTATCTCTATTCAGGATGGTTCCGAGTCGGGGTGACGTCACTAATAACCCGTTTTAGAACCGCCCGTATCAGAACCAATCCGTTTGAGAACAGGAACGAATCAGAACCATTAGAAGTCTCTATTAGACCGACACAGTTCTTACAACCGCGCTCTATCGAAACCACAGAAAATAGTGTGCGAAATGGAGAGAATCAGAGAAAAAAAAGACATTTTTCAAGGGGGTTTCGGTGGAGCGCAGTTGTAAGAACTGTGCCGAGATAATCATCAGTTCTAAAACGGGCGGTTCTAATTCTTATCAGTTTCGAGCCACGGAAAGTTCTGAAACTGATTCTAATTCTCAAATCAATTTCCGCCATTTTCAGCCCCGAAATTCAATCATACAGTTCTAAAACTATCAGTTCTGAACCTATCTTCCACCATTTCCCTCTCGCATCTTCTCACCTGCAATCGATCCGTCGCACTCAACGTCTTCCATATCTGAATCCCGTTCTTCACCACATACGAGAGCACTTCGGTGGGCGTGTCGATCGTCTTCGACTCGTGAACATCACGTCGTACCAGTGTCTGTGTGCACTTCCACATTCCCGCTTTCGCACACTCGACAGCGCCTTTGTGTAGGTGTTCGTGACGGGCGAGGAAGTTTCTGGAGAAATTGAAATTAGCTGAAATTTTCAGCAATTTTCAGCAATCCCTTCATCCAACCCGTCCCCTCAAACTCACAACAACTCTGCATCGTATTCTCGAATCATTTCCATATTCCCTTCTGCTGAAATCGCTCGTTTCACGAACATCTCTACGACTCGTTGCATCAAATTGTCATGTTTCGCCGGGTTCGTTTGGATCGTGTTCAGCACCTGAGAGCAGAGAGATTTTAGATGAAGAGAGACGCAGAGATATCAGGGGGGTTACCTCCGGTAGCAGTTGTTCACCAATCGATTCATTCTCGAACGTTTTCAGCAGGTCTGACATTGAGAGCTGGAAGGAAAACGCTCATTTTCATACTACGCTTCTTACAACCGCGCTCTACCGAAACCCAATGGTATTTCGGTGGAGCGCAATTGTAACTCCCCAAAACCCACATTAATACACTTGGCGATCGCGTAGATCTGCGCCAACTCCTTGTTCGTCAACTGTCGGCTCTTTCGTGTGCTCAACAGGTTCGGAATCAGTGCGGACTGGAATTCGGCTGTATCGACACGACATGCGTGCGCCACCTGTGCCACTGAATTGGTGGTGAATTGAAGGGGCGAGAGGCGGAAGAAGAATTCCGAAGCGATTTTTTGAAGGTTTCTGAAATGGAGAGAGAATATGAGAGTACTGGGTGATGATAGTGGCGGAAGTAGGCAGTGCAAAAATGAAATAAAAAATCGGGATGGGTGGGAATTGTGAGGGACATCTGTATGCTATTAGTAAGTCATAGTATGTGGAGAATTTCGGGTTTTCTAACAAAAAAAAATCAGCTGGCTAGTGGGAAAAAAGCAGAATCTTTGAGATCACAGTACGCTTCTTACAACCGCGCTCTACCGAAACCGAAAGAAATAGTGTGCGAAATTGAGAGATTCAGAGAAAGAGAGACATTTTTCAAGGGCATTTCGGTGGAGCGCAGTTGTAAGAAGTGTGCTGAGCTGATATGCGGATCAAGAAGTTCCGTTTGATATGATATGATCTATAACTCTAGATATCAATTCTCATAGAATTTTCACAAAACCATGGGCAGGAGCTCTGCAATCCACTCTGTCGACAACTGAGTCACAGATTATGAAAGAGCGGATTCAGGGCTGTGGATCTATGTCTGATCTGAGTTAATTTTCTTCAAGTAGAAATCACGGAAAGAAACAGAGCCACTGTTAAACAGGAAGGAAATAAATTACAGATTCTAGAAAAGCGTAATCTACCGCTGAGCTGCTTCTACTCCAATTTCAGCCAAAGACTATTGAAAAAACAAGCTTGATAGACAGAAAGACGCATTACTCCAGTCAAAACAAACCGGTAGAAAATTGGATAACATATTCTGAAAAGGCAGATCCAGAGCTTCTAATCTATACCACTTTTAAGCTACGTCTCTCAGATGATTCGGATAACTTCCGTCAAAATTGAGATTGAGCGCTTCGAAAAAGTGTTTCAGAATATGGAAGAGCGCACGACTTCAGAGCTAGAGTGTGCTCAATTCCAGCAAAAACAGGGATTCTCCTATAACTTTCGTCAGAAGTGACCGATTCCAAAAATCTTTCGGAGCTTTCGGAGCTTCTAATCTATACCACTTCTAAACTACGTCTCTCAAAACATCAGTTAGAAAACCGGAAAGGAAAAACGTGATTCGGATAACTTCCTTGATTGAGCGCTTCGAAAAAATGTTTCAGAATACGGACACGACGTTTGAGAAAGATTGTGCCCAATTTCACCAAAACAAAAGGAGATTCTCCTATAACTTCCGTCAAAAAATGACCGATTCCGAAAGAACGGATTCAGAAGTCTTGGTCATAGAATGCTATATAAGCCTGGAAAATCCAAATCTCCACTTCCAGTTTTCGAGGCTCTCTACTGTTAAAGTCAGCCGATTTGGGGCGGATTCGGGGGCTATGAATCTATGTTTGATCTGAGCAATTTTCAATTCCAGGCTCAGCTAGAATCGGAGGAAAACCGAATAGCTACTACCACCAAAATCAAATAATCAACAGATGATTTCAGCCCAGTAAAAAACTGAAGAGAGTGAGCGAGACAGACTCAAATCAAAATCCTCAAGCTCAAGGAAGAAGAAGCTCGAATGCTTGTGTGGAAGAACCGAGTTTTCATCTCTCTCTCTCTCTCAAAAGAAGGGAATGATTGCGTCGCCGTCTTCCTTCTTCTCTTTCTTTCAATCGTTTGAGAGGGAAAGAGAGATGGAGGGAGAGGGGAAACCGAAAAGAAAACGGATAGGGTTTAGAAACAGCTGTGTTCTCCTCCTTCTCTCTATCGCTTCGCTTCCTCAATCGTTCTCCATCAGAAATCGTCAGATTGAGAGTGTCAAAACAGTGATGGAGAGAGACAGAAAAATGATAGAAATTGGTCTAGAAACGCCTGGATTTCTGGCTGAAATCGGCTTGAAGGTCGGGTAGACGGGCTTGCTGGCGCACCTGAGACGCCTTCAGGACTACAGTATCCTTCAGGACTACAGTATCTAGAAAGGGCTGGAAACTGACTGAAAATTGCTAAAAAGCCTTGGATCAGAGTCCGCAGAGTCTGGCGCACCTCAGTCGCTTTCAGGGGCTACCGTATCCATAGCCTATGAGCCATAGGATAACCCTAAGCCGTCATTTCAGAGAAAGGACTTTCAGGTTGAATATTCCTAATTTCAGCCCATCAGATCTTGTGGATGCAGAAATTTCAGCCAAAAAGCCAAAATTTTGAATCATTCTTATATATAAAACGCATGTGGACTCTGTTTGTGGATTTGTCTGTCTGTTTTTCAGGATGTCCGCACGATTTTTGAGAAATAAAGGGGAGAGCGCGCCACAGGCAAAAGTCGAACCCTCGCCCTTTCAGCGACAGGCGTGAGCGTTAACCACTCCGCCAAATGAACGCTTTCGTGAGAGGGTGATTAGGAAAATAAGAAGAGGCCGGCCGGATGAAGCGCCGAAGGCGCGGCAGCCAGGCTGGTTTTCTGATAAAAATCGCTCGAAATTTCGGAAAATTACCTTGGAAATCGCGATTTTCTCCAATTTCTCAGATTTTTGGTACGGTTTTGGTCGAATTTTCTCTCGATCACCGACTTACACTAAATTCAGAAGCATTTTCATCATAAAGACTCAGATTTTTCTTACGAAATTTGACCGACAATTCAGATTTTCAGGGAAAACTGAAAAACCTCTGTAATTTTTCGACTAAAAATTCATGAAAATCAACATTTTGAGACGAGAAACCCAGTTTTTCTTTGAAAATTTCGAAAACAAATGCAGAAAACTACTCAAAAGTTCTAAAATTTCACATTTTCCATGGTAAAAATGTAAAATTTCCGCCATTTTCATCATTTTTTGTAACGTTTTTGACACAATTTCATGAAAGAATAGTTTTTCTATAGGTTTGCCTCTTGAAAATTGAATTTCTAAAACTGCAGAGGCATTTCTGACTAAAAATCAGGAATTTTCCAACGGATTTCGATAGGAAAATGCAAAACAATTTCCTCCAATACTGTCAGTTTTTCACCGATGTCTCACTAGAATTTCACAAAAATTCCGAATCTTCAACCCTAAACATTAATAAAAATGAAATTTTTCGACTGAAAATTCATGAAAATCAAAATTTCAAAATCATCAATACGACTCCAGGTGATGATCGAATGGATGACCTCAGGTAGGGATGCAAGACAGTGTGTGATCGTAAGAGACGGAGAGAGAGAGAGAGTCATAGGGATCTCTCTCAGGTCACCAGAAATCAGGAAACTTGAGTATTGAGCTGGGGGATGGGCTCCGTCTCAGAGCGAAGACATATAATAACAGAAATATTTCCATTTTCCAATGCAATGCCCTTTTCTAAACAAAACAATTGGCTAAGAAGGGGGAGACGGAACAGACGTTAGGAGGGACAGATGTCTGTCCTTGTCCATTCCGTTTTTGCAACTGTGCAAATACGGAGAATGGATGGATGGGTTACTATTACGTGCGCCTCACTGATTCTGATGGGTATTATCCCAGAATGGTGGAAAAAAAATGGAGAAAAAACTTTCAAAGTGAGGATAGGACCCGGCCCGGCCCTTGGGAAATTGGGGGCATACTTGCAACGGGCCGGGCCGGGCCGATTTGAGAATTTTCACCGGCCCGGCCCGGTCGGCCCAGGTCACAGTACAAAAATTTGAAAATTTGAATTTTTTTGAAAATTTTTTGATTTTTTCGCAAAAACGTCGAATTTTCGAGTATGTTTTTACATATCAATAAAACTCAAGTGTACATAGGATTTTTGACTATTTTAGATGAAAATTTCAAAAAATTTCGAAAAATTTTGAAAAAAAATTGTGCTCATTTTTTGACTCCGGGCCGACCGGGCCGGGCCGGGCCGGCAACTTTCTCTACCGGCCCGGCCCGGCCGACGGGCCGATATTTTGCAAGTATGATTGGGGGTAATTTTTGATAGTCCGGCTTCAAGGAAAGAACCAATTTTTGAAAAAAATTCAAAAGTCTGAGAAAAACACTTTTGGCGCCAAAACTCGCGAGCCTTGACAAGTATGTTTTTGGAGGAAAATTGACGGAAAAAGTGCAAAAAATCAGCCTTTCACTCAAAAATCCCTCAATATTGGGTTACGATTACGTGTGCCTCACTGATTCAGATGGGTATTATATCCCAGAATGGTGGAAAAAAATGGAGAAAAAGGAAAACTTTCAAAAGTGAGGACAGTGGGTCTCATGGGATTCACACATAGAGCTCATCTCATAATTCTCGTCGAAATTTTTTTGATGGGTCCATTCAAAAAATATGAACTTTTTTGCCTTTTCATAGGAAAACTTGACTGGAAAAGTCCAAAAATCAGATTTTCACTCAAAAAACCCCAAATTTTGCAGTTTTTCAGACTTGCAACACGCCCAGTCAGCCCGGATTTTTTGATTTTTGTACAAAAATGTCAAATTTTTGTCCATGGTTTCACAACATACCGATAAAACTTTAGCGTGGATAGAATTTTTGACTATTTTTGATGGAAATTTCGAAAAATTTTGTGGAAAAAAGTGAAGAGGAAAATTGACTGAAAAAGTCCAAAAATCTAATTTTCACTCAAAAAACCCCAATTTTTGCAGTTTTTTAGTTCAAAATGGCAGATTTCAGAGCATACATTTAAGATGAAAAAAAAAAAGACTTTTTGGAAAAATGATCAGAAAAAAAGTGGAAAAGTCTAATTTTTGAGCAATTGGTATAGAAAAAAACCCCTTTTTATACAATTTTCACCCAAAAAACCCCAATTTTTGCAGTTTTTTAGTTCCAAATCGGCAATTAATTTTGAGGGTACAACAATTCTAGGGTACAACAGGGTACAACATTTTTAGGGTACAACTTTTTCAATTCTAGGGCACAACTTTCTCAATTCTAGGGTACAACAATTCTAGGGTACAATAATTCTAGGGCGCAACTTTTCTAGGGTACAACTTCTCTATAATTCTAGGGTACAACTCGAATTAATTTAAGGGTACAACAAGTATGATTCGAGGGTACAACTTTTCCTGCTAGAAATTTAACAGTGCGCAACCAAAATTATGATAAAACGCTTAGTATAAATGAGCGAGAGAGATGAGGTTATGAATGTAAACTGAACAGAGCGGTTTTGACAAATTAAATACGCAACGTCACTAATATGGCAGCGAATTGCTTGAATTCTACATTCTAAAAATTCAGCATACAACATCTGGGCGAAACTGTAATTCTTGTCATTAACAGTTTTTTTCCCGGCAAACACTCTTTGACTCCTATGTCTCTTTGACTTAACTTTCCTAGTAGTGTCTATTTGAATACCCATTCTTCTATATAGTTGGAAGATCTCTGAACATCCTATACTGACTAGAGCCTCATAAAATTAGTCAAACAACTTGCATGTGTATGGATAGTCAATTTTGCTAATGAAAAACTTTCCAACTTCAGAGTAAACAATGTTCATTTCCATGCAACTCTGATCTGGATCTAGTCGAAAAAGTGTTCTTATTAGAAAGTTGAAAATTCTACAGTTCAAACTTGAATAGTATCTCTCATTTTCCAATATCTCAAGCAACTTAGATTTTTGACTTTAGTAGATTACCATGAGTTGTTAATTTATCATAATTTTGGTTGCGAACTGTTAAAATTCTAGCAGAAAAAGTTGTACCCTCGAATTATATTTGTTGTACCCTTAAATTAATTCGAGTTGTACCCTAGAATTATAGAGAAGTTGTACCCTAGAAAAGTTGCGCCCTAGAATTAATGTACCCTAGAATTGTTGTACCCTAGAATTGAGAAAGTTGTGCCCTAGAATTGAAAAAGTTGTACCCTAAAAATGTTGTACCCTGTTGTACCCTAGAATTGTTGTACCCTCAAAATTAATTGCCTTCCAAATCGCATATTTCAGAGCATGTATTTAAGATGAAAAGGAAAAAAAGATTGGGAAAAATTGATAAAAAGTCGCATTTTTAAGCCCTTTTGGTATAGAAAAAACCCCATTTTTTCCAATTTTTACCGAAAAAAAACCCCAGTTTTTCCAATTTTCACTCAAAAAACTCCACAGTTCTCCTATCTAAACTCACAACGCTGTCGACTGTTCGACGCGAATGAGCCCTCGCTCATTCACCACGAATATTCCAGCCAATTTGTGTTGTCGAGACGGCATTGCGACGATTCCGAGCGGTCGCCAGTTAGTCGACGTTCTGACGAGTGTGTATTCGAGGCGTGTTGACATGAACTGGAAAGATGAAATAGTGTATAGTATATATAGATAGATTGAGCCAATTAGGCTCCGCCCAATTTCAGAATCGTGTTTTTTCTTCTTTTTTTTGGATTTTTCCCAAATTCAAAAACAGGAAAACCTCTCTCTCTCTGGATTCAGAATATGACGCACATTCTCAAAATTCACAAAAAATCATTATTTAAAAGTTTTTCTCAAAAAAAACATCGGGAAATTTTCGAATAAATTGCATTTTTTCAGTAAAAAACTATACATTGTATCGAAAAGTAGTAATTTTTGTAGATTTACGAGTGAACCTAGACTCGAAAACTATTTTGACCAGTAAAAAACAAGAAAAGTGTCGTTTTACGGCGTAAATCCACACCAGAGATTGATACTGTAGCTTATAGCCGACCTTCGTGTATTTTCACTTCGTAAATCGACACAGCAAAGCATTTGGTGTCGATTTACGATGCCAAACGGCGTACACAAGGATACTGTAATTACCGTAATCCCTCCCTCTATCAATCCTCTCACCCCAAAATGCAATGCACTCCTAATCTCATTCTCATTCGACACCGTGAACAACACATTCTCCCCAGCGTGAACCATCCACGTCTCCGGCGGCACTTTGAACGTCCGTTTCGATGAGTGAGCCAACGAGTGGAATGTGTTATAGACCTCCACAATCGATTCTTGGGTATCCAGTGCGATGACACCACACGAGTCTGTGGCGAAGAATTGCATTGTGGCTGGTTCGAGCTGGAATATGGGGTATATACCTATATGTAGGAGGTGGGTATCAGACATGCGTTAATTTCAGCATTATATCATATAGAATTTCAGCCATTTTACACAATTTTCCACAAATTTAACAGGGGGAAAAGCAGCACAAAAACAGTGACGAGGCTTCGAGACAAACCTGCCAGAATATGGAACACTCCATCTCGGAGAACATCTGAAAAGGGCGGATGTGCCCGTCTAATAGGGCTCGGCACAGCTCTTACAACTGCGCTCCACCGAAATCGCAGTAGAGCGCGGTTGTATAGTGCATTTCTCTACTAAACACACGTCAAAAACTGTGATTTTTCTACTTCTAAGTGCCTCCACACCCACCACAGTCAAATCCGATGGTACACATGTCGTCAACACCTCGCGGAACCCCTTTCCGCCCCTCTCGATCGGAATTATCCATTGGGCGCCGGTGAATCCAGTGACGAGTAGTTCAATGGAGTTCTCGTCGATGAGAATGTCGATTTGGTGCAAACTTTGAGGCGCTTTCAATTCGGAGACACACTTTCGGAGGTGGAGATCGACGAGCAGGATGTTGCCGGCCTGGAAGATTGAATTATTTTAGGATCGGGACTTTTTTGACGATTCACGCTTCTCACAATCGCGCTCTACCGAAACCCAAGAAAATAGTGTGCAAAATTGAGAGACTCAGAGAAAAAGAGACATTTCTCAAGGGGATTTCGGTGGAGCGCAGTTGAAAGAACAGTGCCAAACTCATAGAAAATTGCTCTTTTAAACAGAAATCGGTGGGTTTTTCCCAAATTTTTTGGAGCATTTTTGAAATTTTTTTTTGAAAAATTGGACCACAACCAGTATTTAATTCAGATGTTTCATTTTGTCGAAAAGCTTCAAAATACACGAGGAAAAACTAAATTTCTCCCCAAAATTCGTGGAAATATGACCAAAAACTCGCATTTTCCAGATTTTTTTTTAAAATTCGCGATTTTTGACCCGAATTTCCACAGAAAACAAGCTAAAATTGAAAATTTCCTGGTTTTTGCGGATTATAACTCAAATTTCTACGGAAACATGATAAAACCTGTCAAAAAGAATAAAAATAGTTCAAAAATCACTACTTTTCAGTCAAAAATCATTATTTACAGTACGATTTTTCACATTTTTTAAATTCCTGTGAAAACCGCGCCAAAGGCGCGCCAGCTGGTCACTGATAATCAAAATTCAGTATTATTAGCTCGGCAGAGTTCGTACAACTGCGCCCTACCGAAATCCCCTTGAAAAATTTATCTTTTTCTTTGAGTCTCTCAATTTCACACACTATTTTTTCGGTTTCGGTAGAGCGTTTTTGTAAAAACTGTGCCGTGCTGACAAAACTAGAAAAAAATTGTAAAATTCATCAGTTTTTCCTCTAAGAACCTCGTTTTCTCTGATTTGCGGTCCCAGATCCAAATTTTTCTGAGAGGCGTGCGGTCGCGTCGCGTGCGCTCTAAAAATGTCTATAAAACCGCCGTTTTAAGTCAGAAAATCCCGATTTCTGTGCAATTTCCCTCAAATTGTCTCAAAAAAGTCCCCCTACTCCTTCAATATATCATGTCGTGTTATGTTATATCTTTTGTTGTTTTTTCAGTATGTTTTCCATTGTTTTCCTATTACATAGGACTTCTTCCCAACAGGAGTGTCAGCTGCCGTCCCGTTTCCAACTAGAAAGTGTTCCTCCACACAGACATTCCAATCTCTCTTATCATTGAGGAGAGAACTACCCACTTTATTCGCCACCACAGCCATCGTGCACGGCGGAAAATTCGAGATGAAGCATTTGGTGCAAGTGGGCGTGGCCAGGCATGCGTCGATTGTCGGAAGGCTCAGGTCGATGACTGTCGTTGTTGCCCATGACGAACCGCCCCATGTTACGTCCTGGAAATTGGGAAAATTTCAAAATTTTGGTGATTTTAAGAGGAAAAACTACACAGAATTTTACCGGAGCACGACGCGCTTCTTACAACCGCGCTCTACCGAAACCAATGAAAACTGTGTACAAGATTGAGAGACGCAGAGAAAAAGAGACATTTTTCAAGAGCATTTCGGTAGAGCGCAGTTGTGAGAACAGTGCTGAGCTAATAAAATCAAAAGATTTCGATAGAGCGCAGTTGTAACATCAATGTTGTTACAACTGTGCTCCACTGAAATCCGTTGGTTTTTGTAGTTTCGGTAGAGCGCGGTTGCCCAGAAATACGAAAATTGCTTAAAAACAGAAAATTTGCATAAAAACTGACAAAAGGTGTCATTTTTAGTGGAAAATGCAGATTTTTCAGTATTTCTGGTCCGAAAATTGGCAAAAAAAAAGCGAAAAAGACTTAATTTTTCTAAAAATTCACTTAAAAATCATCGAAAAGTGTCATTTTTTGGAAAAAAAAGCAGGTTTTTCAGGAAAAAATGACAAAAATCCAGTATTTTTGCCTTTTTCTGGAAGCTTTTCAGTCGAAAATGAAATTTTCTATCGAAAAATGTGAATCTGGACGGAAAGAACCCCAATTTTTGTTGAAAACCGCGTTTTTCTCGGCCAAAAACTAGAAAATTTCGCAATTTTTCAGTGTTTTCCAGTCAAAAAATCACAATTTTCAGTGTCATTATGATGGGTAATTCATCAAAGTAATGACCGAAGCGTCTGGAAGAAAAAGAGGAAGGAAGCGAAAAAAAAATCGGAACACATGACACTTCTCTTTTGTTTTTTCAACAAATGACACATGTAATTTAATCTGTTTTTTTCTTCTTTCAGATAGCCAATTGAACCTTGATCCATCCGCGCTCTACCGAGAGACAGAGACGCAGCGAATTTCGGTAGAGCGCATTTGCTCGGCACAGCTCTTACAACTGCGCTCCACCAAAATCCCCTTGAGAAATGACTCTTTTTCTCTGAGTCTCTCTATTTCGCACGAAATTTTCTTCGATTTCAGTAGAGCGCGGTTGTAAGACGCACGTCGTGTTAATGGTTTTCGCAACTGCGCTCTACCGAGAATTTCGGTAGAGCGCATTTGTAACCATCGTGACGTACAATTAGCAGTCTGATGGGGGTGACGAGAAGATTGCCGTCGGCGAGTCCAAAGATAACGAACGCTGCTTGACTGCCTGGAAAAAAGAGATTTTTGAGAAAAGAGTGACATTTGAAACGTTTTGGATTTTGAACTCAGGGTCCGAAGGTCATTGGGAGCTCAGAAATTGAGCAAAGATTGGGATTTTTCACTGGAAAATGCCGAAAAAAGCAAATTTTCGAAGATTTTTGTCTGTAAAATGAGTTTTTTTTTCTTTTTTTTTCTTCTAAAAATTTAGCATTTTTCGTTCAAAAATATGATTTTCAACAATTTTCATGCGAAAAACGGTCAAAATCCGAGAAAAAACTCGCAAAAATCAAGAAAATCCACTATTTTTCTGTCTAAAAACCCCATTTTTGACTTAAAAAACTCCAAAAACCGCCCGTTTCCAGAAGAAAAAGTGGGCGGAGCCTAATCACACACAAAGTATAGTGGCGCGCGGAACCCGGGAGATGTCGGCTGCTTCCTCATTTCGCTTTATCAGCAAAACAGCAGCCGACACCTCCCGGGTTCCGCGCGCCACTATACTTTGTGTGTGATTAGGCTCCGCCCATTTTGACCCGGAATTTGGTATTTTTACGCATTTTTGGTAGTTCCTGGGTGAAAAATGACGGGAAAAACCGATTTTTGGAGTCAAAATTCTTGAAAATTATCAGTTTTCCTATCAATTTCGATGAATTTTAATGACAAAACTCACCAATACACACGGTAACCGGACTGACACTAATCGAGCACGTCGTCTTAATATTCACCACATTTTTTCGTGGTTTCGTGTCTCGAGACGTCTCGAGATACGCCTGAACGTCGCCGTTGGAGGTGAGAAGAAGGATGAGAAGAAACGAATCGTCACTGAACACTGAGTAGTCGATGATGGAGTCGTCGGCCGAGCCGAGTTCGTCGAGCTCCAGACTGCACACGTACGGATTTTCCATCATCTTTCGACGGGCTGGAGAGAAAGAAAAATGGCGGATTCTTTTGAATTTTCAGAGGTTTTGTGCGGGGAGTCGTGGATTTCGTCAAAATTTTCACGTTTTTTTCGTGGAAAAACTTGGAAAAATGGGGATTTTTTGGGTTTTTCTGGGGTGAAAATGGAGATTTTTGCCATTTTTGAGCTGGGTTTTGAGCGGTTTCATGATAAAAATAGCGGGAAAATTGAAGAAAATTTGAATTTTTGACATTTTCGATAATTTTTGAGCGGTAAGAAGGAAAATACAGGTCAAAAAATGAAGAAAAATGTGATTTTTCGCGGGTTTTTAGTGAAAAATATTGAATTTTTAGATTTTTAGCTCGATTTTTGGAGGAAATGGAAATTTTTAGACTTTTTTCTTGCAAAAATGTTTGATTTTCGTCACTAAATAGAAGTTTTTGTTTCGAAATTTATGATTTTTATAAGAAAAAGTGAGTTTTTCGGAATTTGGCACTTTTTTAAAGGAAAAACGGAAATCTCGATTGAAAATCCGAGTTTCGCTGAATTTTCATGAATTCCATATCAAAATTCGTCCTTTTTTTCTGAATTTTTGTGTTTTTTATTGGGAAAAATAGATTTTTAAACCAATTTCTGAGATTTTGAACTCAAAAATGAGGGAAATCATGTTTTCTTCAGAAAAATTGAAAATTTTCTCGATTTTTAGCTGAAAAATCTCGTTTTTCGAGAATCTTTCGTTCAAAAAACTCGAATTTTTGTTAAAAAAACGCATTTTCCGCTGAAAATGTTAATTTCATGCGATTCTTCTGGAGTTTCTGACAATTTTCCACTAATTTTCACCAAAATTAACAATTTTCACGATTTCCAACAGGAAAAAACCATTAAATATTGCTTTTCCAGCTCAAAAATCCTAATTTTCTCGATTTTAGTTAGGAAAACTGAATTTTTCACTAGTTTTCGCCGAAATGTATCAATTTTTCATCAATTTTTCACAAATTTCCGCTGAAAAAACCGTTTTTTCCTCTATTTAAAGCTATTCCATCCACCAACCTTTCCTGCCACTCTGCCTATGGACCTGGCCTTTTCGTGTGGCGCCTCCAACTCCTCCAGTTTTCCTCCCTTCTTTATTTACAATAATAGATGACGTGGATTCTGAAGAAGTGTCCGAATTTGACGACGAAACTTTTCGAGAGAATTTTTTGAAGAACATATTAGTTGGAAGAGGGATGTGTGTGTGCCCAGCTGTGGGCTCCCCGAGGCTCACTGATTGTGAGGCCACGCCCCCTCCAGAGCAGACACCTGGCTCCGTGGAGGAGATAAATCACTGTTTTAAAGAGAGTGTTTGTGGGGGTGACTTTTGAAGAAAGAAAATTGAGAAAAAATCTCTGTGTTGAAAAGAAAAAGAAGCGAAAAAGTGCTTTGAAAAATGAAAAAAAGACAATTTCTTTATCAATTGATCATATGACTTGTTTTATCAGTTTCTAATAAGAGGGCGCGTGTTTCATTCGGGGACAAAGATTAAAAAGCAACAAAAAAACTTGTTTTTGAGAGAAAATATTGGGAATTGGTGCTTGAAAATCTTTAAAATGCATGCAGTTTCTGCTAAATTCAATTGTGTAGTTGTCCACGAGGAGTACACGCGCTTCCGGTGGAAAGTGCGCTCCATTGACACTTTGGAGAGAGTGCTCTCTCGAGTGGAGACGCAGAGCATTTTTCGGGATTTTCTTCAATATTTAGCAGAAAAAGTGATTTTTTTAAAGTTTTTACAGCAATTTTTTTTTATTTCTCGTAGTAGAAAATAGAGAAAAATTCAGAAATTAATAAGTTATCAGGAGGTAAGAAAGATATGAGGGATAATACAGATGGAAAGCTTTGAGTGGGGAGAGTGGATATGTCCGTTTTTGGAACGGAAACGCAGAAAGAGGATCTGGGGGAGCAAAAAAGCAAAACAGAGGAAGAAAAAAACGAAACAAAAAACAAGATAATGCACATTGTGTGAAAAGAAAACATGAAAAGGGAAGAAACAACGGGGGGAAAGAGTCACGGGGTGTCGGGATAAAAAACAGATTTTCAAGAGGAACCGGAGAGTTCGGGGATACAATAGAACAGTTTCTGGATGAAATGAGTGAATCCAATCCATATCGAGTCAACGAACGCGGGACGCCATTTGTTGTAGACGAAGAGTGTGTAGATTGGGATTCCGGAGAGCACCAGGAAGACTCCATAGACGAGTTCCCAGGGGTCGCTGTGGAAGAATGGGAGGATCAACAGGAAAAGACACATCAAGAAGAATAGAATCGGCCAGAAGAGGCTGATCTTTATCGGACGACTTTGTAGAACACTCTTCGGCATCGTATATCTCAGTTTCAGAAGTCCAGCAACTGATGAGAACACGACAAGTGATTCAGCGAATGAGAGATAGTTAATCAACTGGAAGACGTTTCCAATGAATAGCATGACGATAGAAGTGCCGCCAAGGAATATCAACGAAGGGATCGGAGTGAGCTGTTTGATGGAAATCATGGCGAACAGTTCGGGCAGTTGATTGTTTCGTGCTCCGGAGAAGAACATTCTCGAGCATGTGATGAGAATTCCGTTGAGTGATCCGACGCACGAGAATGAGACGAACATTGGCATCAGGATCTTGCTGCCGAACGAGCCGAGGATCTTGTCGGCGAAGGTGATCGCGACGGCGTCAGAGTCAAGGATCTGGAAATAAAGATCTCAAAATTTGAGTCGAAAATGAAAATTTCACTAAATTTCAAGAAAAAATATTCAGTTTTCTTATTACAGTCAAAATTGTGAACAGAAAATCTTTTTACTGTACTTTTCCTAACCAAACCAGACTTCTTTGGGCTCGAAAATATGTGAAAAATGCTATTTTTGACTCAAAATGCTCAGAAACTAGGTTTCTTGAGCCAAAACTGATAGAAAAGCCGTCTGAAACTCGATTTTTCCACAAAATTCCAGATTTTTTGGTCTAGAAAGCCGTAAAATCGGGATTCCATGACGGAAAATGTCTTTTTTTTTCACAGAAAAACACAAATTCAGCCGGACTTTTGTTAAATACCTTATAACCACAAAATTTCAGTTTACAGCTCAGAAATCATGAAAATCGGCATTTTTCAGCTCATTTTCAACTTCTAGAATCATCATCCAAATTACTCACCTCATCAACAGTTAGCACCGAGAAATATGCAATATTGACCAACATATAGACGATTGTCACTATTGGGATAGAGATATAGATAGCTCTCGGCAAGTTTCTGAACGGATTCTTCAACTCCTCGGTCACAAAGTTGAGATAAGAGAATCCGGAAAACGAGAAAACACCAGAATAGAAAGCCATTGCGATGGCGGCGAGTTTCGTCTGTGTTCCCTCGTTGACATCAGGCATAACGAGGTTGTCGACGTGTCCCAATGATAGCCAATATCCGCCACAAACGATGATGAGAGAGAGGGCGAGTAGTTTGGTGATAGTGAAGAAATCATTCGTTCTCGTCGCCATTCGAACATCCCAACAGTTGATGAAAGTGAGCACGGCGATGATACATCCAGCGAATAGATTGACGACCACATCGGGTACCGGACACGAATAGAATGGTTGGAGGGCGTACGTGGCACATGTTATTGCGATGATGGCTAGGGATGTCGGGTTGATGATCACCAAGGCGACCCACAGGAACAGGAATGCCGGAAGGGGACCGAATGCCTGGAATAATGGAAATTTCGGCTAAAAATCGGATTTTTCCGGCAAAAATGTGGAAATTTTGTGTGTGAAAATCAATCTTCAGGGAAAATGCAACTTTTCAGCATTTCTGATTAAAAAATATGGAAATTCAGGCGGTTTTAATAGTTAGATACCAATTTTTTCGAATCTAGGACATCTCAATAGTATCTCAGCATTTCGTTTCAACGGAACGGCAACGGAAGAGGGGGTTTAACGGAACGGTAACGGAACGGTAACGAAACGAAAACGGAAATTCGGTTTAACGAAACGAAAACGGAAGAAAATCTCAACGTAACGGCAACGAAACCACCACGAAACCAAAACGAATCGGAAATCAATCGATATTTCGTCATAGTGTCCCTAAACTACTTAAGCGCGAATGTCAAAACGAAGCTCTGTTGAAACGATATTTATTTTTAGTGTTTTTCCAGTTATTTTTTAAAATTACTTTTCCGTAATGAGAATTTCCAGCGAGAAAAATTAATGCTGCAAACAAAATTAGTTAAACATTTTTCAGGTAGCCGTGCACTAATGGAACAAAATCGCAGAAAACGGTTGTCACAGCCTTTTCTGCCAGAAACCAAAATGAAAAAGGTGACGATGTCAAATATCGAATATTTAACTAATATTGTTTTCAGGCTAGTCGCTGCTCTCAGTCAGGACGGAAGCTCAGAGGAAAATTTTCAGAACCTCCTTTCCGACGTCACCAAGTTGACTGGGATTTTTTTTGACTAGGTACAGAGAGCACAGTATACATACTTGATAATTCGTGTAATTGGTTTTCAGTATCGAGTTATGCCGCTTCAAAGTTGTCACACTCAACATTGGAAGTCTATGAGGAAGTCAACGAGAAGAAAGAAAACGAAAATGTAATTTCAATGTTTCAACATTTCTTAGAAAATCATTCTGTTTTAGGTCACACACATGTCGAACAACATGGAAAATCTGCGCAGTTCTGAAAGTCCACAGCTCGTCGAAAACCAATTTTTTCAAGAGGAGGAAGTTTTGGATGACATTCATCTCGCTGCGTCGACATCTATTGATTAGAAAACGAGGATTATTCCGGTTGTTAATTTTTTGTTTCTCAATAAATTATATTCTCATCGAACTTGTTCTTTTTGTTTAATTAATGCACACATCTATTTATATGGAAAGAAGGAAGGGGGTACCAGCGATCAAGTGGAAAAACGCGCAACCGCGCTCTGCCGCACGCTCCCGGGGAAACGGCAACGAAACCCCGACGAACTAATCACGAAATCCTGTGGGGAATCCGTTTCGTTGCGTTTTCGTTGCCGTTCCGTTGAAACGAAACGCTGAGATTTTTTAGCCGGAAGGGGGCCGAATGTCTGGAAAAATGTGAATTTTCATACTTTTCAAGGCCCGGCTTCGAAAAATGAACCGCCAAAATACCCGGGTTTTCGCGCCGGGCCTCGACAAGTAAGGAAACTTTGGCGCCAAAATTCTGAAAAAATGCTCAAAAAAATCGGATTTTTCAGACAAAAAAAGCAAAAATGTGAGAATTTTCTGAATCGAAAGCGTTAAATCGGGAATTTGAGTTTTTGGTATCGAAAATGTAATTTTTTTAGCACTTTTGATATGAAAAATGGAAATTCCGGCTGATTTTTCAAGTAGAAACCAATTTTTTCGAGCTTTGGACATTTTGAAATGCTAAAACATCATTTTTCAGTTGGTTTCATGCGCAATGTGACATTTTTGAGCAGATTTCAGATTTTTCAAAAGGCGGAGCCGGCTTCTGATGATGAAAACTGCTGAAAATAATAGTGAAAATCGAGAAAAAAGCACATGTAATTCACTTTCAACAGTTTTAGCCTGTAAAATCCTATTTTTCTAATAATTCTTAGGTTTTTCCTTGCTAAAAACCAAAATCTGATACTCCCTTACCTCATAAATATAGGCGTAATCCCCTCCAGATTTGGGGATCAACGTGCCCAATTCCGAATAACAAATGGCTCCGACCATAGCGAATGCACCACTCAACAACCAGATGAGAAGTGACATTCCAGCACTTCCCGCCTCCAAAAGAACTCCTTTTGGGGAGACGAAAATTCCAGATCCAATGATGACTCCGATGATAATTGTGCACCCATTGAATAGTGAGATTCGGGGTTTGAGTTTGATGTGATTGAGCGACGCACGCTCATCTTTCTCGTCCATTTTGAGAGTGATTCTCTTCAAGAAAACGAGATGAATGAAGGTCGAAAAGGGCAAAAAGGACAAAACGAAAAGAAGAAGGGTAATAAAATAAACTGCGGTGAAGAAGGGAGAATGAGAGGAGAGGGAGAAATGATCACCCATTCGGAAAGTGACGAAATATGAGCATCTGTCAAATAGTGAACAGATAGAAAAGAGATATGAGAGAGATAAATATATCTCATAACTTTTAAAAGTGCGAAGAGATGTGAAGAGGAAGCGGAAATAGGTGGTGTTGTAAGAAAAGCGCACCAACCAGACGATATTGTGATACTGAACGCGTCTAAAGCGCCCCAGTTGTATTTGAAATTGGTTTGAAGCGCGTCTGAGGAGCGCCAGCCCAGAAATTCAACTTTTGGTGTGAAAATCGCGCCATAGGTGCGAGTGATTTTAGCAAGTTCATCGATGATGCCGAATTTCAAAAGTCACAGAAATCTGGATTTTCAACATGCCTCAAAATCAATTTTATGAGCTGAAAAACATACCAAAACGTAGATCTCGGTGAGCTCTATGTCGCTGACCTACTCCGAGCAGAATAGGGACACAATATGCTGATCGGAGAAGGCTTGAGACATTTTCAGCTCATGTTTTCAGTTTGAAGCGAGTTATTTTCACGCTTCTTACAACCACGCTCTACCGAAACCGAAGAAAATTGTGTGCGCAATTTAGAGAATCAAAGAAAAATAGTCATATTTCAAGGGCATTCCGGTGGGGCGCATGTGTAACATCAGTGTTACAACTGCGCTCCACCGAAATCCGTTGATTTAGCAGTTTCGGTAGAGCGCGGTTGTAAGGATGCTCTGCGATTCGATTCTTTGCACAGAATGGTTAATTTTTGAGGGAGATATGAAAAATTGGCAAAAATGACGAAAAATACGTACATTCCTGAAAATTTGCTTGAAAATCCACAAAAAGTGTAGTTTTCAGTGGAAATTGCAGGTTTTTCTGAAAAAAATGACACAACGATCCAGTTTTACTAGTGAGCAAACTAGTGCGAAAAAACTTCGAACAATGGATTTCAGCTTGAAAATACTAAAAAAGACATCAAAAACTGTGTAAAAACCCTTGAAAAACGCAGCTCATGTGATCGGGAAGGTTCTAAAAACCGTAATTTCTAGTGGTTCTAAATCTATCCATTATAATTTATTGCTAATTAAACGCATCGACCTCACATTTGATTGCCAATCAATTGATTTTATTGTGCTCATTAATAAACTCATAAATTCATTAAAGGAGGACTGAAGTCATATTTTTTTATTGCAGATTCCGATAGTTCAGAAAATTCTGAGCAACTTTCATCATTGGAGCATATGCTAAAAATCGCTCTAAACGCCCTAAATTCCAGTTTTCCCGACTGAAAATGAGCTTTCGTGGAAGAGTTTTTTGGCCGAGATTCCGACACTCGCGCGGCCGCGTAGTCCTCTCGGACAAGTTTTTTTCCTCAATTTTGCGTTTTCTTTTTGCCTTTTCAGAGGGTTTTCATCGATTTTTCTTTAAATTTCATCGTTTTTTCTACAAAATATTACTTTAAAATGCATTATTGATAATATTTATATGTATTTTATACGATTTTTTACTTTTCCAGCAGAAATCGTTTGATTTATGCTGTATCTTCTTCTTTTTGTCCGTTTTTTCCCTTTGTTGCATGAATTTTGCTGCTTTTCAGATTCAAAATGACACGCAAGCAGCCACTCGACATTCAAATCTTCAATTCTCTTAATTTTTTGTGTTAGTTTGTCTCGGAACTATTGATTTCTCTCCGCCAATATTTCATTTCAGTGTGATCGCTCCCGAAGGACATCCGTCGAACACTCCGCCAAGCTGCCGACGAGTTCGGAATCGTTTTTAACAAGGAGAAGAGCGAATTTAGTCGTGTTAGTTTTAGAATTTACTATTGTTGTTCTCTCCGCCCATATTTTCAGGTTTCCCGCACCACAATTCGACTGGAAAGATTGCGCCGATTCGAGAGACGAGACATGAAAGGATGAATGAAGAAAGAAAACTATTATTTCAAAGTCTTTATTCAAAAGCTCAATTATAATGTTAATAAAAAATAATTTCTTAATAAATTCTGTTTCCGAAGAGACCATTTCCTTTTCGTCGTTATTGCCATTGAACTTCTTTCATTTCAGTCGAATTGTGGTGCGGGAAACCTGAAAATATGGGCGGAGAGAACAACAATAGTAAATTCTAAAACTAACACGACTAAATTCGCTCTTCTCCTTGTTAAAAACGATTCCGAACTCGTCGGCAGCTTGGCGGAGTGTTCGACGGATGTCCTTCGGGAGCGATCACACTGAAATGAAATATTGGCGGAGAGAAATCAATAGTTCCGAGACAAACTAACACAAAAAATTAAGAGAATTGAAGATTTGAATGTCGAGTGGCTGCTTGCGTGTCATTTTGAATCTGAAAAGCAGCAAAATTCATGCAACAAAGGGAAAAAAACGGACAAAAAGAAGAAGATACAGCATAAATCAAACGATTTCTGCTGGAAAAGTAAAAAATCGTATAAAATACATATAAATATTATCAATAATGCATTTTAAAGTAATATTTTGTAGAAAAAACGATGAAATTTAAAGAAAAATCGATGAAAACCCTCTGAAAAGGCAAAAAGAAAACGCAAAATTGAGGAAAAAACTTGTCCGAGAGGACTACGCGGCCGCGCGAGTGTCGGAATCTCGGCCAAAAAACTCTTCCACGAAAGCTCATTTTCAGTCGGGAAAACTGGAATTTAGGGCGTTTAGAGCGATTTTTAGCATATGCTCCAATGGTGAAAGTTGCTCAAAATTTTCTGAACTATCGGAATCTGCAATAAAAAAATATGACTTCAGTCCTCCTTTAAACAAGATGTTCAAAAACTGCATTTTAGGTGCTAGAATCGGTAAAATTCCTCCAAAATCGCCCATTTTGTGCTGAAAACTATGTTGGAAAAGGGCAAACAGCTCATGGACTGAATTTTTATGAAAATGAAAAAAATACACATGGAAACTGTGTTAAATCGGGAAAAACTGAGTTTTGGTGCTAAAATATGAGAAAAATTCATAAAAATTGGATCGCTCGTGCCAAAATTGCTCTCAAAACTAAAATTTTGAACACTAAAATGAGATTTTCTAACAAATTCCAGAATTCTAAGCGTTCTCATTCCCAAATCTCAGATTAGCTGAATTCCCTCGAAAAAGCGGATGTTTTTGGTGTTTTCCAAGACGACTCGAGTCGGATAAGCGGAAACCGACCACTGTAGTCAGATGACATTTTTTACGAGAAGAAAAGAACGAGCCTAATTTTTTTTCCACTAAAAAATGTCAATGACAAATAAAAATTAATTTGATACGAAGAAAGGAATGTGAAAAGGGCAATGTAGTACGGATAACCTTGGTAGTAGTGAGTGATACGAACAGATTACCGTTTTAT
The DNA here is from genome assembly GCA_002259235.3 of Caenorhabditis latens. Taxonomy (NCBI): domain Eukaryota; kingdom Metazoa; phylum Nematoda; class Chromadorea; order Rhabditida; family Rhabditidae; genus Caenorhabditis; species Caenorhabditis latens. The sequence goes on from CM056096.1 coordinate 3,255,603, forward strand.
CGCCATCAAAGAACAAAGTTTGGAGAAACAGACCTTTTTTGAAGGAAAAGATTCATTAATTTCTGCAAAAAATTGAAAAATTAGTTATTTAATAGCTTTAACTTTAATTTTAATCGAAAAAAATACACATTTATCAAGTAAAAACCGCTGAAAATCGTGAAAATTTCAGCAAAATCTGTTAAATAAAATTCCACGTCACTTCCGCATTTTTGCGTCGGCGTGAACTTTCGAATACAGTTTTTCAAGGAAAAACTCAGTTTTATATGAATTTTGGGTCAATTTTTGTGATTAAAATTTGAATTTTACGGAGAAAAGTTTATTTGTAAAAGAGTTTATGGAAAATTACTTGATTTCGTCGCATTTTTCAATATTTTTCACCTGAAAACGAAATCCACGTGGCTCTGCATTATTGCGTCGCCGTGAACTTTCGAATACCATTTTTAACGGTGGAAAGTGGGATTTTTCGAGTTTTGAGACATAAAAAAGTGGTTTTTGAAGAGAAAAAATTGGAAAAATAGGTGTAAAATTCATATTCACTATTTCTAAACTATTTTTATTGAGCTTTTTCAGCAAAAATTACTGAGATATAGTTATTTTTCATGGAAATACGATCTGTACCGTTTTTAATAGAGAAAAGTGCAAATTTCAATGGCAAAAATAGGAAAATAATAGACCTTTTCCCAGGAAAATTATATAATTGTTTTGTTGTTCTTGTAAATTTCTCACAAAGCCAACAAAAAAACGGACATATCCGAGTAAGTGGAAAAAGAGGGGTCGCCTCTTCATCATCAAATCCTTCCCGTCTTCTTCCTACTTCCTCTCCCCAGCTGGTTGGCGGGTGGGGGGACTAAGTCGATTCAAAGTGTAATGGGGCCTATGGGTGCACCACACATACACACATATACACGAGACATTCGCAGAGAATAGAGACACGGGACCATTGGAGACCCAGACTATGAGAGGAGGAAACGGAAGAATAGGGGGGAGAAAACAGACAGGACAGACATGGTAGACTTTCTACCAAAAGCGTCCCTCTGGCAAGCTGCCAGACTGTGGAAGCGGTGGTTAAGAATAAACAAAAGACGAGGGTTTTTTTGCGAGGAGCTAATGTTTGCTCAGAAAATTGCACTTTCCATGAAAAATCGCAACATTTTTTTGGGTTATTTGGGAATGGGCTTAGTCTACAGGGGGCAAAAGTCAGGGGACTTGAAAAAAGCGCGATTTTCAAAAGTTAATGTGGGTATTTGGTACGGGATTCTGATTCTGGATTTACAAGACTTCTTGTAACTCGGTTCATTTTGACACTAGACGAATTCTGAAGATAGTTTTAGAATCCTCATGTTTTCAGCTTTCTATTTATATAAGTTTCGTCAAACTTATATGAATGGGGAGCTGAAAACATGAGGATTCTGAAACTATCTTCAGAATTTGTCTAGTGTCAAAACGATATCGGTTACAGAACGGCTTGTACTTTGGCTCATTTTGATGATAGACGAAATTCGAGTACAGATTCAGAATCCTCACGTCTTCATCTTTCTAGTCATACCACTTTCGTTAGGAAACCACAAATGCGGTGTTAACTGTTATCGGTTCACGAACACAGGTCGGATTGTGTTAAAGGCGCATGAAATTTGTTAAAATGGGTCTCGTAGTGGAAATATGTGAAAATCCCGTATTTTACTTCGGTTTGAAGTTTTAGGTCGACATAAGGTCGCGGAAACGCGATCCGCTTGGCACAGTGCCAAAAACAAGAAATTGAAATTTAGCACAGCGCCAAGGATTCATACGATAAGCCGCGACGCGCACGCAACGCGACTCGAAAAAATTCAAATCTGTTCGTTGCGAACCTCACGCCTAGCACTGCTGTGAAACTCCCCCTGCAAGTAATGGGCGGAGCTGAAGATATCCTTTGCACTGATAATTTCAAATGGATTGTCGTAATAGAGAGAAAATGGTAAAAAGAATTTATCGAAAAGAATGCAATTAGAACTCAAATAATGTCCTCCTCGTGTTTCGTGATTGATGTGTTTCGTGTCACCGATGACACACTTCGAGTTAGACTCAGTTTCTCTGAAAAAGTACAAATTCTCTCCAGAATATAAATAGTACTGTACTAACTCATCAAAAACGCTCTATAATCCCTAATAAAATACATGACGACGAGTGGGTCGAGTGCCGGATAAAGTGCCAAACATATCGATGTCATGTTGGCAATCACTCCCAACTCGACACCAATTATCGGACAGATGAATAGAATGGTTGTCGGGGTGTACATGAAGATGATAGGGACGATTGTCTGAAAATTCTGAATTTGATCTCCCGACCTAAAGTGCAGGTACCTGAAGAACAAGTGCATGGAACAGTTGTTTCTGAAGGGCCCGCGTCTTCTCAGCCACCATGTCGTTCACCGATTGCATCTTTTTGTAAACGGCGTAGCCGAGGGACATTATTGTGACAAGAGTGGTGATCTGGAAGGGTTTTAGATTAGAAGTTGAGTTTTAAGCTCCGCCCCCAAAACAAGAAAGTTATAAGATTGGAAAGCTGAAATCGTGAGAATTCGTCTGGTGTTGTATCATGGCTCATTTTCATGCTGGACGATTTCTGAAGACAGATTCAGAATCCTTATAACTTCAGCTTTCCAGTCATATCAAATTCTAGGACATTCGGACGTTTTGGACACACAGACAGACTCTATTTATGCAAGAGAGCTTAGGAAGCATCTGTCTGTGTGTCCAGATATCCGCGTTCTGGATTCTGTAAATTCAGAAGAATTTTGAATTCCCAAAGCTCCAAGTTTTCGGAATTCTTTGAATCCTGAGACTTCTGGTAGTTCAGATGACGTCAAATTTCAAAAATCCGGTTTTTATCGGAAAATCACTATTTCTCGGGCGAAAATCGCTGTAAATCGGTCATTTTTCACAATTTTCAAAATCTGAAACCAGAATCAGAATTCACACGTCTTGAGCTTCTTGGTCATATTTGTTTTATTGAGTTACGGTTGTTGAAGTAGTGAGGATTCTGAATCCATTTTCAGAATTTTTCTAGCGTCTAAATGAATCCAGATACAAAGCTCTCTGTAACTCGGTTCAGTCTGCTGTCAGACAGTTCTTGAATACATATTCAGAATCCTCGCGTCTTCAGCTTTATAGTCATAACCACTTTATTGAGTTAGGTGTTATTGGAATGCTGAAGTCGTGAGGATTCTGAATCAGTTTTCAGAATTTTTCTAGCCTCAAAATGAGCCGAGCCACAAAACCCTTTGTAACTCGGTTCATTTTGCTGTCAGACGATTCTTGAATACAGATTCAGAATTCTCACGTTTTCAGCTTTCTAGTCATATCCACTTTATTGAGTATCGGTTGCTGAAGACGTGAGGATTCTGAATCTGTATTCAGAATTTTTCTAGCCTCAAAATCAGACGAGCTACAAAGCTCTTTGTAACTCGGTTCATTTTGATGCCAGACGATTTTTGAATACAGATTCAGAATCCTTACGTTTTCAGCTTTCTAGTCATATGCGTTTCGTCAAAAAGTTATATGAATGGAAAGCAGAAGACGTGAGGATTCAGAATCTGCATTCAGAATTTTTCTAGCCTCAAAATGAACTAAAACACAAGATGTGGTGTAACAGAGCCCATTTTGAAACAAGACGAGTTCTGAGAACAGATTCAGAATTCTTATGACTTCAGCTCTCTGGTTATATGAATTTTGACAAAAAGCATATGACTATAAAGCTGAAGACGTGAGGATTCTAAATCTCTATTCCAGCATCGTCTGACATCAAATTGAACCGAGTTACAAATAGCTTTGTAATTCAGTTCATTTTCATACTAGACGAAATTCAAAAACATATTCAGAATTTCCACAATTTCAGCTTTCTACTTCAGTATCACTCACCGCAATACAATAAACATTGATCATTCCTAGACAGCTCTTCCACTGGATTTGGATGTCTCCTTTGTTACCAATGATCTGAATCTTATTACCAATTTTTTCCTGGTTTCTTCTCCAAAATCACTCACAAAATACAATGGTCCAATATACGAGAGTCTCTCAATCCGTTCCTCATAATTCTCATAGATAGTCTCGTTTAAATAAGCATTGAATGTATCGTTACTACTCAACAGGAAGTATACATTACACCACCAAAAGATAGCAATAACTATGAAAATTGATGGCCAGATAAGGGCACGTGGGTACTTGAACCATTGGATTTGAGCGGGGTGGATCATGGCGATGTAGCGGTAGACAAAGTGGATGGCCAGGAGGACAAGGGTCAGGCCATAGGAGGTACAGTAGCTGGCTGGAAGAGGAATGATTCATTTCATACTTGCAAACCATAGTTGTCCGGAATCCGGATTCCGGGAATTCCGGATTCCGGAATTCCGTGTTTTTTTGACGTTCCGGTTCCGGGTTCCGGATTCCGGTTTTTTAAATGTTTATTCCGGAATCCTGAAGTTGAAATTTTAAAATTTTTTTGAGTTTTAAAGAAAACTGCATTGCTTCTTTGTCGGTTTTGAACCTCAAAAGTAGTTTTAAACTTTATATATCATTAAAAACACTCGAAAAAATGACTTGGCCTTGCAAATTTTTCGAATCATTCCGGATTCCGGATTCCGAAATTCCGGAATTCCGGGTTTTTTTGCCATTCCGGTTCCGGATTCCGGATTCCGGAAAATCTAAAATTTGATTCCGGTTCCGGATTCCGTATTCCGGAAAATCTAAAATCTCATTCCGGTTCCGGTTCCGGATTCCGGGTTCCGGAAAATTAAAAATTTGATTCCGGTTCCGGATTCCGGATTCCGGTTCCGGATTCCGGGTTCCGGAAAATTAAAAATTTGATTCCGGTTCCGGATTCCGGGTTCCGGAAAATTAAAAATTTGATTCCGGTTCCGGATTCCGGATTCCGGTTCCGGATTCCGGATTCCGGTTTTTCGGAAAACGGCATTCCGTACAACTATGTTGCAAACCAGGCCTAACTCGTTAAAAACGCATTGCTATGAGCTGAAAAATATACCAAAATGCAGATCTCAACGAGTTTTATGTCTGTGACCTATTACGGGCCCAATGGCGGATGGTTAATGTGCCGCTGGCCGGGCTAGAATGGCTTTTTGGCGTTTTGGCACTTGTTCCCGGCCCGTGGCACATAAGTCCGCCCCGTAGAAGGTCATGGACATAGAACTCGTCGAGATCTGCATTTTCGTATATTTTTCAGCGTATTGCGTTTTAAGCGAGCTGAGCGACGGCCAGTTTCGGCCCGGTAGTTTTGATTGTCGCTGCTCTGGAACGTTCTGATTCGGGTCGTGTGGAAAAATTCTTGTTTCAGAACTGATACAAACTAGAAGAATATAGATTCCGATGGTTTTGATTTGTACACCGGTTCTGAACCGGTATCGTGTTAGAAACTTTTAGATTTTCCACCATTTTGGCTGTTCTGATTTGGGCCACATGCAAAATTGTTCGGTTTCGAACTGCTATGAACCAGAAGCGTCTAGATTGCAGTGGTTCTGAGTTATGCCGGTTCTGAACAAGTGTTGTCTTAGAACTATTATTATTCGATCATAGGTACTTTCGCAAGCCGAGTTATGAGCTCTCCAACTTTTCATACGGATAAGCCTTTTCACGTGGAATTCCCAATCAACGAGTAGTATACACAAGATATTCTTGTTTTTGCGACGTACAAGCACTGATAAACCGCTGAAGAACACAAATGGAACCGCGGGGTTACGTATTTGCGATCGATTTGGAATTCCGTCTGAAAAAGCTTGACCATATGAAACGTTTGAGCGCTCATAACTCAGCTCGCAGGGGCATTTAGCAGGTTTTGACTGCAGAAATGGGCTTCCTGTAGTCTAAAGTACCCATGACCAAATTAGGCCGTATGAAAGTGGCGTCTCCAAAGACTTCCCTAGTTAGAACTTTCTTAGTTACCATTGCTCAGACGGTTCCATTCGGACCGGGTTCAAGAACGGGCTTTTTTACTCAGATAGTGCATTAGAACTGGTACAACTGTCTAGGTTACCATGATTTACGTTTGTACCGGTTCGAAGTTCTAAACGGTGAAAAAACTCACTAATAATAATCGGCGCCAAAAACGGATCATATTTGAACCAACTGGCACAAAACACGATATAACTATTGAGATATGAATGCATCGCTGGTTGAGTCAATATATCAATAATCGAGTACCAAAGAGAGAAGAAGGCAAACCAGAGCATCAGGTACTTATAGGACCCGAAGTTTTGACGGGTTCTTGTCAGAATCAGATGGATTAAGGTGAGATTTGCGAAGAAGGCGATGACGAAGCCGAGGTACTCGGCAAAATAGGTGATGAATGGGATTTGCATCTGGAAAAGGGATGAATTGGGGGATGTTATAGAGAAACAGTTAAATGTGGAAAAGCTAAGAAAAAACAGAAGACATGAGAGTTTTTACTTTTCGGGAAACCATACAGGCCTCAAACTTAATGATATGTGCTGAAAAATATACCAAAATGTAGATCTCAGCGAGTTCTATGTTTGTGACCTACTACGAGTCAGATGACTAACTGTTAATGTACGGCGGGCCGGGCTAGAACGGTTTTTAACACAATTTTTGTGTTTTTGGCACTTCACCCCCTAAAGAAACTGCCTATAAATACCGTGCTTAACATGCCTAGAAAGCTGAAACCGAGAGGATTCTGAATCAGTGTTCAGATTCCGTTTAGCATGAAAATGAAGCGAGACATCACCCGTCTCCACCATAGTAAATAATTATTGTATCTCTACGAATTCAGACTCTAGACTACTTCCTAGAATAAATTCAAAATCTTCACACTTCTAAAACAATTCCAGAAAAAAACAAACTCGATTTTCGAAGAAAAGAAGAATAGATGAAAACACATGAATAATAATCTTTTATACCAGTTTTCGAAAAGGGGCGTGGCTTGAGGAGCGTCATTGCTGAGGTAGCATGACGTGAAAACGTTAAAGCTTAATCCGTCGTTGATGAAGAACTTTAGGACATGATAAATACATTTTCTTTAGAAAAACTTTATACTTTCTAAGAAAAAAAACAATATGTGAATGGAATGTCAAACAACAATACACAAAAGGAACAATGGAACAGAGTCTCAGGTTGACACATAGTCTGAAAGCATTTTAGGAGATCATAGGTTCAGATAGATTCTTAGGTTCTTACTGTAGACTTCCAGTATTATTATTAAGATGCGCGCCGACAGTAGTAGAGACGGAGAGAAGGAAGACACTCTAGCTTCTCTGCGTCTCTCTTCCTCACTCGCTGCTATTTTCCTAACTTTAAAGACGCATATCTCAATAGCGTGAGTAGCTATCAAAAATTTGTCAACTACAAAAATAACTTTTCAGATTCGGTCCACATTTTCGCTCTTGACAACTTTTCGATAGCTATTCACGCTTCTGAGATATAACCGCTTAAAGATGAAGAGGGAAGGAGGACGTAGAGAAGCTAGAGTGTCTTGCTTCTCTGCGTCTCCCTCTCGCTGTCTGTTATCTAGCTCCTATCTTCAAACGCGCGTATCTCAAAAGCGTGAATTGCTATAAAAAATTTGTCAACTACAAAAATGTAAAGCTAGATTTTATCTACACAACCATAACAGTTTCAATACAATCCGACCATCCGGTGCCTCGTGACGTGATGTTAAATATCCCTATTTTTCAGATTACCATCCACCATCCGATGAAAACAAATGTCCATTCATGACTCATCCCCCACAAAAATAGAAGAATTTGTATTATTTGGTTGCCATGAAGAAGAACAAACAGTTGTTTCGTTGTAAATGTGCTGTATGTCTTCTCGAATCGTTTCAAGAATTGATGGAAGCGAACAAACATTGTCCCTTTTACATCATCATCACTATCAATTTCGTTCTCCACTTTTTTAGTCACCCCTCAAGGAATGTCGCCCTCTACCGTTTCACGGATCACCGAACGTATTTTTATGAAGTTTGTCTTTTTGTATTTTCCCAGAAATCTTATTATTCCAGATATGCCCAAATTGTCATTGAGTATCCTGTCCTTGTTATTGCCCTTACTGGTACAATCTCAGTTTTTTTGACTTGTTGGTCGTTGTATTTCAATTTTGGAGTTATTGATTTGGATCCGACAAAGGTGAGAAAATTTGGAGCGAAGAGACGCAGAGAAGCGCGAGCTTCTGCTTTCTTTGCGTCTCTCGAGGTATCGCAGCTACTTTGAGCGTCTGTATCTCAAAGGCGTTTATAGCTATCAAAAAGTTATTAACTACAAAAATGTGGCTTCGGACTTGATCTACATTTTTGCAGTTGACAACTTTTTGACAGCTCCACCCACTTTCGAGATATAAGCCTTTGAAGTCAGGTGCGTATAACAACAAGAGAGAGAGAGAGAGAGATCGCAGAGAAGCGAGAGTGTCTGATTTCTCTGCGTCTCCCCGCAAGGGTAGCGATAACAGCGTTCAAAAAGGTACTTTTAGCTAATAGGGATTTTTGAGAGACGCAGACAATCAGACGCTCTCGTTTCTCTGCGCCCTCTTCCCCCACACCCTCACTATACTTCGCTATCTTCAAAGCCGCATAACTCAAAAACGTGAATAGCTATCAAAAAATTGTCAACTACAAAAATGAAGTCCAAATCCTATTAAATATTTTTGTAGTTGACAACGTTTTTCTAGCTCTTCACGTTTTCGAGATATGCGTATTCAAAGTCTATAGGGAAGGGAGAGAGACGCAGAGAAAACAAACGCTCTCGCTTCTCTGCGTCTCTCGAAAACTTTGAAGGCGCATATCTCAAAAGTGTGAGTAGCTATCAAAAAACTTTCAACTACAAAAATAGAGAGCTAGATTTGATCTACACACCCCAATAAGAATTTTTGAAATTGTTCATTTCAGGGGTTCGAAACCAGAGGAACGCCTCTATCCTCCGCTCGACTAACCTTAGAAGCAATGAAGCCCCATCAAGCATCGAATGAGAATATATTGAGATGGTATTTCGAGTAAGTCACTTTTCTCTTTTTGGATGGGATTATTTGCACGGCACGCTTCTTTCAACCGCGCTCTACCGAAACCGAAGGAAATAGTGTGCGAAATAGAGAGAAAAAGAGAAAAAGAGACAAGGGGATTTCGATGGAGCGCAGTTGTAAGAACTGTGCCCAGCTAGTAAACATTTTGAGGAAATTTCGAATTCCAGACAAGACGCCGCGCGTCGGAAACGAGATATCTCAAGTACTCTTGAGCCAATTACCGTTAATTATGATGATTATGGTGTGGACTCTGAGCCCAATGAATCAGATCTGGAGGACCCTTGTGAAATGTATGGAGCTATCGGAAAATCGTTTCCATATGATATGATTGAGTACTTAGGGAAGGTTATGGTCAGGGTTTCCAGTTATGATGATGTAAGTTGGCCGAGTTTCAAAAAAATAAAAAAAGTTCGGCCACCAAATTCTCAAATTCTCTTCCAGCTCTTCACACTACCAGTCATGACTCACTTATGCCACGTGGATAGTATTCTGGATGAGATTAGTGAAGAATTCAACTTCACTAAATCCCTGAAACACTCTCTGAATATCCCACTTTACACCAGTTGTCCGAATATCTCAACCGAGAATTCTTGTGATGCGTTGAACCAGTTTGAGTGAGTTTTTCCCCGGAAAGCTCTAGAAAAATGAATAATTTCAGTATTTCAAATTTTCGAGAGCACCTCAAGGAGTGTCGGGATGATTCAAAACTAGATTTTTGCTCAGCGTTCTCTATAAATCAAGTGAACAATTGGCTGCTGCCCATGGATAATTCGACGGAGGTTATGGTTACGGTGATTTTGAAGGTGTGGTTTTATAAAGAAAGTTTTGATCTACTTTTTTGTAGTTGACCACTTTCTGATAGCTATTCCAGGTCTCGAGATACGAGGCATTGAAATTTGGAGGGTGAGAGACGAAGAGAAGCGAAACACACTTTTTTGAGAGCATATCTTCAAAGTGGTGTATCTTCAGAACGTGAAGAGCTACAAAAAAGTTGTCAACTGCAAAAATGTAGATCAAATCCAGATATTTATTTTTGTAGTTGGTCATTTTTTGAAAGCTATTCACGCTTTTGAGATACGACGCTTTGAAGTTCGAAGAGTGAACGTGAAAGACGCAGAGAAGCGAGAGTGTCTGATTGTCTGCGTCTCTGCCTCTCCTTTTGCAACCGGTCATCTTTCAAGACGCGTATCTCCAAACTCTATTATCCTACTAAAAAGTTCTTAACTGCAAAAATGTAGATCAAATCTAAAACTATATTTTTGTAGTTGATAGTTTTTTGATAGAATCTCTGGTTTTTGAGATAGGGCGCTTTAAAGTTTGGAGACTGAACGTGAGAGACGCAGAGAAGTAAGATTGTCTGTATTGTCTGCGTCTCTCCCATCACTTTTTTAAGAACATCGCTTCAAAGAGACGTATCTCTGGAACGTGAAGATATACAAAAAAGTTGTCAACTACAAAAATATTCAGCAGGATTTGTACTTTATTTTTGTAGTTGACGATTTTTTGATAGCTATTCACGCTTTTAAGATATAATCCGGTCTGGCTAGAGACCTTATTGAAATGACGCAGAGAAACGAGACACTCTAGCTTCTCTGCGTTTCTTCTTGATCTACATACTTTCCAGATCCCCATGTGGAATGGTGTAGATGACCGTGATGTCTATGACACCCTCATCGATAGACTGAAAACTCATTTCGAACAAAACCCGCATACCCGGATGGCCGGCGTCTCGTTGAATATGAAGAATCGAGTATTTCAGGAGAAAATTCGATCGGATAGTTTGATAGCTGGGTTGTCGGGTAGGCGGGGCTTTTGAGATTTGATCTATGCAGTAATTTCAGCTTTTCTCGTCTTCACTTGCTTCTTAATCTACTCCAGAAGCCTTGTATTCACTTGTATCATTCTAATGGTTGTCACGTTGTCGGCTGGTGTCGCGTTTTTTGTTTATACGGTAATGGAGGACCCAATTTTTAAAAAAATTTACCGAAAAATCACAGGAAATCCTCGGAATCGACTTCTTCCCGTTCATCAACCTTCTAGTTGTGGTGATATTGATCTCGATTGGAGCGGATGACGCGTTTTTGCTTCTCGTTTATTATAGGAGGGAAGTCGAGGTAAGTGTTTGTATTTTTTGTGTAGATCATATTTACCGCTACATTTTTGTAGTTAACCACTTCTTGATAGCTCTTCACGCTTTTGAGATATGAGCCTATGAAGTTTGGAGGGGAAGAAGAGGTAGAGAAGCTAGAGTGTCTCGTTTCTCTGCGTCTATCTCAAAACCTAGAATAGCTTTTAAAAATTTTTCAACTACAAAAATGTAGATCAAATCTAGAGCTACATTTTTGTGGTCAACCATTTTTTGATAGCTATTCACGTTATTGAGATATGCGCTTTTGAAGTTTGGAGGGTGAGAGTAAGAAGCGCAGAGAAGCGAGAGTGTCTGACTGTCTGCGTCTCTCTGTGGTGTCTCTAGCTTCATATCTCAAAAGCGTTATTAGCTATCAGAAAACTGTCAACTACAAAAATATCTTGTTGTTTTTCCAGAAAATGTCGCACCTCGAGTACAAAATCGGCTCCATCTATATCCCCCTTTACCGCGAATCGGATCTCCTCTCTCGCAGTCTGCGTCTCTCCCTCCATCACTCTCTCGTCTCAATGTTTGTCACCTCATTGACAACTGCAATCACTTTTTTGACGAATTTGACGAGTCCGGTGATAGTTTTAAGGTAGAAATTTTATATGGCAAATATTGTACCAAATTGAAAACGCTGTAACTCAGCGAGTTTTGATGCTAGAAAAATTCTGAAAACAGATTCAGAATCTTCAGGCCTTCAGCTTTTTAATCATACAAAATTTCATAAAACAAAGATTTCTAGAAAGCTGAAAATGTGAGGATTCTGAATCCGATTCCAAAATTTGTCAAGTGTGAAAATGAGCTGGGTTACAAACTTGTTTATATCTCGGCTCATTTTGACGCTAGAAAAATTCTGAAAATAGATTCAGAATCCTCAGGCCTTCAGCTTTCTAGTCATACAAAACTTCGTAAAATAAATATGACTAGAAAGTTGACAATGTGAGGATTCTGAACCTGTATTCAAAAATTTGCCAAGTGTGAAAATGGGCTCGGTTTCAAATCATTTACCTCGATTCCTTTTGACGCTAGAAAAATTCTGAAAACAGATTCAGAATCCTTAGGCCTTCAGCTTTTTAGTCATACATAACTTTATAAAATAAATGTGTTTAGAAAACTGAAAATGTGAAGATTCTAAATCCGTTTTCAAATTTTGTCTAGGGTGAAAATGAGCTTGGTTACAAACTTGTTTATATCTCGGCTCATTTTAATGCTAGAAAAATTCTAAAAACAGATTCAAAATCCTCAGGCCTTCAGCTTTCTAGTCATACAAAACTTTACAAAATAAATATGCCTAGAAAGCTGAAATTGTGAAAATTCTGAACCCGTTTTCACATTTTGTTTAGTGTGAAAATGAGCTCAGTTCCAAATCCTTTTATATCTCGGCTCGTTTTGACGCAAGAAAAATTTTGAAAACAGATTCAGAATCCTTACACCTTCAGCTTTCTAGTCACACATAACTTCATGAAATATATATGTCTAAAATGCCGAAAATGTGAGAATTCTAAATCCGTTTTCAAATTTTGTCTAGTATGAAAATGAACTTGGTTACAAACTTGTTTATATCTCGGCTCATTTTGACGCTAGAATAATTCTAAAAACAGATTCAGAATCCTCAAGGCCTCTGCTTCCCATTTATATAAATTTTTGACAAAACATATATGACTAGAAAGCTGAATTTATGAGAATTCTGAATCTGTATTCAAGAATCTTCTGACCGCAAAATGAACCGACTCACAAAGATTTGTATATCTCGGCTCATTTTGATGCTAGGCGAATTCTGAAAATAGATTCAGAATCCTCACGTCTTCTTTCAGATGCTTCGGAATCTACGCAGCCATTACCGTAATCATCAACTACCTCTTAGTGATTCTAATCCTTCCTGGAGCTATCATTCTAACACGGCCTATCAGAAGAAGTAAGAAGACAACGGAGCAAAAAATTGATCAAAATCCAACAAATAAGCTCACCGAGTTCACATTTTACTTCCGCTTCGCCATAGTTCTTCTCAGCCTGATCCTCACTGCATTATCTATTTTCATCATTTTTCAAAATCCAGGACTCACAATCCCTCAGACTAATCCGACCAAAGTGAGTCCCCCATTTTCATATTTATGACATAATTTTTCAAAAAAAAAAAAATCCAGCTCCTCGTTGACTCAAATCCCCACGAATACTTTGACAACCACTTGCATCATTTCAACTTTCAATGGCAGAGATCAGCGAGATTAGTGAAGAATTTTATATTTGGAGTGGAGCAAGTCAGGGAGTCCTCCTCACTCAGCCCGTATCACAAACCTGCCAAAAACTTTTCCGGAGGGGTGAATTTCAAGTTGGACATCGAGAAATTGGACTTCTACCGACGGCTTGTAAATCTGGAATCCCAAAAATATAGATTGGAAAACTATACGCATATGTCATGGGCTGATAAAATGTTGCAGGCTAATGAGTCGTGTCTCTCGGAAAATAAAGTAGGTAAACTTTGAGGGCTTGTTATGGTGTTCAAAGTGATTGGTGTTAAACCTAAAATATAATAGTTAGATAGAAAAAGTCAAGAGCTACATTTTTGTAGTTGACAACTTTTTTGAGATATACGCCTTTAAAGATTGGTAACTTTCTGAAAGTGAGGGTGAGGGAGGAGGAGACGCAGAGAACACAGACGCTCTCGCTTCTCTGCGTCTTTTCCCATCTCCTTCTAGCTTTGAAGGCGCGTATCTCGAAAGCGTGAGAAGCTATTGAAAAACTTTCAACTACAAAAATGTAGCCCAAGATTTGATCTACAAGCTCCAGCAAGAATTTTTGAAATTGAGTTATTTCTGACGATGCTAGAAGCTGTGAAATATGACCACTTTTTTCAACATATTTGGATACACCACCACAGGTGATATACACGCTCAAAAACAAGTAATATGTCGCTGAGAGGGACGGGAGGAACAAGACGCAGAGAGTTTAGACACTCTCGCTTCTCTGCGCTCTCTCACTCTCACACCTCTTCCTTCAAACTTCAAATCGTCATATCTTGAACTCTTCTGTAGCTATCAAAAATTGTAATTTACAAAATGTAGATCACACCTAGATCACCATTTTTGTAATTGGAAATTTTTTGATAGCTTTGCAGGGTTCTGAGATATGCGCCTTCAAAGTTTTTAGGGGAGGGAGAGAGACGCAGAGAAATGAGACAGTCTAGCTTCTCTAGCTTTGAAGGCGCATATCTCAAAATCGTGAAGAGCTATCAAAAAGTACCCAACTACAAAAATATAGAGCTAGATTTGGTCTTTATGCTCCAACAAAAAATTTCGAATTTGGGTTATTTCTGACGGTGCTAGGCATTTTTTAAAACTGCCAATTTTCCAGACCATCCCCAACTCCTGCATCCTCTCCGCTTCTATCCGTCAAAAAAACTTAATCCATCAATTCCCCGATGATTTCGCCGTGATTCCAGGAGATGGCCCATTTGTAGATCATGACTTGAATGTTGTTGGGTACGTTAATTACCATCTAGGTTAATTAGTCTAATATCTCATTTAGGTACTTCATCTCAATCCCATCAAATGAGAAATTACGAGTGGACACTGAGGTGATTGGTTCGTTTTTCGAAGAAATCGAAAATTCATGTGAGGCAATAAAAAACCAGACCAGTGACCCTGTCCTCTGTCTCTCCTCCACAGAGATCACCAGGTTCTACGATATTGTTTCCCAGCTACGGTAGGTATCATTTGATCTACATTTGATCTACAAAAAAGAAGGAATTTTCAGATCATCTAGCTTCATTTCTGTCTCCATCTCTCTCGCCGTTTGCCTTATTGTGATCATCGCGTGTACACGTGTTATCAAACTGTCCGTCATGTCCTCCACAGTCATTTTCTGCGTTATACTTTGGACTGTGGCCAGCCTCATTTTGTTAGGTATGTAGGAAAGCAGAAACTACGGAAAAATAGTGATTTGGACTTGAAAAGAGCTAGACACCGTCACAGCGATTTTATGTTTGTAATTTTTTTATGGTTTCGTAGATCAAATCAAAGGCTATATTTCTTTAGTTGGAAGTTTTTTGATAGCTATTCACGTTTTCAAGATATAGTCGTTTAAACTTGAAGAGAGCAGGAAAGAGACGCAGAGAAGCGTGGGTGTCTGCCCCCTCTGCGTCTCTGTCTCTCCTCCCGATTGCGGTTTAGTAAGCCATCTTCAAAACCGGATATCTCAAAAACTATAAAAACTATCGAAAAGTCGTCAACTACAAAAATAAAGTTCTAGAATTGATCTATATTTTTGCAGTTGACAACTTTTTGATAGCTCTTCTAGGTTTCGAGATATAAACAGTCAAAGTGGAGCAAGCTTTTTTTGCGGGAGAGACGCAGAGAAGCCAGACTGTCTAGCATCTCTGCGTCTCTTCAGCAACTTTAAGATTTTAAATGACAAAAAGTATAAAAATATCAGTTCGTTATGTCCAAACGGGCTCAGCAATTTATAAGCCCTCACGTTTTCCCTATTCGCTGAGTATCGACTCCAAGGTAATCACTGTCATACGATACGCAGCTAAATAAAAAGGAGCTGTTTAGACTTTTAGGATTTTAACAGTCAAAAACTAGCAGAAAATAGACAAGATGAAAGATGAGACGCAGAGAAGCGAGGGTGTCTGCTTTCTCTGCGTCTCTCCTTTTCGCCTTTTCGCCTTTTCAACAGTCCACCTTTAAATGGCGCCTATCTCAAAACCTATAACAGCTATCAAAAAATTGTCAACTACAAAAATAAAGCTTTGAAGTAGGGTTTTATTTTTGTAGTTGACAACTTTTTGATAACTCTTCTAGGTTTTGAGATATGAATGGTCAAAGTCTAGCAAGAGATGGAAAGGGAGACGCAGAGAAACGAGAGTGTCTCCTTTCTCTGCGTTTCACTTTTTTAAACCAAAGACCATGTTTGAGCCAATCTATCTCAAAAGCTGTTAAACGGTTAATAAGAGCATAAAGGGAGACGCAGAGAAACGAGAGCGTCTCGCTTCTCTGCACCCTCCCTCCCTCTCTCCCTCTCACTTCTAGATGTCTATCTTGCAAGCTTCATATCTCGAAAGCGTGAAGAGATATGAAAAAGTTGTCAACTACAAAAATGTAGCCCATGACTTGTTCTATATTACCATGATTCAAACTTTTTTATATCTCCCTTAACTTTCTCAAATCCCAGGCTGGAAACTCTCAGTCGTCGAATCCACCATCCTCATCATCACCATCGGCCTAAGCTTCGACTACACCCTCCATTATGTCGTTGCTATTCGGGACACCAAATTCTCGAGCCCAACGGAGCAAGTGTCATCTGCTCATTCCACCGCCGGTATCGCGTGCTCTTTCGGCTCCATCACTCTATTTCTCGCCGGTCTTCCATTACTTTTCACACAAACCGCGTCGTTTTATCAGGTAATTCCCCTATTTTTGACATATTTGTGTCATTTTTTGTGTCGAGTACTTGGAACCGTGCTTTATACCTTACCCATTTCCAGATCGGCACAATGTTGGTCACTCTTGGAATCACATCAATTTTCGGTGCGGCTGTTGTACTCCCAGCCTTCGTAATGTCCTTTTCGTGTAGTCGACAGTCAACAAAGTTATGATATTTATTGTTATCAAATATATATGTATGTACAAATAATAAAAATGTATACTTCAAGACTGAATTCGGTTTGCGTGATCCAGGAAGACGGGGATGGCAAAACTGGAAAAAAACAAGTTAATTATTTAATTGAATTAATTAAACTCACACCAGGATGCCGAGGACGAGAGAGACTAGGGAGATGATGGTCGGTACGTGCTCGTACTTTTTGATGAGACGGTCGGCGTTGCGGCCAATGATTTCGGAGGTGTGGAGGGACGGCATGGTCTGAAAATATTCTTTATTATAAAAAAGTGAAATGAGGAGAAGTAGGACGATGAGAAGAGAGCAATATTTGAAATCTCTGTCACGGTGACCGATGTCATCCGAAAATTGTGATTTTAATATGATTGTGTAGATCAAATCAAGGGTTATATTTCATTAGTTGGAAATTTTTTGATAGCTATTCACGTTTTTGAGATATGCGTCTTTAAAGATGGCGTAAAAAGGAAGGAGACGCAGAGAAACGAGGGTGTCTGCTTTCTCTGCGTCTCTCGAGGTAGCACGGCTACTTTGAGCGTGTGTATCTCAAAAGTGTGAAGAGCTATCAAAAAGTTGTCAACTACAAAAATGAAGAACTTAATGTGGGCTTTTAAACTATATAAGTTTTGTACAAGTAGACTTCTTTCTGAGAGTGTTGCACATTGCCAAAGTTGAGAGATGTTTTTTGAAGGTATTTTATTTTAAAGGCGCGTATCTCAAAAGCGTAAAGAGCTATAAAAAAGTTGTCAACTACAAAAATGAAGAACTAAATCAGGGTTTTCAGTTTATATAGTTTTTGTTGCACTGGCATAATTTTGAACAAAGTTACACACTTTCAATGCTGAGAGGTGTTTTTTGCAGTGGACAATATTTAAAGTTGTATCTGAAGAACGTGATTAGCTATCAAAAAGTTGTTAATTGCAAAAACGAAAAAAATAGATTTAAACTTTAAATTTTTATAGTTTAAATAATAAGCACAATGTCAAAGTCATGCTATTTATAATAGGTGTTTTTACAGGTTCAATTTTGGTAAAATCAAAATTTTTATGTGAAATTCACAGTTTTTAATCTAAAAATTGACTAAATTTCACAAAATTTTCGCAAACAAAACTATACAAAATCCCGCAAAGCACTCTTGAGACAAGAATAAAGCAAATGAAATATTCTAAGCAACTTGAGAATCCATCCCCTTGACGACGAGACGGGCGGTCGCTATGTCATCCCGAAACAGGTCATTTCATTTTAATGGCAGAAAAGAAAACTCCTGACTATGAATACATGACCAAATGAACAAAAGGCGGGGAACGTGAAAACGAGAAAACGAGAGAATAAGACTGTTTGTAGACGCTGCTCTGTACACAACA
Source organism: Caenorhabditis latens (assembly GCA_002259235.3). Lineage (NCBI taxonomy): Eukaryota > Metazoa > Nematoda > Chromadorea > Rhabditida > Rhabditidae > Caenorhabditis > Caenorhabditis latens. The sequence goes on from CM056096.1 coordinate 3,273,728, forward strand.
GAGCCCTTTTATTTGCTCGACGAGAGAGTGTGTGCTCCGGAGAGACGCAGACTTTTGTCACAATAGTTCAATTTATTTGGAAGACACGTATTGGAATTGATAAGAGATACTTAGACTAGACTACGCTTTTGCTCCGAACTTCCACTTTCGACACACTCCAGATGTTGTTTGACGGGTGGAGACCAATAATCTTTCGACCTGAACACAATATTATTATTATTTTGGAAAAAAACTGAAAAATACCTCTGTTGATTGTATAATTGACACTTTTCTTAGTGACAGAATGGGTGAAAATGAAGACGAGAGTGGAGGCGGTGCCTTGGTGGGCTTCCACGAAGAAGAACGCGAGACCGCCGTCTGGAAATTACCGAAGTTTGACTGCTCGTAACTTGCTCAAAATTGATGCATTTTGAAAAACTTTGAATTTTTCATGTAGATCAAACCAAGATCTTCATTTTTGCAGTTGACAACTTTTTGGTAGCTATTCACACTTTCGAGATACAACCGCACAAAGTTTGGTAGGCGACAGCGCGAAAGGAGGAGACGCAGAGAAGGAGGGTGTCTCGTTTCTCTGCGTCTCCTCCTCTCGGGCTTGTCGCCTACCAAACTTTGAACGCGCATATCTCAAGAACGTGAATAGCTATCGAAAAATTGTCAACTACAAAAATGAAGATCGGGATTTGATCTACAAGATAAACATAAATTTGAAGAAGACTGGTGAATTTTGGACAACGGGCGAGTCCTTAAAGTATACCTTTTTTTTTTGAAAATTTTCAACTCTTGACGAGATTTTTTGAGAAAAACGCGCGCTCCGTTGAATTTCTCGGCTGTTTTAACTTTTAGATTACAAAATTCACTGCGTAGCCATGACAATTCGATACAGAGCTTAACACATTTTTTCTCATGGTCCGTTTTGAGTCTAGGATCATCCTTACAAGTGCAATGGAGCGCAATCCCTCATACTTATATATGGATTTGTAGATACAGTACCATCCCAAATAAAAACTCTTACCATTAATATAAACATCAAAATACACAGAAATGACAATCGTGATAATAGGTCCCAAAATAAAAATTACGTGCACAGCTGCCTATAAAACCTTTTTCTCATAGTTTTTTAACTAGAATTTTCCACCTGCACAATCAACACCGTCGTAAATCGCTTCTGAACTTTCAACGTGTACTCTGACAAGTCTTTTCTCGACGCTAATAGAATAATCAGGGTGAAAGCTCCGCATAATAAGACCACTGAGCCAACAAATAAAATAAATATGAATGTGGTGCAGATTGCAAGGATAATTGGCCAAGTATAAGGGTCGGAGACGAGAAATTTCGGACACCACACCTCGGACATGTGGTATTTCTGAAATTGAAGGGATTAGATGTGTCTCTCTTTAACTTGAAACCTCAAAAATCATTGGTTTGATTGTCGGCTGTGAGCTTTGAACGGTTAGCAACCCCAAGTAGGATATTGCAGTGGCCACTAATATGATATATGTCATGTAGACGAGTCTTTGAAGGTATTTTCGAATTTTAAGATTCCGCGAGCCGCTATTCCTCGAGGAGATAGCTTTTAGACGATAGTGGAATAGACCCATAATAGAAATGACTACACCTAGTAAACAGTAAACTGTGAATATTGCTGGGAAGGCTAGATTCAAGGGTACATAACGAATGAGACCATTTGATTGGTAGCCGATCATTGGGAGGTAGAAGATTGGGCAGAGCAGAATGGAGATTGCAAGCATGCAGAGCACATTTCTAAAAAAGTATTTGTGTAAATCGAGACTTGGTCTCTATTTTTGCAATTGACCACTTTTGGATAGCTATTCACGCTTTTGAGGTATGCGCTTTTAAAGTTGAAAAGCTCGTTGGAGTTTGACACTAGGTATCTCAGTCAAAATTGGTTCATTCCAAAAAAATTTAAAATTATTTTATAGCCCTAATACTAGTCTTTATTTTTGTAGTTGAGCGTTTTTTAATAGCTATTCATGATTTTGAGATATGCGCCTTTAAAGTTGAAAAGTGATAGGCATAGCGAGAGAAAGAGAGAGAGGAGGCGCAGAGAAGCTAGAGTGTCTCACTTCTCTACACACTCTCCCTTTCCCTCTCTCTTTCTTGCTTTGTTTCAATTGTCGAGACAACATTTACGTTCTTGTTCTGTATAGAATTCGGAAAAAATTGAAGAGAGTTACAAAAAAAAGTATTTTCAGCACAAAAACAAATGTGTCAACTTTGACAAGTTGTAGCGAGCTCAGTTATTGCTCAAATATTTCGAAATTAATATGATTATGTAGATCAAAACAATTTCTAAATTTTTGTAATTTAACATTTTTTGATAGCTGTTCACGCATTTGAGATGTGCGGTTTCAAAGTTTGAGAGAGGATTTAGAGAGAGAGAGGGAGCCCGCAGAGAAGCTAGACTGTCTGGCTTTTCTGCGCTCTCTCATTTGAGAACTTTTTTTTTATTATGTAGATCAAATTTAGATCTTCATTTTTGTAGTTGACAACTTTTTGATAGCTATTCACGCTTTTGAGATACGCGCCATTTAAGGAAAGGAGACGCAGAGAAAGCAGACGCGCTAGCTTCTCTGCGCCCTCTCACCATCTTTAAGCCTTCATATCTCAAAAAAGTGAATAGCTATCAAAAAATCACCAACTACAAAACTGTTAAGCTAGATTTGATCTACACAACCAATATGAATTTGCTTCTGTAACATTTCAACTCTTACAACGTCAAATTCCGCAAATAAATAGTCCTAATTCGTTTCGCATGAATTCCAGAATGATACACCAGTAGATATATAGCAAGCGAGTATATCGGACTAACAATAAACGGAGAAATTTGAAATATTTTGAATCCGAATTGCAAATTTTCAGGTACAGAGCATGAGCCATTTGGTAGCATGAATGAAGGGAGAGATCTTTCGACTAAAGTTATTTTTTGCTCTGGAAATTTGATTAGTAGTTGAGGAGAGGTCTAGCACACTTAAAGTCAGAAACTAGTGAGTGATCGGTGGTAATTGGAATGATGTGAAACATAACATGTACGTTGATTCTTGCAGGTGAATTTGCAGTTGTTCACAAATAACTTTTAACTAAAGATTTGAAAGTTTTGAAATCGAAAAATGAACTTTGGTATCCCTTAAAACATCTCTCCTGACTTGAACGCAGCTTTGGCGGAAGAGTTTTTCAGCGTGGTCGTGTAGTCCTCTCGGATAAGATATCTAGCCAAGGAATTTTAGGAAATTACCGATTAACTAGCGATGGAGATAGAGTTACAGGACGAGATATTTATCACTAATACGGAAATTTTGCGCTGATTTCAAATCTGTATTCCAATTCTGCAAAACGATTTTGCGAAAAAAGTTATGACTTTTTTTGAGGCTTCTCAGTGCAAAAATGAGCATTTTCAAGGCTCACAAAATTCACGTTTTTCAACTTTTTTGTGTTGTTCGTGGCAGTACGGATGCAAACATAATTTTGGCAAAGTTTAATTTCGATATTTGTTTTCAGAAAAACATTTGTGCAATTTCTTAAATTTTCAAAAATCACATACAGAATCAACATGATTGAAAATAAACGTACAACACTAGAAAATCCTTCTTTTCGCATTGAGAAGCCAGAAAACCCGAATAACTTTTTTCATTTTTTCGGTTACCAAAAAACCTAATACAGATTTGAAATCAGCACGAAATATTCATTCTCGTCATATATAACGCATTCTCTGTAAGACTCGAGCAACGTGTGCCCTAGGGCAAGACTTTTATAAAAACAGATACCATCGGTCACCAGTAACCCATATGCAATAATTTGAGCTCGGGCTCCGGGTTGCGGTAGTACTGTAGGTGCTCAAAGAGCAGAAATTTTTTTTGTTTTTGATCGTAGAACGCTGTAATTTGTGGAGTGAAATGTATAACATTAGTGTAGTTTTTTGCCAAACTTTTAAAAGATGAAATTAATTTTTGACGAAGATATAACAAAATTAGTCCGTTTTTTCTAAAATCTTGGGATAAACTGTGAATTTGAAGAAACAAATAAGTAATACATATTTACCACACTATATTGACATGACACAACAACATTTGAACTTTATTTAAAAATAAAATTTTCAAAAAAAGGCGATACATATTGTTTTTCAAAAATTGATTTTTGATCTATTTAAAATAAATACCACAATCACTGTGTACATGCTCGACTCTTACAGAGAATGCGTTATATACTCGGGATCCTCCCCTAGTAAGTACACTCTGTATCCATCAGATAAATCGTCAAGACATCGTTTTCTGAATCTCCATCACTTTTTCTCTAAAATGTATTCTCAAATTCATCCCAAATAGTCTTTATCTAAACGATCTTTCCATTTCAATCTTTTAATGCAATAGTCGACCTTTTTTTTGTTTTTGAATAATGAAAAATTCACTGCATCCTAATAGATGTCTACCAAAAAAATCAACCGGCGATAACGATCAAGATACTGCATTGAAATTTTTAAAAACTTTTCCATAATCTGGATTGTCCGGGTGTTGTATTGATATATAAACCGAACTTGGATGAAAAATCCATCCCGAAAAATCCATGTCCAGAGTCTCCTATGTTCTCCTCGATGGAGATTCTCGTCTCTCCTCCCGATCAGCTTCTAAATATTTATTGGTTCTTTTGATCCTTACTGGATCACTTTTTCTAGCACTCCCATATATTCAAGACTCGACTGAAACAACGTCATCTGGAGAGTATGCCGAAGAAGTTGCTCTCCCACTGCCCGCATACATGTAGCCGGGATCTGTTTCCCCAGTTTTTGAGGCTTTTTACAACTGTGTCAGACCGAAGTTAGCCCCGTTGGCCGGTAGTTATGAGGAGGTACGTCTCGAATTTTTGAAATTGAGGACACCGTTTTTGTCATACTTGTCAAAACCCGACCTGGCCCTAGAAGTAGGAGAAATTCTAAAAATCATCAGAAATGGTCACATTTTCGATGAAAAATTAAAAAAAACTAAAAAAATTTGGAAAAAAGCCGAAATTTTTTTTCGAAAATTTTTCGATTTTTTTTTGGAAAGTACATATTTTATAAGGTTTTTGAGTAAAGTTCTTGAGAAAACATGGAAAATTTTCAGACGAAAAACAAGTTTGCAAAAAACTTTAGGCTCCACCCCTAAAACAGAACGACTCCTGTTTGGGGGGTGGAGCCTGCCTACATTTCTAATTTGACAGTTTGGTAGCAATTAAGTAGTCAAAAGTACAATCAATTTTGAAAATGAGCAAATTTCCATCATTAATAAACCTTTGTAATTGAAAATTCCGTTTTTTAACGAAAAAATCGATATTTTCAAAACGCCATAATTCTGTCGTGTTATGTCCAAACATAAATCTTCTTATATGGTTGTGTAGATCAAAATTAGCTCTACAGTTTTGTAGTTGACAACTTTTTTATAGCTATTCACATTCTCGAGATATACGCCTTCAAACTTTGTAGTTTCCCTAAGCGTGGGAGAGACGCAGAGAAAGCAGACACTCTCGCTTCTCTTCGTCTACTCCTCTCGCGCTGTCGCTCACCAAACTTTGAGCGCGGGTATCTCGAGAACGTGAATAGTTATCAAAAAGTTGTCAACTAAAAAAATATAGCCTTAGGTTTGATCTACACAAAACTAGTAATTTCAAAAAGTTTGAACAAAATCTAGAAAAGTTACAAGCTGTCAAAGTTGGTCAATTTTTTGATGAGAAGATGTTTCTCAACAAGGCGAACAAGACTAGGCAAATGTGCTCTATCGACACTAGTCAGAGATAGCTTTTTGAATTTTACTTACCGTAACCATATATTACTGTAATATAGCTCATTTCAGTTCTGGTTCTCATTTGTAAACTTAACAAAAGAGTGTGACGATCTGGAGGCGTACAACGCTATCGACTTGCGACCAGCACCAAATCGAGACGAAGTTAAACATGTGGCGTACCCCAGAAAAGTGATTATTAAATCGAATTCAGTGATATAAGTTAAAACAATTATGTTTTCAGATTGATGATCTAACAATGGTAACGTTTGGTATCGGGCATGATGTGAGTGCGGAGATCAAGTTGAAAGAGGTAAAAGGAAACTGACTAGGGTCATGGTGTCCGTCTGGAGATATGGGACGTGACCTATATCATTAGAAAGCTGAGAAAACGTTGATTCCAAATATATATTCAGTTGTTGCCCTCGAGGCCTGGTTTTCGAGAAAAACGGGGTCAAAGTTTCGACCCCTAACAAGTTATTATTTTCCTGAGGTGATTGATTGATGAGAGATCTTCAGATGTACCCGACATTCGAGTTCTATGGAGTGGATCCGAGTGCTTATATCAATCAGAATTTGTACGAGAAGGATTTGGGTGGGAAGTTTTTTCGAGTACGCAATCAGTGGACACGGAGGAATGCTGAACTCACGAGTTTTCAGAAGTAGGTTTTTTTCTTTTCTTTTTTTCCCAAATGCTTGTTTCGTCAAGATCTTCTTTTTCGAAAAGTCCGTATTTTAAAGAAAAATCGCTATTTTCAAAACGCTATAACTGTGTCAGTTTATGTCTAAGCTCAAATATTTTTATATGGTGTTGTAGATCAAATCTAGTTCTCCAGTTTTGTAGTTGACAACTTTTTGATAGCTATTCACGCTTTTGAGATACACGCGCTCAAAGTTTGATAGGCGACACGGCGAGAGGGATTGAGACGCGGAGAAACGAGACACCCTCGTTTCTCTGCGTCTCCTTTCTCGGCAGCTCCACTTCAAGCGCTCATATCCCAAAAGCGTGCAGAGCTATCAAAAAGTTGTCAACTGCAAAAACGTAGAGCTGAATTCGATCTACACAACCCATATAAGTTTGCCTCTATTAAGTTTCTAAATTTTCTAATCTTGTATCTTTTTCAGAAGGAGGATACCGTGAGGAAGTGACAAAAACCATCGGCGCTGATGTGTTTTTCGCCGAAATAGTGCAGAAAAGGAAGATCGATGTGTTATGGATAGATGTTGAAGGACACGAGTACCCAATTCTGTCTCAACTTCATCACAACGGAGCACTCGACAAGAAAGGTGTCGTAGTGTGTCAAATGAACGTGGAAATGCACAAAGACACATTCAAAGAGGATCAGGGAGAAACGAAAAAGTTCCATGATTTTGTGTGGAAAGTTCTAGAGGATCGAAGATACGTTATGCTTAAACCGGTGTTCGTTCGGTATATGGCGAAGCGGTTCATCAGAACTTTTATTGTGAATGTGGCTGATAAGGAGTGCACTGATCTGTTTTTGAGCTGATTTTTAAATTAATATCTGTACATTATTTTTTCTAGCGTCAAAACGAGCCGAGATATAAACAATTTTGTAACCGAACTCAATTTCACACTAGACAAAATTTGAAAACGGATTCAGAAACCTTAATTTACAAAATTTAACAAAAAACTTACATGACCAAAAAGCTGGAGACCTGAGGATTCTGAATCTGTTTTCAGAATTTTTCCAGCATCAAAACTCGCTGAGTTACAGCATTTTCAATTTGGTACAATTTCAAACCTTCCGTTTTAGAAAAATCACTTCCGCTCAACGCGAATGTTAAACAAAAAAATATTCATTTCAGATCAAATGTACAAAAATAATTACAAATCAATCTCATCTTTCAAAAATCCAAAATCTCCCTCTGCAAACTTTTCCTGTCATCGGCGAACCGTTTGGGTACAGTAATATCTAGAAGAAGCATGAAGTCTCGAAAGTCTCTCTGATGGTGTTCCAGCACATCAATCATATTGATTATACTGTAATATCTAGCGGGTCCCGAACTCGAACCGTGTCTACTTAAACAATATAATAGAAGAGCTCCCGTGTAGTTGTGACGTTCTTTCGAGAGGATGTGTTGCGCACTGGCGGATAGGTCGGTCACAGCTGAAATTTAGTATAAAGTGTCTAGCGATCACACAATTTCAAAAATTCTTATTGGAGCTTGTAGTTCAAATCTAGGGCTACATTTTTGTAGTTGAAAGTTTTTGGATAGCTATTCACGCTTTCGAGATAAGCGGCTTTAAAGTTTAAAGTTAGAGAGAGGGGGAGAAGAGACGCAGAGAAGCGAGGGTGTCTCGTTTCTCTGCGTCTCTTCTCCCTACTGTATAACTTTGAGCGCGTCTATCTCAAAAGCGTGAAAAGCTAGAGAAAAAGTGTCAACTGCAAAAATGTAGAGCTAGGTTTGATCTACAAAATGAATATAAATTTGAAACGAAAATCCTTACCACTATTACACAAAATGATCGCTTTCAATAGAACATATTCAGTTTTGTCGAAGACGTTTCGGATAAGCGGGGCCATGACACGAAGGCTGAGACGTCGTTCGAAAGAGCGGATTTCACGTTCACATCTAAAATTTGAAAGGAATTGTTATAAATTATAAGGATAAAGGAAGTAAGAACACAGAGGCCTAAGAAAAACCTAATACAACATAAAGAAAAGAAGATCCATACTGTCCTGCTGGTCCGGAAATGCATATACCGTCGGGCATTTGAAGAACCGCCATTTTGGAGAGGAATGAGGCGTAGGAGGAGGTGAGAGCGAGATTCATGAATGTAGTGGCTTTGGTGAGGATGATCTGGAAATATATCAATATAGTCAGGGAAGAGGGACATGATTGGAAAGCTGAAGACGTGAGGTTTCTGAATCTGTTTTCAGATTCTGGCTGGGGCTGAAATAGACCGAGATACAAGGGATACTAAATTCGACGTGAATATTTTCAGATATAAAACATGTGTATCTCGCTTCATTTTCGCTCTACAAAAAATTTGAGACCAGTCTCAGAATCCTCACCACTTCAGGAATTTAATTTCTATTATTTTTAGTCAAAGTTATGATCAGTGATCTTACCGCGACTAGACCGTAACTAGGCCTGAACTATTTCCAGACCGTGGAAGGACCGTAACTAGACAGCATCTGGTTGTGGCCGAAAACCATCTGTCAGAGTATCAGGCGAGCCATAACAAGATCGTAACCCACCACCGTACATTTGAATCATGTTCACCAGACCGTCAGTTGGTAATTCCTCTATGGGGCAATTCACGTCCGGAAATTTTTTCCTGATTATCTTCCGCTCAGAGCGCCATAAGATTCAAACTAAACTGTGATTTTTAGAGAGCGTCGGAGAACTTTCACTGGGACTTCGGAGGATTATCAACAACCCTTAACAGTATGACAGTATCATAATACTATTTGGTCCGTAACCTGACCGAGTCTAGACCGCTCAGCTTGCCACTGGATCTAAACCAGACCGTGCTATTTATAGAATTGCTATCTTGACCGTAACTGAGTCGTTATCAGACCACCTTCTTGACTTGACTATTTCAGACTTGACCGCTATCCAGTTGTACCAGATAGCACCCGTTCCATCTAGTTTTTACATTGATAGTCGTCTCATGATTGACAAGATCTGGTACTTGGACATATCATCTTCAAGCCAAAAACTATAGGCTGTAAGTAGACCGTAACTGGACTGCCCTGGGCCATAATCTCTTCACGATTCACGAAATCGTAAATAAATAAATAAATAAATAATCAGAACTTTATTGGGTTACGATCTTTTGATGATCCAGCAGTCACCGGGCCACGAACTGACCGCCTTGACCATAACTTTGTCGGCTCCAGAATGTAACAGGACCGATATTGGACCGTTACCTAGCCGTCACAGGACCGCTACCAATCAGAAACCAGATCATAATTAGACCGTATCCAGACCATATCCAGAATACGATATGACCATCAGCGGATAAACCCTGTATGTCCCTCAGCAGAGTTAGAATGTAACCAGTCTGACATGGGGCTGACCGGGACTAGATTGTGATCAGACCGTCATAGTTACAGGCTCTCATTCCGTCACCTAACCATAATTGGGTCTTCCTCCCGTTAAAATATCTTACCTTATCATTGGACGGCAATTGTTGAAAGAACGGAAATGTCTTCGCATACTCTATAGCTGTCAGCATATCGAAACTTAGCCATTCTTTTCTGAAATTTCTTCAGTTTTTAGACTAACTAGGGAGGGTCATGGGGTCGGTCTGGATATATGAGATGTGACTTATACTATTGGAAAGCTGAGAAAACGCTGATTTCAAATATGTATTCAGTTTTTGCCCCCGAGGCCTGGTATTCGAGAAAAACGAGGTCAACGTTTCTCGAATACCAGACCTCGAGGGCAAAAGCTGAATACATATTTGAAATCAGCGTGATTTCAGCTTTCCAATGATATGTCCTTTCCTATAACTCCACGGTCACTTGGGGGCGTTCCCTAGTAAGGAGTACACCCTGAATACGACTCACGTATTAATCCCAAAGTTAGCTCCTGATGATGTAAGAGCAAGAGAGTCATTCTGCAATGAATCCGTCTTGATCTGATTTATCATAACTTGTTGCTCGTTAAAGCTCTCTTGAGTAATCGGCCAACCAGACATTGCCTAGAAAAACGAATCAAAGATCTCTTCAAAGAACCGGCACATACCCCGTATTTATCGGCTAAATCCAGCTTGCCGGATGACGCCAAAATCCCTTCGAGACTCGGCACGAAAAGCGGGTTGTAAGCCGATTTCCGGAATTTGTCGGTTTGAATGTCCAGATTGTGAAGCTTATCGATAATCCCTGACACATAATTCTCGCGTGTTGCTATTGGAGAGGACATCGCCTGTAAACTATTAATCGTTTTATCGAAATCTGAAAAAAAAGTTACCAAATCCGGGAGCTCACAATCAGAGCTCCTCCTCGCCGAGTGTGGCGGACTATCCTGTTTCCGATGAATCGCTACCATTGCTACCATCCCGACTGCGTAACATTTTTGTAACCGACAATTTCGACACTTCCTGGGACGGACTGCTCGGGAGGCTCGTGAGAAACAGAGCTTATCGTATTTACACTCGGGATACACTGTTTTGTGGAGAATTGCACGACGGAAGAAGGATTTGCAACCATGGCATGCGGGTACCTGGAATTCCTCAGAGATAAATGGATATGCCTAGAAAGCTGATGACATGAGGGTTGGGAATCTGTTTTAACAATTTCTGTAGGAGAAGGTTGAGCCGAAATACGGCTCGTCAAAGTTTGACCCAGACTAGAAAGCTGACGATGTGAGGATTAAGAATCCGTATGTTTACATATAAGACGGTTGAAATTTCAAATTTTTTTGCCAGCGAATTTATTTGCTCAAAAATTGAGAAACTATGTACTAGTACATATTCATTTCTTAGTTTTAGATCCCGTTCAAATATATGTGAAAAACATCATGTAAACACAAATCTGCTTCACTTTTATCTTTTCACGTTATTTTCTGTTCTTTTTTCAAAGTTTATAAAAATGGAAATTGGATGGGTTTTTTTGTTGTTTAAAACAAGTGAACTTTCCTTCATGTATTGTAAGTGTCGCTTGAAACAAATACAAAAAAAGAGAGAAAAGGGAAAGGAGAGCGCAGAGAAACGAGAGTGTCTGCTGTCTCTGCGTCTCCTCCTCTCGCTCCTTCAAGAAGATAGCTAACTTTAAAAGCGCATATCTCAAAATTTAGAAGAGCTAGAGAAAAAGTGTCAACTACAAAAATAAAAAGCTAGTTTTGATCTACACATCCATATAAATTTCGGCAGGGTTGGATAACATGGAGCGCTAGGACGGAGTCTCAAAGTTTCAAAGTCTCAAATCTAAAAGTTCATTTCATCAGACTAGGTTGTGACTCATAGTCTCCATTAACTTTTCAGGGATGTATTTATCGAAATAAAGTATGTTCTTACTAAATGAAATATTGATCTGTATCTCACTTATTTACCAAAAAACCAAAAACTTCTGACCATATATTTCCGCTCCAGCTAAAAATGTGAGATCTCTGTTAAGACAAGGAAGTGTTTAGCCAAAAAGGTGGTGTGTTGAGAGAGGGAATTATTTTCGAAAACGGCATGAATAAGCTTAAGAGCGAGAGATTAGAAAGAGAGAGATTTAGAAAAATGCCGAATTTGTTATGTCTCGAGTTGTGTCTAGCGTGTGTGATATGAAAATCATATGTGTGAAACTTGGAGAACATTTTTGGAACAAAATTGATCAGATTTCATTTTCTCTAATATCTGGACAGAAATTGAATTACGATCAAACGGTTCATTTTGGGAATGGATTAAGAGAACATATTTTTCGTTACTGATATTTGGACATCAGCTGGGCTTACTAGAGCATAACATTTTTTGATGTTGAAAAATTCAAACTTTTGGTCTTCGGTGAAGAATATAGAGGTTCTAGAGTATTTATTTTTGATAAAATTTTAAAAATATGACAAGAAATTGATGACAACTAGAAACTATGAATCCACTGCGTAGCGACTCAATTGGTACTTGATCGATACGGAGTCAATGGTTTTAAACTATGATCATAGATTATATATGTATAACTAAAAAGCTGTAAACATGAGGATTCTGAATCAGTTTTCAGAATTTAGTTGCGAAATGTCGCAGTTGAGAAATGTCGCGGAGCCCCAAATCTAGCTCTGACTGTTGAAAAAGAAGAACTTTTTCACATGAGGGTTGGGAATCTGTTTTAACAATTTCTGTAGGAGAAGGTTGAGCCGAAATACGGCTCGTCAAAGTTTGACCCAGACTAGAAAGCTGACGATGTGAGGATTAAGAATCCGTATGTTTACATATAAGACGGTTGAAATTTCAAATTTTTTTGCCAGCGAATTTATTTGCTCAAAAATTGAGAAACTATGTACTAGTACATATTCATTTCTTAGTTTTAGATCCCGTTCAAATATATGTGAAAAACATCATGTAAACACAAATCTGCTTCACTTTTATCTTTTCACGTTATTTTCTGTTCTTTTTTCAAAGTTTATTCAAAAGAACAGAATCGGTATGGATACCGATTCTGTACTCTGCATAAAAGATCACGTAAAAAATGTTTTTTCTCCAAGTTTATTCAAAAGTACAAAATCGGTATCGATACCGATTCTGCACCATTGTAAATTCTGTATAAAAGGTCACGTGAAAAATTGAAAATCCACAATTTCAAAGTTTCCAATCTTATTTATGATTATTTTCGCTTACGTGGATTCAAATTTGATGTCCATCGACTGGATAAACTGACAAAAATGACGATTTTTGAGGAAAAATCACATAGATTCTGTAATTAGGTTTTGATCAACTTCTCCTTTTCTTATTCAACAACATTAAAAAAAGTACATTTTAATGAACACTGCAAAAAAGGTTTTAAAGTGTTTTCTTTTCAAGTAAGAGAAGGTGAAGAATCGGTATCCATACCGATTCTGTTCTTTTGAATAAACTTTGAAAAAAGAACAGAAAATGTCGTGGAAAGATAAAAGTGGAAAACTCTGTGCTTCACGTGCAACTTTTTCTAGCAATTGCCAGTTTATTGCAAAATCTTTCAAATTCACGGAAATATTGTATTTTCAGTACAGATTACCCACAGAAAACCATTTTTTAATTCGCTAGCAAAAAATTTGAAATTTCAACCGTCTTATATGTTTGTTCATGTACAGTGAAATGTGAAACACCTCCAACTTTCCCCCAAAAACGTGTTTTGCCTATTTTTCGGACTGTTAATGATATAAACCTTGGCAACTTACGCACGTTTTGGAAAATAAAAGGTTACTGTATGGTACTGTAGCTACAGTACTCACTATGCGCTAACGTACCTACCTAGAACATCAAAGACAGTTTGGTTTTATCTGAGTAAATCAAAGCGCAGAAATTCTAAGAAATCAGTGAAAAATTGAAATCAATAGCGTTTCCTTAATTGATTCAACATGGAAACTACCGTGGTGTATCTCGGCTCATTTCAGTCCTTATTAAAAACTGAAAGTACGTTTGAAATTGACAGAATGTGATCTTTTCAGAGATATTGCTTTTAGAGATGATTAAAAACCGAAAGTCTTACAAGCAAAGTTCATGACGAGGCGAGTTGAACTTTTTCTGAAAATGGGACCCCCGGTACTTTCGACCCTGCTGATTTCAAAAATGCAAGAAAAATTAGCAAAATGCTCACAAGGACCGAGTTAGCAGCTAGTCAAACTTTTCAATTTGTTTGGGTCAGCTTTTTACGTGACCGAATAGTCTATCGACACTTGTGCTGTAGAATTGCAAGTTTGACGGCCCATAACATTTCGCTGATTTTTCTTGCATTTTTGGAATCAGCAGGCTTGAAAGTACCAGGGGTCCAATTTCTAGAAAAAGTTCAACTCGCCTCGTCATGAATTTCCTTTGGTAAAGATTCTGAGTATGTTTTCAAATCTTTCGTAGTGTCAAAGTAAACCAATGCTCATGATATCAATGTCTATTCATCTTTTTGAAATATATGATCGAGAAAATCAAGACAGTATTACTCATAAGGAGGGAGGCCAAAAGTTCAAAACATGTCTAATCACAAAAAAAACATGTCTGATTTCTTGGCCTTCGAACAAAATTGTTATATTAAACTTTCTAAGATCATCGAGCATTAAAACAGGTGGAAAACTCAACATGAATCAGATTTAGAATATTAGATTAGAAAGGAAAGGAATGAGAATTGTTGATGTGTTGTTTTCACAAAAGATACGAATCGAATTAAGTCATTGCGTAGCGACTTAACCGTTGTTCTAAGGTACCAGGGCATAAAGTGACTAGACATTCGAAACCAGTGTAATTTCAGCTTTCTAACTAGGGACGGCTCCCGAGTGACCGGACGTGACCTATACCATTGGAAAGCTGAGAAAACGCTGATTCCAAATATATATTCAGTTTTTGCCCGCGAGACCTGGCATTTGAGAAAAACGAGGTCAACGTTTGGACCACCTGTCAAGGAGAATTTTGACCTCGTTTTTCTCGAATACCAGACCTCGAGGGCAAAAACTGAATATATATTTGGTATCAGCGTTTTCTCAGCTTTCCAATGATATGTATCACGTCCTGGTCACTCGGGGCCCTTCCCTGGGGTGACTGGAAAAGCGTAACTCACCGAATAATGTTTCCCCGCCGCGTTCTTCCCACAAACTCTGCAGATTTCAACGGTCATCATCTCAGATTTTCCGATCAATGACATCTGAATATAAAGAGTGAAAATATGTTACTTAAATAGGTATTGCCAGTGACTAACCCCAATATCAACTTACGTCATAAAACGAGTGACTAGAACACGGCTCGTCTTCTCCCTCGGAGGCGCTCATTGTTCCGGACGTCTTCGTGCTGAAGAGCATCTTTGTGAGAGATGTATAAGAGAGAGATTAGGAGATATGAATACGAGAGGGGTGGGAGGAGCACAAGTGAGCACAAAACAGAAAACTTGTCTGGCTGCTGACGATGGGTTGTTTTTTGAGTATGGAATCGGGGTGGGGAATTAGAATTAGAATTACGGGTACAGTCTCCGGTTTAAATGTTATAGACAGATTCTGATAAGATGATATTACCAGAACACAAAGCATAGAACACACTGATCAAAGAAGAGAATTGAGAGAACGGCGATCTTTGAGTTAGCATTGTTATCTCAAAATTTGTCTGAGTCTTTCGAATTTACATTCGCTGTGTAGATCAAATCTAGGGCTACATTTTTGTAGTTGATAACTTTTCGATAGCTATTCACGCTTTTGAGATATGCGCTTTTAAAGTACGGAGGGTGAGTGGGAGAGACGCAGAGAAACGAGGGTGTCTGCTTTCTCTGCGTCTCTCGAGGTAGCGCGACTACCTTCCGAACATTGAGCGCGTGTATCTCAAAAGCGTAAAGAGCTAGAGAAAAAGTGTCAACTACAAAAATGGAGAGCTGGGTTTGATCTACACAGCGGTATTAATTTTGGCAGGGTGAGGTAACTAGGGAAGCTGGGGCGCACTCGTGAAAATTACCAAAATTTTTAAGTGGAAAATGGTTTTTCAACCGGAAAAATGGAAATTGGATGGGTTTTTTTGTTGTTTAAAACAAGTGAACTTTCCTTCATGTATTGTAAGTGTCGCTTGAAACAAATACAAAAAAAGAGAGAAAAGGGGAAAGGAGAGCGCAGAGAAACGAGAGTGTCTGCTGTCTCTGCGTCTCCTCCTCTCGCTCCTTCAAGAAGATAGCTAACTTTAAAAGCGCATATCTCAAAATTTAGAAGAGCTAGAGAAAAAGTGTCAACTACAAAAATAAAAAGCTAGTTTTGATCTACACATCCATATAAATTTCGGCAGGGTTGGATAACATGGAGCGCTAGGACGGAGTCTCAAAGTTTCAAAGTCTCAAATCTAAAAGTTCATTTCATCAGACTAGGTTGTGACTCATAGTCTCCATTAACTTTTCAGGGATGTATTTATCGAAATAAAGTATGTTCTTACTAAATGAAATATTGATCTGTATCTCACTTATTTACCAAAAAACCAAAAACTTCTGACCATATATTTCCGCTCCAGCTAAAAATGTGAGATCTCTGTTAAGACAAGGAAGTGTTTAGCCAAAAAGGTGGTGTGTTGAGAGAGGGAATTATTTTCGAAAACGGCATGAATAAGCTTAAGAGCGAGAGATTAGAAAGAGAGAGATTTAGAAAAATGCCGAATTTGTTATGTCTCGAGTTGTGTCTAGCGTGTGTGATATGAAAATCATATGTGTGAAACTTGGAGAACATTTTTGGAACAAAATTGATCAGATTTCATTTTCTCTAATATCTGGACAGAAATTGAATTACGATCAAACGGTTCATTTTGGGAATGGATTAAGAGAACATATTTTTCGTTACTGATATTTGGACATCAGCTGGGCTTACTAGAGCATAACATTTTTTGATGTTGAAAAATTCAAACTTTTGGTCTTCGGTGAAGAATATAGAGGTTCTAGAGTATTTATTTTTGATAAAATTTTAAAAATATGACAAGAAATTGATGACAACTAGAAACTATGAATCCACTGCGTAGCGACTCAATTGGTACTTGATCGATACGGAGTCAATGGTTTTAAACTATGATCATAGATTATATATGTATAACTAAAAAGCTGTAAACATGAGGATTCTGAATCAGTTTTCAGAATTTGTTTTGTGCTGAAATAGACCGAGCTACAGGTGATACTATATTTGCCGCAAATATTTTCAGAGGCAAACTTTGAACCCGTGTATCTCGATTCATTTCGACGCTACAAAAATTTCGAATACAGTTCTAAAATTATTATGTTTTCAGCTTTTTAGTTATGTATGAATTTTCTGAAATTAACATTGTTAGAAAGCTGAAAATGTGAGGATTCTGAAACTGTTCTCAAATTTGGATATGAGCCAAATTGAACGGAGTTATGCACATAAGTTTAAAAATTGGTATTTTACCGGATCAAACAGTTCCAGGCTTTCCAGAAAAATTAATTCAAGAAAAAAAAAGATAATATGACAACGGATTCAGAATTCTCACGTCTTCACGCTTCTCACAACCGCGCTCTACCGAAACCGAAGAAAATAGTGTGCGAAATTGAGAGACTCAGAGAAAAAGAGACATTTTCAATGATATTCCGATGGAGCGCAGTTGTAACAACTGTGCCGAACTAATATGATATTTTATGGAAATTTTCAAAATGATGGAGAATAGTGTGTGAGAACCATCGGCATATTTCACACTTTTGAGATATGCGCCATGAAAGTTCGATTTTTTTTGAAACCGCGATATCTCGAAAGCGAGAAAAGCTAGAAAAAAAGTGTCAACTAGAAAAATGTGAAGCTTGATTTGATCTACAAGATTATATCATTTTCACAAAACTGGGATTAAGTGGGACTTCAGAACAACCAGACAAAGTCAATAACTATTTGACTTGGAATCCTTGAATCTGAATTCTCTCCAAAAATAGTTGTTTTTTTTATTTTTTTTGAATTTCGCGCTAATTTCAATGGAGCGCAAGCTGTCTACGTCACCTGAAAATGTTCAGGTGCATTACATTCCAGTCGGTTAATCTAATATCCCCCTTCTCCCTCTATTTTTGAATCAAATCAGGAACTTACATATTTTCCCTCTCGATTTTCTCACCTTAACATATTCTGACTATTGCTAGACCTCGCTCTATAATCGGCTAATGTGTGATTTCGTGTGATCACTTTCTTTTTCATTAGATAACTTTTCATTAAATAATTATTTTTTATATAATCTAAGGATTGCTATAAGTTTGTCAAAAAACACATATTTTTGATAAAATTTGAAATTCACTGCGTCGCGACTCGATTGGTAGTAAATCGATACGGAGCCGATGGTTCTCACACACTATTCTCCATCATTTTGAAAATTTCCATAAAATATCATATTAGTTCGGCACAGTTGTTACAACTGCGCTCCATCGGAATATCATTGAAAATGTCTCTTTTTCTCTGAGTCTCTCAATTTCGCACACTATTTTCTTCGGTTTCGGTAGAGCGCGGTTGTGAGAAGCGTGAAGACGTGAGAATTCTGAATCCGTTGTCATATTATCTTTTTTTTTCTTGAATTAATTTTTTCTGGAAAGCCTGGAACTGTTTGATCCGGTAAAATACCAATTTTTAAACTTATGTGCATAACTCCGTTCAATTTGGCTCATATCCAAATTTGAGAACAGTTTCAGAATCCTCACATTTTCAGCTTTCTAACAATGTTAATTTCAGAAAATTCATACATAACTAAAAAGCTGAAAACATAATAATTTTAGAACTGTATTCGAAATTTTTGTAGCGTCGAAATGAATCGAGATACACGGGTTCAAAGTTTGCCTCTGAAAATATTTGCGGCAAATATAGTATCACCTGTAGCTCGGTCTATTTCAGCACAAAACAAATTCTGAAAACTGATTCAGAATCCTCATGTTTACAGCTTTTTAGTTATACATATATAATCTATGATCATAGTTTAAAACCATTGACTCCGTATCGATCAAGTACCAATTGAGTCGCTACGCAGTGGATTCATAGTTTCTAGTTGTCATCAATTTCTTGTCATATTTTTAAAATTTTATCAAAAATAAATACTCTAGAACCTCTATATTCTTCACCGAAGACCAAAAGTTTGAATTTTTCAACATCAAAAAATGTTATGCTCTAGTAAGCCCAGCTGATGTCCAAATATCAGTAACGAAAAATATGTTCTCTTAATCCATTCCCAAAATGAACCGTTTGATCGTAATTCAATTTCTGTCCAGATATTAGAGAAAATGAAATCTGATCAATTTTGTTCCAAAAATGTTCTCCAAGTTTCACACATATGATTTTCATATCACACACGCTAGACACAACTCGAGACATAACAAATTCGGCATTTTTCTAAATCTCTCTCTTTCTAATCTCTCGCTCTTAAGCTTATTCATGCCGTTTTCGAAAATAATTCCCTCTCTCAACACACCACCTTTTTGGCTAAACACTTCCTTGTCTTAACAGAGATCTCACATTTTTAGCTGGAGCGGAAATATATGGTCAGAAGTTTTTGGTTTTTTGGTAAATAAGTGAGATACAGATCAATATTTCATTTAGTAAGAACATACTTTATTTCGATAAATACATCCCTGAAAAGTTAATGGAGACTATGAGTCACAACCTAGTCTGATGAAATGAACTTTTAGATTTGAGACTTTGAAACTTTGAGACTCCGTCCTAGCGCTCCATGTTATCCAACCCTGCCGAAATTTATATGGATGTGTAGATCAAAACTAGCTTTTTATTTTTGTAGTTGACACTTTTTCTCTAGCTCTTCTAAATTTTGAGATATGCGCTTTTAAAGTTAGCTATCTTCTTGAAGGATGACGACATAAAAAAAGTTCCTTTCTTTAACGAACAAATTTATTTTTTTGATCTTTTAATATAGATAAAAACTTTTTTTTGGATAACAGCTTCCACGGATCAAGACGCCGGAGGGATTGACACATCTGTTACAGAAATAGAGGCTCAAGTGGTTTTTGATTTGTGTTGTTTAATTTTTATTTATGGAGAATTTAGAGAAAGTGAAATTTCGTGAGTAGAAATGCAATGAAGACTAGTATAGTAAACTTTAAGACAATGTTTCAGACAGGTCTGGCTGACAAAATTTTTTAAACTTTTTGTTTTTTATTTAGAACGAGTCTAGACCTCCACTTTTGTAGTTGACAACTTTTCGATAGCTCTGTAGGGCTTGGAGATATGACGCTTTAAAGTTTGGAGGGTGAGAGGTGAGGGAGCGAGAGAGCGCAGAGAATTAAAGTGTCTGTCTTCTCTGCGTCTCTCCCACTACCTGTTTTTAACAACTTATCTTTGCAGGCTTTTGAATTATGCGTCTCTAAGTATAGGCGGCTGAGAAGATGGAGTGGAGAGACGCAGACAGTCAGACACTCTCGCTTCTCTGCGCTCTCTCACTCACCCTCCCACCCTCCAAACTTTAAAGCGGCATATCTCGAAAGCCTGCAGAGCTATTAATACATTTTCAACTACAAAAATGGAGAACTAGATTTGGTCTACGTAACCATATAAAAATGTGTGAGTTTAAACATAACCCGACACAATTATAGCGCTTTGAAAATAACGATTTTTCTCATTTTGTTTTTCTTTCTTAAGTATCCATTAAAGGGCGCATATCTCAAAAACGTGAATCTTAAAAAAGTCTTAACTGAAGGTGATGGAGCAGTACAAAATCAAAACTACCAGAATTTCCGGGAGTTCTTGAAACGGGTGGTGCTTCTAAAACAAGACAACCAGCAAAAATATAAATATTTTATTAAAAAGTCTCATCAAGGCTCATCTGGAAATGTTCTGTTCTAACTGAATGTCCATAAGCTTTGCTTTATTCATTTTGTTTTTAATGTTCTGGTCGGTCATTATGGTCAGTTATTTTCATGAATAAACACTGAGATCAAATAATTTTCTGCAATTTTTCGATAAAATTTTGCTTCTATTTTTTAAAATCCAGAAAGGTTTTTAGAATTCAAAATATTTTTTATCAGCATCGATGGTCTTCTGAAAAGATTTTGATAGCCTACTGATTCTCTCCGCGTAGACCATCCATTCGAGATCATTTGAAAGTCGTTGGAATCAAGCTAAATGTTTGTAAGGCAGATAACAACAGTTTGTTGTGGGCTACTTTCGCAACACATAAACAATCGTCATACTGAAAACTTCGTTTTGTTATATCTCCCCGTCTTGGAGTCACATAATTTTAAGTTTATTGAAATAAGAAACGTGAACATCTGATGTTAATTCCCTGTCCTTGCTCAGGAGTTCCCTCCACTCCACCCAGAGTACTGAGTCCCAGATTCAAAAAACCACTTTTTCAGGTTTGAGAACATCCAGAGCTCGCAAATCTTAGTACACACATTGTTCCTTTCTCACATCGTTAGAGTAACAACTCCCCTACTTACTTCTAATAAATAAATAGCCCGACCATACGTGTGTTGGGTGGAAAAATACTAAGAACCTACTTAGATCCATGTGATGTCCCATCTCATGTTGTTTCAAAACGTGTGGTATGTAACGACTAATTTTCTCATTCCGATAATAGGTTTCCATTCATGAACTACATTTATACGAGTCAACCTTAATGAAGTTGACAACCTACGGGTGGTTTGATACAGATCCGCTTCTACGATTCCCTGTTATAACTCCAAATTTGGCTCCGCGACAATTCGCAACTGCGACATTCCGCAACTGCGACATTTCGCAACTCACGTAGGTTTCGCAACTGCGACACTTCGCAACTGCGACGTTTCGCAACTACGACATTTCGCAACCACGACATTCCGCAACCAAAGAACTAACAATAGTTTAACCTAGTTTTGTCAGAAAATGGGTCAGACAACTTTTTATTCTATTTAATTGTTTTCAAATAAGTTGCCTAACACTTCGGTACACTCAACATTTTCAACTGACCCAAATATGCAAATGCGGTGTAGTTGCGAAACGTCGCAGTTGCGAAATGGCTAGTGGCGAAACGTCGCAGTTGCGAAATGGCTAGTGGCGAAATGTCGCAGTTGCGAAACCTACGTGAGTTGCGAAATGTCGCAGTTGAGAAATGTCGCGGAGCCCCAAATCTAGCTCTGACTGTTGAAAAAGAAGAACTTTTTCAGTCAGATCGAAGTTTCTTGTTTCAAATATTTTGAATCAAAATGTATTTGCGTTAAAACTAGTAGACCTTTGTCAACATTCATCAGCAATTTCGTTTTGAATGACATAATTTTTAGACCACAAACGAATGAAAACAAAACAATGTTCCAAAAACACAAAAAGTTGCATGTAAATCAAAGCTCCGTTCTCGGCATGAATAAAAGCGAGGAGTAAAACTTTGAAACTGTAACAAGTACTTGAGTAGGTCTGCCAAACACAAAAACAATCACATCACAAAACAACTCCTGTGCCGAGCAATCAAAACGACAACCGGCAAGCTCTAAAATTGCAGAAAATTATGAACCAACCTAATATATCTTGTAACCGTGTCAACTTTGAAACTACCGGGTTCTGTCTCGGAACGCATCACACAGGTACTGACCTTGAGTATCTGCATAGTCTCATCTTCCTTTTCTTCCTCACTCAGTACACTACTTCCCCCCCCCCGCCTCCACTTCATTGTTGCCGTCCGAAAATATATTGTTGACCCATTTATAGTGTAGCGGTCATTGGTGAATTTCCAAGTCATTCCCGGCAAAATTCATAAAATTTTCCGAACAAGCCTGCTGTGAATACATTATTCCGCAGATATTGATTTTTTTTTTCATTGCCTATCTTCTTCAATTTCCAATTTTTAGATAAATGCCAAAGCAAACTGGTGAGAGAAAGCAGAGTATATTTTCCTACCTCTTCCACAAATTGCTTCTCTCCGATACATATAATGAGAAGAACCTGAAAAGCGACATACCGCTTATGAAGAGTATACTGGATCGATTCGAGGAGCACAACGGACAAGACATTGCAACAAGGGAAACTATTTCAGAGCTGAAAATTCTGAAAACTAAACTTGTGAATCTATGGAGACAGAGAATGATAGAAATAGAGAATTTTAAATGCCATGGATTCATCCTTGTAAGTTTAAAGGTGGACTAAACTCGACTCTGATATTTTCATGGAATAATGTATGAGTACCTGTGAGCTCATTTTCATATCGAAACAATTTCAAAAATCGAGTTGAAACCAGTTGAGAGCGATCGCCGGTGAGTTTGGTCATTTCGGGGGCCAGTAGAGTGACGTGTCAACACGATTATCGGAAAAAGAAAGTAATGAAAATCGAAAAAGTTGTTGATCATATCAAAAAAGAATGACATGACATGACTTTCATTTCTTTTCGATTTTCGAAAAAAATTATTTTCCGATTTTCGAAAAAATCTTCGTTTTGAAAACCGTGTCATTCCGAAAAAAGTGAGCGATTATCGAAATGAGAAACCGTGGCAGCGGCCTAGGATTTGCAGCCGAAATCGCGGCAATTTGAATTCCAATTATTTTTTTCAATTATTATTTCGCATTTTTTCAAGAAAAACACGATTTTAATTGAAATTTCGAAGGGCCAGGCTACCTATGCAAACACGCTCTAACGAGAAACTACGTGGAAGTGAAATATTTTCACGAATCCTAAAATTTTCTGTAGGAAAATTGATTCTAATGTTCACCGCCACGTATTGCGGACCATGTCTTTCTCAGAGCGCGTTTGCATAGGTAGCCTGGGACTCAGGAAATGCATTTTTTTTTCGGTGCACTTTCGATACCAAACTGATTCGTTACCAAACTGATGCATCGTAGAACCGTTTGTCAACTAGAGCGCGTTTGCATTGCACGTTTGCATTGAAACGTGCAATGCAAACGCGCTCTAGTTGACAAACGGTTCTACGATGCATCAGTTTGGTAACGAATCAGTTTGGTATCGAAAGTGCACCTTTTTTTCTGGTAAAAATTTCGAATGAGGGATTATCATATAAAAAACAGTTTAAAAAGATCAAAATATAAAAATCAGAATATATGCAATTTTTTTTAATTTTCAAAAACGGATGTTTTTTAATGATATTCCCACATTCGAAATTTTTACCAGAAAAAAAGCATTTTCTTCGAAATTTCAATTAAAATCGTGTTTTTTTTACAAAACTAGCAATTCTTGCGAAATTTTTCCGTCGGGAAACAATACTTTTTGAAAAACAGTAAAAATTTTCAAATTTTATTAGAAACGATATTCGAAAATTGTTCGAATAATATTGCCTTCGAATACTGTTCGATAATTATTTGAACATATTCGAATAAGTATTCGAACAAAATATTCGAACAGTGTTCGAAAAATGTTCGAATAATTATTCGAACGTTGTCGAAAAACACACACTGATTCGAATCAATTCCTGCTAAGAACGAGCGGCGAAACGGTTTTGACATTTCAGTGGTCGTGGAGCATTCTAGAAATTTCACTTCGAAAATATTGATTTTTCAGGTTTTCGCCGTTTTTTCTACCATTTTTGTAGTGTTCCTATCAATGTTTGAGGTTTTCTAATGATTTCATTGAAAAAACCACAAAAATGAGCGAAAATCGCGATAAAATTGGAAAAAATCAACATGGCCGAAGTCGAGAATTTCCACCGAAATGCCCAAACTGACCGGCGATTGCTTTCAGCGTGTTTCAGACCGATTTAAAAAAATTTCGATCTGAAAATGAACTCACAAAGATTATTCTATGAAAATATCAGAGTTGACCTTAGTCCACCTACAAAAGAAACATACAAAAAAATAGGGTCAATAAAAGTTTTGACTCCCAACAGCTCTTGATCCTCTTGACGTGCAAGAAATGTCGTGTGAGGGTATGTGGTGATGCGATATCACAATGTTCGAATTGCCGGATCCTAGGCCACGACTGTCTTTTATTCAAATATCAACAGTCAATACACCTTAAAATTCATTTCAGAACACTATATTGCTCAGCATGTTATTGTTTATCCTTTGGGGTGTTCTCTACAATGCATCCATCTCTTTCAACGGCTGCCTGCCATTTTTACTCGTTGCGGTTTTGGCACTTCATTGTTGGAATAATCAAAAAACCAAGTGAGTTTTTAGAACAAAGATATTTACGGGTGGTAATTGCTTTTAGAACTGTTACAATATGAAACTCTCGTGCAGTGGAGCGCGTTTGTTTTTATTCAATATTGAATTTTTCCCACTTTTTCCAGTTTTTATACGAAGCAAGGATAATTTATGAAATAAACTCAAATTTATCTGAATAACTTTCTTCTCTCCGCTGATAATCAACGTATTACAACGGTTGGATGGTCGAGGTACACAGGTGAATCGCGACTCACGAATAATCATATGCTCATGAGTAATAGGAAAATTACTCACTGGTCGCGAAAATGGAAGACTTGTAATACGCGTGATCGCGAAACTATACGCGTTGATGAATAATTGACGAAATATTGGACTATCGCGAATGACAAGTTATTCCAACCATATAGGTCTCGACCCGTAATTCCATATCGAACCTTCCCTAGTAACTTAAAAAAATTTTCATGGAAGAGTTTTTCCGCGCAGCCGTGTAGTCCTCTCGGACACGATTTTTTTCTATTTTTCCAATACAAATTTTTGAATAAGAAACGAGGAATTGATCAACAACTTTGTCCGAGACGACTACACGTCCGCTCAGGAAAATCTCTCGGGAACCATGACTTCTGTCCTCCTTCAATAATTTTTGAAATTTCAGAGCAGGAATATCCGCCAAATGTGAGAAGGAAGTGAGCAAGTTCAAATGGATCAGTGTATTCGACTCGCACGTTGATATCGATAGAATCAACAATGATAATAACATCAATGTCTCGTCTGTTTTCAACTTGAAAAATGCCCAAACAGAGCTTTTGGACTTCTTCACCGACCACATTGAACCATTGAACCAGAGACATCGAGAAGAGAAGTTTAGGTGCAGCTTATGGGTAAGAGTGTTCACTACTGTAGAAATACTGTAGAATGCTCTGCAGATAAACAAGATTGTTACAAGGGGGCAGTGCTGGCCGAACTTTTTGTTTTTCTGTTTCTAGGTCTCTGCAAAGTTCTTCCCCGTTCGTGTTATTCTGGAACTTAATCTTATTGGGAGCCTAGAATTCAGAACCCCCAGCACCGAAACGCAATCTAATGGTCGCTTACCGGTTGAGACCTGCCGTGTTACGTAGTATATGAAAGCGGCATGTGATTAAGCAGGGTCGAAAGTATATATGTGCAAAGTTTCAGCCAATTCTCAGCTGGTTTATGGAAAATGTTTCCTTGTTAGATCCTACTTATTATGGCAATTTGAATAAAAAACAGGTCGTGGCCTAGGATCCGTCAACTCGGATATAGTGATACACGAAAATGACTTCATTCGACGCAGTTGGAAACGAGTGCTACCGTAATACTTTAGGGGGAATTTGAATTTTCTCGCACCGGGGTCTGGAGCTGAGTACTAAAATCAAGCGTGCTGAAGGCAAATTCAAAAAAACTTTTTCACTTCGCTGTAGCATTTTGATACGCAGTTTAATCGACCACTTTTCGAGCCGATTTTTATCAGTTTTCCTGCATTATTGGCCTGTTTTCTGACTGTTTTTGACACGAGCTTTTTGAAATCAGTTCTACCGATAGATGTTAGGTAAAACCTTTTTGCACGATTTCAGCAAACTCCAAGACCCCGTGACTTAGCATTTCAACGCAACATATGTACATAGTCTTCAATAAGTTTCCGAATATGTTAACTTTTTTTCAGTTCTACGCCATATCTGCCACTATTGTTATCGTCATTTACTTTTTCTTCTTTCGTGCATACTACCTCGATATGTCTCGTAAACTCAAACTCAATACCTGTTATCTTACTTCAATTCCATATTAATAGTTTTTGGAAGTATGAATTCAGCCCTCCTTCAAAACTTTAAATAAAATTTTTGTCTTGAATTTCCCTTTTACTGATTTCAGCGAAGTCCTTTGGTTTTCAGTACTCAACCCGCAGATCCTGGAGACACGTCTTTCATAAATTTGAAGGTATTTTCGACTACTGAGGGTTCATTTCTGCAGTCAAAACCGACGAAACGTGGCGAGCCGAGTCATTGGCTCTCAAACTTTAAGTCTATTCACATTTCACATGAAACTCCACCGCACGATTTGCATGTACTCGTACGTTCGAAAAATGAGAACATGTTGCGTATGCTATTTGCCGATTCCGAGCTACATGTGAAAAGATTAGGCATATGAAAAATTTGAGAGATCATAACTCGGTTCGCAAAGACATTCAGTAGGTTTTGACGGCAGAAATGGATTCCACGTAGCCGAAAAAACCTATAACCAAATTTATAGATCATTAGACTTCCCTTGTGTGACCAAAATTTGTGTGACCAAAAAAACTATTAAATTCAATAAAATTCACGAGTTAATTGGGTTCCGAGGTTGGCCGAAGTCGTCGGCAAAAAAATCCTATTTTAAAATAGAGATGCACCGTCTATTAGAAGTGCCACCCCCAGTTTCCAAATATGTGCACTTTTTTTCAGTTCTACTTCAAATGCAATTTTCTTGTCAGCGTCGTCTGTTTATCGATGATCAATATTTGGATTCGCATCAGTATCTCTATGGACCCATTCAACTGTTCTGTGATGCTAAATGATATTGGAATGGACATGCGTTTGAATGACTGATTTTAACTTTCTTCCATAAAGTATATTCCTTTTAAGAGGCGTTGTCTGTAAGATGAGGATTCCTCTTGGCACAGTTGCAAAAAGTTGTTTCAATTCAAACTATTTTTACAGCATACTCGGCAGTCGTGTGGCAACTTTAGGGCGGAAGTTGAGGTCGATTCGGCTTTAGATCGGATCTAAGTCACCTTCTGGTCAGAAGTTGAGGTTGATTTGGCTTTAGGTCGGATCTAAGTCACCTTTTGACCGGAAGTTGAACCAGTATAGGTACTTTTACCCGCAAGTTAAAGGAACGTCGGCTTTAGATCGGAACTTGGTCACCTTCTGGGCAGAAGTTAAGATAATGTCGGCTTTAGCTCGGACATTGGTCGGCTTCTGATCATTTTTCGAAGTTTTATATTTTATTTCGTCCTACTGATACTCGTTTTTTGAGTCAATTTTTCTTATTTTTATTAAATCTCATTATTTTTCATACAGATAACAAAAACGTGATGGAAGTCAACTAATTTCGATAGTGGAGGTGCTCAAGCTCAATGGAAAAGTTATTGTAAGTGAATTTTTATGTCATGATTGGAAACCTCTGAGTTTTTTTCAGGTTCTCGTTAAAAAGTCATCAATGTGAACTTTCTACATGAAATGTATTGTCCAGAAGGTAACATATAGAAGTAAAAAAAACATAATTTGATAATGTTTTTTATAGAAATTCTCCGACGAAGTCTACATCTGGACAACAAATCGAGAACAGCAGGAATACTTCGAACAAATAATTGTATTTAGTTTTTTTTTGTATTTTCCCTATGTTGTTTAAAATTTATACTTTTTATGTATAATATTTTTCTTGTAAATAAATTGTAACCTGTGATAGTTGAGTTGTTTTTATGCGCGAGAAAAAAAATCAATAAGGCGATCGGGGGGTTCCATGCGGTCCGAGTCAGAAGTTGGTCGGAAGTTGGTCGTATCTTGGTCGGCTTTAGTAGCGGTCTTGTCCAGAATACGATCAACCTCCGAGCTGAAGCCGACCAACTTCCGTGCTAAAGCTACCGGTGACTGCCGAGTATGTACCCCTATGGTAGTGATTTACAAAAAAATATGTCACCAGTCCCCCTATGACTTTTCATCCAAAAATTCATAAAAATTTCAATTTTCCAGATAACATCGGGTAACTTTCGGTACATGTTAGGAGTGTTTTTGACTACCCCTACATAAATTTTCAGCCCCCTAGACACCCCAGAAACCGTTCAAGTAAATTTCATTTTCATGTTATTACAACTTTTCTCAAAAAATCCCTCTGGAAGCCATAATTTCAAATCGTATTCATATTCTTCGCAAAGTGTTCTATTAGATCCAATAAACAAATCTTTATCGAATAAATAATTCGACATTATTTTGATGCAAAAACGTACAAAACTTTTTTACAAATGGTTTTGTAATATTTCATCAAATCTCTAAATGTTTGCATCAAAATAATCTCAGGTTTTTTGGGCAGGGGTTTGGGCAACGAAATTTTTCGAGTGTGGCCCGTGAATAGGTTGACAACTTTTTGACAGCTATTCACGCTTTTGAGAAATGAAGGTTTGAAGTTTGAAGAGTGAGAGGAGAGAGAGAGTGAGAGGGCGCAGAGAAGCGAGAGTGTCTGTCTTCTCTGCGTCTATCCCACTAACTGTATATACCAAGTTTTTGATACCTGTTGAGCGATACGTCCTTTTGAAAAAGAGAGACGCAGACAGCTAGACACTCTCGCTTCTCTGCGCGCTCTCACTCTCTCATTTCAACCATCCAAACATTGGAGGCGTGTATCTCAAAAGCGTGAATAGCTATCAGAAAACTGTCAACTGCAAAAATGGAGAACTAGATTTGATCTATATAACCATATAAAAATATTTGAGTTCAAACATAGCCCGACACAATTATAGGGCTTTGAAAATAACGATTTTTCTCATTTTCTTTTTCTTTCTTAAGTATCCATTAAAGGGCGCATATCTCAAAAACGTCAATCTCAAAAACGTCTCAACTGAAGGTGATGAAGGAGTTAAATATCCAAACTACCACATTTTAGGCGGTTCTAATCCGTGAGGTTCTGAAACAAGACAACCAACAAAAATATAAATATTTATTAAAAATTAGTAAAAAGAAACAGAAATCACTAGTCGGTTTCTATTAAAGGAATGTTTGTGATGAGGAGAAACCCGTAAAAAAGTTGATACCAAAACAAATATAGAAGCATGTTTTTAGAGAGAAGAAGATATCACAGAAATGAGCAATTTTCAGAGAGAGGGAAACTTCCAAGAAGATCGATAAATCAAGAGTAGAACCAGTATGAGATGATTAGTTGGTGTGGTGGTGGAGAGTGATATGTGTTGGATGGGATGACACGTCTTAAAGGGGGCGGAGCTTCTTAGTCGACAGTCGTCACTCGTAGAGAGTCATCGAGTTTCGAACTATCTATCAACTCTTCACGAGCAATCTCCATAGGAGCCTTGGAATGATCAGAGTCCCAATCTTGAAGGCTTGCTGAAAAAGAAAAAGAAAAGTTTTCAATTTTTCCAAAAAAAAGTTTAATTACCTGTCCCACAACAATGGAAGAACATTCCAGTGATACCACATATTCCAGCCATTATCGCGAACACTATCGTCCACTCCTCATGAGTTCCCTGCTTGGTATAGGCACCGATGTGATACGGGGCCACCGACGACGCGATTTGTCCCCAGAATCGAGAGAACGCGGCGATTGCGGCTGTCTGGGCGGGAGCGATGGTGACGGCGCTCGTTGAGTAGCCGGGGATGTAGCCGGAGACGAATGACATCGCCATGCAGATGAGGAAGATGGCGGCGGGGCGTTGAGAGCAGTCGCAGAAGCAGAGGAGACCGAAGCACAGGGCGATTCCGAACGAGGCTGGAAGATTTACACAATTTTGTTGGAGCAACTTTTTTATAGCACTTCTTGATCTTCAGATATTCTTTTTTGAGAATTCCGTTTTTTTAAACAGAAAACAATTAAACATCATCATTTTCAAAGCGCTATAATTGTGTCGTGTTATTTCTAAACTCAAATATTTTAATATGACTGTGTAGATCAAATCTAGCTCTACAATTTTGTAGTTGACAACTTTTTGATAGGTACTCACGCTTTTGAGATATGCGCCTTTAAAGTTTAGCTTATGAGAGTAGGATGCGCAGAGAAGGGAGACACTCTCGTTTCTCTGCGTCTCTTATCTCCTCCTATCGCGTTACTAACTTTAGAGGCGCGTATCTCAAATACGTGAAGAGCTATCAAAAAGTTGTCAACTGCAAAAATAGAGATCCAGACTTGCTTAACATGTTCCAACAAGAATTTTTGAGATTTGACAATTTCTGAGACGGTTAGACAATGTCAAAGTTGACCAACTTACCACTAGAATTACAGAACTTGGTGACCGTATCAAACGACGCCCATCCTCGAGTCTTTGCACTATCAGCCATTCCAGCGTAGAAAACTTTGGAGAAGAATTGAAGAATGAATGGGACAGCAGACAATACACCGTTCTGGAAATAACCTCTTATATACATATAAGGGTACCTCACTTACCGAAGTCAAACTCATATTCAAAACGGTCTTATAGTAGAGTGGTAGATAGGTGATGGTTCCGACTGTCACATAATTATGAGCGAATGAAGATGCAGCAATAGACCATACCACCGGAGACTTCATAAGAGCCAACCAATTCGGGTGCATCGGTCGTTGCCGAACTCTCTCCGTAGTGATGTACTGTAGCTCCTCCTTTGACACTTTCTCATCGGCATGACACGGGGAGTCATAGACCACAAGGTACCAAATAAAACACATCACGATTCCACACACCGCGTAGACATGGAACGCCATCGGCCATCCCCATGGAAGTTGGCAGAGCTCCGCCGTGACGAACATGGCAATGACTACGGAGAGTTGGTTGCCAGTGGTAGCCACTGCTAGGGCGGTGGACTTCTCGTTGGCAGGGAACCATTGGGCGACGAGGACGAGCATGCACGGCCAGAGGACTCCCTGGAAATATGAAATATATGGTCAATTTTGAAAGGGTCTAATATTCTTCCGAAACATCGCGGTACAAATTTTTATTAGTGGAGCTTATAGAGCTAGTCTGAATCTATATTTTTTTAGTTGACAACTTTTTGATAGCTCTTCACGCTTTTGAGATACAGGCGCTTGAATTTTGGAAGGTAGTCGCGCTATCTAGACGCAGAGAAAACAGACACTCTAACTTCTCTGCGTCTCTCACCTCCTCGCTGGGATAGCTGCCATCTTCAAAGGCGCTTATCTCAAAAGCGTGAAGAGCTAGAAGGAAAGTGTCAAGCGCAAAAATGTATAGCTAGGCTTCATCTACATTAAAAAAAATTTAAAATTTAAAATTATTCCGTTTTCATTTGAGTTACGGTTTGCCAAAGTTTGACCATTTTCAGGATAATTAGTGAAAAAAAAGAAACTTTGAAGGGGCATATCTCAAAATCTAGAAGAGTTAGAAAAAAAGTGTCTGCAGCAAAATCGTAGCTTTAGGTTTGATCTACACATCCATATTAAAATCAACATGATGGAACAAAACCGAACTTCGAAACATCCTTGATGAACTACAAATCTTTATATCTCAACAGGTTTTAGCTCAAAACATAAGTACAGGTCGTGAATTTTTGAACCGTTCACTAATTCAGAAATAAAAAAACCTCACCTGCCCAAATCCCATGACAAATCTTAGCAGAATAATCGGGAACGTTCCAAAATTGGTTTGCGACGCGACGAACGGTGTCAAAAACGTTCCCACAACATTCGCAATCCCTCCATAGAGTACTGTACGCGTTGCACCAATATATCGGTTGAGTACTTCAGAAGCGAGAGTTGCAATTAGTCCGCCCGCGTAAAACGAGGCAAAGATCACCGCTCGATCTTGTGATGTCCAGAATATGGTGCCTTTCTGAAAGATTTTTGACATAATTATGTATAATTTCCACCCTCAATACTCACATGTTCAACACTCTTCGCCGTCCCAAACTTTAGCAACGGACACGACTGATCGAATGACGTATTCGTTGGTGTCGAGGAAGAGGAGATCATCGGCTTTCCGTCCGTCAGTGCCGTACTGTTTAGCATACAAACGATCGCCTGCAAGGAGAGATGATGGTGATTGATGTTTGATACTTTTTGAAACATCAGAAAATTGATGTTTTGAGAGATTTTTAGATTTTGAAAAGAGGAGGATGGCATTTCTAAAATGTGAGAAAAGCTTTTAGCTATTCGATTTGGAGACAAAGTTTATCAATGCGGAAGTGAAATTTTCTCTGAAAATGTGAAAAATCTCAAATTTTCAAAATATTTCGTTGAGATACAAACCTTCCACGGTAGCCAGGCGGAGAGAGCGAGAGAGCGCAGAGAAACGAGAGTGTCTGCTTTCTCAGCGTCTCTCGAGGTAGCGCGACTACCTTCCAAACATTGCGCGCGTGTATCTCAAAAGCGTGAAGAGCTATCAAAAAGTTGTCAACTACAAAAATGGAGATCCAGACCTGCTGAATACGCTCCAACAAGAGTTTTTAAAATTGAATAATTTTTGAGACCGGTACACAATGTCAAACTTTTTCTCCGTCTTCTCCCTCGGCAGCTCTTCATGCCTACTTCAAGCGTCTATATCTTAAAACCAAGAAGAGCTAGAGGAAAACTGTCAACTGCAAAAATGAAGTGCTACGTTTGATCTACAAGATTCAATAAAAAAATTCTAGCTAGTGACATTTTGAGAGATAGTTAGACAGTGTCAAAGTTGGCCATTTTTCGTTAAAATTCAACATTTTTGCTTTTTACTTTAAGCGCTCATATCTCAGAAGCGTGAAGAGCTAGAAAAAAACTGTCAACTGCAAAAATAGAGATCTAGATTTGACCTACAGTTTACAACAAAAGTTTTCAGTTTTGCAAAATTATGAACGGTTTCTAGACACCCTACAAGTTGGCTATTTTTAACAAATTATCAAAAATTTTGAATGTTTACTTCAATCCCGAATATCTCGTAATCTAGTGGAGCTACAGGAGAACTGTAAACTACAAAAATGAAGATCTCAATTTGATCTACAATTTACAACAAAACTTCCGGCTTTTCGACATTTTGGGAGGTTGTTAGACACCCTGAAACCCACCATATTCAAATTCGACCTCATCAATCCCTCTATCGTGAGGGCAAGTGCGATGGCGACGGCGACGCGCAATCGCACACTCCGCACCGACCACAAATCGCAAGAAGTGCTCATCGTGGAGCCCCGGAGATGGTGTGGTGCTGTGGGGAATGAGAAATGAGTAGTTGAGAAGAAGTGGAAGAGTGTCTGAAATGAATTGAGAAATGAAAAAAGAAAAAGAAATCGGGGAAGGACGAGTCACGAAGTAAAGCGTGAGGGACGGCACCAATTTATAGG
This sequence comes from Caenorhabditis latens, assembly GCA_002259235.3. NCBI lineage: Eukaryota > Metazoa > Nematoda > Chromadorea > Rhabditida > Rhabditidae > Caenorhabditis > Caenorhabditis latens. The sequence goes on from CM056096.1 coordinate 3,307,671, forward strand.
AGCCGCGAAAAAAAGTGGGCGGAGTTTAGAGGGGGGAAGGTTTTTGGTGTTTTTGAACATGTTCTGAATCGAAATGCTCTAACATCTTGTGAGAAACACATAATTATCACTTATGCATTTTTGTTTTGAGTCGAGGGGACAGTATGATAAGAGCCCAAACATCAGAGCTCTCAGAAATATCGAAAAGAGAGGAATTTCAGAAGGACGAAGAAAAGTGACGGAGGTGAACAGAATTAGACTCTTGGAATAAATGCAAAAGGAAGGGAAACAACAAAAAATAAATATATTTTTTTCCAAAAATGAACTTTTGGTATCTATGTCGTTCCCATACAAAGTGAAAGAACTGAAAACAGGAATCATCGAAACATGACATTGAACACTGTTTGCGTCGCACATCAAATTTGCATAAAATACCGGACAGGGGCGTCACCGTGCCTGTTGTGGTCTGACACTTTTGAAATTGTGATTTTTTGGTAGATCAAAACGCGGGCTTCATTTTTGTAGCTGGCAACTTTTTGATAGCTATTCACACTTTTGAGATATAGGGCTTTAAAGTTGAGTTGAAAGCGAGAAGCAAAGAGGGAGAGACGCAGAGAAACGAGGATGTATGCTTTCTCTGCGTCTTCCCTTCTCTCACTGTGTCGCCTACCAAACTTTGACCCTCCATATCTCGAAAGCGTGAAGAGCTAGAAAAAAAGTGTCAACTGCAAAAATGTTGAACTTGATTTGATCTACAAAATTATGTAAATTTTATAGAATTCGGATAAAATCTGACTTCAGGAGAGTCGGCTGAAGGCAATCACTTCTTTAAGTGGAGTTTGTGAATGCTCAGTTAAAAACCGTTGTATATCAAAAGCGTGACGAGCTAAAGAAAAAGTTTAAACTAGAAAAATGGCTATCTAGTTTTGATCTACAAAATTATACAAGTTTCACAATAGTGGGATAAGGGGCACCCGCTCAATGTAGTCAATTTTGCAAATCTACATGTATATGTCACCAAAACAGCCGCAGAACGCATTTTCTATAATCCAAACGAACGTCTTACAAAGGATTACAGTAACCACAGAGACATCAGACAACACAAAGTCAGAAATGATCATCAAACAGAGGAGGATGATCAGATTTTGTAAGGATTAGAATTCACTCAGACACCAATTGCAGATTTACACTCGGAATGCGCTTAAATGAGTATAAATATATATATATATATATATATATATATATATTTGTTGGCAGCAGGTGAACTTTTTCTCAAGTTAATAATGATTAGGGTTTTGATCAGTAATAGTCAAAGCTCACGTTCCAAAGCTCACTCATCACCATTTGGAAGAAGAAGAAGAAGAAGAAGCCCTCCCCCAATTACTACTGCCTTTCTTAGCATCTCTCCTTCTCTCTCTCTCTTCTCTATTCCGATCATCGATGTGTGAGAGGGAAACAGAAAGAGATTCTGATGAACCAAACATCTGCTCCTTTGCATTTTTACATTTTTACTACATTACGATACTGCAAGAACAAAGAAAACAAAAAGAAAAAAGAGAAATGAGAGTGCGGGGATCGAACACCGGACCTCCCTCGCGAAGGGTGCAGCGTTACCACCTGCGCCACACATGCTGTAAATGACGGAGGAGGCGGAAGGCGTATATAAAAGTGGGGGATTTGAGAACGTGCACGTTGCGAGTTGGAAGGGTGAAACATCAAGAATTGGTCGACGGCTTCTGGTTCTATTTTCTATTTCGAGCAATTTCCGTGTTTCTTGCCAAGAATAAATTAATAATTCCCTTGATTTAATTTAAAACTAGTTCCTCATTTTACAAGAGTTTAGACAAGCGGATGAAAAAAATTAGACAGAGAAAAAGAAAAAAAACTAATGAATAATTGAGGTCTGAAAAAAGAAGGATGAATAGAAAAATGCACGTGATGTCAAAAGTTTGTGTACTTTTTATGAATGTCGTGAAGTAGAGACACAACTTGTTACATACAAAAAGTGTGTAGTTTGAGAAGGTCAATAGAGAGCCGCAACGCGTCAAAGGCGCGCCAGCTTGTCTAAAATATCCTAAATCCTTGGAACGTGCATTTCCAGAGTATTTGTTGTGTTTGAATGTACTCGAGCCGCTCTCTGAGCCACTATTATAAAAATATTATAAAAATGAGATTCTTAAAATTATTACAGTAGTCTAAAGAGGCTTAAGGATCACTGACCAACTGGTTATATATATTTTCCCTTATTTTTCGGCGGGAAGGACAACAAAAATGGATGGGATGGCCCTCCTGCTGTGTGTGAGCTGACTCTTGTTTTGTCAACAAGTCGATTTGCTTCTTTTTGCTGAAAACAACGAATATGGTAGTTGGGTGGTCAATGGTTTTTCAGATATTTGGAGTCTGGGAGATCTCAAAAGTGGGTGGATTTCTTTGAATTTGAGTTTTTTGGATAGAAAAAGTTTTGATCTACATTTTTGCAATTGACAATTTTTTGGTAGCGACTCACGCTTTTGAGATATGAGGGCTTAAAGTTTGGTGGCGACAAGTCGAGAGAGGGGGGGAGACGCAGAGAAGGCAGACACTCTCGCTTCTCTGCACTCTCTCCCTCCCGGTCAATTAGAAGGTTAGACACCGTTTCGACCGAAAGTGTGAGAAAAAACAGCGAAAAATACAATTTTTACATGAAAAAATGATAAAATGAGCATTTTTCAGGTGAAAAATAGGTAATTTTCGAAACACTATAACTGCCTCGGATTACGTCTAAACTCAAATATTTTATTATGATCGTGTAGATCAAATCTAGCTCTACATTTTTGTAGTTGACAACTTTTTGATAGCTATTCACGCTTTCGAGATCCGGTCGCTCAAAGATTGGTAAGCAAGACGACGAGAGAGGGGAGACGCAGAGAAAGCAGACACTCTCGTTTCTCTGCGTCTCTTCCCCTCAATGCTTAACTTTAAAGACGCATATCTCAAAAGCGTGAATAGTTATCAAAAAGTTGTCAACTACAAAAATGTAGATCTACTTTTGATCTACACAAAAATCTAAAATTCTATGAAATTGGACTGCAAAGTAATGCTGTTTTTCAGACAAGAAAAAAGGTGACATAATTGATAAAATGAACGCGTAACATCATATTTTCAGTAGATGAAATAACATATTATGAACAAGACCAAAAGACAAAGATCATAATGAAAAGAAAATTAGAAATTCTATGAGTCAGTGAGTGAATTCGGGAGGAAGGAAAAGAGAACCAACAGGTTGTTGAAAAGAAAGACCTAAAAAGTGCATTCACAATAGTTGTGATTCTGATCTTTCCAAGTGTGGGCCTTTCCATTGTTAGTCTCTGAGTCTCTTCTCAGAAAAAAAGAAAACTTTCGAAAAAAATATTTTCTCCTTTTTCCCGAAACCAAAAATTAGCAGGAAGCCGTATACTCGACGCGACTAGACACACATAGTTATAGAATATCGAATTATTATTCGAAATAGTTCTAGAACACGTGAGAAAGTACGGGGAGGGTGTATAAATAGGATTTTTGTTTTCAAGATGCAAATTGGATTAAAAATAATGAAAAAATGCACTGGATTACGTATTCAAGCCGTGCTAAAAGTCTCAAAAGTGGACGAATTGCTTTGAAATTAAATTTTTCGGATAGAAAAAGTTTTGATCTACATTTTTGTAGTTGCCAGTTTTTTTGATAGCGACTCACGCTTTTGAGATACGAGGGCTTAAAGTTTGGTTGGTGACACGACGAGAGAAAGGGAGGCGCAGAGAAGCGAGGGTGTCTCGTTTCTCTGCGTCTCTTCTCCTTACTGGATAACTTTGAGCGCGTATATCTCAAAAGTGTGAATAGCTTTCAAAAAATTGTCAAGTACAAAAATGTAGCCCTGTTTTTGATCTACATAACCATAGTGAATTTGATATTTTCTGACAAAACACAATTTCAGGATAAGTGGTCAAAAAAGGAAAATTTTTAAATATAAAAGTTCATATCTCAAGAGCGTGAGTAGCTATCAAAAAGTTGTCAACTACAAGAATGTAGAGCTGGATTTGATCTACAAGGTGCATATATTTTCAAAATAGTGGAGCCATAGGAAAAAATGTTACAGGTAGTCAAAGTCGGGAGTTTTTTTCTATGTGGAAAAATAGTTTTTAGCACAAATCCGTAAAAACTCAAATTTTAATCGAAATTCAGAAACCTTTACTACAAAATCGTTATCAAACTGTTGGTGGTAAACCAATACCAGTGGATAAACACAAAGAGACGCAGATAGTTAGACACTTTAGCTTCTCTGCGCTCTCTCACTCTCTTCTCTCCAGGTGTCTATCTTCAAAGACGTATATCTCAAAAACGTGAATAGCTATCAAAAAGTTGTCAACTACAAAAATGAAGATCACAATTTGTTCTACAAAGTTGTATCTATCTCTTTTATACTTGGTGAATTAGCAGTAGTTGGATGTTCAATGAAATCAACAACAACAGCGCCAGAAGACAACTACAGTAATCCAAACCTCAAAAACCGAAATGTTCAGTTAGGGGGACAAGATGACAAACAAGAAGCAGAGGGAACAAACAATTCTATTTTTCCATTTAGTTTTCCATGCAGTACAGTAGTGTTGAGAAGATTATAAGGACGGATGGAATATATATTTTTTTTTGTGGATACAGAATATGAGGAAGTGGGACAGAAAAATGGGAAGTACTTATTCAGAAGAAGAATAAAAACGACACTACGCTCATTGATCAGACTCGAACAGAACATTTGGGACGAGGAGGGGGGGGAACAACAAGGACCCTTTCCCCCCTCTTTTCTCTCTCAACGCTTCACAGATCAATGACCACACAAATGGCACATGCACACACATACTCTGAAGAGATGGAGACAATTTAAGGCCTCAGAGATCTGGAAACAAAGAAGCAAAGGGGGTACCCCCCTTGGCTAGCAGGTCTAGGGAAATACACGTATACAAAGAGGTGTCAGGTTAGGGACGTTTTGAAACCGAGAGAGACATTTGGAAACTTTGAGCTTTCAACATTTCGGTGTTGTCCGGACCGCCCGAATCTAGGTACACGGCCTGATTTCAGAGTCCCGATTTGTTGCACGTTCTAAAACTAGGACATTTTGAAACCGATGACATTTTTAGACTGACTTTAAGAGTGGAAAAAAGCTTTTTTCGCGAAAAATAAAGATATTTTGGGATTTTTCAAGAAAAAAAGTGATTTTCAGCGGTTTTTCTGATAGAAATTCGCAATTTTTGTGGGGAAATTCCATTTCTACTGACAAAAACTCTATTTTGACCAGTTTTTTATAGGAAAATGTTACTAAAATTCAGAATTTCTTAATTCAGAAATTGTGTGAAACATGAAAATTTCAGACTTTTTCGTCGGAAACCCTAAATTTTCAGTCGTTTTCAGGAGGGAAAGTCGGATTTTAAGTAGAATTTCCAGCATTTTTTTGCAAAAATTGAGATTGTCTAGGTATGTCCTCAAACGTTTCGAAATGTCCCGGTTTTGAAATGTCCCCCTTCAAAAAATTCTAGGACGTTTTGAAACCGAAAGAGTAGAGATACATTTAGAAACGGAACGAGAAAAAAAAAGTATTGAATTTATGGTAAAAATTTTAAAAAATCCGGTTTCAATGTGTTTGGAAACCGAGAAATTTGAAAAAGGGACATTTCGCAACTAAACGTGAAAAAGAAAGTTACAAAACGTCTCTGAGCACATTTTGAAACCGACCGTGAGACATTTCAACAATAAAATAAAGGTAATATTTGAAAAATTAAGATGCATAGTTTCGAAACGTCCCGGTTTCAAAAAAACCAAAGTTTTGAAACCAACAGTTTTGGTAACTCGGTTTCAAAACGTCAGACTGGTTTTTAAACGTCTCAGTACCTTTAAAAACCATAACATGTGATGACAAGGGAAAACAGGAAGTGAAACGAGAAAAAAAAATGGAAAAAAGAGAAAAAGAGGAATTCACACTCATCCATAAATTAAGCATCTACATGAATCTTCACTTGAGGAGAAAAAGAAAAAAAGGAAAAACTTGGGAGCTAGAAAAGTGGCAAAGATCAAAAAATGGGGGCCCGGGTGGTGCAAACTAAAAGAAAAAGTAGGCTGACGGATACAGATCAAAGAGTACACACTGCGATTGTTCACTAAAGAAAACGTGCAAAAAGAAGTAGCCTGTGGTCAGAGGTCGATTAGGGAGAGAGAGTACTGTTTGAATAGAACAAGTGTTTGTTCTGGTAGATGATGATGCACTTTCCTTGCAAAACTTTTTCTCTTTTCGGGGTTTGTAGTGCCGAATACTGTTCAAAAATTGCAAAGTCAGAAAATCCGTCATATGATGTGCTAGAGCTTTGAATTTTTGATGACTGTGCAGAGCACGTTTTGATCTACATTTTTGCAGTTGACAACTTTTTGATAGCTTTGCACGCTATTGAGATATACGTCTTCGATGTTGAAGCGCGAAAGAGAGAGAAGGAGAGGGCGCAGAGAAGCGAGGGTGTCTGCTTTCTCTGCGTCTCCTCGTCTCTCGCCGTATCGCTTACCTAACTTTGAGGAACCGTATCTCAAAAGCGTGAATGGCTATCAAAAAGTTGTCAATAGAAAAATGGAGAACTAGGTTTGGTCTACAAGATGCATGTAATTAAAAAATAGTGGAGTCATAGGGAAACATGTTACGGGTAGTCAAACTCGGGAGTTTTTTTTTTACTAAAAATAGATTTTTATGGATGCAAAATTTCAAACGGTCATACCTCAAGAACGTGAAGAGCTATCAAAAAATATTCAACTAGAAAAATAAAGAGCTAGACTTGATCTACACAATAATATCAAAATTTATCAGTTTAGACAATACCCGACATATTTACACCATTTTGAAAATAACCTATTTTCAACTACAAAGTGATTTTTTTTCTTGTAAAAAAGCACAACTTCAAACTATCATATCTCAGAACCAAAAATAGCAAGAGGAAAACTGTAAACTGCAAAAATAATGGTATAGATTTGATCTACAGTTTACAATCAAAATGTTCAGTTTTGTAACATTTTGGGAGGTTGTAAGACACCGTTACAAAATCCATGTTGCAAAAGTCTATTCGATCTTTTGACCCCTCCCGCCTTCTCAAATTGTAACCATCTGTATAAACCAAGATTGGTTCCCCCTGTGCAGACTCATAGATTCTAGATAATAGAAAAAAAACAAAATCTGAAGAAGAAAAACACAAAAAATACACAGAAAGAGGTGTTCTGGTAAATGAAGGAATTCAAAAATAGTCTTACATATTCCAAGTACATAAACAACGAATGGGTACATTGAACCACAGAGAATCGACCAATTATTTGATATCGACGACGACGAAAAATGATAAGACACGGGGTGTTCAAACATCAAAAGAGAAAGAAATAGAGACAGAGAGACAGCTGATAAAAAAGTTAATGATAAGAGGAAGAAGGTTCAAAACAGACAATAACACACAGACATCTACCAAAAAGAATTTTTTAAAAAACGGGCGGTCCCGGGGCTCTTAAAGGGACACGCCTTCCAAAAATAGATGTCCCCAAGCTTATCGATGGGCGGCCCCGTCACAGAGATTATCTAGACTGAAAGTATTCCAGTTGAACTTCCTGGTCTATTCTGATTATTATAATGATGATGATGATGAATCATTTTTTGAAAAAATATATAGGGAGTGTATGATCATGTTTATATGTAATACAAATGTATACATCATTTTTAAGGTTTAAAACGAAAAAAATTTTTGTTTTCAAGAAAAATGTAGGGATTGTGGGAATTTCGAATGTCTCTAGAAAAATTTAACCATGGATTATGTAGGTCAAAACTAGATCTACATTTTTGTAGTTGACAACTTTTTGATAGCTATTCACGCCATCGAGATATGCGCCTTTAAACTTGAAAGTGCAAAAGTGAGAGGCCGCAGACAGTTAGACACTCTCGTTTCTCTGCGTCTCCTGCTCTTTTTTCTCTCGCCTCTACGATTTCTTAACTTTGAACCTTCATATCTCAAAACCTAGAAAAGATATCAAAAATCTTTCAATTAAGAAAATGTAGTCCAGTTTTTGATATACACAAAAAACAACATTTGAAAAAAATAGGACAATATTGAGCACAATTACAAGCTACCAAAGTTGACCAATGACGATGAAAAAAACCAAAACAAAAGTGTGAGAAAAATTGCAAAAATACTATTATTTTTCCAAAAGAAATGAAAAAAACAAATAGTGACTAAATGACATCATTTTGCACCTAAACTATTTTCTTTTCGCAAAAACAAAAATTCGAATTTTTGTTTGCAAGGCATACCAAATAGGTGTTTACAAGAGAAGTCATGAATTGATAAAAAATTTAAATTTAAAAAATTTCAAGTCGCACCGTTATATCTCAAAAACGTGAATAGCTATCAAAAAGTTGTCAACTACAAAAATGGAGATCTAGATTTGATCTACTAGAAAAATATAAATTTAGAATAGTTGACATGATTTTGATAGCGTGACAACCTTAGCCGTTCATACTTACTAAGAACGACTCAAACACGCATAAGTGTATAAATGTAAACTTTCGGAGAAAAAAAACAAGAATTAGTTATTGTAAACAAAATTCTGGACCATTAAAAAAACAATTTTTTTCATGGACTAGTGGAAATAACACAAGAAAAATGGTACATACACTATTTGGTCGGCTTAAATCACTTTCGAAAATTTTTTTGGAAATTAGAAAATAACATTTTTATTTAGAAAACTATGTGAAGCTACATGTTCACAGCAAAGTAATTATCTTTTCGGACGCAAAAATTTCATTGGGACCTGAAAAAAAGTATGAATAAACTGTAAGCCGTATTTTTCTGTATTTCATGTTAAAAAACTTTAAAAAATAAAATAAACTATGCATTTTAAACAATTTTAAACACCCAATAACATAAAAAGGCTATTTTATTTGTTCGGCTTGAACTATGCTCAAAATCTTATACAAAAACATAAAATTCCGAACTTTTCTGCAATTTCCAACAGGTTTACTTATTTTTCCATAAGTTTGTAGGCAGAACTACCTCTATTTCTCTTATATTATCAATGTTACAACCATCAATAAAACTGAAAAAGTACAAAAGGTGAGTCCAAAAGAAGAAGAAGAAGAAAAAGAAGAAGATGTGAGGACCAAGAAGAGCAGAAATCTGAAGAAGGAGGGCAAAACCAAAAAACGGGAAAAAAAGGGAAAAGAAGACAAAAGTAACACAGAAAAAAAGGAAAATTTTTTGGGGGACCCATTGGTGTAGAGAGAGAGAGTGGGAGACTCAGATACAACACTCGTAGTATGACAGTTGGAGGAGAGAGAGAGAGGTCTCGTGTGTCAAATGTCTGCGTCTTCTCCTCTCTATGACTCTCTAACATCAAGAGACTTAGAGAAGCGAGTGAGAAATAGTGTGTGGGATGGAGAGGGTTGGGGAGAGAAGTATAGAACTGAGGCGTACACAACGCATCAGAGAACACTAGATTTGTGGTCGTCGGTTGGTGGTTCCCGAGACTTGTTCCCCCTTCTTAAAATATTTGCCTCTTTTTTGAGTCTCCTATATAAGATCTTAAATTTTACAACAAAAAATCCATTTTTTGTTGTAAAAATTGAAATCTATTAGGTGTCTGAGCACTGAAAAAGATAAATATCTATTTCTTGTTTCATTGCTCTTTCATGTTTTGATGCTCAGCGATTGTTGATCCACTCAATGGTTTCTCCCCCCCGGATCAAAACACGATCTTCCCTTACCCAGGGGACCCCTTCTCCTTGATAAGTGACACACAACAATTTCGAAACTAAAAGTTCGGGTGTTTGTCTAGTCTTTGATGAAGAGAGACTCTACTGTTCTAAGGGATCGAGAGGGGGGGGGGCACGTCATTTTTCAAAAGAGGGGGGACAGTTCTTTGATTAATTGGCGGATGATCAGCATCTGTTTCGCTTTTGAAGGTTGGTTTGGTTGGGTACAGTATTGCATCGGATTTGATCTACCAGAAGCAGAAGGTATTACCGATCTGGTGGCTGAAGGAGTACGGTAGAGAGCCGTCGTAAATCGAATTTCCGCAATAGAAGTTTGACACTGCCAAAGGTACAGTAATCCAGGGATGATTGCCATTGGAGCGTAATTGCAATATACCAAAACTACCAAAGATCTACTGACTCAAAGTTATACAATCTGAACAAAATACGACAAAACTGGGTTTCTTGAAAAAAAAAACCAAGCTATTGATATGATCAATGTTCTAACAAGATTAATGACGGGACAGGGATTATCGAGAATTTTCAAAAGATCACTAAAAGATCACAACTTTATAAGACTGTTCTCATAAATCAAGACTACAACATGAAAAAACCATAAAAAGTTGCTTTTTTCAATTGAAACATGTTACATTCAAAACGCTATAACTGTGTCCGGTTACGTCTAAATTCAAAAATGTTAATAGAACTGTAAAGATCAAATCTAGAGCTTCATTTTTGTAGTTGACAGCTTTTTGATAGCTATTCACGCTTTTGAGATAGGCGTCTTTAAAAACTGACAAGGAGGGAGAGAAAGGGGGAGACGCAGAGAAGCTAGAGTGTCTAACTGTCTGCGTCTTCCCTCTCTAGCTTATTCAGTGGGCTATTTTTAAAGGCGCATAACTCAAAAGCGTGAATAGCTATCAAAAAGTTGTCAACTACAAAAATGAAGGTCTAGAATAGCTAAACACGACCAGAAAAGAATTTTCAAAATTGAACAATTTTTCAGATCACTAGGTAATGTCAAAGTTAGAATATCGGAAAAACCAAAAAATCTATGCCACGACATTCAGTTCCGAATGTAATGAATCATATACATCTGATCACCGAAAACTTTTTGCATTCTTCGAAAAGAATCAAAAAAGACAAATCAAACACCATTCATTAATAAATGTGGGCGCCTTCTTCTTCCCTAAAGCAAGTTCTCTCTTCGAAAAAAAACCAAAAAGAAAGAAATCAACAAAACACGTCAAGAAGACAGTCAAGTCAAACAAACAAAGTTCTTTAGGAATAGAGAAGAGGAGGGGGGTCATGGATGTAATATAATCTGCAAAAAAAGTTTTTTGGTAGATCTTTGAACCTCTTCCTTCATCATGTGTTTTTCTTGTTGATCAACGAGCCGTCGTGGCTATTTTGATGATGGATGGACGGAGGAAAAACAACATGGTAACATCTACAAGTTTTTTGAAAAAAAATTGACCTTAGACTAATGAAAGATATGGACGAACCCCGCTTATGAACAAACAAAGAGATTCTGAGTGGGTGCATGTGTATTCAGAAGAGAAATGGATTACAGATTATGCAAATAACAATGGCGTTTTTTTATGTAGACTGCACAAAATACGATAATGGTGTCAAAAAAGGTTTGGAAGCTCTGACAGGAATTTAAGGCATTTGAAAGCGTGAAAAGGTGTCATTGGTTTAGACGAATTTTTGAGATGTGCATTTTTAATGAAGATCAAAAATAGGGCTACATTTTTGTAGTTGACAACTTTTTGACAGCTTTTCACGCTTTTGAGATATGCGCTTTTTTCAAGCAGTAAGCAATTAATATGATCAATTTCACAACGAGATTAATGACGGGAGAGCGGTACAGGGATAATCGGAACAATTTAATGAACATTTTCAGAAGATCACTTATCCACCAAGTTTACAACACTGTTACGGCATCAGATTGTGTTCCATTGTTTTGTTTTTTAGTTTTTATCATAGATCTAATCTAGGGTTCCATTTCTGTAGTCGACAACTTTTTGATAGCTCTTTTAGATTTTGAGATATGCACCTTCAAATCCAATAGCTGAAATTTCAGAGTTTTAGAAAAATCTACCATTTCATAGTTTTTGATCAACTGTAAAACCTAGATATTTGCAAAAAATTCAATTTTCCATGTTTCGGGAGTTTTGATTTGTTATATGAGATTTCCTCACTTTAAATATCGAAAAAATTGATCATTTTCAGTATAAAAAATACTTTTTTCATTTGGCTACCTTTATCATTGTTTCCTGTGGGCCCACTATTGTGTAAGTGCATGCATCTTGTAGACCAGATTTAGCTCTCCATTTTGGTAGTTGACAACTTTTTGATAGCTATTCACGCTTTTGAGCTATGCGTCTTTGAAGTATGGTAACCATGAGGAGAGACGCAGAGAAATCAGACACTCTCGTTTCTCTGCACCCTCTCGACTCCTAACTATCTTCAAAGTATCTCCAAATCGTGAATAGCTATTTAAAAGTTGTCAACTACAAAAATGAAGGTCTCTTCTTGATCTACACAATTATTTTTTAAAATTCAAAAATATTGTCCACAGTAGTATTTTGTGTATTGATGTGGTCGTCCACCCACCTAGTCAGTTACAGCAGTTGTCTGAGGTCGTAAGACCTTTAAATCGACCAAAAACCTATCAAAAAACAACAACTTTTTGTTAATGCGGAACTCCATCATCTGATTCTTTTTTTTTTTTAAGAATTGAACAAAAAAACAATAGAATCTCTTACATAACACATGTGATTCATTGAAATTGATGGGGAGAGCAATGAAATCCTCGTAAGAAGAAAAACACAAGAATTAGAGCGAGATGACGGAAGGAAAAAACCTGGGCGGATCTTTTTTTTTGAAAAAAAAAAGAAATTTTCAGCTGTTTTATAGAATAAGTTCCTGCTTGTCTACAAGGAAATGGAATTATTCTTTGCTGTTGTGATTTAATAAATTCGAACTTTTGACGTATAGGAGTGGTGTTAGAAAATTAGGTATGCGTGTTTTTTGAAAATTTTTTGAGATACATTATTAAGTTATCAGCACGACAGGATTCTCTACCGAAACCGAAGAAAATAGTGTGTGAAATAGAGAGACTCAGAGAAAAATAGACATTTATCAAGGGGATTTTGGTGGAGCGCAGTTGTAAGAACTGTGCTGTACTAATATTGAAGGTGGGAAGTCAGAACATACAGTCGCGGGTATAAAGGAATACAGAATCCCGTTTTGCATAAAACTTTCTTTGACAGGTAGGAAAGACATATTCAGAAAGAAGAAAATAAGTTTTTTTGGACTTTTAACGATTTTTTTCTCCTCTTGACGGAAAACTCGAGTTTTTTCCCTTGAAGTAGAGTTTTTTGTTCAAAAAATGTTGTCATTCGAACAAAAAATTTATATTGAATTGATTTTTAAACCCCTGAGCAACCTGCTAGACCACCTGAAGTCAAAAGTAACTGTCTTAGGGAAAATCATCATAACTCATCAAAAAATGCCCCAAGATTAGTCGAAACATGTACTAAAATGTGTGAATTGACTTTTTCTATAAGCTGTTATCAAAAAATTACATTTTTCAAAAAAAGGCAGAATGACTTGCAAGTTATCGACCGGCCTGCCCGGAATCAGAAACGAGCACATTGTTTTTCACAACATTTTCGAAATTATTGTCAAAAATAGACAAAAATCCTATGTACCAGAAAAATCCTGAGCATTTATCGATATCTAAAAACATAGTCAAAAATTGAATTCTCGACTAAACTTCAGAATTCAATTAAAAACTAGTTATGCATCAAAAAATTGAGTTTTTCTTGTGTAAAATTTCAGAAAAATTCAAAAAATTTGGTTGAAATTAGGTACCTTTCTTTGTAGCCCAGCCGAAAGTTTGCAAGTATCGAAAATTCTTATTTTTTTGCAAAAAAAAACTAAAGAATTCAAAATTTCAAATTTTTGTACTAAGACTCGGGTCCGTGAAAAAGGTCCAACCCGCTTGCAAGTTTGCACAAACCTGTGTTTTCTTGAAGAACTTTATGATTTTTTTCACCGAAAAAAACGTAAAAATGGTCAAAAAACCAGTCTGGTATGGCGGATTGGAAAAAGTGTTGAAAAACGCAAACAGTTCCGAAAAAAAACCATTCTAGCACCGGTCCGCGGTACATTAACAACTAGTCATCCGGCCAGTAGTAGGTCATGACATAGAACTCACCGAGATCTACATTTTAGTATACTTTTCAGTTCATAGTATCGCGATTTAAGTGAGTTAGGCGCCAGCTTGGTTTTCAGGTACATATACAATATTTTTAAAAATTTGACAGGGCTAGCCGGAAGCGTTAAGATTTTCAGCTGTTTCAAAAAGAAGGTTTTTCAAAAAAGTCTACGTCAACGTCATCTCTCAGAACTCGTTCTTCGAAAAAGAAGTGAAAATTGGATTAAAAAACGTCTTCTATTTTGAAGGGTCTCTTCTTCTCTCTTCACAGAAATCAACAATCGTCTCGATTTTTGATGTTTTTGCAGTAGTAGGAGGGAGCAGCAACCAGACCAGTTATCATAGTTTGCACAGGGCAAATATGATCTACTTTGGGAGTAAAGTAGGGGAAGGGGACGGTGTTTGGTGTCTCTCTTCCGGGAGAATTTTATATAAGAGAGATGTACATGTAGAAGATAAATATAAATATTCCTGGAGGAAGTGGTGGTGTGCTCATTGAGCTTGATGAGAGAAATGGATGAAAGATGGAGAAGAAGAAGGAAGAAGAAGAAGACGTGAGAATCGAAAAGTACATGGACATAGGGGTGAATAGATGAGACACACCGATATAGGTTAATTCGATTAGTTTACGATGGAATTGTGGAATTTCTACGCTATCCGTTTTTTAATGTATGTTCCTTGGACGTCTCGAGAGATACGATCTAAGTCAAACTACGGGCAAAGATTAGCGGGTTTTGGGGTTTGGTTGGTGTTTTGGACGACCAGGAAAAAAATTGTTGTACGGGAAAATGGAAAATGAGACATTGTTATCTGATAAGAAATTTGCGAAAAGAACCAGGAGGCGCGTAACTAGCTAATAATCCGAGAACATCGAAAAAGGAAACATCGTGATCAAAAGGTACAGTGAATCTTACGGTACATTGAAGAGCTACAGTACTGGCCATAAAGAATGCGACACTTGCTGTTTTTAGTTGAAAATGGTCAATTTTGGGACTGTGACACGGCCTCCCTGATAGTTTCACAATATTGATTGTTTATGGAGTGTGTAGATCACAAGTTCAGCTACATTTTTGTAGTTGACAACTTTTTTGTACGGGCACATCTTAAGAAGTTACAGGCCGTCAATATAAAAAACTCAAAATTTTCTCCATTTACATTTAGCACTGAAAAAGTGTTAAAAATGCGAAAAAATTCTTTGACTGCCTGTAACTTCTTAGGATGTGCCCGTACAAAAAAGTTGTCAACTACAAAAATGCAGCTGAACTTGTGATCTACACAATCCATAAACAATCAATATTGTGAGACTATCAGGGAGGCCGTGTCACACTCACAAAGTTGACCATTTTCAACTAAAAACAGCAAGTGTCGCATTCTTTATGGCCAGTACTGTATGATCATGGGGTACATCCATGGCGTTATCTTAGGGTACCGGGATGTGCGAAAAAAGCGGAAATTCCGAAATTTCCGATGTATTCACTGCGTATAGTTTGGATTTTGACTATGAGAAACTTGAAAAACCGAATTTTCGAAATTTTCGGAATGTCCGAGAGTTCTTTTCAGTTTCGCACACACGTTGAGTCCCAGGCTACCTATGCAAACGCGCTCTGAAAAAGACATGGTCCGCAATACGTGGCGGTGAACATCAGAATCTATTTTCCTACAGAAAATTTTAGGACACGTGAAAATATTTTAATTTCCACGTAGTTTCTCGTTAGAGCGTGTTCGCGTAGGTAGCCTGGGACTCAACACATTCCTGATAGGGTACATCGAGTTTGAAGTTTCATAAAATTTCAGAGTTTTCTTCAATGTTTGAGATAAGCTTTCAAGAAACATGTTATGCTCTTTTCAGAGGGATGAAAAAAAAAGATTTAGCATTCAAGAAGAGAAGCCGAACTAATTATAGTCGTGCATATCGTTGTTGGAACAAGTTTCATATTGTAACATTCTTCTCATAAGATCAGAAACATGTTCCTTAAGCTAAAATAAAAGGAACTTACAAAATTTTCGAAATTTTATCGATTTATCGGAAACTAATGAGCTAATTCAGTCCCGCCCATTAGAAATGGGCAAAAGCTCATGGGAAATGTTTTGAGCTAACTGTCATTTTGACTTTTTGCATTGAATAAGTTGATAATGCAGTCAGAATTATTCTAAAAATTAAACTTCCTCATTTTTGATAGTGAGTCCATCTCGACCCTAATCCCTATACGTTCTGTGGTCAAAAATTGAGTCTCGTTTATATTGAAGCTCCTGCTCCAAAAACCTCATTCATGGCTAGTTAATGCAAAATTTCGTGCTATAGCCGCCTTTTCGTTACTTGGCCGTTTTTCCAATTATTTGATAAAAATTGAACATTTAGGGATACGTGGTAAAGCTGAAAGTTTTTTGAAAAACTGAAATAACTCCCGTAACTCAAAGGCTCGGCCTATATTTGAACACGTATGTAGACATAAGTCGGAGTGAGGAGCAATGACGACTTTTCTACACTTTCAGCTACAGCTCAGCAGGTTATGTTTTTTGGCAAACGCTCAAAGAGTACTTTTTGAAGTCCATGTTATTGCCTATCGAATGAGCCCAAAACCATCACGGTAGCTAAAAAACTCAAGAAGCTACGAGTTCTCAAAGTGGAGACACCAAAATTTTCGAAAGTTTTCGAAAAAGTTGTGTAACTCCTCGAAACCTCAAAGAGCGCCGCTATAATTTTGGATTTTTCTTAGTTACGTCAGACATGACTTGTGTACAAAAAATGGAAAGATTTCAGGTGGGACACACCGGGTCATTCCCATGTCAGAATAATTCTAAAACTCAAATTTTCTCATTGCTGACTTAAAGCTTCACGCTAAAAATTAACCGTGCGGCACTGTGAATCTCTCGACGTGTAATTCCAACATTTCGACACGGAATGAGTGTTCTCTGATTCCTCTTGAAACAATACACCCCA
Source organism: Caenorhabditis latens (assembly GCA_002259235.3). NCBI lineage: Eukaryota > Metazoa > Nematoda > Chromadorea > Rhabditida > Rhabditidae > Caenorhabditis > Caenorhabditis latens. Next base: position 3,324,591 of record CM056096.1, read on the forward strand.
ATCCAAAAGGCCAAAAATTTTCTAGTTTTATGTTTCAATTGGTTGAAAATGTCATATTTGAAATTCAACGCCCAGAAAATGGGCAAAAATCAAAAATGGTTTCAAATGAAGGTTTATTTAGAATAAGAAAACCTGACATAATGAAAATAAAAATACTAATAAAATAAAATAAAAAATTGACAAAGGGAAGAGGAGGGCATTGTGGAAATCACAGAGATCAAAAAATGAAGAAAAAAACTAAAAGAGGAGACTTCGGTCACTTCCGCAACGTCTTCGCACTTTCCGTCTCTTCTAGAAGTTTCTTTCGGAATTGCTCCTCCTCGACGGCGTCGTCCTTCATAATTGCACCCAGATATCCGATGTATGCACTGGCGACCTGCAAATATACAAAGCTGAAGTCATAGGGATTCTGAATCCGTTAAAATGTTTGCTGAAAATACGGCTAAGATCGGTTAAGATCGGTTGAGATCGGTTGAGATCGGCTAGGATCGGCCAAGGTGGACCGTATAGTGCTAAAAATGACTAACTAGTGAAATTCAATGGATTTGAGTATTTGGATCCACGTTTTGCAACCCGGACGTTTTGCAACTATCCAAATAGTTTCATGATCGAAACTTGTGACTCTTAACTATGACGTTCCAAAACCGTACCGTTTTGCAACTTTGACGTTTTGAAACTATAGTTATGACGTTTCAAACAAAATCTCTTATTGTTAAGTTGCAAAACGTCTCAGTTTCAAAATGTCCCAGTTGACTAATCACCAATCATTTGGTTCCGAAACGTCCCTAATTGAAATCGTTGTAACTCGGCTCAAATCTACAGTACATAAATTGGGAAAACTGATTCAGAATCCTCCTGTCATCAGCTTTCCAATCATATTTGACTCGCATAAAACACAAATCTTATAAGCTGAGAAATTTACCAAAATTTAGAGGGCTATTTGTGATACGTGGGCCGGGTAAAAAGTGTCAAAAAACACAAAAATTGGCCAAAAAGGATCTTGAAATGGGACGAGTTGGGGCGTAACGCGTTCCGGATAGTCATTAAAAGAGAACCTATATTCTTGAATCTTTGGGAATCGCATCCCCATCTATGCCCTCAGGCTCTGTGAAAGTTTTTGAGTACTCCAAGACAAAAATTGACTGTTTTCCAAAATGACATGATAAAAATGGGACGCCCCATTTCGATCGCTAGTAATAAGTTCATGTCTTTTTGGCCTTTTTTCCCACCCCGCGGCACATTACCGATCCGTCATCCGTCCCGTATTAGGTCACGGATTTAGAACTCGTTGAGATCTACATTTTGGTATACTTTTCAACTCATAGATTTGAGTTCGAAGCGAGTTATGCGCCGGCCCGTATTGCAAGTATTCTGACGACTAACCTTCAACGTAGACAACTTCGAAATCTTCATCTCCGCCTCGACAGGCAGAATAACTCGTAACTCATCGAACATTCTCGACAACTGTTGTACACGATTCCGTTCTCGGGCGTTCGCTTCCACTCTGAAACTGTTACCACTATATATTTTATCTTGTTTAGGCTCCACCCCCAACCTCCTCGACGTCACTTTTCCAACCATCCGCCGATCGAGTTTGCCTGTCGAAGTGCGTCTTCTATCGTGTGTCGGACTCGGTGTACTCTCGTTCTCGTCTTTTTTCACTGAACTCATATTCTCCTTTCCGTCGATTTGTATCTCCGGTGGTTCCTCAGGAATCTTATTTGTGGCGGCTGCGGCTGCGGTGGAGGATTCGATGAAGTTTTGGATCATTGCTGCCATCACATTCTGTTGGACCATCTTGGCGAGCGAGTCGAAGAATTGGACGACGTATTGTTGTTGCTCGTCCACCATATCGCTGAAATTAACGGAAATATTGGAATCTATAATAAGAGAAAAGGAGTTGAGAGTACGGTTTTTGAGGTTTTTGGAAAATAAGCAACTTTTAAGATCGTATCTAAAAGTTTTACATGAAAACCCCATAAAAGTTTATTTTTTCAATTGAAACATCGTTTTTTTCAAAACGCTATAACTATGTCAAGTATTGTCTAAACTCAAAAATTTTAATATAATTGTAAAGATAAAATCTAGGCCTTTATTTTTGTAGTTGACAACTTTCTGATAGCTTTTTACGCTTTTGAGATACGCGCCTTTGAAGTCAGACATCTCTGGAGGCGAGAGGGAGAGAGTGGGGTGAGACGCAGAGAAGTCAGACACTCTAGCTTCTCTGCGCTCTCTCATCCTTACCAAATCTTGAAAGTGTTATATCTCAAAACCTAGAAAACCTATAAAAAAGTTGTCAACTACAAAAATATAGATCTAATTTTGATCTACACAAAAATCTAAAATTCTAGTAACCGGAATTTTCTGGAAAATAGTTACAAAACCTCGAAAATCCTACAAATGCAGAATCCAGCAAACGCGCCTTAGGCACGCCAGACAAACACAATTGTCAAGAAACGCAGCGATTTCTTGAAAAAATTGTCTATTTTCGAGGTTTCGTAACTATTTTCCAGGAAACTCTCGTTACTCAAATATTACATTTTTGTGTAGATCAAAATTAGATCTATATTTTTATAGTTCACAACTTTTTGATAGCTATTCACGTATTAGAGATATAACGCTTTGAAGAATGGTGAGTGAGAGGATGAGAGATTGCAGAGAAGCTAGAGTGTCTGACTTCTCTGCGTCTCCCCCACTCTCTACCTCTCGCCGCCAGAGGTGCTTTACTTCAAAAGCGCATATCTCGAAATCTAGAAGAGCTAGAAGAAAAGTGTCAACTACAAAAAAGGATACCTAGATTTGATCTACACAACCATATAAGAGTTTTTGAGTTTAGGCATAACACGACACAATTATAGCGATTTGAAATTAACGATGTTTCAATTGAAAAATTCAACTGTGATGGGTTTTTCATGAAAAACACTTGTTTTTTGTTGTTTTTTTTTTCGGTTAATTGAGCAAAATGGTGTCTAGTCTGCGGAAAAACACATTTTTCGGAAGGTGACTCCCTGATAACCAGAGAGCCAGAGGAGACGCAGAGAAGCTAGAGTGTCTGACTTCTCTGCGTCTCCCTCATGGCTATCGTATTTCAAAGGGGCTTATCTCAAAAGCGTGAGGAGCTAGATGAAAAGTGTCAACTGCAAAAATGTAGAGCTAGGTTTGATCTACTCAACCAATATAAACTCGAAAAAGTTGAGGGGCTCAAAGTAGCTGTCACAAAGGATGTCAAAAAGTGAAAATATTACGAAAAAGGAATGAACACCTCTCCGTTCATTAATCTAAAAGTGCACATCTCTCGTAATCCCGTCCCATCTAATCCCTCCCCCTTTCTCCAAATAGCTCACAAGTTTCCATGGTTTCCCAGTGACAAATCCAGCGGTTCCTCCGGCTCCGGATGAGCAGTCGCAGTACTCGAAGATTCCATAATAGCGGGGAGAATATATATGTGAAGTAGTCGGGTGGCACAAGAAGAAGACGTGTGTTTGAGAAGTCGTCGGGGTGGTGGTAGTGATGGTGAACACCTGAATTTGACAGGTGATTCTGATTCTGAATTCTATCAGAGACAGACGGCTGCGACGGCCGGCTGTCTTCTTTGAAGGGCGAATCACAAGTGGTTTGGAGATGAAAGAGACATAAGGAGGAGTAGGAATAATAGGGATATGGAGCAAGGAATTGGAAAAAAGGAATAAAAATAATTATGGGGAACGAAGAGAGAGGGAGGAATTGTTGTACAGATAGAAAAAATTGATCTACCCGCCCGAAAATGGGGAAAACATTTGGTAGATCAAACGTGAAATTTTTTCAAATAATCCACAATACTTTAGTAGAAATTTTACACCGAAAATCCCATAAGAATTGCATTTTTCAGATGAAAAATAAAAATTTGAGCTCTTTTAATCAAAAAAAGTTGCAGTTTTCAATTGAAAAATCGTTATTTTCAAAACGTTATAATTGTACCGGGGTGATGTCAAAACTCAAAAAAATTAATATAACCGTGTAGATCAAATCTAGGTCTACATTTTTGTAGTTGACAACTTTTTGATAGCTATTCACGCTTTTGAGATATGCGCCTTTAAAGTACGGTAGCCATGAGAGTGAGAAAGGAGAGACGCAGAGAAGTCAGACGCTCTCTTTTCTCTGCATCTCTCAACTTGCATTTATCTTCAAAGACGCGTATCTCAAAAGCGTGAGTAGCTATCAAAAAACTTTCAACTACAAAAATGTATACCTAGATTTGACCTACTTACCAATATAAATTTAGTACTCTGCGATTTTCAAAAAAATTGAAAATCGCAGGTTTTTTTCTAGAATGATAATTTCACTAACGCAGTTCTTATACCAAAGATGACCAGCTTCTTCGAAATTTTAATATTTGCAAGGTCTCCAAAAATCATCGTCTGCTGATTTTTTTGCAAAAAATTTTTTAAAATTTTTTTGCAAAAAAAAATTCAAACGTTTTTTTGGCACCGAATTCGGGGACCTTCTTGACAACTATGAAAAAGATAGGGTGGTGGGATTTCGGTTGTAAAATTTACATTTTTTGGCCTACTTGAAATTTTTTTGAGAGTTCAGACGTACACTACAGTAATGGTAATAGTTCCAACAAAACTACTTGAAGTTGGAAATCCCCGACTTTTTGATAGAACGCGTTATCAATGATTGTCTCACAATGAAACATATTTATGGTTATAGAGTTACATATTGACAGAATAATTACTCCCTCAAATCGATCAATTTCTGTGGAAAATAGAGTGAGCTTAAAATTGCCATAACTCTCTATTGTGTGCCCGTACAAAAAAGTTGCCAACTACAAAAATAAAGCTCTATTTTTAATCTATATGATCCATTAAAAATTTTACTCTGTGATACAATCAGTGATACCGAGAAACGTTCTCAAAGTTGGGAATTTTCAACTTCAAGTTGTTTCGTTAGAATTACGGTCATTACTGTAGTGTACTATTGAACTCTCAAAAATTCCCAGTAGCGCAAAAAGTGTAAATGAAATGTAAACTTAAATTTTACAACCAAAAATCCCACTATAGTTGTCAAGAAGGTCCGAAAACTTGGCGCCAAAACGCAAATTCTAGTTTTTTTGCGAATAAACTAAAATTTCGGGATATTTTTCAACTGAAATTGCCACAAGTGCTAGAATTATGCATGTCAACAAAATCAAGGCCCGGCCCGGTCCCAAGGCCCTAGTATTTTGGTGCCAAAGTGAAAATGTTTGAATTTTTTTTCGAAAAAAAAAAAAGTAAAATTTCAGCCTAAAGACCCAATTTTTTTTCGACTTTTTACCCAAGTCTCCGTATGCTCACCCCAAAAACTGTCAAACTCAATACCCCTTTGTAAAACTCATTAAGGACACCAAATCTTGCGTCTTCTCTACTAATACAACAAATTGAAATGGAATGGACATTCGTGCCCTTTTTCCACTAAAATTGCCAATATTAGTCTTCGTCCTCGTCGGGCGGGAATCTTGATGGATATGTGAGTTTATTAGACAGCTCTCCGCCGTCGCCGTCAAAAAAGGTCGAGAATATATACTTTTTGGCGGCGGAGGATGGAGCAGGCCGAATGAATAGAAAAAGAACTAACGGAAATCGTTCTGGATATATGGGGATGGATGGAGGAGAGGATTACCTAATATGTGTAGATAGGGATAGGAGAAAAACCAGATTCATTAAGAATTATTCGGAAAAAGAGAGGGCTGGGGCGCCTGCGGCGCGAAAATCTTGAAAGATGAAAATTTTGAGCTCTGTTAGGCACAGTTCACACTGATAGCAGCAAAAAATAAACGTTTTACATTGAAAAAAAACCATGAAAGTTGCAGTTTTCAATTGAAAAATGGTTATTTTCCAAGCGCTATAATTATGTCGGGTGTTGTCTAAATTGAACAATTTTAATATGATTGTAGAGATCATATCTAGGGCTTCATTTTTGCAGTTGACATCTTTTTGATAGCTGCTCACGCTTTTGAGATACGCGCCTTGGAAGTACGGTAGCTATGGGAGAGACGCAGACAGTCAGACACTCTCGCTTCTCTGCGTCTCCTCTCCCCCTCACTGCTTAACTTTGAAGGCGCGTATCTTAAGAACGTGAGTAGCTATCGGAAAGTTGTCAACTACAAAAATGGAGAGCTAGATTTGATCTACCAGAAAAATATACATTTCCACAGTTTTGAAAATATGGGACGTTACAAAAAAGTTAGTGAAAATCCTGACAAGAAACCAGACTTTTTAAAAAATTCGAAAATTTTCCGAACTTTTTTTTAAAAAAACTTCTTAAGATTAATTATTTGTAGATTTCAAAGGTTTTTAAAGAGTATTCTCGAAAAAACATAAGGAAAAAAAGGTTTAAAAATTCAATCATATTGGAATTTTGCAAGTCTGAACTGAAAATCTGAAAATTCATTTTTTCCCTTGACTGAAACTGTTTCAGCTCGAATTTCAATTGCCTTTAGCTCGGCAAGCTTATTACAACCGAGCTCAACCCGTACCGAAGAAAATAGTGTGCGAAATTGAGAGATTCAGAGAAAAAGAGACATTTCTCAAGGGTATTTCGGTGGAGCGCAGTTGTAAGAACTGCTGTGCCGAGCTAATAAGTAACAATATAAAGTAAAACAAAGCTGTGTATCGTCAGCAGCAGGGTCAGATAGCTGAACAGAGTCGCTACTCAGTGAATTCAACTATATCAGTATATGGAAGGTTCGAAATTACTAAAATTAGTTGTTACCGTGAGTAAGTTATCCAAAACTTCTAACTTTTCAAAACCAAAAATTACGCAATAGCATCACTTTCGAATGAGGGAGGGGGGAATGGAAGCAAATCTGGTTGGGGTTAAACATTAGACGAATGGACAGATGCCAATGCACAATGACTCCGTGTCCGGTCCTCCTCTCAAAAGTTCACAGCTGTGGTGGGAGACCGAGGGGGGAAGATTTTGACAAAGATTGACACTTCTCTTCTCCTCCGCGGACACGTTTTGTCATGGTAACAGGATAAAATATCGGGGATTTTAAGGACTTTTTTGACGGATCCAGGGGTCTCAGAGTCTGGGACCCTACAAATTCTGAATTTCTTCCTCAGTACTCGTACTGGAGAGCAGCTGGAGAGGCGATATGGAAACAACATGCGCGCGCATTTCTCCGATTAGACACAGATGTGTCCCAAGGAGAGCACAGCTTGTGCTCCTTCTCTAAATTCTTTTTTTTTGCTTTCCTCGTCGTTTTCGAAATCATCTGCGCCTATCCACGACGACTAGTAGAGCCCCCAGTCAATAACAGCTGACCCTATTTTCCTATTTTCCATCTGATTGTTATTATTTCAGATTTTTCTGTTAAATTCATTTCCTTTTGCCAAGAAAGTTGGCAAGAAACGGCATTCTAATTATTTGTTTAACAGGAGACGGGGGAGGGGGGGACTGGTCTGGGAGACTGTCTCTCCCCCTCAAAAATTATTAGCGCTTAGTCAAACAAAAACAAACAATGAGATAAAAAAAAGCCCGGAGGAAAGTTGTCTGGAATTTTCAGACTCTTTTAAAAGGGGATGGGGCGTGGCCTATAATTCGAATCGCTTTAAAACGTTTCGAGCGTCGAAAAACTGTCAAGCCCCCTGCATCTCAGTTCTGCTTGTTCTGGGGGCGTGGCCCTAAATTCTAGAAAATCGAAATTTTCCAAAAATCCCGAATTAGAGTATTAGGGACGTTTAGAAACCGAGACATTTGGAAAACGGAGAATATTTCATCCAGGACTGTACGGCTTTGAACTAGATGTCTCAGTTTCAGAATTTGCTGAAACCGTTTATGAACCGCGAAATTTATAAACCGGAAGTCGTATTTTCACATTTTGACAGGACTGCAGGTTTCGAACTATCTTGGTGTCAGTTTTAAAGTTTTCCGGTTTCAAAACGTCCCGACGACCGTTTTATATCTGTTGAATCAATTGAACAGCACTAAAGATAGGGAAGGCACCCTTAAATCAATATTAAAAATAACGAAAGTTTCGGAAAATAACAGAAAACAGCTCGAGTTCTTCCAAAAACATAAATAAATGGAAAAATTTCAAAATTTTGGTGCTATAACCCAACAAAAAAACCCAATAATCTCCAAAATTTCCGTAATTTGACATAGAGGGGAATGAACGGATTCAAAAAAGTGCAAAAGTATTTTTTGAGTTCTAATCGAAATTTGAAAACATAATCGAAAATTCGACTTTTTTTTGTAAAAAACCCTTCAAAATCCTCAATTTTTCGTATTGAAACCCGGTCCGCCCCATCGCAAGTATGGTGGACCGGGAAAAAGCGTCGAAAAACGCGAAATCTCCAAAAAAAAAAACCCCGATCAGCGGCCTATTAACGAATAGTAATTTGGCCCTAAGTAGATCACAGAGATAATACTCGCCGAGATCTACATTTTGGTATATTTTTCAGCTCATAATATTGAGTTTTAAGCAAGTTATGCGAAGGCCCGAGGTCAAAATCTACATAGCCGCAAAAAAGAACACCAATAACGAAACACCTTATAAGACATTTCTCTTATAAAACAGGTTTTAGAGAAAATTTTCCACAAGTCCGGGTTAAGCAAACGGTCCTAAAACTGAAAACCCCCAGTAAAATGTTACAAATTCCTCCACACACAAAAAAAGAACACGGGTAATGACAAAAATCAATACAAAAAAGAGGGGAGGCAAAGGACCATTTAGTAGTGTAGTGTACAGGTGTGGCCCTCCTCACCACACACATTCCCCTACTAACAGGTGTCTCCAACAGAGCTCCCATGAGGCCTCCTCCCTTCAGGGTGGGGGGAAGAAGACGTGTTACGTGACAGGATGACACACACATCATAAAAGATAGGCCGACGACGACGAACGACGACTCGTTGCATTGTCACCAATTATATCGATCGGCATCTTCTTCTTAGGGGGCTCGCTATCAAGATGGAGATAATAAAACATTTTATTTGACCTACAGACAAGATTTCAGAATATCAAAAGCAATGTAGCAGAAGAATGGGGGCGGGGGGCACAACTTATATATATTTATAGATATATTTATAGATAATTAAGGGAAATAGCAAAATAGCACTCTCAGGGAGGAAGTTTCAATAGTATTCACATGTACAAACAACAGAATTTTTCTTTTCGAGGAGGAGCAAAACTTTTTGGGGATAGAAGAGGCCCGACGTGGACAAGAAATCGGCAAGAACCGGGAAAAAGGATTAGTAGAGGTAATTGTTCGGCCTGTCGTCCAAAGTGTAGGCGGCTGGGAGGTCCAGATTCACAGGGGGTACTGTGGAGTACGGGCGGTCGACGACGGAGAGGGGCGCGTTGTAGATGGAAGCTGGAAAAGTTTAAGATTGGGTGAAACTTTCTAAAATTTCAGATTCTGAGCTTTATTTTGAGCTAAAAATCACAAAAATCGGTCTAAAATTGGCTGAAATCGAAAAGTTTGAAAAATTGTGATTTTTTTCAAAAAATTCCGAATTTCTCAATTTTCACTCGATTTTACAGTTTTTACACCAAAATGACGCAAATTTTAAAAATGTAGATTCTGAGCTTTATTTTGAGCTATAAATCGCAAAAATCGGTTTAAAATTGACCTAAATCAAAATGTTAGAAAATTTTTGATTTTTCGAAAAATTTTAATTTTTTCAAATTTCTCAATTTTTATTCAATTTCAAAGATTTTCATACCAAAATAACGCAAATTTTATGAAAATTCAGATTCTGAGCTTCATTTCGAGCTAAAAATCACAAAAATCGGTCTAGAATTCACTGAAATAAAAAAGTTTGAACTTTTTTGATTTTTTGAAAAATTCAAAAATCTTCAAAACTTTCCAACTCTCTCAATTTTCACTCAATTTTAACGATTTTTACACCAAAATAACCGAAATTTCTTGGATTTTTCAAATAAAACCTATGGAACTTCACTGAATTCGGTAGAAAACGGCTAATTTTTGAAAGCCTTTTTTGCAATGCGCCTTTAAGCTACAGTAAGAAAGCTACAGTAAAAATCTGAAACTCACTAGCTGTGGTCTGAACGTGATACTCCTCCGCGGCGACTTCGGCGTCCTTCTGCTTCTTCCTCTGATGACTCATTCCGTAACGGACCATTGCCAATAGGCAGATGGAGATGAGGAGGATCGTCATGATTACCGCTGGAATTTCAAGAATTTCAGAGTTTTTAAAAATAACAATAGGTATATGATTTGAAAGAGGAAAACACGGGGATTCAGAATGTGTTTTCAAAATTTTGGTAGGTGAGGATTGCGCCGAGATACGGAGGTATGAACTAATGGGGCTGTTCAGGTCCGGAAAAAATCGTTTTTGATACGCTTGAAGTTTTTGGAGGACGGTAATAGCCTCAAAAAATTAATTTATACATGAAAGTTATATATTCAAAAAGCTGAGATTATGAGGATTCTAAATCTGGTCTCAAATTTTGCCTAAGATAAAAATGAACTTTTTTGCCACTGACGCAAGGCTCAAAGTACTGTAGCTCGGTGAATTTCAATTCTAGCAAAAATTGAAAAAATGTTCCAGATTCTCACGTTTTCAGTGTTTTTTTGTCAGAAAATTAATTTTGAGGGCCGCACACCGCCTAGCCCCCAGGTATATATATATGAGCTGTCTCTTCAACTAGGCCTCTGATTTTTTCCTCATGTATAATTTTTCTTTAAAACCTTTCGATTGGTCTCAAAGATAGCAAAAATTTAATACACAGATTTGAATTTCTCAAGTTTTCAACTTTTCAGGCATAAAAATGCTATTAAAAACTCCGTCTGGTTCAAGCTTGCTGGAGTACGTTTGTGTGGATGGGGCTCATCAACTAAGCCAAAATTTTCCAAAATGTGAAAATGTTTAGACAAAGTTTATATCAAAAGAAAGCTAATGTAATAAGGATTCCGAATGTATATTCAAAATTTTTCTAGCCCCAAAATGAGCCAAGTTACACCTCTTTTAGCTGACGGACTTACCCAAAATAATCCATCCAACCATTGAGAGTGCTCTTCCCACAAGTGGCTGTGCTTCTTCGTTGTTTTGACAGAAATCGACGGATCTGAAAAGTGGAGTTTGAAATAAGGGAGCTTAAAATAGAACCAACTTTTATACTGTTTCATATTTGTTTGCTACTACATAACTAGCTCTCATGCCAACAGGTAAGTGCACAAATAAACTACTGTCAAGCGTTTCTTTATTTAATTTTAAGCCAGCATGACATGATTCTCACAACCGCGCTCTACCGAGAAAATTTCGGTGGAGCGCAATTGCAAGACCTGTACCACATACCTGAGTGGTGTACCCTCAACTGGACATCCATTTGGTGATGATTGGCAGACAGCAAGACATCCCGGCTTCTCGACATCAATGTCCAAGTTGTCACGGAGGAGAGTTCGGAACCATTCCAACTCGCTGTTACAGTACCAGGGGTTTCCTGTAGAGATGTTTATAATTATGTATGCATATAGGTGGCCTAGTAGTCTGTCTCCCAGACCAAATGAGATTCTTATCTGGGTTATCTCCCATATGTTAATGGATGCAGTAAATAAACAGTGAGTTATGGGAGACAGGTTTGGTGCCTTTTTATGAGTTTTTAAGGGATTTATGAGCCTAGATTTGGGCATGATATCGCAAGGTTGCAGTATTGGAATTGTTGAGGTCTAAAAGGTTCAAAATTTTACAAAAATTCAGAATATTTAGTTAGTTCTTTCGTTGTCCTGAGAGACCAATGAGTACACGAAATTTGAAAAATTGGAGTTAAATTGATTTCAAATTTTATGGAGATTTTGAATATGTAGTCAGATTTTCAAAGAATGGCAATGTAGAGAGCCTAAGTCTAATCTAGGTCATGGAGACCAATTGTCTCAAAATTGGCAAGTTCAGGGTCTAATTAACTCAGAATTTTGTGGGAACTTGGAATATTTCATAAGTTTTTTTTCACTATTGAATTCAGATATGACAAAAAGTGAGCCCTAGCCCTCAGACTCTTGGACCTGGACCACTCCCGGGCCTGACCTTAACTGGGATTACTTGATCTGAAATAGCATAAAACAATCCTGATGATACTTTTAGTTCTGTACTAAAACTAATTAAGAAAACGAGCTCTCGGTTTCAAAATACCTTGAAAGCTTTGTTATATAGACAGGATATGACTATAATTTCAAAAATGAGTCGGGTTTCAGCTAGGAAAGGTCATGGCGTCAGTCTGGAGATATTGTACATGACCTATATCATTGGAAAGCTGAGAAAACGCTGATTCCAAATATATAATCAGTTTTTGCACTCGATTTCTGGTGTTCGAGAAAAATGGGGTCAAAGTTTTTACACTCTAGACGTGCGAAAAAATGTCGGCAAAAGACCGTTTAGGTATTCTCAAAGCTGATGTTTGCCCAGGCCCTTAGAGTCAAGTGCCAGATGACTGTCTAGAACGTTCCAAATTTTATAAAAATTAAAAAAATCTAGTAAGTACTCTGCTAGAATGACAGTTCAGAGAGCTATGGTCCGACTTTTCTCATGGGTTTTCCCTCTCATGGTTGTTTGACCTGGTTTTTCTCGAATACGAGGCCTCGAGGGTAAAAACTGAATATATACTCGGAATCGGCGTTTTCTCAGCTTTCCAATGATATAGCTCACGTTGCAAATATCCAAACTGGCTCCAAAGCCTTCCCTAGTAACGTTCATACCGGTTTTCCATAACGATACACAAAACCTCCGTACCCGAGGTTAGACCCCCCCAGATATATGTACAACTTACCACACGCATAGATGACTCTCCTATCATTTGGTTGTGGGAGGAAAGAGTTTTGGAAAACATCAGACGGCATCGTTTGCAGAAGGTTGTAACTGTAATGAATCATTGACACCGATGACACCCTCTCCATCTATTCATGACTCATCCCAACGGTACACATGGCCGAGACGGCACACTAATAACGATTTAGAAGGAAAAGGATGTGCCGATGCGCTGCGACCGACATAAACAAACAATACCTGATATCCAAATGGGAGATGGCTGGCAAGTTGGCGAATCCCAGTGATTGCACATTGTCGATTCGGTTTCCTTGCAAGTCGATCGAGTAGAGGTCGTTGAGTCCCTCGAAAAAGTCGGCGCGAACTCTGAAAGTTTTGTGGCTAATTACAGTAACCCTCCCTTCTAAAGCTCACTGAGAAAGTCTATTCTTATTAAGAACGATTGCTTGAATCTGTGGAGTTCTTTGAAATGCTCCTCTCTCAATGGTATCCACAGCGGCTTCTGACATTTCCAGACGGATCAGATTCGGGATGTGCATGAACGCGTTGTTAGGGATCACTGAGATCGGTGTCTCTCCGATACCAAGAGTCTTGAGTTGGGTGATATAACGGAACATTTCAGGCGCCCATGACGGGAACTTGTTACCAGTCATGTACAGGAACTGAAGATTCGGGACCCCTTGGAACGCTTGTGGTGCGATGACGGTGATTCCGTTGAATTCGAGAGAGAGCGAGGAGAGAACAGGGAAGTCGAGGGCGCCAACGGGCACATCGTTGATCGAGTTGAGGCCGAGATTCAAGTTGGTCAGAGTGTTGCGTTGGTTGACGAGAGCTGACGAGGGGATCGAGGTGAGAGAGTTGGTTTCGAGCGATAGTTCCTGGAACAATATGGAAAATAGACTGTGATTGGTATGGCTCGGTTACAGAACGTCTTGTATCATGGCTCACTTTGATGCCAGCAAAATTTTGGAAACAGATTCAGAATCTTCATAGTTTTAGTTTTCTGACCGTATCCGTTGTATCAAGTTACCGTAAATACTACATCAAAGTGAGCCAAGAAGGGTAGGAAAGTGGAAATCATGAGGACTCAAATGAACCGAAATACACGCTGGGCTCATTTTGTACTAGAAGAAATTTGAAAACATATTCTGAACTTTCACGATGTGACGATCCTGAATCCGTTTACAAAATCTTGCAAGCTTTGAAATGTGCAGAGTTTTAGGGTTTGTAATATTGCTCATTTTTAACCTTGATAAAATGTTTAACGTGTCTTAAAATCCTTAAAACTAGAACGTGTTTTATACATGCTGCATCAATAAAAACCTGAAGTCTAGGGGATTCTAAATCTCGATTCAGAACTTTTCTAGGTTCACATGGAACAGAGGTACGCACGTTTGAATCTTACATAATTTCAGCAGACACAGAAACCTTAGAACAAAAAATTTACTAGGATTCTGAAACAACCTTCAAAAATTTTCTACTATCAAATCAAGCTTAGATACACGGGAGTTTGGTAGCTCTAGCGGGCCGGCCTAAAATGGCTTCTTTGCCTGTTTTTGCGTTTTTGATACATTAATGAATAGCCAGCCGGTTTTTAGTAAGACACGGGTATAGAACTCGCTGAGATCTACATTTTGGTATATTTTTTAACTCATAAGAATGAGTTTGAAGTGAGTTACGCGCCGGTCCGTGTAGATATGGTTGGAAAGCTGAAGACGTGAGGATTCTGAATCAGTTTTCCAAGTTTGTGTACGGTAGATTTGAGCTGAGTTACTACGATTTTAGTGAACCTTAAACATAGATTGGGTTTTAAGCGAGTTATGCGCCGGCCCTCTTTGCTAGTATGGCTTTAAGCCCTCGACTTTGCCTTTTCCAAAAATTTTTAACGGATTCAGAATCCTCACGTCTCCAGCTTTCTACCCATATGTACAATTCTTACCTGAAGAAGAGTCAATGGTCTGAAGACAGTAGCATCGCCGAGTGTCGCATCGGTCAGTCGATTTCCAGCCAACTCCAGTTTCAGCAACAAATCTCTCGACTCGAACGCATTGAAAGCAGTCGACGACAACTGGTTGATACGGTTACGGTTGAGATACAACTTGCGGAGATTACGAAGTCTCGGGATACCGGTTTGTGGGATCTGTCCGAGATTGTTGTCATTGAGGTCGAGCTCGATGAGCGAGTCAAGGAGGGGACCGTTGAACGCCTGGTCGTCGATGTTTTGAAGGGTGTTACGATTCAAGACGAGACGGAGAATGGTGAAACTTTGGAAGGCGTTGGCGGGGATGGTTGGGATCGCAGTGTCAAGGATTGTGAGGGAGTCGATCTGAAAGATGTTAACGTTTTAAGGATCTTTTGCTTTCAAACTTGCTCTAAATTTGGTCATAGGTACTTTCGACTACGCGGAGTTCATTTCTGCAGTCAAAAATTGCAAAATGTCTCTAGGAATCGAGTTATGAGCTTTCTAACTTTTGGGATTCCAAATAGGCGAATAGCATACGCAAAGATGTTCTTCATTTTTTAACTTAGGAGCACAGCACATATGAAACCGCGCGGTGGCATATATGCGGACAATTTGGAGAGTCAAGTTTCAGAACTCATAACTCGACTCCTAAAGACATTTGACAGGTTTTGACATACCAGCACAAGTAGGGAACGAATATGGCTCCGTGCGGTGGCGTGTACAGGGTGGCTAATAAACTACCGTCAGAAGTCACCCCGGCCCATACTGTGACACTTTTAAGAAAAAGGCGTTCATGGGCCTAGAAAAGTTTTGGGGGGCCTTCTGTCAGCTTGTGACAACAATAGTTTTGGCTTTTGACACTTGGAAAAAGGTTTAAAAGTGAAAATCGTTTATCAGTCAGATTGGCTTGTGGCTCATTTGTTCAGGCTCACATGGAATGTACCCGACTGACAGATCCTACGAAAAAAGACGATTCCAAGAACATTTCCGGTGACTAGACTATATTTTCGAGATTCGACAAGTAAGGGAACACATATAAACCGCCGATTTGGAATTCCGTGTGAAAAATCTTAAAGTTTGATAGGTCAATAACTCGACTCGTGGTATGTCAAAACCTGTGAAATGTCTTTAGGAGTCGAGTTATGAGTTCTCAAACTTGACTTTCCAAATTGGCCGCATATATGCCACCGCGCGGTTTCATATGTGCTGTGCTCCTATGTTAAAAATGAAGAACATCTTTGCGTATACTATTCGCCTATTTGGAATTCCAAAAGTTAGAAAGCTCATAACTCGACTCGTGGAGACATTTCGCCGATTTTGACTGCAGAAATGAACTCCCCGTAGTCAAAAGTACCAATGCCCAAATTTCCCTTCGTAAAAAACTTACCGGAACATCCCTGGCCGCTTGAATCGCTTGAATCGCGTTCTGCAAACTTCCCGCATTCTGACAGATAATTGCGACTGGCTCGTAGACCGACGGGGCGCATCTGCATGCTCCGGACAACGCGGGACACTGGGAGTAGACCGTCACCACAAGGGCGGCCGCCAGTATAATGGCTTTTAGACCCATAGGAACTGTAATTAAAGATATTTAGAATGAAGATAATAAGTAAGCGAAAAATCGATGTACGCGGTGGAAAGTTGGTTGAGCACAGGGGGTGAGGAAAGGCTTGAGACCGGCTCATTTCTTGAAGAGAGCTCCAAGGAGGCGCGGCTCTCCGCACTGTTACCTGCTATTTTGTTGGAGAGACTCGGAAAGAAAGTTGTGTGTACGGAAGGATTAGCAGCGAGACGCGTCGCGCACCAACCGGAAAAATTTCTGGGAGAAGGAAATAGGCAAAAGTGAACACGCGAAATCAGTGATAATCAATGTGCGTGTTAAGGGGGGGACAATGGTGATGACATTCTTTGGAAGTAGGCTCCGCCCCGAGCTTACAACTTTTTTGACCTGTGCGGAAAACCTGTCTGACCTCCTACTACACGTAATGACTCAAATTTCGTCATAATTTTCCGGTTTTGGAGGAGGAAGGTGTTGTTACGAAAGAACAAGCAATATGATAATACGGCAAAAAACCCCAGATTTTTAAATTTTTAGATAGATCAAGTCTAGAGCTTTATTTTTGTAGTTGACAACTTTTTGATAGCTATTCACGTTTTTGAGATATGCGCCTTCAAGGATAGAGAGGTGGGACTCAGTTTTTAGTTGAAAAATCGTTATTTTCAAAACGCTATAATTGGGTCGGGTTATGCCTAATCTCAAAAATTTTAATACAATTGTAGACCAAGTCTTGAGCTTTATTTTTGTAGTTGACAACTTTTTGATAGCTACTCGCGTTTTTGAGATGTGCGCCTTTGAAGTTCAGCTGCCAGAACGAGAGAAAGAGAGACGCAGAGAAGTCAGACGCTCTCGTTTCTCTGCGTCTCTCCACTTGGGCGCCCATCTTTAAAGACGCATATCTCAAAAGCGTGAATAGCTATCAAAAAGTTGTCAACTACAAAAATGAAGAACAAGATTTGATCTACAAAATCAATATAAATTCAAACTAATTGGACACCGTGAAATAACAAAAAAAAGGTTTGAAAAATCTAACTTCGATGGGTCTTAACTGTCTGTGTAGAGGTTGGATTTCAGCCCTTTTCATACCAATATAAAAGGAATTTTGGAGATCAAAACAAATTAGAAAAATTCAAACAAAAGAAGTGTAGGACGTGCATAGACAATAAAGAATTAAAAAGATTTCCAAATCTAGCAATTTCATGGAAATAAAGCTATCATAAAATTGAAAACAGAGAAAATATTGAATTTTGATATTGAAACGTTCAGAAATTTTGAAATTCCCGCTTTTTCTACTGGTTGATACTCAGCGTTCATATATCAAAACTGATAATCAGAATTTTTTGAAGCAGATCTCTATTGTCATGAAAAACTAGAAAAATCCTATCCGACTAGACCACAGGTAACTTCTTGAACTTTCTCCGAAAATGTAGAAAAGCGATATCCTCTTCTCCACTCGTGTCACTGTAGCGGTATGGTAGTGTTTCCTTTTTCGAGTGAGAGCCCCCTCCCCCCTCGACTGACTACCTCTCTCTCTATGTGACAAGGTAAATAAGAACTGTGACAACTGATATTAATACAATAATAAGAGTGCGAGAAGGAGATTCACGAGAACAAACAATTCGGGCTCTACTCAAAGGGATAACTTGTCAAAAAGGACGTAAAAGGAAGTGATAAAAGGGAAATGACTATGATGGGAACCCAGCGGGAGGTAGAGAACGAACGACGCATCATTCGTGTTGACTCAGCTGGGATTGAGCACTAGGAATTGAGCAAGAAAGGGTGTGGTGAACACTTTTGGAATTCGATTCTTTGTACTATACGTACACTCACTAAATTTAGACAATAGAATCTTGTTTGAGGTCTACTCGGACTAATCCAACCGCTACTTGGTATTTTTGGAGGTGCTAAGGAAGTGAGGATTCTGAATCTATGTATTCGAGAAGTTTGAGGAGCAAGGGAGTTAGAAATCGACTAGTCTTGGGGCTTGAAAAATGTTGAATATCGATTCGGAATCCTTATTACTTTAGCTTTTTTAAATATAAATTAAATAAAAACAATTATTCACATTTTGAAAAAATTGGGCTTAGTTGAATATCCTCACTATCTTACTATTGTTTAAAATCTGAGATGTAGAGTCAAACGTTTTTTTTTCTAGAAAAAAAACCTCAAATGTGTAAGAGGTGTACCCCGACTCATTTTGGAGCTAGAAACATTTCACATATATGTTTGGAATCATCATAACTTCAGCTTTTTAAAAATGTAACATTTATAGAAGAATATTGGGATTTCGGAAAATTTATGGAGCTCCATTGTAGGGGCACATTTTTTCCAAGACGCTATTTGTGAGATTTCACATAAAATTTAAATTTTTGAAAAAATCTAATAGTTCTAAACCTGTTCTCAAATTTTGAGACCCGTTCTGCCAGTTGAGGTTTTAGGTATAAAGTTTGAAAACTTCTTATTTTTTGAATTTCATGTGAAAATAAGCCTTAGAATACAATACTCAGTTTAGTATGCATAAACTACGAACATTTTCAAGAAATCTAAAAATGAAAATAAAAAGATTTTCTTGTTTCCGGGTCCGGGGTTAATAGGCAAGCTTTGTTTTTTGACTTAGTACATTTAAACGCAAATGTTGTGTTATGTTAAAAAAAGAGAAAACTGTATTATCTTTAGAAATTAATTACCGTAAAACCTATCAAAAACACTAGCAAAAGTTTTAGGGATAATATCTCGACTCCCATTAAAGATACAACATTTTTTCAAACTGCAATTATATTCTATAAATATCAAACTGTATTTTGCCAGTTCACAATTTTTTGATATCTTAGGTGTTACGGTAAATTAACTAGGGAATACTACGGAGTTTCCATTTTTAGCACTAAGATCTCACAAAAACCTGAATAACTTTTTTCACAAAACAGTTCTACAAAATTTGAATACATATTAGAATAGAGCACAGTTTCAGCTATTCATCTATATATAATTCGGCCAAGATTATCGAAATACGTCTAGAAGATTCCCTAGTAAGATATACACTGGAAACATAGTGAAATATGAAAAGTCACACATTTTCTCATGAAGAACAAGAAAACTGTCAAGTAGGCAACCAACATAAACTCATAAATGAAATAAATGTGCGAAAAAGATGAGTAAAGTTGGGAAACCTGAGACTCTCCCGACCCCTTACCCTAACAAGATAAGACAATGTCGTCGGGGAGTTACAGGTTAGTATGCCAGATTGCATTCATTTCTTTTTCTTCCGCAAGTGTACCGCCCGTGTGGGGGGAGGGGCGCGGGAGCATAGGTGAAACCGGCTCCGCGTTTGTATTGAAAATAGCGTGGGACAGTGAGAGACGCCAGAGAAAACCTTCCTCAACCCCACTTCACGCGCCAAACTCTCTCGGGGGCAAGTTGGCTCCGCGGTGCTGCTCCCGGTCGAGTTGCTCATATAGTCATATATCGTTCGCATTTAGAGTACTCCCCGACGCATGAGCATGTAAGAGCACTCACGCAAATTTTTCGAGGAGTCGAGAGGAGTCTCTTGCGGAAAGAGCGGAATGCTCATGCGTTTTGAGAAGAAGAGAAGAGGATTAGAATAAAACAAAGAGAAGAACAAGGCGGTAAGAAGGTGAGGGGGGGGATTACTTGATTTTTTGACAAGGAAACATTTAGGGTTTGAACTTTTGTGAAAGGGGGGGTTTATCCCACTAAATATCTTTTCCAAATACACTTTTTGAAGTGTGAAAATCTAGAATGCATTTAAAGTTCATACTTTTCAGTTAAAAAATTGGTTATCTTTGACATACTGTAACTCCGTTCCAAAAGGTCTTAACTTTACAATTTTTGTTAGGTGTGAAGATCTAACCTAGCTCTACATTTTTGTAGTTGACAATTTTTGTCCAGCTCTTCTAGATTTTGAGATATGTGCCTTTGAAGTACTGTAGCCATGAGGGTGAGAAAGTAGAGACGCAGAGAAGGCAGACACTCTCGTTTCTCTGCGTCTCTTTCTCTTTTCTTGTCTTTAAAAGCGCATCATTCAAAACCATGCTTATGAATCTGAAGTTTGAAGCAAAAACATCTAGAGACGCAGACAGCCAGACACTCTCGCTTCTCTGCGCCCTCTCACTTCCTCACTCCTTCCACCTACCGTACTACGAAAGCGCGTATCTCTAAAGCGTGAATAGCTATCAAAAGTTTGCCAACTACAAAAATAAAGTTCTAAACTTGATCTGTAAAAAAAATTTAAAATTGTGTAGGTAGGACAGCAATAGGTGACGTTACACCTCTTACAAAGTAGGCAATTTTTAGAGGGGACAAGGAAATTCTAACAGTTTTAAACGAGCCCTTTTCTGTAGAAAAGAGTTCTGCACTAAAACTAGTTACGATGTGCTTAGACGCATATCTCAAAACCATGCTTATGAGATTTGAACTTTCAAGCCGAACGAGGGGTGTGCGGAACGGAAATCGGAAATTCCGAAATTTCCGAAATTTCCGACTTTTTCCGGAACTTTTTTCCGTCGGAAAATTTCCGAAATGTTTTTTCGGAAATTTCGGAAATTTCCGATTTCCGAGAAATTTTTCCGGAAAAACTTTTTTCCGAAATTTTCGAAATTTCATATATTTTCACGATGGTAAAAAAAAAGGATTTTCTGCGGAATCGAAAGAAATTGCTGCAAAATCAACCTGAACGGTGCCAAAACGTCATACTTGAGTCAAAATTTACAAAATTTTCAGTTTTTACAGCATATTTATTGATTTTGACTATAAAAAAATTGAAAAACCGAGTTTCCAAAATTTCCGGAATTTCCGAAAAGATTAATTCGGAAATTTTCCGAGTTTCCGAAATTTCCGAAAATAAAATTCGGAAAATTTCCGATTTCCGAAATTTCCGAAATTTTTATTTCCGCACATCCCTGCGAACGAGCAAGAGACGCAGACAGTCAGACACTCTCGCTTCTCTGCGCTCTCTCACTCTCTCACTCCCCACCTACCGTACTTCAAAGACGCATATCTCAAAACCCTTTAGAGCAATCAAAAAGTTGTCAACTACTAAAATAAAGCTCTAGATTTGATTTACCAGAAAAACATGGATTTTCACTAGCAGAACTATCGAAAACCCTTGAAAATGGGCTATTTTTCACAAATTTTTTTGAAATTCAGTTTGAGCCGTCTATCTGTCAAAACGCGTATCTTAAAACTATGAGGAGTTATCAAAAAACAGTTAACTGTAAAAATGAGCGCAGAAATTTGATCTACAAAAATAGTACAGTCAATTCTTTTGATAACTATTTATTAATTGAGCGTGTCACACAAAAAGAAAGACAATCGGAAAAGAAGAAAAGAAAGTTTGTTCTGGAATTGATTGTAAAAGATCACAGGCCTAATAATCAAAATAAATATAAATTAATTATTTAAAATAATATTTTATTCCTTCTCAAGAGCTGCTGGAATCAGTGGATCCAGTTCCAGAAGACGAGGAGGAAGATGAGGAAGAGGACGTTCTGGAAATAAGACTGAAATTCAAAGATTTTCGAGACAAAACTCACTTTGAAGAGCTAGAAGATGGCGATGACAGAGATTCCAGACTCTTCGGACTTGCGATAGGCTCCACCCTGAATGGGCGGGGCGGTTTGTGGCTCCTTTTGGAATTTCGTCGACTCTTAGTTTTACTGAGATCCACTCCGATGTCTAGCATTAGTTTATGCGAGGCTTCTTCCAGATCGTTCTGAAATTTTAAAGGTTAGAAAACGCGTCCTATCGAAGTGCGGTGAAGCGAGTTTATTGATGCGCTTTATCAAAACTCAAAAATTGGTGGGGTAAGAATACTTGGCCCGTAACTCGCTTCAAAATGAGAACTATGAGCCGAAAAATGTACTAAAATGTAGATCTCAGCGAGTTCTATGTCTGTGACTGACGATTTTCATAAAAAAATTTACGGGCTGAAACGCAAGTGCAGCAGGGAGTTGTAGGTCGACAAAAATTCTGTGCATGACGTACTTTTGGCGCATTTTTATATTGAAAAATGACGTGAAATGACGTCGACGGCACGCCAGACACTGAAAAAATCAGTTTTCTGGAAATTTTAGAGTCTGGCGCGCCGTTGACGCGTTATGGACATTCAGAAACGTGTCAACGACAAGTCAGGCACCACAAAAACTGAAAATGACGAGAAACCGAAACTTTCTAATCTGGCGCGGCTTTGACGCGTTTTGGAAATTGAAGACGCGTCAAAGGCACGCCAGAGATTCAAATTCCTACCGGAGTGACTGGCGCACCTTTGCCGCTTTGTTTCAAAATAAAGGAGAACGCTAAAAGTGAGTTCAGCTGATTTTTCGGCGAAATCCTTTTTTTTTGAAAATACTTTGCTCTTACACTGTAACCTGTTACGTGCCGGATGGCTCAGATAGAAAAAGTGCAACAAACGCAAAAATGGCTAAAAAGTCCATTCAAGCCCGGCCCCGAAACGCTAAAGACTTGCCATGCGGCCCCTAGTGGGTCACAGACATAGAACTCACCAAGATCTACATTTGGTATATTTTTCAGCTCTTAAAACTCAGTTTGAAGCGAGTTAGGTCCCGTTTGTAAATATTGTTGTAATGTTTCATGAAACTTACCCATGGTATCAATCCAGCAAACGACTCCATATGAATCTCAATACACGACATTATCATCTGATCAGAATTCGATGGATTCTCCATCAACTCGTCCAGCACTGCATCCCGAAACTCCTTGATCCTTTGCATTTTTTCGCGACTCCGCTGCTCTTCTCTCTCCATTTCACGACGCTCTTTTGATGGCTGCAACCATTTTGTTATTTTATTTTTTCTTAAAATTATAAAGATCTTACAGCTTTCCTCCTTGGCGGTTGATAGTTCCTGTTATCCAACAATTTCGGCTTCACCAAATCCGTTAGACTCGATCTGATAGGCAATGGAAGTTTTAGTAGACCATGGGGGTCTCCATTCCTGCCATGCACGAAATCATTCAGTTCTCTTTGAGATTTGCTGAGAGACTTCCGTTTGAACGGGTCCGCTGAGGAGGAGCGTTTTGGGAGGTAGTGTATGCCTGGAAATAGAGGTTGATGTCTGGGGTTAAAACTTTTGGAGATTTTTCACCTGGAGGGCTTTGGAAAGTCAGTTTTATAGAATGGGAGTCAGCGAAAGAGGTGTGGCAACATTGGGCTATCAAATGAGTTCAGTAATTTCATTTCGATACAAAGAGATGCTTATTTTCAGAGCCAACAATTTGATCGACGGACTTTCTCGATTACTTGTCAAGTCAAGCAAGCTGAAACGGGCCGGGGTCTAATCTCAGTCTAGACGATCCTAATCTCTGTGATGGGGCCTCACGTTTTCATAGTTCCAATTGGGACCGGCGCGTAACTCGCTTGAAACTCAATGCTATGAGCTGAAAAATACAGTAGCGGTCATAGGTGAGTATACCTGCATACTTTCATGTGTAACTCAGCTCAATCGTGTCCGTTTTGCATAATCTTTTTTTTGAAAGATAGCTGAAATATCCAGTAACAAGAAAATAAGTTTTTTGAAAAAATTTCAGTTTTGATTTTTTTCAATAATTGATTTTTCCTGATAGTGATTTGAAAATTCAAAAAAAAACTTTTTATTTTTCTCTTGGAGTTATTGAGTTTTTAATGTCAAAATGATGAAAAATGCTCAAATAAGCAAGAAATTATGTTGAGTTAGTTTCTCAACCCCTGAGCATCGTGCTAGAGCTCCAGAAGTCAAAAGTAACGTCGTCGGGAAAGTCATCATAACTCATCAAGAAACGCTCCAAACTAGTCAAAAAATGTACCAAAAGATGTGTCTTGAGTTTTTCTATAAACTAACATCAAAAAGTTACATTTTTAGAAAAAAAAATTTTCAATTTTTTTTCACTCAAAAGTTATTTTATTCCCATTTTTTTCCTAATGTTCGATATTTTCTGGACATAAAAGAACATACTTATCAAAAACTGCATACAAAGTGTCTTTTCACAAATTATGAAACACATTGATGTATTCCTTTTTCGTGTTATGCCCAGAAAATATCGGAAATTGAGAAAAAATGGGAATAAAATAAATTTTGAGTGAAAAAAATGTGAAAAATTATTTTCTCTAAAAATGTAACTTTTTGATGTTAGTTTATAGAAAAACTCAAGACACATCTTTTGGTACATTTTTTGACTAGTTTGAAGCGTTTCTTGATGAGTTATGATGACTTTCCCGACGACGTTACTTTTGACTTCTGGAGCTCTAGCACGATGCTGAGGGTTTCAGAAACCAATTCAACATAGTATTTTGTTTATTTGATCATTTTGCATCATTTTGACATAAAAAACTCAATAACTCCAAGAGAAAAATAAAAAGTTTTTTTTCGAATTTTTCGAATTTTCAAATCACGATCAGGAAAAATCAATTATTGAAAAAAACCAGAACTGAAATTTTTTCAAAAAACTTATTTTCTTGTTACTGGATATTTCAGCTATCTTTCAAAAAAAAGATTATGCAAAACGGACACGATTGAGCTGAGTTACACATGAAAGTATGCAGGTATACTCACCTATGACCGCTACTGTATACCAAAATGTAGATCTCGGCGAGTTCTACCAATGTGACCTGCTACGGATTGGATGGCGAAGCGGTAGTGTGTCACGGGTCGGGCTAGAATGGATTTTTGGCATTTTCCGGGTTTTTGGCACCTTATCCCGGCTCGCGGTACATTAACAAGATGCCAAACGCCTCGTTCGATATCACAGACATAGCCCTCGCCGAGATCTACATTTTGGTATATTTTTCAGCTCATAGCACTCATTTTGACAAGAATTCTACTCAATTCCCGTTTTCCTTTCTTTGTCCGAAATTTATCACAAAAAATAGAAAAAAAACAGGAAAATATGTTGAAAGAGAGGGGAAATGAGGAATTGAGCTAGAATGTGAATGTCTACGAAAATATTTTTCAAAATTTCACAAAGCGGTTCTGCGACGTTTTGAAAATGAAATATTTCGACGCCTCTAATCGAAGCCATACTTGCAAACCGGAATATGCCGCGGAACGGAAAAAGGCTAACGAACGCGAAAATGGTAATAAAATTCGGTTAAGTGGGCCCTGATTCAAAAAATGTGCGAAAAATGTTTTTCCTTTTTTTTTTAATTTTCATCAAAAACATTCAGAAATCCTATATATTCGTTGTTTTATCAAAAATTGATGAAAAATTGAAAGTTCAAATGTTCAATTTTCGTGGTGGAACCCGGCCCGGCCCATCGCAAGTATGGCGGACCGGAAAAAAAGAAGGAAAAACCCAAAAATAGCCTAAAAACCATTCTAGGCCGGCTCGCAACACATTAACGCTTCGTCATCCGGCCCGTAATGGGTCCCAGATATAGAACTCACCGAGATCTTCATTTTGGTTAATTTTTCAGCTTATAATATTGAATTTGAAGCGAGTTACAAGCCCCTTATAAATATGAATAAAAAATTCATGCTTTTCGGTTTCGAAACGTTCTGATGCTCTGTTATTAAGTTCCCCAATCATTTTTTTTATACAAGAGCCTATTTTCCCCCTTGAAAACTCACTAATCGGACTATTGTACATCGAACGAGGTGGTGTTGTGTCGACGACATGTGGTATCCCTTTGGCTAATCGAAAATGATGCGACATAATTGTCTCCGGTGAAATTGCCCATTGGTTTTTCGATGCTCGCATCTGGAAAACGCCAAGTCAATAAAACAGAGGAAATGGAGAGGATAGAGAGTGAGGCTGAGTCTAAAAAAGTAAAAACGTCGGAAATTGAAAAAATATATAGCTTCTTTCCCACGAATGGCAGAAAGGGAGCGCTTCAAATTAGTGTTGAAACTTTGAGAGAGAGAGTGAGGGGGACACTAGACATTAGACGGAGAAGAGGTCTCCATGACGACGTGAGGGGGGGAGCTCCCGCCGACGAGGGGGGCTGCTGCTAATAAATCGCGTTTTCGTATATCAAGCAGACATGGAGAGGGGGGAATGGGATTAAGATGTTGAGAAAGGGGGGGGAGCTGCTTTACTAAATAATTTATATATTGTGGGGAATCTTGTCTTGAAGTTTTTCTATATTAGGGAATGTTCGGGAAATGGATTAGTTATGCAACAGACATAGGAGCAGCTCGGGAATGCGGAAAGCAGAGTGGGGAGAGAATTGAAAAGTCAAAATCCGATACAGGTCAAGACCCGGGTACTTAACGCCGAAGTTCAAAATTCAAATTGTTTAAATATTTGACTATCTTTGAGAATCAGAAAAAAATCTGAAAAATCAGCAAAAATTTCAAAAAAAAGGTTCATTTTTGAAACCGGGCCTTCAAAAGCTTTTAACGGAGTCATATTGTGAAGTCATATTTTGTAATATCCCATACAATAACTCCAACACTTACATATCTGTCAGGGTCCGGCAAAAGTGGTC
The DNA here is from genome assembly GCA_002259235.3 of Caenorhabditis latens. NCBI lineage: Eukaryota > Metazoa > Nematoda > Chromadorea > Rhabditida > Rhabditidae > Caenorhabditis > Caenorhabditis latens. Next base: position 3,351,291 of record CM056096.1, read on the forward strand.
AATGTTTTTCAATTTTTTTTTGTCATTTTTTTCATTTTTTTAGTCGAAAATGTGAAAGCTTTTGATGCTTTTTCAGGATTTCTTCTAATTAGAAGAAATTTTGAACAATAGTCGAAAAAATTACATTTTGCGAAGAAAAATTCAAAAGTTCGAAAAATGGAGAGACGCAGACGGTTAGACGCTCTCGCTTCTCTGCACCTCTCCGCTCTTTCCATCTCTCATCTTTAACTTTGAAGGCGTTTATCTCAATATCATGAATAGCTATCAAAAAACTATCAATTACAAAAATGTAGCTCTAGAGTTGGTCTACATTTTTGTAGTTGACAATGTTTTGATAGGTATTCTAGATTGAGAGATAGGCGTCTTTAATGTTGAGAGAAAAGAGCTTAGAGAGCGCAGAGAAGCTAGTGTGTCATACTATCCGCGTATTTTTTAAGCTTACTGTTTATCCGCTAATATCGGTTGAAAATTACTTCCGGCCCAGCCTGACACAGTTTTTCCAAGATCCGTACAACCTTTACTAATTAGAAATGGTCTTCCATGACATTCCAATAAATACCGGCACAAAAACCTCACAACTTCCATATGACATTCACCTTTGCTTATTGCTGTTGTGTTGTATTCCATGAAAAACCAATCTCAAATTCTTTTCAAGTTCCTTATGTGCATTTATGTGCATGTATGTGTGTCTGTGTGAAAACCTAATCACGCAAAACATTTTCGTTTTCTGAAGGCGACAATAGAAGGTGTGTGAGTGTCCACGTCTACTTCCTCCGCGCCATGGAGCTCCATGGAGCCTCCCATGGAGCACATTTGCACAGTGCGACATCAGAAAATCATCGAAAACTGAGAACAAGTCCATATAATCTTATAGTCAAACACTACATACTTTGTGTAATCTTTTGCTCATCGCAGAGGGAGAGTGAAAATGTGTAATCCTTGAGGAAACCACAGGAGAAGACATCAGGAAGCAGATGACCAACGAACCTTCTGGAAAAAGCGAGAGAGATAGTGGAGAGAGACGCAGACAGAGAAATAATTTCTAATTTCTATCATCAAACCATCAAATCATCATCATCTACGCCACACACAAACACAACTCTTCTCTCTTCTTTAGAGCTCTATTCATATATTGTAATGTGTCTGCGTCTCTCCACTGATCCGCTCTCTCTCGTCGATTGGAAACATCTTTACATTCGATGGAGCCACCGGGGGGAACTTTTTCGAAAAAGAAAATGAGATTTTGAAAAAGTTCCAGAAAACAGATTTCTCATATTTTTGTTTGACACATCCGCAGCAGGAGACAATGATGGATGATCTAAGACACCTGGCTCTGTTAAAAATATCTATTCTTCTTCGTCATGTTCTTCTTTTCCGCCCCATCTATCTCTATCTCTCTGTTCGCAAATAATGACGAAGAAATGATGTTTTGCTTCTTCTTTTTCGTTTCCCCAAGAACAAATTGTCTTATCCCACGCGGATTGCTTCGTTGCTCCTTGTTGTCTTGATTTGGACAATTTTTGGGGTGCACTCATTAAAAACCCTTGTCTAGGACCCGGAAAATCTATTTCATTTTTTACATTTCTTGAAAATGTTCGTATTTTATCTATACTAAGCTTATTATCGTACTTTTACACTTATTATTGTCTGAAAATTTCAAAAAAAAAAGAAGTTGGGACCACATTTGCCAGTTTTTCACGTTTTTAATTTTAAACAAACACAAATTTGGTACGAATCTGAAGCTGAAAACACGACAATTCTGAATCTGTTTTCACAATTTAAAAACGGTTAAAAATAACTAATCTTCTAGCCTTCATATCATGGTTCAGTTTATTATTTTCGAAATTTTAAAAACAGATTCAGATTCCTCATACTTCCAGCTTTCTAATGATATACTTTTCATAATGTAACGAAAATCTTATTGTAATTTTTTGGGTCCTTTTGCGACCCTGATTCGTTTTTTTAGTTTGATTTTCTGATCTTCATACGTATCTCCTATAATTTATGCTAATTGATATACAGTTTTTTATCTATGTAAATATGCATGTCAATAATATTTTTATATTCATACCAATTCTGATGGTTTCTAAAATTTATATGGCTATGAATTTCAGCACGAAACTTCTTTTTTTGGTTTTTGATCTCTCTCGTCTTGTGACGTTTTCATTTAGTATGGGTTTTTCTCGAAGTTTGAAACTTTGACTGTTTTTGAGGTTGTCCTAAAGTTTTTAATCCCAGAAATTTTCGTAATATTCAATTTCTTGTCTATGCACGTCCTAAATCTTTTGATCACCGAAAATCCTTTCGTTTTGCGAAAACAATGTCTAAAATCCAACTTCTAAAAAGACAGTTAAGACCCATCAAAGGCATACTTTCAAACAAATTTTTGCTGTCTCAATGTGTCCAATCGTTTTGAATTTATATTGATTTTATAGATCAAATCTAGCTCTTCATTTTTGTAGTTGACAATTTTTTGATAACTAATCACGCTTTTGAGATATGCGCCTTTTGAAGCCTGAAATAGCAAAGAGACACAGAGAAACGAGAGTGTCTGCTTTCTCTGCGTCTCCCCGTCTCTCTCGCCGTGCCGCCTATTAATTTTTGAGCGACCGTATCTCAAAATCGTTAATAGCTATCAAAAAGTTGTCAACTACAAAAATAAAGATCTAGATTTGCTCTACACAACCGTATAAATTCTGACTCAGTAAAATGAGTTCTGACAGTATCATATCTTTGTCGAAGTTAAGAGTGTTTTCTCTTAAAATCTAATTAATTAACGGTGTGTTGGAAAAAAAAAACTATCATCGGTCATGATCTTTGGTGCACAGGCTCGTTGATCAGACACCCTACTGGTAAACGCAAATCGTGGGGTACTGTAGGCTTTTGGCACCGTGCCAAGACAGAATTTTGGGCTCTCGCTGTAAAAATTTCTAAAACTCCAGGTGCACAGGTCGCACGAGACGCGATACGCAGCGCCTTCCAGAAAAAGCAAATTCAATTCAAACCTCTATATTTATCATATCACATGTCCTATACGTGATTCATCTAAAAATTCCTTCCAATTCCTTTCATCTTTTTTCTATTTTCCTATTTTCCTCCTTCATCACTACTGTTCATCTTCCTCCCGTTTCGTTCCCATCCCCATCCCTGCTCCATCTCTGCGTCTCCATCTCTTAAGTGCTCTCTCTCTCCTCCCTGCGCACCGGCGCTATCGTCCCGAGACTGACAACGACTTAACATTGTTTTGTACACGGATTATCAAGTGGTTTCCTCCCCGACGGCCCTGTCGTAGACACGGTGGTTATGACGAAATCATGACCAAAGAGTGCACTTTTCGAACCATTAGTGGAATTTGGGGAGGAAAAAACATAACAGGCACTTGGAGCCTTCTCTTATCCCATTTATACTTTTTTACTTTCCCCGAACCGTAAAAAAGAAAAAAAATCAATAATTCTATTCCATATTTTGCAGGCGAGGCGACTTTTTTGTGTTCATTCCAATTCGATAGTGTGACGAACAGTGCACACGACGATTCACCAACACGCGTGTCAGTTCTTGATCGAGACCATTTTATCGATCGATTGATTATCATTCTGCCGCATTCAAGTGCAGAAGAACTGAACGATAATATTCTGAGCAGGAATTGACACTGACACAAGAAGCTATGGATGCTCTTCAGGTGGGCTTTTTTGTTTTTTGTTTTCTCACCTACCTATCACTTTTCGTTTCTTCTCGAACCTTCGAAAAATAAAAGAGAAAGTTAATAGCAATAAACAAAGTTACAGCAATGGAACCTGTATTCAGAATTTGAGTTTTCGGTTGGATTAAACAAAAAGTTTCCATTTGTGGTTGACAAGAATGTGATTGCTTTTGAAAGTAATTAATGAGATCTGAAAATTCTTATTTAGGAAGTTCATAAAGTCAGGGTGAGGATGTGTGATGTTCTACATATTATCAGAAAACTAAAATCATCCCGACTTTGACTGTTAAAATGTATTTTGCTTAAGCTCTAGCATTCAAAAACAGTTTCAAAGTTTTAAAAGACCATTATGCGTTTTTTTCTCATTTTGTATGATTCGGCATGATTAAACCAATTTTGAAAATGTGCATGACTTAGAAATTTTATATCTAAAAAACGTGACGAGCTATCAAAAAACTACAAACTACAAAAAAGTAGCTCCAGACTAGCTCATCATTTATGTATTTGACAGCTTGTTGATAACTCTTCACGTTTCCAAGATACGTTTGCTCTAAGTAGCGAAGATCTTCAGAGACGCTTATCTCAAAGCCTTATGAGGTTTTCAAAGAATTGGCAACAAAAAATATAGAAGGTTAGGTTTAGTCTACACAACAAATATAACAATTTTAATTGGACTGGCTTTTGCTGAACTAGAAGTTATTGAATTAGGTCTTTTATAATAGAATACTTTTTCCCGATTATTGTATCTTGAAATGTGTAAACTTTGTCTTTAATGGGTTATTCATGACATGTCTTTTAATACATATTTCTTCTTATTTTTCCCATGATTCTGCATTTCTCCCTTTTTTTTTGACAGTTATTTTACAACTTTTCCACATCAGCATGTCTAAAAATGCAAACATGGAGGGAAATGCTGTTATACCAACGCTATACCGAGATTTGTAAAAATTGTTTCTCGGCGCTCGTGAATAAGGAAAAAGAGCAAGAAAATACACTTTTGCATGACCTACCCCACAACATGAGCTCGTTGTCTGTTTCTTAGCCCCTTCCTATTTTCCTCTTTTTTCTCTCTTTTTCCCCAAAAATCCCAATTTTGAGTCGGTAAGATCAAAGATTTGCCCGTCCTTTCAAATTCAATCAAAAGATGAAATCCCCCAATCGAACCTCGGTCATCCCTCATCAAAAAGCAACACAGAGTACACAGACGGGCGGCACTTACCTCGAGCCCTCAGAAGTGCTAATTCTGGCACACACACAACAAGTTAAACAATGTTGCCACTTAATGCACTAACTTCTTTTTTGTCAAACACTTTTTACCCACTTTTTTACTTTTATCACTCACTCGTTTTCACAACATTCCTTGTTGCTAAACCAATCGATCATCAGCTCTAGGGACCGCGTATCTGATAACCGAGAGAGAGCGAGAGAGTGTTGTCTAGAGAGAGAGGGGGTCCCCCACTCGTTTTCTTTCCACACCGCAGGTATACAAAAGTTCAGTCGATATCGAGAATTTTCTCTCACTTTTTCATTCGAATTTACATAAACCTTTCCGCTACAATAGGACTAACTTTCGAAATGTATATCATTTCATTTCATTCCAATTTTTCGATTTTCAGACTGACAAAGTTATCGAGGAGCTGAAAGGCCCTGCAACTAGCACAAAAAAGCCCACCAACCGACCCGCCATGCAAATTTACCGTCCTCCTGGTAAGCATTAAGCATTGAATCTGAATTATATCTGAAAATCTGTAACTCAGGACTTCGATCCGACGGCTCGTCGACCACGACGGCCGCCACGACACCATCATCAACGAAACCGAAGCCGGCAGCCGGTCAAAAGCTGTCCTCCAGCGATTGTGACTCCAATGTCACGACACACATTTTGAAAGAAGGTGAAATCTTTGTAGAAAACACTCTAGACCATAATGAATACTGGCAAACCGGGCCGGCGCGTAACTCGCTTGAAATGCAATATTATGAGTTGAAAGTTATACCAAAATGTAGATCTCGACGAGATCTATGTTACTGATTTACTGCGGGCGGGATAGCACTTGTTGATGTGCCGCGGACCGGGGAAAAGTACTGTAAAGAACCATTCTAGCTCGGCGTATGGTACATTACCAAATAGCCATCTGGCTCTAACGGACCGCCTTAAAATGGTTTTTTAAAAATACTATTTTTGCGTTTTTTGATACATTAACAAATTGTCCGGGCCGTAGTAGGTCACGTATATAGAACTCGTCGAGATCTACATTTCGGTAATTTTTCAGCTCATAATGTTGAGTTTGAAGCAAGTTATGTGCCGGCCCGTTTTGTCCCGGCTTGCAAGTATGCCACGAGGTGTCACTAATCGTTCTGATTTTCTATTGGGAAAAGTGTTCTTAGAAAAAATATATTCTATATTCTTAATGACCCGAAGTAACTTTTTGAGTTTTTCAAAAAGTTATCTTTGAGCGATTTCTAAAAGACATAGCCTGCTTAGCTCGTCAATGTGAATTTGTCTCGAACTAACGAACCGATAATCAAATTGATTACTTTCAATCTATTAAAAACTCTACGGTTTTAATCTGTAACAGTTATGCTCCGGGAGGTTTCGGTCTGGAATTGATTTTTGCTGAAAAATTTTAGGAATCAAAGTTCACTTCGAGTTTCTTAGTCATTTGTCCACCGGGCCGGGGTGTAACTTGTTTCAAATTTAATGTAGTGAGCTGAAAAATATACCGAAATGTAGATCTCGGCGAGTTCTATGTCCCTGACCTACTACGGGCCGGAGGACCATTTGTTTCTGTGCCGTGAACCGGGTTAGAATGGGTGTTTTGATGTTTTTGTGCGTAATTTGTCACTTTTTCCCGGCCCGCAGCGCATTACCGATTCGCTATAAAACCCGTAGTAGGTCGCGGATATAGAGCTTGCCGAGATCTACCTTTTGGTATATTTTTCAGCTCATAGCGATAATTTTGAAGCCAGTTACACCCCGGTCTGTGATGTTTCTTGGACTTCTTAAAACCAGCGTGTTTCAAAAAGTCTCTAACATAAAAATCGGCTCTCGAACAATTCTCAAACCCGCAAAACTGCCTAAACTGCCCAAATTATTCCAGAAAACAATAACAAGAAAGATTGCGGCGAGTCGACGAGCTCACGTGCCAGCTCGCGCGCTTCCAACAATATCTCGTCTGATGATCGGCACACGAACGGAAGTTTGAAACGGACTGAAAGTTCACTGAGCTCCGAGTCGACGCCCTCCTCGCAGGTAACTGTTGGCACCTTTTAGTCAAACATACTTATAACTCTTCCCTAAGAAATCGTACGGTTCTAACTCGAATAAGCTGAATGGCCAACACAATGTCAGTGGTGGCGGTGCTCATCAGCAACAATACAACAAGAGGATCAACAATTCGAAGAAGGAACATCAAAAGGTTTGTCGCCCCCTCTATTCTATTGTGCCAGTTCTCACCTTCCAGAAGAAAGTGATGAGTGAGCACGAGATTGAAAAAGCTATCATTGAGTTGAGAGCCCTTCAACTACACTCTCACTCCGCACAAATCGAGCAATGGATCGGAGGAGCGTTCTGTGATGAGGAGTTGGCTGAATGTATTGGGTCGGCTTTATGCCGACATGCTATTGAAGGTGGCGGTGGCAGTGGAGTTGGCAAACTTTGTGCCAATTTTAAATATGCTCCGTCGATTGGGTCGTTTGTTAAGGTAAGCTATTATTCATACTTGCGGGCCGGGCCGGCACTTAACTCGCTTAAAACTCAATCTTATGAGCTGAAAAATATACCAAAATGTAGATCTCAGTGAGTTCTATATTCATGACCTTCTACGGACCGGATGGTGGATTGTTAATATGCCGCGGACCGGGAAAAAGTGTCAAAAACGCTGAAGTGACCAAAAAAGCCATTCCAGCCGGGCACATTAACAAATAGTCGTTCGTCCCGTATTATATAGAACTCGTCGAGATCTACATTTTGGTATATTTTTGAGCTCATAGTGTTGAGTTTGAATTGAGTTACGGGTTTGCAAATTTGGTAATCTACTGACATTCTTCAATTATTTATTCCAGGGCCGAAACGGTCCGACGCATAACTCACGTCAAACGAAATATTATAGGCTGAAATATATACCAAAATGTAGATCTCGACGAGTTCTATAGCCATGACCTCCTACGGGCCGGATGGCGGATCGTTATTGTGCAGCGAGCCGGTAAAAAGGCCAAAAATTGCCAAAATGGTCAAAAAGGCCATTCCAGCCAGGCTTGCGGCACATTTACAAATAGTCGTTTGTCCCGTATTATATAGAACTCGTCGAGATCTACATTTTGGAATATTTTTCAGCTCATAAAATTGAGTTTAAAGCGATTTACGCGCCGGCCCGTGTCGGCCCATTTCGACATTTCTCAATTTTTTTGTTCCAGGGCCTCATCATCGCATTATCCCAATACCTTGAATGCCGTCATAAGATTCGTGAGGATCACTTCCGCATGTGGATCTCGTTCATCCAATTTCTCACTGAACTTTACTCGAACCTTGGCTCTGACTCAAAAGGAGAACTCGCTACGATAGTGTTCGATGTCTTCAACTATCTCCTGAGACCACCAATTCTGGAACATGTAAAGATTCAAGAATTGGAGTGCCTTATCTCGATTTTGATCAAAGGAGGCTATGATTTGGAGAGAGAATGTCCCGATCGGTTGGCGTTGCTCAAGGATCTGATTAGGTTGGTGGTCTTAGTGAAGGGTTTTAAGCTTCTGCAAGGATCACAGCAAAATCATAGGTCCCCAGTAACCTACAGTACCGCTCAAAAGTCTATTACGTTTTGGTTTTTTCAGTTAAAAAGATCCAACTTTGAGATTGTGTCATGGTAATACTAATTGTCCCAACAAGTAGATTTTCAATGGATCGTACAGATCCAAAATAGACTTTTATTTTTGTAGTTAACAACTTTTTTTGTACGGATACACGATAGAGAGGTATGGTCATTTTTAGACGACAACTCGAATATCACACTATTTTGCACTGAAATGGGTCGATTTGAGAGAGAAATTACTTTGACCATATGTAACTTGCTAGGGAGTGTCCGTACAAAAAAGTTGACAACTACAAAAATGGAGTTCTACTCTTGGTCTGATCGATTCCGTAAAATGTTATTTTTGTTTTCAACTGAAAAAGGCAAAACTTGATACATATTTGAGCCGTACTGTATCAGTTTGAAAAATGTGTTCCCTTACTTCAATTTACTGATATTTTTACAGATTTTTTGAAGCAAAGCGATCAATTTATTCCAAAACAACAAAAATTTGACACTAACTAAACGTTTTAGGACTTCTAGAAATGATATTTTGATCCGTTTTCCGCCTTCCACATTCCGCAATTTCAAAAACCGCATTTCGCTCAACTTTGTCGAGTTTCGGGCGGTTTGAAGAGGTGTTAGCAGAAAACTGATTAGATTCTTAGAATCCTTATGAAACTCAGTATCGAATCGTGAGCTCTTATTTTCCAGGGATGCATTCATCGACGTCTCCGAACCATGGGCCCGCAAAATGATTCTCCTCCTTCTGGAACTCGGCGCGTCCAGCTGGAAACTCCCCACCGATGCGAATGAGTACTATTTCAATGAGACAGCTACCTAATTTTTCTGAAAACTTTTTTTCTTTCATTTTTCTTATTTGTATATATTTATTCATCTAGTTTCTGTTTCCTTAGTCTGTTTTCCTACCGGTTTTTTCATATTTTAAATTTCTAAAACACAAAATTCTAGTTTAGCGTTTTTATTAGACCTCCTCCTCCCCCTCCGTTCCACGTTTCACTTCACTTGGGCTTTTCTTTTTTTCTTTTTTTCAAAAATCTAATTTTCAAAATGTTAAATTCATTTCTATCATTTAAGCACTAATAAAGTAACTTCAAAGATGTGTATCGTAAGACGACATGTTCTAAAATCAAAATATAATGTGAGTGGCTTCTTTGAACACCCGTATCCAAAAAGTGGGCGGAGCTATCAAAAAGTTGTCAACTACAAAAACGATCAGCTAGCCTAGAGCTACATTTTTGTAGTTTGTAGTTTTTTGATAGCTCTTCACATTTTTGAGATACGAAAGGGTAAAGTTGAAGAGGAGAGAATAGGAGTGGGAGAGAGCGCAGACCATCAGACACCCTCGTTTCTTTGCGTCTCTCCTAATCTTTGAAGACGCATATCTCGAAAGCGTGAATTGCTATCAAAAAATTGTCAACTCCAAAAATGTAGAGCAAGATTTTTTCTACATTTTTGTAGTTGACAACTTTTTGATAGCTCCTCACGCTTTTGAGATACGCGCCTTTAAAGATAGCGTGCAGAAGACGAGACGCAGAGAAGCGAGGGTGTCTGCCTGTCTGCGCCCTCCTCGGCTTTACCCAAACTTTGACCTCTCGTATCTCAAAAGTGTAACGAGCTATCAAAAAGTTTCCAACTACAAAAATGTAGAGCTAGATTTTCTCTACACAATGAACATAAATTTTTCAGAAAAGGAAAGATACACCACTTCCGAACCCCCACAGTGACAGGAAAGAGAAGAAGGTAAGGTTTCGAAACAAAAATTTAGCTGATCACGATCTTCAAAATATTTCTAGTATTTCAGATATGTTTGTCACCGCCTGGACAGTCTTTGATGGATGAAGATGATACTACAGTCAGACGACTAGCCAGTGATAGTTCAAAATGATTTTTGGAAGTTGAATTTGATTTGGAAATGGAAATAAATAAACAATATAATGACGTGTTTGTAGTCTTGTGTCTGATCAATCACAATATACATGTAGACTACCCTAGAAAAACAGATGTTGATTTCTTAGAGGTCAGGTGTAGCATCTTGACCAAAAATTAGAAAATTTGAGGGGAGACTTTTAGAACGGGAGTCACGGTGTCAAAACGCTTAAAAATCCAAATTCATTTAAAAAATGCGGAAAAAGTGCAATTTCAGGCGAGAGAGCAAGAGAGCAGAGGAGGGCGCAGACAGTCAGATTCTGTCGTTTCTCTGCGTCTCTTCTTTTGCGGGCTATTTTTGAAGCCGCATATCTCAGAAGTGTGAATAGCTATCAGAAAGTTGTCAACTACAAAAATGATGAGCAAATCTAGAGCTACATTTTTGTAGTTTGTAGTTTTTTGATAGCTCGTCACGTTCTTGAGATATGCGCGTTTAAAAATGATAGCTTTTCCTGGAGAGACGCAGACGACGAGAGAGCCTGACTGTCTGCGTCCTCTTCTTCTTGATGCGGCGCGCCCTCACCTTTGACCTCTTATAACTCAAAAACGTAAATAGCTATGGAATGTTGTAAATTACAAAAATGAAGAGCTAAACTTGATCTACACAGTCATCTAGGAAAATCAGGGATTGGACTTATTTTTGGAAAGTTAGGAAGTTTCAAAGATGGTGTTATTTTTTCACATCACCAAACTTCAAAGGCGCATATCTCAAAAGTGTGAATAGCTATCAAAAAGTTGTCAACTACAAAAATGTAGCCCTTGTTTTAATTTACAAGAATAACATGAATTTGAAACGGTTGAACATAAGAGTAATGTGTGACAAACAGCTGAAAATCAAATTTGAAATTTT